>CM040122.1:212713040-213952204 GCA_022559845.1 Amorphophallus konjac
CCGGACCTGTCGGCTGGCATACGCCGTTGTTAGTCTCGAGAAAAGTCACGGCGCGGTGGAGCGAACATCTCACCCCTTTGCTGAAGGCGTGAGCTCTCTCCTGCCCTAATGACTCATACACTCGGATTAGAAACAATGGGCGAATGGAAGAGAAAAGAATAATGACAAGATGGAGCCTTCATTCAAAAAGCACGATGGAGATTTTCCATTACTGTGAAGTAAAAGGTACATGTTACACGGGCCATCCCCCGGAGTACATGAAGTGCGTCAAAAAGGGAGCAAATAAAGAGAAAAAAAAGACTACGGCAGAGGGCGTCGGAAGATGTCCTCCAGCGCAGGAATATCCAAGGAAGGATGGCGGGTCAGTTCTTGCAATCGGAACTCAGTGGCCTCCAGCTCAGATAGCTTCTCCTCGAGGGAAGCAGCTTGTCCCTAGGCCATCTCTGCATCCTCCACCCTCTGGACTCCCAGACGGTCTACTTCTTCAAGTTCTACCTCTACCCTTGAAAGTTCGGCCTGTAATGCCGCCATCCGGGCCGTCAAGAAGCTTCGGCGCTGTAAAGAGGCATTGGCTTCATCCCTCATCCTCGCCGCAGTCTCTTGCAGAGAAATAAGAGCTGCTCGGCTTTCAGCCCGCTCCAATGATATGGCCGCCAGCTGGTGTAGACACGCCAAAATTGACGTTATGTCGATCAAATCTCATGTCATTATGTAAACGCCCCAAGCGGACTTCAATATTCCTATAACATGAAGTTTTTCTATTTTTCTGTGAATTTTATGCATTTTTCAGCATTTTTCGTGATTCACGACTTGACGAAGGGCGTTAATTCTGAAAGTAACGACCTGTAATAGGGCGTTTCAAAAGAAAGGACGACCATACATGAGGGCGTCAATTCCTGGTATTATTCGCTAATTTCTGGAATTATCTATTTTCAAAATAAAAGCATTTTCTAAGTAACGTCCTTCATTATGGCGTGTTTTTAAGAAACGCCGTTATCTCAGGCGTGTTTCAAATAAAGAAAGTTTTTATTTCCAAAATTAAATCCAGGAATAAACGGCCTTTCCTAGGTCGTGTTTTAAGAAACGCCCTGTGACAGGTCGTCAATTTATAATGATACGCCCTTGATTAAGGCGTGTTTCACTCCAGAATCCTTCCTTTTTCCATCTTTCCCTCACAGTTCCCTACCATCCTTGGGACTCTTGCTCGATCTTGATCCTTCCGTGGATGCCTCATTACCCGTTCTTATCACTTCCTTGTTTGATCACATCCACTGGAGGCACTATAAATTGAAGTCTTAATCGAGCGTGCGAAGGTTAATGACTCGAAGGTTAATGACTCGAAGGTTAATGACTCGAAGGTTAATGACTCGAAGGTGAATGACTCGAAGGTTAACAACTCAAAGGGTTAAGAGGTTGATCATTCAACAGGCTTTCTGCATCCTGTCTGCATCCTTCTACTGCTGCCTGCCTGCATCCTTTCTGCGTCCGTTTAAGCATCTCCACAGTTTCCCCTTTACTCTCGTCAGGGAGAGCAGGGCTCTATCTATTGTATTTTGCTCGTTCATCTCCTCTTAGCATATCATCATCGTCATCTTGTCGTTAATTCTTATATTGCATTAAGCATCATATTTCATATCCTTTCCCTAGTTCCCTGCTAGGGGTTTAAAGAAAAAAACAAAAAAAAAGGTGCGCTGTTGATGTCTTTTTCATCATTTTGTGTTAGTTTGGATTGATACTATCTGCATCTTGGCTGATCCCCTCTCTTTTGTCTGTCTTTTATTGTCTTTTTTTTTTTACAAGGTAATCAACTGAAGAGAACCCACTTCATCGGCCGGCCGATTGAAGTCGGAGGAGGAAATCCACATCATCCCGCATCTCAATTTTCACCAGGTATACGCGATCTCTTGTTCTTCTTATTGAGGTAACCCCTCTGGCGATCACACACTCCCCTTTGTGCACCTCGTGCATGTTTTATCTCCACTATTGTTTATTGTTTGCTTGTCTTTAGATTTTTCTTAAGTGGATCTTAAATAGAATCTACAAATTGGCGATCACGGTGGGACTTCCACTGTTTTCTTTATTGATTACCATCTCCATTGGCACCCTCGTGTGCCCTTTCCCTTTGACACCCTCGTGTGTCCTTTCCCCTTAGGCACCCTCGTGTGCCCTTTCCCCTCGGTACCCTCGGTACCCTCTCCCTTGTGCCCCTCGGGCACCCTCCACTGTGCACCCTGCACACTCCCGGATCAGTCAATTGCTGTTTAGTAACGCCTTCCATTACGGCGTCTTTTGATTTAACGCCCCTCACAGGGACGTGTTTTAATGATTAACGCCCCCTCTCAGGGCGTGGGTTTTTTGCATCTGCTGGTGGGCTATTTGGTCATCATATCATCTTCTGTTTAACGCCCCTCTCAGGGACGTGTTTTGTTGATTAACGCCCACTTCCCGGGCGTCTCTTTTAGCATAACTGCCCACTGCTGTATGCTTGTTGATTAACGCCCTCCCCTGAGGCGTTTCATTTCTTATCAGCGCCTTTCATTAGGGCGTTTCTTTTCATCATAACTGCTGTCGCTTGTTGCTTAACATTGTCTGTGGATTAACGCCTCTTTCAGAGGCGTTTCATTTCTTTATTAGCGCCTATACGCAGGGCATTTCTCCTAGTTTTGACGCCCTCCAGTGGAGGCGTCCGTTCTGCATAAACGCCTCACTTCAAGGCGTGTTTCCCTACCGTCTGTGAGCCCTTCACAGAGTTTCACGGTAGCCACGATGCCGTGTTTTCATCTTTGTCACGACCTACCGCAGGGCGTGTCTTTTCCTCCTGCTGTGAAAACGCCCTTTCCCAGGGCGTTTCTTTACTGTTCTTTTCACAGATACTGCTTCTCATGCTTGACATTTGTCTTGATATCACATTGCTGTTGGAATTATCTTGATTTGTTGGTTTGGTTGAGAGACCTCCTCTCTCTATCCTAGGATCCACACACCCTTCTTGGAATCGGGACTACCCTCCATTGAGCATTCCGTCTCTTTGGACCGGAAATCCCTTTTCCAAGACCTCCATAAGTCCTCGCACCCGTGGATTCCCTCACGGACGCTGGGCTGGTTGTACCCTTGAAGTACCTAGAGTTTAGAGAACCTATGCGTTGTTAAAGAGAGAGAAAAAACTTAGTTGACCCGGAGGTTACACTTGGATCAAACTAGGTCTCATTTGGCAAAAGAGTGAACTTTCACAAATAATCCACTCTAATTCAAACATCAAACATTAAAATCTTGCGTTTCTTGCCAACCTTGCTTGCATAAACATAGTTGGGTGATTTGATTGATTGTTTGGTTTAATTATTTTGTGATAGTTCCTTCATTAAACACTCTCTCTCTTAAGAATGAAACTCCGTTCAGGTAAAATCCTCAACATGTCAGGCAACGGGTACTCTTATTATGATGAGAATGAGAACATATTTGGTTAATATGAGGACCCTCTCCAGGATTCTGTTTATTATGAGGGGAACTACCTTCCTCCTCACCCCCATTACTCACATGTTCATGTGGTTGATACCACTACTCATGAGGCGGACCCTCCGTCTCAAGTTCCACTTTCCAACACTTCGGGGAACCCTTCCCCATCCATTAATGTCACAGATTTGATCCAAGCTCTCTCCCAGTTGGATGACTCCCAGCGGCAAGCCATTCAGGCCGCTTTAAAGGGGAAGTCGGTTCTTTCTTCTTCTTCTAATCCCCCTCCGGCCGTGAGTGGCCATCAGATTGTTAATGACCAGGCGGTCTTACATCCCCCCTCCTCTCATCCACAAACGCCTACTGCGGCCATGCCGACCCAGCAGGC
Organism: Amorphophallus konjac; assembly: GCA_022559845.1. Classification (NCBI taxonomy): domain Eukaryota; kingdom Viridiplantae; phylum Streptophyta; class Magnoliopsida; order Alismatales; family Araceae; genus Amorphophallus; species Amorphophallus konjac. The sequence goes on from CM040122.1 coordinate 212,716,876, forward strand.
GAGCTATTCAGCGGTTAGGCATCAATCCTTCCAACCTCCTCGGATTCTACGAACGCCTATACCGCCTTCTTTTGCTCAGAATCAGGCCCCGGTCGAGCCCGATACCAGTACTCTCTTGCTTCAGAAACTGGCTAGCATGGAGGAACAGCTCAAGAAGGTTACGGCGACTAAGAATGCTCCGGAAATTTCTCTTCCTACATTGCCAGTGTTCCATTTACCACCTTCTGAAATGCCTAATTTCCGGCGATATAATGGGACGGGCAACCCATTCATTCACTTAAAGGATTTCCGATATGAACTTCCTTCAGGCAAGACAATAAGGCCTCCCTGGCCTACTTATTCAGGAGATCTCTTGAGGGGCCAGCCCTCGAATGATTTTATTCTCTGGAGCCAGCCGATGCTGGTGATTTTGATGTCATTCAAAGAAAATTCTTGCAAAAGTACAGAGACCGGGTGGGACCTTCCCTTTCTGTTACAGATTTAGTTGCCGTGAAAATGAAGTCCGAGGAGGACTTCATTGTATTTGCTGATAGGTGGCGGTCTATGGCCGAGAAATTAAAAGACACATTGTCGGAGCAGGAGCAAGTAAAAATGATTATTTCTAATGCAACTCCCCAATTCCGGCACATTTTGGCCATGAATCGGCTGACAACTATGGAAGAGCTCTATGAAAGAGCTCGTTATATACGAACACAAATGAAGGACTCGCCTATCATGGGCATGTTTGAGCCGAAGCCTCAGCTATTTAAAAAGAATACAAATGCCAACAGCGGGCCCACGACTGAGGGCACTGTTACAAATGAGCAAGTTGGCGTAGTTGGCAACCCCCATCATCAAGATAACCCACGTCCACCACCGCTTCCACGACAAAACCCTCACTTTAACCCTACTTCACCACCTCAATTCGCACCTCAACGCTCTTTCGCTCCACCACAAAATCAAGCCCCCCGCATAGACCCCCCAGCTCCACCACAATACCATCAAGTGCCTCCGCCCGCCAACTACGGCCAACAACAACAACGGAGACCACCACTTGGCCCCAAAAGGGACCACTATCCTCCACTCCCTGAAAGTCTCCCCGATATTTTTAATGCTCTGATGGCCGCCAACTTGCTCGCCTTGCCAAGGGAAAGAACTGTATGGCCCGCTAACGTTGACACATCCCGCTATTGTGCCTTTCATCGTGGCCCTGGTCACAACCTAGATCGTTGCTTCCATTTCAGAGATTACATCTACGATCTAAATGACCAGGGTGATATCAATTGGGATGAGATGAGACAATACATAGCCGCCATGAAAGAAAGAAGGGCTTCTCGGCAACAGCAAAATCAGCAACAACAGCAGCCAGCTCCGCAGCACGTTCAGCCACAACCAGCTCCAGCACCCCAGCAGGATATGGGGATCGTCCGCAATCCATTACCTGAGCACGCTCCTAATCAACACGTGAACCCTGTCACGTCTCTCTATGAAGTGGAGAGAGGGAAGGGATGGCACGAAGAAAACGCCTCTGTCGGGGCATTTCACCACGATCCAACTCAACATCAAACTCCGCGCCTTTTGCGCACCACTCCTTCTTCTTCTGTCAATCTTCAATCGGGACATTCTTTTTTACGCCCCGTCCACCCATCTACCCCCATCAATTCCACAGCCCTGCCGGCTCACTCTCTCCTTAACCGCTTACCACCTCCACAACCTACCGCACCACCTTCCACCACCAATCCCACATCCGCGCCGTCCAGGCCACTCCTACTTCGCTCACCGCCAGCACCCGCTACACCCCCTACCATTCCTACACCGGCAAGGGTTCCCCCGCCATCAGTTCAACCACCTTTTGTACCACGATCTCTCCTTATTCCACCACCCGCCACTACTCCTCGTATTCGGATATCCCTTCCTTCCCCCACGTCTCCTACGGAAGCATCTCCATCTGCGTCAAATGTTCCTCCTACGCCTCCTACAAGGGCGCCCCTTTTATTGAATTCCCCTTCGATATCCCCTAGCAGGGTTTCTACTACCAACATTCCTTCTTCCTCTTCCAACCCTCCTCCTCTTGTTGCCCCGACAGAGGCGCGCCAAGGCGTTGCACCACTCCGCAGTGGACGGATATTCCACCGTATCTTCCCCCAGAGAGAGTTAGAGCCTGTGCAAGGGCCACAAGAGCAAGAGCAGGAACAAGATTCAGTGCCGGGAACCCAGTATGATTTGTTAAAGCACTTGGACGGCACTCCAGCCAGAATCTCCATTCTTGAATTGATCAAGAGGTCCACCACTCATCAGCTGGCCCTGAAAGAATATCTACAGAAGGTCATGGTCAATGAGGACCTTCCAGTTGAACAGATAATTACAGTCTTGACCCCTGCTAGCGGTCAGTCGGTAATCACATTTCATGAACATGAGTTAGCACCTATACCGGCAAGAAAATATGCCCTATGTATTACGGTTGATATCAACAAAGTGGCTGTCAAGCAGTGTTTGGTAGACACCGGTGCATCTATCAATGTGTTGCCGCCGAGCACTCTGAAGTTATGCGGTATCCTTGAAAGCCAGATTCGGCCATCTACCATTACTGTCACGGCATATGACAATACAAAGAAACCCCCTCTGGGTATGATTACTCTCAAAGTCAGTTTGGGTCCAGCCACCATTACAGCAGATTTTCATGTTCTGGATATGGATCCGACTTTTAATGGCATTCTGGGTCGCCCTTATATTCAGCAGCTTGACGCAGTGCCCTCTACAAACCATCAGTGCCTCAAGTTTCCGCACAAGGGCCGCATTATCAAGGTGACCAGCGTGCCGATCTTGCCAGAGGAAGACATTCATGTAGCTTCATCAGTTCCTTCCATATGGCCTGCCAACAAGCCGTTATTATCTGTGCTGGACATTCCCCGTCCACGGCCTATGCTATCTGAGACTGTTACCATAGTGGCTATGACACCCCTGCCTTCTAAGGGGAAGAAAAAGAAAAATATGATGAATACCCCCGGCTGGAACATTCTATGGAAAATAGGATATCAAGATGGCAAGGGCCTGGGCGCCAAGCTCCAGGGCAGGATTAGGCCTTTTAAGCCTCAAAAGATGATTGCACGAGGCGGCTTAGGCTATAAAGCACCGGGCAAGAATGAAGGAGAGCCATGGGCTGTTATGACGTCCACCTTCAAACCAGACCGCCAGCCGCTCACCTGGACTTTAAAGACACATTTTATCACCGATGGCATTCAGAACAATGAGCAGACTACCGTCATTACTTCATTGCTTGATTGTCAAGATGTGCACGCCAGACAGTTTGCTCGTCACATTGCCCCACTAGCCACCTACAAGGCCCTGGAGTCTTTAAGGCCAGATAAAAGAAGAAAAATGGGCAACCCGGAATGTGACTGGTACAGGTGGTTTGACATGAATGATATCACAATCTCCCTGAGCCGCTTGTTCATGCCGACAGATCCAGAGTGGCCGCCGCGGATTCAAGAACTGATTGAAATGCCAGCAGCAATCACAGGTAAAAGGCAGATGTTAAGTGATTACACAGATACTGGGGAGCCAGATGTCCCTTTTGAAGAAGGTTTTTCCGTGGATAGGCTGTGGGCCGGCCTTTTCTCCCTCACTTCTGTGCATCCATCTGTGTTGGCTTCTCTCTATTCCCGTTGGTTTGGTCACGTGCCGCGACCACCACCGATTACCATCAACTTATCTCCCGATTCAATTCAGATTTCTCTCCCGATTGCTCCCTCGCTCCTCGAGCGATTTGCTAAAAACTCCATCTCGCCCCCGCGTGGGCCATCTTTGATTAAATCTTTCTCCAATCTTGCAATTTCTGCTTCTCCTACTATTTCCCCTTTACATTGCTTCTTACTGGAAAAAGAAAATAAAAATAAAGGAAAATATGAAAATGAAAAAAAAACGCCAAATCTCCAACATTCCAATCCTCCATTTCTATTGAGGAGACCTATTTTTCTCCCGAGTGCACCCCGACCCAGAGTCCGCTCTTCCAAGATTCCTTGGTAAGACTCTTCTCCCCCTCTGGTGAGGGGTCCTCCTCTGTATCACCTCATGTATCCGCTTTTTCATCTCCTTCCCTTGATCAAGCTAGTTGTTCCTATTCTTCCTCCTCTCCTTCAAATAATAAAAATCAGGGGGTAGTTCCACATAAGAAGGCCAAGGGTAAGCAGATTCCCCGAAGATTTTTGTTGGAGTTGGCTGTCAGATGCCAAGCTTGTTTAGCAATCCCTGAGTTTGTGGAAGAACCAATCATCCTGCCAGAATTAGAATATGAGGATTCTGTTGCTGCTTATGAGGGTTTGGGCGTTTATGAAATCATGAATGATGAAGACCCTATTGAAGAGGGGGAAGAAAGTTATGAAGACAATGAGGACGAGGCTGATGCCTTTGCTAGTGGCATGAGACGTTTTGATGAACCATCAGCCTCTGTAGAAGAGCTAACCAAAGAAATCAATCTGGGTACCGAGGAAGACCCTAGGATTGTCCTCATCAGTAAGAATTTTCCGCCCTCCGAAGAGGAGGCGCTCATTTCGGTTCTACAAGAATACAAGGACACGTTCGCATGGAGCTATGAAGATATGCCTGGACTAGACCCTGCGCTCGTTGAACACCGCCTTACACTTAAACCAGGGTCTGTCCCGGTCAAACAACGGTTGAGGCGTTTCCACCCTAACATGGCTTTAAAAATGAAAGAAGAGGTCGAAAAACTCCATAAGGCTAGATTCGTTAGAGTCGTCCTATATCCCAACTGGGTGGCTAACATTGTCCCTGTTATGAAGAAAGATGGGAAGGTTCGGATTTGCATAGACTTCCGGGACCTCAACCGGGCGTGTCCTAAAGATGACTTCCCCCTCCCTCATATTGATGTTCTGATCGACAACACGGCAGGATTTGAAACTCTCTCATTCATGGATGGCTTCTCAGGTTACAACCAAATTCGTCTGTCTGAAGAGGATCAAGAGAAAACCTCATTCACTACACTATGGGGTACATATTGCTATGTGGTCATGCCCTTTGGACTTAAGAATGCTGGAGCCACCTACCAGAGGGCTATGATGGCGATTTTTCATGACATGATTCATATTTACATCGAGGTGTATGTGGATGACCTGGTAGTGAAATCAAGGACAAGGATTGAGCACCCTGGGGTTCTGGCTAAGGTTTTGCAGAGATCCCGAGAATATCAATTAAAAATGAACCCCAAGAAGTGCGTATTTGGCGTTTCTTCAGGAAAGTTACTTGGATTCATTGTCAGTAAAAGGGGAATTGAAGTTGATCCCAACAAGGCGAGAGCCATTAGAGATATGCCTCCTCCCAAGAATTTGAAGGAAGTTCGAGGATTAATAGGGAGGTTGCAGTTTATTCGCCGCTTCGTCTCCCAGCATTCACAAAGATGCAGGCCGTTTTACAAACTTACCAAGCCGGGAGTCAAGTTTAATTGGGATGACAAGTGTCAGGCAGCCTTTGACGGATTGAAGGATTATTTGGCCAATCCCCCTGTCCTTAGGCCGCCAATTCCAGGCAAACCACTTATTCTGTATGTTTCAGTCCAGGATGACTCTGTAGGTGCTATCTTGGCTCAAGAGGATGAAGAAGGAAAGGAGAGGGCAGCATACTACTTGTCTAAACTTCTTAACCCCTGTGAGCAGAGGTACTCAGCCATGGAGAAGACTTGTGCAGCTCTGGTTTGGGTAGTTCAGAAATTAAAACATTATTTCCTAGCTCACGAGGTTCACCTCATTGCACGCATGAATCCAATCAAATTCCTCCTTGAAAAATCTGTCCTCACTGATCGATTAGCATGCTGGCAAAGCTTCCTTTCTCAATTTGACATCACTTACATTCAACAAAAAGCTATCAAGGGTTATGCCATCGCCGAACACCTTGCTCATCACCCTCTACCTCATTTTGATCCTGTCAATTCTGAGTTCCCAGATGAAGAATTAATGTCCATTAATCAACCCCTTGATCCTATGTGAACGTTACATTTTGATGGAGCTCTTAATTCTCAAGGAAGAGGGATCGGCATGGTTCTTTTAACACTTGAAGGGGTCACCATTCCATTTGCTGCTCGGCTTACCTTCCCCGTCACCAACAATATAGCCGAGTATGAAGCCCTTTTGGCCGGTCTGCAAACCGCTCATCGATATGGTGTCACCCATTTGAGGATTGTCGGTGATAGTCAACTCATTCTGCGCCAGGTGCTGGTCAAGTGCCGCACTATCAATCCTAAGCTTAAACCCTACCAGGAACTCGCTTCAGTTTATGCCAAACTCTTTACCAAGTTAATCTTCGTTCATGTACCTCGCAGTCAGAACATTCTAGCTGATGCTCTTGCTTCTTTAGCTTCTGCTTTAGTCTTCCCTCCTGAGCGTGATTTCCATGTCCCTCTGATTCATCAGCGTAACACTCCAGGTATTAAGGATCGTGCTTTCCTTGATATTAGGGATCAGGTGCTCGAGAAGGCCAGGCAGAAAGAAACTCTTAAAGGCAAAGAGGTCATGCTTTTGGACTGGGAAGAAGAGTTGGCTGACGAAGAGAAATCTTGGTATTATGAGATTGCCAGATACTGCAATGATCAGTCTTATCCCGAGGAAGCCACAACAGAAGAAAGGAAAGCAATTAGAAGAGTGGCTCAACGTTATACTTTGGTTGGAGGTGTGCTCTACAGAAGAGGGCTCACCGGTGTTCTATTGATATGCCTCGATGATGATGAATCTTGGAAAGTCGTGGAAGAGGCGCATTCTGGTGTGTGTGGTGGCCATGTGAATAGCCAGATGCTAGCTAAGAAAATCCTTAGGCTAGGTTTCTATTGGCCAACTCTAGAAGAGGATTGCTCTATCTATGTTCGAAGGTGTGTTAAGTGCCAACTGCACGCCGACAAGATTCATTCTCCTCCTTCTTCACTCCATCCTACATCCTCCCCATGGCCTTTTTCCATGTGGGCTTTTGACATCATTGGACCTCTTGGTGACTCGAACCTCCTAACCAAGCAAAAATCATTCATTCTCACGGCAACGGAGTACTTCACCAAGTGGGCGGAAGCAGAAGCTTACGTGGAAATTAAAGCATCAACCGTTTGTAAATTCATTATGAAGAACATCATCACGAGGTTCGGCATCCCGAGCACCATCGTCACCGACAATGGACCTCAATTTATCTCTCAAGATCTCAAGGATCTCTGCAACAGGTATAGCATTGCGTTGCATCATTCTTCTCCCTATTATCCGCAGGGCAATGGCCAAGCAGAAGCAACTAACAAGACTTTGATCAAGATCGTTAAAAAGACGTGTGAGGCTAATAAATTTTCAGACTGGCCGGACAAGCTGGTTGAAGCTCTTTGGGCTTACCGTACTTCCATTCGCACTCCCACTGGGCAAACCCCTTTCGCCCTCACCTATGGGATGGAGGCAGTAGTCCCTTATGAGATTCTTATTCCCTCTCTGCGAGTACAATTGGATGAGGAACTTTCTATTGATGAACGTCGTGATTCACTCCTTGCCCAATTGGAACTCCTAGATGAGAAGCGTCTGATCGCCGCTGAGTATGCGCGCGTTTATCAAAATAGGCTCTCACGTTTTTACCAAAAGAAAGTAATTCAGAGAAAATTTAAAGTCGGTGAAATGGTAATCAAGAGAATTTTTGTTAAGCCGGGTGGCCCCCGTTCAAAACTCCAACCAAATTGGGAGGGACCGTTCGTTATAAAAGAAGTTTTTCCTGGCAATGCTTATAAGTTAACTAATGCTGAAGGTGAAGAGTTAACTCACCCTTGGAACGGTTTGTATCTTAAGAAATATTACCCCTGATTTTCCAAAATCCACAAAAAAATGAATATTTTCCAAAATCCGACAAAAAAAATGAAGATTTTCCAAAAAAAAACAAAAACAAATCCCACAAAACAAAAAAAAATGAATATTTTCCAAATCCAAAAATTAGAATATTCGCAAAAAAAAAAAATAGAAACTAAAAACAAACAAAAAAGGCTTTCAAATTATTATCATGGCACATAAAAGATCAAGGCCCGAAAGGTCAAAATTCCGAATTCATTTATCAGTCTTGGTAACTTAAAATGGGGTTGACACCTGCACACACTACACGCTTTATTCTTGAACTCAAGCAGTGCAAAATCTGATGGAAAGTCAAAACCTGACTAAAAGTGAAAGACAATACCCGTTCTTTTCTTCTTCGGCCCATAAGGGAGGAAGGGAGACCTCGAGGAAGATGCGCCGAGCCTGTCCGCCGCCCTAGTAGGTGGAAGTCAAGGCCCAAAAGGGAGCAAATGCCACAAAGCCCAAGTACAATTAGGTTTATTTTTCATCAATGCAAATCAATTCCAAAGTGAAAGTCAAGTTATGAAAAGAAAAGCATGTCAAGAGGGCAAAGTCCCCGCAAGGAAAATCTTGGGCGTATGCGTGCATTATTAACGGGCAAAAAGGCAATAAATTCCCTACGCCAAAGACCGAACCCCAACAGGCATAGGGCAGGGGAGGTAACTTTACTTTGAGCATCCCAGAACCCCTTATGGGCTTCCCCTATATTTTCTTCCATCCTTTCTATGTGGTAAAGTTGCGAACTGGCAGGATGGTCAAGACGAACTTAAGAAATTGCACTGTGCAAAATCTCGAAAATAAGTCAACTTTGAGCACGTCGACTCCCTTTTAATTATTCAAGAAAGATTAATGAATCCTAGATGGTGACCGTGTAGGGCCGCGATCTGGATAGCCTTGACAATCTTGTTTGAAGTTTCATATAATTCACGCCTTTCCTTAAGGCGTTTTTAATTTAATTCACGCCCTTGAGAGGGTCGTCTTTATAAAATTAACGCCATTGTTCAGGTCGTCTTTTCGTCAAATTCCAAAATCTTTTCAAAAGAGCACGCCGTCTGCGAGGGCGTCTTTCACTTGAGTCATGACCTAATCTAAGGCGCGTTTTCCAGGAAAATAACAAAAAAAATATAAAATAGGAAAATACATTATTCATCTGTATGCTTGCATTCTGCCTGTGCATATTTCCTTTTATTGTTTGCATATGTGTGCTTGCATGTTGCATCTCCCCTTTACTGGTTATTTCATTTTTTACCTTATTTGATTTAAGGCTTGGCCCCTTGACCCGTCATTAAGGTCAGAATATTGCCACCCCTTGTTCATTGGGCAAGGGGCCAAGTCGAACAGATGAATTAACCTATTTGTTCAAGTGAAAACCGCGGCTGCAGATACAGGGCAAAAGCAAAGTAAACACGAAGGACGTGAAAAGAAAAGTACACAAACATAAGTCCACAACCACACAAGTGCTCAGGTAACAAAAGCTCAAATCTCATATATATATATATCATCATGTCTATCATGTACAGGTGTGAGGGTGGAGGAGTACAAGTAAGTCTCTCAGCTCTCGCCTCCACTCTCCTCTACTCTCCTACTCTCAACCTCCTCCTCACTGTCCCGAGCTGGTGCTGGTGGAGGAGGCATGGGCCCCCGTGAAGAAGCCGGAACTCGAGCCTGGCCCCCTGCCTCACTCCTCTCTCGAAGAGAAGAACCCGCAACAAAAGTGGAGCTAGCGAAGGAGTACCCCGCAGCACGAGCTCGCTCACGCCCTCGCTGGAGACGCTCCTCAGCAACTCGTAGCCGCTCCTGAGAAAGGATCAGCTGAGTCCTCGAGTCGGCTAGCTCTCGCTCCCGTACTGCCACCTGCTCAAGGAACTGGGCACGCTCCGCCTGCTGAAGCTCCTGGAACTGGGCACGCTCCGCCTGCTGAAGCTCGTGGTGACGGACACGGTCCGCCAAGTGCTCCTCCCGCTCTCGAGCACGCTCACGTCTCTCCATCTCGAGAGCCACCCGCAGCTCGGCCACGTCCTGAGGAAACTCCTCTCGTCGCCTCTGGGACCTCTCAAGCTCTGCGATCCGCTGGTCACAGATCGCCAACTCGGTACGTATTGCCTGAAGCTGAGCCACCTGCAAAAAGGGTAAGCAAATCATCAATTCCATAATAAATGCAATAATTCAATAATTTAACGATGCATGATGGAATTACTCACCTGTGCGCTCGACGCTCGGAAGCCCTCGTCTACACAAATAAGAGCAGCTCGAAGCTCTTTGGTCTGTAAGAATGAATTTTTATCAGTGCACAATGCTGTATTTAATCAATAATTGAACTGACTGAGTTTGAGTTCAGAATTTACCCGTGAAGCAAGGTCACGCTCCGCTGCCTCGGCTCGTGCAACCGCTCCAGCCAGCTGCTCTGATAGCCCAGTCACCTCTGCGTTAGGTCCCCTCGAGCTGGAGGCCTCCCCTGGATCTCTCCTCACTACTCCCTGCTGAGCACGCTGCATTCATTGAGATCGTCAGTGGCTAATCATCAATAATTCAACAAAAAGATTCATTTGCATATAGAAGTAATTTAAACACTCACCAGGGTCTCTAGGTCTGCCCGCGTGGCAGCTAGCTGGTCCTCCAAGCTGTGTAGGTGGGCCTGGGCGTCTATCGCCGCTATGTCCCTCGCATCCTGCATCCATTACATGTTAGTCACATGATAGAAACATCAGCATTTGCATTCAATTTAGAAATAAGTGCATTCATACATACCCCTAAGACCCTCATCTGGGGTCGGCTGGCGTGAACCTCCCAGTAGCGCCGGAGGTACTCGGAGCTGTCAGTCGCGTGGGAGACAACTCGAATCCCGCCACGCTGCCAGTCGGCGTACTGCTCCTCGAAACGTACACGCCAGTCGGTCGTCTTGGTGCGACCATGAGTCTTCTTTCCTATGCCTCGAGGCTCTCCGACCTCGATCCACTCCTGGGGCAGGCCCAGGGTCCTCATCACCAACCGAAGCCGCAACGGCTCGATCTCGCTCAGGCAATGCAGCCATAGCTCACACCCAAAGCGAGGTCGCCCCGATACGACCCAAGGTTGGCCCTCATCCGTCATGTCCTCGTAAGGCCTCCATTGCACCTGCATTCATACATATCATTATCATTTCATCATAATCAATTCAAATCAATTCAAAAGAAATGCATATCATCCATTCATACATACCAGCGAGGGAGGGAAGTCGCGGAACTCTCTCCGTAGAACCCACAACTCGTAGTCGAGCGGGGCACCGAAGATGACCGGTAACCAGCGTCGCGCCAGAGGGAAGGATCCCTCAGCCCCGGGCCGTGGGTCAACGCGCCCCATCGGCATGTATAGGTGGCTCCACACCTGCATCCATGCATTGCATTAATAAGGCATTCACATGCAAAAGAAAAAGAAAAAAGATATAAAAATGAGAAAATTGCATACCTGAAGAAGAGGAGAGAAGCCACTGACGGTCGTCTCGCGCCCCGTCCTCGTGGACAGATCAGCCATCAAATGCGCCAGTAGCGCTGCACCCCAAGCATAAGTGCCAACGGTCTCCAAGTCCTCCAGGATGCCCAAGAAGCGGCAGTTGATGACGTCGGCTTTCGTCCCCAGCAATAATCTACCGAGCAGCAGCAGCAGGAACCTCCTCAGGTCTCGATCCGCTCTCTCACGGTCAGTCGGGTCCTGGCAGCATGCCGCTCTCACCCCGTCGGTCAGCCTCTGTGCAAACTCACCTAGGGTCTCCCCTGATCTGTGCCTAGCATCTCCTAAACCCATCACCGTGGTCAAGTCTGTACGGAAGATGGTCCTACACTCACTCGGCACCACATAAACCATATCTAGCCCCAGTAGCCTCTGGGCCATCTCCGTGTAGTCAGGATAGGTGAACCCGCTCACAGCCTCACCATCCACCCTCAACCCCGTAATCCTAGCCACATCCTCTAGGGTAGGAACCATATGCCCCCAGGGCATCAGGAAAGTCCGGCTCACCCTATCCCAACGCTCCCGCAAAACCTGGATAAGTGCTAGGTCGGGTCTAAAAGGCTCGATGGATAGGAAGGCCCCAAAACCCATAGCGTCTACCCTAACCCTCTGGAAGTCGGGGAGACCCTGGTATGCTGCCCAGACCATGACCCATGAGATGCGGGTCCTCATCAGCCCCTGCATGCATTAAAAGAAAGAATTTTGCTTAATGGTTTGATTAATCATGTATAATTGTATTTGGTTTTGCTTGGGCATGTTTTGGAAGTCACGCCCTACCTAAGGCCATTTCTTAGTGATTTCACGCCCTTAAAGCGGGCGTTTTATATTGAAGCAACGCCCTGGCTGAGGGCATTTTTCATTTTGAAACGCCGCTGTACAGGGCGTGAGCATGTGGTTAATTTCTAAAAATCCTAAAATATTTTCAAATCACGCCGTCGGCTGGGGCGTTTTATTTTGAGGACCGTTCGGTTCAATTGGAGAGGTTTTGAAGAGACGCCCTCTGGTTTGGGCGTTTCTTAGTGAATCACGCCCTGGTGAGGGGCGTGACTATCATGGTTTTCAAATAATTCAAATAAAAACGACAGCATGCGAATTAATTAATAATGATTAATTAAAAACATTTAATGGTCAGGGCATTAATGGAAAATCTATTTTTCTAAGGAACGGCATGGTTTAAGGCGTTTTTCATGAAAACTAATCAGTTTTCGAAAAATAAAAAAAATTTACGCCTTTGGTCAGGGCGTTTCATTTGTGATTAACGCCCCCATGAGAGGCGTGTCTTTTATGAGTCACAGGTTTTGCCCCCGAGGGCTATGGAAAATCATGAAAAAATTTAAATAAAAAAAAATAGAATTTGGGGTGGGGGAACTTACCTTCTTATGCTTCTGGGGTTGTGGCCGGGGCAGTGGCCGCCTAGGCCGCCAGAGCTGGCCCCGGGGAGCGACCGCCACCGTGGGCGGTGGTCCATCGTCTTCTTCTTCTCCATCTCCCTCTTCTTCATCTTCTTCTTCCTCTTCCCCGCCTTCTTCTTCTCCTCCTGCTTCACCGGTTTCGTCGCCGCCGGCGGCCACCGCCGGTTCTTCAACCGCGACGATGGCGAGCTCCTCCGCGGCGGCTTCTTCTTCTTGGGCGTGGACGGCGTCGAGGTCGACGACCTCCGGGGCGGCCACCCTCTGGCGTTTAAGTCCTCCACCGGCCATGGTTAGGGCTAGGGGGGGTGAGAGATTGAGAGAGTGAGAGAAGAGAACGGGAGATCGGAGGAGGGGCGGTCTCGGTTAGGGTTTGCAGAAGAGGGAGAAGAGAACGGAAGGAGGAAGAAGAAAGGGGGGGCCGATGGCTTTTGGGTGTCGAAAAGAAGACAGGCCCTAAGAAAAGGCATTTTTAATGGAATTTAGGACCAAGACTTGGGCGTTTTATAGAAACAGACGACGTGTATTAAGGCGTTAATTTGTTTTGCATGGGGAATAATAACCGTCGTCAGACGCATTGAATGGGCGTTGATTGATGTGTTGAAAGTCATCATTGCTGGTCTGGAGTAACGCCTCAGTGGGGGGCGTGTTATTGTTAAGAAGTGACTAAGGAAACGGCGTTACTTTTGATGAGTTAACGATTATATTCTTTGGGGTTTGAAAATATTCACGCCGTGACTAGGGTCGTTATTTAAGTCACGCCTACTGTGCAGGCGTGAACTGTGAAAAATGGGCTGATTGAAGCGCCTTTAGGAAAGACGTTCTTTCGGTAATTCACGCCTTGAGTTGAGGCGTTATTTTCAACAGTAATGCAGGTTTTGGAAATTTTTGATCATAGTCACAGTAATATTGGCTCAATCAGAAAATAATCTTTATTGCTTTAATAAGAAGGAATTACAATGACTAATGAGCCACTTTGGGCCTTAATTTTCTCAAGGAGATTACAAAATTTTTCCACTGTGCCTTGTCTTCATCCAAGTCTTCTACAGGTTGATGAAGTTTGCCTAGCTTCCACAAAGCTTGAATGGTAAGAACCTCCTCACCATCTCCATTACTACCAAGGTCCCTTGATTTGATTGGAGGGAGATGGGAGATGTCTTCTAAGTGTTGCCTTGAAAGTCCAATTTGGGGAAGGCACCTGTGAGAGTTGTATACGACAAAGTCTGAAGCGCCAATAAGATGAAGATCCGTCCCGGTGGAGAAGCGTGCACGAAGTTCCTGCATCTTAAGTACACCCGGGGCGCAAGTAAAGAGATTCTTTGGCATTACCTTTAAGTGCTCTCTCCAATCCCCTCTCTTCTTGATTTGAGGAACCCGGTTAGCCACTCTATTGCTTATTCCTAATGACCGGTTATATAGGAGAGGGGGCTTTTTGAGAAAATTCTTGAGGGTTGTTGGGCTTCGTGGCATGGATCGAATTTGAAGTGTAGATCAACCCAACTAGAGAGTGCTAGCATGCACCCATATATGGGCCTTCCCATGGCCGCCGAAGTGAGCCCGCTATAAAGATATGCTAGGATCGCCGGTCCAACTCTTTCTTCCTCCCATAAGCTCACCACTGCGCTCAATTGGGACTCCTCTAGAAAGTCCTCCGTGGATGGGAATAGGAGTGCTCCTGCTAAGCACACCACGAAGGCTTTGGTCACTCTTTCTATCTCCTCTTCCTCCTTAGCTTGATCCGCTCTCTTGTACACCCACGAGGCGAGTTTCAAGAGGTTAACTCTTTTAGTGACCTTGATTTGGTTCACTATATTTGGGCTAGGTATCAACGAGGTTAGCAACTCATGGGAGGAGATTCGCCTTGGCATAATGGCCATCTTTTCTTCTTCTCCTTGTTTCATCCTTTTCAAGCCTAGGATCATCTCTACTTCTTCCAGCAAGATAGTGGCTTCAAATGTGGAAAATAAGAAAGTATGGGTGGAAGGATGCCATGTTTCAACCAATACTCCTATGGCAGCCCAATCTATGTGAATTTGATCATAATGTTTGGCATGGGTTATCAACCCCAAGAGATGCCATTTATCTACATATACCCTCATATCTGAAGTGAATTTAGAGAGGATGAGGGGCAACCATTTGATTCGGATGTACCTTCTAGCTCCTGGCAGGGTTGGGTAATCCTGTGTGAAGAACATGACATGCAACATGCAACATACAGTAAGTGTTTGAATGTGAGGTGAGGCTTCGACAGAAACACGGTGGAGCAACTGATAGAAGTGAAGCTTACCTGCTTCAGAGCAATTCGATTGCTTAGGTGCCCTTGTATTTCAGTAATCCTGGGAGCAGATATCCTAGGTTTCTTCATCGCCCTGTCCATCACTTTTTTTTGCAGAGGTAGCTCGCGCAGAGGCCTGCAGATGAAGAAAAACAGAGGAAGAACAACAGCTTGCAAGAGGCAGTTCGGCTGCAGTAGAGGGTCGTTGGGTTTGGTGAAGGAAAACCTGCCTTTTTATAAGGATTTGAAGAGTCCTAAGAGCCCCGAAGATAGAAGTTTGATTAGGTTAAGGACTGTGTTCTTGATTTAGAAACGGGTGCTCGTGTTGAATTAACGCCTTTGGTAAGGGCGTCTCTTTTCTATTTGACGACCTGTCAGAGGTCGTATTTTATGTAACGCCCTTGATGAGGTCGTTTTACTTCTACGCTTCTGTTATTGTTTACGCCTTTGAGTAGGGCGTGTTTTAAGTGTTTAACGACCTACGGTCAGGCGTCTTTCATGATGATAACGCCCTGTTCTTAGGCGTGTTTTCCTGGATTACGGACCTTTGACCTCTCCATGCTTTTAATGAACTTAAGTGCTATTATTTGGTGAAATTATTTATGATTAAGCACTTATGATCATAGCATGTTCTAAATTGATGAAGGCTAATAAATTTCAAAGTACAGAAGTTTTTGCAGGATCCGAGGCGCTTGAACCGCTCATGGGAGTAACATCTTGCCACCTTGTATCTGTTTCTTGTAAGCATTGTTATTATATGATATTTACATTATTATAGTATATCAAGGACCTTGTGGTTCTGATGAACCTGGAATTTGAGAAAGACGTTCTTTCGGTAATTCACGCCTTGAGTTGAGGCGTTATTTTCAACAGTAATGCAGGTTTTGGAAATTTTTGATCATAGTCACAATAATATTGGCTCAATAAGAAAATAATCTTTATTGCTTTAATAAGAAGGAATTACAATGACTAATGAGCCACTTTGGGCCTTAATTTTCTCAAGGAGATTACATAATTTTTCCACTGTGCCTTGTCTTCATCCAAGTCTTCTACAGGTTGATGAAGTTTGCCTAGCTTCCACAAAGCTTGAATGGTAAGAACCTCCTCACCATCTCCATTACTACCAAGGTCCCTTGATTTGATTGGAGGGAGATGGGAGATGTCTTCTAAGTGTTGCCTTGAAAGTCCAATTTGGGGAAGGCACCTGTGAGAGTTGTATAAGACAAAGTCTGAAGCGCCAATAAGACGAAGATCCGTCCCGGTGGAGAAGCGTGCACGAAGTTCCTGCATCTTAAGTACACCCGGGGTGCAAGTAAAGAGATTCTTTGGCATTACCTTTAAGTGCTCTCTCAAATCCCCTCTCTTCTTGATTTGAGGAACCCGGTTAGTCACTCTATTGCTTATTCCTAATGACCGGTTATATAGGAGAGGGGGCTTTTTGAGAAAATTCTTGAGGGTTGTTGGGCTTCGTGGCATGGATCGAATTTGAAGTGTAGATCAACCCAACTAGAGAGTGCTAGCATGCACCCATATATGGGCCTTCCCATGGCCGCCGAAGTGAGCCCGCTTTAAAGATATGCTAGGATCGCCGGTCCAACTCTTTCTTCCTCCCATAAGCTCACCACTGCGCTCAATTGGGACTCCTCTAGAAAGTCCTTCGTGGATGGGAATAGGAGTGCTCATGCTAAGCACACCACGAAGGCTTTGGTCACTCTTTCTATCTCCTCTTCCTCCTTAGCTTGATCTGCTCTCTTGTACACCCACGAGGCGAGTTTCAAGAGGTTAACTCTTTTAGTGACCTTGATTTGGTTCACTATATTTGGGCTAGGTATCAACGAGGTTAGCAACTCATGGGAGGAGATTCGCCTTGGCATGATGGCCATCTTTTCTTCTTCTCCTTGTTTCATCCTTTTCAAGCCTAGGATCATCTCTACTTCTTCCAGCAAGATAGTGGCTTCAAATGTGGAAAATAAGAAAGTATGGGTGGAAGGATGCCATGTTTCAACCAATGCTCCTATGGCAGCCCAATCTATGTGAATTTGATCATAATGTTTGGCATGGGTTATCAACCCCAAGAGATGCCATTTAGCTACATATACCCTCATATCTGAAGTGAATTTAGAGAGGATGAGGGGCAACCATTTGATTCGGATGTACCTTCTAGCCGCTGGCAGGGTTGGGTAATCCTGTGTGAAGAACATGACATGCAACATGCAACATACAGTAAGTGTTTGAATGTGAGGTGAGGCTTCGACAGAAACACGGTGGAGCAACTGATAGAAGTGAAGCTTACCTGCTTCAGAGCAATTCGATTGCTTAGGTGCCCTTGTATTTCAGTAATCCTGGGAGCAGATATCCTAGGTTTCTTCATCGCCCTGTCCATCACTTTTTTTTGCAGAGGTAGCTCGCGCAGAGGCCTGCAGATGAAGAAAAACAGAGGAAGAACAACAGCTTGCAAGAGGCAGTTCGGCTGCAGTAGAGGGTCGTTGGGTTTGGTGAAGGAAAACCTGCCTTTTTATAAGGATTTGAAGAGTCCTAAGAGCCCCGAAGATAGAAGTTTGATTAGGTTAAGGACTGTGTTCTTGATTTAGAAACGGGTGTTCGTGTTGAATTAACGCCTTTGGTAAGGGCGTCTCTTTTCTATTTGACGACCTGACAGAGGTCGTATTTTATGTAACGCCCTTGATGAGGTCGTTTTACTTCTACGCTTCCGTTATTGTTTACGCCTTTGAGTAGGGCATGTTTTAAGTGTTTAACGACCTACGGTCAGGCGTCTTTCATGATGATAACGCCCTATTCTTAGGCGTGTTTTCCTGGATTACGGACCTTTGACCTCTCCATGCTTTTAATGAACTTAAGTGCTATTATTTGGTGAAATTGTTTATGATTAAGCACTTATGATCATATCATGTTCTAAATTGATGAAGGATAATAAATTTCAAAGTACAGAAGTTTTTGCAGGATCCGAGGTGCTTGAACCGCTCATGGGAGTAACATCTTGCCACCTTGTATCTGTTTCTTGTAAGCATTGTTATTATATGATATTTACATTATTATAGTATATCAAGGACCTTGTGGTTCTGATGAACCTGGAATTTGAGTTCCCCTTCATCAAAAACGATGACGATTTCAGGAGAATCTTGATCACACGGATAGGCCGTTGAGTTGTTAAAGGTTTGGGACGATGGTTCCACTTTCTGAGTTGATGCGCGGACAAACGGGCCTCGGCTTAGTGTTAGCTCAGAAATATGGATTCTTGACCAGATCTAAATAGCTTAGCAATATTATCCTTGATTATTTTCTATTTTTAGTTTGTTTTAACCTTTTCTTTTAGCCCAGCATGCATCATGTAGGACTTTGAGTTTCATGCTGAAAATCTTCATATTATGGCAATAATGAAGTTCACTCGCTCTCGATTGAGTTGACATGAGATATTCCACTTCAAATCAAGTACTTCATTCTGTTTGAAGCCGTTCAGGCTGATTCCTTGAAAGTGTCCTTTTGTTGGATCTCTATCCCAAATTCTCTTTACTTTTCTGCAAAATTTACCTTGGTTGTAGCACGTCCACGTTGGCTGGTAATCACTCTCCAATGGTCTTTCCCTGTCGTGCCCACGCGTACACCCTTTATTTACTTAGCTTAATCTCCTTTTATCCAACAAATCGATGTTTCCTTGGAACCACTCAGAATTGTTTCACTCAAAATCTTGGAAAGATTTCAAAAGCTTAATGTCTGAGGCGTGTCACATCACACCTTGGCGTCTCCTTATCAGCTCATTCCACTTCATTCCTTTCATTACACTTCATTCCATTTCCGTCTCACTCCCTTACAAAGCAGACGCCAAGGCGGGGCAGCTGTAGACACGCCAAAATTGACGTTATGTCGATCAAATCTCATGTCATTATGTAAACGCCCCAAGCGGACTTCAATATTCCTATAACATGAAGTTTTTCTATTTTTCTGTGAATTTTATGCATTTTTCAGTATTTTTCGTGATTCACGACTTGACGAAGGGCGTTAATTCTGAAAGTAACGACTTGTAATAGGGTGTTTCAAAAGAAAGGACGACCATACATGAGGGCGTCAATTCCTGGTATTATCCGTTAATTTCTGGAATTATCTATTTTCAAAATAAAAGCATTTTCTAAGTAACGTCCTTCATCAGGGCGTGTTTTTAAGAAACGCCGTTATCTCAGGCGTGTTTCAAATAAAGAAAGTTTTTATTTCCAAAATTAAATCCAGGAATAAACGGCCTTTCCTAGGTCGTGTTTTAAGAAACGCCCTGTGACAGGTCGTCAATTTATAATGATACGCCCTTGATTAAGGCGTGTTTCACTCCAGAATCCTTCCTTTTTCCATCTTTCCCTCACAGTTCCCTACCATCCTTGGGACTCTTGCTCGATCTTGATCCTTCCGTGGATGCCTCATTACCCGTTCTTATCACTTCCTTGTTTGATCACATCCACTGGAGGCACTATAAATTGAAGTCTTAATCGAGCATGCGAAGGTTAATGACTCGAAGGTGAATGACTCGAAGGTTAACAACTCAAAGGGTTAGGAGGTTGATCATTCAACAGGCTTTCTGCATCCTGTCTGCATCCTTCTACTGCTGCCTGCCTACATCCTTTCTGCGTCCGTTTAAGCATCTCCACAGTTTCCCCTTTACTCTCGTCAGGGAGAGCAGGGCTCTATCTATTGTATTTTGCTCGTTCATCTCCTCTTAGCATATCATCATCGTCATCTTGTCGTTAATTCTTATATTGCATTAAGCATCATATTTCATATCCTTTCCCTAGTTCCCTGCTAGGGGTTTAAAGAAAAAAACAAAAAAAAGGTGCGTTGTTGATGTCTTTTTCATCATTTTGTGTTAGTTTGGATTGATACTATCTGCATCTTGGCTGATCCCCTCTCTTTTGTCTGTCTTTTATTGTCTTTGTTTTTTTTACAAGGTAATCAACTGAAGAGAACCCACTTCATCGGCCGGCCGATTGAAGTCGGAGGAGGAAATCCACATCATCCCGCATCTCAATTTTCACCAGGTATACGCGATCTCTTGTTCTTCTTATTGAGGTAACCCCTCTGGCGATCACACACTCCCCTTTGTGCACCTCGTGCATGTTTTATCTCCACTATTGTTTATTGTTTGCTTGTCTTTAGATTTTCCTTAAGTGGATCTTAAATAGAATCTACAGCTGGTCAGCTGCTTCTCGGCCTAGAAAGTCCCTCATGTTTACTTATTTCAAGAGCAGGATCACCCGCGGAGTCCAATCATCCATAGGGCAACCAAAGGCCAACAACGATCGGGAAAGATGCTCTATCAAGCCCCTCAGCTGAACATAAGTTAAATCCCTGCTAGCCGTTATGGTTTGTTGAAGAGTCCCCAAAAACTGCCACACAAGGTCATTTGAAGATTGAAGACCCAGTGGCGACGTCTCGGGCAGTTCAAATTCCACTCTGCTATCCACAGCAGCCCAGATATCATCGGCCGACCCAGAAGATGACGATGGCATTAGCTGCAGTCCACTGCGGTGGGGAACAACCGCACTGGCAGATACGGTGGCTGGAGCCTCAACAACAACAATTTCTTTGCCTGCCCCCTGGGATGGGGGTCCAACAGGAACGTCGAGAGCCGAAGACGTCTGTTCTTCAAAAATCTCTCCGGCTTCTATCTCAACAGGACCACCCTTTTTCAGAATTGACTGCTGTGCAGCCTCCATTGGCGGAGAATCTCCGGCTGCCGCCGAACCATAAACTTCCACTAGTGCTCCAGGACCGCGCCGGATTAGAAAGCCCAAGGGTCATGTGCGCACCGAATAAAATGAAAATGGCGCCGGACTAACATCCGTGCCGAATTAAGGGCCATCCAGAGCTCCTGTCAACTGAAGAAGAGATTCGTACGGATGAAATTCATCCGTGGGTCTTGCTGCACTCGTGCCTTGCTCGCAACACCCACGTCTGGGGGGCATTTGTTGGAACCTAAAATATGATCGTCGGTGACCAAGCCATAAGGACGAATGACCCGGCCCACCGAAGCACTGGAGCCAATAAAGATCAACACATCGAGGATTTCTCAAGCTGCCAGAGCCTCGAGTCATTCCGTATGGACGTGGGGACTTCACCTCAGGAGAGCCGAGATGAATCCACAACCAACCGACAGTGCGACCAAGCCTGCCCAATGAACCGGCATCGACTTTGTCGTGCTGCATCAACTACACCCGTTGTCCGACCAAGGTCGACGGTCTACCCGGTGGCTACCCACCTCATGAAAGGCTCTCCTGAAGATAATGGATTCCCCCCTGGCTCTCCGATACGGAGGACCAAAAGCTCTGACGGCAGAATATCCCGATCACCCGGCACGGGTACAACTTCCCGACAAGAAGGGCCCGTTAGTGGCCGAACGATCGCCAAGCGTAGGCGGAATTATCCCTGGTGTCATCTGTAGCAACCCTAATAAATGAATAATTGAAATGAATTAAAACATATATATTACAGAAGTAATATATAAAAGGAATAGGGTTAATTGGAAGAAATAAAATAAATTAAAAATAACGCCTCTTATTAAGGCGTTAATTTATAAAGAAACGCCTCTATCCATGGCGTGAATAAAGAAAGGACGCCCACACCTACGGTCGTCAGTTCTCACGCGACCAAATGGGTAAGTAAAATAAACGCCTCTATCTTGGGCGTGTTTTAAAAGACGAAACGCCCTTTGTCAAGGCACTTTTTAAGAAACGCCCTTACGCAAGGCGTCAATTAAAGAATACACGCCCTTACCAAAGTCGTTAATTCCATTCGGAACCGTTCAAACCCAGAACTTATCCAGGGTAAGTGATAACTATGAGAAAGAGTTCGAATGTGGTAATAACTCAATCTTGGAAATATTACTTCCAATCAAACACTAACTATTGTTAGGATTCCCAAAATCCTATAAAATCTCTCGTTTGACAAACCCTAAACCTATTTGATCCAAGCCTCTGCGACAGTAAGTGAAGAACAGAACTGTTCTTCTTTCCCTTTCTTCTGTTTCGAGTATATGAAGAACTAACGTTCTTCATCTCCTTCTCTTCTTACAGGTTGAAGAAGCCTGGACTTCGTGGAGAACAAGGGTAAGTTCTTCTATCTTCCATCTTCAGCCAAGCATTATAAAGAAATTTCTAACATCTCTTCATATTCCCCTGTAGGAAAGCTCTAGTGATCTACCGAAGAATAAAGGTTCTTTGACAGAACAACTCCATCCTCCGTCAAGCCCTGCCTGCTGATATTTGCTGCTGTTAGAAGCTTCAGAGTCTAGTATTCTCAACCAGATCTTCACGTTTCTCCATCAGATAATCCTCATAAGGTAGGATTTTCTCAAGTCACTGTAGCCCAAACTAAATTGATACAGTACAATAATTATCATGCATATACATGGTTTGGTTTACTATAGTTTCTGAACGACTTTCTGTTAATTTCTTGAAAGAAACGTCCTTAGCAAGGGCGTGACTATGAAATACACGCCCCAGACTAGGGCGCTACTTTACAAGTCACGACCCTTCCAAGGTCGTCAGTTTTGGATTTGACGCCCTGCACACAGGCGTTAATTTCATTTAATCATTAATCACCCATGTTAAGAATTGAGTATCTATGAAATAATGATCCTACAATAATGCATGATCACATGTCTTCAAACCTGCTAATTTTATTGTCATGACCATACATTCGTTCTCCATGAATTCTATTATCCTGAAAATATTTCTGCCCATGAAAATTCATGGTATCTCTTGAATTCACGACCTAGACTAGGTCGTTTTCCATATGTAAACGCCCCATCATAGGGCGTGAATTAAAAATAAACGCCCCTTACTAGAGTGCGTAGCTGTTAAAATCCTGGAATATATATTCTGTGAAAATAAGAATTTAATGATTAACGCCCCTGACAAGGGCGCGTTTTTGATAATTTCTGAAAATAAATATGTTCTGAAAAATATTGTAAATAAAAAGATGCCTGCTACTGTAGTCGTCAACTCTTGAAGAAACGCCCCTACCGAAGGCGCGTTTTAGATAAATTATTGAATTATTGAAAATTCTGCAAAACGGACCATGTGTAAACGCCCTTCTGTTAGGCGTTAATTACTTGAGAAACGACTTGACCGAAGTCGTTATTTTACTGTAAACTGATTTTTCCTCTGATTTGCTAACCGATGGTTTATATATTATACATATATATATATATCGGCACTATTCTCCACTCCGTGAGTATAGTCCCACTTTTTACGGTGTTTTATCGATCACACTCAATTCTCATTGACATACAAGCTCTCCTTTGGACATTCCGTTCCTTTGGACTAGCGAGTTAGTCATAGAGACCTCCGTAAGACTCCTCGTAGCCTTGGATTCCCTCAAGGCCGACTGAGCTGGTTGTACCCTAAAAACCCATTACACCATTGATGCCATGTCACTCTAAAGAAACATGGGATACCGGCCCTTATGATTATACAAAGAGTATTTCATAAGAAATTCTTCATGGGATGATGATATCATGCCATATCATGCCATTCTTGTAAACCTCAATTCTATGATAAGAATGAGGGTATCTTACCTTTGATATACTGTTCATGTGGACCTCAATTCTATATAAAGAATATCCATACTGATTTGTCATGGTACCCAAGTTAAGGGAATCATATTCTACCTAGTTTTATCGATATCGTGATTATACCGTTATTATCGCCATTCTATGTCCTTTGTCTTATTTTGGACTCTTTTCTATCAAAGTTGTCATACGTGTCTACAAGCATGATTATTGAAATTCTATGTTGGCTATAAACAAGAGTGGATGTCAAAACACATGATAAATGCCTGCGCATATAGGGCCCGATCTGGTCCTGGGAGGAGCACCCGAAAGTACTTGTGCCCATGGGAGTTAAAATGATAAGGTATCTGGCATTATACCGAGTACTTGACTTGCTTGATTGGACATTCCACACACATCTTGTACTTGAATCGTACTTGACTTTACATGAAATGCGTGGCCCGAAAGAGGGTAATTTACTTGCTTGATACATGATAGCCAAAGTTCTTGACATGACTCGATAATGTTACTTGCTTGAATATCTTGAATAACTTGTATCTTGTTGAAAGTTCATGATAAGTTCATCTTATTTCCTTGATATTACATTCTCTCTATCTTGTCGTTTCATGCGAGCATGCATAGCTTTATTGCATTCATGAAAATGTAATTACTTAAACCCCTTGCTAGTACTTGAGATATAATTTCCTACTGAGCGTTCGCTCATTCCGTTTGTCCCTTTCTACTTTTCAGGTAAGTCCGACGACGATGGAAGTCAATCGGATGGGAATGGTCAAGAGTGAAAGTGATAGAGCTTCTACAAGTGTCGTCTAGTCTTTTCCATAGTTTCTTGAGTCAAATATGTATTCTTTTCCTTTTTGTTAAACAGAGTATTGGATTTGTAATAGTCTATCCATTATGAAATAAAGGATTGGGTTATCTTGCTATTTTGCGCATCTCTGCCTTTGTGTCGAATACACGACCCCTCTGATTGACATGATTGATATAGACACGTCGCGCATCTCCGGGTATCTTCCGCGCTCGGGGCGTGACAGTCTTTGTGGTATCAGAGCCTAAGGTATTCAATTCCTAGGAAACCCAAGTCCAAGGATAGGTTTCAAAACCTTTAACCAAGTGAGAGTGGGTAGAACCAAGGGTTAAATGATCAAGGAGTCCTTTATAAGATCATAGTGATATAATACTAACATAGCTATCGTAATTGTAGGATAATGGCTGCCGAACGTGCTCAATGGCGCAACATGCAGCGTACCCTTCAAGGGATGACCCAAGTGCTACAACAGGTAGCACAAGGTGGTGCTCCACGAGCTGGAAGCTTACACCAAGCATTCAAGAATATGAATCCCCCGAAGTTCATGGGATCGACCGATCCAGACGATGCCGAGCATTGGGTTCGGGAGATTGAACGTATATTCCGTGTCATGCAATGCACGGATCCGGACAAAGTCTTATTAGCTACTTTCCAGTTAGAAAAGGATGCTAGATGCTGGTGGGAGTCGATTGAAGCTACTATTGACCCAACTCAAGTTACATGGGGTGAATTCGTTGAATATTTCAACGCCAAATATTTCTCTGATAGGGTCCAGGAAAAGAAGGCCGCCGAATTTGCCGCATTAAAGCAAAGATCTTTATTGGTGGCTGATTATGAAGCACAATTCTCTAGACTGTCTAGATATGCTAAGCATTTAATTAGAACGGAAAAGATGAAAGCCCGTAGATTTCTTAATGGGCTTAGGCCCCACTACATTACTCAACTGGCGCCTATGGATATTCAAGTTTATACTGAAATAGTGCGTCGAGCTCAGTTGCTTGAAGATGCCACGGAACTATCTGATAGGATTCGTGGGAAAGACAAAAAGGAACAAGTCACGGGTTCGGGTTCTTTCAAACCCAACTTTAAGAAGAGGCCCAATAATGGAGGTTCTTCCTCTCAAGATCAGAAATTCAAGAAGACCAAGCCTTTCTCTATCACCACACCCCCTTCGAATACAGTATGCAAGCATTGTGACAAGGCTGGTCACAAAACAGAAGAATGCTGGAGGAAATTAGGAGCATGTCTCCGTTGTGGGAGTCGTGAACATCGGATTCCCGATTGTCCATTAATGAATGACCAAGACGGTGAGGGTAAACGCCCAGTGACAAGGAACGCGCGTCTTCATGCAATCCAAGAGACCGAACTAGAAGAAGAAGGCGGATTGGTGGAAGGTACATTAAAAATTTGTTCCAAATATGCACATGTCTTATTTGATACGGGTGCATCGCATTCCATTATTTCCAAGAAGTTTGCTGACCCATACCTCTAGAACCAGAATGGATGAAGTTAATATTGTCTACTCCTCTCGGAAACGAGACGGATATCACACATCATTACCAAAACTGTGAGGTAGTGGTTCGAGGAAAGAATTTTCCTATTGATCTTATCTGCTTAGATCTAAAAGAGTATGATGTTATACTAGGAGCAGATTGGTTATCCAAATACCAGGCAACGGTTGATTGCCGTGATAGCAAGATTGTTTTCAAGGAATTTCCGGAACTGACTTATACTAGTCCTAAGAGTCGAAGCAAATCCCCTCTTATCTCGGCTCTTCGAGCAAGCAAGCTCGTCAAGAAAGGATGTGTATCCTTCCTTGCTTTTGTCACTATTAAAGAAGCTAAGGAAACCAAGATAGAAGACGTTCAAGTAGTACGAGAATTCCCAGACGTATTTCCAGAAGATTTGCCGGGATTACCCCCTCAAAGAGAAGTGGCCTTCACCATTGACTTAGTCCCTGGTGCTGGTCCTGTTTCAAAGGCACCATATAGAATGTCCTCTGCTGAACTCAAGGAGTTGAAGGAGCAGTTGATGGAACTAATCCAAAAAGGGTTTATTAGACCAAGTACTTCCCCGTGGGGAGCACCAGTCTTATTTGTAAAGAAGAAGGATGGATCCATGAGATTGTGTATCGACTATCGACAGTTGAATCATCTTACTATCAAGAACAAGTATCCACTACCGAGAATCGATGAATTATTTGATCAGATTTCAGGATCCAAATATTTTTCCAAGATTGATCTTAGGTCGGGATATCATCAGTTAAGAATCAAGGATGATGACATTCACAAGACCGCATTCAGAAGCAGGTATGGCCATTACGAATTTGTTGTTATGCCTTTTGGACTAACAAATGCCCCTGCTGCCTTTATGCAGTTAATGAATAGCATATTCAGGCCTTACTTGGATCAATTCATAGTAGTCTTCATTGATGATATATTGATATATTCTAAGACTAAGGAAGAACATGAAGAGCATTTGAGGATTGCATTGCAAGTCTTGAGGACAAATCAATTATATGCTAAACTCAGCAAATGCGAGTTCTGGCTTGAAGAAGTGGCTTTTCTCGGACATGTCATATCCAAGGACGGTTTATCTGTAGATCCGTCAAAAGTTGAAGCTGTGAGAAACTGGGAAAGACCCACTAATGCAAGCGAGATCAGAAGTTTCTTAGGTCTTGCAGGCTATTATCGGCGATTCATCAAAGACTTCTCAAAAATCGCCGTGCCACTTACAAGGTTAACTCGTAAGGAGATCCGATATGAATGGAGTGAGGAATGTGAAAGAAGTTTCCAAACTCTCAAAGATCATCTCACTACAGCTCCAGTGTTAGCTCTACCCACAGAAGGAGAGAAATTCGAGGTCTACACTGATGCTTCTGGCATTGGCCTCGGATGTGTCCTAATGCAACAAGGAAAGGTCATAGCATACTCTTCACGTCAACTGAAGAAGCACGAGGAGAATTACCCCGTCCATGACTTAGAACTGGCCGCGGTAGTATTTGCCCTAAAGATATGGAGACACTACTTATATGGAGTACAATTTACTGTATACTCCGATCACAAAAGTCTCAAATATCTATTATCACAAAAGGAACTAAACATGAGACAAAGACGCTGGCTAGAATATCTCAAGGACTTCGACTTCAGTATACAATACCATCCCGGAAAGGGTAATTATGTGGCTGATGCCCTTAGTCGAAAGCCGAGAGCAAGGATAGCCAATTGTATGATACAAGAATGGAGGTTACTTGAACAATTCTCCGAGCTCAATATAAGCTTGGACACGGAATCTAAATTTGTCACACTATCTCATGTAAGCATACAGTTAGATTTGTTATCTGAGATACAAACACTTCAGGATGATGATCCTATGTTAGTAGAAATCAAAGGCAGATTAGAAGGACAATCTGATTTTCAACTAACTTCTGATGGAAGATTATCGTTCAAAGATAGAACTTGTATACCTGATTGTCCGGAATTAAAGAAGAAGATCTTAGATGAAGCTCACCGATCAAGGTACACTATTCACCCAGGATCAACCAAAATGTACCAAGATGTAAAGAGGAACTTTTGGTGGCCTAATATGAAAAGAGAAATAGCGGACTATGTATCGCGCTGTCTCACATGCCAACAGGTCAAGGCGGAACACCAAAAACCTGCGGGAAAACTACATCCTCTAGATATTCCTAAGTGGAAATGGGAGGATATTGGTATGGACTTCATCATGGGTTTGTCTAAATCTAAAGGAGGACATGATGGAATATGGGTTATCATTGACCGATTAACTAAATCAGCACATTTTTTGCCAATAAAGAGCCGATGGTCAATTGATGTGCTAGCTGCACTATACATCAAGGAAATAGTCAGGATACATGAAATTCCTGTCTCAATCGTGTCGGATAGAGATCCCCGTTTTACTTCTCAGTTTTGGAAGGGATTACAACATTCGTTGGGAACAAGGCTCAACTTTAGTACTGCTTTTCACCCACAAACGGATGGTCAGACCGAGCGAACTAATCAAGTTGTTGAAGATATGCTGAGAGCATGCATTATTGACTTTGGAGGAAGCTGGCATGACCACTTACCTTTAGTTGAATTTGCATATAATAATAGCTACCAAGCTAGTATCCAAATGGCACCTTTCGAAGCCTTATACGGAAGAAGTTGCCGATCTCCCATATGTTGGAACGAAGTTGGAGAGAAACAACTATTAGGTCCAGACATGGTAAGGGATACGACCGAGAAGATACAAGTAATCAGAGAAAGATTACAAGTTGCTCAGACAAGGCAAAAGGCTTATGCTGATACCAGGAAAAGAGATCTTGAATTCCAGGTTGGAGATCATGTATTTCTTAAAATATCCCCTGGACGTGGCATACGAAGATTTGGTGTTAAGGGCAAGCTTACGCCAAGATTCATCGGACCATTTGAGGTACTCGAAAGAGTTGGCGAGGTTGCTTATCGCATCGCGTTGCCTCCTCAGTTGTCGAGGTACACAATGTATTTCACATATCTATGTTGAAGAAGTATGTGCACGATCCGTCACATATTATTGAGCATGGAGATCTGATGATCCAGAAAGATCTCACATATGAACAGAGGCCCTTGAAGATATTAGATCGAGAAATACGAGCTCTAAGGAATAAGGTTATTCCCATGCTCAAGGTGCAATGGAATAAGAATCCTGAACGCGAAGCGACATGGGAGACCGAGGAATCTATGAAGAAACGATTTCCCGAGTTATTCTAAGAGGTATATGTCCTACACTCTCCGCGTGTATAATTATATATATATATTGAATTTGGGGACCAAATTCTTTTAAGTGGGGGAGGGTGTAGCAACCCTAATAAATGAATAATTGAAATGAATTAAAACATATATATTACAGAAGTAATATATAAAAGGAATAGGGTTAATTGGAAGAAATAAAACAAATTAAAAATAACGCCTCTTATTAAGGCGTTAATTTATAAAGAAACGCCTCTATCCATGGCGTGAATAAAGAAAGGACGCCCACACCTGCGGTCGTCAGTTCTCACGCGACCAAATGGGTAAGTAAAATAAACGCCCCTATCTTGGGCGTGTTTTAAAAGACGAAACGCCCTTTGTCAAGGCGCTTTTTAAGAAACGCCCTTATGCAAGGCGTCAATTAAAGAATACACGCCCTTACCAAAGTCGTTAATTCCATTCGGAACCGTTCGAACCCAGAACTTATCCAGGGTAAGTGATAACTATGAGAAAGAGTTCGAATGTGGTAATAACTCAATCTTGGAAATATTACTTCCAATCAAACACTAACTATTGTTAGGATTCCCAAAATCCTATAAAATCTCTCGTTTGACAAACCCTAAACCTATTTGATCCAAGCCTCTGCGACGGTAAGTGAAGAACAGAACTGTTCTTCTTTCCTTTCTTCTGTTTCGAGTATATGAAGAACTAACGTTCTTCATCTCCTTCTCTTCTTACAGGTTGAAGAAGCCTGGACTTCGTGGAGAACAAGGGTAAGTTCTTCTATCTTCCATCTTCAGCCAAGCATTATAAAGAAATTTCTAACATCTCTTCATATTCCCCTGTAGGAAAGCTCTAGTGATCTACCGAAGAATAAAGGTTCTTTGACAGAACAACTCCATCCTCCGTCAAGCCCTGCCTGCTGATATTTGCTGCTGTTAGAAGCTTCAGAGTCTAGTATTCTCAACCAGATCTTCACGTTTCTCCATCAGATAATCCTCATAAGGTAGGATTTTCTCAAGTCACTGTAGCCCAAACTAAATTGATACAGTACAATAATTATCATGCATATACATGGTTTGGTTTACTATAGTTTCTGAACGACTTTCTGTTAATTTCTTGAAAGAAACGTCCTTAGCAAGGGCGTGACTATGAAATACACGCCCCAGACTAGGGCGCTACTTTACAAGTCACGACCCTTCCAAGGTCGTCAGTTTTGGATTTGACGCCCTGCACACAGGCGTTAATTTCATTTAATCATCAATCACCCATGTTAAGAATTGAGTATCTAAGAAATAATGATCCTACAATAATGCATGATCACATGTCTTCAAACCTGCTAATTTTATTGTCATGACCATACATTCGTTCTCCATGAATTCTATTATCCTGAAAATATTTCTGCCCATGAAAATTCATGGTATCTCTTGAATTCACGACCTAGACTAGGTCGTTTTCCATATGTAAACGCCCCATCATAGGACGTGAATTAAAAATAAACGCCCCTTACTAGAGTGCGTAGCTGTTAAAATCCTGGAATATATATTCTGTGAAAATAAGAATTTAATGATTAACGCCCCTGACAAGGGCGCGTTTTTGATAATTTCTGAAAATAAATATGTTCTGAAAAATATTGTAAATAAAAAGACGCCTGCTACTGTAGTCGTCAACTCTTGAAGAAACGCCCCTGCCGAAGGCGCGTTTTAGATAAATTATTGAATTATTGAAAATTCTGCAAAACGGACCATGTGTAAACGCCCTTCTGTTAGGCGTTAATTACTTGAGAAACGACTTGACCGAAGTCGTTATTTTACTGTAAACTGATTTTTCCTCTGATTTGCTAACCGATGGTTTATATATTATACATATATATATATATCGGCACTATTCTCCACTCCGTGAGTATAGTCCCACTTTTTACGGTGTTTTATCGATCACACTCAATTCTCATTGACATACAAGCTCTCATTTGGACATTCCGTTCCTTTGGACTGGCGAGTTAGTCATAGAGACCTCCGTAAGACTCCTCGTAGCCTTGGATTCCCTCAAGGCCGACTGAGCTAGTTGTACCCTAAAAACCCATTACACCATTGATGCCATGTCACTCTAAAGAAACATGGGATACCGGCCCTTATGATTATACAAAGAGTATTTCATAAGAAATTCTTCATGGGATGATGATATCATGCCATATCATGCCATTCTTGTAAACCTCAATTCTATGATAAGAATGAGGGTATCTTACCTTTGATATACTGTTCATGTGGACCTCAATTCTATATAAAGAATATCCATACTGATTTGTCATGGTACCCAAGTTAAGGGAATCATATTCTACCTAGTTTTATCGATATCGTGATTATACCGTTATTATCGCCATTCTATGTCCTTTGTCTTATTTTGGACTCTTTTCTATCAAAGTTGTCATACGTGTCTACAAGCATGATTATTGAAATTCTATGTTGGCTATAAACAAGAGTGGATGTCAAAACACATGATAAATGCCTGCGCATATAGGGCCCGATCTGGTCCTGGGAGGAGCACCCGAAAGTACTTGTGCCCATGGGAGTTAAAATGATAAGGTATCTGGCATTATACCGAGTACTTGACTTGCTTGATTGGACATTCCACACACATCTTGTACTTGAATCGTACTTGACTTTACATGAAATGCGTGGCCCGAAAGAGGGTAATTTACTTGCTTGATACATGATAGCCAAAGTTCTTGACATGACTCGATAATGTTACTTGCTTGAATATCTTGAATAACTTGTATCTTGTTGAAAGTTCATGATAAGTTCATCTTATTTCCTTGATATTACATTCTCTCTATCTTGTCGTTTCATGCGAGCATGCATAGCTTTATTGCATTCATGAAAATGTAATTACTTAAACCCCTTGCTAGTACTTGAGATATAATTTCCTACTGAGCGTTCGCTCATTCCGTTTGTCCCTTTCTACTTTTCAGGTAAGTCCGACGACGATGGAAGTCAATCGGATGGGAATGGTCAAGAGTGAAAGTGATAGAGCTTCTACAAGTGTCGTCTAGTCTTTTCCATAGTTTCTTGAGTCAAATATGTATTCTTTTCCTTTTTGTTAAACAGAGTATTGGATTTATAATAGTCTATCCATTATGAAATAAAGGATTGGGTTATCTTGCTATTTTGCGCATCTCTGCCTTTGTGTCGAATACACGACCCCTCTGATTGACATGATTGATATAGACACGTCGCGCATCTCTGGGTATCTTCCGCGCTCGGGGCGTGACATCATCCAACCCCCTAAGGAGCTTGGTTACGAGCCAGGCCGGACCAACAGCATGGATCGTAGAGCCGAAGGCCGTGTCGGCGGAAAGCCCGTACGATCAAATCAAGGCTATCTGGAGTCTAAGGAACGGCCGTACGTCAACCTGGGAGCTTCGACAAGACATCTCGCCAAGGTTTCGAGTGGCATTGGCGAGATAATGTTCACGGTGACTCCCGGAATCATCCCCGGACTCATCG
Source organism: Amorphophallus konjac (assembly GCA_022559845.1). Classification (NCBI taxonomy): domain Eukaryota; kingdom Viridiplantae; phylum Streptophyta; class Magnoliopsida; order Alismatales; family Araceae; genus Amorphophallus; species Amorphophallus konjac. The sequence goes on from CM040122.1 coordinate 212,749,485, forward strand.
ACTGGCTTGAAGCGCACGAGGAGCATTAGCCCGGCGTGCCTTAAACCGACGCGCCCCTCATTCGATGCCCCTAATCCCGGCGCGCTAAATCCCCTACCTTCTGCCCTCATCACGGCGCGCAAGTCACTCTATCGGATGGCGTCTTAAACCGGCGCGATAGCTTGATGAAGACTCCTCCCGGCGCGCCCAAAGCTCACGCCGGATGCAAAGCCTCCAACCTGTTATATAAACGGGTGAGGTTCGATTGGAAGAAAAGAGATAGAAGAACGAGGAGGACACAAAAGAGGGCTTTCGGGAAGAAAGAAAAGAAAGGGAGCCGAGAGAGAGAAGGGTTCCTTCAGAGGAGCTTCCGTCGGTCGTCTTCCTCCTCTACGATACCATGTTCTCGGAACAGGTGGGCGCCGGTGCTGATCCTTTTCTTGCTTTCCGCAGATTTCTCTTCTGAGTCTTCCACCCATCGAATATAAGCGAGGGGGGGAGGAGCGACGATGATATGAGTCGATTCTCCTCCCCCTTCTATGCGATTTTCTCTTTTTTTCCTTCCCCTGTTGTTGTGCTATGCGCGTCCTCTGCCTCCGCTATTGTAGAACGGTGACCGAGCAATGGTGCCGGTGCTGTACTCTCACCATGTAAATGCTAAACCATTCCCGTTTCTGGGATGGTAATATATATGCGCGTGTGAATGATCTAATGAATAGGTCGGATGAATGATCCTCAGCTTCCCCCCCTTTCTATCTACACCAACGCACGTGTCTGGGTTCTTCTCGGCATAGCTGTAATTCCGATTTCCCCGAGGTCTGCATCATGCCCCGAGTCATCGTGGGCTATAGAAATACCCCTCCCCGGGGGCTTCTCTTTCACTCATCTTCATGTTTGATTCAAGGGTTCTCGCATCCCCTTTTCTTCTCTGATGGAGCCGTGCTTCTGCGCGTGCCTCTCTCCATCATGTGCAGGGTCCATCCCCCGAACGTTGCTTTCCAATTGTTCGAGCATATGCCCCTGCAAAGAGCCCGTCTCGTTTATGCATTTACTGCATCTGTGCATCACGATCATCCAAACTGTTCCGAGGTTTCTCACCGTTTCGATCACCCGGGGAGGGGGACATTCCCCTGCTGCTTCCTGAAGTTGTTGGGCGACCGGGGGGCTCTATCTCTCGATGGTAGGCGCTTCCTCGAAGCCATTGCAGACAATGATAGGGGTCCTGGTTCAACGAACTCAGCCCCAACAAATTAAGATCCGATCGAGACCGGGGGGATGTGTGCTCCTTGTAGGCTAGCCCTCGGAGTCCCATTCTCCCAATGGTCAGTTCCTCTGCGGGATGAGTCACAAATTGTGGGTTGTCCACCCCTCGCAGGCTAGTCCTCGGGGTGATGCTCCCATCATCAATGGCTTCATCTCTCTATCTTTTCCCTTATGGAACCTTGGTGCCCCTAGCAGGCTAGTCCTCGGGGTATCCTATCCAATGGGGTTTGCTGGCTACCTTCGTGTAGACCGGCGGTTTAGGGGCTTGTTCCATAGGTGAGCATGACCCCGCTTCTCCCCTGCAACTCTTCAGGTTCAGGGGAGATGCTGTCCAATTTTGGACAGATTAATAATGAATAAACCATAATGAAATACTCATTCTGGACCCAATTACCCCGGTGCTTGAGTAGGAACCTCGCACTGGCTTATCACGTCATTCTTGGAGGGTTCTGGACTTCAATTTAACAAACAATTGGCCTCAAAGAGCTTCAAAACCCTCAACATAAACTTAACAAACTCAAATGATTTGAAATTCATCAAAAATAAGCTAAAACGGCACGGCCTTAACCCGGCGCGCCCTAATCCGGCGCGGTACCCCCCCCCCCGCGCCGGATTAACCCTACACTCATAATAAAAAAAAACTTCCTTGTTCCTTTCCGGCGCGCCATGAACCGGAGCGCCCCAATCCCTTGCGCGCCATATTAACATTCATCATGGCCGCACCGGATTAAGACGTTATACCCATGTCTTATCGCGCCGTATAAACCTTCCGTACATGGTCGCGCCGATTTTGAAACCTCTTGTTGCTTTAATCGCTCATTTGCCCCCGAGTGGATCTCGTCCCTCGGGGTTGACGTTAATAAATCACAATGGGTAATAAATTGAATAAGGGAGGGGCCAAGCGAGCCCGAACTATATTGTTATCATATCTTCATTACCATGTCCGTTAGCACTTTGCTTTCGCTATCACACTTGTGTTGTCTTCCCTCTTCTCGATGGGGAGTAATAAACGTGGTTGATCATCATTTGCTTCCATGATTCTATTATCATGCTTAATATAGTCATGAACGCCATGTGCGCATGCATGCATAGATCCTCGGCTATATTAAATGGCGTCGATAGAAAACCAGATTACGTCTGGTCGGAAGTCTTCGCTATGCGCGACAGTGGTCTTCGGACCTATGCCCTCCACCACGTACCGAGGATCCATAATCCCATGAATTATGCATCTTCTGCACGATAAATGTATGCATCCTGCATGCTTTCGTCATGCTCATCATGTAGCTCTTTGTAATTCGGCTTCGACAGCCCGCTATCTCGGCAATTAATCAAAGGTGTTCCCTCCTCGTGGGGGATGTAATTAACGCCATAGCCTTTATGGTATGGCGGACTGCTGGTCCCGACCGAACCTCACATTCGCCCGACATGGGTCAGAATGAGCGCATCATAAAATCGTCACTCATGTGACTGGCATGCCTGCGTCATCAATCGATCACTTGACTACCAGTTGGTCAGTTGGTCGATCGACCCGCGAAAGAACGAAAAGGTCGCAAACAACGGTTCAGTTGTTTTGGGATGTCTACTCATCATGAAGTCTATACATCCGATTGCCTTTGCATTGATCAAGTCTGTACAACCCTTTCCCTTTTCAAGTCTACACATTGTGCTTTGTAGCTCACCAAGTCTATACATTGCTCACAGCACACACGTTCAGCCTGAAGTCTGTACAGCCTTGGCAAATGCTCCTAAGTATATACATCACAATGTCTGTACATCACTGTGTCAAGCCTCCCAAGTCTGTACAACCACTGTCTCACTTGGACATGAAGTCTATACAGTGGTCCGTCTCTATAAGCGTCTCAAGCTGCAAGTCTGTACAGAGTCTGGCAGCCTACAGTGCATCGTCTCTTCAAGTATGTACAGCCTTGGCGTATGCATCTTAAAGTCTAAACATTGTGGGGCTTCGAATCTTCAAGTCCATACATCTATGCATGATGCGTCGACCCCTTTCTTTGATGCGTCGACCCCCCAGACTACCAAGTCTATACATCAGCCTTTGCATTGCAAGTCTATACAGCGTGCATTGTTCAAAACAAGTCTGCACAGTCATTGTCTGTTGGCATCACGAAGTCTATGCATTGCTTGTGCATCATAGTCTGTACAGTGTCTCAATTTGGCTAAGTCTATACACTCTCTCACATTGTACACACTTGCTTCATTACTGTTTCTAAGTCTATACATCGGTTGGGTCGTTAAGTCCATACAATGCATATGTTCATCAAATTCCATACATTGCATAATGTTCATCAATGTTTATACATTGCATTGTCTTCAACCAAGTCTATACATTCTGTTCCTTTGATCAGCAAGTCTATACACACTTCAGCTATGTGTATCTCCTTCAAAGACGAAGTGTATACATCCTTCCAAGCATTCAAGTCTACACACTCGTTGTTAAGCCTTTGCATCGAAGTCTATACAACATGTGTCTTGTATGATGTCTATACAGCCTGTGGCTTGTACATCAACTGAACGTTCTTCAGCAGAGTATATACTCTTCAGAAGTTAAAGTCTGAACATCCTTCTGTGAAGACTGTACACACTTCAGCACATGTGCATATCCTTCACACGAAGTCTATACACTCAGTTAACCTTCAAGCCTATACACTCAATTGTTAGGCCTTCAACCCTATACACTCAATTGTTAGCCTTAAGTCTATACACTCGATTGTTAAGTGTTCAAGTCTATACACTCTATCCTTCACACGAAGTCTGTATACTCGTTTGTTAACCTTCAAGTCTATACACTCAAGTTGCATCTTGCCTGTACACACTTTGTTAACAGCCTGAACCAAGTATATACATCCAACTGATATCTTTTTATGTCTGTGTGACAGGTACTGTTCGTAAAGACTATGAAGTGCACGTGATCCGAGGTTGGCACCTGGCACGTGATCCGAGGATAACGCCCTAAATGTTGCAGCTATAAATACACAGCCGCATCCATCTGGAGAAGACAGATATAAGATAAGAAAAAGAGATCAGATAAGAAAGAGGAAGAGGGTGATCGAGATAGAAGCTAGAGTTGTGGAAAGGCAGTGAGCAGAAGAAGAAGAAAGAAGAACAAAAAAGACAGAGAGAGCCTGCGAAAGAGAACAAAAAGAAGAGTGGGAAGAAGAGAGAGCTAGAGCAAAGGAAGCTTCAACTGAAGATCAGTCTCTGCTGGACCGTGGATCAAATCCAGGCTAGCCAGCTCCTGCGAGAGCCACAGTTTGATTTTATTTTTCTAGCTTTCTGTTGCTGTGGTTTTGTTTTTCTTTTTAACCATTCACCAGTTGTTCTTCCGATTCTCTTGTGTGAGGTCGGGTTCCCTCCGGTTGGGAGGAAGAGAGGTCCGAGACCTCTAGTTTGCAGGTGACTTGGTGTCACCTGTGCTTCCCTCTGGGTTTCAGATGAAGCGATACTTAGGTCTCTAGGTTCCCCTCCGGTTTGGAGGAAGGGAGGATTGGTCCTCCGGTTATGGTCTTGTGGGTTGCAAGACAAGGTCTTCCCTCCTGGTCTGGAGGAAGAGAGACTTGCATCTCTGGTTTCCAAGTGGCTGGGAGTCACTTGGGGTGTCCCTCCGGTTGTGAGGAAGAGGGGAGGATGTTCCCCTGGTCAAGCTATGTGGCAGCAATTTGTTGCAGACTGAGTCTGCAGTTTCTAGCCTAGCTAGTGGAAGCCTCACTCTGGTTTGGAGTGAGGGGTGGACGTAGGTCTTTGGACCAAACCACCTAAAAAATCTTGGTATTCTCTTGTGGTTTGTTTTTCCTTATATGTTATTTTATTTGCTGCGATCTTTAGATGTTTGCTTAGGAGCGTGTGAGAGCTAATAGATTTGTGTTGTCTTTTGTAGCGACCCTGGAAAAAATAAAGATTTTTGGAAAATAAAAATAAAAGATGAGTAAATAGATGATGAAAGCCTAAACGCATAAGAATAAGCCAGAAGGAAAATAATGCCTTGGGTCAAGGCGCTACTTCAAGAAGAAACGCCCTTATACAAGGCGCGAATTCCAGAAAGGACGCCCACAGATGAGGTCGTCAATTCTGAGCGGCCAACATAAATAAAAAGGGGCAAGTATAAGTGATGCCCTCTACCTGGACGCGTTTCACATGAGAAATGACGCTTGACAAGGCGTCAATTTAAATTAACGCCCTCACTTAGGACGTGAATTCAGTTCGAGTTTCGTTCGACCCAGGAGACTATCCAGAGCAAGTTTCTGGATAACTACGAGGAAGATGGAGTAGGGTAATGACTCTATCATGGAAGTATTACTTCCAATACAACTCTAACCCTATTAGGGTTCCCCAAAACCCTATAAATAATCCTTGTCCATCAAACCCTAAAAATCTATTTGGTCGAAGCTCTGTTGCTGCTGTCATCCGTGAAGAACGTAAGTTTGTTCTTCATTTGCTTTACCTTCGCCTCCGGTTATGTATGATGAAGAAAACTGATGTCTCCATCTTATTTCATGAAGGAAGTCTACAGTAGGTAGTAATTCTTTTGTCAAAGAGAAGATCGTGGGTTCTTCATCCACGTCGTTCTTCTTCCTCTGCCTTCAGTTAAGTATTATGAAGAAAAAACTAATGATTCTTCATCTTATTTCTCTGTAGGAAAGCCTTCTTGACCTACTGAAGAACGAGATTTTTCATCCAAAGCAAGCTACGCATAGGAATCACATTCTCTCAACCTCTCTATCTCGGTATCTGCTGATCAGATAAATCCCAGAATACTCTGTATATAACAGAGTGACGTTGTTCTTCAACTTTCTCCACGAATCATCACCCAGATCTTAATCAAGGCAGGTTTTCTCAAGATCGTAGCCCAAACTAGCTTAAGATCTTAATAATATCATCAGTCGTGCATGCATATAGTTTTATTGTGGTTTCAGATGGTTTCTATGTAATTTCAAAAGGGAACGCCCTTGACAAGGGCGCTAATTTAAAGAAGCGACCCACACTAGGGCGCTGATTATTGTTTTGACGCCCTACTAGAAGTCGTCAATTTCATGTAATTAATAAATACCCACGCTTAAAATTTAATATCTATGTAACCATGAATCTAATATATTGCATGAGTATACCTGTGAAATCCTGCTATTTTTTTCCTGCCATGATCATGTACCATCTTTCCTGAAATTTTATTATCTGAAAATTGGTAAATTCTTGAATTCACGACCTTGTCTAGGTCGTCTCCTATTGAACTGACGCCCCAGATCAGGGCGCTTATTAAAAAGTAACGCCCCTGTCCAGGGCGCGTTTGTGTTAAAATTCCAGAATATTGATTTCTGCAGAATAGAAATATTGAAGGGACGACTGGTGTACAAGTCGTCAAATTGTAAATAAACGCCCCTATAGAAGGCGTTAATTTGATAAGTAATGACTTAGATTAAGTCGCTATTTTCCTGTGACACTATTTTACACTATTACTGTTAACCGACGGCTTCATATATATATATATATATATATATATATATATATATATATCAGCACTATATTCCAGTCTGTGAATATAGTCCCATGTTTCATGATGTTTTATCGTTTACCTATTAACTCTCATTGACATACAAGCTCTCCATTGGACACTCCGTTTCTTTGGACTAGCGAGTTAGTCATAGAGACCTCCGTAAGACTCCTCGAGCCTTGGATTCCCTCAAGGCCGACTAAGCTGGTTGTACCATAAAAACCCATTACACAATCTTTGCCATGTCACTCTATAGAAACATGGTATACCGGCCCTCATGCCATGCCATGTGTATGATATGAGAATTATCTTAATGAACGGGGTAAAGCATGACATTGTTATGATGTTCTTGTAAACCCCAATTCTATAACCACATTATTATGATGTTCTTGTAGACCCCAATTCTATATTAAACTTGATGTTCTTGTGGACCTCAATTCTATATAAAGAATGTCCATACTTGTTTATCATGGTACCCAAGTTAGGGAACCAATTCCACCTAGTTTTTGTCGATAATCGTGATTGTACCGTTATTATCGCCTATCTACGTCAAGTGTCATATTTTGGACTCTATTCTATCAAAGTCTATCCTATGTGTCTACAAGCTTTATCCTTGAAATTCCATATTGGCTATTTACAAAAGTGGATGTTAAAATACATGATTAATGCCTGCGCATATAGGGCCCAATCTGGTCTTGGGAGGAGCACCCGAAAGTACTTGTGCCCATGGGAGTTGATTGATCATGGTATTGGCATTATACCGAAGTGCATGACTAGCTTGATTGAACATTACACAAATCTTGTACTTGTACTTGACTCGATATTACATGACTTGCGTGGCCCGATAAAGGGTAATTTCATGCTTGCGTGCTTGAACGTGATAGCTAAAATTCCAACATGACATGATGAGTTTACTTTCTTGAATATCTTGATATCTTTTGATATAAGTTCATGACTAGTACTTCCTGCTATCTTATTGTTATTCACTCTCTCTATCTTGTCGTTTTACGAGCATGCATAGCTATAGTGCATTCATGGAAAAATGTAATTACTTAAAACCATTGCTAGTTCTTGAGATATAATTTCCTACTGAGCGTTCGCTCACGCAGTGTTTCCATACTTTTCATGTAAGTCCGATGATGAGGGAAGTCAATCTGATCGGGAAAGTCAAGAGTGAAAGAGTTAGAGCTATTCAAGCGTCCATCAGTCCTGTCTTATCTATATTTTCTTGAGTCAGAATTGTACCTTTCTTTTATTTTTATTGAGTCTAGTATTTGCAAGGGTTTGTAATAGACATATTCTTATTAAAGGAATTAATGGATTGGGTTATCTTTATATTTGCGCACTCTGTCTTTGTGTCGAATACACTACTACTCTGATTGACATGATTGATATAAACTCGTCGCGCATCTCCGGGTACCTTCCGCGCTCGGGGCGTGACAGTTTTTGTGGTATCAGAGCCTAGGGTATTCAATTCCTAGGAAAACCCAAGTCCAAGGATAGGTTCAAACCTTTAACCAGTGAGATTGGGTAGAACCAAGGGTTGAGTTAACATAAAAACTTAAAAGCCCTTAACGCGAGTATATACTAACATAGTTATGGTAATCGTACGATAATGGCTGCCGAACGTGCTCAGTGGCGCAACATGCATCGTACACTCCAAGGCATGACCCAAGTGCTGCAACAAGTAGCACAGGGAGGTGCACAACGAGCCGGAAGTCTCCACCAAGTCTTCAAGAACATGAACCCTCCCAAATTCATGGGTTCTACTGATCCGGATGACGTAGAGCACTGGATCAGGGAGACGGAGCGTATATTCCGTGTTATGCAATGCACGGATCAAGATAAAGTCTTATTAGCTACTTTCCAACTAGAAAGGGATGCCCGATGCTGGTGGGAGTCAGTCGAAGCTACTATAAATCAAGACCAAATTACTTGGGAAGAATTTGTTGAACATTTCAACAATAAATATTTTTCAGACCGAGTCCAAGAAAAGAAAGCTACCGAATTTGCCGCACTCAAGCAACGGTCATTATCGGTGGCGGAGTACGAGGCACAATTCTCTAGATTGTCTCGGTATGCTAAGCACTTAGTTAGCACCGAGAAGATGAAAGCTAGGAGGTTCCTTAATGGGCTCAGGCCCCAATATATTACCCAGCTGGCGCCAATGGATATTCATGTCTACTCAGAGATAGTACGCCGAGCTCAATTGTTAGAAGATGCCACGAGCTATCAGATAGAATCCGTGGGAAGGATAAGAAGGAACAAGTTACAAGTTCGGGTTCCTTTAAACCCAACTTCAAGAAGAGGCCTAGCACTGGAGGTACTTCTTCTCAAGACCAAAAATTTAAGAAGACCAAGCCCTTCTCTATCACTACTACACCTTCGAATATAATATGCAAGCATTATGACAAGGCTGGACATAAAGCGAGGAATGCTGGAGGAAACTTGGAGCATGTCTCCGTTGTGGGAGCCGTGATCATCGGATTCCCGATTGCCCATTACTTAATGATCAAACCGGTGACGGAAAGCGCCCGGTAACCAAGAACGCTCGTCTTCACGCAATTAAGGAGACCGAAGAAGAAGAAGGCGGACTAGTAGAAGGTACACTGAAAGTTTGTTCCAAGTATGCACATGTCTTATTTGATACGGGTGCATCACATTCTTTTATTTCCAAGAAGTTTGCTAACCCACTACCTATGGAACCGGAATGGATGAAAATAATTTTATCTACTCCTCTCGGAAACGAAACTGATATTACTCACCATTATCAAAACTGTGAAGTCTTGGTAAAAGGAAGAAATCTCCCTATTGATCTTATATGTTTAGATCTAAAGGAGTATGATGTCATACTAGGAGCGGATTGGTTATCCAAATACCAGGCAACAGTCGATTGCCGCAATAGCAAGGTTACTTTCAAGGACTTTCCAGAACTAGTCTATTCTAGCTCTAAGAGTCGGAGCGAGTCACCTTTTATTTCGGCTCTCCGAGCAAGCAAGCTAATCAGGAAAGGATGTGTATCTTTCCTTGCATTTGTCACGATTAAGGAGGCTAAGGAAACTAAGATAGAAGATATCCCAATTGTGCAAGAATTTCGGATGTGTTTCCGGAAGATTTGCCTGGATTACCCCCACAAAGAGAAGTGGCCTTCACCATCGACTTAGTCCCTGGTGCTGGACCTGTTTCTAAGGCACCTTATAGAATGTCCCCTGCTGAACTCAAGGAGTTAAAGGAGCAATTGATGGAACTTCTTAAGAAAGGATTCATTAGACCGAGTACTTCCCCGTGGGGAGCGCCTGTGCTATTTGTAAAGAAGAAGGATGGATCCATGAGACTATGCATCGACTATCGACAGTTGAATCATCTCACTATCAAGAACAAGTATCCACTGCCGAGAATCGATGAGTTATTTGATCAAATATCTGGATCCATGTATTTTTCAAAGATTGATCTCAGGTCGGGATATCATCAACTAAAAATCAAGGATGATGACATTCATAAGACTGCATTCAGAAGCAGGTATGGCCATTATGAATTTGTTGTTATGCCTTTCGGACTAACAAATGCCCCTGCTGCCTTTATGCAGTTAATGAATAGTATATTCAGGCCTTATTTGGATCAATTCGTGGTGGTCTTTATTGATGATATATTAATTTATTCCAAGACTAAGGAAGAGCATAAGGAGCATTTGAGGATTGCATTACAAATATTGAGGACAAACCAATTATATGCAAAACTCAGCAAGTGTGAATTCTGGCTTGAGGAAGTGACTTTTCTCGGACATGTTATATCAAAGGATGGCTTATCAGTAGATCCATCAAAAGTTGAAGCTGTAAGAAATTGGGAAAAACCGACCAATGCTAGCGAGATCCGAAGTTTCTTAGGTCTTGCCGGCTATTACAGGCGATTCATCAAAGCTTTCTCTAAAATCGCCGTACCACTTACGAGGTTAACTCGCAAGGAGATCCGTTATGAATGGAGTGAGGAATGGAAAAGAAGCTTCCAAACTCTCAAGGATCATCTTACTACAGCTCCTGTCTTAGCGTTACCAATGGAAGGAGAGAAATTTGAGGTATACACTGATGCTTCTGGCATTGGCCTGGGATGTGTTCTAATGCAACAAGGAAAGGTTATAGCTTATTCTTCTCGTCAATTGAAGAAGAATGAAGAGAACTACCCCGTCCATGACTTAGAATTGGCCGCAGTGGTATTTACACTCAAAATATGGAGACATTATCTTTACAGAGTACAGTTTACTGTATACTCTGATCACAAGAGTCTCAAGTATCTCTTTTCACAAAAGGAACTAAATATGAGGCAAAGACGTTGGGTAGAATATCTCAAGGACTTCGACTTCAATATACAATATCATCCCGGAAAGGGTAACCATGTAGCAGATGCCCTTAGTCGAAAGCCGAGAGCACTGATAGCCAATTGTATGATTCAAGAATGGAAATTGCTGGAGCAATTCTCTAAACTCAAAATAAGCATGGACACAGACTTTCAATGTGTCACATTATCTCATATAAGCATTCATCCAGACCTATTAGTTGAAATACAAGCACTTCAAGATAATGACCCAATATTAGTAGAGATCAAAGGCAAACTGGAAGGACAATCTGATTTCCAAATAACTTGTGAAGGAAGATTAATGTTCAGGAATAGAACTTGCATACCGGATTGTCCCGAGTTAAAGAAGAAGATGTTAGATGAAGCTCATAGATCAAGGTACACGATTCATCCTAGATCAACCAAAATGTACCAAGATGTGAAGAGGAATTTTTGGTGGCCCAACATGAAAAGGAAAATAGCAGACTATGTATCACGTTGTCTCACTTGCCAACAGGTCAAGGCGGAACACCGAAAGCCTGCTGGAAAATTACATCCTCTAGATATTCCCAAATGGAAGTGGGAGAATATTAGTATGGATTTCATCATGGGTTTATCTAAAACAAAAGGAGGACATGATGGAATATGGGTTATTATTGACCGATTGACTAAATCGGCGTATTTCTTGCCAATAAAGAGCTGATGGTCAGTTGATGTTTTGGCTGCATTATACATCAAGGAAATAGTCAGATTACATGGTATTCCTGTTTCAATCGTGTCTGACAGAGATCCCCATTTTACTTCTCATTTTTGGAAGGACTACAACATTCATTGGGAACAAGGCTTAACTTTAGTACAGCTTTTCATCCTCAAACGGATGGTCAGACCGAGAGAACTAATCAGGTGGTTGAAGATATGCTCAGAGCTTGCATCATTGATTTCGATGGAAGCTGGCATGATCACTTGCCGTTGGTTGAATTTGCATACAATAATAGCTACCAGGCAAGTATACAAATGGCACCTTTCGAAGCTTTATACGGAAGGAGTTGCCGCTCACCCTTATGCTGGGACGAAGTTGGAGAAAAACAACTGCTAGGTCCAGACATGGTAAGGGTTACCACTGAAAGAATACAATTGATTCGAGAAAGACTGCAAGTTGCTCAGTCTAGGCAAAAGGCTTATGCCGACACGAGAAGGAGAGATCTTGTGTTCCAAATCGGAGATCATGTATTTCTCAAGATATCACTTGGACGTGGAATAAGGAGATTTGGTGTTAAAGGCAAGCTTACACCAAGGTTCATCGGACCTTTTGAGATATTGGAAAGAGTTGGCGAGGTTGCTTATCGCATCGCATTGCCTCCTCAATTATCTGAAGTGCATAATGTATTCCACATATCTATGTTGAAGAAGTATGTGCACGATCCATCGCATATTATTGATCATGGAGACTTAGTGATCCAAAAGGATCTCACATATGAGTAGAAGCCCATAAAGATACTAGATCGTGAAGTACGTACTCTAAGAATAAGGTTATTCCCATGCTAAAAGTACAATGGAATAAGAGTTCCGATCATGAAGCCACATGGGAGACCGAGGAATTCATGAGGAAGCAATTTCCAGAATTATTTTAAGGTATATACTCTACACTCTCCACATATATATACTATGGAATTTGGGGACCAAATTCTTTTAAGTGGGGGAGGGTGTAGCGACCCTGAAAAAATAAAGATTTTTGAAAATAAAAATAAAAGATGAGTAAATAGATGATGAAAGCCTAAACGCATAAGAATAAGCCAGAAGGAAAATAACGCCTTGGGTCAAGGCGCTACTTCAAGAGGAAACGCCCTTATACAAGGCGCGAATTCCAGAAAGGACGCCCACAGATGAGGTCGTCAATTCTCAGCGGCCAACAAAAATAAAAAGGGGCAAGTATAAGTGACGCCCTCTACCTGGACGCGTTTCACATGAGAAATGACGCTTGACAAGGCGTCAATTTAAATTAACGCCCTCACTTAGGACGTGAATTCAGTTCGAGTTTCGTTCGACCCACGAGACTATCCAGAGCAAGTTTCTGGATAACTACGAGGAAGATGGAGTAGGGTAATGACTCTATCATGGAAGTATTACTTCCAATACAACTCTAACCCTATTAGGGTTCCCCAAAACCCTATAAATAATCCTTGTCCATCAAACCCTAAAAATCTATTTGGTCGAAGCTCTGTTGCTGCTGTCATCCGTGAAGAACGTAAGTTTGTTCTTCATTTGCTTTACCTTCACCTTCGGTTATGTATGATGAAGAAAACTGATGTCTTCATCTTATTTCATGTAGGAAGTCTACAGTAGGTAGTAACTCTTTTGTCAAAGAGAAGATCGTAGGTTCTTCATCCACGTCGTTCTTCTTCCTCTGCCTTCAGTTAAGTATTATGAAGAAAAAACTAATGATTCTTCATCTTATTTCTCTGTAGGAAAGCCTTCTTGACCTACTGAAGAACGAGATTTTTCATCCAAAGCAAGCTACGCGTAGGAATCACATTCTCTCAACCTCTCTATCTCGGTATATGCTGATCAGATAAATCCCAGAATACTCTATATATAACAGAGTGACGTTGTTCTTCAACTTTCTCCATGAATCATCACCCAGATCTTAATCAAGGTAGGTTTTCTCAAGATCGTAGCCCAAACTAGCTTAAGATCTTAATAATATCATCAGTCGTGCATGCATATAGTTTTATTGTGGTTTCAGATAGTTTCTATGTAATTTCAAAAGGGAACACCCTTGACAAGGGCGCTAATTTAAAGAAGCGACCCACACTAGGGCGCTAATTATTGTTTTGACGCCCTACCAGAAGTCGTCAATTTCATGTAATTAATAAATACCCACGCTTAAAATTTAATATCTATGTAACTATGAATCTAATATATTGCATGAGTATACCTGTGAAATCCTGCTATTTTTTCCTGTCATGATCATGTACCCTCTTTCCTGAAATTTTATTATCTGAAAATTGGTAAATTCTTGAATTCACGACCTTGTCTAGGTCGTCTCCTACTGAACTGACGCCCCAGATCAGGGCGCTAATTAAAAAGTAACGCCCCTGTCCAGGGCGCGTTTGTGTTAAAATTCCATGATATTGATTTCTGCAGAATAGAAATATTGAAGGGACGACTGGTGTACAAGTCGTCAAATTGTAAATAAACACCCCTATAGAAGGCGTTAATTTGATAAGTAATGACTTAGATTAAGTCGCTATTTTCCTGTGACACTATTTTACACTGTTACTGTTAACCGACGGTTTCATATATATATATATATATATATATATATATATATACATATATCGGCACTATATTCCAGTCCGTGAATATAGTCCCATGTTTCATGATGTTTTATCGTTTACCCATTAACTCTCATTGACATACAAGCTCTCCATTGGACACTCCGTTCCTTTGGACTAGCGAGTTAGTCATAGAGACCTCCGTAAGACTCCTCGAGCCTTGGATTCCCTCAAGGCCGATTGAGCTGGTTGTACCATAAAAACCCATTACACAATCTTTGCCATGTCACTCTATAGAAACATTGTATACCGGCCCTCATGCCATGCCATGTGTATGATATGAGAATTATCTTAATGAACGGGGTAAAGCATGACATTGTCATGATGTTCTTGTAAACCCCAATTCTATAACCACATTGTTATGATGTTCTTGTAGACCCCAATTCTATATTAAACTTGATGTTCTTGCGGACCTCAATTCTATATAAAGAATGTCCATACTTGTTTGTCATGGTACCCAAGTTAGGGAACCAATTCTACCTAATTTTTGTCAATAATCGTGATTGTACCGTTATTATCGCCTATCTATGTCATGTGTCATATTTTGGACTCTATTCTATCAAAGTCTATCCTACGTGTCTACAAGCTTTAGCCTTGAAATTCCATATTGGCTATATACAAAAGTGGATGTTAAAATACATGATTAATGCCTGCGCATATAGGGCCCGATCTGGTCCTGGGAGGAGCACCTGAAAGTACTTGTGCCCATGGGAGTTGATTGATCACGGTATTGGCATTATACCGAAGTGCATGACTAGCTTGATTGAACATTCCACAAATCTTGTACTTGACTCGATATTACATGACTTGCGTGGCCCGAAAAAGGGTAATTTCATACTTGCGTGCTTGAACGTGATAGCCAAAATTCCAACATGACATGATGAGTTTACTTGCTTGAATATCTTGATATCTTTTGATATAAGTTCTTGAAAGTTCATGACTAGTACTTCCTGCTATCTTATTGTTATTCACTCTCTCTATCTTATCATTTTGCGAGCATGCATAGCTATAGTGCATTCATGGAAAAATGTAATTACTTAAACCCATTGCTAGTTCTTGAGATATAATTTCTACTGAGCGTTCGCTCACTCAGTGTTTCCATACTTTTCAGGTAAGTCCGATGATGCGGGAATTCAATCTGATCGGGAAAGTCAAGAGTGAAAGAGTTAGAGCTATTCAAGCGTCCATCAGTCCTGTCTTATCTATATTTTCTTGAGTCATAATTGTACCTTTCTTTTATTTTTATTGAGTCTAGTATTTGCAAGGGTTTGTAATAGACATATTCTTATTAAAGGAATTAATGGATTGTGTTATCTTTATATTTGCGCACTCTGTCTTTATGTTGAATACACTACTACTCTGATTGACATGATTGATATAAACTCATCGCGCATCTCCGGGTACCTTCCGCGCTCGGGGCATGACAGTCTTACTGAGTTGCTTCTAAGTATTTTCAGCACATTTCATCAACTGCTTTTAATTCCGCATACTTGAGCATTAGAGTTTTAATTGGGCGATATTTAGAGCAGGATAGATTCACCCCCCCCCCCTCTGTATCCAGGCCTTGCTTCCTAACAAGTCAATCCTACCAGAGTAGAACGACTGTGATACAACCCTAATAAAATTTTCAATTTAATAATGAGTCATGATTAATATTAACATTGAAAAGGAAGATGCTCCAAGGTCAAGATGAATAAATTAGCAAAATTTATAATCATTTAATGTTATAATTTTCCAGGGTTTTTATGCATGTTGCTAACTTACGTTTAACCACTAATGTACTATCATAAATCATGCAAAAAGATAACTTAATCAATTCTGTAAAGATGGATGGTCCAGTAGGGACCTTTGATCCTCCTCGACGATCGCATGACAGGCCGTTCATCCCCCTCAGGTCAGAAGGCCTTCTGGGATGGGCGGTCTGTAATGAGCCGCTGGAAGAGACGAACGGTCAATAACTAGCCGCCTGACAGAAGAACGGTCTAGGTCAAGCCGCTCTTCCCAGAAACATAACACGAATCACAACACATAAACGATATGTAATGTGCCGCCTAACAACGTTGGGCGGTCTATCGTGAGGCCGCGCAAGTCAAGATCAACCAAACCCCCTTTCGCCCTAACCGCCTCGGCTAGTTGGCTAGGGTTACAAAGAATTGCTAAATACGCATAGCACAGAGCATAATAATTAGGGCTTTTGACTCAAAGGAAAGAGCACGAAAAGTTTTACAATATAGCATGCTCGATTTAATCTTTAGTGCCTGAAATCCCTACTTAAACGAGATGGAACAAGTATAACCCTAGATATGACATGCATCTACTAAACCCTAAAATTCTCGCATGATACTAAGTAACTTTTAGGGCTTTTACATTCAATAGAAAGAGAACTCGATGCTGGTTCTAATCATATATAATACTTAAGGTTTGGCTTGCTATAACCTACCTTAAACGGAGGAAGAAGGAAGAAGAAGGGACAATGACACGTGAAGAACACCCCGCCGGAGATCGCCGGAATCCGCCCTCGTCCACGATCCTCGTCGGCCGCCACAGCACCCAAATGAAAATAGGGTTCCTGATGGTCATTTTTATAGGTCACACAAGGTCTAGAGTCTTCTATTCGAGGAGATAGAGTCCAATCAAGTTGGACGTGTGTGAACCGCGCGGATAGGGTTAGCCGCCTCCTTCTAAATCGAAATTCACTTTATAGGGTTAGGGTTTCGGGGAGAACTAAGAGGGGAAACGATCCTCTCATCCTAGCCTTCCATTTGGATCCGGTCTCAGCCTAAATGATCGGGTATTGTGCTCAATTTCGCGTTTTAAGGTCCAATTAGATTAAGTGTGGATTTGGGCCTTAATCAGTTGATTTGACCAAATTACGGATTTTATTTGGGTCAGTCACAGACGACACTATTATTAAACATTTTATCCTCTACAAGATTCTAAATTTTCCAGATTTTTACGAAATAGTCAAAATTTAACTTATACTATTTATTAAGGATTTTCTAATTAATTTCTTATAAATTTTCTAGAAATTTTTATTTGTTTAATAAATCGAGATATTACACCCTCCCCCACTTCAAAGAATTTGGTCCTCCAAATTCACTGCACTTAACACGATGGGGAGTGGAACAACTCACCTAGAACAAATTGGGATACTATTTTCGCATGGTATCTTCTGACTCCCAAGTAGCTTCTTCGGTTCCACGCCGACTCCATTGCACTTTCACCATAGGTATAGACCAGTTCCTGAGTTGCTGCTGCTTACGATCCTGAATTTTAACAGGTCTCTCTTCATAAGTCAGATCTTCCTTTAACTCAAGATCCGCATGCTGAATGACATGAGTGGGGTCATACACATACTTTCTCAACATCGACACATGAAAGACATTGTGTACTCCAGATAACTGAGGTGGTAGTGCCAGACGGTACGCAACCTCCCCCACTCTTTCCAAAATCTCGAATGGACCGACATATCTGGGACTTAGCTTGCCTTGAATGCCAAATCTTCGGATTCCTCTTATAGGAGAAACTTTCAAAAACACATGTTCACCAGCTTGAAATTTCAAGTCCCTCCTTCTGTGGTCTGCATAACTCTTCTGTCTCGATTGTGCTACTTGCAACCGGTCTCTAATAATACGAATATTCTTTGATGATTCAGAAATAAGATCTAACCCCAGCCATTGCTTCTCACCAACCTCGTTCCAACATAATGGAGACCGACAGCTTCTTCCATACAGAGCTTCAACCAGAGCCATCTGAATGCTGGACTGATAACTATTGTTATAAGCAAATTCAATCAAGGCCAAGTGATCACTCCAACTGCCTCCGAAATCAATCATGCAGGCTCTCAACATATCTTCCACTATCTGGTTGGTTCTTTCCGTTTGTCCGTCTGTTTGTGGATGAATAGCAGTACTGAAATTCAGACGGGTTTCCAAAGATTCTTGCAATCCCTTCCAAAAATGTGAAGTGAATCTGGGGTCTCTATCTGACACAATACTACCCGGAATGTCATGGAGTCACACCACTTCCTTCATATATAAAGCTGCTAGAACATCAACAGTCCACTTAGATTTAATGGATAAGAAATGAGCGGACTTTGTCAATCTGTCAACGATAACCCATATTGCATCAAATCCGCTACGAGTCCTAGGTAGACCCATAATGAAATACATGCCAATACTCTCCCACTTCATTGAGATATGTCCAGTGGTTTCAACTTCCCTACAGGTCTGAAATGCTCACCTTAACCTGCTGACACACCAAGCATCTATTCACAAATTCTACAATTTCCTTTTCATATTTGGCCAGCAGAAAGATCTTTTCAAGTCCTTAAACATCTTCGTACCTCCAGGATGAATGGTATATTGGGATCTATGAGCTTCCTCGAGGATCTTGTTCTTAGCTTCGGCCACATCAGGTACACAAGTCCTTCCCTGAAATAACAGTCTACCATCGTAAGCTATCATGAATTCCGGTCTGCTACTCAAGCTCTCCTTGATTTCTACCAACTCTGGGTCATTGTCTTGCAAGGACTTGATTTCTGCCAAAAATTCTGGTTTAAGCTTAATCTGAGCAATCATAACTCGGTCCTTGTCAACATTAATATCCAACCCAGCTAGTTGCTCCAACAGCTTCCATTCTTGCATCATGAGACTTGATAATTTAGCCATTGGCTTGCGGCTTAGGGCATCCGTCACCACATTACCCTTCCCGGGATGATATTCTATGGAGAAGTTGACATCCTTTAGATACTCCAACCATCTTCTCTGCGTCATATTGAGTTCTTTCTGAGAGAATAAATACTTCAAAATCTTGTGGTCTGAAAGTACTGTGAATGTCTCTCCATATAAGTAATGCCTCCATATCTTCAAGCCAAAAACTACGGCTGCTAGCTCCAAGTCATGGACAGGGTAATTCTCCTCATGCTTTCTCAACTGCCTATAAGAATAGGCTATCACTTTCCCATGCTGCATCGGTACGCAACCTAAACCAATTCTCGAAGCATCGGTGTACACCACGAAGCCTCCTTCTTCTGATGGTAAAGCTAAAACAGGGGCAGTAGTTAAACATTCCTTCAAAGTCTAGAAGCCTTTATCACAATCTTCCGTCCAATAAAACTTATTCTCCTTGCGGGTTAACCTTGTTAAGGGTACCACATTCTTGGAGAAATCTTTAATAAACCTCCGATAATATCTTGCCAAGCCAAGGAAGCTTCAAACTTCTGTTACACTAGTAGGCCTGTCCCAATCTTTAACTGCCTCTACCTTTGACAGATCAACAGAAATACCTTCTTCCGTAATGATATGCCATAGAAAGGACACCTCTTGTAGCCAAAATTCACACTTGCTAAACTTGGCGTATAACTGATGGTCTCTCAATAATTGTAACGCCATCCTCAAATGTTCAGCATGTTCTTCCTCACTCTTGGAATAAATCAGAATGTCATCAATAAACAGTAAGACCCATTGGTCCAGATAGGGCCGGAATACATCGTTCATCAACTGCATGAAAGCTGTAGGTGCATTCGTTAGTCCAAAAGGCATTACAATAAATTTAAAGTGCCCATACCTGCTACGAAAAGCTGTCTTATAAATGTCCTCCTCCTTAATCCGCAACTGATGATAGCCTGATCAAAGATCAATCTTAGAGAAATACTGAGCTCCTGCTATCTGATCAAATAACTCATCAATCCTCGGTAATGGATATTTATTTTTTATAGTCAACTATTTCAGTTGCCGATAATCAATACACAACCTCAGCGATCCATCCTTCTTCCTTACAAATAACACTGGAGCCCCCCACGGGGATGTAATTGGATGAATAAACCCCTTCTCAAGTAATTCCATTAACTACTGCTTTAATTCCCTCAGCTCCGCATGAGACATACGATAAGGAGCTTTAGAAATAGGGGTCGCGCCAGGAATTAGATCAATAGAAAACACAACTTTCCTCTCTGGTGGAAGACCTGGCAATTCCTCAGGAAAAACATCCGAAAAATCTCAGACAACAAGAATGTTCTTAATCTCGATCTCTTTCTCAGGGGTCACATAAACAAAGGCTAAAAATGCCTGACATCCCCTCCTCGTCAACTTATCGGGTCGGATGGTCGAGATAAGTGGCACAGATCTATGGTGCCTAATCCCTATAAAAGAAAGTCCCGGATGTCTCGAAAAAGACACAAAGCTGGAACTATAATAAACATTGGCCTCATGCTTAGCCAACCAATCCGCTCCTAGAATTACATCATAGTCTTTCATATCCATGCATACTAAATCAGCCGGCAAATTTTGTTTGTTAACCATAATCTTGCTAGAAGGATAAAAATATTTAATCACTGATCTAGAGCCAATAGGAGTTGATATCTCTAAGGGGGAATTCATCAAAACTGGCTTCATAGCTAATGTCTTAGCAAAACTCCGAGAAACAAATGAATGAGTAGCACTGGTATCGAAAAGAACAAAAGCTGGCTTTCCATGAATAATGAGAGTACCTTCCACAAGTCCACCCTCCTTGGTGATGCCTGCGTCCTCCTCTTGTAGGGCCTGGAGCTTGCCCTGCTGTTTCTTGCCGCATTGAGGTTTAGTCGGGGTAGCCTGCTCGGATAAGAGAGGACACTCTGGAATGCGGTGATCCCTACCCCCGCAACACAAACAGGTGCCCAGCTTGCGCCAGCACTCTTCCATCTTGTGCCCGGGGCGGTCACAATACTTGCATACGCCCTTAAATGGAACAATCGGGCCAGGCTTTATGTCTTCATTCTCTGGCATTTTCCCCTTCCATGAACCAGACCCGCCATTGGGCCTCTTCTTGCTATTCCCGGGTTTAGCACTCCCGGAACCAGTAGGTTGCTCCTTTTTAACATTCTTCCCACGGATTTTCTCCGTCATTTCCAAGGTATCTTCTAAAACTTGGGCTTTTCTTACCATCTCTGCATAGGTTTGAATCTCCATCGATGCCAACTGGTTAATATAATGCAACTTTAGCCCATTCAAAAAATGTTTCGCCTTCATATTCTCTGTGGAAATCAAATGCGTAGCATAGCGAGAGAGTCTAGAAAATTGAGCTTCATATTCCGCCACAGATAAACTCCGCGGCTTCAGAGTAGCAAACTCGGTGGCTTTCTTCTCTTGGATTCTGTCGGAAAAGTACTTGCTATTGAAGAATTCTTCAAATTCCTTCCACGAAATTTGTCTGTCGCCGAGGGTTGCCTTTACTGACTCCCACCAAGTCCTAGCATCCCGTTCCAACTGGAAGGTTGTTAATAGCACACGCTCATGATCGCTGCATTGCATAACTTCAAAAATTCTCTCCATCTCCTTAAGCCAGTGCTCGGCTTCATCGGGATCAGTCGAAACTCCAAAACGTGGGGGATTCATCCCACGAAAATTCCTGTGTAAATCACCAGCACCATGATTCACTGCTCCACCTTGGGCCACCTGTTGTAAAGCCCGCATAAGTCCTTGGACCGTCCGCTGCATGTCCCGCCACTACGCATGCTCAGCTGCCATCGGAACGTCCTACATAAAAATGATTTATCTTAAGTTCATTTAAGAGAAAGAGTTTAGAGTTGATTATTAACTCAACCCAAGTCTCTACCCAAATTCTCACAAGGTTTGGTCCTTTGACTCATAACGAGGGCATAGGTTCTACGACAAACACTTAGAATGCTAGAACTTAAATAACCTAGGAAGATTAGAAACCTAGGCTCTGATACCACCTAACTGTCACGCCCCGATGCGGAATATCGGGACTGGGAGTAGAGACAAATAATTATAATAATAATATGTTTATTTCTAGACATGATATGTTAATGCTAAAAGATCGTACATCCACAAATAGAAACTGCTCCATTCATTAAATGGCACATAACCAAACCATGTCCCAAACTACAATGATCTTGCTTAACATAATCTTGACAACATCCATTTAACACTATTACATTGGCTAACTTCAAATTACAACTCTTCCAAAATACTCTTAAACATAAATAACTCCATAACTAGAACTAGTTTCACAGGCTTCTATCAGGTTCACTCCACGGTCGTCACTCTTGCCCGTTCCCATCATATTGCGGGTCCTCACTTGAGCTACCTGAAAAGGGGGAAAAACTAGGTGAGCGAACGCTCAGTAGGTAATAACATGCAAGTTTAAGTAATTAACAAATTAAATTGCATGTTTGAGCACATAAATAAAGAACGAAAAGAAATAACCATGGAAAAAAATATTGAAAGGAAGGCAAGAACATGATATAACCGGGAATTTGGCCAACAAGCAAGATTTAACCAAGTCAAGAGAAATTCAAGTAAGAGATTATTGTCTTAGACATCACGCTAGTCATGCACTCAGTGCAATGCCTCACCATGTCATTCAAACTCCCCGGGGCACAAGTACTTTTCGGGCGCTCCTCCCAAGACCAGATCGGGCCCTTATGATGCGTTGGCATTGATTTGTTGGATCCAAGATCCCAAGTTATGTCTAGACATTAATCAAGTTAGATGGCCAATACTTCAAGATATGGAACTTACCAAAGTTTCAAGGGTAAGTTGAAGTAGACATCATGTCTGGAAAGTTCAAGTTATCAAGAACCAATCAGGTCATTGGATTCAACACAAAAAATCACGGAAATCACTTCTGGATGATAAGCGGTCAGAACAGGGCCGCTCAAGCAATACACGGTATAGAGTGGACTGTTCAGGATAGAGATGGGCTTAGCACTACCCACACCAAAGTCAAGGATACACGGTCCATGTAGGGCCGCTCGAGTAATTGGGCGGTTGAAAATGGGCCGCTCAAGACTAGTAGAGCTGGAAGCTCAAGAGCAAGTTAAACGGTCCTTACAGGGCCATCCAACAGACGGACGGTCCAATAAGATCCACGCTATAACATGGGCGGTTCCAGTAGGTCCGTTCAACTTAATCAACTAGAAATCTGCCCAAACGGCTCCGGGCTGCCATAAGTGGGGCAGAACTGAACCAGGGTCCAGCCCACTCTCCATTGGTCAACCTAGGGATTACTGGGTCGATACAAACACAATTTGGTCGAAGATAGATCAAGGTTAAATGACCAATGTAAGTGGCACTTGGCCAGGGATGTACGGTTCGTTATGGGCCGCCCAATAGGATGAACGGTCCCTTTCGGGCCGCGCAATTCTCAGGGGGTCCAAGTCGAGCCGTGACTTACAATACGATAGCTCAATCGATTTGATCACGTACACAGGTTCAGGTCTTGATGGTACAACCTGCCCGGCGTCCTAGTGGGAATCCCAGGCTCGCGGAGGCTTACAGAGGTCCCGTAATGAAGGTCCTAGTCCGACGGAAGGAATATCCGGCAGAGAGTCCCAAACATTACAAGGAAATAGGGCTAATAAAACATCGGAAACCAGTGAGACGGTCAGTCAATCCTACCGGAGTAGAACGACTATCATACAACCCTAATAACATTTTCAATTTAATAATGAGTCATGATTAATATTAACATTGAAAAGGAAGATGCTCCAAGGTCAAGATGAATAAATCAAAAAAAATTATAATCATTTAATGTTATAATTTTCCAGGGTTTTTATGCATGTTGCTAACTTACATTTAACCACTAATCTACTATCACAAATCATGCAAAAAGATAACTTAATCAATTCTGTAAAGATGGACGGTCCAGTAGGGACCTTTCATCCTCCTCGGCGGTCGCACGACATGCCGTTTATCCCCCTCAGGTCAGAAGGCCTTCTGGGGATGGGTGGTCTGTAATGAGCCGCTGGAAGAGACGAACGGTCAATAACTGGCCACCTGACAGAAGGGCGGTTTAGGTCAAGCCGCTCTTCCCGAAAACATAACACAAATCACAACACATAAACGGTCTGTAATGTGCCGCCTAACAACGTTGGGCGGTCTATCGTGAGGCCGCACAATTCAAAATCAACCAAACCCCCTTTCGCCCTGCCCGCCTCCGGTGAGTTGGCTAGGGTTACAAAGAATAGCTAAATACGCATAGCATAGAGCATAATAATTAGGGCTTTTGGACTCAAAGGAAAGAGCACGAAAAGTTTTACAATATAGCATGCTCGATTTAATCTTTAGTGCCTGAAATCCCTACTTAAACGAGATGGAACAAGTATAACCCTAGATATGGCATGCTTCTACTAAACGCTAAAATTCTCGCATGATACTAAGTAACTTTTAGGGCTTTTGCATTCAATAGAAAGAGCACTCGATGCTGGTTCTAATCATATATAATACTTAAGATTTGGCTGTCTATAACCTACCTTACACGGAGGAAGAAGGAAGAAGAAGGGACGATGACACGCGAAGAACACCCCGCCGGTGATCGCCGGAATCGGCCCTCGTCCATGATCCTCGTCGGCCGCCACAGCACCCAAACGAAAATAGGGTTCCTGAGGGTCATTTTTATAGGTCACACAAGGTTTCTATTCGAGGAGATAGAGTCCAATCAAGTTGGACGTGCGCGAACCACGCGGATAGGGTTAGCCGCCACCTTCTAAACCAAAATTCACTTTCTAGGGTTAGGGTTTTGGGGAGAACTAAGAGGGGAAATGATCCTCTCATCCTAGCCTTCCATTTGGATCCGGTCTCAGCCTAAATGATCGGGTATTGGGCTCAATTTCACGTTTTAAGGTCCAATTAGATTAAGTGTGGATTTGGGCCTTAATCAGTTGAATTGACCAAATTACGGATTTTATTTGGGTCAGTCACAGAAGACACTATTATTAAAAATTTTATCCACTAGAAGATTCTAGATTTTTCAGATTTTTACGAAATAGTCAAAATTTAACTTATACTATTTATTAAGGATTTTCTAATTAAGTTCTTATAAATTTTCTAGAAATTTTTATTTGTTCAATAAATCGGGATATTACAACCCAACATGGGCATAATCCAGAATCTATTGCCGGAGCACCAACAGCCCAATCACCATGTCAACCCCATCTCCGCCTTCCCGGAAGTTGGGAGAGAGCAGGTGTGGCACCCAGAAAGTACCTCCGTTCTTGCTGCCGCCAACCCTATCATCAGGCAACCCCCTCGCCTTGCCCGGGTAGCACCTCTCTCTCATCAACCCGCATCACACCCTATAATACGGCCTTCACCATTTCCACTGCCATCACGCCCTCTCATTCGCACCCGTCCTACTAACTCACTAATGACCTATCAGCCAACACCCTCCACTACGCCCTCACACCCTCTCATCTTCTCTCACCCTCCCATTTTGCCATCCACCTCTACTACACCTACGCCTATGCCTTCCAAGCCTCTCATCATCCGTCAACCGTACGCGACCCCGCCTATCTCCGCCATACCTCCACCAATGCCTTCAAAACCACTCATCACCCATCTCAAAACCATTACCCATCTCGAGCCTTATCCACTTCCACTTTGTCTCCATCTCCACCTTCCAAACCCGTTACCTTCCATAGCCCATATGATATCCCCTCTACCTCCACTATGCCTCCACCTGACAAGCCCCTCATCAGAATTCCTGCTCCCATCGTTACCTCGGCTTCATCAACCATTCCTCCACCGCTACCCCTCAAACCTCTGTTAAAACCCACAGCTACCCCGATAGAGGAACAAAAGCCGCAGGTAACGGTGCTCCGGAGCAGAAGGATTTTCCATAGAGTTTTCCCCCAGAATAATCAGAACCTCGATCAGGCTCAGTCAGAGAAGGACAATGGAGAACAACCAGAAAAGTCCATCCCTGGAACATAGTTTGATTTGTTAAAACACTTGGACAAGACGCTCGCTCGGATCTCCATCCTTGAGCTGCTTCAGAGATCCACATCCCATCAGGCAGCCTTAATGGAATATCTTCAAAAGGTCATGGTGAATGAGGACCTCCCTATAGAGAAGATTTCGGTCGTTCTGACATCGACAGACACACAACCGGCTATTATGTTCCACAACCATGAGCTCGCCCCCAAGGAAGCTCGAAAGTATGCGTTATGTGTTTCAATGAAAATCAATGGAGTGTCCATACACCCATGTTTGGTGGACACGGGCGCATCCATAAATGTCATCTCCTTGAGCACCCTTCAGTTATGTGGGGTCGCTGAGGAATAGATAAGATCGTCCTCAATCACAGTCACATCATATGACAATAGCAAAAGGCCACCACAGGGAATGATTGTCTTGAAGGCAGAATTAGGCCCTGCATCAGTCTCTACAGAATTCCATGTCCCTGACATGGATCCCACATTTAAGGCTATATTGGGTCGCCCCTATATTGAAGTCATGGATGTTGTACCCTCCACCAACCACCAATACCTAAAGTTTCCATACAATGGGAGAATTATTAAAGTGGTCAGCACGCCTATCCTTCATACAGTGGATGCTGTTAACATCTCTTTGCCATCTATTTGGCCGTTTCATTGGCCCATATTGTCAATATTGGATGTGTATGACCCGTTCGGCATTCCGACAACACCAAAGAAGCCACTTTCTGTACTGATGTCACGTCTTCCTTCCCATTCTAAAGGATGGGAGACAATGACGAATATAGGCTATCAACAGGGCAAAGGCTTGGGCGCGTAATTGCAAGGAAGGCTAAAATCGCCAAAGGAAATAAGGTTAAGCCACAAGTTTGGACTGGGCTTTAAAGGACCGCTCGAGGGGGAGTGGAAACCCCTCACATTGACCCTATCCTCTCACTTCAAGAAGGGGCCAGTTGTTCAGATGGGAGATTACCTGCAAGATACACATGAGGGATCGCATGTTGTATACTTGGCTAAAAAATGCTCAAGGGCCGCTAAGAGAGGCAAGATTAAGGATCCGGAATGGGAATGGAATAAATGGTCCGACATACAAGATATTTCCATTGCACTAGAAAGAATGTTCTCGCCTTCGTAGCTAGAAGGGCCGCCATTGATCTCTGAAATGCCAGGGGATATCACTACTGTTGACATAATTCCAAACCATCCTCATCAAGAAGACTCTGTCACCAGCGGATCCTCATCCGTCATCAACATTGCCATCAACGGCTCGTTAGCCGTCATCTTCTCATTTCACTCACCTCAGCCCTCGTTGTTGTCTTATTCCTGGGCCAGACGGTTGTCTGATGATCTTCCCAGGTCCCCTTCTTTACTTACATACATGCGCGGGTTTCTCAACCCGCGCTAGGTTTTCAATCATGATTTGCTCTATGAGCCTCCCAACCCCTTAGCCATAATCACTTTTCCCCCTCCTCCGATCTCTTTTCATTGCTTTGTCATCAAAAATGAAAATGAAAAAAAATGTGAATTTTCAAACCCCTCAACAACACATCGTCGTTGAGAAAACCTCCTACATCTCCCACGAGTTTGTCCCGACCTACGGGCCACTCACCCAAAGTCCTATGAGCGACCTTTTCTACCCCTCCTCTGAGGGGACCTTTCCTGTACATTCTTCGGCACCTTCTTTAGCTTCTTCTTCATCGGTAGGATAGCTCAGTCAACCTAGGAATAATGGGTCAAGGGTAGTACCTAAAAGCAAATGCAAGGGTAAACAGATCCCTCGTCGATTCCTTATGGATCTAGCCAGTAGGTGTCGAGCGTGCCTATCCATTCCTCAATTACTAGAAAATCTTATCCAATTGCCAGAGATAGATTGTGAGGAGAATTGCACAATTGATGAAGGGTATGGAGTCTACGAGATCACAGATGAAGAATGCCCTATTGAAGAAGAGGATGAAGAATATGAGGACGCGGCCGGCGCATATGCTAATGGGATGAGGAGATTCGATGAGCCGTCAGCTGCCGTAGAAGAGTCCACCAAAGAAATTAACTTGGGAACTGAGGAAGACCCTAGGATCGTACTCATAAGTTATAATTTGCCATCCTCTGAAGAAGAGGCATTAATTAAGGTTCTCAAAGAGTATAAAGACACGTTCGCATGGAGCTATGAGGATATGACGGGGCTAGATTCCACCTTGGTCGAACACCGCTTGACTCTAAAGCCAGGGTCCGTCTTGGTAAAACAAAGGTTAAGGCGTTTTCACCCTCAGATGGCTTTGAAAATGAAAGAAGAGGTCGACAAGCTCCACAAAGCCAGGTTCATTAGAGTCGTCCTTTACCCTCAATGGGTGGCGAACATTGTCTCGGTCATGAAGAAGGATGGGAAAGTCAGGATTTGCATCGACTTCTTAGACCTTAACTGCACGTGTCCAAAGGATGATTTTCCCTTGCCTCACATTGATGTGTTAATTGATAACACGACAGGCTATGAGACTCTCTCATTTATGGATGGATTTTCGGGATACAATCAAATTCGTTTGACAGAAGAGGATCAGGAGAAGATGTCATTCACTACACCATGGGGAACATATTGTTACGTGGTCATGCCGTTTGGATTAAAAAATGCTGGAGCTACTTACCAAAGAGCTATGATGGCCATATTTCATGACATGATGCATATATATCTGGAGGTGTATGTGGATGACTTGTTGGTGAAATCAAGAACCAGGGTGGAACATCCGAGAGTTTTGGCTAAGGTGTTACAAAGATCAAGGGAGTTCCAATTGAAAATGAACTCGAAGAAGTGTGTGTTTGGTGTATCATTAGGTAAATTACTGGGTTTCATTGTGAGTAAAAGAGGGATTGAGATAGATCCCAACAAAGCTAAGGCCATCAGGGATATGCCACCTCCCAAGAATTTGAGGGAAGTTCGAGGTTTAATTGGGAGGCTGCAATTCATCCGTCGGTTTGTGTCTCAGCACTCACAAAGGTGTCGACCTTTCTATGAGTTGACCAAGCCAAGAGTAGAATTCCATTGAAATTCTAAGTGTCAAAAGACTTTTGAAGGGTTAAAGGAATACCTGGCTAATCCACCCATTCTCATTCCACCGAAGCCCGAAAAACCTCAGATCCTTTATATCTCAGTCTTGGATGACTCCGTGGGGGCCGTCCTCGCACAAGTCGATGAACAAGGCAAGGAACGGGTAACTTATTACTTGTCCAAACTCCTCAATCCCTGTGAGCAGAAGTACACGGTCATGGAGAAAACCTGTGCTGCCCTCGTTTGGGTAGTGCAAAAATTGAAGCACTTCTTCTTGGCTCATGAGGTCCATTTGATTGCTCGCATGAACCCTATCAAGTTCCTCCTAGAAAAATCTATCCTTATTGATAGGCTAGCACACTGGCAGAGTTTTCTCTCTCAGTTTGACATCACCTACATCCAACAAAAGGCAATTAAAGGCTATGCTATAGCCGAGCATCTCGCTCATCATCCTCTCCCCAAGTTTGATCCTATCCAATCAGAGTTTCCAGATGAGGAACTAATGTCCGTCACTCAATCCGATGAGCCAATGTGGATGTTATATTTTTGATGGAGCTCTGAATTCCCAAGGGAGGGGTATCAGCATTGTCCTTTTCACACCCAAAGGTGTTACCATCCCAGAGGCGTTTCATCTCGCATTTCCAGTCTCCAACAACATTGCTGAATATGAGGCTCTTCTAGCTGGTCTGGAACTAGCCCATTCTTTCTATATCACTAAATTGCGAGTCGTGGGTGATAGTCAACTTATTCTCTGCCAAGTGCTTACCAAATATCACACTCTTGATCCCAAGCTCAAGCCTTATCAAGAGCTGGTCTCCGCTTATGCCAAATTGTTCACCAAGCTGATGTTTGTCCATGTTCCTCGCGAACAGAACATTCTGGCCGATGCCCTCGCCTCCTTGGCGTCATCTTTTAAATCCCCTTTAGGTGCATGGTCTAAATCCATCACCATCTACAAGTGTCTCGTCCCTGCCGTTCAAGACCCTTACCTCTTAAGAATCAAAGAAAGAGTCTTACGGAAGATTCAGGAAGGAGAAATTCTTGAGAAAAAGGAAATCATGTTGGCAGAATTTGAAGAAGAACTGGCTGATGAGGAGAAACCTTGGTTCTATGAAATTGTCAAATATTGCAAGAATCAGTCTTACCCCGAAGGAGCCACCATAGAGGATAAGAAAGCCATAAGAAGGGTAGCCCAGAAATACACATTGATTGGAGGTCTACTCTATAGGAGGAGCCTTACTGGAGTTCTATTAAGGTGTCTTGATGACGATGAGGTCTGAAAATGTGTAGAGGAAGCACACTGAGGTGTGTGCGGTGGCCATGTAAATAGCCAAATGCTCGCTAAGAAGATCGTTCGGCAAGGCTTCTACTGACCCACTATGGAAGAGGATTGTGCTGTTTATGTCCGTAGGTGTGTCAAGTGCCAGCTTCACGCCGATAAGATTCATTCACCATCTTCCCCACTTCATCCAGTATCCTCTCCATGGCCTTTCTCCATGTGGGTGTTCGACATCATTGGTCCCCTAGGTGATCCTAACTCCCTCACCAAGCAGAAATCTTTCATCCTCACTGTGACGGAGTACTTCACCAAATAGGCCAAAGTCGAAGCTTACGCGAAAATCAAGGCGTCAACAGTCTACAAGTTCATCATGAAGAACATCCTCACCAGGTTCGACATCCCAAGCAGAATCGTCCTCTGCAAAAGGTACGTAATTGCATTGCATCATTTATCACCTTATTATCCACAAGATAATGGCCAGGCATGGGCTACCAACAAAACATTGATCAAAATCATTAAGAAAACATGCGAGTCTAGTAAATTTTCAGATTGACCGGAAAAGCTTATCGAAGCTCTATGGGCCTATCGCACTTCAATCCGTACCCCCACCGGGCAGACTCTATTTGCCCTTACTTATGGGATGGAAGCGGTAGTCCCGTATGAGACTCTAATTCCTTCTCTCAGGGTACAATTGGATAAGGAATTTCCCCTTGACGAACGTCATGATTCACTCCTTGCCCAGTTGAAACTCTTAGATGAGAAGCGACTGGCCGCTGCCGAGCATTCACGTGTTTATCAAAATAGACTCACTCGTTTTTACCAAAAGAAGGTCATTGAGAGAAATTTAAAGTCGGCGAGATGGTCGTAAAAAGATTTTTTGTCAAACCTGGAGGGCCGCGTTTCAAACTCAAACCAAATTGGGAAGGACCATATGTGGTTCAGGCTGCGTACCCCGGCAACGCCTACAAGTTAGTCAATGCCGAAGGAACCGAGTTATCCCACCCTTGGAATGGGCTTTTTCTTAAGAAATACTACCCGTAGATAACTAACAACTAGCATGGCACAAGGACTATCGGGGCTAGAAAGTCACTCTGCTATCTTTGTAGTCTAACTCAAGGTTAACCTGCGCGTACCCCCACACCCCACTTTCGGGATCAAACGAGGCGGAACTCGAGGGAAGCTCAAAAAAAATAAATAACAAAGAGCGCCTAGTGTTCATCATACAGTCAAGTCTTTGCATCTATCCTTCATGTAGGATAGAACCCATTAAGGTTCGATAGGTCTCGGGTCTTGGCTCGCCAGAACCACGGAGATTCCTGTCCAGCCATGCCGGCTTATGCCCACTAAAAGAAGGTAACACACACATGCAACTATTTTAGCCAAAAGTTGGTAGTATTGCTAATTGTGGGGCTGTGCTCGAAGGTCTCCAGGAAAGTCGTAATCTTTGTTCTCTTCCTCCTCGACCCAATGAGACAGTCGGCACCCTTAAAACGCTGAGCATAAGGGAACCAAAATACCATACCCTGAAGGCGAGAGTAGGATTCATCTCCTCGAACTCGAGTCAGAGCACGAGAAGAGGGCAGTGTCCCCGCAGGCATACAAGAGGGATTTCCACATATCAAATCATCATGTCTCCCTCAGAAAAAGAGAAAAAGAAGAGAAGAGATAAATCAAAGTCAAATGAAAGTCTGGTCGTGGCCGTGCCTGATTTCAACAAGCGAAACCCCTCAAAACAAAGGCTAAATTCCACAAAGGGGCAACGCAATCCTGTTCGAGGTTTGGTTCGAAGTCGCCAAAAAGGGGAAAGGTTGCGTAGGTCCCGGTTAGCTCGTCGGGTCAACGGTTTTGCCGGTACTCTCGGAAGGTTTACCCCAATACTCCTCTTTCTCTTCTCAAAGATGAAGACTCAATGGAAATCCCAAGAGGTGTGCCCCGCTAAGGCAAGCGACCTCGTTTTAGCAAAACACACACATAATTATCTACTTTGAAAAGTAAAAGCCATCACTGCGAAGGAGTCTCGATATTTCTGGCCGGTCAAGACCTCTATCTACTACCTCGATGGTTTCTTACTTTAAACTCGGGCTTAGGTCAATGCAAGCGCATCACCAATAGGTGCGACGGCGCCTGATTCCGGGTCAATGTCGCGTGGTTGACCGTTAGGGTTCCAAGGTGTTCCATCCTATACCATCTAGAATTGTGAAGAATTAGACCCGGGTAGGGCAGATCTTTTACCTCGAACACTCTTTCGGTGTATCCTTGCGGTCGAAAGCAACTGGGAGCCTAAGCATGGCATGACGGTTTTGTCATCAAGTTAAGTCTTAACTGGCAGGATTATCATTTGAGGTGTCTAGGGGCCCAAATCAATCTAGATGTACCCACAGGATACCTGGGAGGTTAGTAAGAAACCCTATCTTTATAAGAGTCAGGTGCCATAAGATTGGTCGCTAGGTAATAATCCAAAAAAATAAATAAATTGAAGTGGCACTCGGAAGACGCTGTCAGGTGAGTCCCCAAGTGGGAATCCTCACAGAGCATGTTAACCCCGCGTTAAGCTACTTAGGAACAATTTAAACACCCCTGGTCCAAGAACCATGCCAGTTGTAATAATAAGTGTCTTTCAAAATGAAAAAACATAAAAACGCAAAAAAGAAAATTAAAAAAAAATCAAAACAAAAATATATATATATAAATTTGCATCAGTGTGATCTCATTTGTGTGCTACACTTTTACATTCGGTTCCCATTTGTGTGCCCATGTGTTGCATTCATCATTTTTACTCTTACCTTATTGATAAAGGCTTGGCCCCTTGACCCGTCATCAAGGACAGTCAAAACAAATATTCGCTTGTTGAGCAAGGGGCCAAGTCAGAACAAAAAAAATGACTTGTTTCATTGTTTCGTTGAGTAATGTGTACATGATTGAAAAGCAAGAACGAAGGCAGGAGACAGGAAACTGAACATTCCTTCCTTTATTTCCTTCTAGAAGTTGTACATTAAGTTCCGCCTTCTCTCTCAGTGTTACCCCTTTCTCCACTCCCCAGGCGAGGAACCCTGGAGGGTGTTGCTAAACCATGCAAGACGGAGCCTCTACTGCTTTGTACCCCCCTTTCCATCTCTGCTCCTCGTCGATCGACAGGGCTGGCAAAAAAGCTGATAACACGAAAGCCACGCTCTCGTGCTCTTCGATAGCGCTCTTCGCCATCTCTCAGCCATTGTTCAATGAGACCAAGGCTGGTCCAGAGTTCAAATAGTTGGGCCTCCATGGCCCTACGCTCCTCCCTCTCAGCCAATCTGTCGACTCTCTCTCTTTCGATGGTTCTTTCCCTTTCTGCGCGTTCTCTCTCCCTATCCTCCCTTTCTAGCTGAAGGGTGATCCTCAACTCCACGGCATCTCGAGAAGAGTCATCGTCTGCACGATGCCACAACTCTTCCTCTAGTTCCACTATTCTGGCTCCCCCTTGTGCAATGCAGGCAAGTGCATCTTGCACCTTTTTCGTCTGCCATAACCGTCATCTCAGATATGTGGAGGCACAGATAAGTGAACTTCAGTGGTGAGACTCTCACCTGTGTGGAGAGCATTCCTTCTGCCTCCGCGGCTCGCTGCGTAGTATGAGCAAGCTGCTGATGAAGCAAATCAAGTTCGGAAGTGGGGATCCATAAACTGGAAGAAACACCATCCGCCCCCATTGCTGAGGAAGCCGCATCAAGCTGGGCACGCTGTAACACACGTAAGGTGACACTGAGGACCTAGCACAAGGAATCTTGGTCTATTATCGTGTGTGTGTAGGCTTACCGAGGAACTCAAGGCTGCGCGAGTGTCATGTAACTGTCGCTCCGTGCCTATCAGGCGAGCTTGCAGGTTCGCTATCATAGTTTCGCGAACATCCTATGGCCGGGGCATAGGTTAAAAACAAAAGAAAGAAAAGGAAAATATGCTTACCTCCACGGCCCCCTCAGGATGGAGTCGCTCTGCATACATCACCTTATAGAGGCGCAGATAATCCTCGCTGTCTTGAGCATGCGACTCCACGGGAGTACCGCCCCATTGCCAATCCTCATATTGCTCGGGGAACCGCACTGTCCAATCAACGGAGGTAGCCAGCCCACGCGTCTTCTTCCCTACACGTGGTGTTGTGGTCATGTCCACCCATTCTTGGGCAAGCCCTAGGGTCCTCATGGCCAATCGTAGCCGAAGTGGCTCGATTTCGTTCAAACAGTGCATCCAGAGGTCACGTTCGAACCGGGCACGGTTAGTTATGACCCATGGCTGATCGGTGTTGATCATGCCCGCATAAGGCCTCCAGACCACCTAGGTCAGGTCACACACATCTTCTTTAAAAAAATTAATAATAGAGAGAGAGATGATAGAATAATAACCACCGTCGCCGCGGGGAACTCTTGCAACTCGCGTCTTAACACTATCAGCTAGTAGGATAGAGGGGCTGGGTTCGTGATGGGTTGCCACCGCCTCGCCAGCGGCACCGCCATTGGACGCCAATGACTAGCCTTTCCCATTGGGAGGTAATAATAGCTCCACAACTGCACCATCGTGTGTTGTTAACACACACACACACACACATACATATAAGGAAGAAAAGAGGGGGAGGGTACCTGGATGAACGGCGTAAAATCACTCACTGTTACCTCTCTGTCTGCCATTTCAGACAGACCCGCGAATAGATGCGCCAACATGGCTGCTCCCCAGGCGTATCGTCCCACTTTCTCACGGTCTACTAAGAATTCTAAGAAGCGGCAATGAATGATGTCTCCTTTCGAGCCTAGCAACAGTTTCCCCAATAGGAAGAAGAGGAATCTCCTCAAATACATGTTGGCTCTCTCCCAATTGCTCGCGTCTACGCAGTAGACAGTGCGACATTCTCTTTCAGTCCTCTCCATGAACTCTTCCAAGGACTCATCATCACGAGAACGAATGTTAGTAAACCCCAACGTCTCCATAATAGGCGTCTTGGCAACAAACCTGTTCTTACGATCATCCAAGTAGACTCCTAGCAACCTCTGGGTAGCCTCTCGATAGTCGGAGTACGTAATGCCAGTCAGCGCCTCGCCATCCACTTTCAGGCCCGTAATTAGGACCATATCTTCCAAGCTGGGCAACATGTGCCCCCAAAGCATCAAGAAAGCACGGCTCATTGGATCCCACCTTTCAGGCAATGCTTGGATGAGGGCAAGGTCGAGCTTGATTGGCTCGATCCGAAGAAAGACTCCAAGCCCCATCACGTCTAGCCGGGCCTTCTGAAAATCCGGGAGACCTTTGTATGCAGCCACTACCAACTCCCATGGGATATGTGATTTCATCACACCTTGCGCATACAAAAGGAGGGGTTTTGTCAAAGGGGAGGAAGAAAGAATGAGAGAAGGGGCAAGAAAGCTCATCTTACGAGTTGCGATTGGGTCCTTTCACTGAAGTGCCCTTCGAGGTTTGAGAGCCTCCTGGAGCTGCTACCACTGGACCTACTTCTCTTCGAGTAATGGGAAGATTCACCCTCCATTTTGAACCTTAGAACCCTTAGTTCTTCTATTTCTGTAAAAAGTTGTACTTTTTGAGTTGGCTCCCGATGCCCCTGGGAGGATGAACGAGCAAGGTATTTATAGAAATGGGAGAAGGGCGAGCCAACACTGCCTCCATCACTGTTAACAATAACCCTCGTGACAAGGCACCTTCTTTGCGGTCCCACATGTGTCACTTCACCGCTCGTGCAGGGTAATTGATTGATGGTGCGATATGATGACTCACTCCCTACGCAGTCTAAGGAGGCCCTGCCATGTTGCAGAGGTCGTCAAGGAGAAGGGGCTAGAGCTATCATTATTGACTTCGGTGGCAGATTTCAGTGTGAAATATGGTCGGAGCAAGATATGATTCCCCATTTTCGGACGGGGTCTCGGCAAGCACATCACATGGCAACAGTGTAAAGAAAAAGAAGCGTAGGGAAGAAGGAACACGCAAGAGAACAAATAAGCGGTAGCAAATCAAATCACTCCATTCATAAGTCTACATAAACTATCATAAACATCACAATCATAGAGAGGAGGCGGGTATGCTAGCTCGCCAACTCTCACCATCATCTTCATGACCATCCCTCTAGGCATCCCTCTCCTCTCCCCTAAGGTGAGGGTCCCTCAGGGGCCTCCTGGAACTCCGTGAAGCAGTAGTCCCCTCACCCCGCAGAGCCTGCTCAGCAGCGGCAATTCGCTACTGCTGCCCTGGCGTGGCGAAGAAGCCACCAACAGAAAGGTGGCCAGATTGGCAGAGTCGTGCCCCGAACTCTCACTCCCTCTCGTAACGCGTCTCCATGACTTCAAGCCTCTGCCCCATAACTCGAAGGCCTAGCTAGAGCTCCCTCACCTAGGCCTCCAAGGCCCTCCTCTCGTCCCGATCCTGCTATCGCTCGGCCCTTCTTTCCTCCCTCTCCTTCTCCCTCTCCTCTCTCTCCCTCTCTGCCTCTCTCCTCGCCACCTGAAGGAACACCCTTAACTCGAAGGTGTCTGGAGGCGGCCTCTCCTCATCATGACGATGCAGCTCTGCCATGGCTGCTGCCCAAGCATCGCGCTCCTCCTCAGCCCGTATCACGCGGGCCATCGCACTGGCAAGTTGCTCCTGGAGACAGGCGATCTCCAGAAAAGGGGCCTGAGAGCTGGAAGATGGTCCACCGGCCATTGCTGCCTGCTGGGCACGTTAGGACAGATAAACAACAACCATCCGTTAAGCCCAGAGATTTCAAAGAAAATTAAAGAAAAAGAGAAAATATTAAAAATAAAAATTAGGGCCCTTCTTTCACCTATGTCCGTCTCCCGAGCTAAAGGGGTCCCACATGGCTCTCCCCACACTGTCGCAAGTAGTCGGCACTCTCCTGCACAGGCACACCGCCTTGCTGCCCATCCTGAGCAGGGAGACGTATGCGCCAATCCTCAAGTTTCGCCTTGCTGTGTCTCTCTCCCCCGACGCGGTTCGGCTCATCCGCGCTCTCCCATTCATCGGCCAAGCCCGGGATCATTATCATACCCTGCGCATCAAAAGGGGAGGGCTACATCATTAAAAGAAAAAAACGTGTCGCGTTCATCATTCAAGGGCAACACTCACGAACCCTCTTCGCCCTCTCTACTTGTTCGTTACAAAACTAAAAGAAATTAAAGAGGTGGAGATCGAGGAGCTTATCGGGCCATGCTCAGCCCCCTCCACGTCTTCGGGCCCCTTGGGCCCCTCAAATGCCGGAAGAGGCCCTTCCTCTTCCTTGGCCGCCTCTCCGTGCTCTTGTACGACCCCCCTCAGGCGAGGAGTTCCTCGTCCCCCACTCCCTTCACCACGATTTAGCCCACCGTACTCCATGAATCAAGAGTGAAAGAAGATGAAGCTAGACAAGTAAATCTCGACGAGAGGAGGAGTTGCTTGTGGGCGAGGTGAGAAGGGAGAAAGGCTGCCCCGTGGTTCTCGATGATTTAAATTTGAATTCGAAGGATTAGAACGCGTCTTCGCGCCTAGACACCTCTCCAAAAAAAAAACAAAAACAAAAATAAAAAACAAATAAAAATAAAAAAATAAAAAAAGAAAGGAAGCATTTGCACACAATAACTTCGCATTTATTTCATTAAAACAGCAGAGTGAGCTACATTAGGGGCTTAGGCACTTCAGGCCTTAACTTCCCCAGTTCCATTGCATAAGCCCTCCACAGCTCACATTCTTCCTCTACATGCACTAATGCCTTACCCGGAATACTCGTCTTCCATGGCACTTTGATGGCCTTCACCTCCTTTGCATCATCTTTTGCGCCCAACTCTCTCTTCCTTAGAGGAGCAGTGCCAGATAACGGTGGAAACAAGTGGCGGGGAAGGCCAATTTGAATATAGCACCGATGCGCACTTTAAAGAAGAAACTTAGTCACGCCAATAAGTTGGAGTTCAGCCTCGGGGGAAGACCTCGTGAGGAGTTCACGCGAGAGTAGACATGCCGGTGCACAAGTGAAGAAGCCCTATGTCATAGTTCTGAAGTGAGATCTCTAGTCTTCACGCTTCCTCAGCCATGGAACGCGGTTCACTATATTACCACCAAAGCCTAACACATCGGCTATGTGGTAAATGGGGCTTTATTGAAAGATCTTCGAGGCAAATGGCATCTCCTCACGGTGATCAAATTTGAAATGTAGATCAACCCAGCAATTCAGAAGAAGTGCGCAACAAAAAGGAGGCTTACCCATGCTGGAAGCAGTAAGGCCACTATAGAGGTAAGCAAGAACGGCAGGTCCCACCCTTTTGCCATTCCAAATACCCCAAATGGCACTCAGTTGATATTCCTCCACTATGTAGTCAGTATAAGGGAATAAGAGAGCACCTGCCAAACAGATGGTGAATCCCTTCATAATTTCCTCCAAACGATCATCGTCTGGCAATCCTCCCAGAGCATCCATGACCCATTCCGTATGTTTCTGCAAGCTAATTCCCTTCTGAGTCTGGACGTTTCTAACGGCACCAGACGGCATGAAACTTCCGAGGACGTCCTCGGAAGTCGCCTTCTTCAGCATCGGCATAATCTTTATCTTGCCATCCCTTTTGAATCTTTTCAACCCAAGCAGGAGTTCCACCTCCTCAAGAAGAATGGTCACCTCGAAAGTAGGGAAAATGAAGGTACGAGTCTGAGGATGCCAGATCTCCACCAACGCACCCATAGCCACCCAGTCCATGCGAATCTTTTCGTAATGTTTGGCGTGAACCAGGTGCCACTAAAGATGCCACCTCGTGAGTATGGCCCTCATGCCGATGGAGATATTGGAAACTAGCTTCGAAAGCCACGGCAGTTTGGAGAACTTCCTCGGGCCTGGGAAGAGAGGGTACGGCTGGAAAAAAAGAAGTAAAACAAAGGAGGAAAGAGGTGAAGGAAAGGTCGTACGGGAAATTAGAAATGAATCAACTCACCATACGCGACTGGATCATCCCACTCAGATGTCCCTCGAGGTCGGAGAGCCGCCAGAATTCGCTACTTGGTCTGCTCCTCTTCATATGGCGGGAAGACTCGCCTTCCATCTTAAAGTACCCAAGATTCTTCTCCTACTCCCCTTAAGCTTCAAAGCTCTCCTTTGTACATTTGGTTGAACTAGGCAAGGGGGGGTACTTATGGGAAGGGAGGGGTGTATAAGCCAGAATGCGTCACATCAATGTCGAGTCGTCGTCGTTGACTTTAGCAAAAGACATTTTGTCTTGATCTCCCTTCTACTGTGGTGCACTTCTGCTATTTTTAATAAAATTGATCAGTGCATGTTTCACTAATGGACACCGCTGTCCCCTCTTGTGCCACCATTCGTGATTGGTCCCACCATGTCATGCATTATATTATATGATATTTACGCTATTAGAACATGTCAAGGACCTTGTGACCTGAACGAATCTGGAATTTGAGTTCCCCTTCAACAAAAATAGTGACGATTTCATAGGGATTTAAGTTGGACGGATAGGCCGTTAAGTCGTGAAAGCATGGGGATGATGGTTCCATCGAGTGAGTTGGTGCGTGGATAAACGGGCCCCAGCTCAGTGTCAGCTCACCGGATCGGTATCCTGACCCATCCTTAACAACTTGACAATATTGTCCTGGGCTATTATCTATTTTAATTTGTTTTAAGTTTTATTTTAAACCCAGCATGCATTCATGTAGGACTTTGATTCCATTACGGAAAATCATTCAAAGTAATTTGATTGTGAAGGCCGCCATGCTTAAGTTCTTATAATATGAGGTATTCCATTCTGAATGAGGTACTGAGTTTCCTTAACATCGCCCTGGGATGTTCTTCCAAAAGAAACCTTTGTTTAGACTGATCCTCAAATATTCCTTTACTTTTACTCTATTTGACCCACCTTGGCCGCATCACTTCCACATTGGCTAGTAACCGCTCCCCAAAGGTGAAACCTACAGGTTTACGACCCAGGTACTTCCACACAGAGAAGTTGGTCCCTTTTTCTATTTTGCCTGAGAGCACATCTTCCCCTTCCTTGTTTGATTTCCATCCAAGTAATTGTTGAATTCTGAAGACCTTC
This sequence comes from Amorphophallus konjac, assembly GCA_022559845.1. Lineage (NCBI taxonomy): Eukaryota > Viridiplantae > Streptophyta > Magnoliopsida > Alismatales > Araceae > Amorphophallus > Amorphophallus konjac. The sequence goes on from CM040122.1 coordinate 212,789,966, forward strand.
TTCAAGGTCGCCTCATTGAAACTCTGAAAACATTCCAAACCGTAATGTTCAGAATGTGTCTCATCACACCTTGACATCTACTTTTCAGTCCGTTCCCACTCCATTTCATTCCATTTCCATACAACTCCACTACGTGCCACTCCCTTGCAAAGCAGACGCCAAGGCGGGGCAGCTGTAGACACACCATTTTGACATTACCGTGAGTAAATCTCATATTACACTATGATACCCCAAGGTTGCCTTCACAATTTTAATTACTTTGGTGATTTCCTATTTTTATGAATTTTTTTTTACCTTTTTTTGAATTTTTTTCGTGAGAAGTCTTTGACGTGTCAAGATGGTTAGAGGCCTCACTTTGACGTGTCAAGGACCCTTGACGCCTTCTTCAAAAGCCTCGTGCAACGCACACGAGGTACCGCTCTGGCCGTTTACTTTAACTTTTTGAATAAGTCCAATCATAGAGACGTCTTGTAGGCTGGACGCGCCCTTCGAGAATCACAGTTACACGCCGAAACCACACGTTTTCTCCACTGTCGACGGTTTTCGGCGGCGTTTCGGTGGGCGAAAATAGGCGCGTCCAGGGTCCCGGACGCCTCAAATAAATTAAAAATAAATAATAATAATAAAAATATTGAGGCGTCCATATGGTTGGACGCCTCAAAGAAATTAAAAAAATAAAAATAATAAAAATAATAAAAAATGTTAGTGAGGCCTCCAGGAACCTGGACGCCTCACTCAGCTTTTCCTCTATAAATAGAGGACCCCCTCCCTCGAAGGAAGGGGGCTTCAGATCCGACAGAGGAAGGAGAGACTCTGCCGGATCCCATTTCTAACCCGTGGGTTTTTACAGGGGGAGGTTCTACCGGCTTCCCGGGTGCCCGCAGTCTCGAGAGGAAGGCTAGCTCCATCCATTCTGCTTCCACGTCGTCTCTATGCTGCCGAAGCTCCGCTGAATCTTGCCATCGGCATCTTTAATAAGCAATTATCTTCCCTTCTCTTTTGTCATTTCTGTCGCATGCATCATCCCGTCATCTGTCATCTCCCTCCATAAGAGAGATCCATTTTTATGCACGTTTGCACGATCCTCCATTCATCATAGCATTTTCCTCCTACTCGTGTCTGAGAGGGGTTTAAAAACAACACCAATCAAGTGTGTGTCTCACCATGATTTCACCATTTTTCATTACGAGGGACTAATACTACACTGCCATTTTTTCTGATCCACTTGTCATCTGTTTGTTTCTTCTTTTGCAAGGGTAACCAAGGAAAGCCCTCTCCATCGGCCGGCCGAAGGGAGAGGAAGAAGCAACCCGCCATCTCCTGCTCTTGAGGTAGGCACGATCATTTTCTTTATTTTGGGGTCTCCGGCCCCTGGCGATCACATCATATTCTCGACGCCGCGGAGAGTCATTTCCCGCAATGGCCATTTAAATTTCTGTCATTTATATTCTGTGTTGTGCTTATATCTGCCCATATTCTCGAGGCCGTGGAGTGTCATTTCCTGCAATGATCATTTAAATTTCTGTCATTTATGTTCTGTGCTGTGCTTATATCTGCTCATATTCTCGAGGCCGCGGAGAGACATTTCCCACAATAGCCGTTTAAATTTCTTTCATTTATATTCTGTATTGTGCTCATATCTGATCATATTCTCGAGGCTGCGGCGAGTCACTTCCCGCAATGACCGTTTAAATTTTCGCTCCTTATATCTTGTATTACTCTTATATCTGCTCATATTCTCGAGGCCGCGGTGAGTCATTTCCTGCAATGGTCATTTAAATTTCTGTCATTTATATTTTGTGTTATTCTCATATCTTGTCATATTCTCGAGGTCCCGGCGAGTCACTTCCTGCAATGGCCTTTTAAATTGCTATCATTTAAATTCTGCACTATTCCCATCCCCCGAGGTCTCGGAGAGTCATTTACCACTATGGCCGTTTAATCCCCATATCTTGTTACGTTGTATCTGTTCTGCACACCCCGCCTGAGCAATCTCCCATGGTGGTCCCTCCTCTTCTCTCTTTTTCTGTGTCGCAGTAAAATGAGCCCGCGCGCTCCGCTTCGCCTCCTCCGGCATTCCGCGTGACGTCGCTCACAGTACACATGTCCTTCCCTGAAACAACAATCTGCCATCGCCAGCTACCTTGAAATCAGGTCTGTTACTCAAACTCTCCTTGATTTCTACTAACTCTGGATCGTTGTCTTGCAAGGACTTGATTTCTATCAAGAATTCTGGTTTAAGTTGAATTTGAGCAATCGTAACCCGATTCTTGTCAACATTGAGATCCAAACTAGCTAACTGCTCCAATAGTATCCATTATTGCAACATGAGATGCGATAACTTACCTATTGGCTTACGGCTCAAGGCATCTGCTACTACATTCCCCTTTCCAGGATGATACTCTATGGAGAAGTCAAAGTCTTTTAAATACTCAAGCCATCTTCTCTGCCTCATATTGAGTTCCTTCTGAGAAAATAAATACTTCAGACTCTTATGGTCTGAAAACACCGTAAATGTCTCTCCACACAAGTAGTGTCTCTATATCTTCAAGGCGAACACTACAGCTGCTAGTTCTAAATCATGAACATGATAGTTCTCTTCATGCTTCCTCAACTACCTAGAAGAATAGGCTATCACTTTCCCGTACTGCATCAGTACAAAACCTAGACCAATACTTGAAGCATCAGTGTACACCATGAAACCTCCTTCCCCAGATGGTAAAGCCAAAACAAGGACAGTAGTTAAACACTCCTTCAAGGTCTGAAAGCTTCTCTCGCAATCCTCGGACCAATCAAATTTGTTCTCCTTGCGGGTTAATCTAGTTAAAGGCACCGCAATCCTGGAGAAATTCTTAATAAACCTTCGGTAATAATCTGCTAGGCCTATGAAACTTCTAACATCCGTTACATTAGTAGTCCAATCCCAATTCTTCACTGCTTCTACCTACGAGGGGTCAACAGAAATACCTTTCTTTGTAATAATATGTCCTAGAAAGGACACCTCTTGCAGCCAGAATTCACACTTACTAAACTTGGCGTATAGCTGATGGTCTCTCAATATTTGCAACGCCATTCTCAAATGTTCAGCATGCTCCTCCTTACTCTTAAAATAAATCAAGATGTCATCAATAAACACCACGACCCACTGATCAAGATAGGGCCGAAACACATTATTCATCAACTGCATGAAAGTTGCAGGTGCATTCGTGTCACGCCCCGAACCGACAGCAGCGGGAAACGATGCTCGGAACGTGGCAGTTAACAGTCATGATAACAAGAGCGGAAGATAAACAACCACAATTAAACACAAGGAGGCCATAAACACACGTATTGAAAATACGAGCTCTTATTAATATTTAAAAGTATAATTTTGACCCACTCTTACAATATAGGATTCAAATTAAAGGAGGAAATAACAAAGAGAAATAACCAGACTCGCGACACTAATCTAGACTCAAGAAGCTAAAAAAGACAGACTCCAAATTCTAGGTTCCAAGTTCACTCGATCACACTGATCCAATTCCCATTTGCAACGTACCGTTACCGCATTACTTGAAAAGGATTGGAAGTAGGGGTGAGCAAGAAGCTCAGTCGGAATTATACTCTATCATCAGGCATAGTTTAAGTGATTAACAAGTAAATTACATTTTTCATATGCCATGCTAAATAAAGGAAATAAAAGATGATGCAATAAAACAGCGTAATACAAAGATCTTGCAGGGTCAAGAAATATAACGATGAGAAGAGATAACAAGATAACAAGTACAAGAATTTACAACATGAGATAGTAATAGGGAATTGGCCAACAAGCAAGTATTTTAAACATCACTTCAAGCATGATCAAGTAACAAGAGTAACAAGAGATTTTCTTCATGTCATAGACGTAACAAGCTAGTCATGCACTCGGTGTAATGCCTCACCATGTCATTAACATCCCATGGGCTCACTAACTTTCGGGCGCTCTCCCCAGGACGATACCGGGCCCCTACGGTGCGTTGGCATCGATTTATTGGATACAAGATCCCACGATTGTCTAGACATTCAGTCAAGTTAAATGGCCAATTAATCAGAGGAATTTCTGTCACAAGCATGAGATTTAAGGACTAACTTGTCCTTGGATTTACTAAAACAAAAACTCGGTTATACGGTCACTTTGGGCCGCATTACAAGAATTGGACCAAAACTTAGTCCACGAGGTCAATAAAGAACGGCTGACAGTGTACCGTTCAGGTGTGTAAGCAATCCATTCTACTGGGGTAATAATGACAATTCAGCAACTTAACAATTAGATTAATCCTAATTACCAAGTTCATATACCAAGGATTATCTATTATCATTTGCATTAAGACAATTTGCCAACAAGCTGATTCAAGATGATAAGGTAAAGAACAAGCTCGCACAGGAGTGAAATAGCATGCATTAACAGAAATTTAGTTACACAATTAACCACTAATTATGTGGGTTTCTATTTAACCATTGTATGTGTTGAAATGGAGATGATAAACGGCATGTTTTTACACTATGGTTGAATGCAAGGACCAATGTAAATTGAACCCAACTGGTTGCATGAATAGGTCATTGGTTCCTCAAAAATATAGTTTTCAATTGAACTAAGTTGAATGGGTCGATCCCCTAATAATCCGGATCGATCCTCGGGTCGAAAAACGACAAAAACTGGTTTGCTGGTGTATGGGTCGACCCCTGGGGTCGACCCCCATAAATCCTGTGGCATGGGTCGACCCCATGGGTCGACCCCTCACTCTGGGCAGCATGGGTCGACCCAATGGGTCGACCCTCGGGCTGGCCAGGGCTGCTACAAGATGGGTCCACCCCATGGGTCGACCCCTGCAAGCCCAGAAACGGCCGTAGCCTCTGGAAAACACAAGAACTCATCCATTTGGGGTCTAAATGGGTTGGGATCTTAACCACATGCTCTAGGGTTCTTAATATAAATACTAGGGTCATAAAACAAGAGTTTTGAAACACGAATTTCAACAGAAATCAAATGAATCACAACCTATCTATGATGAACACATGAAAACCTAGTTCTTGACATGCTTCTACTAAATCGTAAGATTCTGTCTATATATACAACGAAATTTGGGGCTTCTTATATAAAAATAAATCTACTTCGATGCTGATCATTTTGATATATTACTTGCAGTTTGAGCCTGAGAGAACCTACCTCAATCAAAGAAGAAAGGAGGAACAATGAACACCGACACGTCGCCACTAAACTCCCGAGATCTCTCTAGATCTGAAACCTCTGTGAACACCACAGCTACCAAGTGAAAATAGACATGTAGAGTTTTATTTTGATAGCTCATAGAGCTTCTGGAGACTTCGGAGCTGGGAGAAATCGACCACGCAAGGTGGTGTTGGAAAACGGCGCCGCCAAGGTTGACTTCAACAAAACTCGGCCGCCACCATGTGCTAGGGTTAGGTTTTGGTTCGATTGATAGAGGGCTATTGATCCTTAGATCGTGGCCTTACATTTGCCTCTGATTTGAGCTCATTTGGTTGAGTATTAAGCTATAATTTGATGTTTTAAGATGAGGTTAACAATGAACACGAATTTGGGTTAGGTAGGTGTGAAAATTGGACTTAACCCATTGATTAGACCTAGTTAATGATTTTATTAGGCTTAGTCGTAGGAGATAAAATTGTTAAACAAAATGGATTACACAAGAATATGATTTTTATGGATTTTTTTATAAAATAGTCGAAATTTGATCTATTCTATTTATTAAAGAATTAATCTAATTAATTTTGAATAAATTCCCATTAATTCAAATAAATACAAATAATTTCTAATAAATTTAAATAAGTTCTAATTAAAATTTTAAAATAATTTGGGGTCATTAGGTTGAGTATTAAGCTCTAATTTCGCGTTTTAAGTTATGGTTAGATAACTGTGCACTTTTAAGCTTAATCTACTAATTAGACCTCATTAAGGATTTTTATTGGGTCAAATACAGAAGATAAAGTTGTTACATAAATCATTCTTTACCATTTTACCATTTTTCCAGATTTTTATAAGGTAGTCGAAATTTCACTAGTTCTATTTACTAAGGAATTATATATTAAATTCTGAAATTCATTTATCTCAATTAAAAAATTCAATTATTTCAATTAAATTTCAGATTTTTAAAACTGGGATATTACAATTCGTTAGTCCAAAAGGCATTACTACAAATTCAAAATGCCCATACCTGCTACAGAATGACGTCTTATAGATATCCTTTTCCTTAATCTGGAACTGATGGTATCCGGATCGAAGATCAATCTTAGAAAAATACTGAGCTCCTGCTATCTGATCAAATAATTCGTCAATCCTCGGCAATGGGTATTTGTTCTTGATAGTCAACTGGTTCAATTGTCGATAATCGATGCACAATCTCATCGAACCATCCTTCTTCCGGACGAACAATACTGGGGCTCCCCACGGGGATGTACTTGGACGAATGAACCCCTTCTCAAGTAATTCCATTAACTATTGCTTCAATTCCCTCAGCTCCGTAGGGGACATACGATAAGGAGCATTAGAAATAGGGGTCGCGCCAGGAATTAAATCAATAGAAAAGATAACCTCTCTCTCAGGCGAAAGTCTTGGCAATTCCTCAGGAAAGACATCTGGAAAGTCTCGGACGATAGGAATGTCCTTAATCTCGATATTCTTCTCAAGGGTCACATAAACAAAGGCTAGAAAAGCTTGACATCCTCTCCTCATTAACTTATTAGCTCGAAGGGCCAAAATAAGTGACACAGACTTATGGTGCCTAACCCCTATAAAAGAATGTCCAGGGTGTCTAGAAAAGGACACAGAACTAGAACTGCAATGAACATTGGCCTCATACCTAGCCAACCAATCCGCTCATAGAATTACATCATAATCTTTCATATCCATACAGACTAGATCAGCTGACAAGTTCTGTTCATTAATCATAACCTTACTAGAAGGATAGAAATACTTAATTACTGAACTGGAACCAATAGGGGTTGAAATCTCTAACGGAGAATTCATCAAGACTGGCTTCACAGATAAGGACTTAGCAAATTTCTGAGAAACAAAAGAATGAGTGGCGCCAGTATCAAAGAGAACGAATGCTAACTTATCATGTATAATAAGAGTACCTTCAACAAGTCCACCATCCTTTGTGGTTCCTGCATCATCTTCCTATAGGGCTTGGGGCATGCCCTGATGCTTCTTGTTTCCTTGTGACTTGGTCAGAGTAGCTTGATCTGACAGGAGGGGACACTCAGGAATATGATGGTCCCTACTTCCACAACGTAGACAGGCGCCCAGCTTGCGCCAGCACTCTTCCATCTTGGGACCTGGACGGTCACAATACTTGCACATGCCCTTAAATGGCACAATCAGGTCAGGCTACTTATCTTCATTCTTCGGCATCTTGCCCTTCCACGAACCAGACACGCCATTGGGCCTCTTCTTGCCATTACTGGGTTTGACATTCTTGGAACCAGTAGGTTGTTCCATCTTTGCACTCTTTCCACGCATTCTCTCCGTCATTTCTAAGGTGTCTTCCAAGACTTGAGCTTTCCTTACCATCTCCGCATAAGTTTGAATTTCCATTGGCACTAACTGGTTGATATACTGCAACTTCAGCCCGTTAAGAAAATGCTTAGCCTTCATCTTCTCTGTAGATATCAAGTGAGTGGCATAACGAGATAACCGAGAGAACTGAGCTTCATACTCAGTCACAGATAGATTCCGTTGTTTCAAAACAGCAAACTCAGCCGCTTTCTTCTCTTGCACTCTATCAAGAAAAATATTTGCTATTAAAGAGTTATTCGAACTCCTTCCAGGAAACTTGTCTATCTCCAAGGGTAGCCTTCACTGCATCCCACCATGTTCTTGCATCACGCTCTAGCTAGAACGTCGTTAAAAGAACACGTTCTTGGTCGCTACACTGCATCACTTCAAAGATCCTCTCCATCTCTTTCAGCTAGTGTTCGGCTTCATCGGTATCGATCGAGCCTCTAAAACGTGGGGGATTCACCCCACAGAAGTTTCGGTGAAGATCGCCAGCTTCGTGGTTCGCTCCTCCTCCTTGGGCCACTTGCTGCAAGGCCCGAGTAATTCCTTGGACCGTTCATTGCATATCTCGCCATTGCGCACGCTCTGCCGCCATTAGAACGTCCTACACATAGAGTAAATTATTTTAGGATCATTTAGAAGAAATAGTTTTTAGAATTAGACTATTAACTCAGCCCAAGTCTCTACCCAAATCTCACTAGGTTGGGTCCTTAGACTTATAACAAGGTTATAGGTCCTATGACATCACTTAGGATCCTAGAACTTAGAAAACCTAGGAATATTAGAAACCTAGGCTCTGATAGCACCTAACTGTCATGCCCCGACGCGGAATATCGGGACCGACAGTATAAATAATTAATAATATTATGTTGATTTATAGACATGCTATACTAAAGCTAAAGAATCACCACCACACCGTGAACAAACTAACTCCAATTAATGAAATAACATTTAAAAGATCCACAATCCAAATACATCAATCTTTAAATAATCCCAGAAAACATCCAACATAACATTCACCTGGCTTCAGTACATTATCTGACTCCAACATTACAAATCTTCTATCACACACTCTAAATCATAACTAGACACATCAACTCTAGATGACTCTTCAGGTTCATCCAACAGGTTCGCTCCGGGGTCGTCACTCTTGCCCATCCCCATCGGTTTGCAAATCCTCACCTGAGCTACCTAAAAGGGGGGAAAACGACTGGGTGAGCGAATGCTCAGTAGGTAATAATAGGCAAATTTAAGTAATTAACCAATTAATTGTATTATAAGTGCAAAAGGAAAAAAATGAAATAAAATGACGATATGACAAGTAACATAAGTACTAGATCATGAACATAACGTAACTGGAAATTGGCCAACAAGCAAGAATTAATCAAGTCAAGAAGATTCAAGTAAGAGATTATGTCGTAGACATCACGCTAGTCATGCACTCAGTGCAACGCCTCACCATGTCATTCAAACTCTCCGGGGCACAAGTACTTTTCGGGCGCTCCTCCCAGGACTAGACCGGGCCCTTATGATGCGTTGGCATTGATTTAATGGATCCAAGATCCCAAGTTATGTCTAGACATTAATCAAGTTAAATGGCGAATAATGTCAAAGTACAGAACTTACCTCGGAGAATTCCAAGGGTAAGTGAAGTAGATATTTGACTAGAAAGTTCAAGTTATCAAGAACCAACAGGTCCTTGTATTCAAACACGAATAACCACGGAAATCATTTTCTGGAAGATACACGGTCCATATTGGGTCGTTCAGAAGAATGGACGGTCGTTAGCCGGACCGCGCTAAAAGGATTGGGCTGAAAGAACAGCCTAATAGAAGCCAAAGATAAACGGTCTACTATGGGCCGCTCAATTTATAGGACGGTCACAAGTGGGCTTTTCAATAGATATGAACGGTCTACAATGGGCCGTTCACGACAGGAAAGATCTGAAGCCCACGACAACAGTAAGCGGTTTGGATTGGGCCACTCAGTAACTGAACGGTCCAGGATGAGCCGCTCTAACCAATGAGCGGGCCGATACAGGTCCATTCAATTACTGGGCCTGACTGGTGACTAGAATCTACCCAAAATGGCTCCGAGCTACCATAAGCGGGGCAGAACTAAACCAGGGTCCACCCCACTATCCACTGGTCAACCTAGGGCTTATTGGGTCGATCAAACCATGATTTGGCCGAAGATGAAACAAGGTTAATCGACCAACAAGAAATGGCATTTAGCCAGGAATGCACGGTTCATAATGGGCCGCCTATTGAGCTAAATGGTCCAAATCCGACCGTTCAAGACTCAGTCGGTCCAAATTGAGCAGTGACTCACAACACAGCAATCCGAGCAGTTCGATCATGTGAACAGGTTCAGGTCTTAGTGGTACAACCTGCCCGGCGTCCTAGTAAGAATCCCAGGCTCGCGGGGGCTTATGGAGGTCCCGTAATGAAGGTCCTAGTCCGACAGAAGGAGTATATGGCAGAGAGGCCCAACCATTACAAGGAATAGAGGCTAGCAAAACATAAGAAACCAAGTATAGCGGTCATTCGATCCTACCGAAGTAGAACGACTGTTAAACAATCCTAATAACAAATTTCAATTATCAATGGATCATAATTAAGATTTACTTTATTGGAAAAGATGAATCAAGCTCAAGTGAGAACAAACTAGCAAGAATTCATAAGTATTTACTTCCATAAATTCCAATTTATCATGTGTGTTACTAACTTATCATTAGCCACTAATCTACTAAAATAAATCATGCTAAAATGAAAATAAGCAGTTCTGTATAGTTGGGCGGTTCGTTTAGAACCGTCCCCATGCCTCGGCGGTCACACGATAGGCCGTTCTTCCCCTCTCAGGTTCGAAGGCCTGCTGGAGATGGACGGTCTGTAGAGTGCCGCTGGGGACGAAGAATGGTCTGTGACTGGCCGCCTGATGGTAGGGGGGCTAGGGATCGGCCGCTCTTTCCACGAAACATATCGGAGATGAAACACATGAACGGTCAATAACCGTCCGCCTATCTAGGATGGACGGTCTATCGAGAGGCCGCGCAAGTTAGGGGGCTTCTGCTACCTTCGCCTTGCCCGCCTCCGGCGAGTCCGCCTAGGGTTAGCTAAAACAGTGAAATACACGAAACATAGAGCATGAAATTTAGGGCTTTTACCATCAACAGAACGAGCACAAATAGTTACACAAGATGGCATGATCAATTGAATGTTTAGTGCCTGAAATCCCTACTTAAATCGATGTGGAACATCGTTAACCCTAATTCTAGCATGCTTCCACTAAAACTCAAAATCCTAGCAGGATACTAGATAAAATTTAGGGCTTTTTAGATCACCGGAAAGAGGACAAGAGGATGAATCTAACGGTATATTATTAGCTAGGTTTGGTTTGCTAGAACCTACCTTAATCGAAGGATGAAGGAAGAAGAAAGGAAGCTGACGTGCTAGGTACCCAACGCCGGTAATCGCTAGAATTCTCCCTCGATCGAGCTCCTCTCCGACCGTCACAGCATCTAAACGATTCTAGGGTGGCTTAGGTTCATTTATATATGTTCAATGGTATCTAGAGGGTTGTAATCGTGGAGATAGAGTCCACGCACCGCGGACGTGCGCGATTCGCGCAAGACCGAGTCAATCCGCCACTCCGCCGCCAAATACTCCTCCTAGGGTTAGGGTTTTAGAGAATAACCAGAGGGGAAACGATCTCTTAATCTTAACCTTTCATTTGCATCCAGTTTTACCTTAAATGATCGGGTATTGGGCTCAAATTTCACGTTTTAAGGTCAGATTAGGCTAAGTGTGGATCTGTGCCTTAAAATGCTAATTCAGCTTATTTAATAATTTTATTTGGGCTGGTCTTAGAAGACAATTTTACTAAACATTTTATCCTTTACAAGGTTCTAATTTTTCCAAATTTTTATAAAATAGTCAAAATTTTACTTATCCTATTTCTTAAGGAATTTCTTATAAATTTTCTCAAAAATGTTATTCATTAATATACCGGGGTGCTACAGGGCCAGGGTCTGTTAGCCACCCCAACCCCACTGGTCATCCCGGAGCTGTCTGTCCCGCCCACTTTGCCATCGGTGGATATGCCATCCGCCGACTCTATACAGTCAGCCATCCCGCTCTTACCTGTCTCTCCTACGGTAGCGCCGCCACTAGTGACTACCATACCACTGTCGACACCCTATGTTGACACGGTATGGTCTGATTTCTACCACACGTACGAGCGACAGTATCTGGACTTCCCATTTTCCATGCTACACACCAGACGTCTGGATTACATTCCCGTCACCCGCCCCCTCATCCTCCCGCACTTCAATGCCCGCGAGCAATCTTCTCGAACCGAAGACGGTTGACGAGGGATGAGACTCACGGCATCAAGTTGTGGGTCAGTCTTTCTTTACACTTAGTGTATGTAGACGGTGTCCGTCATTCTCACCGAGTCATCCCTTGTGTTTGTATCGCTTTGTCGTTAGTCATAGTATTACTATGAGTGTCTAGGTTTGCCTACGGTCATGTGTGAGTCCGTGTCTTTATTTATATGTCTAGTTTGTCAAGATTGTCAAATGCATAGTGAGTCCGCATGTGTCTAGCATAGTGAGTCCGCATGTGTATAGGAGTTTCATAGTCGGTCTCATGTCCGCTAGCGTTGTCAGTCCCTTTCGAGTGTGAGGCAAGTCGGGTCTAATGCGTACATTGTGGACTTGCCGAAAATTGGGATCAACTCTACCATTCTATGTCTCGGATCTAGTCACATATAGTGACTCTGCGGTGATTCCTAGCGAGTCATTGAGCCGTCCCTTTCCTTTGAGAGTGACCCCACCTCGGATTGTCCACCAGTAGCCTCATTGCCACAGCAGAATGTGCATATCGAATATATACGTGATGAGCAGGTGACGATTACTTGGAGTTGAGCGTACTCCGCGCTACCAGGTCGGTGACAGATCCGCAAGAGCCACACGAGCAGTAGCACCCCTTACTCGACGGGGTCGAGTTCTTCCCACCCGGGAAAATTTGATGGGAATCAACACCGGGCACTAACATTTTATTTTGCATTTGTGTCCTTTTTGTTTGTATTTATATCCTTGGCTAATTGGGTTTGCAATTGTAAGGCATTATAAGCCAAAGGGTTAGCCATTAGAAATCTTTGGGTTTCTTTGCAAAAAGGCCTTTGGGTTTCGATGTAAAATGCCAATAGGTCCAGCAGGGCCCCCACCCACTTTCCCATTGGTCCGCCTAGGATCTAGGGCCCATGTGGGGCTAGTTCAAAGTCCATGATTGAACTTGGACCAAGGGGGGACAAGATGGAAAAAATTTCAAATTTGATACCCCTTAGTCAAGGGGGCACCCCCCTTTTAATATAGTTTAATGCTTGTTGTATTTTTTTATTATGGTCATGTGACCACATGGGGGAAGAATGTGCTATCCCTTATTTGCCCCTCCCTAACCCTAGATCTAGGGGTAGTTTACGTCATTTGTACATTTCTTTATAATCCATGTATTTTCCACTTTGTGAGAATTAATGAAGAATTAAGTATTTTTGTCAAAAGCAAGCCCAAGGGCGCCCCTCTCTCCCCTTGCAGCTTGATTGCTGTATTCTTAGGGTGGATTCTCTAGAAAACTTGCTGGATTTCAATTTGTATCTCTTCCTTAGAGTGTGAAGCTTCGCCGCCACCTCCGTTCGTGCCGCCATCGCACCACCGCCGCCGCCTCGTCTGAGTTCTGTCCAACTCCGGACAACAAGCTGAGGCCAAAATTCTATCTCCCAAATAGGAGATCTGCTCGACCCCAAATTTTGAGGGTTTGTACTTCCTATCATCCCCCATCCCCAGTTCAAATTTCGTGTCATTTCACCTTCGTTTAGTATTTTTTTCGTAATTAAGTGTTTTCCCCCAGTAATATGCCAATTTGCAGATCTAGGGACAATGTCATGTTGTTGTATTTTTCCCGCCCCCTTAGCCACAACTAAAAAATCACAAAAAATCCATACGTGTTCCTCACATCCCCCTCTTCCACACATAATTTTTCCAATGTCTAGATCCATCGTTTTTGTGTCCGTCAAAATTCATTTTCTGGCAGAACATGTTCTGTCCAGACAGTTAGTAATCCGAGTCAGTAAAAAAACCTTGGGAACAGTCATTTTTATTTCTAATTCATCTACTAGATGGATGTGAAATAATTATATGATGTATCCCTTGGAGTCCTCTATCCATCGGTACCAATTTTGTCTCGATCCGACACTAGATCTGGGCACAAAAATTCTTTTCGTCGAGGCGCGCATTCTGATCCGAGAACAGGCTAGCAAAGCAGTCACCGGGTAATTCCAGCAAAAATACGCCAGGATAGCTTCGGTGACCGCCGCTCCCAGAGATGGATCGGCAACCCCCCTGCAGCGTCCCAGCCAGCCGCCGCAGCAAGGAGACGCCCTGGCACTGCCGTCCTAACTGTTGGACCAGCCTGCTATCCGCGGGCCCCGCAGAATCGAGCCGGACCAGTAGGCCGTCTCCGGCCCGAGAGCGTTCCAAATTGCTGCCCGTCAACCCAAGCTTGGTATTCCCGGGTTACTGTTGTCACTCTTTACCTCCCTGCATGGAGTGGGCCATAAAATCACTGCTGTAATTATTTATTTACTGTACACCGGGAGTACGAGTTTTGGCCGGGATCATCTTTTCCACGCCCGGAGCGTGGAGGTATCGTGTCCGCTCCCCACTTGGCATTTGCTTTGCTAATATATGTTTCTTTATGCCGTTGCATGAGTGATAGGAACGTAGCTCGTCATATTTTTATCACCACTGTGAGAGTGAGTGAGTGGAACCCGTCCCGTGACTCGATCCGAGCATGCGAAAAAGTCGATACCCGAGACTCATTGCCGGTTTCTCAACCGCGCACATCTGCATGTTTCCCTCACTTAGGGACGTCCGTGAGCTAGGGTCCCTTGTTGTCTCGAGTCGCGTCCCACCCGCATCAGGAAGGATGTACCTTTTTCCTGGACAGATGAGTGTGAGCATGGCTTTATGGAGCTGAAAATAGCACTAACCACTACTCCAGTTCTCGTGTTACCTTCCAGGTCGGGAAGTTCTATGGTGTGCACGGATGCTTCCAGGGTAGGTTTGGGTGCGGTCTTGATGCAGGATGGGAGAGTAGTGGCTTATGCATCCCGCCAGTTGAAGCCACACGAGGAGAACTGCCCTACTCATGATCTTGAGCTGGCAGTAGTGATCTTTGCTCTGAAGATATGGAGGCACTATTTGTATGGGGAGAATTTTGAGATCTTTACTGATAACCAGAGTTTGAAGTATGTGTTTACACAGAAGGATATCAACCTCAAGCAGAGGAGGTGGATGGAGTATATGAAGGACTACGATTTCCGCATGTCTTTTCAACCGGGCAAGATGAACATGATGGACGATGCGCTGAGTAGAAAGGTGGTGGTCAGTCATATGATGTTAAGGGCATGGAGGTTTTGGGAGCAGGTGCTAGTAGTAACTTTCCAGCTTAAGATCCCAAGGGACCAGGGGTCATCCATTCTTGCTAGCCTGACTGTCACGCCAGCCATTCGCCATCAAGTGATGGAGGCCTAGTGCGAGGACCCCGAATTACCCAGCATCCTGGTGATGGCTGAGGTGGAGTTCAGCGAGGATGAGGCGGAAAGATTCAAGGGCAGATTGTATGTTCCGATAGAGGAGCAGGTGAGGAGAGCCATGTTGCAGGAGGCACATGGCACTCATTATATAGTCCATATAGGAGGTACGAAGATGTACCCAAATTTAAGAGGCAATTTTTGTTGCCGGGAATGAAGAGAGATGTGGCGAAGTTTGTGGCCCGGTGTTTGGTATGCCAGTAGGTGAAGGTCGAACACCAGCGACTGGGTGGTACTTTGCAGCCCCTAGAGATTCCAAAATGGATGTGGGACCATGTGACCATAGACTTTGTTGTTGGTTTGCCACGAACCCCAAGTGGTCATGATGGCATTTGGCTGTTAGTCGATAGATTGACGAAGATAGCCCGTTTGTTGCCGATCAAAGTTAGCTGGGGTGCTCAAAGATTGTCCAGGTTGTACATGGAGCGGATTGACCTTTGCATGGGGTTCCTATCTCCCTTGTCTCAGATCGAGACCCCAACTTCACCTCTGGCTTTTGGCGAGTTTTCAGAGGGCCCTAGGGATAGAGTTAGCGTTTAGTTTGGCTTATCACCCACAGTCTAACGGTCAGTCAGAGAGGACCATTCAAACCTTGGATGATATTATCAGATCTTGCTGCTTGGAATGGCAGGGTTCCTGGAGTCATCATCTACCTTTGGTGGACTTCGCGTACAACAACAGCTACCACTCGAGTATTGGCATGGCATCCTATGAGGCATTATATGGTTGTCCGTGTCAGACTCCGCTTAAGTGGTTCAAGGTCGGTGAGCAGATCATGACGGGACCGGAGCTTGTGTAGTAGTGTGTTGAAGTGGTCCAGCTCATCAGATAGAGATTGCAGGTGGCGCAGTGTAGACAGAAGAGCTATGTAGACCGCCAGAGGATACCTCTTTGTTTTGTAGTGGGAGATCAGGTGTTTTTTAGGGTCTCCCCGAAGAAAGGGGTAATGCGGTTCGGCAAGAGCAGGAAGTTGAGTCTCCGCTATATCGGACCGTTCCCTATTGTGGAACGTATCGGTGAGGTGTCGTATAGGTTGCAGTTACACCTCGGGTTAGATACTGTGCATGATGTGTTCCATGTTTCTATGCTAAGGAAGTACATGCCAGATCATTCCCATGTTTTGGAGGATGTCTTATAGCCCGAGGTGACGTTGGATCTGTCTCTTCTTGAGTATCCCATCCGTGTGGAGGATCATTGTGAGCAGTAGTTGAGGAACAAGGTTATCTCGTTGGTCAAGGTGGTCTGGTAGCGTCACTCCGGTGATGAGGCCACCTGGTAGTGAGAGGACGAGATGCGGCAGCAGTTTCCCTACCTTTTCGAGTGAGTTTTCTCTTTCCCACGTAAACTCTACCCTAAATTTCGAGGATAAAATTTCTGTAAGGTGGGGAGGATTATAATACCCCCGGATTTTGGATTCTGTATTTTATAGGCTTCGGATCTATTTTAGGATTCATCTTTGGCGGGGGAATTAATCTTAAATTGCCCATAATTGAATTCTGATAGTATTGTGGCTTTTTCAGAATTTTTATATGAATAAATAGATTTCATAGAAAACTTCTGGGCGTATATACAATTTTCATTCTGGGAGGGTTAGGGAGCAATCCCTAATTCTCTTTTTCTTCACCTCCCGTGAGCGCCACCCCATTCGACCGTTGCCATAGCGAGCCTCTCCCCACTCCCGTGTTGGACGTGGTGTCCCCTCCCTCTCCGGCTGCAGATGACGAGCCAAGGTGACGGCGTGGCAGCGACGGTGGCAGCAAGGTGATCGTGAAGGCGTTGGCTCATGGCGAGTTCGCGGGCGGCAGCGACCTCTAGTGTGGAAGCCGATCGACATCGATTTCGACGGATTCTCGCGTCTTTGACGTAGGGGGACATTTCCTTACCTCCCTTCCTGGTTCTTCCGTGATTTCTAGGCAGTGGAGAGGTTGAGAGGGTGTGTTTTATGTCGTAAGGGAAAACCCATGTTTGGGGTTTAAGCGCCAAATCTAGTGTTACCCGAGGTCTTTGGGTGTTTGTGGGGCATCATTTGATGCTAGAGGGGTAAAGGATAAGTTTCCCCTTCTTTTCCCCATCACTTGGGGGTGATTGGGGCGTGGAATGGGCTTTTTCTTGGAGTTCATCGTTTCCTATCTCGGAAGGAGGTGGCGGGCATACCAGAGACCGCCTCCATCCATGGGGGCTTGGGCTGGTCAGTTGGGGACCGTCACTTGTCCCGTAAGTGGGTTCCAGATAGCGACTTTGCGACTGACCGCCTCATGCGGGACGGACACGGGAGATGACACTATTAGGTGCCACCCTCGGACTCTAGATGAAGACGCGACCAGCAGCACACACCAGGGAGACACTAAGCCCGACACTACGAGCTCCTAGTGGCAAAACGTCGCTAACAGAAGTGGAAGCTCACTCGTCGTCCCAAGCGAGGGAAAGCGCGGACCGTGCGCGGTTAAGGAACCGGTGGAGGTCAAGGGTAGTCCGACTCAACTTTCGGACTCGGATCGAGTCACGGGACGGGTCACACTCACTCTCACAGCGGTGACATGGGCACACGAGCTAGTACCTATGCTCTCGGCAGCGGCCTAAGACCGTATACTAGCTAAGCAATGTAACGCCAAGGAGTTAAGACCTTTACCTCCATGCACCCGGCGTGGCGAAGACAACCCCGGTCGAATCACGGGCTCCCGGTTAAACAATATCACAGCAATACAAAGATTTGACCCACTCCACGCAAGGAGGTAAAAGGTCACATGTGGAGCCCGGGAATCACGCAACTCGGGTTGACGGGCAGCATCTTGATGTCGCCCGACGGTGCCGAACTCCGCGTTTTGGTGCTTCCCGAACGGCGGGTTCTGCGGGCCCGCGGGGCCCACGGACGGCGCTGTCCTCCGGATCTGCGGGGGTGGGACCCACTGTGATGGGGACCCCTGGTGGCACGCCTCCACGGACGGCGGTCGGCCGGGAACACCGATCGGGGGTCGATCGGCCCCGATTCCCAATTGATGAACTAGCTGTTCACGGATTTTGGTTGCTGTCTTCCGGCGCGCGCTCCGGCGAAAACGGCCGCTGCGAGCAATCCCGACGTCGGATCGGGACGCATGAGCTATCGTTGGAAAGCTCTCTTCAAATGCTTCGATCTAGACCCAGTGAGATCTGCTGGATCTGGTCGGATCAGAACTTTATTGAATTTACAAGTCCCTGTTGTATAGTAACCGAAATCTCAGATCTGTAGGGTACTTGTCTGAGAACCACCGTTGACCGCCTAGTAAACCTCCGATTCAACTCTTGAACTCTTCTTAGGAGTTGTAGGGAATCAAACCACGGAACTGTGACTATTTTTAGAATTGGATTTGGAGGTGGAGGTGATTTGTTATGATTTGTGGGGTGACTGGTGGTTGGATCTGGGAACAGGTGGACAGAACTGTAGATGGGTCTGAGAACGAATTTTAGAAAATATGAGGTGGGCGAATCAAAAATTGAGAAAAATTGTGGATGAAGGGGTAGATGAATGGAACCCCCAGTAAAATTGGGCAAATCGACATAAATTAAAAAGTGGACCTAAGAAATGAAACTCAGGGTGGGGATGAATCTGGACAGAACTCTGGCAGAACCGAAATGGAAGAGTGGACGAAAATCAAAAAATATGAAACGAGATCTGAATGGCAAACCAAAATTTTTGGAATGTCCTTGACACCTCTGGAACATCCACTAAAATTTCCAAATCTATCTGAGCTCGTGGATGAGACAAGAAATTCGTGGAAGCTTATGTGGAACTGCGCGGGCAGAACTCCGTTGATGGCGGTGGCGGTGCGGTGGCGGCTCGTGGCGGCGGCGGCGGCGACCGGAACTGATAGGGTGGAGTCTCACCACCAGAAGGAAGCCTTCACAGCTTCAAGGGGAAGAGGGAGAAAAGGAGGGGGCGCACCAAGGCTGGAGCTTCAAGCTTTTTCACAATTCTTATGGCATTAATTCATGAAAATAGGAAAATACAAGCATATATAGGTCACCCTTCTAATCCATCCTCCACCGTTGGATCTAGGGGTTAGGGATGGATGGCTAGGATGAAGTTTGATCAAAACACAACAAAAATAATAAAAAAATGGGGAGGGGGGCGCACCTTGACCAAGGGGGGGACATGGTAGGTGGGTTTGGTTGGAATTGTTGACCATTTTGGTCCCTTGTCCCCCATGTGGACAATTGACTAGTCAAGGCTTCTAGATGTCCACCTTGGATGTTGACCAACCCCACAAGGCTGATATGGACCAATGGGAGGGGGCCTGGGGGTCCCATGGGGCCCAGGGGTCCCATTTTACAAATAAGCCCCTCGTACACTCATAATTGCAAACCGTATAAAATGAAATAAACACACCTTACACACAAATAAAGTCTAATTAAATATGAAAAATGGGGAGGCTCAAGGCAGAGTCTCCAGGCTGTCTCCGAGCCAGATGGACGCTGAGGTGGCTCGAGTCGTGCTCCGTGTGCGGTACCGGTGGCTCGGCGTGTCGCGCCGCTCAACTGCTCGGGTGTCCGCACCAATTCTCCCCAGGTGGGAGAAACTCGACCCCGTCGAGTAAGGGTCGGCATCGCTCCTATATCGCTCCAGAAGGTCCGGATCGATCTGCTGTAACTCGCCATGTGTGATCCATGTGTCCTCAGTAGCGGGCCGTCCTCTCCATTGCACTAGGTAGCGCGGGTAAGATCAACTCCTGGTAACTGTCACTTGCTCGTCCAGTATACGATCTATATGCTCACGCTGCCGTGAAAAGGGGGCTGGAGGTGGAAGTGGACACTCAGGTGTGGGATGACTCTCAAGGGGAGGGGATGGCTCAAAAGGCTCACTAGGGATCACCGCTGGGTCCCTATATGCAACAACATCCGATACATTGAAGGTAGAGCTTATACCATATTCCTCGGGCAAGTCCACAACATACGCATTGGATCCAACACGTTTCAACACTCTAAAGGGACTGGCTCCGCGAGCTTGCAACTTCTTAACGGTTCCAGAGGGAAACCGTTCAGGTCTTACCCTGATCATGACATATTCACCCTCTTGGAACTCTCGGTGGTGTCGATGGGCATCGGCTAGCTCTTTGTAACGTGCATTGCTGGCCTCACTCATGCAGACTCCTAACATGCCTAGCACTAGACTCGGCAGACTCACTATGCACTCCTAAAATGCTTAGCAAAATAAAAACACACGGATGCACACACAACCCTAAACAAACCTAATGTTAGTTCGACCCAATCATATGTAAGGTGGTCCAGGACATCCGAATGTGTGCCATGCATGCATTTAACATAACCGGAGGTTAATGGCATGGTGGATTCCTAGACATCCTACGATGCACCAATCATGAACATTGGGTTTGGATGTGGGAAGTCCGGGAGGTTTGGGTGGTTTAGGTGGGCCGAGGAAACCAAAATCTTCATTACCCTCAAATGACGGTTCGGACCTATTGCCATGTAAAGGTTGCCAGGCTCGAGTAGGAGGGGTGTGATAGTGGACTTCCTTAAAGAGGTGGAATGGAGGTTGTGGGCCAAAGGGCCCATGAAGAAATGGATCGAAGGGATCAAAGAATGTGTGACCCCTCGATATGGATTCCCTCATTTCATGGTCCCATGTGTGGAATTCTAGAAGGTGTTGATGGTCACCTTCATCCGTGAAGGGAGATGAGACGGTGGGGGTATGATGGTGGACTCTCTGAAAAAGGTGGAGTAAATATGGTGGGTCACGGGGTCCACAAGAGAATGGGTCGAAGGGATCATAGAAGGTATGACCCCTCGGACTAGGCTTCCACAATTCACTGTCCCACATTTGGAAATCTTGGAGGTGTAAATGATCACCTTCATTCATTGTGAGAGGTGGGACGGCAGTCATAGGTAGAAAGTAAGATTCCTCCCTTGGGCAAATGAGAATGAAATCGGGCTCGGCCGGCATAGGGAGGAGTAGAAGAACCTCCGTGGTAACATGACCCACGGTCTACACGGAGGTGATGGACCCTAAAGCGGGATGAGTGAAACTACGACCTGTGGGTCGGTCGAAGCCTGGAGCCAACAAGTGCATAAATGTCCACTGCCGGTCTAACCCTTTAAGAAGGTCATCCAATATATCCACATAGTGACTAGACCGGAAAGTGGTGTGAAATGAATTGATTGGCACCATGGTGAGGACACGCGCCGCATCACTCGACAGAGCACACGGAGCACGCCAGCATCTCCTTGGCTAGGCGACTACGGCATCTACTAGAGGATCTTTCTTCTCATTTGAGGCCATGTTGGGCCTTGGTTTAGTCCCTGCGTGGACACTTTTATTAGTTGTGTGGACCTTTGTAGGCCAATTGGGGCCAATTAGGCTTTACTTGAGTCTTTTATGCTTATTAGGTAGTAGAGGGGGTTATTGGGCCACTTTCTTGGTTCAAGCCTTGGCCCATTGGGCATGGCTGCCCAACCATGGCTTGGCCCACCTGGAGATTTGCGCCCCCCTCCCTAGGGTTAGGGTTTGGGCGCCCCCCTCCCCTCTTTCCCTCCTCTTGGAAGGTGGCAGCCGCCCCTCTCCTAGATTTTAGGAAGAGGGGTGCGGCCCCCCCCTTTCCTTCCCCATTCGATCACCCCCCTCCCTCCTTTGGCCGCCCCCACCCCCAATCCACTCCTAGATTCTAGGAGTGGTGCGCACCCCCCCTTTCCCCCCTAGCCCATTGCGCATTCCCCCTTTCCCTTGTGGCTAGGGTTTCAACCCTAGCATTCCCCCTCCCCATATATAAACTTTGTATTTTCTTTGGAGAAAAATTATTGAATGAATTGAAAAGGAAATTGGCTGAAGGTGGCTGCGCCCCCTCCTCTGTTCCTCCTTGCTCCTGCGACGGGAGTAAGCCCGGGGTGTGACTCCCCATCCCTCGGTGCGACGCCGAGGGCCACTATCTCTTCTATCCCTTCTCAAGTTCAAGTTTGGTGGGCCCGGATCTCTCCTCCAAGAGCAACGATGACCACCCTATGCTCGTGGAGACTTTGGGCGACCAACCCATTTTTGGGTGATTCTTCTGCGAGTCGCCAACGCGTGTGAGGTGGTCTCGTCTCGTTTGGAGATCGGCATCGCCCGTGGTGATTTTCTTCGTGGGATCGCGCAGCACCCTCTCACCCTGCGAGCCAGGTTCTGTCCGCCCCCTTGTGAAAATTCCACAGGACAGACAGCGGCGATTTTGGAAGTGGGATCTTCACCAGTCGTACCTCTCTTCGTCCTCTTTCCAACGCCGCCGACCTCGCCTCGTTCCGACGTCCGAGCTGTTCGTGGCAGCAGTTCCCGTGAGGTCGCGCTGGTCTGCCCTGTCCACCCGGCGCCAGGATCACCTGCAGATTCCCGAGCTTGCTGCTCTCAGCCGCGACCAGATTTGACCGAGCCCTTCGGTCAGGATCTGCTTCCGGGTGTCCTCGACGTCCTCCCACAAGCGGGACCTCCTTCGCCTTCCGGAGCAGCGTTTTCTTCATTTTCTCCCTCAGCTGCACAGTTCTGCGTGCAGCGACCCTGTCACAGGTTGCAGATCCTCCACCGGCGTCCACAAGCGGTTCCAGCACATGCCCTTTGGCCGGGACGTTCCCCCACCTGTCGGCTTCGCACCCCCACTGACGGCGCGTCATTTGGAGTCCGGATGAGATCGTGGGACCCGTTACCGCGGACTTGCGCGTTGCTGCGATCCTGCCGACGCTACCCGGGACCTCCTCGCAGCCAACCTTCACCGAGTGCTGCCCGTCAGCCCGTGTCCCGGCAGCCCCGAATTTGTTGCATGTAGCCTGTTATCTCCCTGCGAGGAGTGGGCACTTTATTGGGTTGTAAATTCATTCTTCGTGTATCGGGGTTGTTGGTCTCGGCCAGGGTTTCTTCCCCACGCCTAGGCGTGGAGGTACGTGCGACGCTCCCCCTTGTTGGCACTTGCTTTACTAGTATGCTTTCCATTATGCCGCGTGAGTGTTTAGGATCCTAGCTAGCTTTTATTCACCGCGTGACTGTGAGTTGAGAGCCCCATTCCGTGGCCCTAGTCGAGCGCCGAGCTCGGACTAGATTCCCATAGGCACACGGCGGTTCCTTAGCCGCTGAGATCCCTACGCTTCCCTCATAGGGACGGCTGTGGGCTTGGATTTCTTGTTGAGAGACGCCTCCACCCGGAGGAACGCTACGGGGGGTCAGCCGCCCGGCTTGCCTTTGGCGTGCGAGTGCTGGCCGCACTTCATTGCATTCGTAGGTCCTAGCCCATTTCGGTCCCGTCCCGCATCACACCAGAGGTAGGATAGGGTCCATAGATGGGAGGGGAGATGGGGCCAGGCCATTCTTAAGCCAGCTAAGGAGTGGCTCGGCTATAAGTAGCTTTCCCGTTAGAAACACGGGTAGCTGTGGCTGGGGTGGCTCCGAATAAAGATCGGAGAGTGAGGTTTCTCCAACCCCTTTATCCCCTAGGGCTAGAGATGTCCGAGTGGGACATTGTCCGGCAAAGTGGCCAAACCTCTGGCAGCGATAACACTGTTGTCGTGATCCTCTACGCTCCTTGATAAGTGGACCCTTAACCTTATCCTCTTGACGGACAGGGGGTGTAGGCAATGGAGCTCTCATGGGTGGGGGAAGAGGATCCACCAAGATGGGGAGAGGACCTCGGGATGGCACTCTAGATGACACTGGATTGGGACTACCGGTTGCTACCTCCTCAGGGTCATGCTTGGCTCTATCTCGGCTAGGAGGTAGGCAAGGGGGAAGCAGGGACTCAATATAATCACACTTCCTATCCACCTTATCCAAAATGATTTGGAAGAGTTCGGCAATGGTGGGGTTTGGAGTAGGAGCGATGTGATGGACTCCCCCATATGAAGTCGGCTTAGTCGTGGACCTAGGCTCTTCTACATGCGCGGCTCGTTGCCTCCGATTATGGCCCACTTGGGTGGAGGTGATTGGGTGGGGTTGGTTGGAGGTGACCGGGCTGGGTAGGTAGACCTTCTTAAGTTCGTCCTTCATCTCATGCCATGACTCAATGGGCCTTTGCCTCCTAACCTCTCTCATGCGCTCAATGCAATCCCATTTCCATGCGGCTTTGTTGACAAGCCTCTCTCGGGCAAAACTAACTTGCATGGCATCGGACATGGTGTAACATTCAAGATATTTGTCCATGGCGGCCTCCCAATTGAGGTAGTCGCCCGGATCATCAGAGCCATAAAAATCAGAGGCTTCGGGCCTACGAAAGGGGAGAGGATGGTTGCCAAGCCCATGAGTAGACCAACGGCCATATGGCCCAGGTGATTGGGAATCCATGGGAAATTGGGGGGAACTACATGTTGAACATGCCGACTCTTGGACAAGACCGACTGACTCTTATTGGACTACACATGAACTAGGAGACACAAACTGATGCAAACACTTACAAAAGGATGCACTTAGACCTAACCAATATCCGGTACGTGGCGGAGATAAGCGACCCGAAGATCACTCGCGCAAGTACGCTACCTTCCCGATAGGCATAACCTAATGTTCAGGCAACGCCTTTTAATATACCGAGCTATTGGGTGAAATGCAATTTGAAACACTCTTTTTTTTTGTTTTGAAAATAATGATGATCCTAGACTTGACTTAGACCATGATGCATGCAAGACTTATGCAAGACTACCCTAGACTCGACTCGCTCTGATACCAAACTGATGCGGGACGGACACGGGAGACGACACTATTAGGTGCCACCCTCGGACTCTAGATGAAGACGCGACCAGCAGCACACACCAGGGAGACACTAAGCCCGACACTACGAGATCCTAGTGGCAAAACGTCACTAACAGAAGTGGAAGCTCACTCGTCGTCCCAAGCGAGGGAAAGCGCGGACCGTGCGCGGTTAAGGAACCGGCGGAGGTCAAGGGTAGTCCGACTCAACTTCCGGACTCAGATCGAGTCACGGGACGGGTCACACTCACTCTCACAGTGGTGACATGGACACACGAGCTAGTACCTACGCTCTCGGCAGCGGCCTAAGACCGTATACTAGCTACGCAATGTAACGCCAAGGAGTTAAGACCTTTACCTCCACGCACCCGGCGTGGCTAAGACAACCCCGGCCGAATCACGGACTCCCGGTTAAACAATATCACAGCAATACAAAGATTTGACCCACTCCACGCAGGGAGGTAAAAGGTCACATGTGGAGCCCGGGAATCACGCAACTCGGGTTGACGGGCAGCATCTTGATGTCGCTCGACGGTGTCGAACTCCGGGTTTTCGTGCTTCCCGAACGGCGGGTTCTTCGGGCCCGCGGGGCCCACGGACGGCGCTGTCCTCCGGATCTACGGGGGTGGGACCCACTGTGATAGGGACCCCTGGTGGCGCGCCTCCACGGACGGCGGTCAGCCGGGAACACCGATCGGGGGTCGATCGGCCCCGATTCCCAATTGATGAACTAGCTATCCACGGATTTCTGTTGCTGTCTTCCGGCGCGCGGTCCGGCGAAAACGGCCGCTGCGAGCAATCCCGACGTCGGATCGGGACGCATGAGCTATCGTTGGAAAGCTCTCTTCAAATGCTTCGATCTAGACTTAGAGAGATCTGCTGGATCTGGTTGGATCAGAACTTTATTGAATTTACAAGTCCCTATTGTACAGTAACCAAAATCTCAGATCCGTAGGGTACTTCTCTGAGAACCACCGTTGACCGCCTAGTAAACCTCCGATTCAGCTCTTGAACTCTTCTTAGGAGTTGTAGGGAATCAAACCACGGAACTGGGACTATTTTTAGAATTGGATTTGGAGGTGGAGACGATTTGTTATAATTTTTGGGGTGACTGGTGGTCGGATCTGGGAACAAGTGGATAGAACTATAGATGGGTCTAAGAACGAATTTTAGAAAATATGAGGTTGGCGAATAAAAAATTGCGAAACATTGTGGATGAAGGGGTAGATGAATGGAACCCCCAGTAAAATTGGGCAAATCGACATAAATTAAAAAGTGGACCTAAGAAATGAAACTCAGGGTGGGGATGAATCTGGACAGAACTCTGGCAGAACCGAAATGGAAGAGTGGACGAAAATCAAAAAATATGAAACGAGATCTGAATGGCAAACCAAAATTTTTGGAATGTCCTTGACACCTCTGGAACATCCACTAAAATTTCCAAATCTATCTGAGCTCGTGGATGAGACAAGAAATTCGTGGAAGCTTATGTGGAACTGCGCGGGCAGAACTCCGTTGATGGCGGTGGCGGTGCGGTGGCGGGTCGTGGCGGCGGCGGCGGCGACCGGAATTGATAGGGTGGAGTCTCACCACCAGAAGGAAGCCTTCACAGCTTCAAGGGGAAGAGGGAGAGGAGGAGGGGGCGCACCAAGGCTGGAGCTTCAAGCTTTTTCACAATTCTTATGGCATTAATTCATGAAAATAGGAAAATACAAGCATATATAGGTCACCCTTCTAATCCATCCTCCACCGTTGGATCCAGGGGTTAGGGATGGATGGCTAGGATGAAGTTTGATCAAAACACAACAAAAATAATAAACAAATGGGGAGGGGGGCGCACCTTGACCAAGGGGGGGACATGGTAGGTGGGTTTGGTTGGAATTGTTGACCATTTTGGTCCCTTGTCCCCCATGTGGACAATTGACTAGTCAAGGCTTCTAGATGTCCACCTTGGATGTTGACCAACCCCACAAGGCTGATATGGACCAATGGGAGGGGGCTTGGGGGTCCCATGGTGCCCAGGGGTCCCATTTTACAAATAAGCCCCTCGTACACTCATAATTGCAAACCGTATAAAATGAAATAAACACACCTTACACACAAATAAAGTCTAATTAAATATGAAAAATGGGGAGGCTCAAGGAGGAGTCTCCAGGCTGTCTCCGAGCCATATGGACGCTGAGGTGGCTCGAGTCATGCTCCGTGTGCGGTACCGGTGGCTCGGCGTGTCACGCCGCTCAACTGCTCGGGTGTCCACCGCCACCTGATGGTGACGGTAAAGCCAAGACCACCACCTGGTGGGGCCGACGCACCCTATGCGGGCACGTCGGTGTGCTTTTTGTTCAGCCCCAGAGAATGCGGTTGGGTCCCAGACCGCATTCTTCAGGTTGCGGTCTGGAGATGACCACCTTCTGCCAAGTGCTCCATCCAGGTAGCGGTCCTGTGGGGGCCGCCACCTGGCAGTAGCGGTCCAGAGTGGACCGCCACTTGAGGTGATGGTCTAGAGAAGACCGCCACCTAGTTTCAGCTTTGACCGAGTTTCAATTGCATCATTCTAGCCTTCGGTAAGGCAGTATTGGTGCGGAAGGTCATTTTCGCTCCTCGTTTGGTTTCAAACCTTTGGTACTCCGGTGGTTTCCGTGGTTACGATGAGTTCTCACTTGGTGACTCTACCCACTAGACGTAGCTGACCTGGGCACATGTGTGTCGACCCACCTGGGAGTGGTGGAGGCTTGTCTAATGTAGAGGTTTGGAGGCCGATTACCTGGGGGCCCCTTGCCTTTGCAGCCTGCGTCCGGTTGGGGAGGAAAACTAGCTAGAGGACCCAACCTAGAGTAGTTGGTCTGTGTGTACACACGTAGTCGGGGACAGTGGACGCGTGCTGTCTAGCACAACCCCGACTAGTCCTTGTTCTGTGGTACAGTGTACCGTGTCTCAGTTTCCGCCTAAGGGCATGTAGGGAGACACTTGAGGCTGCAGTGTAAGTCGTTGGAGGATGCTTCTTGTCTCGTGGTTAGTGGGTTAGTACTCCTGTCACTTGGGTGGTTCCAGCTCAGGTTTCTTTCGCTATGGTTTGCTGTCTTTGCGGCTCGGTCTTTCTATCCCACGTGGATGAGGCGTGGTTTACCGGTAGGTGTAGTGGTCCTGTGCAGAGTACCTTTACTGGTAGTTTCTTACCTTTACTATTATTTATTTGCTGCTCTTGTGTTAGTTATCGTATTGTTGTTTCTGTTGTGCAAGGTAGGGATTTGCAGGACCCCTACTGAGCCGATGAGATGAGGCTCACCCCCTTTGTTTTCAGGTGAGGCGAGGTTTGTGTGTGGTACCTCTGAGGTTGTTCGCGGTGTCGGTGGTCAGGGTTAGACTCCAGTTTGCCACAGCCGGGGTATGCCCTATGTACTTGTACCTTCTATTTCAGTGGAGTGTACATACTTTGGACTTGTAGTTCCATACTGTATAACTCTATTACACTTTTTAATAGTTTACTTCTTTATTAAATAAATTGTGCATTATATTCTTGCATTTATTTTAGCTTCTTGTACACTCCCACACCAACCTTCAACCCTTCTGGGCCTCCTGGCCCATGGGTGGCAGTTCAGGATTCGAAGTATCGGGACTCTTTCGGTACTCGGATTATGGGTCCTTACATCACACCTGGGCTTCTTTCTCTCAATAGCCAGTTGAATCCGCCAGTCAGCAAGCCTTTTTTTCAAGGGGGCTTCAGTCTTTTTTATAGGGAGCGGAGGTGGGAGAACTTCAAACTCCCCACTCCCTCCCCTTCTTCCTCTTCTTCTCTCCTCTCCTTTTCCCGCTCAAAGCCATCATGAGCCTGCGCGCGTAGGGGGGCCGGAGGTAGCAGGAGTGTAACGTTGGGATTGGTCGATGCCGGCCAACGCGACCCGATGCCTGTCGCCACTCCGTAGCGGCTCTCTAGGATTACCCTTTTGGGGTGTCTGAGGTGACGGGAGCTTTCTCTCACCGATCTACGGGTAAAGCCTTGCTTTAACCATTGGTTGATCGAGGAGTTAATCCCCCTTTAGGCATGTATCTTCTGCTAACCACTGGTTAAGGGGAGGACCTCCCCTGTTGTTCATTTCTTTGCTTGAGATGATCGACGTGAAATAGAGTCATGTGTCGAGGAAGGGACGTTTCTCACGTCGGATCACTTGGGTGGTTGGGCTGCGCCGGTTCAAGAGAGGGCAGGAGCCCTTGTGCCGGTTCATGTTGCAAGAGGCCTTGCCGCCGATTCAAGCCCCATGGGCCTTGGTGCACCAGTTCATGGGGAGGGAGAAGGGGGTGCCGATTCATGCATGCCAAAAGGAGGGCCTCTTGCGCCGATTCAAGCGTGCCAAGGGGGCTCTTGGCCGATTCAAGTGCCAAGAGGGGCCACCGGCTCACTTGGCAAGGTGGGGCACAGATTCACTGAACCATGAAGGCTTGGCCAAGTCACCTTAGGCTTCATGTATTTTCTTCATTCTTTTTTGTTGTTTCCTTCATTGTCTTTTTGTTCTCGCATGCATCGGTATACATGCACTAACATATTTATTCTTTTCCTTCTCCGTTGCCCTTGTTTGGCTCGGGGTGGCTTAGTGTTCTTGCTGGCGAATTTTAGGTGTCCACAAGCGGTGAGGGACGTCAGCGACCCCAACACCGATGAGAACGCCCAGGAGCTGTTAGGACTGGAGACCATGGTGGACGATAGGGAGAGTAGGATGGTCACCCGGCTAGCCATCAGGGCGGCATTGGGACTCGTTGACACCTGACAGTGCGTAGGGGGACTTCTGCTGAGTTCGTGGCACGGATGGAGGGAGGCGCACGCGATGCGTTCTACCATGATGCAGCTGACCAAGAGTGGGTGGACCGTGACCTCCGGAGGTTCCTGTTCTTCGTACTGGAGAGGCTGCTCTTGGGCGTGAAGGGAGACAACATCCACTATCGCTTCCTGCAGATCCTAATCGATGTAGATAGAGTAGGGCAGTATGCATGGGGAGCTGCCTACTAGCATACCTGATCACCGACTTGTCCCATGGCATAGGTCGGGAGACAACAGTTAGTGGCTTTGCACCGTTCCTCTAGGTAAAATGTATTTTTTTTAAATGTGTGCAATTAGTCTACCTCATGTTTATGCAATTAATGATGCTAATGACACGTAATGAATGCAGGTGTGGAGCTACTACTATATTCTGATGGGGAGGGCCCGATAGTGGCGCTCGATAGATATGCCCCTAGCTCGGTGGTGGAGGTCGATCGTGAGTCCAGCACCTTAGTTCTATCAGTTGACGTCGCTGAGACGTGAGCCACGAGAGTACCCGGAGGAGATGTTATGAATTATTTTATTTATTTATTTTGTTTTATTTTTATTTTTTTACTTTGTGCTTTGCTATAAATGTGATAATTAACATGATGCATGTATGCCAATGCAGGTGGCTGGAGACCCTACTTGGGCATGGCCGACGTTGACCACCCATGGGTCGAGGCGGGCCGAGCTCATTTTGGGTGGGACCTTTGGGTCCATTGCCTGAATGAGATTGAGCCGCTTCGGCTCAAGTTGGTGATAAGGACCCTGGGGCTAGCCCAAGAGTGGGTAAGGGTTGACGCCCCTAGTCGCATCCGGCGGAAGACCCTGGGAAGGCGAAGAGCGTCGATTGGCATGAGCACTTCCCAGCGCAATTCCAAGACTGGCAGTAGGGTGGGGCCCCTATAGTGTTGCATGTGCAGCATAGTGAGGAGTACATGCGGCACTACAGGGAAACCTATGCGGCCTGTCTCCAGCTCGAGAGACCCTTGGGTGTAATTATGAAATGGATATATATATGTGTGTGTGTGTGTGTGTGTGTGTGTGTGTGTGTGTGTGTGTGTGTGTGTGTGTGTGTGTGTGTGTGTGTGTGTGTGTGTGTGTGTGTGTGTGTGTCTGTGTGTGTGTGTGTGTGTGTGTGTGTGTGTGTGTGTGTGTGTGTGTGTGTGTGTGTGTGTGTGTGTGTGTGTGTGTGTGTGTGTGTGTGTGTGCACATGTGTATGATACTAGCCTATGTGTTCATAAACATAGGATATCTGTGATCCATTCATAGTCGACCTATAGATTTAGCAGTCGGCCGCCATTCGGGAGGTATTGGGCACCTTGGTAAGTTCATGCAATGCTTGTTCCTAATTATGACTCTAGATTACTGATGTTTACCCACTAACTGTCACCTCACATGTGTTGCAACATGCCCAACAGAGCGTAGCAGTAGCGACGGGGGCACCTCCTCTGGCTCCCGAGTCCTGGCTCTAAAGTTTACCTCCCTTCGTGAGCATCTCACCGGCGCGGTGGCACGCACCAAGGAGGCAGAGCATGAGCTCGTGGTTCGGGTGAGTATTCACAGGATTTGGATTTTGAATTTAGTTATGCATTGCTTTTAATAATTTTTTGGGGATGGTGGCTCTGACAGGTGTCGGAGATCCGTGACGCGCTAGCTCGTGCAGCCCGAGCGAAAGAGGAGCGCGTCGCATAGGTGGTGGAGTGTGATGCACAATTGGCTGAGTGTGATGCCCGACTGGCAGAGTTGGAGGAGGAGCTACGATGTCGTGAAGCCGAGGAGTTGCCTTGGGATGTCCTGGAGCTGAGGTTCTCGCTCCAACTGGCAAGGAGGGACATAGAGAGAGGGATAGCCGAGAGGGAGAGTGAGAGGGAGGAGAGGAGAGCAGAGAGAGAGAGGAGAGGAGGGCTTTGGAGGCCCGGATGGTGGAGCTCAAGCTGGGTCTCAGCATTTTAGAGTAGCATCTGAGGGAGAGTGAGGAGTGTTACTAAAGGGGACGAGAGCACACAACGCACGATCGGCAGTCTGGTTCTTTCTCGGGTGCTAGCTTCATTGTCTCATCTGCGGAGGAGCGACACAATGCCAAGGCTGAGAGGAGACTAAGAGGTGCTGCCTCGCAGAGTTCCATGGGACCTCCTAGGGATCCTCGTGCTAGGGGTTGTCACGACCCGGGGTCCGAGCACCGATAACCCGATAACCCGAACCTCGAACCGCTACCCACGAGTTAGAAAGCTTGTAAGGGAAATGGTTCTTTTTTGGGGTGTTGTGGGGGTGCATGAAAAATTGAAATAAATGCATAAAGTAATTCACATAATCTAATCATTTAATAACAAAATGGAATAAAATTTTTATAAGAATTTTTTAGAATAATTTTGAGTCCAAGTCCACACAGTACAGTTAACAAGAAAGAGTATGTACACTGAGGTGAGCCTACACTAGCACTGATAACTAGCAACTATAAACACCATAGGTGCAACACTCGCCCTCTGGTCTACGTGGCAGAACACCAAACCTAAAAAAGAAAGGGATCAGCCTCATCTCATAGGCTCTGTAGGGGCCCCGCGGAGCCCTACCTCAACATAAACATAGTAATATAAATCACAATAACAATACTCAACATAAAACGTAATAGCACTAGCAGCTTACTAGACAACAAGACCTACAATAGTCGACGTAGCCGGTAAAACACAGTAAGGGCAACTGTAAAACAACCAATAGTGGAATCACAATTTCCACACCTACTTTGTAAACACCACAGCCGACAAGAGCCACTGTAAAACCCTTGCACTCTTAGATAAACATGGCTATGCTAAAGAAAAACCCATGGCACCTCAGTTGTGCAGATCCATCCATACTAATGGATGACTCGAGCTAGGACTACACAGTCACCAACACAACCTCTCTCTCAACAGAACCATGACCTCAAAGTCAGAAACCTAGGTCTCAACCTAAGAGGGAGCCATGACCTCACTGCAGTGTCAACTCTACCCCACGGTGCCAGGAGGGCCTCGACAACGCTGTCGGTAACGTCAACCTCAAATGGCAGTTGATCTCTCTCACGTCACCCATACGTAGCCCATACCCTATCCTCGAGTGGGGATCTTGTATGCAACCACACCCTATCCTCGAATGGACAGAGACACTCACACACACCAGTACCTTGGCCTAGCTAGGATCCGAACCATTGCAACCAACAGCATGGCCGTGTCCTGCTCCCTAATAAGGGGTAT
This sequence comes from Amorphophallus konjac, assembly GCA_022559845.1. Lineage (NCBI taxonomy): Eukaryota > Viridiplantae > Streptophyta > Magnoliopsida > Alismatales > Araceae > Amorphophallus > Amorphophallus konjac. The sequence goes on from CM040122.1 coordinate 212,822,888, forward strand.
GTGCTAGTGCACCCGTCAGCAATGTACTCTTGTCCTAACCATGGCACATACGCTGGAGGCTATCCGTGCCTCTATTCTGCGAGCATTGTGCACGCAAGGCTGTCCTCGCCTGATCCATCAATGGTCCATAGGCTGCTCTCGCCTACTCCTATCAGAAGTACACACGTACCCACCACACGGGCACGGTCATAGGTGGCTAGGCAACACAAGCCCACAAGTCGTATACCAAGTAGCCAACTAAAGGTAGTGTGAAACAGGCAAGAACTCACAAGTCGCCAGAAACACAAAGGCTCAACGCAAAAGGCAAAACATAGAGCATCCGACATAAGGATAATGCTTATGGGCTCTAGAAGCCCAATCACATAGGAAACAGTAACCATATGTTCAATCAGAAACTACAAAACACACGTAGTTTTGGCAAATCTAGAATAATCAGCTATCTTAATCCTAGACCGGGTTACATAGCCACATCGGCCCTCTAACATGCATAGGAGTGACCCTCACACGGTCACACAGAAATGACACTCACATGGTCACACAATGCCTCACAGGAATAACCCTCCGTGGGGAACTTGATATGGAATCACATAGTGTAATGCCTTGGATTCTTACTGGATTCTTATTAGGTCTTTCGGATCTTCTTCGGAGAGTTTCGGATCGCTTTTGTGGGTCCTGAGTTGAGTTTTACGATCCGTGTGAGTTTTTCTCTTGTACTAGTTACGGAACACTGTGGTTAGTTTATTTTTCAGTTCATCGACTCATGGACGCCGCAGTTGTGATGTACTCATCGAGAGGATCGTTTTGACTATTTTTGTGTATTTTCTGAATTAGTCCATTTTTAGGCTAATTATGAAATTTTTAGAAATTATGAAAATTTCCTAATTTCTTCATTTTTCTTTCTTCCTTCCTCTCTCCTCCCTTCTCATTTCACCACCGTGACCTCTCTCTCCCGTTTTCTCTCCTCTCTTGCCCTCCCGGCTGCAGACGGAGGAGGCTCGTGGGCGAGGTGGTGACGGCGTGGGGTCCATGAGGTGCACGATCGGGCGAGGATCGGATCGATTTTGGCGCGATCCCGAACGGTAGATTTAAAGCCGACTGTCGAGCTCGCGGCGTAGTTTTCAGCGTGGCTTAGTCGGTTCGGCGCACGGTTTCTTCGGTGGAGGTAGGGAGATTTCATGTTGTTCGGTGCTAGAACGGGCGAGTTTGGGCTCGTTTAGCAAAAACTGTGATTTTAGGAGTTCATAGGGTTCACTGGAAAACGGTGACCATTTTCAGTAAAGTTAGTATCAAATGAACCGCTGGGATGTCTGGATCCCATTCCCTCAAGTTTTGTCGTGATTGGTCGTCATTCGGGGCCGGTAGGAGTCCCGGAACCCCGGTGACTCGATTAGGGTCGATTCGTCGAAATCACCCCGATCTCCCGATTCGTCCGTTGCATGTGGTCCTTCCGGCTTGTGGAAGGCTTTTCTTGTCATCCTGTACTGATTCCCCTGCATTTCGGCGTGAATGGGTCGTGGAACGGACCGATTCGGCCTTTTCCCTAGTTTTCCCAGTTTTCTTGCCGTATCGCTTTGGCGGTCGTTCCAATGAGCGCTACAGGTCACTGGCAGCCCCACGATAGACCGCCACATCCCTTGGGGTGTCGGTCAGATCGATGTTCGGTAAGGGTGGCGGCCCAACCTTGGACTGCCTCTTGCCTCTGGCGCCCTTGTGCTGGTGCGCCAAAGCTTCACTATTTCTCGATATTAATGTATGTCGGTTCGTTCCGGCGGTTCTAGCTCTGACCACTAGAGTGTTGTGGCGTGCCTTCCTTAGGCTGCCACATGTTGTTTGACCGGGTCAGAGGTCTATGTCGGTTGGCTCTAGTGGCCCAACCTTCAGTCATTTCTTTGTTGTAGCGTGCCTTCCGTCGGCCGCTATAGGTCCGTTTGTCTTAGGTCTATGTCTTAGGGTGGTTAGTGTGGCGGTTCATTCTTTGACCGCCAGGTCCATGTAGCGCGTCTATATTAGACCGCTACGGTGGTTTGACGGGGTAAGTCGGTTCGGGGTCAACTGTGTCTAGCGGCATATTCCTTGACCGCCACAGTGCCCTAGCGGCCCAACCCTTGACCGCCAGAGTCATTGTACCTCCGTGAGTGCGGCGACTTCTTCCTTGACCACTTATGCCGTTAAGCAGTCGAGGGATAGATCGCTCGTCTCCTAGAGGTTGGTTTACCGGTGTTTTGGTTTCTAATATTGTCTAGGCTTGACCTTGTGCTCTGCCCACTGTCCCGTGGATGTCTCTTGACATCCTACGAGGGCTAAGACTACATTAGAAGGTAGCCATGAGTTTTCTTGCTTGAAGTAGGATTCTCTTTCCTACTGTAGAGTCATCATTGTCTGGTTCCGGTCAACCCAAGATGGCCCAATGGTTGACATGTAACCTTGTGTGTGTCTCGGTGGTTTCGTCCAGTTCGAGACATGGTTCTGGATGCCTCGAGGTGTTGTCTTACCTCGGTCTGTGTGTCCAGATGTGCTGAGGCTTCTCGGTGATCCCTCAGGTCTCCGTGTGTCATTTTCTTCGGTTGTTTCTTCTGACTTATGATTAGACCGATTGGCAGCTTGTTCCGCTTGGTACGGCGATCTTGACCTGAGTCTTCTGACTCAAGGATCATTGTGTTGGTAAGTCTAGTTGACTGTCCTGAGTCTGGTGGCAGTCCGGTATGCTACCTCATGTCCTGTGCTTCGTAGTACGTATGATAGTGTTTCCTCGCCTATCTGTACTACAGCACTTCTATTTCAGAGTTCTGTGTCTAGTGAGCCTCCACTAGTCGTAGCCTGTCGACAGGTTCCAGTGTTGGCCCACCTGGGAGTGGTGGTACGACAGTTCCTGAGGTACGATTTGTAAGCTAGTTTTCGTGGGCTCCTTGCTTGGTAGTAGCGTCCTATTAGGGGAGAAAACTAGCTAGAGACCTGGCTCAAGGCATTGAGCTTGTGTATGCACACGTGGTCTGGGGCTTGGACTGACGCCGACGGGCGTTACCCTGTCTAGTCACTCATTACTGTAGTCCCGTTCTGGTTCTGAGCGTGTCTTAGTCTCTGTTGTGTTTCGGGCGGCAAAGTAGACGAGACACTTATAGGCGCAACATAAGATGGCAGTGGACGCAGCTTGCTGTTCTTCTAGTGAGGAGGTGCTTCCGTCACGTGACACGTGACTCTCGCGTTTCTCATACGTCGTGACCTTTCCGGGTTAGCCTTCTTGTGGTCTGGCCCGAGGTCAGTGTTGTGTCGTGTGCACGATGTTCAGGTCGTGTGTTTGTGGTCATGTCTAGAAGAGCATGCACGGCAATCGAGTCGTGTATGCTTTAGGCGTCTGCGTCTGTCTAGGTCTTTTCTAGGCTCTTTTTGCCTGTCTTTGTAGGTCCGACAGATCGACAACTCCTGACTTTGTCAGATCAGAGTTTGCCTCCCTGTTGATGTCTGGAGTAGTTTGGGAGGCCGAGGTTAGTTCAGCAGCCGTGTTTTCATTCAGGTGCGGCTTCTTTTCCCTTTTCTTGTAGCTATAGCTACACCTTCCGTTCTGACTTTCTTTTACAGCTTTGTAGTTTAGTTTTCCTGCTTTACTACTCCTACTATTTACCTGCTATTTTAGCATGTTACTGCATTATTTTTCAGTGGGGAACCGCGTGACCCCTACTGGGCCAGTGACACGAGGTTCACCCCTACTTTTCAGGTGGGTGGCGTCTTCTACTTCCGCGGTTCCTGGTGTGACACATTCATAGTTGCCAGCGGTACCTGCGTCGGTCCTCCCCCGACCTAAATGTACGTCCTTCTTTTCTGTTGACTGTACTCCTTATCTTTCCTTTAGACTGGACTCTGGTATAATTGTAAATTCAAACTGTTAATTAAAAAGTAATTTTATTTCTACTACTTTAGCAAACCGATCTAATGAAATTTAATTGCTTACTGTTATATCTCTGTGGCTTCAATGTACTACACAACATTCCTTTTTCCCTTCGGAGCTTTACAGCTCTTGGGAGGCTTCACGGGTTCCAAGCGGTATCGGGTCTACTCGATAGTCCTATCAGGTATATTCGGTATTCGGAGTCCAGGTCGTCACACATAGCATCTATCGCACACACAAAACATTAAGCATGCACTCACCTTCCAGGGGTACAACCTCAAGTCATAACACGAGACTCAATTGGGATCACAGCTTCAAGCCGAAACATGACTCAACCATTGCCAATCCCTGACGGCTGACTCTCACATGCAAGGTTTACACACGAACTCAGTTATATGGACAGCCTCCTAGGGCCCACATCTCAAGACCATACTTCGGGCAAACACTGCCCATTCGAGATAGAAAACAACCCATTTTATATAGCATTTAGATGTTTTGGGACAAAACCCCAAATCCCAGACACAAACTGATGGAGGCATCACCCACGACTCCCTTTGGCTCGGGTCCACTTCTTCACATTCGGGAGCTAGTTGAGTTTGGGCCTCACTCTATTAAGGCCCCTTATCCATTTTGTAGTTTTCCTTTGAGTCATTTTGATGTATTTCCATTTTATTTGAGTTATTTCCCTAAGTCTAGCACTTATTTTCCTATGTTTGGTATCATCATGATGTCTAATGTAAGCTATTGGGCCCCATTCGTTGGACTAGGCCCATTAGCACTCCCAACCCCCTTGGTTATTTGTAGTTGTTTATTTTGTCAGGGACTTATTGTAAAGAGTGGGTTGCCTATATATAGGACCCCACTCCCCTCATTTGACGTTAATGAATGATTACATCCTTTTGAGTTAAACTTGCCATTTGAGTTCAAATTGGAGTGATTCCTCTAGTTTTTGGGTGAGAGACCCTAGGGGAGAGATTCCCCACCCATTCCCCTCTTAATCTCTCTATTTCACCCCTCTTTCTCTCTCCTCCAACCCCAAATCCGAATTTCCTTCTCTCTCCTCCCTCCTCCCATCCACTTCCAACCTCCAACCACCTCCTTTAATGCCCTCCACTTCCCCATGGCCTCCATTACTCCACTCCCTAGTTCCTAGGTAGAAGTCTCCCCATTCCAACACCTTCCTCCACCTTCCAACCAAATCTACCCCATCCCAATGCAAGCACTCCACTTCCCAACATAATCACCCACCTTCCAAGACCTTTTGAATTTGAAATCCACCCTTCCCTCCACTCACTTGTGCCCCCCTCACCTTCTCCTCTCACCCACCTTCCCCAAATTCGTAGCTCTTCCTCCTCCACCTGCTAGCACTTGCTTCCAGCCATTCTCCACCTCATTCCCCATCACCATTAGCTCCCTTCTCCACCCCACAAGAGCCCCCACTCTCCCTTAGGTCATTCCTACCATTTCCCTCCACCAAAGAAGCCATATCTCCCTCTCATTTCTTCTAGTAGGTTGGAGCTGTGCAGATCTGCAGAACAGCCCTTGTTGCAGCATCAACCACGGATTCATCCTAGTTCTTCAAAAGGCATGGCCTACCTTTCTGGAAAGGCCTTCCAGTCTACTTCGCAGGCGAGGTGGAATCAACACGATCGGAGCTCGGAGCTACCAGATAGAGCCATTCTCCCAATAGTGCGCAGAGAGGTCTTCATCCTGGACCAGAGCGTGGAAGATCCTTCTGCCACGACAAACCCCAGCGGATTCAGGCTGAAGCCCCTTCATCAAAGTTCTTCCTCTACCGGTCATCTTTCAAGATCAAGAAACAGAATCCCGTTCGGCCACAGGAGGAAGAAGTTACGAATTTTCTCCCCCGATCTATCTAGTTCTGTTTTCTGCTGTCTACTCCGACCAGTACCCACTCTTCTGGGTGCCCCGGCCATCCTCGACCTCTGAATGCATCTCCGTCACCTCCTGCTGAAAGCTACCTCGACCACAAAGATGATGCCGCTGGTTTCGTGCTGATCGGAGCTCGGGATGGCGCTCAGTCATTTCTGCAACTTGCTGTTACAGTCCAGACAGTACCTGCGGCCAGACAGAGGAGGCTACTTCCTGTTGCTGGTGCAGCCACCTCCGACCGTCTGAGCTTCCCCAAAAATTCTGGAGTCCACCTCATCCAGTCAGGAAGCTTCAGGAGCTGGTTTCGATCAATTTGGTGTCCGGACAAGCCCGGCATAGCCATCACAGTGACCCCCTGTCCAGAATTCCAGATTGAAGCTGCAACTTCCCTAGTTCTCATTTCTCTTCGTTTCGGTCCACCAACCCCTCCCCGCTTGGCCGGCTGAAGGCCCCACCCTGCGTGGTGGTAGTGTGTGAATGTATCATATTAACCCCTACCCCAAGGTCCCCCCTCCTGCGAGAGGAGTAGTTTTGTAAGTGGTTTGGCAGGTCAAGCGACACCGCCGCGGCGTGTGGGGAACCACCGCCTCCCCGCTCGCCCTCGTCTCCGACCGGGATCGGTTTCTTCAAACCGGTCGAGTAAGTGTCTCTTCCTTGCTCACCTAGTGTAGCTCTCTCAATATTTGATTCATGCATCGCTGAATTCATGAGGAGCGCCCGATCCTCAAGTCCATGACTTAGAGTGATCGCCGTGGGTTAGTGTGACCCGGTGCCCGAGTGCACTTTGTCGGCCCCAATCGAATTGGGGAATAAATTCTTGGCCTTGCTGGCCCTCTACCAGCAAGGGTCCATTCCCATAAGTCACCCTTGGTATCACATAGTCACCCCGGGAATAGAGTGCAACGAAGAGAGCGGTGGCCCATTAAGGCCCATTTGGATGCTTAGATGTGCTTGTTTGACTAAGTCCGAGGTTGTGTCACATCAAGTGGTATCAGAGCAAGTCCTTGACTTGTCTCTATCAAGTCTAAGTCCTAGGACCTTTGCATTGTGTGTCCAACCACTTTGGCCCTTTGTCTTGCATGTCCACCCGTAGTGGTACTAGCTACCAACCCGGTTCTTCATCTTCGATTCCAACCATGGATCCCAATCCTCACCAACTCAACCAAGATGTTCCTAGGGAGGAACCCCAAGAAAGGGTAGAGGCTGCCCTCACAACCATCCTTGCCCAACTAGAGTCCCTTACCAACCGAATTGCTCGGTTAGAAGACCAAGGGTACCACCCAAGGAACAATGAGCCTAGAATTCCCCCTCCACAAGATGAACCTCATAGGGAAGATCCTCACCCAAGAATCAATGAGCTAAGAGTCCCTCCACCACATGGTGATTATCATAGGAATGGTTTTCCCCAAAGGAACCAAGGCCCAAGAGTCCACCCTCCACATATAGAGCCTCATAGGGATGAGTTCCACCCAAGGAACAACGGCCCAAGAGCCCATCACCCACATGCTGAATTTTATAGGGATGAAATGGACTATGACCATTATTATGAGTATGAGATACCTCGCCCCCATCAAAACCATGACCGGCGTCCACGGGATGATCCCCCTTTTAAGGATGATCAAGGTAGAGGCCCCAAACTTTGACGGTTCACATGAACCTAGTGTTTACCTAGAATGGGAGACCGCCATGGACCAATACTTTGAATGGTACCCCATGTCCGACCAAAGAAGAGTTAGATTGGCTAAGATGCATCTCACTAAGTTGGCCAAAATTTATTGGCTAAATCAAGAGGGTCTAAGGCGGATTAGGAGGGATGAGCCTATTAACACTTGGGCGGATATGAAGAATCTACTTAGGAATAAATACCTTCCCCGAACCTACCACCAAATGCTCCTAGATGAATGGCAAAGCCTCACCCAAGAAGGAAAGACCATGGTAGAGTACATTGAAAAATTTGACTCTTATCTTCTAAAGTGTGGAGTCCATGAGGATGCGGATGTCACCTTATCCCGCTTTAGGAATGGGCTTCAAAGCCACATCAAGAGGGAACTATTCATGAGAGATGTGGATAACCTTGAGATAGCTTACCAAATTGCTAGCGATGTGGAAAGGTTTTCTAGGAGTTCCCGATTTATCCCTCCCCGACCCACCGACCCCAAAAACATGGGACCACGTCCCATTCCACCCACCCCCATGAGAGCTCCTAGCCCAAGTGGGAATGCCCCTTTAAGGTCCTACAACCCTCCCCCACCCATCACTCCAAACAAACCCGCTCCTAGTCACCCTCTTCCACGGAAGGATGACAACCCCAAAGGCCCAAGTGTAGGAGCCACCCCGGGAAGTGGGCGCCAACAATGCTATAAGTGTCATGGGTATGGTCATTTTGCGGGGCAATGTCCATCTAAGGGGCTATCTAGCTTGCTTATTGAGGAAGAAGTCCAACCCCAAAAGGAACAAGAAAATGTCATTGAGGAACATGAAGTCTTAATAGATTGGGAAGAGGAGTATGAAGCCCAATGTCTAGAGTCGGGTCTAGATCATTCCACTCCTTCAAACAACTCCCATCTAGGAGTCATTAGGTGCACTCTCACCCAACCTCAAGAAGAGGATTGGCGACGGACTTCAATTTTCCACACCTTTGTCAAGATAGAAAACCATGTGAGGAAAGTGATCTTGGATAGTGGTAGTTGTGTTAATGCCGTGTCACCCAACACCGTCAAGCTCCTTGGGCTTACTCTCACTCCCCACCCAAGTCCATACCGGGTCTCATGGATCAACAACAACTCCATCCCGGTCAACACCCAATGCCTAGTGCCTCTCACTTTCTCTTCCTACCATGGCCAAATATGGTGTGACGTCATACCTATGGAAGTGGGTAGCATCCTTTTAGGAAGACCTTGGCTCTATGATGTGGATGCCACCATTCTAGGAAGAAGCAACATATGCACCTTTGAGCATGAGGGTAAGACTATCCGTCTTAACCCTTCCCCACCTCGTCCCATGCCCAAGAGGGACACTCTCCCTCAAGGATCACACCCCACCACTCCACATGTCTCGGGGAACTCCACCCCTCCAACTCAAGCCCTTATCCAAACCCCAAAACAAAGTAGAACCACGGGGTTGACCAAGGGTATTCATCTCATCACTAGGAGAGAGCTTGAAGAGGAAATTGCTCAAGGGGTGCCTTTGTGTGCGGTTGTCATATGCTTAGGGGAACCTACCCCTTCTAATCCCCATCCCATAGAGATCCAACAACTATTGGAAGAATTTCATGATGTGTTCCCGGAAGAGCTCCCGGACCAACTCCCTCCCATGCGTGATGTGCAACACGCAATCGACCTAGCGCCGGGAGCCACCCTTCCAAACCTTCCTCATTATCGCCTCAATCCTACGGAATATGCCGAACTTAGGAGGCAAATAGAGGAACTCATTAGGAAGGGCTTCATCCGCATTAGTAAGAGTCCATGTGCCGTCCCGGCCCTCCTTACCCCCAAGAAAGATGGATCGTGGCGGATGTGTGTGGATAGCCGGGCCATTAACAAGATTACCGTCAAGTATAGGTTCCTTATCCCTAGGCTTGATGACATGTTGGACATGCAAGCTGGAGCCACCATCTTCTCTAAGATAGATCTCAAGAGTGGTTACCACCAAGTTAGGATAAGGCCCGGGAATGAGTGGAAAACGGCCTTCAAGACCAAGGATGGTCTCTTTGAGTGGTTAGTCATGCCATTTGAGCTTTCTAATGCCCCAAGTACTTTCATGCGTCTTATGACGGAAGCACTTAGGCCTTTCATTGGGAACTTTCTAGTGGTATACTTTGATGATATTCTCATCTATAGCCACACCCATGAAGCCCACCTCGAACACCTTAGGAAAGTTTGCACCGTCCTCCGGCAAGAGAGCTTATTTGCCAACCTAAGAAAGTGTCATTTCATGACCACTACCATCACCTTCCTAGGATATGTGGTGTCAACCAAAGGAGTCTCCATGGACCCCGACAAGGTCCAAGCTATCATTGATTGGCCTGAACCCCACACCCTTCATGAGGTTAGAAGTTTCCATGGGTTGGCCACATTCTATAGGAGATTCATTCGGGGGTTTAGCACTATCACCGGCCCAATAACTGATTGTCTCAAAATGGGAACCTTTGTTTGGACCAAAGCCACCTCTAAAGCCTTCCTTGAGCTTAAGGAAAAGTTGACCCAAGCCCCGGTCCTATGTCTTCCCGATTTCTCTAAAGTTTTTGAGGTCACTTGTGATGCATCCGGGATTGGGATAGGAGGGATTCTTAGTCAAGAGGGACACCCGGTCGCCTACTTTAGTGAGAAGCTATGTGATGCTAGGACTAGATACTCCACCTATGACAAGGAGTTCTATGCCGTGGTCCAATCCCTCCGACATTGGAGACATTATTTGCTTCCCAAAGAGTTTGTCATCTTTTCCGACCATGAGGCACTCAAATACCTCAATTCCCAACAAAAGTTGAATGCCCGACATGCCCGATGGGTTGAGTTCATACAATCCTACACCTTTGTCATCAAACACAAGGCCGGGAGTGAGAATAAGGCCGCGGATGCCCTTAGTAGGAAGATGTCCTTGTTATCCACTATCCAAGTGGAAGTGATTGGCTTTGACAAGGTCAAGGATGATTATCCTAGTTGCCCCGACTTTGGACAAATCTATGCCAACTTGACCACTCATTCTAGCAAGGAGCATGAAGGATTCATTTTAGAGGATGGGTTCCTCTTCAAGGGACCAAGGCTTTGCATTCCTCGGACATCTCTTCGAGACTTCTTGGTTTGGGAATTACATGCCGGTGGGTTAGCCGGTCATTTTGGGGTCCACAAGACCATTGCCTTAGTTGAGGGTCAATTTTATTGGCCAAGCCTCAAGAGGGATGTAGGCAAAATAGTGGGTCAATGTCGCACATGTGCTTCGGCCAAACAAGTAAAACAAAACACCGGCCTATACACCCCACTTCCCATTCTCGACCGCCCATGGCAAGATTTGAGCATGGACTTTGTGCTAGGTTTACCCAAGACCTCTAGGAAGCATGACTCCATCTATGTGGTGGTTGATAGATTTTCCAAAATGGCCCACTTCATCCCATGCTACAAAACCTCCGATGCCTCCCATATAGCCCGGTTATTCTTTGATGAGGTAGTCCGCCTCCATGGGCTACCCAAGACCATAGTCTCCGATAGGGATGTCAAATTCACTAGCTATTTTTGGAAGACTCTTTGGTACATGATGGGTACCCTCCTCAAATTCTCCACTGCCTACCACCCCCAAACGGATGGCCAAACTGAAGTGGTCAACCGGAGTCTAGGGAACCTCCTTAGGTGTCTTGTTGAGGATCGGCCCGGAAATTGGGATCTCATCTTACCACAGGCTGAGTTTGCATACAATAATTCCGTCAATAAGTCAATAGGTATGAGTCCATTTGAAGCAGTGCATGGGTACAAACCAAGAAAGCCATCCGATCTCATTCCCCTTCCCCAGCATGCTAGAGTGTCCATTTCTACCGAGTCTTTTGCACAACATATTAGAGAGTTGCATGAGGAAATCCGCAAGCACATTGGCATGAAAAATGAGGCGTATAAAAGGTTGGCCGACTCTCACCGGCGTCACTTAGAGTTCCAAGTGGGTGATTTTGTGATGGTGAGGACGGAGAGGCTCTCCCCAGGAGCCAACTCCAAGTTGAGACCACGTGGGACTGGGCCCTTCCAGGTCTTGAGGCGTATTGGTGCGAATGCTTATGAATTAGATCTCCCCGAGGATTATGGGGTAAGTCCTACATTCAATGTCGCCGACTTAGTGTCTTACAAGGGCCCCACGGTGAGACCTAGTGAGGAGATCGAGCCCACTCCCTCCTTTGAGAGAGCACCCACCCGAGAGGAGAGTCCACTAGCCAAAAGAGCTCAGCGTGATCGCATTGAACAAATATTGGATGAGCAGGTCACTACCACCCGGAGCAAGGTCTATGAGCGCTATCTCGTCAGGTGGAAGGATCGGTCTCCGTTGGAAGACTCATGGGTAAGTCGGGAGGACCTACAGCGATTGGATCCAGATCTCCTCGAGCGGTACCTTAGCCGGATGGACCCTTACTCGACGGAGTCGAGCTCTTTGCGGCCCAGGGGATTTGATGGAGGCATCACCCACGACTCCCTTTGGCTCGGGTCCACTTCTTCACATTCGGGAGCTAGTTGAGTTTGGGCCTCACTCTATTAAGGCCCCTTATCCATTTTGTAGTTTTCCTTTGAGTCATTTTGATGTATTTCCATTTTATTTGAGTCATTTCCCTAAGTCTAGCACTTATTTTCCTATGTTTGGTATCATCATGATGTCTAATGTAAGCTATTGGGCCCCATTCGTTGGACTAGGCCCATTAGCACTCCCAACCCCCTTGGTTATTTGTAGTTGTTTATTTTGTCAGGGACTTATTGTAAAGAGTGGGTTGCCTATATATAGGACCCCACTCCCCTCATTTGACGTTAATGAATGATTACATCCTTTTGAGTTAAACTTGCCATTTGAGTTCAAATTGGAGTGATTCCTCTAGTTTTTGGGTGAGAGACCCTAGGGGAGAGATTCCCCACCCATTCCCCTCTTAATCTCTCTATTTCACCCCTCTTTCTCTCTCCTCCAACCCCAAATCCGAATTTCCTTCTCTCTCCTCCCTCCTCCCATCCACTTCCAACCTCCAACCACCTCCTTTAATGCCCTCCACTTCCCCATGGCATCCATTACTCCACTCCCTAGTTCCTAGGTAGAAGTCTCCCCATTCCAACACCTTCCTCCACCTTCCAACCAAATCTACCCCATTCCAATGCAAGCACTCCACTTCCCAACATAATCACCCACCTTCCAAGACCTTTTGAATTTGAAATCCACCCTTCCCTCCACTCACTTGTGCCCCCCTCACCTTCTCCTCTCACCCACCTTCCCCAAATTCGTAGCTCTTCCTCCACCTGCTAGCACTTGCTTCCAGCCATTCTCCACCTCATTCCCCATCACCATTAGCTCCCTTCTCCACCCCACAAGAGCCCCCACTCTCCCTTAGGTCATTCCTACCATTTCCCTCCACCAAAGAAGCCATATCTCCCTCTCATTTCTTCTAGTAGGTTGGAGCTGTGCAGATCTGCAGAACAGCCCTTGTTGCAGCGTCAACCACGGATTCATCCTAGTTCTTCAGAAGGCGTGGCCTACCTTTCTGGAAATGCCTTCCAGTCTACTTCGCAGGCGAGGTGGAATCAACACGATCGGAGCTCGGAGCTGCCAGATAGAGCCATTCTCCCAACAGTGCGCAGAGAGGTCTTCATCCTGGACCAGAGCGTGGAAGATCCTTCTGCCACGACAAACCCCAGCGGATTCAGGCTGAAGCCCCTTCATCAAAGTTCTTCCTCTACGGGTCATCTTTCAAGATCAAGAAACATAACCCCGTTCGGCCACCGGAGGAAGATGTTACGAATTTCCTCCCCCGATCTATCTAGTTCTGTTTTCTGCTGTCTACTCCGACCAGTACCCACTCTTCTGGGTGCCCCGGCCATCCTCGACCTCTGAATGCATCTCCGTCACCTCCTGCTGAAAGCTACCTCGACCAAGAAGAGGATGCCGCTGGTTTCGTGCTGATCGGAGCTCGGGAGGGCGCTCAGTCACTTCTGCAACTTGCTGTTACAGTCCAGACAGTACCTGCGGCCAGACAGAGGAGGCTACTTCCTGTTGCTGGTGCAGCCACCTCCGACCGTCTGAGCTTCCCCAAAAATTCTGGAGTCCACCTCATCCAGTCAGGAAGCTTCAGGAGCTGGTTTCGATCAATTTGGAGTCCGGACAAGCCCGGCATAGGCATCACAGTGACCCCCTATCCAGAATTCCAGATTGAAGCTGCAACTTCCCTAGTTCTCATTTCTCTTCGTTTCGGTCCACCAACCCCTCCCCGCTTGGCCGGCTGAAGGCCCCACCCTGCGTGGTGGTAGTGTGTGAATGTATCATATTAACCCCTACCCCAAGGTCCCCCCTCCTGCGAGAGGAGTAGTTTTGTAAGTGGTTTGGCAGGTCAAGCGACACCGCCGCGGCGTGTGGGGAACCACCGCCTCCCCGCTCGCCCTCGTCTCCGACCGGGACCGGTTTCTTCAAACCGGTCGAGTAAGTGTCTCTTCCTTGCTCACCTAGTGTAGCTCTCTCAATATTTGATTCATGCATCGCTGAATTCGTGAGGAGCGCCCGATCCTCAAGTCCATGACTTAGAGTGATCGCCGTGGGTTAGTGTGACCCGGTGCCCGAGTGCACTTTGTCGGCCCCAATCGAATTGGGCAACCAACCTTGGGGAATCAATTCTTGGCCTTGCTGGCCCTCTACCAGCAAGGGTCCATTCCCATAAGTCACCCTTGGTATCACATAGTCACCCCGGGAATAGAGTGCAACGAAGAGAGCGGTGGCCCATTAAGGCCCATTTGGATGCTTAGATGTGCTTGTTTGACTAAGTCCGAGGTTGTGTCACATCACAAACTGGATTGACGAGGCCCCTAGTCGGTGAATCTAAACTGAACACCAATTAACAGATGACTTTGCTAAATGCGGTTGGGTGTCAGGCCGCGATAAGGTGATCACGGTCGGCCTGAGGACTGCGATATTCTATAGATGGGGTTGGTTGTCCGGCCGCGTCAATGAACCACCTCTCCAGTGCCTCTCAACTGAATGCGGTGCCTGTGCACACTGCGTTCACTATCAAGAAGTTGAACATGGTTGGGGAGTCGACCGCATTCTCGTTTCTGATCTGGACTTTCGTGAACCAGCGTGAAATCACCCGTTCCATGCCCCCCCGTTCATCTCATACAAAGGAGAAATAACATACAAACACTTCCTCGGCCTTCCACACACCGGAAGGACTCAATTAAACACAAAAAGTCTAAAAATGGGCGATTCCAACTCTTGCCCTACATACATCCAATACATTCCACATCACACATTCGGCCTCATCCCGGCCTCAAATTGCAAGGAAAACACAATGCAATCAAGAGGAATCATATCCTCACATCTAATCATCTCAAGAACAAGTGATTGAATCAAATAACGCCACCTAAATTGGGGTAAATTGCCACTCAACCCAAAGCATGAATGTCAACCCCAAAATAGCCAAACTCACTCAATCTTTCCCACATCGGCTCGAAAATGTGCAAAATCACTATATGAGAGCTAGGGATCCATCCCCTACATCATACGATGCTTTACCGCATTAAGGAATCTGATTCCACTCATATCCATCGCGCTCCATCCTGCAAAATCCTTGAAGCTCTGCCACCACGCTCGCTCCCATGCATGCCACACGCCGCTTGCATTGTCTTCCGCACATCCCCATGCCTCTATGGCCACCAGAGTGGAGGAGAGGGAGGAAGAGAGGGAGAGATGCCGGGGAGAGAGGAGAAGAGTAGGGGGAAGAGGAGAGTGTCAAGGGGGAGAGAGGGGGGTGCGACTAGGGATTTAGGAAAAAAAGGGGTTTTCTCATAAACCCTAAAAAGAACAACATGATAAATGCCCATTCTCTTATTATTTTTCCATATAAGATAATGAATTTCTATTTAATTTCCAAATCAAACAATGTAAAAACCTGCAAAATTATTCCAAAACCCATAAATGCTAGATCCTCAAACCAGAGTTGCTATAGGGGTGCTGAGAGGGATGATGAGGATGGTGGTGGCGAGAGTAAGAGTGGTATATTTGTATAGCCACCCCTCATTTATGATGTACATGGCAGTTGTATAAATGAAAAGGATTTTTGTTATCACCTGCTTGTCTCTTGTGTACTTGTTCTTTTTCGTGCACCTATTCTTGCGTGATACACTCAATAAACAAACAAATTAGTTTAAGTGTTCTGACTTGGCCCCTTGCTCAATAAGCAAATGATTACATTTGGGCTAGACTCGATAGTGGATCAAGGGGCCAAGCCTTTGTTAATTAAGGCAACAGGAGAAATGATGCAACTAAGAATGCAACATGCAAGCATGTGATTGCAAACAAGGAATTGAGAAAGCAGACACACAAGATGTGGATGATTTTAATTTTGAGATATATTTACTTGTTTGTTTGTTTTGTTTATTATTGTTTTTTTAATTTTTTGCTTCTTGTTGTTTTTGTTTTATAAATGATGTTTTGATGATGTCACACCATATGTCATTGGCCAATTAATTTAGAATCTCATGCAACATCTGCTAATTGGCTAGGTATGAAGAAGACCAACAGAGCTTGAAGGCTGCATCAACCTTTCAACCAAGCTTCTCCAACCTCAAGTCTAGCTGCTGCAATCTCAGGTCTTCACGGGCATAAGAAATCCCTAGCAACTCACTGATGCTCTGACCTCAGGTCATTGGCTGCATGGACCTCACCATGTTGATGCTCCAACCTCTTCAAGCTTCCAAATCAAAAGTGTTGACCCCAAGTGTCGACAACTTTTCGCAGACCTTCTGTCGTGCGATGCTGCCTCGACCTCAACTGCTCAGTGCATCGAAGCAGGGGGTTTCCAGAAGCCGTTTGACAGGTCACGATTTAATTACTGCTTCGACACATAACAGTTGCTGCATCGATGCACCAGAAGCCTTCCAAGCCTTATCTGTTAAACTTTCACATCTACTTATACCTCACAGCAATGCTGCATCGACCTGATCAGCTATAGCAACAGGTAGACATGCATGCATCAAAGGGTGCCTCGACGCAGTGGCCTTGCTGCATCGACGCACCAGAAGGTTGTCTATTATAAAACTATCTTTTTTTTTGCTACAGTTCTGAGGACATCTAGAGGGCAAAATCGTCCGACGTAAACCTCTAATAACTTGTTTTTTGAGGGCTGAAAGAAATTCATAGGAACTCACAAACGTCCCTGTCATCATTAGTGTCCAAAGGAACACTTTACTCTAGATATCTATCAGTACAATACCTTGGAAAAGCTTCTCTCACTGCTACTTCCGTCCCCTACGCCAGATAGCAAGGATTCTGTCTGAAGGGAAAAATATCTCTGGAGAAAGGACATCCTCTCTGCTATCAGAAATTAAGGTTCTGTAGGTTTCCTTTGTCAAAACCCTTTGTTTATTTCAACTATTCAAAACTACAAGAGAAATGGAGGGAAAATCTTCTACTTCTTAAGGCCTATAAATTGGATGGCCTTCCCTTGCATGAAGCCGCTGCTGGAGTTCTAAGTTGGCTTACAAGAAGAGCAGAACGTGGAAAAGAGAGAAAAGAGAAGAGAAAGAAGTGCCTGCTCAGACTTCCATCAGAGATGAAGGCGAAGGAAATGAGAAGGATCCACAGCCATCCAGCCAGCCATGGTTCCTTTGCTTCATTGTTTGAGCACCGTCGTTCGTAGTGCTTCTTCGCTCAGGACTGCTGTGGTTGCAGCTTCTTATTTTTTGTTTCTTGTGTGCCTATGTCTTTTAACAACAAGTGTGTGGGGTAGTCTCACTGTGTAGCTACAGTTGCAGCTTGTGTGTGTCTTGTTTCTTACTCTGTTTTATTTCTTTCTTGTGGGAACTCTTTCCCGTGTGGTTTGAGGACTTGTCCTCGTCTGTGTGTGTGTGTTGGGGGTAGTCCACGTGTTCAGCTGGTCTTTAGTGTGTGTGTGTGTGTGTGTGTGTGTGTGTGTGTGTGTGTGTGTGTGTGTGTGTGTGTGTTTCTTTTGGCCAAAGAGGTGAAGTGCAACCATGTTGGTGAGGGGTGGACGTAGGTGTGCCAGGGTGCAGCCGAACCACCATAAAAAGCATTGTGTTGTGGTTTGCTCTCCATATCTTATAGCCCCTCTTTTCAAGTGTCTTGTTGTGTCTAAGAGTTTATCTTATCTTTTAGCTCCGTTAATCTACCATTTGACTTCGCTTGTGGTTACTGCGATGCTATCTTCCATAGCTTGTTTGTAGGAGTCAAAAATTTGGTATAGGATCTATTCACCCCCCCTCTAGATCCTCTCATACCGTCCAACGGTTTTTTAGGTTGGTTTTTTGGTTTTTTGACTTTTTTTGAAAAGATCTCGCAACTTGGTGTATCCCCTTCTAACAAAGATGTGTGGAATGAAGGGTATCTACTCTGATGGACCAACACAGTACTTCGGCCAGGAAGTTTACTCTTTCAAGACATCAAATTCATTAGTCATTTTTGACATTCTAACTACAGTTTAACGTGCTCAAGTTGTGCTCACACTTATGGTCACACTCAATGGTTTCCTCCTCAGTTTACCTGTATTGTGCTTCTAGCTTAGGGTGCTGCAGTTAGGGAGAAGGGATGAATGGTCTAGAAAGTTCACGAGAGGGTTCAGGAGGCCCAGGTTGTAGAAACCTGGATAAAATATAGAGATACAATTTCCATAAATAAATAGAACTTCCAATTAAATAGTCAAAGGGCCCAAATCAATCTTAAAAGCCCAATTGTAAAAGCCCTTAACCAACTTTAAAATCATTACACATTCAAAAGCCTAAATATATAAATGAGCTTTAACTTACTTATACAATGAGCCTTGAAGATAAACCACACACATATGGGCCTCCCATACATATATATGGGTTGAAAGAACTAATAGCTAATGGGCCTTAAGTGCCCATAACCTTTCCTACATCCAAAGGGAATATAGGGTATATATACATATATGTGTATAATGGAGTTTGTTTTCAAAGCCCAAAGCCGCTTCACGTTCGAAGCTTGCATGGAACCTTAGGGTTCTACTTTTAATAGAGGAAGCGACTGGTGTTTTGGTAGTGGAAAGATATGCATGGAAAAGTTAAAACCTATTTGGATTCTGTACGTAGGAATTCTAAATCCATTAGTAAACTAAAACCTCCAATCCTATATATGTGACCCTCTCTCGATCAAGTGCCGCTGCTGCGTTCGAAGAAGTCTTGCATCGACATCTTCCTGCCGTTCCTCCTGCTGCTGCGGTAGTGTTGCTGCAGATTACTGCAGACACTGCAGTTTCTCTTTTTCCTTGCCATAGTTGCGATGCAGTTGTCAACTGTCGCTGCATCATCTCATCCTCCGACTGTCATACGTGAAGAAGAGAACCTGTTGTTATTTCTTCTTCCGTTGATCCTGCTGCTGCAGTTGTCGATCTGCTACTGCACTTACTGCCATTGGCACATCTACTGCCTCCTACCGCTGAATGGGAAGAGAGAAACATGTTGCTTCTTATTCTTCTTCTACCGTTGTTGCCATGAGAGCGGTTGTAGTTGCAGTGCTCTTATTTCTCTTCTCCATTCTTCATGTTCTGACATCCAAATCAACCAAAGAGGTAGGTGTTTTCAAGAAACGAAGCCCAACATGATAATCAAAAGTAAATTCATGCATATAGGTCGTATAACATTGATTCCATGACTTCTGTTTGAGTTTTATGAAGTTCGATTGAGTTTCTGTAAATAGGGACCCGGTCAAGGGCGCCTATTGAATGAATGCCTGCGCGAGCAGTCACAAATTTCTTGAAATTGCGACAGTAGCCATGGTGTAGTTTAATGAGCGACCTTGGCCCAGCCGCTAATTCTTTTAGTGAATTTAATAAATACCACATGCTGAAAATTTTAATATCTATGAAACCTAGCGTTAAAATTCTTGCATGAGCATGTTTCTAGATTCTTGATATTTTTCTTTGTCTATCCATGTCTTCTTTTCCCTGATTATGAAAACTCAAAGTATATGAACAGTGCTAGGTGTCTAAGAGTGTACCTGCCCGATGCGTGGCATCAAACAAAGAATGAACGACTGTCACCTAGTGACCTATTAAAGATTGAGCACACTGCTGCGAAGGCGCTGTTTTGTATATAAATTAATAAAATAGAAAATGTATGAAAATCCTACAATTACGACAGAACAATAGACATTATTTAATGATTGAGCGCCCTATTATAAAGTCGCTATTTATAATGAATTGTGTTGATTTTTAGAATTTACTAGAATGGGCGCCCGTTCACAGGGTCGGTAATTGTGAGGATTTTCCTTGAAATTCTATTAAGATAATTGATTAAGCAACACCTCACACGAAAGCACAATCATGATTTGGCGCCCATTTGAATGGTCGCCAATTCTTCTCCCGCCGATTTCATCACGTTTTCAGGCCCATATCGCGGGTTTACTTAGCACTCTCATCTCACATCCATAGATGGAGTCCCTATTTTGTTTCTATCGATTACACACTCAATTCTTGGTGATGATTGGACCCTCCATGGGACATTCCTTCCTTTGGACCGATACTTTCTTCATTAAGACCTCTGTAAGTCTACGTTAGCCTTGGATTCCCTCAAGACAGCTGAGCATATTGTACCCTAAAAACCCTAGAACCCTTACTTGTGACGTCACTCTGAAGAAACGTGATGTCTTAGCCCTCATAAGAGTGCTGTTTCTAGCCTCTTTTGAGAAATCTATCTCTGTCAGTAATTAGCGACCATGACTTGGGCGCCAGAAAGAATTGGCGGCCAGGCCAGTGGCGTCATTTCCCTGATTTAGCGACCATAGTATGGATGCCATTTCAACGAGCATGTACTGTTCACAGGAATTAGCGACCACACAGTGGGCGCTATTTCTATAATTGATGGCGATTGAGTGGACGCCGAGTACACAGTTTCATGAAATGACTTGGTTTTTCATGTGGTTTAACGATGTGTCATAGTTGTACAAGTTTTTTCCTTGAACTCCTTCATTTGTGAAATCTACCTTATCATCCTACAATGGTTTATTCCTTTGGAACTCTATATTGGCTATAACTATAGTAGATGTCTAAAAATATACATGACCCAATGTTTATGCATATAGGGCCCAATTTGGTCCTGGGCGGAGCACCCAAAAGTACTTGTGCCTATGGGAGTTGATTGATCACGGTATGGCATTACACCAAAGTGCATGACTTGCTAGATTTTGGCATTCCACGACTCGTACTCGTACTTGACTTGACATGACTTGCGTGGCTCGGAATGGGTATTTACTTACTTGATAGCCAATTCACATGACTTGACTTGTTATTTACATGTTTGGCAAATCTTGTTATACTTCACATGATTATCGTGAAATCTTGCTAGTTAGTCCATATTGCCTCTTGACACTCTACTCTCATTTTTTTCCTACGTACATGCATCATTATTCTTGCATAAGTTCATGTAACATGTAATTTACTTAATGCATGCTTGACCTTGCGATATAATTCTTACTGACCGTTCGCTCACCCTAGTTTTTCCCCTATTTTTCAGGTAACTCCCATGACAAAGATCATTCGGATGGGGACGGACATGAGTGAAGAGTGTAGAGCCGTTCCAACCATTGGAGTTGTTATCTAGTCATGTCTTTTCTACTTTCTTGAGTCAATTATTGTACTTTCCCCTTTATTGAGTCTAGTCATCAATAGATTATGTAAAGGTCATACTTTTGGATGTTGGTATTAATGGAATAACAGATTTGGTTTATTATCTTTACTTTTGTACACTATCTATAAGGTCGAATTCCTTAGGCTCTGATTGACATGAATGATATAAACTCGTCACGCGTACTAGGTTCATTCCGCGCTCAGGACGTGACAGTTTTTGTGGTATCAGAGCCTAGGATATTCAATTCCTTGGAAACCAAGTCCAAGGAGAGGTTTATACCTTCACTCGGTGAGATTGGGTAGAGCCATGGGTTAAGTCGACTTAGAAACTTAGACCCTTGGATTAATCATATATTAATATAGCTGCTTAAATCTTGTAGGATCATGGCCACCGAACATTCTCAATGGCGCGATATGCAACGTACCGTTCAAGGCCTTACCTAGGCGCTGCAACAAGTAGCACAAGGCGGAGCAAACCGTGGAGCGGGAGATCTCCACCGTAGTTTCCACAATATGAACCCCCCAAAGTTCATTGGCTCGACCGATCCAGACGATGTCGAACACTAGATTACAGAGATTGGACGTATATTCCATGTCATGCAATGGACGGACGAAGAAAAGGTCTTATTAGTAACCTTCCAACTAGAGCTGGATGCTCGCTTCTAGTAGGAATCAGTAGAAGCTACACTGCCTCATGACCATGTCACGTGGGGCAAGTTCGTAGAATACTTCAATAACAAATATTTCTTGGACTAGATACAAGAGAAGAAAGTCGTGGAGTTTGTCGTGCTTAAACAATGGGGCTTGTCAGTAGCCGAATATGAAGCCCAATTCTCGATGTTATCTAGGTATGCACCCCACTTGGTGTGTACCAAGAAAATTAAGGCGAGAAGATTTATTAATGGGCTTCGACCCCAATACATCACACAATTGGTGCCGATGGACATTCAAGTCTACTCAGAGATGGCTCGGCGAGCACAACTGCTAGAGGATGCCACGGAGCTGTCCGATCGGATTCGTGGAAGGACAAGAAGGTGCACGTCACTAGCTCCAGAACATTCAAACCCTCATTTAACAAGAAGAGGTCGAGCAATGGGGGAGATTCCTCCCAGGAGAAGAAGTTCAAGAAGAATAATAAGCCCTTCTCCATCACTGCCACACCTTCCAAAGAGTGTGCAAACATTGCGACAAGGCCGGCCATAAGGCCGAAGAATGTTGGAGGCGTTTGGGAGCATGCCTCCGATGCTAGAGCAGTGACCACCAGATCCCCGACTGTCCATTATTAAATGAACAAGCTAATGAAGAGAAGCGCCCAGCCAAGAAGCAAGCCCGTTTCCAAGCACTCCAATAGGCAGAACAAGATGAAGGTGGACTGGTGGAAGGTACATTAAAGATTTGTTCTAAGTCTGCTCGTGTCTTGTTTGATACCGACGTGACTCATTCTTTTGTTTCCAAAAGATTTGCTGATCCATTACCTATAGAACCAGAGTGGATTGATCTAGTTATCTCAACTCACCTCGGAAACGAATCTGAGATCTCACATGATTATCTAAATTGTGAAGTTATGGTTAAAGGGAAAAATCTACTTGCCGACCTGATATGCTTAGATATGGACAGGTACGATGTCATACTAGGAGCCGATTGGCTATCCGCAAACAAGGCAGTAATAGATTGCCGAAACGTCAAGATAACCTTTAAGGAGTTCCCGAAACTTATCTACACTAGTCCTCGGAGTCAAAACAAGTCACCCCTTATTTCATCCCTCCGATCAAGTAAACGCTTAAGGAAAGGGTGTGTGGCTTTCCTAGCCTTTGTGACAGCCACGGAAGTTAAGGAGTCTAAGATAGAAGACATCCGAGTGGTTCGGGAGTTTCGTGATGTGTTCCTGGAAGACTTGCCCGGATTACCCCCACAAAGAGAAGTGGCATTCACCATCGACCTTGTCCCTGGTGCTGGTCCGGTTTCTAAGGCACCTTATAGGATGTCCCCCACTGAGCTCAAGGAATTGAAGGAACAATTAATGGAGCTCTTGAAGAAAGGATTCATCAAGCCGAGTACTTCCCCGTGGGGAGCGCCCATACTATTTGTAAAGAAGGAAGATGGATCGATGAGACTCTGCATCAACTATCGGTAGTTTAACCAGCTTACCATCAAGAATAAGTATCCACTGCCAAGGATCAAAGAATTATTTGATCAGATATCTGGAGCCAAGTATTTCTCAAAGGTTGATCTCAAGTCGAGATATCATCAATTAAGAATAAAGGATGAGGATATACACAAGATGGCGTTCCGAAGCAGGTATGGGCATTACGAATTTACTGTTATGCCTTTTAGACCAATGAATGCCCCTGCAGCCTTTATGCAGTTGATGAACAGTATATTCAGTCCTAATCTAGATCAATTCATAGTGGTCTTTATTGATGATATATTGATATATTCAAAGACCAAGGAAGAACATGAAGAGCATTTGAGGATTTAATTACAAATCTTAAGGAAGAATCAACTCTATGCCAAGCTTAGCAAATGTGACTTCTGGCTCGAGGAAGTATCTTTCTTAGGGCATGTGATCTCAAAGGATGAAAATTTCTATGGATCCGTCAAAAGTCGAGGCTGTGAAGAATTGGGAGAGACCAACAAATGCAACTGAAATCCGAAGCTTCTTAGGTCTAGCTGGTTATTACAAGTGATTCATCAAGGACTTGTCCAAGATCACCGTTCCTCTTACTAGGCTGACCCGCAAGGAGATTCCTTATAAGTGGGACAAGGACTGTGAGAAACGTTTTCAAGCCTTGAAGGATCATCTGACAATTGTCCCAGTCTTGGCATTACCAACTGAAGGAGAGAAGTTCGAGGTATATACTGATGCATCTGGCATTGGCCTCGGATGTGTGTTAATGCAACAAGGAGAGTCATTGCTTACTCTTCCCGACAATTAAAGAAGCATAAGGAGAACTACCCAGTGCACGACCTAGAGTTTGCCGCGGTGGTATTTGCCTTAAAGATATGGAGACACTATCTCTATGGAGAATAATTAACCGTGTACTCTAATCACAAGAGTCTCAACTATCTATTTTCTCAAAAAGAGTCTCAAGTACCATGGTGTTGGCCTGCGCCCGCCTATCATGTGCCCGCGTTGACCACGCCTCCTGCGTCTCGCCCACGTGCGCCCGCCCCGCCGCCGTTGCCGCCCGCCCTTGCCCGCTGATCGCGCCTCCCGCGTGCCCCACGTGGCCACCCGCGTGCAGCCGCATGGCCATGCGTCAAAGCTTGAAGCCCCATATGTTTACTGCCTGGCACCTTCTGACTGCGTGATTTGCACATGAATATCGGAGAAGCTTAAAAATTTATAGTGTTTAGATGAAAAAATAGTATTATATATATATATATATATATATATGCCACTATCATCTGAATGACTTGATAATTGTGACACCCGAGTCCACTACGGCGATTCGACCAGCGCCAGGGTCGCATGGTTGTTGATGGATAGTCTGTGATTTACGGAGCGTGAGTGACCCTAAGTCTCCCTGCATGGAGAAAATCTGCATTGATTTGTTCCCCGGCCTGGGAAATTTAATAAAATGGTTTTGTAATAATTGTACCAGAGTGAATTTGTGGTAAGTGTTCAAGCATTCATCTCTGGTCGGTGTTGGACTTTTCAGTCTAGCTAGGTACGTGCTCAATTCACTTACTCATTTAGTATCTTTATCAATTGCCGCACAATAAAGTGAGAGAGAGCCCGATCCATGCAACCTATCTCCTGAGTGCATCGCTATGGACGGAGAAATAGAGAGCTTGTATGACCCTATCCTTACGCCCTAGAACTGTCACATTACGGCACCGTAATTGTCAGGCGGTAGTTCCACAACTACTTCGCCTATGGGCGAGCAACTCTTCCTAGCCGGTCCCTTCACAAGTCAAAACGACCCTTCGAGTATTAGCCAACAAATAGGTCTACACCTTGCTAATCTTCGATCCCTAGATTGTATCAATTAGGTCAGAGCTCGTGCATGCAACATTGGTCTAGGAATTCATCTGGCCGTCTAGAGCGTGTTTCGACACTACAACCACCTGTGGCTCAGGATAGTGTGAATGCCATGTTATCCCAGCTTCAGCAGAATCTTACGGCCCAATTTGAAGCATCTATAGGCCAATTGTGAGTGGAGCTAGATGATAGGATCCGAGCCTTAGAGGATAATGTGAGGAAAGAGGAAGGAAGAGTGAATGGTCGTGGAGATCTCGTCGCCAACAATGGAGAAGACAGAGAGAGAGCCCGCTAGAATCAGGCTCCTCGAGGTAGAGAGCAAGATGATCGTGTGTCTCTAGGAAGAGATGATGAAGATGGGGAGATCATCCTGAGGAACGTCAAGACAGACGCTCCTAGTTTTGATGGGTCCATAAATCCTGCCACATACCTTGATTGGGAGATCGGGATGGACAATTATTTTGATTGGCATTACTGCATGACCCCTGCTACAGGGGTGAGGTTTGCCAAGATGAAGGTCCTACGTCAAGCCAAGACCTACTGGTGCAATGTTGAGAATCTCCTAGCAAGGAGACGAGAGGAGCGTATACACACGTGAAAAGAAATAAAGGAGAAACTGAGGGAGAAGTATCTGCCACCCTCTTACCATCAGCATCTTTTAGACTAATGGTAGAAACTCACCTAAGATGGGAAGTCCATAGATGAATACATCACCAAATTCGACGAATTCTTCCTTCGGAGTCATGTCGTGGAGGATGCCTCTATCACCCTCTCACAATTTAGAGTTGGCTTACACAAAAGCATTCAGCGGGAGTTATTTTTGCCAGAGGTTAACACCCTCGACCATGCCTACCAAGTTGCTCGAGATATTGTGCGATATCAAAGGGTGGTCCCACTTCAGGTTTCCACCTACCACCAACCTGAACCCCAAAACCCCATGACCCGCTAGCATGAGAGGCCTGGCCCCTCTTCTTCGTATGTCCCTATTGCTACCCCACTTCGGGCCGTTACCCATGCTATTCCTTTCATAATTACCGGCACCTGCTGCTGTGCCCAGACTGAAGTACACTCCGCCAACCGATAGGAGGGATGACAAGGGAAAGGGAGCCATCCCTAGCACCTCCCAACCAGTCCTTACCTCAAGAGTTGGATGCTTTTGGTGCCATAACTTAGGGCATCTTACCACCAATTACCCTACCCGAGCCTTGGTCATCACTGACCCCCAACCTGTTGAGCATCCACCTTAGGAAGGAGAAGCGATTGAGAGGTATGAGGCCGATCCCAACCTCATCACCTAGTTTGAGGAAATAGACGCGGGATTTGATGGAACGCATGTCGAGTACATATAGGTTGGAGATATTACTGAGAGCTCTAGCCAGGGAAGACTAGGTGTAGTTCGCTGCATCTTAGCACACCCCCAGGAGGACGACTAGCGTCAAACCTCCATCTTTCAAACCTACATCATAGAAAAATCTCAACCCTGCAAGGTAATCTTTGACAATGGGAGGTGTATCAACGCAGTCTCTTCAGATTTTGTCTCTCGTTTAGGTCTACCTACGCACCCACATCCAAGGCCATACAACGTGGCATGGGTTGATGACACTTCTATCCCAGTCACCACTACATGCATCATTCCCATTCAATTCCAATCCTACCAAGGACAGATCTTATGCGATGTAGTGCCTATGATGGTCGGGAGCATTATCTTAGGACGACCATAGATCTATGATGTAGACCTTACTACATTTGGTCAATCCCATTAGTGTTCCTTCTCCCACAATGGGAAGAAGATTCATTTGTACCCGACACCCCCAAGGGTGACTCCGGGAAAGAGCTCCACCACCCCCACTGGAACCCCCAGGGTTCATGAGTTGAAGGAAAACCTCTCATTCCCTCTTCTCCTGCACCTATCACACCCATTCCTTAGGGCCCTAAGGTTGGTCATGACCTAGTTAGGCATCTTAACTTCATAGATGTCCATGAGCTGAATAGAGAGGTTACAGAGGGTGCCCTTGTTTGGGCTATTGTTGTTACCATCGCACCCGAGGAGTCCCAAGTCTCAGTCCCAACGGAAGTCCAAGCAATCCTACAGGACTTCTAAGACATCTTCCCTGAAGACTTACCCTCTAGACTCCCTCCCATGCGTGATGTACAACATGCCATTGACTTTATCCCCGGGTCCACCCTACCCAACCTTCCCCATTACAGACTGAACGCCAAGGAGCATGCTGAGCTCCAAAGAATTGTTGAGGACCTTATTCAAAAGGGTTTCCTCAGGGTGATCAAGAGTCCCTGTGCTGTTCCTGCCTTGCTCACACCGAAGAAAGACGGGACCTGGCGGATGTGTGTTGACAGCCGTGCCATCAACAAAATCACTGTCAAGTATAGGTTTCCAATTCCCCGTCTCGATGATATGCTTGACATGATGAGTGGAGCCACCATCTTCTCCAAGATTGACTTGAAAAGTGGCTACCACCAAGTCAGGATGTGACTAGGGGATGAATGGAAGATAGCCTTCAAAATAGAAGAAGATTTGTATGAGTGGCTCGTCATGCCTTTTGGGCTATCCATTTCCCTCCGCACATTCATGCGGCTCATGACTGAAGTCCTTTGTCCAGTATTTGGTAGCTTTGTTGTTGTCTACTTTGATGACATTTTGATCTATAGCCTCAACACTCAAGATCACGTCCAGCATTTGAGAGAAGTCTACGAGACTTTGAGGAAAGAAGCCCTGTATGCCAACCGAAAGAAGTGTGAGTTCATGACACACCGGGTCCCTTTCCTCGAATTTATGGTCTCTAGTCAAGGAGTGTCTGTGGACCAATCTAAGGTCCAAGCCTTAGTAGACTGGCCAATACCTCAGAATGTCTATAACATTCACAGTTTCCATGGGCTAACCACTTTTTACATACGCTTTATTAAGGGTTTTAGCACCATTATGGCACCCATTACGGATTACATTTGTAAGTGAAATTTTGAGTGGACTAAAGCCGCCGCCCAGGCTTTTACTATCATAAAGGAGCCATTGACCAAAGCCCATTGTAGATTATAAAAAATCCACTTAATGAAAAAGGGGAATGAAACCCAAACTCAATTTCTAAAGCTTAAAAATTAAATGGTGAAAGGAAGAGCAAGCGTGGGATACTAAAGGGGAATGTGATCGCTAGAGGGTTTGCCTCAAATAAGAAAAAGGATGATCGCGAGTACCTTGTGTTAAGCGGGAGAGATTGTGAATCCTTTCTTCCTCCTTCTACCGGCCGGCCGATGAAGGGGGTTCTTAGTCTTGATTACCTTGCAAGAACACACATATCAAATAAAGGAGTGGATTAGCCAAAAGGTGTAGTATCAAAGTTCTAAGATTATGAAATTAATCAAATTAAACACGAACACACCTTGTGTGTTTTGGTTTTAAACCCCTAGGAGGAGTAACAAGGTTTGATCAAATATGGATGTAATGCTAAGCAATAATATGTAGAGTATGAGATCTAACAAGAAATAGAGGGAGGGAGGATGTGTACTGATGTTACAAAAATAACAACTAAATAGCTAAAGGAAGGATTCCTTTCTGCTGTGCGTGCAGCAGTAAAGGGAGGAGAGCTTCAGTATGTGATGGAACTGAGGTGGTTCATCTGTGGAAGAAGAAGAGCATCGCCTGGAAGGGGAGCTCGTTTGGATGAAGAACCTGCAAAATAAATATGACACTCTTCTCTCTGTCAGCTCTGCTCTCTTAATAATGATCTCTCTCTCTCTGTTCTCTCGTTCTCTGTCCTTCCGCGTGAAGAGACCCAGGAGGGGTATTTATAGGGCTAAGATCCTTGGAGAACAATGATTAAAACAAGGTAAAGATCTTTCATCAAGAAACTCCCTTCCCAGACGAATACAAGGCTCAAAATCAGGAAGGAACCATTACTGGAAAGAAGCAGGCGAAAGGGAGACGGAATTGAAAATGACGACCGAATAAAGGGCGTCAATTAAAAATGACGACACATCCAAAGGCGTTAATTAGAATAACGACTCCCATCAAGTCATCAATTTCTGAATTTATTTATAGAAACAATTAACTTTCCTTATTTCAAATTATCAACTGACGCCTGCCAGACAGACGTCAAATAATAAACGCCTTTAGGAAAGACGTTAATTCTTCAATTTTCATTTTATTTGAAATTCAGAATTTTCAGTAAATCCAGAAAATGACGCCCGTATTGGTAGTCGTCCATTGTTAAAAGAGGCGCCCTTGGCCATGCCGTCAATTTAAATAGCGCCTCTGATCAGGGCGTTAATTATAAAAAAGCAAGAAATCATAATTAATTCACGAAAAATAGAAATACTTCATATTAAGTCAATATTGAAGTCCATTTTGGGGCGTCACATGGTGACATGAGATTTACTCAATATAGCATCAGTTTTAGTGTGTCCACAGCTGCCCCCGCCTTGGCGTCTGCTTTGCAAGGGAGTTAGATGGAATGAAGTGAAAAATAAAACAAGCGGAATGAGGTGGAACGAACTGATAAGTAGATGCCAAGGTGTGATGTGACACGCCTCTGACACTAAGCGTTGGAAATCTTTCCAAGATTCTGAATGAAACAACTTCGGACAATTCCGAGAAAGCATCGATCAGCTGGATAAAGGAGAGTAAACTAAATAAACAAAATGTGCACGAGGGCACGACAGGGAGGCACCATTGGAGAGCGGTTACCAGCCAATGTGGACGTGCTACAACCAAGGTGAATTTGTAGAAAAGTAAAGTGAATTGAGATAAAGATCCAGCAAATGGATGGTTTTTAAGGGACCAACCTGACCACCTTCAAGGAGAATAAAGTACTTGATTTGGAATGGAACATCTCATGTCAATTCAACTAAGAACGAGCGACCTTCACTATTGGCGTACTATGAAGATTTTCATCATTAAGCTCAAAGTCCTACATGATGCATGCTGGGCTAAAGAAAAATTAAAACAAACTAAAATAAAAGATAATCAATGATAATATTGTTAAGCCACCCAGATTTGGTCAAGAATCCAAATCTCTGAGCTGATACTAAGCCGAAGCCCGTTTATCCACGCATCAACTCAGAAAGAGGAACCATCGTCCCAAACCTTAAATGACTCAACGGCCTATCCGTGTGATCAAGATTCCCCTGGAATTATCACTGTTTTTGATAAAGGGGAACTCAAATTCCAGGTTCATCAGAACCACAAGGTCCTTGATATGTTATAATAGCGTAGATACCTTATAGTAACAATGCATGCATACAGGATGATGGTGACCAATGAGGGAACTGAGAAATGAGGTGCATCACCGTGGGGCTTGGATGCCGAGGCCCAATCGGTGGGACCAAGAGTTTCTTAACCTGCACTCAAAATTTCATTAGCCATGATATAAAGATGCATGAAACATACTCAACAACATCGATTTGAATTTTAGATTTTTTTTATTTGATTTTTTTTTGAGTTATTTGGAATTTTTTTGGAGTTTTGGAATTTTTTTAGAATTTATTGAATTTTTATTGAAATTTTGAGAATTTATGAATTTTTATTGGAATTTTTGAGAATTTATGAATTTTTATTGGAATTTTGAGAATTTATGAATTTTTGTTGAAATTTTGATAATTTATGAATTGTTATTGAAATTTTGAGAATTTATGAATTTTTTTTGGATCTTTGAGAATTTATGAATTTTTATTGAAATTTTGAGAATTTATGAATTTTTATTGAAAATTTTGAGAATTTATTAATTTTATTGGAATTTTTGAGAATTTATTGGATTTTTATTGAAATTTTGAGAATTTATGAATTTTATTGGAATTTTGAGAATTTATTGAATTTTTATTGAAATTTTGAGAATATATGAATTTTTAGTGAATTTTTGAGAATTTATGAATTTTTATTGGAATTTTGATAATTTATTGGATTTATGCAACGTACAGACTTTTGGAATATATAGACTTGGATGAAGAACGAATGTGTAGACTTAACATTGTATAGACTTATGGAATGGAGTGTATAGACTTTGGAAATGGAGTGTATAGACTTGGTGAAGAGAATAGGGATGTATAGACTTAGTGAAGAGAATAGGGATGTATAGACTTGGGTGGGTGCAATGTACAGACTTGTGAAGAGAATAGGGATGTATAGACTTCAAAAAATGCAAAGACTTTGACAATGTACAGACTTATGCAATGGACGTATGGACTTATGAAATGTATGGACTTTGGAATGCAATGTACAGACTTGTGCAATGGACG
Organism: Amorphophallus konjac; assembly: GCA_022559845.1. Classification (NCBI taxonomy): domain Eukaryota; kingdom Viridiplantae; phylum Streptophyta; class Magnoliopsida; order Alismatales; family Araceae; genus Amorphophallus; species Amorphophallus konjac. The sequence goes on from CM040122.1 coordinate 212,854,208, forward strand.
TTTGGACTTATGAAATGTATGGACTTTGGAATGTAATGTACAGATTTGTGAAGGGAATGCTTCGAGTGTATAGACTTTAGAATGTGTAGACTTATGAAATGTATAGACTTAGGGATGGGATGTATAGACTCTGGAACGTACAGACTTAGCAATGTATGGACTTAGGGACTTTGCACCCACGATGCTCAGACTTGCACAACCTGCACTTCAAAGCTCAAAAGATCATTAGCTTAAAATATGATCATAAGTGCTTGATAAAAACAATTTAATCATGACAGCAGCACTTAAGTTCATGAGAAATCCAACAATTTAAACGCACAAGCTCAAAAAATGACGACCCTTCTGATAGGCGTCAAATTAAGAAATGACGACGTGCACTGAGGCGTTAATTGCATTAAAGGTTTAACTTGGAATTGGAATGCAAATGACGACCTTCATGGAGGCGCTGGATAAATGACGACCCAGAGAGTGTCGCCAATTTAACAAATGACGCCACAAAGCACGTCGTTAATTAGCTATTTTTGTTTCCTGCTCGGAGTTAAACTTCCAGCAAATCGTTTTATTCAAACACAAACCATGCTGCCCGTTAACGTTCAAAACACTATAAATAGGGCATCTGCTGGTGTTTCCAAACATCAGATTATCGAAGCTATAGCACCGAAGCCATCTTCTGTAGACAGACAGATAGAAGAACTCGTAGAAGAATTAGCAGCGGAAGAAAAACAGAGAGAACAAGTAACACTATTAGAAGGATGAACCAGTTAATGCAGCAGAGGCCTTCCAAGAGGTCAAGGATGAGTTTTCTAAGAATTTGTGAAGTGCCAGGCCATATCAGTGGAAAAATTGCTAAAGACCAAGTAAGTGTTATTTGTGTTTGGAGCTTTCATTTCGTTCTGTCTTTCTTTCTTTTCAAAATTTCTGATGTTATTCTCTTTCTTCTTCCTTTCTTTTATGTTTTATGTTTTCAGGATTACCCCATTATTCCTGGTCCAAGAAGATTTCTAAAGGTCAAGTGGTTTCCTTTGCTACTCTCCAAGCTCTCTCTAGACATGAGATCCTTCCTTGCTAAGTGGAACCTTCTGGGCCTTATCACCCATGCCACCCATTATAATGATATCCATCTTGATTGGGCTTCCATTGGAGCTCTTATAGAATTATGGCACCCTCACACCCATACTTTTCTATTCCCAACCTTTTAAGCAACCATCCTCCTAGAAGAAGTGGAGATGCTCTTGGGTTTGAAGAAGATGAAGCAAGGAGAGGAAACAAAGATGGCCCATATGACTAAGCCCATACAAGCCCATGATATGCTCATGAGCCTTGTTCAAAGCTCAAATTTGGTGAATCAAATGAAGGCCAACAAGGGAATCAATCTTTTGAAGTTGGCTTCTTGGGTATATAAAAACATGGATAAGGCTCACGGAGATGAAGCCCTTTTGGAGAGAGTGATGAAGGGGTTTGTCATATGTGTAGGAGGAGCTTTATTCTTCCCTTCATTGGAGGATCATTTAGAGGAACAACACTTGAGTGTAATAGCAAGCATGTGGGAGGGAAATAGAATAGGTGGGGCAATACTAGCCAACCTATACAATGGGCTCACCTTGGCTTCACTAGGACGGCCTTTATTCGGATCAATGCTTCTTCTAGCTTGTTAGATAGATTTTCACTTTAAGTTTGATCCATGTCAAGCAAACCAGGCGGCCTCCAAAATCTTCTCCAAGAGCCCACTTAGGTACATGACAAGCTCATTGGGCTTATGTGAAAGAGTTACTAATATAGTTCCCAAGCTCAAGAAGAGGAATGAATGGAGAGATTACTTCAAAATAATGCCAAAGAGCAATTTCACATGCACACCAGGTTTTCTCAAAACCCAAGAACTCCGCTCAAGGTTATCCTCCGGCATCGAGCTCCATTTAATTGGCGGGACCGACTTCATCCTTTACAACGCACACCGATGCCTCCCACAACTCGGACTTCCTCAACATCTCTTCAAACGACCTTCTCACCTTCCTCCAATCAAGAAGAGGGATCTATGCTCAAGTGGTGACCATGAAGAAATCAGGACCATAATGGCTCAATGGAAGGTGGCACTTCTCCACAAATCCAAGACTCATGTTGAAGAAGAAGAGAACAAATGTAAAGCCTATGTACTGGCTCTCAAGAAGATAAGACCCACAGTGGCTTAGAATGTAATCAAAGATTTTCATGAATGCAATAAGAATTCCTCTTTTATCTGAGCCAAAGCAATGTATGAAAGAGATCAGTTCTGACATTTCAAGCAATTCTGTCTGATAACAAGGAGTTCTGGTCCTTCTGTTCTGAATAGCGCCCCTATCAACGGCGTTAATTACTTAAGACACGCCTCAGTTGCAGCCGTCCATTATATTTCAAACTCATAATTGACGCCCAAGGCACTGGCGTTTCTTAACTCACGTCTTTAAACATGGCGTTAATCAATTCAAATTTTCAAATAATTTTCGAGATAATTCCTTAATTTCTTATAAAACACGCCTTTACTCACGTCGCATATTAAACAATGGACGCCCGCTCTATTCGTCGTCAAATTCAAAGGGGTAATAATTACACCCTCTCCCGTCAATCAGTTCCAATCAATGCGTCTGACGACGATTGAAAATCCCCATGCAAATAATAATTGACGTCCGGCCTCAGAGCGTCAAATCTATAATCCATGCCTTTCTCTAAACCGTCAATTTGTCAATTCACATCATCTCTCAGGGCGTCAATTAATCTCAACCGTTAAACCCTACTTCCCCCCTTTCTTCTTCCTTCCTTCGTTTCCATTTCCCTCTTTCTCTGCAAAACCCTAACCGAAACCCCCCCATCTATCTCTCTCATTCTCACTCTTTCTACTCTCTCACTCTCCTCTCAAACCGATGGCTCGTGGCGGATAGAAACGGCAGAGGGTTATGGCCCCCGACGTGGTGGACCTGGAAGGGGAAGAAGCAGCCGTGGAGGAGGTCCCTCCTGCGGCGGCCGGTGACGCAGAAGAACAAGAAGAAGACGAAGAAGATGAAGAAGAAGAAGAAGATGACGAAGAAGAAGGGAATGAAGAAGAAGGAGGAGGAGAAGAAGGAGAAGGCGAAGGAGAAGAAGGAGAAAGAGATGGTGAGGAAGAAGAAGGAGAACCGGAGGTGGTGGCGGTGGTGGCCCGTCGGCCCGGGCAGCTCCGACGACCAAGGGAACCAAGACAACCCCTCCGTGGGGGGTTGATTGGTCCCGAACGTCAAAAGGTAGGTCCCCATACCCCTATTCTCTCTTTTTTTTATTTCATTATTTCCCCATTTCCATAGCCCTCGGGCATGACAAAACCAGAGACACACTAAAATGACGCCCCCAGGGGTGTCGTGAATTTAAATAACGTCCCAGAGAGGGTCGTTAATTTCATCTTTTCATTTTTTTAAAAATAATTAATCGCATGAAAGAAACGCCCTGCAGCATGTCGTTATTTTAATTTTATCATGTTTCGCCAGATGTTGTTATTTTCCTGGGTTTTAATTTTAAAAATGCATGTGTTTCTGTTATTTCAATTTTGCACATTAAAACCTTGAAACCGCAGGAAAACCACGTCCCCCATCTGGACGTTAATTAGATAGGTAACGACCACAGGGTGACCGTCAATTCAACATTTTCCAGAAATGTAATTTAGGATAGAAAAATCACTTTGTGAACCGCGCCCTTCCACAGGGGCGTTACTTAGATAACTGACGACCCATGGTTAGGCGTCAATTCAGAATTTTTTCAGATTTTTAGAATATCACTTTTAAAAAAAACGTCGCCCACAGGGGCGTCAATTAGATAAACAACGACCCTGGGTAGGTCGTCAATTAAATGAACGTACAGTACCACCTGAAACCTATTTGGAAATAACGTCCCCCTCAGGGGCGTCAATCATGAAAACCACGACCCACGGTAGGTCGTTAATTATCCAAACAGCAAATATCACAATTAATGAGCTTAAATGAATTTCCACATGAAAACTTAAGCAAAAAGTTATTTTATATTCATGCAGGGGTTGATGAGGATGCGGATTTCTTAGGTCCAGGTCCGGGCAGCGTACTACGGCCTCCCCGAGTTCCAGAGAGTTAGGATAGATGCTATGGGGTTTGGGGCCTTCCTTAGCATTGAGCCAGTCAGACCAGACCTACCTTTAATTCAGGTTTTGAGAGAGAGATGGGATAGGTCTAGCCGGGCATTTCTGATGCCATGGGGCATATGGTTCCTTGTTTGGTGGATGTGGCTAGGATCACTGGGCTGAGGGTAGATGGGGAGGCGGTGAGCGGGATCACCCTACCTGATTATAGTGAGCTGACCCAGAGGCTATTAGGGCTAGAGACGGTGTACGAGACACCGAGCGAGTGTAGGACCGTTTTCCGCACTGACCTTACCATAGCTATGGGGTTGGGGGACTCTAGGCAGAGATCTAGGGAGTCCTTAGAGCAGTTTTCACAGAGATTGATAGATGGGGCTAGGGCTGCCTACTGCCAAGATCCAGCTGACAGGGAGAGGGCAGATAGAGATTTGAGGAGGTTTCTATTTTTGATGCTCGGGAGACTGCTACTCGGCACGAAGGGCGTTGTTATCAACTGCCGCTTCCTAGGGATACTTGAGGAATTAGAGGGCGTCGGCCTATACACCTAGGGAGCAGCGCTGCTGGCGCACTTGATAGCCGACCTGTCCACGGGGACAGGTCGAGAGACGACAGTTAGTGGCTTTTCACCTTTTCTTCAGGTATGCATTTTTTGTTGTTTTTATTCTTTTTCTTTTATTATATGCATATGCATGGTCAACTAATGCAATGTATGGATGCAAATTTGGAGCCATTTGTACATGCCCATGGGGCACGCTGATCTACGACCCGGAGATGGGGGGTCCTTCCCTCTGGCGCGATGCTGGCTTCCAGTGGTGATCGGAGCCCCACTTGCATATGAGCTGCACGTATTGTGACGGGAGTTCCGAGACTTCCCTGCCTCACTGGTATGCATGATGCAATTTTTTATTTTTGTCTTTATGTGAAATATGATGATGACATGATGATTGATATGCGTGCTTGTGAATGCAGGTGAGGTGGAGACCCTATGAGGGGATGACCGATGAAGGCCAGCCCTGGGTCGTAGCGGGCCGACCTCGCTTTGGGCATGAGCTTTGGGTTCATTGCCTGAACGAGATTGAGCCGTTACGGCTTAGGCTAGTGATGAGGACCCTCGACCTACACCAGGAGTGGATCGAGGTAGGAGAGCCGCGGGGTATAGGCAAGAAGACGCGTGGTCGCACGAAGGCGATCGACTGAAGAGTGCGGTTCTCCGACCAGTACGCAGACTGGCAGCGTGGCGGGACCTAGGTCACTTCACAGGCGACCGATAGCTCTGAGTACCTCCGACGCTACTGGGAGGTCTACGCCGGCCGACCCCAGATGAGGGTCCTAGGGGTATGTATGAATGCACTTATTTCTAAATTAAATGCAAATGCTTTGTATATCTATCATGCGACTAATATGTGATGAATGCATGATGCGTGGGACATAGTGGCGATGGATGCACAGGCCCACCTACACAGCCTAGAGGCACAGCTAGCCACCACACGGGCAGACCTTGAGACCTTAGTAAGTGTTTAAAATTATTTCTATATGCAAATGAAATTTTAAATTATTGATGATTAGCCACTGACGATATCAATAAATGCAGCGTGCCCAGCAGGGAGCAGTAGGGAGACAGACAGGAGAGGCCTCCAGCTCGAGAGGGCCTAGTGCAGAGGTGACTACTTTAGATGAGCAGCTAGCAGGGGCAGTGGCACGGGCCGAGGTAGCAGAGCGCAACCTTGCCTCACGGGTATGCCTTAAATCTTAAACTCAAAATTATTCATTTGTTTATATAATATATTCATGAGGATTGTTTTCTTTACAGACCGAGGAACTCCGGGCCGCTCTTACTTGCATCGAGGAGGGATAGCGGGCGATGGCCACGTAGGTGAGTTATTTATTTTCAATTGTATGTTGCTTATTCCATGAATTATTGAATTATTGCATTAAATGTGGAACTGATGATCTGTTTAAATGTTTACAGTCTTCACAGTTACATGCGACACATACCCGGGCTGCCCTGGCCGGGATAGAGTTGGCGATCCGTGAGCAACGGGTCGTGGAGCTGGAGCAGGCCTTGAGGCGACGAGAGGAGCTGCCTCAAGACGTGGCAGAGCTGCGAGTCACCCTCAAGATGGAGCGGAGAGAGCATACTCGGGAGGGCGAGGAGCACCAGGCGCAGCGTGTCCGAGACCGCGAGCAGTACCAGGCGGAGCGTGCCCGGGACCGTGAGGAGCGGTCAGCTTGCGATCGAGAGCTTACAGCCTTGAGGGTCCAGCTAGCCGTTGCACAGGAGCGGCTACGAGCGACCGAGGAGCGTCTTCAGCAAGGTCGGGAGCGGGCGCGAGCTGCAGGGTACAGCTTCACCAGCTCTACTTTTGTGGCGGGTTCCTCTCTCCGGCAGAGGAGCGAGGCAGAGGAGCCGACTCGAGCTCCAGCTACTTCCCGGGGGCCCATGCCCCCTCCACCAGCATCTCGTCGGGAGGACGAGAGTGAGGCAGAGAGTAGGAGAGAGGAGGGTGGAGGCGAGAGCTGAGAGACTTACTTGTACTCCTCCACCCTCACACCTGTACTCAGATATTTATGATGTATATATATATATATATGAGATTGAAATTTTTGTTACCTGAGCACTTTGTGTAGTTGTGTACCTGTGTCTTCTTTTCCTTCTCGTCGTTTACTTTTGCCCTGTGCTTCCACACTTGAATAAACAGGTTAATTCATCTGTTCGACTTGGCCCCTTGCTCAATAAGCAAGGGATGTCTTTACTTTAACCTTGATAACGGGTCAAGGGGCCAAGCTTTTAATCAATGAAGGCAAAAAGTAGATAAAAAAGTGAGTCATGCAAGCAAGCAAATGCAAACTAAAAATAAAAGATGCCCATACAAGAATGCAATCAAGCATCTGAGAAACAAAGGGCTTGAAAGTCCACAGTCATTTTTTTTGTTATTATTGGTATATATGCCTATTTTTTTTTTGAATTTTTGTTTTGAAAGTGACACTTAATTTTGAAAAGGACGCCTATTTGGAAAATTTTATTTTGGAGGCGAGTATGGTATAGAGCTTTGAAACCTTAACCATCATAATCTAAAATTCATTAGATTTTCGCAAGAGACTTAACAAAAGAGTCAACGTGATTTATACTTTGGCTTTTAGTCATATTCTCTCGCAGCCCATCCTTCTTAGTTGGTCTTTGCCATTCTTCGAGTTCACAGCCCACCATGGAGGGAGAAGAGAAGAATTAAGAAAGCTCACAAAAGGTTTTCAAGAATGAGGTACGCTCCTCCCCTGCCCTTATGCCTGTTGGGATTCGGTCTTCGGCTTAGGAAAATTTTGTTGCTTTTTTTGCCCTTATTCATGCATGCTTACGACTAAGGTTTTCCTTGCGGGGACTTTGCCCTCTTGACATGCTTTCTTTTATCATAACTTCATTTTCTTTTCTTCGAAACAGATAAAGACCTAATTGTACTTGGGCTTTAAGCATTTTGTTCCCTTTTTGGCCCTGACTTCTACCTACTAGGGCGGCGGGCAGGCTTGGTTGGTAACCCCTAACTTGTGTTCCCTCTCGTGAGCCGAAAGGAAGAGAATAGGTAAGGCTTTTACACTCTTGATTGGGTCAGACTTTCCTTGAATTCCGGGCTGCTCGAGTTTAAGAATAAAGTGTGTAGTGTGTGCGTGAATTGACCCAAGAGTTAAACCGTCGAGACTGAAGAATGATTTTAAAGATTTTGATTTTTTTCGGTGTCGTGGCCCATGTACTATACCAGCTTCCATAATTTTCAATTTTTTTTTGTTTTGTTTTTGCTCTTTTTTTCTTTTTTTTCTTTTTATTTTTCTTTCATTTTTTTTCATTTTTAAGGATAGTATTTCTTTAGATAGAGACCATTCCAAGGATGAGTTAGCTCTTCGCCTTCCGCATTAATCAATTTATAAGTGTTTCCAGGATAAACATCTTTTATAATAAAGGGGCCTTCCCAATTAGGTTGGAGTTTTGAACGTGGTCCACCTAGTTTTACAAAGATTCTTTTAATCACCAATTCGCCAACTTTGAATTTTCTCTCAATCACTTTGTTTTGATAAAAACGTGAAAGCCGGTTTTGATAAATGCCCGCATGCTCGGCAGCAGCCAGACGCTTCTCATCTAGGAGTTCCAACTAGGCAAGGAGAGATTCATGCCGCTCATCAATAGAGAATTCTTTGTCCAATTGTACTCGCAGAAAAGGAACAAGAATCTCGTAAGGAACTACCGCCTCCATTCCATAAGTTAGGGCAAAAGGGGTTTGCCCTGTAGGGGTACGAATGGAAGTACGATAGGCCCAAAGAGCTTCAACCAATTTTTCTGGCCAATCCGCAAATTTGTTAGCCTCACACGTTTTCTTGACAATCTTAATCAAAGACTTATTAGTTGTCTCTGCTTGGCCATTGCCCTGCGGATAATAAGGAGATAAATGATGCAATGTAATGTTATACCTGTTGCAGAGGTCCTGAAGTTCCTGAGAGATGAACTGGGGTCCATTGTCGATGACGATGGTACTTGGGATGCCGAATCTTGCGATGATATTCTTCATTATGAACTTGCAGATGGTTGACGCTTTGATCTCCACGTAAGCTTCCGCTTCCGCCCACTTGGTGAAGTATTCCGTCGCCGTCAGTATGAATGACTTTGGTTTTGTGAGGAGGGTCGGATCACCCAGGGGTCCAATGATATCGAAAGCCCACATGGCGAAAGGCCATGGGGAAGATACGGGATGGAGTGAAGAAGCTGGAGAATGAATTTTGTCGGCGTGCAGTTGGCACTTAACACACCTTCGGACATAGATAGAATAATCCTCTTCTAGAGTGGGCCAATAGAAACCTAGCCTTAGGATCTTCTTAGCAAGCATCTGGCTATTGACATGACCACCACACACCCCCGAATGGGCCTCTTCCACAACTTTCCAAGATTCATCATCATCTAGGCATCTTAATAAAACTCCAGTGAGACCTCTTCTGTAAAGCACACCTCCAATTAGAGTGTATCGCTGGGCAACCCTTCTAATGGCTTTCTTTTCTTCCGCTGTAGCTTCTTCAGGATATGATTGATCCTGGCAATATTTAGCAAATTCATAATACCACGGATTTTCTTCATCATCCAATTCTTCTTCCAAGTCCAATCGCATGACCTCCTTATTCTCAATAATTCTACCTTGCTCAACCTTCCTAAGCACCTCTTCCTTAATCCTAAGAAAAGATGGGTCTTGAATAGCGGGAATGAGCCGCTTACAAATAGTGATGGAGTGGGAATCCCTTTCGGGAAGGAGAACAAAGGAAGATGCGAGAGAAGCAAGAGCATCAGCTAGAATGTTATGGTCACGAGGGACGTGAATGAAGCTTAATTTGGTGAAAAGCTTGGTGTAAGCAGAAGTCAATTCTTGGTAAGGCTTGAGTTTAGGATTGAGCGTGCGGCACTTGGAGAGCACTTGGCGAAGAATAAGCTGACTATCACCTACAATTCGTAATTGGGTAACACCGAGTTGATGAGCGGACTCCAGTCCGGCCGAAAGAGCCTCGTACTCAGCTATATTATTTGTAACTTGAAATGCAAGCTGAGAGGCGAGCGGAATAGTGATACCCTCAGGTGATAGAAGAACAATACCAATCCCTTTCCCTTTTGAATTCAAAGCTCCATCAAAATGTAATGTTTGACGACCCGAGGATCCGAGTACCGGAAAGGAACTGGCGCGTCTCGAATCTCGGCCCGCCAACCCACGAGCCCGAAGACTCGGAAGGGTAGAAAGGAGTGGTGTGGGGTATAAGAGAAGCTGCAACGTCCACGGAGATAGCACAATAATCAAAAAGGAAATGCACATAATAATATAAATAAATCAAACTGCTACAAGGTCCACAGTGTCTCATGTCCAAAAGAAAGTACAGTCAACAGGAAAGAAAGTACAACTACACGGGGCATCCCCCGGCGTACAATAACACGGGGCATCCCCCGGAGTACAACTACGCGGGGCATCCCCTGGCTCTGGCAGACTGGCAACTAACCCTGGCTGGAAGACCCACGCTGAAACTCGGCCGCACCTCCCGCCGACCCCGCCTCACCTGAAGAGCAGGGGTGAGCCTCATCTCATTGGCCCAGTAGGGATCCCGCGAATCCCCACCTCGCACGGAAAATGAGGAAGAAGAAGATAACCCTACCAACCGAGAGTACGGTAGAACCGACAAGCTAAAGTAAATAGACAGAAAAGTCATCTACTCTAACAGTACCGTAGTACGGAACCTTGGTCCAACAAAACACGAGTCCACGTCTGCCAGTGAACAGGAGCACCATCCACAAGAAGAACGACCGGATGTGTCCCTTGACGTCTTACACCGCGTCACAAGTGTCTAGCTACAACGCCCCGGGCGTGAGACTCAGACACGCAACAAGTACCACACAACAAGGACTAGCTGGGGTCGCACTGTTCAGTGCGTGTCCCAAGCCCCCAACTACGTGTGCACACACAGACCATCTGCTCTAGGTCGAGTCCTCTAGCTGGTTTTCCCCCCCACCGGACTCTGGTGGCAAAGGCAAGGGGCCCGACGGTAACCAGCCTAAAAACCGCGTCGCACTGGGTCTCGCTCTCCACCACTCCCAGGTGGGTCTGCACCCGCATGCGCAAGAAGCTACGACTAGTGGACAGGTCACTGGAAGTAAGGACTAATCCACGGAGACCACCGATCAAACCCTAGCACAGACTCTCGATGATCCTACGGTAGGTACGGAAGCCGGGGACATGCATGAGATCCGACCGTCCCTCAAGTCACGCGGCACTCCTACCGAGGTAACTGATTCTCCGAGGAACCCCGGGCACCCCTGTGGCTCTCACTGGGTGCCCACGGCATCCCTAGGGCCACACGCCACAACCGGGTCCATAACTCATCCAACCGGAGGTCACGCTACCCGAAAAATGCGGTTCGGGGAAGGGAAAAGGTCGCACTAGGTATCCCTAGCGTGACACCGAAGAACGCGCTAGCTTTGGCTAGCTCGATCTTCCATGTCGCGCTGCCCAAGGCTAGCGCGTTCAATATGAACGCGCTAGTCTTGGATAGCGCGATCTGGAGATCGCGCTACCCGAACTAGGCACGTTCCCCACCGCCTTACTGTTCGTCTTCTCCGATGGACACGCTCGGACGACACAGCGCGTTCATCAAGAATGCGCCACTGGACTATAGCGCGACATCGGGCCGAGCCCGGTTCGCGAACTACGGCCGGAAATCACAAAACCACGCCCATTCACCCCCTTTGGTGAAGGGAAAACAATGGGGAATCACCCCACGATGACCTAGCATGCATTTAGAGCCCCCAAATCGATCAAAAACCCCACGAATCGACGGATCCGGCGCTCAAACCCCAAACATGGAAATAACCCTCCCGACATGAATCTAGCCCCTCTCGGCCTCTCCACGGCCTAGAAATCACGGGGAATGCTAGAAAGAGGGTAAGGATTCATCCCCCTACCTCAAGGAAGCTCGAAATCCACCGAATTGCCGCCGATCATCAAATCTAGCTCAACCACGAACTCCACATCCACGCGCCAATGGGGGCACCGCCGCGATCCTCTCGCCGCCGCCGTCGTCACCGCGTTGCCGCCAAGGTCCACCACCCGTCGTCGGAGGGGAAGGGGCCGCCGCGAGGTTCCAACGGGCAAGGAGGGGAAAAAGGGGAGGTGACCGTTGCGCGCTCACGGGAGGGGAAAGAAGGAAGAAGAAAAAGGGAAGAAAAATGAAAAAGAAAAGGCTTTAAATAGAAAATCCGAAAAATGCCAAAAATACCAAAAAATAGAAAAATACACCTCCTCGACCGTCTTGACGCGTTGATCGCAACGGTACCACTCGCGGGCTGGTGAACGACCCGGTTCACCCGCTACAGGGTTCCGAAGGACTCGCCGAAACCCGTACGCGGAAATCGGAAAACGCGCACGGAAAAGCCGCGGACACACTCCGGGCCTCTGAAATGAGTCTGGATCGCGCCGATCCGAACACGAAAGATGTCCGAAACGAAATTTCAGACACAACAGGGTCGAACATCCTGACAAATCAGATCCGGGACCCATAACGAAGGATCTGAAAGATCTGGGACATTACAGCCCTCCCCCCTTAAACGAATTTTGTCCTCGAAATTCAAGGATAAGGCATAAGGATGGGGGAAAGACTCACACAAACAAATAAGGATACAACTCTCGCATCTCATCCTCGCGCTCCCAAGATGCCTCGCCGCCAGAATGACGCTGCTAGACCACCTTAACCAGAAGAATAACCTTGTTCCGCAGGCGCTGCTCTCGCCGATCCTCAATGCGAACAAGAAATTCAGGAAGGGACAAGTCTGGGGTCACCTCAGGCCAAACGGCATCCTCGAGAACATGAGAATCATCGGGCATGTACTTCCGAAGCATCGACACGTGGAATACATCATGCATGGTGGAAAGCTCCGGAGGTAGCTGCAACCGATAAGCAACTTCCCCAACACGCTCAACGACGGGAAAGGGACCAACGTAGCGGGGACTCAACTTCCCACGCCTACCGAAGCGCATTACGCCCTTCATGGGAGACACTCTCAAGAAAACTCGATCTCCTACAGCAAAGCTGAGAGGTCGCCTCCTACGATCGGCATAACTCTTCTGCCGGCTCTGAGCTGCCAACATCTTCTGCCGAACGAGATGCACCACCTCAACGCACTGCTGCACCAAATTTGGTCCGGTCAAGGCACGCTCGCCCACCTCGAACCAATCAAGCGGAGTCCGACAAGGTCGCCCATACAACGCCTCATAGGGATCCATAGCGATGCTCGAATGGTAGCTGTTGTTGTAGGCAAACTCCACTAATGGCAGATGGTGGGTCCAACTCCCCTGCCACTCCAAGCAACACGGTCGCATCATGTCCTCCAAAGTCTGAATGGTCCGCTCAGACTGACCGTCCGACTGAGGATGATAGGCCGAGCTGAATGCCAACTCAGTGCCTAGAGCTCTCTGGAAGCTCCTCCAGAATCCAGAAGTGAAACGGGGGTCACGATCGGACACGATAGAGATAATAACTCCATGCAACGGGACGATCCGCTCCACATACAACCGAGCCAAATGCTGCACGCTCCAACTGACCTTGACCGGCAACAATCGCGCTGTCTTTGTCAGTCTATCCACTAGTAACCAGATACTATCCTCCCCACTGGACGTCCTCGGTAATCCAACCATAAAATCAGTGGTCACATGGTCCCACTTCCAAGCAGGAACATCCAAGGGCTGAAGTGTGCCTCCTGGTCGCTGGTGCTCTGCCTTCACCTGTTGACAGGTCAAACACTTGGCCACAAATTCTGCTACATCTCTCTTCATGCCAGGCCACCAAAACTGCCTCTTCAGGTTCTGGTACATCTTAGCCGATCCGGGGTGCACGGCATACCGACTCCCATGAGCCTCACGCAAAACCGTACGCTGTACCTGCCCCTCGGCCGGAACGTACAACCTACCTCTAAATCTCACAGCTCCATCCTCACCAAACTCCACCTCGGCCATCGACAGAATACGGGGTAGCTCGGGGTCCGCTCGCTGGGCCTCAGTCACCTGTCGACGCACCGCAGGCGTGACAGTCAGACTCGCAAGGACAGCTGATCCCTGGTCCTGTGGGACCTTGAGTCTAAAAGTCATGGTCGGAACCTGCTCCCAAAGCTTCCACTTCCTCAACAACATCTGACTGATCGTCACTCTTCTACTCAGAGCATTAGCCACGACATTCATCCTGCCAGGCTGATATGACAGAGCAACATCATAATCCTTCATGAACTCCATCCATCTCCTCTGTCTGAGCTTAAGGTCCTTCTGCGTGAACACATACCTCAAACTCTGGTGATCAGTGAAGAGCTCAAACCGCTCGCCGTACAAATAATGCCTCCAAATCTTCAGAGCGAAGATCACCGCTGCCAACTCAAGATCATGAGTAGGGTAGTTCGCCTCATGTGGCTTCAACTGCCGCGACGCATATGCCACAACTCTCCCATGCTGCATCAACACAGCACCGAGGCCTACCCCGGAAGCATCTGTACACACCACGAAACCACCCGAGCCAGATGGCAACACCAAAACCGGAGCAGTGGTAAGCAATCTCTTCAGCTCCACAAAGCTCCGCTCACACTCCTCTGTCCAGACGAACTGCACCTCTTTCCGCGTAAGTCTGGTCATCGGGGTCGCAATACGGGAAAAATCCTGAATAAACCTCTGATAATAGCCCGCAAGCCCCAAGAAGCTCTGAATCTCCGTGACAGAACTTGACCTCGGCCACTGCACCACCGCCTCGACCTTGGAGGGGTCCACGGAAACACCCTCACCAGAAATCACGTGCCCCAAAAAGTGCACCTCACGAAGCCAGAACTCGCACTTGCTGAGCTTCGCATACAACTGGTGACTGCGCAGGGCCTGCAACACCACTCTCAAGTGATGCACATGCTCCTCAGCAGACCGCGAATACACAAGGATATTGTCCACGAACACGACCACAAACTGGTCCAAGTACGGATGAAACACCCTATGCATCAAGTCCATAAACGCTGCGGGGGCATTGGTGAGCCCGAATGGCATCACCAAGAACTCATAATGCCCGTACCTCGATCGGAACGCCGTCTTCTCCACGTCTGACTCTCGGATCCGCAGCTGATAGTAGCCCAATCTCAAATCGATCCTCGAAAACACCTGGGCCAACTGAAGCTGATCGAACAAGTCATCAATCCGTGGCAACGGATACCTGTTCTTAACAGTCACCTGGTTTAACTGACGGTAGTCGATGCACAGCCTCAAACTACCATCCTTCTTCTTCACAAACAATACCGGTGCACCCCACGGGGAATAACTAGGACGAATATACCCCTTGGCCAGCAACTCCTGCAACTGCGCCTTCAGCTCTCGCAACTCAGCAGGCGCCATCCGATAAGGGGCCTTCGACATAGGCGCCGTACCCGGCACCACCTCAATCACGAAATCAATCTCTCGCTGCGGTGGCAACCCTGGTAGCTCCTCGGGGAAAACATCAGGAAACTCGCACACGACAGGAATGTCCTCTACCTCAGGGCCCTGCCGCTCGACCAAAACCACGGATGCGAGAAAACCCTGACAACCTGCATCAAGCAAACGATGCGCACGGAAAGCCGAAATAAGCAAGCGGGAAGAGGAAGACCGAATACCTTGAAACTGGAAGGTTGGTCCACGGGGCTGTCGGAAGTAGACCTTCTTCGAGCCACAATCCACCAAGGCATGATGAGCCTCGAGCCAATCCATGCCCAAAATCACATCGAAGTCCTGAAGCGGTAACGCGTAGAGTCTAACCGGCAAGTTCCGCCCTTCCACCCACACAGGTACCTTCTCAAAGCAGTACGGGGTGATCATGAAGTCACCAGTAGGCAACTCTACCGCCAAGTCACAGGACACCTCGGTCACCGGGTCCTCCACGCTATGAGCGAAAACCTCCGAGATGAACGAATGAGAAGCACCTGAATCGAACAAAACACGAGCCGCACAACCCAAAATCGAGAGGGTACCTTCCACCAAATGCGATGCCTCGGCCTCCGCCCTGGTCAGATGAGTCACTCTGCCTCGGGATCTCTGCCCACCCCCAGTAGCTGACCGTGCCAACTGAGGGAACTGTCCCTGCTGCTGGTACTGCTGTGGCTGTGCTGACGACTGCTGGGGCCGAAACTACTGCTGCTGCTGAAACTCGTACGGCTGGCGCGGTCTCTGCGGACAGTCACGTGCCATGTGCCCTTGCTTGTCGCACCTGAAGCAAATCACGGGCGCGAACACGGTCTTCCTGGATGAGAACCACCGCACCTAGGACAGCCATCCCGCGAACCAGTCATCGAACCCTGACGCTGAAAAGCCACCGGCTGCTGAACACTGCCCAACGACTCCTGCCCCGACTCCTTACGATCCTGACGCCTCTTTCTAAAACCAGCTTCCTTAAGCAACTTCTTAAGCTTCAACTTGAACGATGAACCTGGCGCAGGAGCCGCAGTCAACGTCGCCGTTGATCCGCCTGTTGAGAGCTGGACGGTACTTTGCTGTTGTATCCCTGCCGGCTGGCTGAAATCTGCCTGCACCTGACTAGTACTTCCCTACCCTCGAACCTTCTGCAAATCTCTCTCTAGCGCTGTCGCTGCCTTACATGCCGCGTCCAAACTGGTCAAACCCGACGCAAGAAGATGGTGCCTCAACTCTAGCCTCAGACCACCAACAAACTGATCGGTCTTCACCTCCTCGTCCGCCATGATATGAGGAGCATAACGGCCCAACTCGATAAACCTGGCACGGTACTCCATCACCGTCATGTCACCCTGAGTCAGCTCCATGAACTCTCGCAACCTCTGCGACATGACAAAAGACGGACAGAAGGCACGCTCGAAAGCCGTGACGAACTCCTGCCACACGATCTGCCGAAGAGGACGAGATTGGAACACTGAACCCCACTCCGATGTCCACCAAGTACGGGCCGATCCCTGAAGATGATGAGTGGCCAGCGCCACCTGCTCCTCCTCGGGACACTCCATCGCACTGAAAATCAGCTGCACATCATCCAGCCACTCTCTGGCCACCTCAGGATTTGACTGCCCACCAAAAGAAGGAGGCTGATACAGTAAAAACTCCTTCAGCACACGACCGCGACCACCTCGAGCCTGATCCTCACCAGCTTCGCCACCCTGCTGCTGATGACCTCCCTGCCACTGCTGAAACACATACTCAAACATGCCTCGGAAGAAATTGTCCATCCCTGGAGCTCTCGCATCTCTAGGTACACCCTCGGAAATTGAAGCCCTGCTCTGCTCCTCTGGACCACCACTAGACTCTCCCTGCTGGGCACGAGTCCTCCTCCGTGGCGCCATAACACACCTGGCATCAAGAAAAAGTACCGGAAATCAATAAAACACACGACCCTAAGCTAGTCGCCGACTGTACAGGACATTCATGGACCTTATGGACCACTGCAATTCATTCCAAGTTCCGATATACCTCCACAACCTCGCTCTGATACCAGCTGTGACGACCCGAGTATCCGAGTACCGGAAAGGAACCGGCGCGTCTCGAATCTCGGCCCGCCAACCCACGAGCCCGAAGACTCGGAAGGGGAGAAAGGAGTGGTGTGGGGTATAAGAGAAGCTGCAACGTCCACAGAGATAGCACAATAATCAAAAAGGAAATGCACATAATAATATAAATAAATCAAACTGCTACAAGGTCCATAGTGTCTCATGTCCAAAAGAAAGTACAGTCAACAGGAAAGAAAGTACAACTACACGGGGCATCCCCCGGCGTACAACAACACGGGGCATCCCCCGGAGTACAACTACGCGGGGCATCCCCCGGCTCTGGCAGACTGGCAACTAACCCTGGCTGGAAGACCCACGCTGAAACTCGGCCGCGCCTCCCGCCGACCCCGCCTCACCTGAAGAGCAGGGGTGAGCCTCATCTCATTGGCCCAGTAGGGATCCCGCGAATCCCCACCTCGCACGGAAAACGAGGAAGAAGAAGACAACCCTACCAACCGAGAGTACGGTAGAACCGACAAGCTAAAGTAAATAAATGGAAAAGTCGTCTACTCTAACAGTACCGTAGTACGGAACCTCGGTCCAACAAAACACGAGTCCACGCCTGCCAGTGAACAGGAGCACCATCCACAAGAAGAACGACCGGATGCGTCCCCTGACGTCTTACACCGCGTCACAAGTGTCTAGCTACAACGCCCCGGGCGTGAGACTCAGACACGCAACAAGTACCACACAACAAGGACTAGCTGGGGTCGCACTCGTAAGTGCGTGTCCCAAGCCCCCAACTACGTGTGCACACACAGACCATCTGCTCTAGGTCGGGTCCTCTAGCTGGTTTTCCCCCCCACCAGACTCTGGTGGCAAAGGCAAGGGGCCCTACGATAACCAGCCTAAAAACCACGTCGCACTGGGTCTCGCTCTCCACCACTCCCAGGTGGGTCCGCACCCGCGTGCGCAAGAAGCTACGACTAGTGGACAGGTCACTGGAAGTAAGGACTAATCCACGGAGACCACCGATCAAACCCTATCACAGACTCTCGATGATCCTATGGTAGGTACGGAAGTCGGGGGCACGCATGAGGTCCGACCGTCCTTCAAGTCACGCGGCACTCCTACCGAGGTAACTGATTCTCCGAGGAACCCCGGGCACCCCTGTGGCTCTCACTGGGTGCCCACGGCATCCCTAGGGCCACACGCCACAACCGGGTCCATAACTCATCCAACCGGAGGTCACGCTACCCGAAAAACACAGTTCGGGGAAGGGAAAAGGTCGCGCTACGTATCCCTAGCTTGACACCGAAGAACGCGCTAGCTTTGGCTAGCGCGATCTTCCATGTCACGCTGCCCAAGGCTAGCGCGTTCAATATGAACGCGCTAGTCTTGGATAGCGCGATCTGGAGATCGCGCTACCCGAACCAGGCGCGTTCCCCACCGCCTTACTGTTCATCTTCTCCGACGGACACGCTCGGACGACACAGCGCGTTCATCAAGAACGCGCCACTAGACTATAGCGCGACATCGGGCCGAGCCCGGTTCGCGAACTACGGCCGGAAATCACAAAACCACGCCCATTCACCCCCTTTGGTGAAGGGAAAACAATGGGGAATCACCCCACAACGACCTAGCATGCATCTAGAGCCCCCAAATCGATCAAAAACCCCACGAATCGACGGATCCGGCGCTCAAACCCCAAACATGGAAATAACCCTCCCGGCATGAATCTAGCCCCTCTCGGCCTCTCCACGGCCTAGAAATCACGGGGAATGCTAGAAAGAGGGTAAGGATTCGTCCCCCTACCTCAAGGAAGCTCGAAATCCACCGAATCGCCACTGATCTTCAAATCTAGCTCAACCACAAACTCCACATCCACGCGCCAATGGGGGCACCGCCGCGATCCTCTCGCCATCGTCGTCGTCACCGCGCTGCCGCCAAGGTCCACCACCCGTCGCCGGAGGGGAAGGGGCCGCCGCGAGGTTCCAATGGGCAAGGAGGGGAAAAAGGGGAGGTGACCGTTGCGCGCTCTCGGGAGGGGAAAGAAGGAAGAAGAAAAAGGGAAGAAAAAAGAAAAAGAAAAGGCTTTAAATAGAAAATCTGAAAAATGCCAAAAATACCAAAAAATAGAAAAATACACCTCCTCGACCGTCTCGACGCGTCGATCGCAACGGTACCACTCGCGGGCTGGTGAACTACCCGGTTCACCCGCTACAGGGTTCCGAAGGACTCGCCGAAACCCGTATGCGGAAATTGGAAAACGCGCACGGAAAAGCTGCGGACACACTCCGGGCCTCCGAAACGACTCCGGATCGCGCCGATCCGAACACGAAAGATGTCCGAAATGAAATTTCAGACACAACAGGGTCGAACACCCTGACAAACCAGATCCGGGACCCATAACCAAGGATCCGAAAGATCCGGGACATTACAAAATATCCACAATGAATCGGATTGATTGACGGACATTAGTTCCTCATCTGGAAACTCTGAGCGAACAGGGTCAAATCTGGGGAGAGAGTGATGAGCAAGATGTTCTGCTATGGCGTAGCCTTTAATCACTTTTTGCTGAATGTAGATGATGTCAAACTGAGAGAGGAAGCTTTGCCATCGCGCCAATCGGTCAATGAGAACAGATTTTTCAAGAAGGAACTTGATTGGATTCATACGAGCAATGAGATGAACCTCGTGAGCTAAGAAATAATGCTTGAGTTTCTGAACTACCCAGACTAAAGCTGCACAAGTCTTCTCCATGGCTGAGTACCTCTGCTCACATGGGTTAAAGAGTTTTGACAAGTACTAGGCTGCCCTCTCTTTTCCTTCTTCATCAACTTGGGCTAGGACAGCGCCTACAGAGTCATCCAGGATAGAAATATAAAGAACAAGCGGTTTGCCCTGAACTGGCGGCCTCAGGACAGGAGGATTTGATAGATAATCCTTCAATCCGTCAAAAGATGCCTGATGTAGACACGTCAAAATTGATACTATGTTGATCAAAACTCATGTCACTATGTTAACGCCCCAAAGTGAACTTCAATATTTCTATAATATAAAGTTTTTCTCTTTTGTGTGGGTTTTTATGATGTTTCTTGCATTTTTGTAATTAACGACTTGAAGAGGGGCATGATTTAAATAACGACCTAATCTGGGGCGTGTTCTAGAGAAAGGACGGCTGGTGTTAAGGGCATCAATTTCTGGTATTTTACGAGTCCCACCATGATTGAAAAATCAAGAATTAACGTCCTTCCTTAGGGCGTGTTTTCAATTAACGCCTTTGCTTCAGGCGTCGTCTCATAATTTTCAGAAAAAGAAAGTTTTTATTACTAAAATTGAATCCAGGAGTTGACGCCTTAGGGCAGGACGTCAATTTTAATTGACGCCCTTCTGAGGGTCGTCTCTCACCCTTCCATGTCCGGTTTGAACACACCTTTCCTGGAGAGTTCCCTGCCTTGGTTAATCACTTGCTCAATTGGGGAACTAGAGTCCTTGCCTTTAATGATCATTGCTTGTTCTTATCCCATTAGAATACGGTTTTGGGTCCTATAAAAGGATGCCCTGGTTGATCTCGCGCGAGGTAACGGGCTGGTGATTCGCGCGAGGTTACGGGTGCTGGCTATTGAGATTACAGAAGCTAGTTTACATAGGCTCTCTGCTTCCTCCTGCTGCCGCAACCGAAGCGTCAACGTGGTTTTCCCCTTTACTGTTTACAGGAACAGTAGGGGCTATCTTTCTCCCGTTTGTCTTCATCATCTCATCATCGATCACTATATTCTTCCTTTGCATTAGTATTGCATCTCTTTCCCTTTCCCTAATTCTTTAGGGGTTTTAAAAAAAAATAAACAAAAGGTGCACACTTTATGCTCCTCTTTCATCATCATATTATTTCCTTGGATTGATGCTACACACACGTTTGGCTGATCCTCTCTTCTTTTGATTGTTTGTTCTTTGATTAAGGGTAATCAAGAGGAAAACCCCCTTCATCGGCCGGCCGATAGGAGGAGGAGGAAGGAATCTACATCCATCCCGCATCCTTATCTTCACTAGGTATTCGCGATCAATTTCCTTTATTTTTGAGGTAACCCCTCTGGCGATCACACTCTTTATTAGCACCACGTGCTCCTTTACTCCTTTTCATTTATTCCCCTTCTTATACAAATATTTTTTATCTTAAAAGTGGATCTTCCATGATCCACAATTTGGCGATCACGGTGGGACTTCCATTGTTTTTCTATTGATTACCCCTTTCCTATTGGCACCCACGCGTGCCCTTTCCCCTTTGGCACCCACGTGTGCCCTTTCCCTTTGGTACCCACGGTACCCCTCCCTTGTGCCCTACGGGCACCCTCCACTGTGCACACTGCACACTCCCCAGGATCAGCCAGTTTGTGATTAGTCTCTTGGTTTTTTGAATTAACACCTTCCATAAAGGCGCTTTTTGACTTAACGCCTTGATCCATGGCGTCTTTTTCCTGATTAACACCTTCTGCCAAGGCGTCCTTTATCACATCTCTTGGGCTTCTACTTTGTTTGTGAATTCGCGCCCTTCCCTGTGGGCGTCCTTTTATTGATTAGCGCCTCACATCAAGGCGTGTCTTTCTTTTGAGCGTGTCCACCACTCATATTTGACGCCCTCTGTCAGAGGCGTCCTTTTCACATACAGCGCCTCACACTAAGGCGCGGTTTTCACTGTCTGTGAGCACTTCACCATGATTCACGACAGCCACGCTGTCGTTTCTTCTATTAGTAGCGACTGTTGGCAGGTCGCCTCTTTCCTGTGCGTTTGCAGAGCCTTGCTTCCTGTGTTTATTCATGCTGGATTGATTCTTATATTCATCACTTGATTATATTGGTGTGATCTGCTTATCTTATACTACATTTTGTGGCATTTGGTTGAGAGACCTCCTCTCTCTACACTAGGATTCCACACACCTCTCTTGGAATCGGGACAACCCTCCATTGAGCATTCCATCTCTTTGGACCAGAAATTCCTTTTCCAAGACCTCCGCAAGTCCCCGCACCCGTGGATTCCCTCACGGACGCTGGGCTGGTTGTACCCTTGAAGTATCCGGAGTTTAGAGAACATATCGTTGGTGAGAAAAGAGAAAGAACCTAGTTGACACGGAGGCTACACCTGGATCCAAACTAGGTTTCACTTTGCAAAGAAGAGTGAACTATTCGGCAATTAATCCACTTTAATCTCAAACATAACACTAAAATCTTGCATTCATCTCAACTTGATTGCATAAACTTGGTTGGGTTGATTTGCTTAAGCTTCTTTTGATTGAGTGATTGATTGTGTGATAATTCCTTCATAAAGCTTTCTCTCTTCTTAAGCATGCAACTCCGTTCAGGTAAGATCATCAACACGGCAAGTTATGGATACTCTTATGATGATGTGGAAGAAAATGTTTTTGATCAATCTTATGAGGCACCCCTCCAAGATTCCATCTATCATGAGGGGAATTACCCTCCTCCTCATTCTCATTATCCTCAAGTTCATGTGGTTGATACCACTACTCAAGAGGTTGTGCCCTCCTCTCAGGCTTTACCCTCCAACCCATCGGGGAACACCTCCCCTTCTTTCAACATCAATGATTTAATTCATGAATTATCTCAATTGGATGATTCCCAGCGGCAGGCAGTTCAGGACGCTTTGAAAGGGAAGTCCATTCCCTCTTCATCCTCCAATCCCCCTCCGGCCGAGAGTGGCCATCACATCACCAATGACCAGGTGGTTCTGCACAAACCCCCCTCTTGTCCACCAATGCCTGGTGCGGCCATGCCGGCCCAACAGGCAAGCTACTCAGCGGTTAGGCCCCAATTTCTCCAACCTCCCCAAATTCTACGGACGCCTATACCGAATTCTTTCATTCAAAATCCGGCCCCAGTCGAGTCAGATACTAATGCTCTACTCCTTTAGAAATTGGCTAGCATGGAAGAAAAACTAAACAAGGTTACTGCTGCCAAGAATGCCCCGGAAATCTCTCTGCCTACATTGCCAGTTTTTCACTTACCACCTTCTGAGATGCCGAACTTTTGGCGATATAATGGAACTGGCAATCCTTTTATCCATCTGAAGGATTTTATGTATGAGACTTCTTTCTGGCAAGGCAACAAGGCCTCACTGGCTTATTTGTTTAGAAGATCTCTAGAAGGGCCAGCCCTCGAATGGTTTTACTCCTTGGATCTGGCAGATGCTAGTGATTTCGATGTGGTTCAGAATAAATTCTTGCAGAAGTATAGGGACCGGGTCAGACCATCTTTATCTGTTACAGACTTGGTTGTAGAGAAAATGAAACCCGAGGAGGACTTCATCATATTTGCTGATAGATGGCGGTCAATGGTCGAGAAGTTGAAAGATACCTTATCAGAACCGGAACAGGTTAAGATGATTATATCCAATGCAACCCCTCAGTTCCGGCATATACTGGCCACGAACAGATTGACCACCATGGAGGAGCTATATGAAAGAGCTCATTATATTCAGACCCAAATGAAAGATTTGCCCATCATGGGCATGTTTGAGCCAAAACCAAGGTTGGTTAAAAAGAATACAAATGTCAACAGTAGCGGGCCCACAACTGAGGGCACGATAGCAAATGAGCAGGTTGGCGCGGTCGGCAACCCCACACCCCATCACCTATCTAACCCACGACCTCCACCACCTCCACAACAAAGCACTCTCTTCAACTCGCCACCACAACACCAATTCGCACCTCAACCTTCCTTTGCTCCGCCACAAAACCAAACGCCCCGCGCTGACCCTCCAGCTCCGCAACAATACCACCAAGTACCGCCACCCGCCAACTATGGCCAACAACAGCAACAAAGGAGACCACTAGGCCCCAAAAGGGCCCACTATCCTCCACTGCCAGAAAGTCTCCTGGATATTTTCAATGCCTTAATGGCCGCCAACTTGCTCATGCTACCAAAGGAAAGGGCAGCGTGGCCCGCTAATGTTGACACGTCCCGCTATTGTGTCTTCCACCGCTCCCCTGGTCATAACATTGATCATTGCTTCCACTTCAAGGACTACATTTATGATTTAAATGACTAGGGTGGCATTAATTGGGATGAGATGAGACAGTTTATCGCCACTATGAAAGAAAGAAGGCCTCCTCGATAGCAGCAGGCTCAGCAACCGCAGCAACCAGCTCCACTAGTACAACAGCAAGCTCCAGCACCTCAGCAAGATATGGGGATTGTCCACAACCCATTGCCGGAGCACCGAGCAAATCAGCATGTGAACCCAGTCACGTCTCTCCATGAATTAGAGAGAGGGCAGGGATGGCACGAAGAAAACGCCTCTGTCGGGGCATTTAATCATAATCCAAATCAACCTCCGCGCCTCTTGCGCACCCTTCCGTCTTCTTCTACTCCCCAATTAAGCCGTTCCCTTTTGCGCCCCGCTAATCCACTTTCTCCCACCAATTCTCCCGCCTTGCCAACCCGACCTCTCCTTACCCACCTACCGCCTCCGCAGCCTACCATGCAGCAAACTTCGCCATCCACTACTAACCCTTCACATTTGCCGTCTAGACCACTCCTTATCCGCCCATCACCAACATCCACCACAACTACTCCTCCACCAACAAGGATCCCTCCACCATCAGTTTCCCCACCTTTTATACCCAGATCTCTCCTCATTCCGCCCACTAACTCTTCCCACACTCGGTCACCCCTTCTTACCCCTACGCCTCCTGCGGGGGGGCTTCTTCATTGAACTCCTCACCAACACCCCCTACGGGGTCGCCTTCTTTAAACACCTCTCCGCCGCTTTTTAACGCCAATACACCCTCCTCTTCTTCCAATCCTCCTTTACTTGCCCCGACAGAGGCACGGTAAAATGTGGCACCGCTCCGCAGTGGACGAATGTTCCAGCGCATCTTTCCCCAGAGAGAGCAAGAGCCCGTGCAGGGGCCTAATGAACAAGAACAGGAGCAAGAGTCCGTGCCGGGTACTCAGTATGATTTGTTAAAGCATCTTGACCGAACTCCAGCAAGAATTTCCATTCTGGAATTGATTAAGAGGTCAGTCACTCACCAATTAGCTCTGAAGGAATATTTGCAGAAGGTCATGGTCAATGAAGACATCCCTGTCGAGCAGATAACCACCGTATTAACGCCCGCTAGCAGTCAGCCGGCGATTACTTTTCATGAGCATGAACTGGCACCACTCTCAGCAAGGAAATATGCTCTATGTATTACGGTGGACATTAATAAGGTGGCGGTGAAACAATGTCTGGTGGACACTGGGGCATCTATCAATGTTTTGCCGCCAAGCACTTTGAAGATGTGCGGCATTCCCGAAAACCTGATTCGGCCATCTACCATAACAGTCACAGCATACGACAATACCAAGAAGCCTCCTCTAGGCATGATCACATTAAAAGTCAGTTTGGGTCCAGCCACAATCACGATCGATTTCCACATTTTGGATATGGATCCAACATTTAATGGCATTCTGGGCCGCCCTTATATTCAACAGCTTGACGCAGTGCCCTCCACAAATCATCAGTGCCTCAAGTTTCCACACAAAGGCTGCATCATCAAAGTTACCAGTATGCCAATTCTGCCAGAGGAAGATATACACTTGGCTTCATCAGTTCCTTCCATCTGGCCTGCCAATAAGCCGTTACTGCCAGTGCTGGACATCCCTCACCCAAGGCTGATGCCACCTGAGATAGTCACGACAGTTGCTATGACACCCCTGACTGCCAAGGGGAAGAAGAAGAAAAGTATGATAAACACCCTTGGTTGGGATATTTTAATGAAAATGGGGTACCAGGTTGGCAAAGGCCTGGGTGTCAATTGTCAAGGTAGAACTAAGCCTGTCAAGCCACAAAGATTGCTTGCACGGGGCGGCCTAGGCTATAAAGTACCAAGCAAGAATGAAGAAGAACCATGGGCAGTCATGACATCCACTCTGAAGACGGATCACCAACCACTTACTTGGACATTGCAGACACATTTTATTAAAGGTGGCGTCCAAAATAATGAGCAGACTACGATAATCACTTCCATGTTAGATTGTCAAGATGTTCATGCTAGACAGTTTGCTCGACATATTGCTCCACTGGTTACATACAAAGCCCTGGAATCTCTAAGGCCTGATAAGAGAAGGAAAATGGATGATCCAGAGTGTGACTGATATAGATGGTTTGATATGAATGACATCACTATTTCCTTAAGCCGTCTCTTCATGCCGACTGATCCAGAATGGCCGCCACTGATCCACGACTTGATTGAAAAGCCTGTGGTGATAACAGATAAGAAGCAGTTGCTGAGTGACTACACAGACACCGGAGAGCCAGATGTTCCATATGAAGAAGGATTTACAATAGACAGGCTGTGGGCCGGCCTTTTCTCTCTCACTTCTATGCATCCATCTCTTCTTGCTTCTTTATATTCTCATTGGTTCTCTCGCGTGCCGAGACCGCCGCCAATTATGATCAGCTTTTCTCCATATTCATTACAAGTTTCTCCCCCGATTCCTCCCTTACTCCTCGAGCAATTATCCAAACTCTCCATCACACCCCCGCGCGGGTCATCACTGATTCAATCTTTCTCCAAACTTTCAATCTCCACTCCTCCTGCTATTCTCCCTTCACATTACTTTCTTCTAGAAAAGGAAAATAAAAATGAAGATAAAGATAAAAACGAAAAAAAAATGCCAAAATACCAACTCTTCAGTCCTCCATCTCCGTTGAAGAGACTTCTTATCTCTCTTCTGAGTGTGTACCGACCCGGGGGCCACTCTTCCATGATTCATTGGTAAATCTTTTTTCCCCCTCTGGTGAGGGGTCTCCTTCTGTACCTCCTTCTGTATCCACTTCTTCACCTCCTTCCTCCTTTTCAGCTTATTCTAATCAAGCTAGTTGTTCCTCTTCTTCTAATAAAATTCATGGGGTAGATTTTCATAAGAAATCCAAGGGTAAGCAGATTCTGTGTAGATTTTTGTTGGAGTTAGCCAGCAGGTGCCAGGCTTGTTTAGCTTTTCCCAAATTCGTGGAGAATCCGATTATCCTGCCAGAGTTGGAATATGAGGATGCTGATGTTTCTTATGAGTGTTTTGGTGTCTATGAAATCATGAATGATGAAGACCCTATTGAAGAGGGGGATGAAAGTTATGAAGAATATGAGGACGAGGCTGATGCCTTTGCTAGTGGCATGAGAAGATTCGACGAACCATTAGCCTCCGTATAAGAACCTACCAAGGAAGTAAATTTGGGTACGGAAGAAGACCCTAGGATTGTCCTCATCAGCAAGAATTTGCCGCCTTCCGAAGAGGAAGCGCTTATTTTGGTACTTCAAGAATATAAGGACACGTTCGCATGGAGTTATGAAGATATGCCCAGATTAGACCCTGCGCTCGTTGAACATCGCCTTACACTTAAGCCAGGGTCTATCCCGGTCAAACAACTCTTGAGACGTTTCCACCCTAACATGGCTTTAAAGATGAAAGAAGAGGTCGACAAGCTTCTTAAGGCTAGATTTGTTAGAGTTGTCCTCTATCCTAACTGGGTGGCTAACCTCGTCCCAGTCATGAAGAAAGATGGGGAGGTTCGGATTTGTATAGACTTTCGGGACCTCAACCGTGCGTGTCCTAAAGATGACTTTCCCCTCCCTCATATTGATGTTCTGATTGATAATACGACAGGATTTGAGACCCTCTATTTCATGGATGGATTTTCGGGTTACAATCAGATTCGTCTGGCTGAAGAAGATCAAGAGAAAACATCATTCACTACACCATGGGGTACATACTGCTATGTGGTCATGCCTTTTGGACTCAAGAATGCTGGAGCCACCTATCAGAGGGCTATGATGGCAATTTTTCATGATATGATCCATATTTATATTGAGGTGTATGTGGACGACCTGGTAGTAAAATCAAGGACAAGGATTGAGCATCCTCGGGTTCTAGCCAAGGTCTTGCAAAGATCACGAGAGTATCAGTTGAAAATGAACCCCAAGAAGTGTGTATTTTGCATTTCGTCGGGGAAGCTGCTTGGATTTATTGTCAGCAAAAGGGGAATTGAAGTTGATCCCAACAAGGCAAGGGCCATCAGAGATATGCCTCCTTTAAAGAATTTGAAGGAAGTTCGAGGATTAATCGGGAGGTTGCAATTTATTTGCCGCTTCGTCTCCCAGCATTCACAAAGATGCAGGCCGTTTTACGAGCTCACTAAGCTGGGAGTCAAGTTTAATTGGGATGACAAGTGTCAGGCAGCCTTTGACGGATTGAAGGATTATTTGGCCAATCCTCTTGTCCTGAGGCCGCCAATTCCAGGCAAACCACTTATCCTCTATATTTCTGTCCTGGATGACTCTGTAGGTGCCGTCCTAGCTCAAGTGGATGAAGAAGGGAAGGAGATGGCAGCATACTACTTGTCTAAACTTCTAAACCCATGTGAGCAGAGGTACTAAGCCATGCAAAAGACTTGCGCTGCTTTGGTCTGGGTGGTTCAGAAGTTAAAACACTATTTCTTAGCTCACGAGGTTCACCTCATTGCTCGCATGAATCCGATTAAATTCCTTCTTAAAAAATCTGTTCTCACCGACCAATTGGCACGTTGGCAAAGCTTCCTCTCCCAGTTTGACATCACTTACATTCAGCAAAAAGCTATCAAAGGCTACGCCATTTCCGAACATCTTACGCACCACCCTCTACCCCGATTTGATCCTGTCAATTCAGAGTTTCCAGATGAAGAACTAATGTCCATTAACCAACCCCACGATCCTATGTGGACATTACATTTTGATAGAGCTCTAAATTCCCAAGGAAGAGGGATCGGCATGGTTCTTTTAACACCAGAAGGGGTCACCATCCCATTTGCTTCTCAGCTCACTTTCCCTGTTACGAACAACATAGCTGAGTATGAGGCCCTTTTGGCCGGCCTTCAAACCGCTCATAAATATGGTGTTACCCAATTACGAATCGTGGGTGACAGTCAACTCATTCTACGCCAGGTGCTTGTCAAGTGCCGCACTATCAATCCTAAACTCAAGCCCTACCAGGAACTTGCTTCAGCTTATGCCAAACTCTTCACCAAGTTGATCTTCGTCCATGTCCCTCGAAGCCAGAACATCTTAGCTGACGCTCTTGCCTCTTTGGCCTCTGCTTTAGTCTTTCCTCCCCAACAAGATTTTCACGTTCCTTTAATTCATCAGCGTGACACTCCAGCTATTAAGGATCGTGCATTCCTCGACATTAGGGATAAGGTGCTCGAGAAGGTCAGGCGGAGTGAAACTCTTAAAGGCAAAGAGGTCATGTTATTAGATTGGCAAGAAGAGTTGGCTGATGAAGAGAAACCTTGGTATTATGAGATTGCCAGATACTGCAATGATCAATCCTATCCCGAAGAAGCCACTATGGAAGAAAAGAAAGCGATCAGAAGAGTGGCTCAACGGTATGTTTTGGTTGGAGGTGTGCTCTATAGAAGAGGGCTCACGGGTGTTTTATTAAGATGCCTCGACGATGATGAATCTTGGAGGATCGTGGAAGAGGCGCATTCAGGAGTGTGTGGTGGTCATGTGAATAGCCAGATGCTAGCTAAGAAGATCCTTAGGCTAGGCTTCTATTGGCCAACTCTAGAAGAGGATTATTCTATCTATGTTCGAAGGTGTGTTAAGTGCCAATTGCACGCCGACAAGATTCATTCTCCTGCTTCTTCACTCCATCCCATGTCCTCCCCATGGCCTTTCTCCATGTAGGCTTTCGATATCATTGGACCTCTTGGTGACTCGAACCTCCTCACGAAGCAAAAATCATTCATCCTCACGGCAACGGAGTACTTCACCAAGTGGGAGGAAGCGGAAGCATTCGTGGAGATCAAAGCATCAACCATCTGCAAATTCATAATGAAGAATATCATCGCCAGATTCGGCATCCTGAGTACCATCATCACCGACAATGGACCTCAATTCATCTCTCAAGAGCTCAAGGATCTCTGCAATAGGTATAACATTGCATTGCATCATTCTTCTCCCTCTTATCCACAGGGCAATGGCCAGGGAGAGGCAACTAATAAAACCTTGATCAAAATTGTTAAAAAGACGTGTGAAGCTAATGAATTCTCGGATTGGCCAGACAAGCTAGTTGAAGCTCTCTGGGCCTATCACACTTCCATTCGTACCCCCACAGGGCAAACCCCTTTCGCCCTTACTTACGGAATGGAGGCGGTAGTCCCTTATGAGATTCTTATTCCATCTTTGCGAGTACAATTGGACAAGGAATTCTCTATTGAGGAGCGTCGTGATTCACTCCTTGCCCAGTTGGAACTCCTAGATGAGAAGCGTCTGGTCGCCACTGAGCATGCACGCGTTTATCAAAACAGGCTTTCACATTTTTATCAAAAGAAAGTAATTGAGAGAAAATTCAAAGTCGGTGAGATGGTAATTAAGAGAATTTTTTTAAAACCTGGTGGGCCCCGTTCAAAACTCCAACCAAACTGGGAAGGACCATTCGTTATAAAAGATGTTTATCCTGGCAATGCTTATAAATTGATTAATGCTGAAGGAGAAGAATTAACTCACCCTTGGAATGGTCTGTACCTTAAGAAATACTACCCCTAATTTAAAAAAAAATAGAAATCTTCAAAATCCAAAAAAATATATAATAAAATTTCAAAAATCCAAAAAAAATATATTGACAAATTTTTAAAATGGTTGCCATGGTTGCGAGGACGCAAGGTCTGAAGGGTCAAAGTTGAGTATTCATTCATCAGTCTTGTTAACTTAAAATGGGGTCGACACCCACACACACTACACGCTTAAACCTCGAACTCAAGCGGTGCAAAATCTGATGGAAAGTCAAAACCTGACTAAAAGTGAAGACAATACCCATTCTTTTCTTATTCGGCCCATAAGGGAGGAAGGGAGGCCTCGGGGTAGACTCGCCAAGCCTGCCCGCCGCCTTAGTAGGTGGAAGTCAGGGCCCAAAAGGGAACAAAATGTCACAAAAAAAAGCCCAAGTACAATTAGGTTTATGTTCATCAAATCAGTTTCAAAGTGAAAGTCAAATTGTGAAAAGAAGAGCATGTCAAGAGGGCAAAGTCCCCGCAAGGAGAACATTGGGCGTATGCATGCAATATGAAAAGAGGCAAAAGGCAACAAAATTTCCCTATGCCAAAGACCGAACCCCAATAGGCATAGGGTAGGGGAGTTAGTTTTGCCTCGAGCTTTTCAGAATCCCTTATGGGCTTCCTTATATCTTCTTCCACCTCTTTCTTTGTGGTAAGTCATAAACCAGCACGATGGTCGACACTAACCTAAGAGATTGCACCGTGCGAGAGCTTGTGTATAAGTTCAATCACTATCACGTCAACCCCTTTTGATTAATCAAGAAAGGTCAATGAATCCTCGATGATGACCGTGTAGGACCGAGTTCCCTAGTAGCTTTGTCAACCTATGCTGAAAGATGAACAATTAACGCCTCTGAGTAAGGCGCCTTTTTGAAATTAACGCCTTAGTGGAAGTCGTCTTTTATCAAATAACGCCTTTAGATAGGTCATCTTTTCAACAAAAATCAAAAATCTTTTTCAAAATCATGCCATCACCTAGGGCGTCTTTTATTTGAATAACGACTTAATCTAAGGCGTCTTTTTCAGCAAATAAAAGAAAAAATATATAAAAAGAAAAAAAAGAAAAAGAATGGTGATTTATTCTTCATAAGTGTGCTTGCATTTTGCATTGGGCATCTTTCTATT
This sequence comes from Amorphophallus konjac, assembly GCA_022559845.1. NCBI lineage: Eukaryota > Viridiplantae > Streptophyta > Magnoliopsida > Alismatales > Araceae > Amorphophallus > Amorphophallus konjac. Next base: position 212,886,050 of record CM040122.1, read on the forward strand.
ATGGTTTGCATACGTGTGCTTGCGTGTTGCATCTCCCTTTATTGGTTATTTCATTGACCTTGTTAAAGGCTTGGCCCCTTGACCCGTTATCATGGTCAAAGTAAAGACGTCCCTTGCTTATTGAGCAAGGGGCCAAGTCGAATAGATGAATTAACCTGTTTATTCAAGTGTGAACCACAACTACAAGTACAGGACAAAATAAAGCGAACGCAAAGAATGTGGAAAAGAAGCAAAGTACACAACCACAAGTACACAACTACACAAGTGCTCAAGTAATAAAAAATCTCAATCTCATATATATATGCATCATGAATGTCTGAGTACAGGTGTGAGGGTGGAGGAGTACAAGTAAGTCTCTCAGCTCTCACCTCCACCCTCCTCTCTCCTACTCTCTACCTCGTCCTCGTCGTCCCGAGGAGACGCTGGTGGAGGGGGCATGGGCCCCCGTGAAGAAGATGGAACTCAAACCTGGCCCCCTGCCTCGCTCCTCTCTCGAAGAGAAGAACCCGCCACAAAGGTGGAGCTGGTGAAGGAGTACCCCGCAGCACGTGCTCGCTCACGCCCTCGCTGGAGACGCTCCTCTGACGCTCGTAGCCGCTCCTGGGTGACGGCCAGCTGCATCCTCAGATCCGCCAGCTCACGCTCGCGCGCCGCCACCTGCTCCTGGTACCGGGCAAGGTCCGTCTGCTGCTGCTCGTGGTGCCGGCCACGGTCCGCCAGGTGCTCCTCTCGCTCTCGAGCGCGCTCCCTCCGCTCCAGCTCAAGAGCAACCCGCAGCTCTACCACGTCCTGCGGCAGCTCCTCTCGTCGCCTCAAGGCCCGCTCTAGCTCTGTAATCCGCTGCTCGCGGATCGCCAACTCTGTTCTGGCCAGGGCAGCCTGGGTACGTGCCGCCTGTAACTGTCTGGTATGCAAATAGACGCAAGTAAGAGCGGCTCGAAGCTCCTCAGTCTGTAAAAAATGAAGTTCATCAGTGCACGATGATAAAAATAATCAGTAATTGAATGAGGTCTGAGTTTTTGAAACTTACCCGTGAGGCGAGGTCGCGCTCTGCCTCCTCGGCCCGAGCCACTGCCCCCGCCAGCTGCTCCGCTAGTGCAGTCGCCTCTGCACTAGGCCCTCTCGAGCTAGGGGCCTCTCCCGTATCTCTCCCTACTGCTCCCTGCTGGGCACACTGCATTCATTGAGATTGTCAGTGGCTAATCATCAATAATTCATGAAAAAAAATTCATTTGCATAAATTTAACACTCACCAGGGTCTCAAGGTCCGCCCGTATGGTGGCCAGCTAGTCCTCCAGGCTGTGTAGGTGGGCCTGGGCATCCATCGCTGCAATGTCTCGTGCATTCTGCATCCATTACATGTTAGTCACATGATAGATGCATAAGCATTTGCATTCAATTCAGAATAATTGCATTCATACATACCCCTAGGATCCTCATCTGTGGTCGGCCGGCGTATACCTCCTAGTAGCGCCGGAGGTACTCGGAGCTGTCGATCGCCTGGGAAGTGACTCGGGTCCCGCCTCGCCGCTAGTCGGCGTACTGGTCCTCGAACCCCACCCTCCAGTCGATCGCCTTTGTGCGACCGCGTGTCTTCTTTCCAATTCCTCGCGGCTCCCCTACCTCTATCCACTCCTGGTGTAGGCCCAGGGTCCTCATCACCAACCTAAGCCGTAACGGCTCGATCTCGCGCAGGCAATGAACCCAAAGCTCATGCCCAAAACGAGGTCGCCCCGCTACAACCCACGGCTGGCCCTCGTCTGTCATCCCCTCATAGGGACTCCATCGCACCTGCATCCACAAACATACATTCATCATCCATAGTATCACATTCTATAACATAAACAAAATAAAAAATTTTGCATCATGCATACCAGCGAGGGAGGGAAATCTTGAAACTCTCTACGCAATACCCACAGCTCGTAGCCGAGTGGGGCTCCAAACACCACTGGCAGCCAGCGCTGTGCTAGAGGGAAAGCTCCCTCACCTCCAGGCTGTGGGTCGACGCGTCCCATCGGCATGTACAGATGGCTCCAAACCTGCATCCATGCATTGCATTAGTGAGGCATTCACATGCATAAAGTAAAAGAGAAGAAAGGAAAAAAGATGTGCATACCTGAAGAAAAGGTGAGAAGCCGCTGACGGTCGTCTCTCGTCCTGTCCCCGTGGACAGGTCAGCTATCAAGTGCGCCAGCAGCGCAGCTCCCCAGGCGTACCTGCCGACTCCCTCTAAGTCGTCGAGGATCCCTAGGAATCGACAGTTGATGACGTCGCCCTTCGTGCCGAGCAATAGCCTCCCGAGCAGCAATAATAGGAACCTCCTCAGGTCTCGGTCTGCTCTCTCCCTGTCGGCTGGGTCCTGGCAATAGGCTGCCCTAGCCCCATCGATCAACCTCTGAGAAAACTGCTCTAAGGACTCCCCGGACCTATGCCTAGCATCCCCCAAGCCCATCACTGTAGTCAGATCAGTGCGGAAGATAGTCCTACACTCGCTAGGTGTCTCGTAGACCATCTCTAGCCCTAGCAGTCTCTCGGCCAACTCAGTATAGTCTGGTAAGGTGATCCCGCTCACTGCCTCACCATCTACCCTCAATCTAGTAATCCTAGCCACATCATCTAGGGTAGGAACCATATGACCCCAAGGCATCAGGAATGCCCGGCTAGTCCTATCCCATCTCTCCCTCAAAACCTGGATAAGTGCTAAGTCAGGCCTAATGGGCTCTATGCTAAGGAAGGCCCCGAACCCCCTAGCATCTACCCTGGCTCTCTGGAACTCGGGGAGGCCGTAATATGCTGCCCGGACCATGATCCAAGAGATCCGTGTCCTCATCAACCCCTGCATGCGTAAAGAAGAAATTTGGCTTATTATTTTGATTATTCCTGAGGAAGTTCACTTAATTGCCTTGGTTTGAGATGTTGATGTTTGATTTAATTAACGACGGCCCTTGGGTCGTGGTTTGTTTAATTGGCGCCCCTGAGGGGGGCGTGGTTTCTAAGTGAGCTTTGAATTTACGACCTGCCCTAGGTCGTTGTTTATTTAAGAGACGCCCCTGTGGGGGGGCGTGGTTTTGTGGTTAATTTCTAATTTCCTAAAGGTTTTTTTTTATTGACGCTCGTCCCAGGGTCGTCATTTGTTTAGTTAACGCCCTTGTGAGGGACGTTTTCTGAAAATGAACTTTTAGTAATTTTTGGAATAAAATGAAATGGACGGCCACTCCTATGGTCGTTATCTGTTGAATTGACGCCCCGATGGGGAGCGTTGTTTTCCAGGGTTTTTGAAAATAAAATAAAAACATCATGCGAGATATAAATCAAGGCATTAATATTGAAGAGGTAATTGAAAAAATTGAGAAGTATGAAATTAACGGCATGATTGATAAAACATGATGATTCCAATTAACGACATGCTACAGGGCGTGTTCTCATGAAATTAAATTGATTCAAAATAAATAAAATGAATTGACGACCCCAGGTATAGGCGTCTTTTCTTTAATTCACGACACCCCTGGGGGCGTCTTCTTTCTGAATCTCTGGCTTTCTCCCCCGATGGCTATGGAAATGGAGTGAAATTTTGAAATAAAAATAAAAAAAATGGGAAATGGGGTTTTAGGGGCTTACCTTCTGTCGTCTAGATTCAACAACCCCTCCACGGAGTTGTTGCCGGGGTTGTCGTGGCCGCCGTAGTTGGCCACGGCGAAGAATGACCGTCGTCGGTTGTTCTTCCCCGTGTTGTTCTTCCCCTTGTTCGTCTTCCTCTCCTTCTGCTTCGCCATCATCATCTTCACCTTCGTCTTCTCGTCCTTCCTCGACGGGTTCCTCGTTTTCGCTGTGCTCCTCCGTCGGTGTTTCCTCCTCGGTCGCCATGGGAGGGGTTTCCTCCTCGGCATGGGTATCTTCGCCCAAGTCCACAACCTCCGGGGCCGAGACCCTTTGTCTTTTTTGTCCATCGCCGGCCATTGCTTAGGGCTAGGGGGCGAGAGGGTTTGAGAGTATGAGAGAGAGATAGGGAGTGGAAGAGGGGTTCGGTTAGGGTTGCAGTGGGAGAGAAGAAAGGAAGAGGGATCTGGACGAAGGAAGAAGAAGAAAGGAGGGAAAGCAAAGTCGAATGGTCAAAAAGAATTAACGACTCCAGAAGAGTCGTGTCTTATTAAGAAGACGACTGGAATTATGGGCGTCTCTTCCATGGTTAACGACGTGCTCTGGGGCGTGATTTCTTTTCGCATAGGGAATGACAGACATCGTCAGAGGCATTTAATGGGAATTGATTGACAGGATGGGAATAATGATTACTGTTTTTGATTAACGACGTGTCTGAAGGCGTGGTTTACATAAAACGTGGCTTACCCTAAGGCGTTACTTTTGGGTCTTTAACGAATACTTTTTGGAATATGAATCGAATTAACGCCTTGTTTTAAGTCATGATTTAGTTAACGCCTATTCCTGAAGGCGTCAATTTTGAGAGCCGATTAATGAGAAGCGCCTTATGCTGAGGCGTCATTATGGGAATTGACGACATTGTCTGAGTCGTTATTCAGAGCAGAATCATAGATTATTAGAAGAATTGATCAGAAACACTGTGTTATTGGCTCAATCAGAATATCATTATTGTTTATTAATGGAAAGGATTACATTGCTCTAATGAGTCATTTTGGGCCTCAAACTTCTTAAAGCTATTACATAAGATTTCCATTGATCTCTGTCTTCTTCCAAGTTCTCCACAGGATGATAAGTCTTGCAGATTTTTCACAAAGCTTGGATTGTGGTGCACTCTTCTCCATCTTCATTGCTGCCAATATCCCTTGCCTTGATAGGAGGGAGATGAGATGGATCCTCGAATATTCGCCGTGGGAGCCCAAGTTGAGGAAGGCATCGGTATGAGTTGTACAGCACGAATTCTAAAGCACCTATGAGTCGAAGGTCTGTCCCGGGGGAGAATCTTGCGCGGAGTTCTTGAGTCTTGAGTATTCCTGGGGCGCAAGTGAAAAGGTTCTTTGGCATTACCTTGAGATGTTCTCTCCATTCCACTCTTTTCTTGACTTGAGGAATCCGGTTCATCACTCTATTGCTTAACCCCAATGAGCCGGTCATGTAAGAAAGTGGGCTTTTTGAGAAGATTCTAGAAGGTTGTTGGGCCTCCTCACATGGATCGAATTTGAAGTGGAGATCTACCCAACTTGATAGTGCTAGCATGCACCCATAGATTGATCTCCCCATTGCCGCCGAGGTAAGCCCGCTATAGAGATAGGCTAATATCGCCGGTCCCGCTCTCTCTCCTTCCCATAGGCTCACTATTGCGCTCAATTGGGACTCCTCCAAGAAGTCTTCCATGGAGGGGAACAAGATTGCTCCTGCCAAGCATACCACGAAAGCCTTTGCCACTCGTTCCACTTCATCATCTTCTTTAGCTTGGTCGGATCGCTTGTACACCCAAGAAGCAAGCTTTAGGAGATTGATTCCCTTGGTAGCTTTGATTTGGTTCACTAAGTTTGGGCTGGGAATTAAACTTGTTAATAACTCATGTGAAGAGATTTTCTTTGGCATGATGGCCATCTTCTCCTCCTCTCCTTGTTTCATCTTCTTTAAGCCCAATATCATCTCTAGTTCCTCTAACAGAATTGTGGCTTCAAAGGTTGAGAAAAGAAGTGTATGGGTGGCAGGGTGCCATATTTCAACTAGAGCTCCTATGGCAGCCCAATCAAGGTGAACTTGATCATAGTGTTTGGCATGAGTGATTAAGCCTAAAAGATGCCATCTTGTTAAACAGACTCTCATGTCTGAAGAAAATTTGGAGATAAGAAGAGGCAGCCACTTGATCTTGGTGAACCTTCTGGCTCCTGGAATGTTTGGATAATCCTGTGGGAGACACAGAAAAGAAGGAAAGAAAAGCACAGAGAGAAAGATGAGAATACAACACAGAAGGACGGTGAGGATATGAAAAGAAGAAATAGAAAAGCAATTCTCTACCTGGTTCAATGCGATTCTACTGCTGATATGCCCGTTGATGTCGGTTAGTCTGAGAGCAGAAATCTTGGATCTTTTAATTGTCCTCTCCATATTCGATTTGCAGGAAGAATTTGAGCCGTAGCAGTGCCTGTGAAGAGAAACAGAGGTTGGACGAGTTATTTGATTAATCTAAGGGAGTTTCTTCCTTTTTATAGAAGTCTGGAGGGTTGTGAGATCGTTCGGAGTTGCAGGGTTGATTACGATTACGATTAGAACTAGAACTGGGGTTAGCTTTTGACTCAGAGTCAGAAGCATGGTTTTCGGAATTCTGGATAATTGACGACAGTGTTCAGGGCGTCAATTGTTTAATTGACGACTTGACCAAAGTCGTTGTTTATTTAACGCCTCCATAAGGGTCGTCTTCTTCTTGAGCTCCCAAACGAATTAACGCCTTGATGATAGACGTGTTCTTATATTTTGACGCCCTGATGTCAGTCGTCTCTTATATTTTGACGCCCCTACCCCCAGTCGTTATTTGTTTGGCTTGCATGTTTGGTCGCTCTGTGCATTTTGATGAACTTAAGTGCTATCTTTTAATTGGAATTATTTGTGATTAAGCACTTATGATCATGTCTTGCTTTGAATTGAGGATTATTTCTGATCACTTCATGCTTTGAGAGGCCTAATGAATTTTCAAGTGCAGAGGAGTGCAGGTGTCGAGGCGTTTGGATCACTCATGGGAGCATCATCATCCCACTCTTGTATTTCTTTCCTGTAAACATTATTACTCTATGGTATCTACGCTATTATAGCATATCAAGGACCTTGTGGTTCTGATGAACCTGGAATTTGAGTTCCCCTTCATCAAAAATAGTGATAGTTCCAGGAGAATCTTGATCACACGGATTGGCCGTTGAGTCATTCAAGGCTTGGGACGATGGTTCCACTTTCTGAGTTGATGCGCGGACAAACGGGCTTCGGCTTAGTGTCAGCTCAGAGATCTGGATTCTTGACCAAATCTAGATGGCTTAACAATATTATCCTTGATTATTTTCTATATTTTTAGTTTGTTTTATCTTTTCCTTTTAGCCCAGCATGCATCATGTAGGACTTTGAGCTTCGTGCTGAAAATCTTCATATTATGGCAATAATGAAGGTCACTCGCTCTCAATTGAGTTGACATGAGATATTCCACTCCAAATTGAGTACTTTATTCTCTCTGAAGCCGCTCAGGCTAATTCTTCGAAAAATGTCCCTTTGCTGGGTCTTCATCGAAATTCCCTTAATTTTTCTACAAATACACCTTGGTTGTAGCACGTCCACGTTGGCTGGTAAAAGCTCTCCAATGGTGCCTCCCTGTGGTGCCCACACGCATATTTTATTGGTTTTTAGTTTAGTCTCCTTCATCCAGCAAATTGATGTTTCCTTGGAATCACCTAGAGTTGTTTCACTCAGAATCTCGGAAAGATTTCTAATGCTTTGTATCTGAGGCGTGTCGCATCACACCTTTGTTGTGCCCCTTGTGCTTTGATGGATGTGGTGTTTTAATGATTGGTGTTTTAATGATAGCAACACGAATGAGTCACCATTTGTTTTGCTAATAGCTTGACATTGAATCATTGAATCATAACAATCTGAATGCATATAACTGATATATTCTGTGGAGAATGCATGAGAGTGCATAAAGTGTTTTGTGCTTGAATTAAGATCAGTGCATTGCAGTCTCTGAATGTTCTATGCATTTCAAGTCATGCAGCGTCAACGCTGCAAGTGTGTCTCATGCATCATGCGTCGATGCCCCCAGGCTTCCAAGTCTACACAGCCTCTGTGTGTTCTATGTATCTCACAAGTCTAGACACTCAGCATAGTCTATACATTGTGTTGTGTTTGTGTTTCGTTGAGAACACAAGTCTATACAGTCATGCACTGTTGCTGAAGTCTATACATCGTCCGTCTCATGCATTGTCTCAGGCGAAGTCTGCACATTGCATTGATGCTTTGGTCGCATGAGTTGAAGTCCATACATTGGACAGTCTCCTTCAGTGTCTCAAGTGGACACAAGCGTGTACACTGCCTGCATTCGCTGTGAAGACTAAGTCCATACATTAGACCGTGTCACTTAGCGTCTTATGCATAGGCTAAGTCTCCATGTTTATACATCCGAGCATCTCATGCAAGTCTAAGCATTACTGTTCATGCATCAGTCTTCATATGCTAAGTCTGTACAGCCTACGTCTCATGCAGCGTCAATGCTGTGAGCATTCTCAAGTGTACAGCGTCAACGCATGAAGTCTGTACATCAGTCTTAACATTCTAAGTCTGTACAGCTGTTGGCTTTGAAGCTCAGAGTCTGTACATCCGAATTGCCCTTGATCTGGTCAAGTGTGTACACTCATTCACTGTAGCTCTCACATATTCAAGTCTTCACATTGAAAGCCTATACATTGTTGGATGATCAAGTCTATACATCCACAGTGGATCTTCGAAGTCTGAACACTGGTTCAAAGTCTACACAGGTCTGCCTCATCTGAGGCTTATGAGCCTTTGTATTCATTAAGTCTATCCACTGCGTTGTGCATACTTTACATTGCTTTCGCCTTCACAGCAAAGTCTATACAATGCAATGCATAGACTTAGAACTAATGACTTCGTTTCATCTGTCTGACAGGGACTGAAGAGGCTAATGAACCCCTTAACGCAAGAGGGCTGAAGACATCCAATTTCAGCTGCTGGAACACACCAATGCGTCAACGCCTTGATCAAGTGGCGTGGACGCAGCAGTTCAAACAATCAAGAAAGAAGCTGGTGGATTACTCTAGTGCATCAACGCATTGATCAAGTAGCGTCGACGCAGCAGTTGAAGAAGCATTCAGCTTCACAGGCTATTCCACTGCGTCAACGCCACAATTGAGCAGCGTCGACGCAACAGCTAAAGAGACACCAGTATACAAATGTACATGTTCGTGTGTCAACGCCACCAACTGGCAACATCGACGTAGCAGTTCAAGAAAGGGGCAACTCATCTCGGGCTATCTTCAATGCGTCAACGCAGCAGGCTGATGGAGTCGACGCAGCAGTTAAAAAGGTTGAAGATCTCTGATGGCTGGGTCAACTCCTTGGAGCAAGTGAGTTGACGCCATCTAACCCCAGTTGCTGAGCGTACTGGTGCTGGGCACGTGATCCAAGGATAAGGAGAATGCCCAGATGAGGACACGTGTACTGACAGCCTGCTGGATGCTGCCACGTGGTCCGAATTCTTAGGGCGGGAACTATGGAAGCCACACGCGCCCTGCTGCTGCTGCTGCTGGTGGTATATAATAGAGCCTTCGTCTTCAGATGGAGGTTGATCGTGATCGAAGCCAGGGAGCAGAAGCTGAGAGAAGAATAAGAGAAAAAGGAGAGAGAGCTTCCATGATCCAGCAGAAGAAGAAGAAAAGAAAGAGAGAAGAAGCAGAAGAGAAAAAGTGAGAGATAGAGAGCTCGAGCAGAGTGTGAAGAGAAAGAAGAGAGGAGAGAAGCAGACGTGAAGGAGTTGAGAAGAGAGAGAGTGAAGAAAGAGAGTGAGATCGAGGGAGATCTGTTCTTGCTGGAAGTTGGATCAGATCGACTCCAGTCAGCTCTTTAAGAGCCATATTCTGTGCTTAGTGCTTACAGCTTTCCGATGCTGTTTACTCCCATCTTTTGTTTTATTTTGAACTTCCTTTGTCAAGCTGTTAGTCAGCGGATTGCAGAGGCGCTGCCTCTGGACGGCTAAGCTGTATTGCCTAGCGGTTTGCAGTGGAGGAGTCCACTGGACAGCAAGCTGTGTTGCTCAGCGGGGCGAGGAGGATTCCTCGGACGGCAAGCTGTGTTGCCCAGCGGTTGTTAGGCAAGCTGTTATGCCCAGCTGTTCAAGCAGTGAGTCAGCAAAATCCACACTCGGGTTGAGTGCGGGGTGGATGTAGGTCTGGAGGACCGAACCACCTAAAAACCCCTCTTGCATTGTGGTTTGATTGCTTATGGTTTGCTTCCACTAGATGAATGCATAGGGCGCTCCATGTGTTTGGCTTCTGGTTGAGAAGAAGAGTTAATTAGTTTTCTGATTGGCTAAATTTCTCTTGTTAGCACTCTAGTGATCTCACTGTGTGTTTGTTTCAGTTCCGCAACTGCCCATTAGCCTTCAAGGTTGTTCAGTTTGCGAACTAGCATTTTTTTGTGAGCATTAGATTTTAATTGAGCGAAATCTTTACTGGGTGAAAGTTTTTATAGGCCATATTCATTCACCCCCCTCTGAATACTTGCACCGAACCCAACAATTGGTATCAGAGCGGTCTCTGACTTAACAGATCTAACAATCTGCAGAGGATCCTGCTAACTATTTAGTGCATTTCAGAGTGGGTCTTTTGGAATCATCTTGATTTACTGTCTTAGTGCATTTCTGTCTGGTGCATTTCATAAGTGTGCCTCTTGTGTTCTGTATTTAGCTTCACTGAGTTAGTACCGTGTCTTGCTTATCTGGTTTTATTGTCTATGTGTTTTGTGCTTTGAAATTTGGTTGTTATCTGATTCGATGGCAAATCCTCCGATATTCAGAGGTGATAACTTTGACTCTTGGTTCGAAAATCTCCATCGGTATGTAAAGTCTACTGATCCAAAACTGTGGAAGGTAATGACTCACGGCCCATACAAACTGTCGAAGGATAAATCTAAATGGACCAAGAAGGACAAGATGAAAGACTCTGTCAATAATAGAGCTGTAGTTTTATTAAAAGAATCAATTGACAGATCTCTAATTGAATGCATTTCATCTTGCAGGTCTGCCAAAGACATTTTGGATAAACTGAAGCTAATCAGGAATCACAGCAAGTGCTTAATGGCTGATCATAGAAATGCTGATGATGAAACTTCATCCGAGGTAAGCTCTGAATCAGAAGGATACTCCTTCGATGAATTGATAGAGATGTATGAAAACTTGTTAGAAGTTTCCAAGAAATTGAAATCTGAAAATAAAAAATTGAAAAAGAAATGTGATAGAATAAATCTGAAAGATTCATATGAAAACTGTCCAAATATGAAAAAGTCTTATGATGCTTGCATGCTAGATGTTCAGAATCTTAAGAAACAAAATGATTCTCTAAAATTTGAAAAACAAACATGGTTGGATAAAATGTCAGAAATAAAGAATCAGTTGGATGATAAGAAAAAGGTGGATCTAAAAGGCATGCAGGAACTCACTGAAGTTAATTCTGAATTGGACAAAATGAAATTGGAGAATGAAGATCTTCAAAACAAGAATAAAACTCTTATGGTCAGAATGAATGAAATCAATGAGGTTTCACAGTCCTCTTCTGTTAAATCAAATTGTAAAACATGCTCAGCTTTAAGAGAACGTAATGAAGATCTCTTTAGTGAGAATGAATGGCTAAATAAACAAATTGCCTCACTTAAAGATGATCACAAAAATCTGCTCGCTGAGAAAATTAAAGCAGAAGAAAGAGAAGATGAACTGATTGAAAAATTGGAGCACATGTCTGGAAGAGAGAGATGTACTAATAATGAAATTCAGGATAAAAATCTTGAGGAAGAGAAAACTGAATTAAAAGCTGAAGTTGAAAAACTAAAGTGGTTGAACACTGGCTTGTCTGAAAGACTTCTCACTATAGAAAAAGGAAAAGCTGTCTATGATGGAAATTCAGAAATTTTGAACAGTCTAGAACAAGAAATTGAGAAGTATAAAACTGCAAATCAAGTTCTAAGTGAATGTGTTAATTGCAGTGAAGAGGAAATAGCCAGTTATGAACTTCACATTACTAGTTTGGAAGATAAAATTCATAATCTGGAAAATTCAGCTATTGAGTCTGCCAAGATTAAAGGAAAAATGAAAACTGTTGGGAAGAGGAAGGATGATAATTCTGAAGGGGGAACAAATTGCTGTTCTAATGTTAAGAAAATCACTAAAGACCAGCTATATACAACTTTTGTTCAAAGCACTGATGTAGCTGGTACTTCAAGGCAATCCACAAAATAAAATGAAAATCAGAAGTCACCTTCAAAATCTGTCTTTCAGTTTAAAGCTCAGAAAATTGAAAAACAAACAAAACCTGTTGAGGATAATCAGAAATTGACAAGAAAGAGTCAAACAAAAAGGGCAAAGAATAATTCTGGTTATACTCTGAAATTTGTTAGCTCTGCTGAATCTGATGGGTCAATGCAAAATACTCATGCTTCTTGTACTCATTCACATGCATCTGTGAATTCATCTGATAGAAACCATGCCCCTAGGAAATCTGATGCTTCATGCTATTATTGTGGTAGGTATGGTCATTTAATGAATGAGTGCTATGCCTTGAAATCTGATGACAGAATGTATGCCATATACACCCCAAATCATTATGAGTACAAAAGAAACAAACTCAAATTCAATCAGCATATCATTTGTTTCACTTGCAATAAGCCTGGGCATTAGGCTAATGAGTGCTGGTCAGGAAATCATTGGGGTAAAAATGAATCAAGAAGAAAGCATCTTAAATGCTTTGAATGTGGTAAGCATGGGCATGCAGTCAAAGATTGCTGGCATGCTCAGGGAAATAGATTAAACTCTAAATCTGTCAAATTCCCTGCTTTCTATAATTCTGCTAGAAATAACTTGAGAGATAAAAAGAAAAACTTTGCATGTTTTGAATGTGGTAAGCTAGGCCACAAAGCTGCCAACTGTCGGCTGGCTGAGTATGGAAAGAAAAATTTTCAAGTCAATAAAAGAAATACTCATGCTCATACACACAATCTTTATACTCATATGCATGCGCATGGGCATCATGTTTCTGCTAACATGAAGAATAAAAACAAAAATTCTGTGGCTTCATGTTATTATTGTGGAAAAACTGGACATTCAATGTTTGAGTGTAAACTGATGGAATATGATGATCACGTTACTAAAAGATTGTTTAGAACACCCGTTAGGGCTCATACAGGACCCAAGGCAGCTTGGGTTCCTGCAGGATCAAAATAATACAGTTGTTGCAGGTGTGCCTTGGAAATGAATAAAGGGGGTTAATCAACCAAGGCACTCAAGAATGAAAACCCCATGACTACATTTCAGGTTAGTTCTGAAAACTCTGCTTAAATTCTGTCTTCTGAATTTGTGTGCTCTAAATGCTTGCATATCATGATTAATTCTTTTGTGCATCATCTAACTGAATCTAATTGAAAATCTAAAATGCACATGGAAATAATTGTAGTTTACCTCTAATGCATTACATATCTATGTCATGATGCATGATATGTCAAACTCCCTGCATGTCGTATTGCACTGATTTGCATGACCATCATGGTATATTAGATGGAACAGTGCTGAAGGGTAGATGGAGTATGTCTGGATGCTACTGCCATGTGTGAGATGGTCCTTGGACCGAGTCCTCCGCCCAGTACCATGGGTCAAGTCATATAGAGCAGTGTATTGCATATCATGTTGATCTGTTGGTGCTAAACTGAAGTTTTCTGAAATATGAATTGAACAATCATGCTTATAGTAATTCTCTTCTGTCTAATTTGCATGAATCATATCTGAATGCTAAATTTGATATCATGTGATGTGATTTCAATACATTTCATGCATATAGTCAGGGGGAGTCCAACTGTTTTTGATCAATGCATATCATAATAATCTGTCTGTGCTGAATTGAATTATCTTGAAGAGTTGATTGCTCTAGCATGATGCTCTCTGAATAAAGAATGCTCTGACGTTTGAATAATCATCTTGCATAAATTGCATCAATTCAGGGGGAACTTGTTGAGTCTTATGTGAGTCACTGCATATAGACAAGAGGGAGCATTATCACATTGTTGACACTATTTGAAATTCTCACTCTACACTCTTTCAAATCATCAATTGACTATTTTGAATTCATACCTTCTTGAATCTGAGAATTTGACTACTAATCCTCAATCTGTTGAAGAAGGAGTGTCTCATTTTGTCTGACTGAAACTCAACTCTGCTATTGGCTTTAAACTTTTATTCTCTTTTGCTGATTGATTCTTTCACCAGCTAGTACTCTTCCTTCATATACCTCTCAGCTGGTGTGACTGAATTGGCTCTACTATTGATTTGTTGGTCAGCTAAACTTATTTTTCTGATCTGAGGAACTTAAGCTGCATGTCATGCAATTCAGTCTGAGAGCATTGTAGAAATTTCTATCATATAGGTTTAAGAATTATCACTGAACCAGACTGATATAAGATTAATGTATTCTCAGATTTGTAGTTAAATGAATTAAAAATATCTGAATGATAAGATTTAATAAACTTTAACCACATGTTTCATGTAAACCTTAGACTCTCTCATCAGATATCTAAAAATTTGAATTCAGGGCTTCTTTGGCTAAGATGCATATAGTGTGTATTGGTGTTAAACATTAATTTGAAAAATGTTGACTAAATGAGAAATTGTGAATTCAGAGCAATGACTCGGTCACTGAGAAACTGAGTTCTTTATCAATGAAATAAAGCAACTCATGTCATGAGGTGCCATAGTTATCTCTGATAAAAATTTAGTGAAACAAAACCTGACAGAGCAATAGCTTATTTGTGTTGAGTAGCTGGGGAGTCTGGCCTCTGATAAAGGTGTCTTCTCATGTAAAAAGACACTCATATTGCTAACTCTGCTCTCAAAATGAGAGGCAATGACAGTTATCACACTGAGTAACTGAGTCACTTCAACTAAGACTTGTTGTGCCTTATGTAAAAAGGTGTTGATCAACTTAAATTGCTCAGGAAAAATATAATGTGCTTCAAATGAAATTATCTTGAAAAATCTGTCAACTCATGTTCTTGAAAAGTGTTAACTTCTGTACTAATCTGTGTATCTTTCAAAGGTGCTATTGAGATCATATGTGTAAGATAAAAGATGATTGATTTTGGGTGTTATCTGAATATTTGGTTCACCTTTATTAAAACTTGGATTCAGATATGAGTATTGAGTTTAATTTGACAAATTTAGTATACATCAAAATTAAATTAGATTGGTTAAGTTGCCACTTCATAACCCTTTATGATAGAAGAGTCTACATCTTTTAAGACTTATTGAAGTGATGTATGCATTAAAATCCCTCATGATCAGATTTTCCAGATAGCCTGATCAGATTTAGTCTGATTATTCAGTGAGATGTCTTGTGATGATTGTTGTCTATTATTGCCCTTCTATCACCAATCACTTTACTCTCCACACTGTTGGAATCTTCCATCTTATTCTGCAATAAGTTCTGATTATGTGGTCTTTTCACCAGAATTCAAATTCTTTGTAAAGGCAGAATTCAGATTGATTTATTGGATAACCTGAATCCATTCCTGTGCTTCAGGGAGAGTTATGGTTTCTTTGCATCTAGGGGAGAGTAGTTAATCTTGCATGCTGATAGGGGGAGTGATGTTTCATTGTCATAAGTGTCTTTGTGTGTTGCTTTGTGTCTCTCAAACCATTCCCTTTCTTTTTGATTATGTCAAAGGGGGAGAATAGTTTGACGAGTCAGTGGGACTCATTATGTTGCCATCATCAAAAAGGGGGAGATTGTTGTGCCCCTTGTGCTTTGATGGATGTGGTGTTTTAATGATTGATGTTTTAATGATAGCAACACGAATGAGTCACCATTTGTTTTGCTAATAGCTTGACATTGAATCATTGAATCATAACAATCTGAATGCATATAACTGATATATTCTGTGGAGAATGCATGAGAGTGCATAAAGTGTTTTGTGCTTGAATTAAGATCGGTGCATTGCAGTCTCTGAATGTTCTATGCATTTTGCAAGTCATGCAGCGTCAACGCTGCAAGTGTGTCTCATGCATCATGCGTCGACGCCCCCAGGCTTCCAAGTCTATACAGCCTCTGTGTGTTCTATGCATCTCACAAGTCTAGACACTCAGCATAGTCTATACATTGTGTCGTGTTTGTGTTTCGTTGAGAACACAAGTCTATACAGTCATGCATTGTTGATGAAGTCTATACATCGTCCGTCTCATGCATTGTCTCAGGCGAAGTCTGCACATTGCATTGATGCTTTGGTCGCATGAGTTGAAGTCCATACATTGGACAGTCTCCTTCAGCGTCTCAAGTGGACACAAGCGTGTACACTGCCTGCATTCGCTGTGAAGACTAAGTCCATACATTAGACCGTGTCACTTAGCGTCTTATGCATAGGCTAAGACTCCATGTTTATACATCCGAGCGTCTCATGCAAGTCTAAGCATTACTGTTCATGCATCAGTCTTCATATGCTAAGTCTGTACAGCCTACGTCTCATGCAGCGTCAATGCTGTGACCATTCTCAAGTGTACAGCGTCAACGCATGAAGTCTGTACATCAGTCTTAACATTCTAAGTCTGTACAGCCGTTGCCTTTGAACCTCAGAGTCTGTACATCCGAATTGCCCTTGATCTGGTCAAGTGTGTACACTCATTCACTGTAGCTCTCACATATTCAAGTCTTTACATTGAAAGCCTATACATTGCTGGATGATCAAGTCTGTACATCCACAGTGGATCTTCGAAGTCTGTACACTGGTTCAAAGTCTACATAGCGCCTGCCTTCATCTGAGGCTTATGAAGCCTTTGTATTCATTAAGTCTATACACTGCGTTGTGCATACTTTACATTACTTTCGCCTTCACAACAAAGTCTATACAATGCAATGCATAGACTTAGAACTAATGACTTCGTTTCATCTGTCTGACAGGGACTAAAGAGGCTAATGAACCCCTTAACGCAAGAGGGCTGAAGACATCCAATTTCAGCTGCTGGAACACACCAATGCGTCAACGCCTTGATCAAGTGGCGTGGACGCAGCAGTTCAAACAATCAAGAAAGAAGCTGGTGGATTACTCTGGTGCGTCAACGCATTGATCAAGCAGCGTCGACGCAGCAGTTGAAGAAGCATTCAGCTTCAAAGGCTATTCCACTGCGTCAACGCCACAATTGAGCAGCGTCGACACAACAGCTAAAGAGACGCCAGTATACAAATGTACATGTTCGTGCGTCAACGCCACTAACTGGCAGCGTCGACGCAGCAGTTCAAGAAAGGGGCAACTCATCTCTGGCTGTCTTTAATGCGTCAACGCAGCAGGCTGATGGAGTCGACGCAGCAGTTAAAAAGGTTGAAGATCTCTGATGGCTGGGTCAACTCCTTGGAGCAAGTGAGTTGATGACATCTAACCCCAGTTGCTGAGCGTACTGGTGCTGGGCACGTGATCCAAGGATAAGGAGAATGCCCAGATGAGGACACGTGTATTGACAGCCTGCTGGATGCTGCCATGTGGTCCGAATTCTTAGGGCGGGAACTGTGGAAGCCACACGCGCCCTGCTGCTACTGCTGCTGCTGGTATATAATAGAGCCTTCGTCTTCAGATGGAGGTTGATCGTGATCGAAGCCAGGGAGCAGAAGCTGAGAGAAGAATAAGAGAAAAAGGAGAGAGAGCTTCCACGATCCAGCAGAAGAAGAAGAAAAGAAAGAGAGAAGAAGCAGAAGAGAAAAAGTGAGAGATAGAGAGCTCGAGCAGAGTGTGAAGAGAAAGAAGAGAGGAGAGAAGCAGACGTGAAGGAGTTGAGAAGAGAGAGAGTGAAGAAAGAGAGTGAGATCGAGGGAGATCTGTTCTTGCTGGAAGTTGGATCAGATCGACTCCAGTCAGCTCTTTAAGAGCCATATTCTGTGCTTAGTGCTTACAGCTTTCCGATGCTATTTACTCCCATCTTTTGTTTTATTTTGAACTTCCTTTGTCAAGCTGTTAGTCAGCGGATTGCAGAGGCGCTGCCTCTGGACGGCTAAGCTGTATTGCCCAGCGGTTTGCAGTGGAGGAGTCCACTAGACAGCAAGCTGTGTTGCTCAGCGGGGCGAGGAGGATTCCTCGGACGGCAAGCTGTGTTGCCCAGCGGTTGTTAGGCAAGCTGTGATGCCCAGCTGTTCAAGCTGTGAGTCAGCGGAATCCACACACTGGTTGAGTGTGGGGTGGATGTAGGTCTGGAGGACCGAACCACCTAAAAACCCCTCTTGCATTGTGGTTTGATTGCTTATGGTTTGCTTCCGCTAGATGAATGCATAGGGGCGCTCCATGTGTTTGGCTTCTGGTTGAGAAGAAGAGTTAATTAGTTTTCTGATTGGCTAAATTTGTCTTGTTAGCACTCTAGTGATCTCACTGTGTGTTTGTTTCAGTTCCGCAACTGCCCATTAGCCTTCAAGGTTGTTCAGTTTGCGAACTAGCATTTTTTGTGAGCATTAGATTTTAATTGAGCGAAATCTTTACTGGGTGAAAGTTTTTATAGGCCATATTCATTCACCCCCCTCTGAATACTTGCACCGAACCCAACAACCTTGGCATCTACTTATCAGTTCGTTCCACTTCATTCCACTTCATTACACTTTCGTTTCATTCCATCTCACTCCCTTGCAAAGCAGACGCCAAGGCGGGGCAGCTGTAGACACGCCAAAATTGATACTATGTTAATCAAAACTCATGTCACTATGTTAACGCCCCAAAGTGAACTTCAATATTTCTATAATATAAAGTTTTTCTATTTTGTTTGGGTTTTTATGTTGTTTCTTGCATTTTTGTAATTAACGACTTGAAGAGGGGCGTTATTTAAATAACGACCTAATCTGGGGCGTGTTCTAGAGAAAGGACGGCCGGTGTTATGGGCGTCAATTTCTGGTATTTTACGAGTCCCACCACGATTGAAAAATCAAGAATTAACGTCCTTCCTTAGGGCGTGTTTTCAATTAACGCCTTTGCTTCAGGCATCGTCTCATAATTTTTAGAAAAAGAATGTTTTTATTACTAAAATTGAATCCAGGAGTTGACACCTTTGTCCCAGTCGTGTGTTGAATTAATGCCTTAGGGCAGGACGTCAATTTTAATTGACGCCCTTCTGAGGGTCGTCTCACACCCTTCCGTGTCCGGTTTGAACACACCTTTCCTGGAGAGTTCCCTGCCTTGGTTAATCACTTGCTCGATTGGGGAACTAGAGTCCTTGCCGTTAATGATCATTGCTTGTTCTTATCCCATTAGAATACGGTTTTGCACCCTATAAAAGGATGCCCTGGTTGATCTCGCGCGAGGTAACGGGCTGGTGATTCGCACGAAGTTGCGGGTGCTGGCGATTGAGATTACAGAAGCTAGTTTATAGAGGCTCTCTGCTTCCTCCTGCTGCCACAACCGAAACGTCAACGTGGTTTTCCCCTTTACTGTTTACAAGAACAGCAGGGGCTATCTTTCTCCCGTTTGTCTTCATCATCTCATCATCGATCACTATGTTCTTCCTTTGCATTAGTATTGCATCTCTTTCACTTTCCCTAATTCTTTAGGGGTTTCAAAAAAAAATAAACAAAAGGTACACACTTTATGCTCCTGTTTCATCATCATATTATTTCATTGGATTGATGCTACACACACATTTGGCTGATCCTCTCTTCTTTTGATTGTTTGTTCTTTGATTAAGGGTAATCAAGAGGAAAACCCCCTTCATCGGCCGGCCGATAGGAGGAGGAGGAAGGAATCTACATCCACCCCGCATCCTTATCTTCACCAGGTATTCGCAATCAATTTCCTTTATTTTTGAGGTAACCCCTCTGGCGATCACACTCCTTATTAGCACCACGTGCTCCTTTACTCCTTTTCATTTATTCCCCTTCTTATATGAATATTTTTTATCTTAAAAGTGGATCTTCCATGATCCACACCTGACACTTGTCATCCCAAAGAAACTTGACTCCCGGCTTGGTAAGCTCGTAGAACGGCCAGCATCTTTGTGAATGCTGAGAGACAAATCGGCGAATAAATTGCAACCTCCCGATTAATCCCCGAACTTCTTTCAAATTCCTGGGAGGAGGCATTTCTCTTATGGCCTTCGCCTTGTTGAGATCAATCTCAATACCCCTCTTACTAACAATGAATCCAAGCAACTTCCCTGATGAAACACCAAATACGCACTTCTTGGGATTCATTTTCAAATGGTACTCCCGTGCTCTTTGCAAGACTTTAGCTAGAACCCCGGGATGCTCAATCCTTGTTCTTGATTTTACTACCAGGTCATCCACATACACCTCTATATAAATGTGAATCATATCATGAAAAATTGCCATCATGGCCCTTTCATAGGTGGCTCCAGCGTTCTTAAGTCCAAAAGGCATGACCACATAACAATAAGTTCCCCATGGTGTAGTGAACGACGTTTTCTCTTGATCCTCCTCGGCCAAGCGAATCTGATTGTAACCTGAAACGCCATCCATAAAGGAGAGAGTCTCAAATCCTGCCGTGTTGTCAATCAAAACATCAATATGAGGGAGGGGGAAGTCATCTTTAGGACACGCGCGGTTGAGGTCCCGGAAGTCTATACAAATCCTGACCTTTCCATCTTTCTTCATGACTGGGACGATGTTAGCCACCCAATTAGGATAGAGGACAACTCTAACAAATCTGGCCTTATGCAGCTTATCGACCTCTTCTTTCATTTTTAAAGCCATATTAGGGTGGAAACGTGTCAACCGATGTTTGACCGGGACAGACCCTGGTTTAAGTGTAAGCCGATGTTCAACGAGCGCAGGATCTAGTCCAGGCATATCTTCGTAACTCCATGCAAATGTGTCCTTGTATTCTTGAAGAACCAAAATGAGCGCCTCCTCTTCGGATGGCGGCAAGTTCTTTGAAATGAGAACGATCCTAGGGTCTTCTTCCGTACCCAGATTTATTTCATTGGTAGGTTCTTCTATTGAGGCTGATGGTTCATCAAATCTTCTCATGCCACTAGCAAAAGCATCAGCCTCGTCCTCATATTCTTCGTAACTTTCATCCCCCTCTTCAACAGGGTCTTCATCATTCATAATCTCATAGACAACAAAGCCCTCATTAGAAGCATAAATACCCTCATATTCTATCTCTGGCAGGATGATCGGATTTTCCACAAATTCTGGTATGGCTAGGCAAGCTTGACATCTTCTAGCTAACTCCAACAAGAATCTACGGGGAATCTGCTTACCCTTGGATCTCTTATGCGAAGTTACCCCATGATTTTGAACACTAGAAGAGAAAGAACAACTAGACTGATCACTAGAATTCAATGAAGGTGAAGGAGGAGAGGAAAAAGCGGGTACAGAAAGGGATACAGACGAAGTCCCCTCATCGGAGGGGTAGGGGAGGTCCCTTAACAGATCCGGGAATAGCGGCCCCGGGATCGGGACACACTCGGGAAGAAGATAGGAGGTCTCCTCAACGGAGATGGATTGGGAAATTTGAATTTTGGCATTTTTTTTCGTTTTCAAGGAGAAAGCAATGGGGGTGGCAACAGGGGACAATGTTGAAATTGAAAGTTTGGTGAAGGATTGAATCAATGATGACCCACGCGGGGGCGTAATGGAGAGTTTGGAAAACCGCTCGAGGAGCAAGGGAAGAATTGGAAGAGAAACTTGTAGTGAATTTGGAGAGAAGTTTATTAAGACCGCAGGTGGCCTAGGTATATCTGAAAAGAACACCTGATCAATCAAACGGACAACAGCCGTCGGGTGAATGGATTTGGTAAAGAAAAGGCCGGCCCACAGCCTGTCTGTATTGAAACCCTCTTCAAACGGCACATCAGGTTCTCCAGTATCTGAATAGTCACTCAGAAGCTGCCTTTTGTCTGTAATTATTGTTGGCTTTTCAATCAACTCATGAATCAATGGTGGCCATTCTGGATCAGTCGGCATGAACAAGCGGCTCAGAGCAATAGAGATATCATTCATGTCAAACCACCTATACCAGTCATATTCAGGATCATCCATTTTCCTTCGCTTATCCGGCCTTAATGACTCCAAAGCTTTATATGTGGCTAGTGGCGCTATATGGTGAGCAAACTGCCGTGCATGTACGTCTCGACAATCCACCATAGAAGTGATTACTGTAGTATGCTCATCATCATTCTGAATACCTCCTGTTACAAAATATGTTTGAAGGGTCCATGTAAGAGGTTGCCGGTCAGTCTTGAGAGTGGATGTCATAATGGCCCACGGTTCTTTTTCATCTTTACCTGGTGCTTGATATCCGAGGCCACCTCGGAGAATCATCTTTTGAGGCTTGACAGGCTTAACTCTCCCTTGGAGATTGGCACCTAAGCCTTTACCAGTTCGGTACCCCATTTTCATTAAGATGTTCCATCCGGGCGTATTCATCAAACCATTCTTTTTCTTGCCCTTGGATAGCTGTGTGGTGGAAGGGGTTGAAGGAGATGATGACCTCATCGGGTCTTGCCGCAGATCGGCAACATCCAATACTGAGAGCAAAGGCATATTGGAAGGCCACATGGAGGGCACTGATGTTGCATAATGTATGTCTTCGGTCGGTAAAATGGGCATACTGGTCACTTTAATGATATGTCCTTTATGTGGAAATTTGATGCATTGATGATTCGTGGAAGGCACGGCATCCAGTTCCTGAATGTAAGGGCGGCCCAAAATACCATTAAATGTCGGGTCCATATCCAAAATATGGAAATCTACCGTGACTGAGACTGGACCCAAACCAACTTTTAGAGTAATCATTCCCAATGGAGGCTTTCTTGTGTTATCATAAGCTGTGACTGTTATAGTGGACGGTCGAATCTGACTCTCCAGAATGCCGCACATCTTTAAAGTGCTTGGTGGCAAAACATTAATGGATGCCCCAGTATCAACCAAATATTGCTTCACGGCTATTTTGTTGATATCAATGGTGATGCACAGTGCATATTTCCTGGCCGGCTGCGGAGCCAACTCATGTTCATAAAAAGTAATAGCCGGCTGATTGCTAACTGGGTTTAAGACAGTGGTGACCTATTCGGCCGGGATATCTTCATTCACCATTACTTTTTGCAGGTATTGTTTCAAAGCTTGCTGATGTATGGCAGATCTTTTAATCAGTTCCAGAATAGAAATACGGGCCGGTGTTCTATCCAGATGCTTCAATAAATCATACTCCGTGCCCTGTGTAGAATCTTATTCTTGCTCTCCTTGTTCCTGTGGTGACTCCTGCTCCCGCTGGGGAAACACTCGTTGAAACATTCGTCCGCTACGGAGCACCATTGTTCTTTGCGCCTCTATCGGGACTGGTGTGGGTAAAGGGGTGGAGGAAGTAGAGGGAGTGGTGCTGGGTGTAGGCGCATGGTTGGTGGGAGGAAGGGTTCTTATAAGGGGCCTCGCCGGCCGTGGATTATTGGAATGAGGTGATGGTGATTGTGTAACAAGAAGGGGCCTTGGAATCATGGTGGCTGTAGATGGAGGTGGAACGGGAGGGGCGACGGCTGCTGGCGAGGTACGAATAAGAGGAGGTTTGTTTGGTGGAGGGTTTTGGGGTGATGGAGAATTTGCGGATTGGCGCAAAAGAAGGGGACGCGAAGTGACGATGTTGGCATTGGATGGCCCAGGAGTGAGGGAGCGTATAAGGGGACGTTGTGGTTGGTAAGGAGGGATAGGCTGGTGCCTTCTTATCAATGAGGGTGGTGGATTAGAATTCTGATTAATAGCCCCGATAGAGGCATTTTCATTGTGCCAAATTTGTCCTCTCTCCACTTCATGGATCGAGGTGACAATATTCACTTGCTGATTTTAGACCCGATGCTCCGGTAGTGGATTATTAACAATCCCCATATTGGGTTGGGGAGCAGGAACCTGTTGTTGATGTGGAGCTTGTGGTTGTCCTTGTTGCTGATGCTGTTGAGCTGCTGGCTGCTGAGGAGGCCTTCGGATTTTTAGAGAAGCAATGACCTTCCTCATTTCATCCCAATCAATATCACCTTGATCATTCATGTCATGTATGTAATCTTTGAAGTGAAAGCAATGATTGATATTGTGCCCTGGTTGTCGGTGAAAGACGCAATACCTGGATGTATCCACATGTTGGGGCCATATTGCTCTTTCCTTTGGCAATGTGAGCAGGTTGGCGGCCATGAGGGCATTAAAGATATCCAATAAGCTTTTGGGAAGAGGGAAGTACTGTGCCCTTCGGTGGCCTAAAGGTCTTCTTTGTTGAAATGGTTGTGGTGCATAATTGGCCGGTGGGGGCACTTGGTGATATTGCGGGGTTTGATTTGGTGGAGCAATGTGGGGTTGGTGTTGAGGAGGTGGAGGAGACCGTAAGGTCTGAGGAAGGTTGTTATTTGGCTGGTGGACTTGATTATGGAAGGCGGGCTGTTGTGGTGACGGCCCTGGGTTTGAAGGGTGGCGGAAGGGTGTGGAATTGCCGAACGCGCTCAACTGCTTGTTGGTAACGGTGCCTTCAGTGGTTGCCACAGTATTGCCAATATTAACATTCCTCTTTATCACCTTTGGCCTTGGCTCGAACATGCCCATGATTGGCGAATCCTTCATTTGCGTCTGAATATATCTAGCTCTTTCATAGAGCTCTTCCATAGTGCTTAGTTTATTCATGGTCGGGATATGACGGAATTGTGGAGTAGAATTTGAAATAATCATTTTGACTTGCTCCGTCTCTGACAATGTGTCTTTCAATTTCTCGGCCATGGCCCTCCACCTATCAGAAAATAAAACGAAGTCCTCCTCGGGCTTCATCTTTTCAGCAACCAGGTCTGTAACGGACAAGGAGGGACCCACACGGTCCTTGTACTTCTGTATGAATTTTCGTTGAACTATATCAAAATCACCGGCATCGGCCGGCTCTAGGGAATAAAACCATTCAAGTGTGGGGCCATCCAAAGACCGCCTGAAGAGATAAGCCAATGAATTTTTATTATCTTGCCAAAATGACGCTTCATAGATAAAATCCTTCAGGTGGATGTTCGGGGTGCCCGTGCCATTATATCGCCGAAAATTCAGCATTTCTGATGGTGGTAGATGGAAAACCGGCATAGGGGGAAGCACGATCTCAGGAGCAACCTTGGGTGTAGTGACCCTCTTAAGCTGTTCCTCCATTTTGGCCATCCTTTGGAATAACAGAGCATGGTTATCAGACTTGACTGGGGCCTGATGAAAGGAATGTTGGTTTGTTATAGGCCTTCTTAGAATTTGGGAACCAAGGGGCTGCTGAGGCCTAACAATGGAGTGACTTGCCGGTTGGTCCGGCATAGTCACAACAGGAGTTGATGGGCTCGAGGGTACCCTAGGGACGACCGATGGGTCATTAGGAGAATTAGCGGAGTGGCCACCCATGGCCTGATGAGGGTTAGAAGACGACGGGATGAACTTTCCCTTCAGAAGAGCAGCTTGAGCTACCTGGCGCTGAGAATCATCCAGCTGAGCAATAGCCTTGAGAATCTCATTGAGATTGAGGGAAGAGGAAGTGTCCCCTTGAGTATTCTGGGTAGTAGGTCGGGCCTAGGATGAAGGCTCAACCTCCAAAGCAGTAGTGGTGGTGTCCACCATATGGACTTGATTGGAAGAAGAATAGTAATTTCCCTTATAATAAACAGAATCTTGAGTGGGAATCTCATAAAACGGGTCAGAATGACCCTCCTCATTACCATCATAAGTGTATCCGTAGTTGGCCATGTTGAGAATTTTACCTGAACGCAATTTCATACCTAAAGAGAAAGAGATGAATGTCTCGCAATAAGATATAACCCGAAAGATATCACCTTTTCAAAAGAAACACACAGGTTGTAATGAGCGCAAGATTTTAAGATTTCTCTTGGAAATTAGGGTGGATTCAATATTAGGTACTTTCTTTCAAAGGTGGATCCTGGTTAAAAATTTGGGTATAATCTCCGGGTATCTAGATTTTCTCTCCTTTCCAACGAATGGGTCAACTATACTCCGGGTACTTCAATGGTACAACCTGCCTAGCGTCCGTGAGGGAATCCACGGGTGCGAGGACTTATGGAGGCTTGGCTTAGGAATTTTCGGTCCAAAGAGACAGAATGCTCAATGGAGGGTCCTTCCTTCACCAAGAGGGGTGAAAACTCCTAACAAGTGTGGGGAGAGGTGGCCTCCCAAACCGTATGCCAAGATGAATGCAAACAGGTAATATCACCAACAGATATATGACCAGTCAATCAAACAGACAAAAAGAGCAGTTCTGTGGGCACATAACAAAAACACGACCCAGGGCAGGTCGCTAATTTAATGAACATTGCCTAGAGTGCAGGCACTAATCACCGCAAACACTGAAAGGAACGCCTCTGGGCAGAGGCGCAAAGCACTGTAAACAAATACTCAGGAAATAACCAAATCACCAATAATTAAGAAAATGGCGCCTTAAGCTAAGGCGTTCAAAGATAAAATGATGCCCGGGAGTTGGGGCGTCAAAATCACTGAACAATGATCCAACCGCATCAAAACAAACAGTAACAATGGAAATGACGCCTTGCTGTATGGTGTCTTATGAAGAAATAACGCCTCTGTACGAGGCGTGAATAAGAAAATGACGGCAGCAGGGAAGGCGTTACTTCAGCTAAATGAACTAACAATCAGAATAAACCAATGGAAACTGCAAAACTGGCTAATCAGTGGGGAGGTGTGCACATGGTGCACAATGGGGAGTGTGCTACGTGGAGCACAAGGGCGGGACACGCGAGGGTGTCAAAGGAGGGGCACCGAGGGCGCCAATGGGAGGGTGCTACGGAGCACGAGGGAGGGGTACGCGAGGGTACCAATGGGAGGGACACGCGAGGGTGTCAATGGGAGGGACACGCGAGGGTGCCAATGGGAGTGTGCTACGTTGAGCACATGGGAGGGGTAATCAAACTAAAAACACTAGAAGTCCCACCGTGATCGTCAATTTGTAGATTATGAAAAATCCACTTAATGAAAAAGGGGAATGAAACCCAAACTCAATTTCTAAATCTTAAAAATTAAATGGTGAAAGGAAGAGCATGCGTGGGATACTAAAGGGGAATGTGATCGCTAGAGGGGTTACCTCAAATAAGAAAAAGGATGATCGCGAGTACCTTGTGTTAAGCGGGGGAGATTGTGAATCCTTTCTTCCTCCTTCTACCGGCCGGCCGATGAAGGGGGTTCTTAGTCTTGATTACCTTGCAAGAACACACATATCAAATAAAGGAGTGGATTAGCCAAAAGGTGTAGTATCAAAGTTCTAAGATTATGAAATTAATCAAATTAAACATGAACACACCTTGTGTGTTTTGGTTTTAAACCCCTAGGAGGAGTAACAAGGTTTGAAAAAATATGGATGTAATGATAAGCAATAATATGTAGAGTATGAGATCTAACAAGAACTAGAGGGAGGGAGGATGTTTAATGATGTTACGAAAATAACAACTAAATAGCTAAAGGAAGGATTCCTTTCTGCTGTGCGTGCAGCAGTAAAGGGAGGAGAGCTTCAGTATGTGATGGAACTGCAGTGGTTCATCTGTGGAAGAAGAGGAGAGCTCGTTTGGATGAAGAACCTTCAAAACAAATAAGACACTCTTCTCTCTGTCAGCTCTGCTCTCTTAATAATGATCTCTCTCTCTCTGTTCTCTCGTTCTCTATCCTTTCGCGCGGAGAGACCCAGGAGGGGTATTTATAGGGCTAAGATCCTTGGAGAACAAGGATTAAAATAAGGTAAAGATCTTCCATCAAGAAACTCCCTTCCCAGTGGAATACAAGGCTCAAAATCAGGAAGGAACCATTACTAGAAAGAAGCAGGCGAAAGGGAGACGGAATTGAAAATGACGACCGAATAAACGGCGTCAATTAAAAATGACGACACATCCAAAGGCGTTAATTAGAATAACGACTCCCATCAAGTCATCAATTTCTGAATTTATTTATAGAAATAATTAACTTTCCTTATTTAAAATTATCAACTGACGCCTACCAGACAGAAGTCAAATAATAAACGCCTTTAGGAAAGACGTTAATTCTTCAATTTTCATTTTATTTGAAATTTAGAATTTTTAGTAAATCCAGAAAATGACGCCCGTATTGGTAGTCGTCCATTGTTAAAAGAGGCGCCCTTGGCCATGCCGTCAATTTAAATAGCATCTCTGATCAGGGCGTTAATTCTAAAAAAGCAAGAAATCATAATTAATTCACAAAAAATAGAAATACTTTATATTAAGCCAATATTGAAGTCCATTTTGGGGCCTCACATGGTGACATGAGATTTATTCAATATAGCATCAATTTTAGCGTGTCTACACCCATGTCCTCTGCCTGCCAGACCTTTTCAACGTCTTTGAGATATTCTGTGATACATCTGACGTAGGTATAGGAGGAGTGCTTAGTCAAGAAAGCCACCTTGTGGCTTATTTCAGTGAGAAGCTTTCTGATGCAAATCTTAGATACTCTACCTACGATAATGAGTTTTATGCTATGGTCCAAGCTCTAAAAGACTAGAGACATTATCTCTTACCTCAAGAGTTTATCTTATACTCGGATCACGAGGCCTTGAAATTCCTTAACTCTCATAATTATCTAAACCCTAGGCACGGTCGATGGGTAGAATTTCTCCAGTCCTTCACCTTTGTCCTAAAACATAAGGCTGGAAGTGAGAATAAGGTGGCCGACGCCTTGAGTCGAAGGGTCTCCCTTCTTTCCACTATTCGGGTAGAGATCACCATATTTGACCGTATGAAGACACTCAATGAAGAGTATCGAGATTTTGGTCCTGTCTACTCTGCCCTGTCTACTGGATCCTCGACAGCACTTGCCGACTATCCACTCCAAGATGGTTTTCTCTTTCGAGCACAGCAACTCTGTGTCCCGAAGACTTCTGTACGGGACTTTCTCATATGAGAAATGCATGCTAGAGGTCTTGCTGGTCATTTTGGGAGAAACAAGACCATCCATTCTGTTGAGGAGCATTTTTATTGGCCTGGCCTGAAGAAAGATGTGGCCAAGATTGTGGCCCAGTGTTGGACATGCACAATGGCCAAACAAGACAAATAAAGCACTGGTCTCTACATTCCTCTCGCCATTCCTGATAGACCTTGGGTTGATGTGAGCATGGATTTCATCCTTGGTTTACCTCGTATTGCTCACAAGCATGACTCCATCTTTGTTGTCGTTGATCGGTTCTCTAAGATGGCCCATTTTATTGCATCCTCCTAAACATCTGATCCATCTAGAGTGGCCCACCTTTTCTTTGATGAAGTCGTGCGTCTGCATGGTCTCCCTCAAACCATAGTGTCTGACCGAGATATCTAGTTCACTAGTTATTTTTGGAAGACACATTGGCACCTAGCTGGCACTAAGCTCAAATTCTCCACTGCCTATCACCCACAAATTGATGAGCAAACATAGGTTGTCAATAGGAGGTTAGGGAACCTTTTGAGGTGTCTTGTAGGGGATCATTCTGTCAATTGAGATCTTCTCTTGCCCAAAGTAGAATTTACATATAATAGCTCTGTCAATTGATCCATAGGTATGAGTCCATTTGAGGTTGTACTTGGATACAAACCTAGGAAACCTATAGATCTCATTCACCTTCCCCTCGAGTCCAAAACTTCCAAATCAGCCGAAGAGTTTGCACAGTGTGTCAAAAGTCTATATGAGTCAATTAGCAAGCAAATAAGCCTAAGTAATGAGACCTACAAATGTTGGGCTGATTCACATAGGCATCACCATGAGTTGTAAGAAGGTGACTTGATTATGGTACGTGTTCGACCTAAACGACTCCCGTCGGGAGCCGTTAAAAAGTTGCAAGCCCGTAGTAATGGTCCCTTCCAAATACTATGGAAGATTGGCTCCAATGCATATGTTGTGGACTTACCTCCCAAATATGGGATTAGCTCTACATTTCATGTGGCAAATCTGGTGGCTTACAAGGAACCCACATCGATTCCTAGTGACCCTTTCGAGCATTCTCCTCCCATGGAGAGTGAGCCCACCCATGTGCGTCCACCAGCCTCAAGAGCCCCGCGCGAGTAAATTGAGAGGATGCTGGATGAGCAGGTGACAACTACACGGAGTCGGGTTTACCAGCGCTACCTTGTCTACTGGTGGGACCGCCCACCTTCCTATGATTCCTAGATTAGCCGAGAAGATCTCTAGCGCCTCGATCTAGACTTGCTAGAGCACTACCAGAGCAGTGTCACCCCATACTCGACGGAGTCGAGTTCCATCCGCCCTGGGAGGGTTGGTGGGCACACCGCACCAGTCACACGGAATCGACGCCGCACCGCCCCGACACCATCGAGCTTGTGGCTAGGAGACTCGGCGTCCTGAGGCCCATTTCCATTTTTCTATATATTTTATTTTAGCCCATTTGATTGTATTGTATGTATTGGGCTATTTGTGTGATTTAGTGTCTTTAAGCCCATTGTGGTTGTATTGGGCCATTTACTATTTAGCTTATTAGGCCTTTATCTTTTAGGCCCATTAGTTCATTAGTCCTTTAGTGGGCTTTTGTCTTATTAGACGAATAGTCAAAGGATATGGAGGTCATTAGTTAAATTGTCTAGGGGCATTTATGCTCTGGTGTAATTTGGCCATCCTTATATAAAGGAGGCTAGTTGTATCATTTACTTCAATGAAAAACCTTTGAATGAATGAGAATTTCCTCTTCTTGCTTCCTTCTCTCCAAACTCCCCGTGAGGTTTGAGTGATTGCCCGGCGAGAGGCTGTCCGATGAGAGACCGTCCGGCGAGAGGTTGAGCTGTGCGAGACAGTATCTATCCCTCTTCCCGTGCCATCTCCCGTGCCGTTCATATTCTCAGAGTGCCGACGATCGCTTCCACGCCACCGCCCGCGTCAAATTTTTAAATCACCCTGCTCAGTAGCTATTCTTACATCCCCTCGTGTCCCTTTTCGTCCACTACTCTTCTATCCCATTCTCTCTTTTGATGATGCCAAAGGGGGAGAAGTAGCTAGTTAGGTTTATATATGTTATGCATGATGTATGTCTGCATGTGTGTTTGTCATTTGGCATTTGCATTTAATATGTGTGTTTTACATCCATGAGTCATCTTCACTCTAGTCACTCTAGTCACTTAGTGTCAGTCTTTCAGTGTCCATGTGTCAATGTCAATGTAATATGTAATATGAACTTCAATGAATGAAATGCACTTGGTATTGGCATACATATCATCTCATTTCCTTTCAAACAAATTGGGCACATATGGATGAATGAAATGTATTTAACTTGCTTGGCGGATTGTTTTGGTTACTGCCCTTAATTCATTCTAATGGCACGCTAATGTATTTTCTATTCTAGAATGTTGTCATCATCAAAAAGGAGGAGATTGTTGGGTCACTCCAAGTGATTTTGATGATAACAAAACCCTAGACTTAGTTTCCGTCTCTTGCCGTGTCGAAGTGATCAAGAGCAAGCATTGAACATGATTAAGGCCAATTTGTGGATTGTCAAATGCTCAAACGTTTAAAGCCTTCCAAATGCATAAACTAAGCTCAATCAAACCCAAAATAAATGGAACAAATGAGGACATGAAGCTCTTGTCATATGGATATATTTTATTGGGCTAACAATCTATTTTTGCAGGTTTTCCAGAGTTCGGTCGACCAATTGATTTGGTTCTATCGACCAAAATTTCCAGGGATCAGAGTTTTGTAAAAGTTACGGACTTCGGTCAACCGATGAAGGATTTTGGTCGACCGAAATTTCAGGGATGAAAATTTACAGGGTTCTCAGAGTTCGGTCGACCGGTTGGAGAATTCGGTCGACCGACCAGAGAATTCGGTCGACTGATGGAACCCCTCGAGGCAGCAATTATTGACTTTTAATTTTCTCAACGTGGGAAGCGCTTCCCTTTGAATTCTTTAATCCCAAAGCCACCAGACATGCCATGAATTGTGGATCTGTGTTTTGGCATGTCCCTTGACCACCCAAGTTGTATAAAAACATCTCTTTGGGCCAAGAAACCCTAATCACTTAAGGGAGATCAAAGGAGGCTACCAAGGGAGAAAGAGGGTTGCTGCAACACCTCTGTCAACAGTGTTTCGTCTAGGAGTTCTTCATCCATCTCCAAGCCCTTCAAGATCAATTTGAAGCCAATCAACCTCAAATCAATTGGAGAAGCAAGTTTCATCCAAAATCTGCATCATCTACTCAGGGGACCCTAAATCAGAAGTTTTTCATTTGTGTTTGTTCTTACAAATTTCCTAAGCTTCAAGTGTGTGCTATTTATAATCTTTAGACATTTGTGTGTGTGTGGATCTACCCAGATCCGTGTGTGTGTGTCTTGTTTTCTTCAGATTCGTGTGTGCTTCGATGCGTTTGCATCTTCGTGGGAGTTCTTATCTCCTTAGGAGCGTGTGTGTGTTCTGATCTTGTAATCCTTTACAAGATAGTGTGTGAATCCTCACAATTTGTGAGGGGTGGACGTAGGTTGCCGTTGTTGCATCTGAACCACCTAAAAATCTCAATCCCTTGTGTGGTTTGATCCTTCTCTCTTACCCCCATTCTGTGCGAGCACTCTCATATATTATCTCTATTGTTTTCTTCGTTCTAGATCTAGCATAATTTATCATTTTTACATTAGATCTATGATATATCAAAAGGTGGGTTCGGATTGACAAGGCTAACCTTGTCAGGAAGATAACACTTTGCGTGAGTTGAATCTTCGGATTCACACCTCCGCCATAGTACCAAGGATCCGGTGTGTGTGATAGGTTTTGACAGATCTAATTGTCTTATAACAGATCTAAGTTTCTAAAGGGGTATTTCATTATATCTGTTTAAATTAGTAAAAGTTTCTTAAATTCTATAATCACCCAATTCACCTCCCAGTCCCCTCTTGGGTGTCATTGATCATGGGACTTCATGACTGTCATCCAGTCGCCTATTAAAGATTAAGCGCCCTCCTGTGAAGGCGTTGTTTTGTAGAAAAATTAATAAAATAGAAAATGTCTGAAAATCTTGAAACTGCGACAGAATAATATATGTTATTTAATGATTAAGCGCCGTGTTATAAAGTCACTATTTATAATGAATTGTGTTGATTTCTGAAATTTACTAGAATGAGCGCCCGTTCACAGGGTCGCTAATTCTGAGGATTTTCCTTGAAATTCTGTTAAGATGATTGATTGATCGTCACCTCACACGGACGCACAATCATGATTGGGCACCCATCTGAATGGTCTCCAATTCTTCTCTTGCCAATTTCATCATGTTTTCAGGCACATATCGCGAGTTTACACGGCACTCTCATCTCACATTATATCGATTACACACTCAATTCTTGGTGATGATTGAACCCTCCATGATATATTCCTTCCTTTGTACTTGTACTTTCTTCATTGAGACCTCCGTAAGTCTACGCTAGCCTTGGATTCCCTCAAGGAAGCCGAGCAGGTTGTACCCTAAAAACCCTTACTTGTCATGTCACTATGAAAAAACATGGTGACTTAGCCCTCATAAGAGTGCTATTTCTAGCCTCTTTTGAGAAGTCTGCCTTTGTCAATAATTAGCGACCATGACTTTGGCGCTAGAAAGAATTGGTGGCTAGGCCAATGGCGTCATTTACCTGATTTAGCGATCAGAGTATGGACGCTATTTCATCGAGCATGTACTATTCACAAGAATTAGCGACCACAAAGTGGGCGTTATTTCTGTAATCGATGGCAACTAAGTGGACACCAATTACCTAGTTTCATGGCAAGTCTTGGTTTTTCATGTGGTTTAACGATGTGTCATACTTGTTCAAGTTATGTCCTTGAACTCCTTCATTCGTGAAATCTACCTTATCATCCTACAATGGTTTATTCCTTTGGAACTCTATATTGGCTATAACTATAGTAGATGTCTAAAAATATACATGACTCAATGTTTATGCATATAGGGCCCAATTTTGTCCTGGGCGGAGCACCCAAAAGTACTTGTGCCCATGGGAGTTGATTGATCACGGTATGGCATTGCACCAAAGTGCATGACTTGCTGGATTTTAGCATTCCACGACTCGTACTCGTACTTGACTTGACATGACTTGCGTGGCTCAGAATGGGTATTTACTTGCTTGATAGCCAATTCACATGACTTGACTTGTTTTTTACATGCTTGGCAAATCTTGTTATACTTCACATGATTATCGTGAAATCTTGCTAGTTCGTCCATATTGCCTCTTGACACTTTACTCTCATTTTTATCTTACATACATGCATCATTATTCTTGCATAAGTTCATGTAACATGTAATTTACTTAAAGTATGCTTGACCTTGAGATATAATTCCTACTGAGTATTCGTTCACCGGAGTTTTCCCCCTATTTTTTAGGTAACTCTGATGACGAAGCTCATTCGGATGGGGACGGACATGAGTGAAGAGCGTAGAGCCGTTCTAACCATTGGAGTTATTATCTAGTCATGTCTTTTCTACTTTCTTGAGTCAATTATTGTACTTTTCCTTTTATTGAGTCTAGTCATCAATATATTATGTAAAGGTCATACTTTTGGATGTTGGTACTATTAATGGAATAAAGGATTTAGTTTATTATCTTTACTTTTGTGCACTCAATCTATAAGGTCAAATTCCTTATGCTCTGATTGACATGAATGATATAAACTCATCATGCGTACCGGGATCCTTCCGCGCTAGGGGCGTGACACATGTTGGTGTTCCTTCCCTACCCTATTGCCTATTGGATTTTTTCTTTTGGGTGCTCACACAGCTAGGGCTTTCTTTGCGGGGCCTTCCCCTTTTGATGCCCCCCTTTTTTGCATTTT
This sequence comes from Amorphophallus konjac, assembly GCA_022559845.1. Lineage (NCBI taxonomy): Eukaryota > Viridiplantae > Streptophyta > Magnoliopsida > Alismatales > Araceae > Amorphophallus > Amorphophallus konjac. Next base: position 212,920,534 of record CM040122.1, read on the forward strand.
CTTTTATTTCCATTTTGTACCCTTCCCTTACCCAGGTGTTGCGTACATTCATGATCGGGACATCACCTCCCATGCCCACGTTCACAGCTCGTCTCCTCGCCCCGGTTGCATCCGGCATGGTCTAGTTATTTAATTTTGAGTCCTATGTAATTTTTATTTGAGTCATTTGATGTATTTTCCCTTTTATTTGAGTCATGTTCCTAGGACTTGTGTTTATTTCCCTAAGTTTGAGTGTCATTAGGTTGTCTAGTTAGCTATTGGGCCCAATTCATTGGGCTTGGCCCAAGGGCTCCCCCCTACCCTCTCGATTATTTGTCATTGAGTCAATTGTCAGGGTCTAATTGTAAAATGTGGGTTACCTATATATAGGGCCCCATTCCCCCCATTTCAAGGTAATGAATCAATGAATGAAAAACTTGCCATTTTGAGAGTTTACACTTCTTATCTATTGGAGAGATTCCATTTTTTGGGTGAGAGACCCCAGGGGAGAGATTCCCCACCCATCCCTCTCTTAATCTCTCTTTTTCACTCCACTTTCTCTCTCCTCCACACCCAATTTCAAAAATTTTCTCTCTCCTCCCTTCTCAACCACCACTCTCCCACCTACCCCCATTAAAGGCCACTCCCCTTTCCCACACATCCCATTACTCCACCCCTAGTCCTAAGAGAGCTTCCACCAATCCTAGCTCCACCTCCCAACCCCCAACTACCCCACCCACTTCCCCAAGCACCCTTCCCACTACCCAAAGCAGCCCTCCACCTTCCCAAGGCACCCTTCCCATCCCCAAGACCACCATTGATCACCCCACATTAAAGGAAATTCAAACTCTCATGCCCTCCACCCACTTGTGCCCCCCCCACCTTCCTCCTTCTCCCTCCAAGCCCAAATTCGTAGCTCCTCCTCCCACCACCTGTTAGACCCCCTTACAGACCCTATTCTTCCCATCCCACACCTTGGAACACCCCCTCCTAGACCCCCTCACAGCCAGGGTTCTCCCCACACTCATCCACCTCCATTTCCCCTCCCATATACCCCATTTCCCCCCACCATCTTCAACCTCCAATTTTCAGTTCGCTGGCAGCAGAAGAGTAGAATTTTACAGCGGTGACCCCAACTACATCCTATAGAATCTGAAGGCCCAAGAGGTATCCACGGAAGCATCTACCTATCTTCTTCGCAACGGAGGTGGTCTCGTCCACTTCCGAGCTCCGAGCTGACCGGGAGATCCGTTCTCCCACAACTGCGCAGAGCTACCCCTGCTGAGCACCTGAGCCGTAGTAGAAGCTCTGCCACGATGAACCTTGGAAGATTCAGGCCACAAGGTTTTCTGAAAATTTGTTCTTCTTCCTATCTACTTTCAGAATCAAGAAGCGGAACTTTGATCGACGTCCGTGGGCCAGAGTTATTACTTTTCTCCCTTGGGTACGCGATTCTGCTTCCCACAGCCTGCACCTACCTATCATCAGTGTTCAGAGTCCCCTGGTCTTCTCCGGCATCGTTTGGCTTCCCCGTTAGTTTTGCTGCGAAGAGGACTCGTCCACAATTCAAAAACTCTGGCGGTGCTTGATTCTGAGTTCGGGCGCTGACGGGGCATCTTCTGCAACCTTTTGTTGGCTGCCAGAAGCTGCCAGTCTAAGAATCTGCCTCCCTGCTCGGGCCTCCACCCAGACCAGCGTCGGCGGCAGAAGAAATCAAAAAAATTTGGAGGACTTCCCTGGCCTCCTACGAAGATTTTCCAGGTGGTTCATCCCCAAAAAAATTCGGCATCAGTCGCAGCAACCATTTCTTCGATCATCTATTAGCACCCACAGAACGTGGACAGAACCGACGACCTCCCATCTTCGGTGTTCCTCTCTCAAGTTCCCCTCCCCGCTTGGCCGGCTGAAGGCCCCTCCCTGTGTGGAGGTAGTTTTGGTTCTAATACCCATTAACCCCCACCCCAAGGTCCCCCTCCTGCGAGAGTAGTGTTGTAATTTGATTGGGCATGTCAAGCTACACCACCGCGGCGTGTGGGGATCCACTCGCCTCCCCGCTCGCCCTCGTCTCCGAACGGGACCGGTTTCTTCAAACCGGTCGAGTAAGTGCTCCAAATCCTTGCTCTTATTTGTGCTTGTTCTTTCAATATTAGTTCATAAACTCCGCTGGCCATGAATGAGAGCCCGATCCTTAAGCTCCTTTGCTATAAGTGATCACCGTGGGAAAAGAGTGGAACCCGTGCCCTCGGCACGACGTCGGCTCCCTTGAATTGGGCTGCCACTACCCTTGGGAATCAACTTAGACCTTGCTGGCCCTCTACCAGTAAGGGCCCAGCCCACACAACCTCCACTTGGCATTGCCAAGTTACCCCGGGTCTTGGTGAGCATCGGGTGAGCGGTCGCCGACATCGGTCCGTTTGATTGCGATTGTGCTTGCTTGCTTATGTCCTAGGTTGTGTCACATCAATTGGTATCAAAGCAAGTTCACAACTTGTCTCTCCACAAGTTGGTCCTAGGGCATGTTTATGCATTTAGAGTCCTCGATTGCATCTCCCATGTCCACTAGAATGGCCACTTCATACCCGTCATATCCATCCCCATCAACTTTCCCAAGAAGCCCAAATCCTCATGGAAGCTCCATTGCCAACAAAGTGGGTAGCAACACCTCTATCATAGAATCCATACCTAATGTCCTTAATCGGCTTGAAGATATCATGTCTCGACTCAACCGACTTGAAGGAAATAGCCGTGCACCAAGAGTGAATGAGAGTGACCTTTGGGGAAATCTAGAAACCATATTTTTAGAACACTTGAAAATCAAAACCCCCACCTTTGATGGATCCAACAGCCCAAGCCTTTACCTAGATTGGGAGATTTCCCTAGATCAATTCTTTAAAAGTTGCCCCTTGAACGAAGAAAGGAGAATGAGGCTAGCCAAGACACACCTCTCCAAACAAGCTAAAACTCATTGGTTAGTTGTGGAAGGTTTAAGAAGGATCCGCAGGGAGGCCCCCATTAGCACTTGGGAGGAGATGAAGGTCGAGCTTAGGAAAACCTACACTCTCCATCCCTCTCCCTCCTACTCAAATCACAAAAGCCGAAGGAGCACTTCAACTCCTTCATCCCCACCCGGTCAATCCATGACCCCAATCACCCATTCCCTACCACTTCCCATCTCTCCCACCCCAACCACTACATTTACACCCCACCTCCAAGTCCACACCACAACCATAGGTCCCCATACCCAATTGGGCCCCATGGCCAACTCTCCACCTAGGCCCATGGTAACCCCCACCACTACCTCTCCATCACCCCCAAAAAGAGACACTCCTCCCAAAACAAATCAACCCAAACCCCTTCAACCCACCCATCTTCCTCTCCCTACCCCAATCCAACTCCCACCAAAGCCTCCACTACTACCCTCACCTATCCTAACCCAAGTTTCCCACTACCTACCACCCCGGATACACCATGCCCCAATCATCACCACACCCTCAAAAGCCCCTCTCACCTCCTTGGAAGAAGAACCCATACCCCACCCCATAGTGGTGAACACTCCAAACCCACTCTCCACCTTGGAGGAAACCCAAGCCCAAATTGAAGAAGAAACAACACACGAGGGTCTTCAGCTTACATCACCATCTCTAGTTGGAGTCAATCTCATCTTAGGGGAAACCCTTGTTAGATGGCTAAAGAAGAGCCCAATAAGAGACATCACGGCCCACGATTTCCCACCCATGAAGGAAAACCATCCCATAGTGCCCATCTCCTCTTATCACACCACAATCCAAGCATCTTATCAAGTAGAGACCTTAGAGGATTTTCTTAGAGGCTTCGCATGGCAAATTGAGTTCACTAGCATGTTGACCCATATGACCGAACAACCTAGGAGCCTTGGCCTCCTACACCTATGCATCAGGTCAATCACCTCGGTCTATACCATTGGTTGCTACACTAGCGACCTCCTTTTTCTTCTCCCTATGGTAGAAGAACCCATCTCAATCCACTCCCCTACCATTGAGATCCCAAATATTTTGATTAGTCAACCAACTATAAACCTTCGCCCAATTACCTTAGAGGAAGATGACTCACAATTTGGGAACCTTGAAGACATAGAGTGCCTCCCTCTAGGAAGACATTTCCACGACCCCTTTGATCCCTTCCTATGGGAGTCTAGTTCCCCATGTGATCCAACCACCTTATCCACCACCCACCATTCCCTATCCCAACCCACCATGTTAGACCTAATTCACCCCATCCTAGACCCGGGTTACACCTTGGGAACCATGACCTTGGGCCACATACCCCTAGGTAATAAGGTTGTGCCTCACCCCATGATGACCACCTTCTTAGATCCATTCGATCTTTCCAATGACAGTTAAAGGGTTGTCCCACACCTATACACATGAAAGTCATATTTAGGAAAAACATGCATGTGTCTAGGCTTACCACACCGCTTGGCATGAACACTATGTTGGGTCCATTCATTAATATCACCCACATGTCAAGTAGAAAGTATGAGTGGTCCAAATTCGGATGTAGTGGTCCACCTTCACTCATCATGAGTCGTAGGCATGATATGAGTATTCATGGATGTCCGGGTCCCCCAGCATTTGTCACCCCCATGCATGACCGGATCACCTATGGATGCCCCGGTCCTCCCCATTGCATCAAAGTCTTCCTGGCGTCAAAGCATGATTGGTCTCCTATTGGTTGCCCAGGTCCACCCATCACCCCTAGAATGTCAACATTCACAAAATTGCATGAAAGCCTTTGAAAGCACATAAGCAAGGAAAATGAGATCTATAAGAGGCAGGCTGACTCCCTTCGGCGTCACCAAGAATTCCACGTGGGTGACTTTATGATGGTGAGGAAGGAGAGGCTCTCCCCGGGAGTCATCTCCAAATTGAGGCTACGTGGGGCTGGTCCCTTCCAGGTCCTGAGACGCATTGGCGCTAATGCCTGTGAGTTAGATCTCCCCGAGGAGTATGGAGTGAGTCCTACATTCAATGTAGCTGACCTAGTGCCATATAAGGGACCCACGGTGGTACCTAGTAAGGATATTGAGCCTATTCCCTCCGTTGAGAGAGCACCCACCCGTGAGTAGAGTCCACCAGCCAAGAGAGCCCAGCGTGAGCGCATTGAACGAATATTGGATGAACAGGCCACTACCACTAGGAGCAAGGTATACGAGCGCTATCTCGGCAGGTGGATGGATCGGTCTCGTTCGGAAGACTTGAGGGCAGTACCACATCTACACCCTCCAAGGAGGGAAGGACGCTTACTCGATGGAGTCGAGTTCTCCACACCCCGGGAGTATGATGGGGACATCACCTCCCATGCCCACGTTCATAGCTCGTCTCCTCGTCCCGGTTGCATCCGGCATTGTCTAGTTATTTAATTTTATGTCCTATGTAATTTTTATTTGAGTCATTTGATGTATTTTTCCTTTTATTTGAGTCATGTTCGTAGGTCTTGTGTTTATTTCCCTAAGTTTGAGTGTCATTAGGTTGTCTAGTTAGTTATTGGGCCCAATTCATTGGGCTTGGCCCAAGGGCTCTCCCCTACCCCCTCGGTTATTTGTCATTGAGTCAATTGTCAGGGTCTTATTGTAAAATGTGGGTTGCCTATATATAGGGCCCCATTCCCCCCATTCAAGGTAATGAATCAATGAATGAAAAACTTGCCATTTTGAGAATTTACATGTCATATCTATTGGTGAGATTCCATTTTTTGGGTGAGAGACCATAGGGGAGAGATTCCCCGCCCATCCCTCTCTTAATCTCTCTTTTTCACTCCCCTTTCTCTCTCCTCCACACCCAATTTCAAAATTTTTCTCTCTCCTCCCTTCCCAACCACCACTCTCCCACCTACCCCCATTAAAGGCCACTCCCCTTCCCCACACATCCCATTACTCCACCCCTAGTCCCAAGAGAGCTTCCACCAATCCTAGCTCCACCTCCCAACCCCCAACTACCCCACCCACTTCCCCAAGCACCCTTCCCACTACCCAAAGCAGCCCTCCACCTTCCCAAGGCACCCTTCCCATCCCCAAGACCACCATTGATCACCCCACATTAAAGGAAATTCAAACTCTCATGCCCTCCACCCACTTGTGCCCCCCCACCTTCCTCCTTCTCCCTCCAAGCCTAAATTCGTAGCTCCTCCTCCCACCACCTATTAGACCCCCTTCCAGACCCTATTCTTCCCCTCCCACACCTTGGAACACCCCCTCCTAGACCCCCTCACAGCCGGGGTTCTCCCCACACTCATCCACCTCCATTTCCCCTCCCATATACCCCATTTCCCCCCACCATCTTCAACCTCCAGTTTTCAGTTCGCTGGCAGCAGAAGAGTAGCAGTTTGTAGAGGCAACCCCAACCACATCCTAGAGAATCTGAAGGCCCAAGAGGTAGCCACGAAAGCGTCTATCTGTCTTCTTCGCAACGGCGGTGGTCTTGTCCCGTTCCGAGCTCCGAGCTGACCGGGAGATCCGTTCTCCACAACTGCGCAGAGCTACCCCTACTGAGCACCTGAGCCGTAGTAGAAGCTCTGCCACGATGAACCTGTGAAGATTCAGGCCACAAGTTCTTCTGGAAAGTTGTTTTTCTTCCTGTCTACTTTTAGAATCAGGAAGCGGAACTTTGATCGACATCCGTGGGCCATAGTTATCTTTTTTCTCCCTCAGGTACGCGGTTCTGCTTCCCACAGCCTGCACCTTCAGAGTCCCCTAGTCTTCTCCGGCATCGTTTGGCTTTCCCGTCTATTTTGCTACGAAGATCACTCGTCCACAATTCCAAAAACTCTGGCGGTGCTTGATTCTGAGTTCGGGCGCTGACGGGGCATCCTCTGCAACCTTCTGTTGGCCGCCAGAAGCTGCCAGTCTAAGAATCTACCTCCCTACTCGGGCCTCCACCCAGACCAGCATCGGCGCCAGAAGAAATCAACAAAATTTGGAGCACTTCCCTAGCCTCCTGCGAATATTTTCCAGGTGGTTTCATCCCCAACAAAATTTGGCATCAGTCGCAGCAACCATTTCTTCGATCATCTGTCAGCACCCACAGAACGTGGACAGAACCGGTGACCTCCCATCTTCGGTGTTCCTCTCTCAAGTTCCCCTCCCCGCTTGGCCGGCTGAAGGCCCCTCCTGTGTAGAGGTAGTTTTAGATGTAGAACCCATTAACTCCCACCCCAAGGTCCCCCTCCTGCGAGAGGAGTAGTGTTATAATTTGATTGGGCATGTCAAGCTACACCGCTGCGGCGTGTGGGGATCCACTCGCCTCCCCGCTCGCCCTCGTCTCCGAACGGGACCAGTTTCTTCAAACCTGTCGAGTAAGTGCTCCAAATCCTTGCTCTTATTTGTGCTTTTTCTTTCAATATTAGTTCATAAACTCCGCTGGCCGTGAATGAGAGCTCGATCCTTAAGCTCCTTTGCTATAAGTGATCACCGTGGGAAAAGAGTGGAATCCGTGCCCTCAGCACGACATCGGCTCCCTTGAATTGGGTTGCCACTACCCTTGGGAATCAACTTAGGCCTTGCTGGCCCTCTACCAGCAAGGGCCCCGCCCGCACAACCTCCACTTGGCATTGCCAAGTTACCCCGGGTCTTAGTGAGCATCGGGTGAGCGGTCGCCGACATCGGTCTGTTTGATTGCGATTGTGCTTGCTTGCTTATGTCCTAGGTTGTGTCACATCAATTCAGTAGTCTATCCAAAGACTCATTCCCTCATCGTGAACTGAATAGAAGAGAATAGGTAGCACCTTACACTTTTAGCCAAGCTTTGGCTTTCCTTGGATTCCACAATGTTCGTGATTTAGAAGTGGAGCCTATTTGTGTGTGGTGTTGAGTTATGGTTTTGATGATTGTTGTGATTGTTAAGTTATGGTTTTGATGATAACTAAACTTAATGTGTGATTAAGTGATGATAACTAAACTTGTGGTTGATTGCTCATGCTCTTGTTATCTATGTATGGTTGAGATGGCAAATAAGATGGCAAATGGCAACGGTACATGGTTTTGATTCTTGCTTGATTGAATTGGTTTAACAAGAGGTAAGAGGTTTCATAATCTCTTTAATGTGAACAAGCATGGTTTTAACCTTAACTATCTTGCTTGCAAGATCAACCTTATAATCCCATGGCAGTCGCCTGATAAACCAAACATGTGGACAAGTACCTTGCTCCTCTACAATCCAAAACAGGTGGTATATGTCATGTACTGTCAAGAACCATTGGTAAGGCTCTTATCCTGTTTTACACTTCCTGTTATTGAGTGTTCCATGAGGTTATTTCATGAATAATTTACTTGGGATGATTGAGTTTTATCTCTTAATTCTTAGCCCAAAACTTGACCCTTACCTCAAAACATGTGTGTTTCAAAGTGTTCATATGCACTTAGTTCATGAGGTTTCAAGCCCTTGCATAACTCGCCATCGTGTGTTCTCACACGCGGATCGACCTGCGCGGTCAGGTCACAGGGATCGATGAAATGAGAATTACTCAAATGGTCTAATGAATAAACCAAGTTGAATCCAAACCCAAAATGCATGGAATAGATGAGGACATGAATATCTTGACTCATGGAAATGTTTCTGTGGCATAACACTTCATTTTTGCAGGTATAGATCATTCCGGTCGACCAAGACCATAGGGTCGGTCGACCAGAATTGCCAGAACTGAAAAGATGGCATTTTTACAGGTTTCGATCGACCGCTCCTAGGCGTCCGGTCGACCGGTTTTGCCAGAGCCTAAAAGTTCTGGCTGCAGCAGGCTCCGGTCGACCGCCCCATGCATTCCGGTCGACCGCCAGCCCCGAGCCCCCTTTTGTTGACTTCGATTTCAAGCTCGTGCAGAGGAATCTTTCACCCATTTCTTTAATCCCACTACCCATAATCTAGGAGGGATTTGTGGATCTGGTCTGGGGGTTGTCCATGGACCATTCAAAGGTTATAAAACATCTCATTGGAGCTAATAACCCTATGGAACCAAGAGGGCTTCAAGGGAGATCAAGAGGGTGCTATCCATGGAGGAAGAAGAGAGTACTGTTGCTCCATGAATAGTACTTCGTGCGGCAAGTTCTTCATCTATCTCCAACCCATTCAAGGTACTTCTCAAGCCAACAAACATCTATGAAGTGAAGAATCAAGCAACCAACAAAGAGAGATCAAGGGTGAAGCTATCAAGAAGCAAGCAAGGGTTTCAAGACGAGATCAAAGGAAGGTTATCCAAGTGAAGAAGGAAAAGTACTGTAGCCGTGAACCGTACTCCGTGCAGCAAATTATACATCAACTCCAAGGCCATTCAAGCTTAATCTAAAGCAATTCAAGTGAAGAAGTAATCAACGCAAAGATTTGCAACATATCTTTAGGGGGAGCCATATCAGGAGCTTTCCAAACTGTGGTTTATTCATATTGGTGTCTTGTGCTTCGAAGTTTGAGATTTGTGTTCTTATAAAGTGCAAACTCGTGTGTGTGTGGATCGTTATTGGATCCGTGGTTGTGTGTGTGTGTGTCGTATTTGATTCGTGTCTGCGTAGGTCTTCTTAGATCTGTGTGTGTGTGTGTGGTTTTATCTAGATCTTAGTGTTTGTGTGTGTGGAGTGCTACACTTGTCGCAGCGTGTGTGTGTTTTGTTGATCCGCTTGTTGGATCGTGTTGGAGACCTTGTCTCCGTGTGTGTGTGTGTGTGTGTGTGTGTGTGTGTGTGTGTGTGTGTGTGTGTGTGTGTGTGTGTGTGTGTGTGTGTGTGTGTGGGTGTGTGTGTGTGTTGGGGCGTGTCCTCGTGTGTGTGTACAGGCGTCGTCCTGTGTCTGTGGTTGGAGCTTCGTCTCCGTTTGGGGATTTATCCCCAAGTGAAGCCTCACCGGGTTTGGTGAGGGGTGGACGTAGGATTGCCGTCGTTGCATCCGAACCACCTTAAAATCCGCTGTGCACTATGGTTTGATTTGAGTGGTTTGATCCATTTCATCTACTTCCATTCTACATGTGTGTTAGTATTTATTGTTGTTCCGGATTTATCTTCGTATATCTTGCATAATCTAGATTATCATCAATTAAGTTTGATAAATCCAATTTGTGTACAAATAGTTTTGAATCTCTTAACTAGCATTCTATCACATATTTTATAAAAGGGTAAAAGTTTCCTTAAAATTTGCAAACACCCAATTCACCCCCCTCTTGGGTGTCATTGATCGTGGGACTTCATGTGGTAGTTGACTCGGGGTTAAGCTATAAAGATTGAAGAATGAATTTGAGAAATCAAAATTTTTGACTCCATTGGTCCTTGTACCATGTCGACCGACCAGCCTATCCAAGGGTAGTACTTTTTAAGATAGAGCCCATTCCAAGGGTGGGATAGCTTGACTCCCTCAGCATTGACTATCCTACATGCGTTGCCAGGTTACACACCTTGGACCACATATGGACCTTCCCAATTTGGTTGGAGTTTAGAACGCAGCCCGCTAAGTTTTACAAAAAATCTTTTCACTACTATCTCACCAACTTTAAATTTTCTCTCGATGACTTTCTTTTGAAAGAAACATGTGAGTCTATTTTGATATATGTGTGCATGCTCGATGGTGACCAATCACTTCTCGTCTAAGAGTTCCAATTAGGCAAGGAGTGAATTGTGACATTCGTTGATGGAGAATTCCTTGTCCAATTGTACCATGAGAGAAGGAATCAATGATGTGAGACGACCCAGGGAAGACGGGGAATGGCAATGGCGACTTACCTCCAGTACGAGGTGGAGTTAATTCTCACACATAGTGAAGGTTTCCGGACATACTTAATCTTCCCTTCTACAATTCACCATTCGATATACTCATAGGTTAGTCGACTCACGGCCAGCCAAATGCTCTGATACCACTTGATGTGGCAAGGCCAACGGGACATCGGAGATGCAATGAAGGGCCCTCAGACCTTGACGCGCAAGCACACTAGCGAAGGTCCATACCCGATTTCGGCGGACTATCTAACATGGCACACTTCCCTTTCCCGGGGTGACTCGGGGATGGTAGGTCTGTTAGGGTGCAAGGCCGAGATCTAGAGGGGGGGTGAATAGATCTCCCAATTAAAAATATACCCAATCAAAACTTTGAACCAAACTTAAGTGAATCTGAACACACTTGATTTCTGTGTGAGACAGAATGACAAACACTTGATAAGGAATACGATAATCACTCACCTAGTAGCAGAGGAAGTAGTTACACTCTTTTGCCAAATAATCTCGCAACGCAACCCAGCAAAAAGACAATTCCTCAATGAACTTACAGAAATATGTTGCTCACACGCTTAGCAGAGGTGATAGATGAAGGAAAGCGAACACACATGCAACCCACAATGCAAAGAGGTTTTTTGGTGGTTCAATCTGCCTCAACAGATCTATGTCCACCCCTCACTCAACCCTGAGTGAGGCTTACTGCTGATTCCACAGCTTGAATCCATTGATCCACAGCTTTGGGGATAAAGCCCTACAGACCATTGATCCACAGCTTTTGGGATGAATCTCAGACCGCTGAGCTTGCTTAACCTGAGGAACACGTCCTTACCACTAAGCCTCATAGCTTGCTGTACGATGAACCAATCCTCGCCGCTGAGCCTCATAGCTTTCTATCCGAGGAACCAATCCTCACTGTTGAGCCTCACAGCTTGCTGAAACAACAAGAATGAATAAGAACATAAACTAGGAAACTCCAAGACGAAAGCAAGAAAAAGATATAGCTCTTCAAAGAGCAGATTGGCTTGGATCTGATCCAGAGGCCAGCAACATCCAGGTTTTCCAGAAGCTTCAACTGTAACAATCTCTCCGATACTCTATTTTTCAAGTTACTTCCTCTCAATTCCTCTCAAGCTCTTCTCCTTCTCTTCTCTCTACTCGTGAAAGCTGCTCTCTCTCTCTCTCTATTCTTCTCTCGATCCCTTCTACTCTCTATCTTCGTCTGCCTTCTGAATTTTTTTCTTCTTCTCTTCTTGTATACACGCTCTAATCTCATCGTAAGAAAAATCCTCTTTTATATCCTCAAGCTGATTATTGTGGTCCCCAAAAGATTCCTTCGGCGTGTGGAGGGAAAACTCCCGCCAATCACTTTTCAGGAAAGTGTAGCTTGATCTAGTCCACGTGTCATATTTGAATGAAGAATAATCCACGTGGCGAATGATTCTACTGAGCTATTGGCATTGGATCATGTGCCAGACTAATTAATTCTTTAAACCACATGACCGATTAAGTCTTTGACAACCTCTGGAATTTAGATGTTTGATCAATTTGCCAAAGTCGTTTGATGCTATCATATTGATGTTTCTATCAAACAAGATATGGAATTTTCATCAAACACTTTATCATCATGTAGATCATGAAATATTGAGAGAGATGCCTAAGGAATGTGGACTTATGCATGTTTATAAAGATAAGTAAAATATACCCAAAACTATGAAGATCAGACAATGGCATATAACATGGAATAATGCAGATGCATAGATGCATACATCAAGTACATCGACCTGTGAGTGTACACTACAGAACGGATGCAGTACATCAACTACAACTGCATCGACCTATGTAAACCACAGGTAGACCTACTATGCAAAGAGAGAATCAATGAGCACAAGAGGTTATGGAGACGCATAAGAGGTTATGGATGCTGTCAAGCCTCTGTCTCCGTTCTGTCCGGCCCTGGTGACCTGGGGGAGTCCGTTTGGTGTAGGCTTGATAGCGTCCCCGATGATCTTCCTTCTTCAGAGACTTGCTCCATTAGAGACAACATTAAGGAACATGCCCTTAACTTCTACGACTCCAACAACAGCCCCGAACGCATGAACACCTTGAGTTCTTGAGGAAGGTACAACCGTCCTCGCCATTAGAGCATGCGTCTCTTAGCGCTCCTTCACGTCGCGCCTTATTCATAGCATGCCTTAGGCCTCTCCCCACGGAGGTTCTTCTGCCCCTGAAGGGCCGTTAGCTCCTTCCCTCTCTCCGCCGGCAGAGCCCTGGCATAACACTGGGTCGATGGCTCTCCACTTGAACGATTCAACGGCCGGCCAAGTCCGAAGGCATGGTCACCCGCAGGTGTCACCGGCATTCTTCGTCTGCTTCCTTCATTGGCTGTCCTGGGGTTTTCTGGTCTTTGGGCCTATTGGTTTTGGGCTCATCCTAGTACTGTCGCCCTCTTGTTTGTGGTTTCTTGTTTTGGCCACGTGTTTAGCTATTGGTTGTGTTCTTTGTTGGTTTTCTGGGCCTTGTCATCAGCTTGTATCCCCCCATGTTATGTTCCTTTCTTTCTACACTTCATAATGGAAAATTGCTTGTCTGGTGGCCGGCGTGGCACGTCCTGTCCCTTCCGTAATGAAGGGATGAACGGACTCCCTCGTTTGCTACCTTGCGAGTATTACCTTTTAGTTAAAAAAAAAGAGGCCAAGACCATATCTGTAAGATTCAAAAAAAAAGGTTATGGAGATGCACCGACCTGTGTGAAACACATATTGACCTGTGGAGCTAGAGCAAGTGTAGCTGCATCGACCTATCAAGACGATGGCTAGTACAGCCTGTGCTTATGCATCGACCTGATGTCTCAAGCGAACATGACTGCATCGACCCGAGTCCAATGACTAACATATGTGCATCGACCTGATATGAACTTAACTCTATATGTGCATCGACATGATATACTAAATACGTGAAGATGCATTGACCTGATGGACTAGATGTGTGTATGTGCATCGACCTGAGAGAGCTTAACTATGCATGTGCATCGACCTGATTGACATATCTTCTAAATGTGCATTGACCTTATAAAAGATCAAGATTTATGAACAAACAGCACAACTCAATCAATCATCAACAGTGCAGTTTGTCATATCATGAATCATAGTGTGACATCATCAAAATCAGGGTTCCAACAATCTCCCCCTTTTTGATGGTGGCAACTATGAGTCATAGAACCATTTATCACAAAATAACCAACTGTTCATTCATTTAACAACAATGAAAAAAATTTCTTTCATAGACAACCATGAACCAAAACAACATTGCAAACAGATTTCATTCATTTCAACCAAAAGTTCCATTCTTTCATTTTACACAGAATCTCTTCAAGAAAGACAGGTGCAACATCCAATGTTGAACGACACAACACATAACTAAAAGACACAACACAAAAAGACAACACTACATGCATACATGCATGACTAATACGCTGTGTACAATGAGAGAGAGTTGGTTGTCCAGATCTTTTAATAGCAAACAAATTCTTCTTCAATAGCAAAACATAGACTCATCATTTCTCCCCCTTTGACATCATAAAAAAAAATAGATATGAGGGGATGTCTATCTTCTCTCCCTTTGAGATGTGCTAGAGCTGATAGGGAATCTCAGTGGTATTGCAGTTGGGATGTTCTGTTGTATTTTTGAAACATTGGTGCCCAAGGCTACAATTTTGACATTTACTTTCCGATCAACTTGTTGAACAAAGGCATGCATTCTTTGAAGTGGGTGTGCAGGTCAACAAACCAGTTTTGTAGCATGAGATTTTGGTGCGGACACCAGGGCGATCACGTGACACGTCGGCGAACCGACGGTGCCATACGCGGAGCGCCAAGTGGACTACATCGGCTTATCTTCAAAAGGGGGATAATTTGGCTTGAATGTGGACCTTTTTTGGCATTGAATTGGGCTTGTAATGGTTATTGTATGTGTAATTTGCTAAAAGACTAGTTGTAAGGCTCCTAATGGGCCAATTTGTTAAAGCCCTTAAAGCATTCCATAAGAAGGAATGGCCTTGGTCCATTTCTAATGGATCCATAAGCCATATGGGCTTCCTTCCACATGGGCTATCTAGATTGGATAATCTAGAGTGGGCTCTCTTCATTCATGGGCCTTCAAGGGTGGAATGGCCTTAAGCCATCTGGGTTGGAATGGGCTTGGTTAAGCCATGGCCACATTTGGCCCATTCAAGGCCCAAGAAGGGGGACGCCCCCTCTTTTGGCTTATTAGGCTAGGAATTGTGTATTTTTATATTTCTTCCACCTCCATTTACCACATGTATCTTGAATGGCTGCTGGTCAAGTTCTAATGGCTGCAAACCTACCACCTTTACCTTGAAATTCAAAGGTAGGTGAGCAACCATGTCCCCTTGCCCCCCCTTTCCCTTTCACCAATGTCTTAATCCTTGCGCACCCCTCCCCCTACTTGCATCTTGCACAAGTCCCCTCCCCCCTCCCCCTTCTATTTCCCTATATAAGGGCATGTATAGTGTTTATGCTTAATAGAATAAAGTTTTGTTGAAAGAAAAGTTCATTAGAGAGTGACTCTCTTTGTGTGTTCTTGGGTGTGACTCCCATTGAGCTGTCCTGGGACTGGACAGAACTGGGTCATGAGACTAGACCCCGTATCCCCCTCTTCCTCTTATCTTCTTCTTCCAAAAAACTTATCTGTGATACCTCTGTAAGTTAACAAACTTTTAGTCTTGGTTTCGCATGGATCGGAGTTTGTGAGCAACGATGGCGATTTTTCTCGTAGAGGCACGCAGATCGGTTCATGAATGCCTCCCAGAATTGAAGTTGTCTGTGTTTTAATTCCTGGAGCCCAACCCCGATGCCATCTGAAGTTGGTTCCTGAAGAGCAATCGTAGTATTTCAAGTCCTCTTTGTGTTGCCGCTGGTTTCGCCTCGATCCGTGACTGGTGCTGATCGTGACGGCAGTTCTCGTGGGATCGCGTGGGCTGGTCTGAGCAGGCCCGGCTGAGAACTAGAATCAACTTTCAGAGCCTCCCCCGCTTCATCCGGCCAAGATCCGTGTGAGGAATCTTCATAGTATTTCTTCCTCTGGACGTCACCTACTCTCTCCCACAAGGAACGCCCCGATCCGACATCAGCAACCATTTTCCCAACATTTTACCGTGTTTCTGTGCAGTTCTGTGAGCACAAAACCAGAACCTCAGAAGATTCATCACTGCACCCAGATTTAAAGGCATATCTTCGGATCTTTGGAGTTAAGATACTACATCCAGTCGCCGACATTCTCCAACAAACGACGCTCCGATCGGGCATCGGATCCAGCCGTACCAGCCTCCGCAAGCTCGCTGCGCAGGGTGACCAGCGCGGGCAGAACCGGGTCGGCTTTCCGTCGACGTACCCGAGTGGCTCCGGCACGCGTTCCTCGCCTCCTGCGAGTGTGGCCCGTCAACCCGGGTTCCAGTAACCCAAAAGTTATTGATTGTAGCCCGATACCTCCCTGTGTGGAGTGGGCCAAGCTTCTGAAATTGTAAAGTTAATCTTGTGTGTATTGGGGTTGTTCGGAAATCGGCCGAGAATTCTTCCCCACGACTAGTCGTGGAGGTATGTGCTCGTTCCGATCCTTACATTTTCTATTTAGTATGCTTTCTATATTGCTGCGTTTGTGAGAATAGGGCCGATAGCTAGTGTCAAATTCACCGCGATTGTGAGTTGTGAGCGCCCGTTCCGTGGCTCCAATCGAGCACCGAGCGCGAATTAGCACCCTAGGCGACGGTGGTTTCTTAATCGCCGCGATTCCCACGTTTCCCTCGCAAGGGACGATCGTCGAGCTCAAGAGAGTCGCTGTTGAGAGACGTCTCCACCTGGAGAATGCCACGGTGGTCAGCCGCCCGGCTTGCCTTAGCGTGCTAGTGCTGGCCGCACATCGAGTCGGTCGTACGTCTTAGCCCGAGTCGGTCATCCGTCCCGCATCAGATTTAGATTATCAAAATGAGCCAATTGATGGATTTGTGTCTGTAGCATAGATGTTGAAGTGCCTTCAGTCAGTAAGAGAGTTTTTCCCAGATTGTTCTGGCCATATTTATAACCTCATCACCTACCGAATCTGTCTTAGCATACATTTTTCCCATTTGAGCAATGATACTATGAAATTCATCCTTTAACTTGGCACACTTAAGAGATAAACTTTGCTGCTCTTCTCCGATATCATAGGCATGAATCAGCATCTCTGTTGTTTTGTCTTGTGTCTCTATATGAATCTGTTGTGTCTCCTCTAGATTTGATGTCTAGTTTTGATGCTTTTGATTTCGGCAACAGTGAGATTGAATTTGATATAGGTAAAACAATTTAGATTTATAATGTCTGCTAATTGTCATTTCATTAAGTCAGAATATGATTCTTGCATTTATCAGGTCAATGCATACTCATGCTGCTACGATATAAGGTCGATGCATACTCATGCATTGAGAAAGTCATGTCTGTGGACATATGCATTCTAGTCTAGAAGGTCGGTGCGAATGCAGAAGTCTTACACTATCAGGTCGGTGCACTTTGTACACAGGTCGATGTCGCTAGGCACTATAGGCTAGATGTTGTAACATCATGTCAATGCACACATTTAACAGGTCGATGCTGGTGAGCCAGTGATTGCTATATAAGGTCGGTGCGTTAGAGGCCATCTTTCTTAAGGTCGGTGCACCATATGCATCTACCTTGAAGTCAGGTCGGTGCATTAAGGTTTTGTGTCGATGCATTAAGCATTTCCTTATATATCACCAGGTCAGGCCGACAGGCCTCAATGGCACGTCTATGATGAAGTGCATGTAGTACTGCCTTATGTATTGACAGGTCGATGCACCATCATTACATTAAGAGTCTATCTGACTGAATAAAGTCTACCTGTGTGATATACAGGTTGGTGCATCCCCATGACATCTTATCTTTGCCATTCTCTTGATACATATCAGGTCTACCTATAGTTTACTCAGGTCGGTGCAGCTGTAGTTAATTTACTATACTCATGCTGCTGTACTCATTCACAGGTCGATGTACCTCATTTATACATCGATGCATGTGTATATCCTATCATATCCTTCCATGTGATTTCTTCCTGTTTTCATGAACCATCTGAGCATGCATTTCTCAAGAACTTATTACATGTTTCATCAGCCACATGATGATAAAACTGTTATTAAGTTTCTATAATTGACTTGGTAGGAAAAACAAGATGAAGTTCATCAAGTGACAATTCAGATTTACACTCTTACACCTGAGATGCATAAAAGTAATTATGTCTGTTACGTGGGTTTGTAAGTGAAGTTGACGACGACACGTGATTCGAGGTGAATCCCCATACCCTTGGAGATTTCGTTCGAAACAACTTTCCATGTGGCTGTAACTTGAAGATTCCTCACCGCCTCATCTGACACGTGGCCGAGCTTCTTCAAAAAACCTTTGGCGGGGTGCTTCTTCCACATGCCCAAATCAAATCTTGTGTGGACCACAATAACTCCTGCTCGTGAGGATAAATAGAGGCCAGAGCTCAAGCGGCAAGAGCAATGAACACATAGAAATAAGAAAACAAGAGCAGAAGAGCTCGAGAGAAGTGAAAGCCTGAGAGTGAGAGCCCCTACACTAAGAAAAGTCTGAAAAAGGGAGCTCGTTGCAAAAAAAAAGAGAGTGAGAGAAAAGAGAGTATCGGAAGAAGGTGAAGACGGCTGAGAGAAAAGAGAGGGAGGGAGAAGCTGTGCTTGTCTCGACTTTTGGATCAGATCCAGAGTTGAATTGCTCTAGAGAAAGAGCCACATCTTTTATTTATGTCATCATTTTTCTTTATTTCTTTCAGAACTTAATGAATTACTGTAAGCTATGTAATCAGCAGTTCAAGCTGTGAGGCATTGGCGAGGATCTGATCCTCAGACAGCAAGCTGTGAAGCTCAGCGGGTTCAGCAAGCTGTGAAGCTCAGCGGTCTGTAGAGATTTCATCCCCAAAGCTGTGGATCAGCGGATTTGCAAGTTGTTTGTCAGTAGAAGCCTTACTCATTTGAGTGAGGGGTGGACATAGATCTCAAGCTCGAGATCGAATCACCTTAAAATTACTTTGTCGTGTGTGTGATTGCTCAACTCTTTATTTCTGCAACTAAGATGAATGCCTACGAATGTTCACTGCAATCATTTGATGCTTTTGATGTGCTCAATTGTTCTTAGATCGAACCTCCGCCCAGTACTGAACTTGGTTGGTTGATTCCTGCTACTGTGTGAATTTGACTTAAATCTATCTTGTGTTGATCTGCTCTATAGTTCCTCTATCTTAAATTTACTTACTGATCGATAACACAGTGATATATCAAAAGGCTTAGTTGGAAGGATGGGTTACGCCTATCTGGAAAACTAACCCTTGCGTGACAAGATTCTTGAATCAAACCTCTACCTAGTATCAGACTGCGTTGACTGATCACTTCTATTGAAATTCAGTAAGGATGATGGTCAGTCTTTACTAGATCTTCTAGCTGTTAATTTAGATTGAATTAGTAGTTTTGTTCACAGTAATTTCAAATTATTTTGCTTTTCATTAATTCCTGTGTGGGTTTAAAATTTTGGCGTTGATCTATTCACCCCCCCTCTAAATCAGCAGCTCATCCATTTTTTTCATCACGTGGTATCCGAGCCTAACTCTCCATCAAGGGCTTAACATCCCGGAGAGATCTAGATAATGGATGCTATAGGACTTATAGCTAAAGGTCATTCTTTAAGTAAGCCACCTTTTTTTGATGGGAATAACTATGCATACTGGAAGAATCGAATGCAGGTCTTCCTACGAGCTAAAGACCATGAGATCTGGAAGGTGGTCAGCCGAGGTCCATTTGAGCTTCCCGAAGATGAAGATGTTTGGAGTCGGGAGCAGATTCGAAGGTCAACCCTAAACTGGAGCGCTGTCGATGCTATGCAATGTGCTCTGCATCCCACCGAGTTTTCCAGAGTATCCTCCTGCTCTACAGCGAAGGAAATGTGGGACAAGTTAGAGGTAATATATGAGGGAACATCTCAGGTACGAGAAACAAAAGCTTTTAAAATGAAATCTGATGAAACTATTTCAGAGATGTATGCCAGATTGATGGTGCTCACTAATAGTTTGAGAAGTTTAGACAAGATCTATAGTTAGTACGAGCTAGTGAGGAAGATCCTTCGGTCATTGACACTGATCTGGCATTCGAAGGCAACTGTAATGGAAGAGTCCAGGAATTTGGCGACTACAACAGTTGATGAACTCATCGGCTCTCTTATGACATATGAACTTAATCTCAAGAGGGTCGATGGGTCTGAGAAGAAGAAAAAACCCATGGCGCTTGAGATAAATTCTAGTATCAAAGGGTCTTCCAGCGAACATAGCTCCTTAAGTTATGAAGAAAACTCAGCTGAGTTCGCAATGCTAACCCGGAAGTTTAAGAAATTTTTGAGGAAAGAAGGTAAGGGTTTTAGAAGAAAATATTACTCAGGGAAGAGGCAGTCAAAATATAAATCTGACACTGCTAAAAAGACTGATGGAATTGTTTGTTATAATTGCAGGAAGTCAGGGCACCTGAAGGCAGAATGTCCTAAGCTATAGAAGGAGAAATAGCCCAAGTGGAAGAACAAGAAAGGCAAGGCCATGGTGAGCACCTGGAGCGATGAAGAGGAAGAAAGTCATAGCAGCTCATCTGACAGTGAAGGTGAAGATAGACTGTGCTTGATGGCCAGAAGAGAAGAAGAAGAAGAGAAGGAAGATGATGAGGTAACTTCCCCTTTCGAGAACTATACTTATAGTGATTGGGAAGAAGCATATGTTGAAATTCCAGATAAGTATGATGATGTACGTAGGAAGAATAGACATCTGAAAAGGAAGATAAACTCCCTTGTTAATGATACTTCTCAGAGTGATAGGATTGCATGCTTAGAGACAGAAAACACTGATTTAAAGAATTCTCTTGCTAAAATAGAAGAATTTAAAACTGTCATAATTGGCTTGAGATGTGAAAATGATAATCTGAAAAATGTGATTGATGAACTTAGAATCAGAATGCAGAAATTTGAAGAAGAAACAAAAACTGCAAGAGAGAAATATGAAGCTGTAAAAGGGGTCAATCAGGAATTGAGGAAAATAATTGAAAACTTGGAAAAAGAAAACATTGATAAATAGACCTCCCTTGAGGGTATGACTCAAGGAACAGAAAATATGAATGCAATCCTGGGAACTAAAGTTAATTTAAGAAGGGAAGGATTGGGTTTTAACCCAACTAATAAGAAATGGTTTGATGTCAAAACCATTTCATTTGTTGTTGAGAAAGAAACATCCAAATTCAATCCTTTGATAAGAATGAATTGTGAAGAAACCAACAATAAAAATTTGGTGGAAAATAATAAACAGAACAATGTCAGTGCCAAGGACAAGGGCAAAGGGAAAGTGGACATGCATAAAGAACCTAGCACACACACCATTTTACCTAAGCCTAAAGGTTAGGTTAGGGGTCAACCATTTAGAACCCAAGTCCAAGGAAACCCCAAAACGAAAGTAACCCAGTAGGAACAAAAAAGTCAATGCAACAACCAACCTGCACCGATGCATATCTCATCTAGGTTCAGTCCTTTAGAAGCCAGGGTCTAAGCAAGAACACTTCAGGTCAAAGCTACTACTCTTTTTATCATAACTTTGGTAGGACTGGTCGAGGTAGCCACTATATAAGGTCGATGCAATAGAGTACTCAGAATTCCCATCCTTATCAGGTGCATCGACGCTACCCATGAAGTGTCTCTATACAGTCTAGGTTCAGAACATTATGAACCAAAACTCCTATGGCTTTATCCATCCTAAAATTGTTAAACCTAGGGTTTCCAGTGCACACACTCATTCTAATGTTCATTTGACCAATTCTTGGCACAAAAACTCTTATGATTTCAAAAATCAGAATGCCACACCAGAAACAAAGTCAACAAAAATTTAGAATGTGAATAAAAGACAACATAAACAAAAAGTTAAGAAATCCACAACACAAGCAAAACACAAAATACAAACGTGGATACCCAAACAACTATTATCTTCCTTGAATGGTTTGACTACTATTATGGGGCCCAAACAGTTTTGGGTTCCAAAATTCTCTGTCTGATTGTGATTGCAGGTATGCCTAGCATCTAACCACAACAGGTGGTATCTTGATAGTGGCTGTTCCAGGCACATGACTAGGGATAGAGGAAAATTTTGCTTGTTGATAGAGAAAGATGCTGGTCATGTTACCTTTGGTTGTAATACTAAAGGAATGATCATAGGGTCAGGTAAGGTTGGTAAGTGTCTTTCATGCAGCATTGTAGATGTTTTACTTGTTGAAGGTATTGCTTATAATCTTCTTAGCAATAGTCAACTGTGCAATAAGGGTCATAAAGTAGTTTTTGACTCACATGCATGCACCATCTTTGAACCTAACTCAGAAACTATAAAATTTATTGGAAGAAGAGTCAATAACATTTATATGGTTGACTTAGATGATGCTGCACACATCAACCTTTGCCTCACTGTAAATAAAGATGATTTAGCCTTGCTTTGGCATCACATGTTAGATCATGCTAGTTATAGGATTTTGCAGAAACTAAATACATTCAGTATGGTGAGAGGTCTACCTGAAATATCATTTAAAAAGAACAATAAAATTTATGAGGCTTGTACCCAAAGCAAACAAACTAGAAAGTCATTTAAATCCAGAGTTGAGAACATGTCTTCTAAGCCTTTTGAGCTGATACATATGGATCTGTTTGTACCTACTAGATCAGCTAGTTTGTCTAGTAGAAGATATGGATTTGTTTTAGTAGATGACTTCTCTAGATATACTTGGGTATTCTTTTTTACTCACAAAAATGATGCCTTTAAAGAATTTCAGGTATTCTTCAACAGAATAATACAGAATGGTGAGCAATCTATATCTAATATTCTATCTGATCATGGTGGTGAATTTGAGAATTCACAGTTTGATGATTTTTGAAGGGACCATGGGATAAACCATAGATTCTCTTCACCAAGAACTCCGGAATAGAATGGAGTGGTTGAAAGAAGGAACCAAACCTTGGTGGAGATGGCTCGGACTATGCTAGTTGAAGGCAACTTGCCTCGAAGGTTTTGGGTTGAGGCAGTAAACACCTATTGTTACATTAACAATAGAGCCTTGGTAAGACCTTCAACTCAAAAGACTCCTTATGCAATTTTAAAAGGTAAGAAACCTTCACTAGCTCATTTCAAGGTCTTTGGATCTAAGTGTTTTATCCATGTTAACTCTAAAAGAGACCTTGATAAATTTGAAGCCAAAAGTGAACCAGGAATTTTTCTAGGGTATTTTGAGACTTCTAGAGCCTATAGGATATATAATATTAAATCTCAAACTGTTGAAGAATCAACACATATTGTGTTTCATGAATCCTCTAATAAATATGATACTGATTTCTGTAGGGACAAAGATGATGAAGAAATCCTGGAAAATAAAGAATAGTAGAATGCAGAACATGTACATGAATGTGAGATTGATGAATCGGGAATTCAGGGGGGGGGGGGTAAATGCAAATTCAGGTAATCAACTTACCAATATAAGAGTGCTTAGAGATCACCCATTAGAAAACATTATTGGTAATCTGCAAGAACCCCCTAGGACTAGGTCTCATTTCAGGATTGAAAATGAACTTAATTCTTTTGCTTTAGTCTCACAAATAGAACCAAAAAACATTGAAAATGCCTTAAAAGATGAACATTGGATAAATGCCATGCATGATGAACTTAATCAATTTGAAAGGAACAAGGTCTATCACTTAGTTCCTAAACCAGCACATGGCTCTATTATAGGCACAAAATGGGTTTTCAGAAATAAAACTAATGAATAGGGAAAAGTTATTAGAAATAAGGCTAGGCTAGTGGCATAGGGTACAATCAGGAATTTGGGGTAGACTTTGAAAGTCATTTGCTCCTGTAGCCAGACTAGAAGCTATTAGGATTCTCCTTGCTGATGGATGTAAAATCTGTATTTTTGAATGGCTTAATAAAAGAGGATGTTTTTGTCAAACAACCTCCTGGTTTTGAGCGTTTAGACTTTCATGTGTTGGTCCCGGGTAGGTGAGCAGACAAGAAGGGGCGGTTGGATTGTCCCCCACTCAAATGATAAATTTAAAAACTAACTAAGAAAAAATAACAACTTTGACGAGATGAAGGGATTAAACTAACAAAGTGATTTAAGCTCTCTCAACCTCACTGAGCTTACTCGATCATGCACACGTTTAAGTAATTAAGCACGTTACATAATGAAATCTAAGCAATTGAGATTTGCTTGTGCAATTAGAATTCGCTCATACTCATTGATCACACGTGTATTGAATTAACAATTAATCACAATAAAGTAAACCACAATGCACACCACAAGACACGAGGATTTTTATGGTGGTTCGGGATCACGACGGGCTCCCTACATCCACCCCTTACCAAACCGGTAAGGATCCACTCGCTCGATAAACTAGCACGGGGAAGACTTCCCAACACGGAGCAAGGCTCCAACACACACGGGGATAAATCACCAACACGGAGGCGACGCTCCAACAACACGCGGAATGACGCCTGCACACACACACGGGGACACACCCCAACACACACACGCAGAGTAAACCCTACAAACACGGTATACAACCCCAAACACACACGGAGATGGAGTCTCCAACACAATCTGACGAACGGATCACAAACACACACATACGCTGCAACAAACGCAGCACCGGAGACACACGACCGCGTACAAATGGTCACACACACAATATTTCTAGTTCATAAAATTAACACAGATATTCAAACATGCTCAACCCTAAACATATATCATGAAACACATCAAGAACAACATAGAATGGATGTAGAAAAGATCCCCCTTTTGTTTCCAAAACCCGGTTGATGATGTTCTTTCAAGGAACGGTTGGAGGGAAGTCGGATGATGTCAATTTAAACGTCAACGCGTTCCTCTTTTCAATCCGCTTCTCTTCATGCACGATCTCCAAATCCTCCAGGATGTAGATGAAATCTCCTCCACAATAGCTTCTCGTTCCTTTCTCCTTTTCCTCACCTGCAAGATAGAAACAATAAACACCTTAGGGTTTTTCTTGGTCAAATTCATAGCTCTCATATGTATACATAAAGAACACATCAAAAGACTAGTATGGCCCTTCTAGAAACCTCCAAAAGGACCCCCAATAGGTCTCCCATCAACCCAATGGCAAAGGGGTAAGAGTTAGCCACAAGTTGACTTGGTTTAGATGGGTTTCGGAACCACGGTTTTTGGATTTAGCCGGTGCCGGTCGACCTACATGGGGTGGGCGGTCGATCAAAAATTTATAGGACTGGAAATCCCCTCTCTGGGGATTTTGATCGACCGAGCCCCTAGAGGCGGTCGATCAAAATCTGGGAAATTCCCAGATTTCCAGATTTCAGTCCCATGGTAGCAGCCCATTCAAAGTCTGAGGCTTCAAACTCCTTTGATCTTGGAGAATATTAGTTGGGTGTTTTGACCTGTAAAATCATATAAACAAGGATTAGAACTTTAGCACAATAATCCATATGATAAATGCATGAAAACTCTTATGGCATCCTTCACTCTATTGACCAATGATCAAACCATTCACACATTAAATCGGGATTATGAAACTAAGTTTCACCATGAATAATATCAAAGGTCTGTACATATTTTATCGTTACAAAACCATGAATAAGATGCACATAGTCCACATGAGTAGTTTGACCATTTTCTTTAAAGTTTAATCAAAGCATGAGATAGAACACGCAAGACCAGTTCAAACATTATTGAATAAGCATCATTTAATTTTTTACCATCTCAAGTTATTTGAGTAACTTAAGAACACTATGAGCCTTAGAATTCTTCATGAAGAAATCATGAACCACAAACAAAGGTTTAACAACCCATGAACAATATGCATGAAGGCATAAGCAAGAACTCAATTTTTCTGAACCAATGTTCAAGGCTAACTAGGCCATTCACTTATGGTTTGTATGAATGATTTGAACATTATGTTAGCCCAAAATCATAAGCCAAGTTCCAACATCATGAGAGTACCATAAGCTCATTCATTCCAAGGTTTACATGAAGAAGTCAAATTGCCATCAAGTTTGATTGAATCACATAAGCAGTAGCAAACCCAAAAACCGCATTATGAAATCAACTTCATAATCCATTCATTTTACCAACATGAATGAACTTCAAAATCGATTTTTCATTTCAACAATAAAAGACCATTAAGAACACAATGGCTCAATGTAACTCATGCACACATAGCATAGCAATGAATGGGTGAACTCTCTTTTGAGGAAGAACTTCATTGATGGACTCCTTTGAGTTTCAAGCATGAACCACTTTGAGTTCAAGCATGAACCATGGATTTTGATCCTGCAAGTCAAGGTAAGCATAACGTGAGTTCTTTAAACAACAATCATTCATATGACTTCCAAGTGAGAATCTTAAAGTCATCTGTTAACTCATCAACCAAGATGCATACATGTTGCTCAATGATGCACATCGCCACAAGCATAAACGTTTTGTTATCATTAAAATCAAACAACCAAACACCAAATATCAACTAGGAGATGCAATAATCTCCCCCTTTCTGATGATGACAAAATAATGTGTGCGAGGGTTCCACATTCAATCACATTCTTTCCCAAAACTACTCTCCCTTCATTCAGCAGAATGTATTGAGCACACAACCAACATTTTCCTTGAGCAGAAGGCATTCAACACACAACCAACATTATTCTCCCCCTTTTTGTCATCAACAAAAAAATAGGGGGTTATTGGATATGAAATGAACATGTTATGCCGGAAGAGATGATACCAAGTTGAATACCAATTGATGGTAATTGTTGACCTCAAAGATATGAAATTTCAGTGCATGAGAGTCAGCCTCAAAGAGATGAGCCATTATTGAAAGATTTATGCAACATGAAGTGTTCAACATGATAGCGTTCAAAGTCTAAAGCCCATTTCATATTTTCACAAGATGCAAGATCAAAGCAACGGCAAGATGGCATATTAAATGAGTTTCTTTGATTTTCAAATTTTTAGATTTGTAAATTTTCTTTTGAAATGCATAAAAACTCAATGTAGATATATGATGACACTATGAATGCATGCAATGTGACTAAATAGATATGCCTATTAAAAATAACTAAGCCAATTGTTGAACTCAGAAACTATGTTGATTATTTCTATGTGAGGGTCACAAATTTTGATTTTCATGGTTTTCAGATTTTTGAATTTTCTTTAGGAATGTAGGAAGCTAAATGCATACAAATGATGAGATATGAAATGCACCATGCAACTAAGCAGATATGTATATGTATATACATGCAACACAGCTCCCCCTTACTTATTGAAGAGAGGAATGGGTATAGGAAAAATACATGAGAGTCAAAACATCTAAGATGCTTATGCGGAACACCTAGGGGATTGTGCAATCACATAAAAGAGTTGTGCAATTGTCAATGTAGTCATTCAATTTTCTAAATATATATTAAATCAAATTTTCATATGTGTAGGTGAAAATCATAAAATTAGATTGTAGCCATATGGATATTATGATTTTTCGATCAACACAAGGAGAGATTATACAGACTGTATTTCATTTTAAGATAACATCGTATTGGAGGCTACGCTCTGCCACAATGAGTTTTCACCATAATTTTTTAACTCAGCTAATATCACATGATAGTTATAATATTTCAAGAGTGATCAGGTTCGAATAATTCATTTTTACGTGAGGAGACACATGGAGCTCATGCCAGACTCCCGGGTTACTCAGAATATTGAACCATTTCACCTCATTTTGAGCAGAGATACTATAGTACAACACCTTTCTGAAGTGAATCACATCATGTCTCAGATGACATGTGCCCAATTTACTCAGTGAGACTAAACATTACTCCATCATTCTTTTGAGATTCTTTTTACAAAAGTAGGCAAGCAGCTTTTTCCTCAACTGCCTCTTTAACATTCATGTAGCAAGTTTAATATCTCTAGAGTGTTGAAAGGAAATTCCTACATCCTTATCTCTAACACTCATTTTCACATTTTGTGCATGAAGTGTGTGAATTTGATTTAGCATGTATGTTAAAAATTTCATGAACACATAACACTGTAGCTCCCCCTATCTAGATGCACTTATCATGAGATTACTCCCCCTGAGTGTATGACATGTAGCACTCTAGTGATGACTCAATTTGCAACATTATTTAACAAGAATTGTGAGGTCTTAGAAATTTTAAGGAAGGGGGTAATTAGCATATAATAGCATGCAAGCATACAACGAGAGTATATGCAATATGTACTGCAACAATATTTTTACACACGGTGAGCTTCATCTTACAGATGCACTGTGTGAATGATATGCAATATGATATGTAAATATGCAATGTGATGCAGAATGTCAGATTTTTATTTGAGAGTTCTAAATGCATTGCAAGGTTTAACATGGGTGTAAGATGCAAGTTTTCAATTTTTTATGTGAATGATCTATGTGCATCTTATGAATTTTCTAATGCATGCAACTTATAAAAACATGAGAATGCAATGTAGGATGCAAAACTTTTTGGTTTTTGGTTTTTATT
Organism: Amorphophallus konjac; assembly: GCA_022559845.1. Taxonomy (NCBI): domain Eukaryota; kingdom Viridiplantae; phylum Streptophyta; class Magnoliopsida; order Alismatales; family Araceae; genus Amorphophallus; species Amorphophallus konjac. Next base: position 212,948,899 of record CM040122.1, read on the forward strand.
TTTTTTTTATAACATCATAATAGATTGCACAAGGAGGCATACACATTCAAGTGATGAACAACAACCATTTTCTAAGATTTGGCCTTTTTGAACAAGGGTGCACAAATGATAAAAAATTAAGCAGTACAACCCAATTGTTTTTAGAAATGCTCATGCATTTGATTGTTTTCAGAAATGTTCAGAAATAGATTTTCAATAACATTTCAAAAGCTTAGAGTATCATCTACAAGTCAAACAGATTTTTCAAGTTCCGGTATGACGTGGAGGTGATGTTTCGAAAACCCAACTCACACATAGTGAGAGCTTCTAGGTGGACATAATCCACCCTTCCACTACACACCATGTGATATACCAGATACTCAATTACGCTCAGATGCTCATGCATTTCAGATTGAAAAGTATTGAATAGGCAAGGACATCATGCTTATTCCTCAAAGTTTTCAAATTCATTCAACTAATGAGACATGTTCATCAGAGCAGAATACAAGAATAACATATCAAGTTTTCAGAATCAATATCTGTCAAATGAACAATTCTACATTTCAAAAATTTTGCCTTCTTGAAGTAATAAGGAATTTCAGAATCAATTTGAATGCACATGGTATTTTAGAATTTCAAGGCAAATTGATCTCCTTCAAAAAAGCATGTTTCCTCGTTAGCCAGACAATTCCGTTTCTGAATTTTGATACAAGGCAGAGAGCTTTGATCCGAGGATCACCTCACGCATGATGTTAACTTCCTGATAGATTTAATTTGTCATTTAACATAACATCATTTGATATATCAAATATTCATTCAGTGAGAGCATGAATGGCTTGTACAAAGTAGCAGAAGGAAAACATCAAGAACATCAATTTTAACAAAGAGGAAGCAAAGTTGGGATTTTACCATTCAAGTGTGCATGTTCTAATTTGATGGAACCCTTTTCATTCTTTATTTAACTCAAGGCACACCTCCATCAAAACCAACTCAGTTGACAGATTTTGGCACCCAAGCCTTTTTTGGGTCCCTGAAGATTAGAAGCATTTCTACCAAAATCCTTCTTCGACATTCTCATAGCCATCATTTCATCATTCGTCATGATCCTGCAATCTTCAATAATATGTCCATGGTTTTCACAATAAAGGCATTAAGGAGGGGTAGTTTTACCAAAAGATTTCCGTTTAGGAGCAAAGGAATTTTCAAATCCATCTCATCTTCTATTTTCAAAAGATCTAGATTTAACAAAATTAAACCTAACATTCATTCTTGAATCATGAAAATTTTATGTTTTCAAAAATAAACACTCTTTCATAATATGTCCGTACTTCTCACAATGAAAGCAACACGAAGATGTGGGTCTACGGAATGACTTTCCATTGTTTACATGATTTTTTGTAAACCAATTTTTCTTATTGGATGCAAACCTTTGAGGATGAAAGACATGTTCATTCCTAAATTTTCTTTGAAAATTTAATTGTGCATTCATGGCATGAAAATCATCATTTTGCTTCAAAACGCAATTTTCCATCACATGGCCTAGTTTATGACATTAGAAGCAAGAAGCATTTCTCTTTCTTTTAAAAGTAGATTTATTTTTGCATGTTTTTTATCATCCATCTTCAAGGGAACACAATCGTTCATTTCATGACCATGCATGCCATAATAAAAGAATTCAACATTCAATTTCATTTTTCACCCATTTTAAACTTTTTGAGACCCTTTTTGCATGGTGGGTTTTGTGTTGAGATTTTTCTTTTTCTCAAAATCACTTTCAGAAATTTTCATTTGGGACGTGAAAGAAGGTGCTTTGGAAGTACTGGGAATATCAGATGCAAGAATAAAAGAGGTTGTCATTTTGCGTTTAAATGATTTTTTATTGAACGAGGAGTATCCAAGACCTTCCTTTTGAAATTCACTTTAACACCCAACATCTTATTCATATTTTCTTTCCCTTTGACAAATCTAGATAAATCATCTTTCAACCTTTTCACCTCTTCTTCCAGACTAGAAATACGTAATTCAACATTTATGATTTCTTCTTCGCATGCAAAGATTTTATCACGATACAAACAGTTCTTTGTTGTGAGTTTCTTATTTTCTTGTATGATTTCTTTAGTTTCATCATTTATAGCATACAATTTTTTAGTCACTTTTGGAAGAATTATCTCAGTTTCAGCAAACTTTGAGATCTTATTGTTCATTCTCAGATTTCAACAGTGAAATTTCTTTTTCAAGTTTTTCAAGACCTTTCAATCTACCTTCAAGCAAAGAGTTTTGGATTAGCATGACACCAATTTTTTTTAAGATCTTCATTTTCATCCATGATGATCTTGTTATCAATTTCAGAATCAAGTAATTTCTCAAACAACTTATCATCATCATGTTGGGCATATGTGTAATATGCTTAATTATACTGTGTTGATGATGTCACATCATGAGTAATTATTCAATTGGCTCCAAAACTCATGACATCCTTTTTGATGTGTCCAGGTAAAAAGACTTTCTGCCAATCAGCTCATATGCATTTCCCTTCATGCAAGAGTGTGCACCGACCTTGTTCCAGTGCGCACGGACCTCAGAGATTGGGAAAATGTGCACCACCTACATACGCTTGCAACAGCTGCGAGTGGGCTTGATGTGCACCAACCCTAGCTGCGAGACGGGAAGACATGCACTGACCATGACTGGGCGGCAACAGTAATGTGCACAGACCTTGGTGTGCTAAGCTCTAAACATGCACCGACCATGAAGTGTCCTGCAAATAGTGATATGCACCGACCTTCTTGCTGAGGTTCATAATGTGCACGGACCTTACTCAGGAAGTGCACCGACTTCTATGCTGCACAGACCTTGTTCATCAGGCTGCATCGACTTTACTTAAGAACTGCACTGACCTTACTGAACAAAGGTCATATGTGCACCGACCTCAACTGGAGGAAATCCAAAGCTGCACCGTCCCTGGACATGGCCAAGCATCCAGATGTGCACCGAGTTTGTTCTAGTGTGCACGGACCCTGCTCCTCAATATGCACAGACCTTACTGAGGACGTTCAAGATGTGCACCGACCTGCATGCGAGGAACCTTGAAGCGTGCACTGACCTTGAAGCTGGCACCGACTTCATCTGAAGGATATCTAAATGTGCACTGACCTTGAAGCTTGCACCGACTTCATCTGAAGGATATCTAAATGTGCACCGACCTCTACTGAAGAGGATCTTAATGTGGATAGACCCTGCTGAGGACCAAGCTTCGTATGTGCATTTACCAATGCCTGGTAGAACAGTAAAATGCACCGACCTCCATTGAAGAAATCCAAAGTTGCACTGACCTTGCCAAAGGCCAAGGATCTTATCTGCACTGACCTCACTGTTCACGTCCAGAAGCTGCACCGACCTTATTGAATCAACAGAATGTGTTTGATAATGTCTTAGTGAGCCAAACTACCTCTGTTTTAAGCAGCCTTCTGTCATTTCGACTGGGTGATCTAGATAGCAAAAATAGGAACCGCTAGTGTCCAAAAACACATCTTTTGAGGTCTAGAAAGGTCCCCTTGGTCAGTCAACCTTTTGATAATCATGGGTTGATATATCAGTCCTTTTGGTCAGTGGAAAAGCAAGCTACCTTTTGTAGGAAAAGTCACCTTTCCTGGTACGTAACTTTTTGCTTCCACCCAATCAGAGGCTCTATCTGTAAGAGCCCTTAGGATAGAAGGATGTCCTGGCTATCCTACCAGCCGGACAGTAAAGATCTTACAGATCCTTCTTAGGAGGCTCCTCTCACACCCTCTCAGGTCAACCAAAAGCAACAAAATGAGAGGAAATTATCTGATACCTTCGTGGCCATCCAGCAGCTACCAAGACAAAAGGTCCCTGAAGACAAATGGTTATTTATGAAGGGCCAACCACGCTCAGCCTGGAACCTCTTCTAAAAGGGGTGATTGCGCCTATAAATAAGAAGGATGCCATGCTTGAAGATGATGCTGCTGTCACTGCTGCAAGGGTTATGTGGTGAACCTTTCTAAGTGCAAAATTTAGAGAGTGAAAAAGAAAAGAAAAGAGAGAAGAGCGCCTGCTAAGCCCAGATGGAAGAATAGGAGGAAGTTAAGAAAGAAGATAGTAGCCGTGAAGCCAACCCTGCCTTTCCTTCCACTATCAATCTCTGTTCTTGTTGTTTTTGCCTTCTTGTTTTCCTTTTCATGTTTAGCTTGTTTTGTGTGGGGGACTCGTCCCCATGTGTAGTGAGGATGTCGTCCTCGTGACGAACCTGCTCCTCGTATGTGTGTGTGTGTGTGTGTGTGTGTGTGTGTGTGTGTGTGTGTGTGTGTGTGTGTGTGTGTGTGTGGTAACACTTCTTTTGGCCAAAGAGTGGAAGCCTCTACTAGTTGGGAGAGGGGTGGACGTTGGTCTATCTTGGGACAACCGAACCACCTTAAATCTTTGTGTTATGGTGTGATGTTTTCTTTCTATCTCTCCTATCTCCATTCACAGTGTTACCAAGGTCTTCCTTCCGCTGCATAGCTCACGGGTTTACTGTTCAGATCTGAGGCTTGTTTTGTTTCATCGTTTAAAAAATTTTAAATTGCTCATTATGTTTACCCAGATCCATTCACCCCCCCTTTACATCCTCTCTTAACCATCCAAAAATTGGTATCAGAGCGGGTTGCTAGAGATGTGGTCCAACGACCCAGGGAGATCCGATGGGAGTGTCCCTCGCAGCTATGTAGTTGAGGGCCAGGTCATCAACAAACCACCATTTTTTGATGGTACTAATTATCTATATTGGAAGAACCGAATGGATGTTTTCCTATGTGCCTAGGATCACCAGATTTGGCGTGTAGTTACATCGTTTGTCATACCTGATGTAGATGATACCTGGACCCCAGATCAAAACAAAAACTCCACCACTAATTGGAGCTCCATGAACATCATGCAATGCGCTATCCACCCCATAGAATACTCAAGAGTCTCCACTTGCAAATCAACAAAAGAAATGTGGGATAGACTCCAGTTAATCTATGAGGGGACAACTGAACTAAGGGCCACCAAGGCCAATCTATTAACCTCTGAATATGAAATGTTTAGAATGAAGCCAGAGGAATCTATCTCTGAATTGTATGCGATATTCTATTAGTTTACAAACAATCTGAAACTTCTAGGCAAAGAATACAGTCAAACTGAACTTGTTAGGAAGATCCACAGATCTCTCACCCCAGCATGGCACACCAAGGCCACTGTCATTGAGGATTTAAAGGACCTGTCTACATTGACCATTGACGGATTGATAGGCTCACTCATGACGTATGAGCTTAACTTCAAGCGAAGTGAGGAAGATTTTAAACCCAAGAAGATTGTTGGGCTCAAGGTATCTGAGACCACAGAAGATTCAGATGAAGAGGATGAAGATGATGTCCCAGAGACAACTCTGGCCGACCGTGCTATGCTCACAGACAGTTCAAGAATGTCCTAAGAAGAAGAGGTAAATTCCAGAAGAAGAAGAAGAACCCTCAGGTAAGTAAAAATCCTTTCTTCAAATCTACCCACCTCAAGAAGTATGATCCTTTGATTTGCTACTAGTGCAAGAAACCAGGTCACATGCGAGGAGAATGTCCTAAGTTGATGAAGCAACTGACCAAGGCCAAGGAAAAGAAGCCCAAGGTCATGGTGTCCACTTGGAGCGATGAAGAAGAGAAGGATGAAGCCCTTTCTTCGGATGAAGATGAAGACGATTACTGCCTCATGGCTGATGAGAGTGAGGATCAGGTAAGGAATCCCTTTGAGACGTTTTCTATAGAAGATTGGGAAGATGCCTATGCAGAACTTCTTGAGAAATTTGAAATGTATAGAAAGAAGAACAGACAGTTGAAAAATAAACTAAACTCTTGCTCAAAATGGTCCTGTTAATGAGGAGTTAGAAAATATAAGAGCTGAGAATGAAGAACTGAAAAAACAAGCTCAAATCACCTGCTCAGATATGTTAGTTTTAAAAAAGGAGAGTGATGTTCTTAAAGAACAATTGAGCTAGACTAAACAAAAATGTGAAGAGTGAGAAAACGAGAGTAGGCTTAATCTTGAAAAATATGAAGTTGTTAACACTGTTAACCTTGTGATGCAAAAGAACCTTGAAAAAATTGAAGAAGAGTTGAAGGGCAAACAATCTACCCTTAAAAAAATGACACTGGGAAAATCTAATCTAGATGCTATCTTAGGTACCCAGGTCAACTTTAGAAAAGAAGGGCTTGGTTTCAATCCTACCAATAAGAGGCCTTTCGAGTTCAAAACGGTTTCATTCTGTCCTGAAAAAGGGAAGGGAAAATTGATTGTTGATGAACCCGTGAAAGAGACTTCCACCCATCATGCTATTGAATTAGATCAAGGCCACAATCATCAGACCAGATCCAACCATTCTAAGCCCCAGACTCAGCACAAGCCTGCCAAGAGGTGAGGTCAATGGTCTGGACAACCAGGCTGTGGTTTCAATACCCCCCAGTGCCTTTCAGGTCAAAGCACCTGGGATATGCCTAGACGTAGGACAGCCTACCATTCTGACAAGAAAAATCACCACAGTCAAGGAAGAAGGTTCGATGATCAGTCCAGCATGAGCGTCTACCATAAGAAACATGGCCGTTTTGAAAAAACTCAAAACCAACCTCAGTTTAACTTACACCCCATGAACTTCATGAGATATCCCTGTCATGCCTACAACCAACCAAGTAACATTTATAACCCGCGCTGGTTCGGTCATAGAACAAAAGGGTTTAGACAAGTTTGGGTTCCAAAGATTTTATTGCACACTTTCAGCTCTGAATATGAACCCAGATGTGCTTGGGTTCCAATGACCTATGCCTAACATTTTCTATGTAGTATGGCCTAGCAGCCCATCACAACCGCTGGTACTTGAACAGTGGCTGCTCACGACATATGACGGGAGATAGGAACAAGTTTAGTCACTTAATCAAAAAGGAAGGAGGGCAAGTCAAGTTTGGAGGTAAGGTTAAAGGCAAGGTAATTGGCATAGGCATCGTGGGTAAGAACCCTTCTAAATCAATTGAAAATTTGATGCTCGTTGAGGGTCTTGAGTACAATCTGCTTAGTATAAGCCAGCTGTGCGAGAAAGGTCACAAGGTGATGTTTGACGCTAATGAGTGTAGAATTCTTGAGAAAGACTCTAAATCTGTACTCTTTACAGGTCACAGTGTCAATAACGTTTATATGATAGATCTTGATGCCCCTAGCTTTGAAGGAATGTGCCTGACGACCAGTCAACTCAGTGACGTAGGCCTATGGCACTGACGGCTGGGACACGTCAGCTACGACACGCTGCACAAAATATCCAAACATCAAATGGTGAGAGGATTCCCCAAATTGTCTTATTCAAAAGTTGATAAGGTTTGTGAAGTGTGTTCCCGAGGCAAGCAAACTAGAAAAACCTTCAAATCAAGAAGTGAGCCCCTATCTCTTACTCCTTTTGAATTCTTGCATATGGATTTGTTCGGTCCATCGAGAACAGCTAGCCTTAATGGGAAAAGGTATGGATATGTGGTTGTTGATGATCACACTCGTTTCACATGGATCTTCTTTCTCAATGACAAGAGTGATGCATTTACTGTGTTTCAGAAATTCTTTAGAAAAGTGAATTAGAAAGGTAAATTCAAAATCTCCACCATCCAGTCTGACAATGGAGGAGAATTCAGAAATTCATCCTTCTCAGAACTATGTGATCAAGAAGGACTAACGCACAGATTCTCTTCCCCCAGGACTCAAGAACAAAATGGGATTGTGGAAAGAAGAAATCGCACCATTGTGGAGATTGCCCGGACCATGTTGGTCGAGAGTCAACACCCAAGAAAGCTTTGGGCTGAAGCAACAAACACCGCATGCTACATCATCAATAAGGGCATGGTAAGGCCAAAGTGCAAGAAAACCCCTTATGAAATGTTGAAAGGTAAAAAACCCAACTTGGCCTATTTCAGAGGTTTTGGTGCAAAATGCTATGTGCACAATAACGACAAATCAGATTCAGATAAATTTGAGGCCAAGAGTGACATTGGCTTTTTCTTGGGATATGCCGAGACATCAAGAGCATATAGGGTGTTTAACGTCAGAAATCAAACTATGGAGGAAACTCCACATGTGGTGTTTTCTAAAACATTAACAGACAAACATGACAGTGTTGTGATCAGGGAAAGGGAGGATCCTGATGGAAGCTTTCTGGAACACAAAGAAGATCCTATGGTGAACGATCAGTCACAACCTGTAGAACAAGGGACCGTTCAGCCAACCGAAGTCCCTGCACAACCAATCATGCCAGGTGAGTCTTCTACAAACCTTCGTACACTGAAAGACCATCCCATTCAAAACATCATAGGAAGCATTCTTGATCCCCCTAGGACCCGGTCTTTCCATAATGCTGTTCATAATGAAGACCTCACTACTCTTGTTTCTCAATTTGAATCGAAATGCATCGAGGAGGCCCTACTAGATGAAAATTGGGTTAATGCCACGCATGATGAACTCAACCAATTTGAAAGGAGTCAAGTTTGGTACTTAGTTCCCAGACCCACCGACCAACATGTCATTGGAACTAGATGGGTGTTTAAGAACAAGCACAATGAGGTTGGAGCCATCATAAGAAATAAGGCCAGGTTAGTGGCCAAGGAATATAATCAAGAAATTGGCATTCACTTTGAAGAATCCTTTGCCCCCGTTGCTAGATTTGAGGCCATCAGAATTTTGCTAGCCTTTACATGTTCTTTAGGGATTAAATTATATCAAATGGATGTCAAAAGTGCTTTTCTAAATGGTCTGATAAAGGAAGAAGTTTTTGTAGAACAGCCCCCTGGCTTTGAACTTGATAATTTGCCTAATCATGTTTATAAGTTGAACAAGGCTCTGTACGATTTGAAGCAGGCTCCACGGGCCCGATATGATAGACTCAGCGCCCATTTAACTGACAAAGGCTACATCAGAGGTAAGATTAATCAAACACTCTTCACAAAGGTAATGAATGGCCACATCATTGTTGTACAGGTTTATGTAGATGACATAATTTTTGGATCAACAAATGTTGCCTTGTGCAACCAATTTACTGAACTCATGACAGAAAGATTCGAAATGAGCCTAATGGGAGAGCTTCGATTTTTTCTTGGATTGCAGATCTCACAGTCAAAGGAAGGGCTCTTCATAAATCAATCCAAGTACATAGTAGAAATCTTGAAGAGATTCAGGATGAAGGATACCAAGGCCATAACGACACTCATGGGAACAAATGCCTCCCTAGATGCCGATGAAAATGGCAAATTTGTAGATCCTAAAACATACCGAGATATGATTGGATCTCTTTTGTAGCAACCTTGGTAAAATAAAAGGAAGATTTCAAGAAAAAATAAGTAAGTAAATGATAAGAACCAAAATGAATAAATAATAAGTCAAATGTAAATAACGCCTCTCAATAAAAGGAAAGGGAAAGAAACGCCCTCTTCTTGGGCTCGAATTAAAAAAGAAACGGCACAGGTCAAGACGTCAATTAGAATAAACGCCCGAACCTAAGGCGTTAATTGCATTGGTGTTCCGTTCGAACCAGGACACTATCCAGGGTAAGTTTTAGGATTGGTACGTGTTCGATTGATTATGGTAATGACTCTATCAAGGAAACTAGAGTTCTAATCAAATTCTAACCCTAAGGGATTCCTGAAACCCTATAAATACCCCTTTCAGTCGAACCTATTAGCTATTTGGTCAAAGGTGTTCTGTTGCTGTCTCGTGCGTGAAGAACAGGTTTGTTCTTCTTCCTCTACCTTCGGTTATGGATATGGAGAATATTAATCTTTCTTCCTTATCTTTCCCTGTAGGTGGCCTGCCTCGTGAAGGTGTTCCTGTCTAGCTGAAGAACGTGGGTTCTTCATCAACATCGTTTTCCCAGAAGACTCTGTTTAGAACAGAGTATCATTTTTTCTCTTCACATCCTTCACGTTCCTTCACCCAAATCATCATCAGGTAGGTTTTCTCAAGAATTGTAGCCCAAACTAGCATAAAAATCTATGATAATATCATCTGTAATTCATGCATATAGTTTTACGGCGTTTTAGAGGTTTTCTGTGAAATTTTGGCAAGAGGCGACCCATGTCAGGGCGCTAATTCATGATCTGATGCCGAACTAAGAGTCGTCAATTTTAAGAAATTGATAAATACACACGTTTAAAATTTTATATCTATGAAACCTGTAGTTAAATCTAATGCATGATCATATATCTTGAATCCTGATATTTTTCTTGTCCTGACCATGTACTTTGTTTCCTAAAAATTATTATCTATCCTGGAAAAGAATGAATTAACGACCTCCAATAGGTCATCTTTTATGAACGTGACGCCCTGCACAAGGATAATATTTTAAATTAAAGACTTAGAATAAGTCTTTAATTCCCTAAAATTACTGGAAGTTATTAAATTTTGGGAAAAAGTAATTAACGACACAGTGCAAGTCGTTTCTTGGTGAAATAACGCCCCTGGCTTAGGCGTGTTTTATCAAAAATAAAGAATTGGGTAAATTTCAGCAATAATAGAAATTAAAGATGGGACGATTGTTCCAGAAGTCGTCAAATAGTAAAGAAACGACCCACAAAGGGTCGTGAATTTATTAAGTAGTGACTTGTCTTAAGTCGCTAATTTCCTGTGTTATTACACTATTTTCTGTGAACCGAGGGTTTCATATATGTATATATATATATATATATATATATATATATATATATATATATATATATATATATATATATATCGGCAGTATATTCCATCCCGTGAATATAGTCCCATGATCCACGATGTTTTTATCGATTACCCCTCAACTCTCGGTGACATACAAGCCCTCCATTGGACATTCCGTTCCTTTGGACTGGCAAGTTAGTCATTGGGACCTCCGTAAGTCTCCTCGTAGCCTTGGATTCCCTCAAGGCCGACTGAGCGGGTTGTACCATAAAAACCTATTGCACTATTTTGCCATGTCACTTTATAGAAACATGGTATACCGGCCCTCATGATATGCTAGGAGTATATCATGAGAATATTCTTAATGGGATGAGGACATCATGCCATTAATATGGTGTTCTTGTGGACCTCAATTCTATATCAAATGACATGACCATATATATATGGACACTTAATTGTCATGGCACCCAATTAGGGAACCAACTCCACCCAGTTTTATCGATACTCGTGTTTATATCGTTATTATCGTTCTTATACATCAAGTTCAATTTTGAACTCTACTCTATCTTTAATTTCCACAAGCTTTTTCTTTGAAATTCCATATTGGCTATACAAATAAAGTGGATGTCTAGATCTATCTTTAATGCTGTGCATATAAGGGCCCGATCTGGTCCTGGGAGGAGCACCCAAAAGTAATAGTGCCCATGGGAGTTGTAATGATCACGGTGTCTAACATTGCACCGAAGTACTTTTTCTCTTGATCTTTGGCATTCCACACACACACTCTCTCTTTCTTGCGCGCGTGACTCAACTTGCGTGACTTTACTAGCGTGGCCCGACACGGGCAAAGTACGTGCGTGAAATAGCCAATAATCTATATAGTCTCTCACGAATATTTCTTGTTTAAGACTCGCTTGGAAGTTTTGAACGACGTGTTATTCTATTTCACTTGCTCAGTTATTTCTACATGCATATTGCATTTACATGTGAAAAATTGTAATTACTTAAACCCATTGCTAGTTCTTGAGATATAATTTTGATGCGGGACGATATGCTCTGATACCAAATTTGATGCGGGACGGAACTGACAAATGGACTAAACCTATGATGAAGACCAAGTGCGGCCAGCACTCACACGTGACAAGGCAAGCCGAGAGATCGACCTCCGTACTATTCCTCCGAAGGTATATATTCTACACTCTCCACGTTTATATGTGATGGAATTTGGGGACCAAATTCTTTTAAGTGGGGGAGGGTGTAGCAACCATGGTAAAATAAAAGGAAGATTTCAAGAAAAATTGAGTAAGTAAATGATAAGAACCAAAATGAATAAATAATAAGTCAAATGTAAATAACGCCTCTCAACAAGGCGCGATTTAAATAAGAAACGCCTTCACCTGAGGCGTTAATTCAAAAAGTGTCGCCTATACCAAAGGTCGTCAAATTTCAAAACGGCCAAAACGAATAAAAGGAAAGGGAAAGAAACACCCTTTTCTTGGGCGCGAATTAAAAAAGAAACGGCACAGGTCAAGACGTCAATTAGAATTAACGCTCTAACCTAAGGCGTTAATTGCATTGGTGTTCCGTTCGAACCAGGACACTATCCAGGGTATGTTTTAGGATTGGTACGTGTTCGATTGATTATGGTAAGGACTCCATCAAGGAAACTGGAGTTCTAATCAAATTCTAACCCTAAGGGATTCCTGAAACCCTATAAATACCCCTTTCAGTCGAACCTATTAGCTATTTGGTCAAAGGCGTTCTGTTGCTGTCTCGTGCGTGAAGAACAGGTTTGTTCTTCTTCCTCTACCTTCGGTTATGGATATGGAGAATATTAATGTTTCTTCCTTATCTTTCCCTGTAGGTGGCCTGCCTCGTAAAGGTGTTCCTGACTACCTGAAGAACGTGTGTTCTTCATCAACATCATTTTCCCAGAAGACTCTGTTTAGAACAGAGTATCATTTTTTCTCTTCACATCCTTCACGTTCCTTCACCCAGATCATCATCAGGTAGGTTTTCTCAAGAATTATAGCCCAAACTAGCATAAAAATTTATGATAATATCATATGTAATTCATGCATATAGTTTTACTGCGTTTTAGAGGTTTTCTGTGAAATTTTGGCAAGAGGCGACCCATGTGAGGGCGCTAATTCATGATCTGACGCCGAACTAATAGCCGTCAATTTTAAGAAATTGATAAATACGCACGTTTGAAATTTTATATCTATGAAACCTGTAGTTAAATCTAATGCATGATCATATATCTCGAATCCTGATATTTTTCTTGTCCTGACCATGTACTTTGTTTCCTAAAAATTATTATCTATCCTGAAAAAGAATGAATTAACGACCTCCAGTAGGTCATCTTTTATGAATGTGACGCCCCGCACAAGGATGCTATTTTAAATTAAAGACTTAGAATAAGTCGTTAATTCCCTGAAATTACTGGAAGTTATTAAATTTTGGGAAAAAGTCATTAACGACACAGTGCAAGTCGTTTCTTGGTGAAATAACGCCCCTAGCTAAGGCGCGTTTTATCAAAAATATAGAATTGGGTAAATTTATGCAATAATAGAAATTAAAGATGGGACGACTGTTCCAGAAGTCGTCAAATAGTAAAGAAACGACCCACAAAAGGTCGTGAATTTATTAAGTAGCGACTTGTCTTAAGTCGCTAATTTCCTGTGTTATTACACTGTTTTCTGTGAACCGAGGGTTTCATATATGTATATATATATATATAAAGAAACGACCCACAAAAGGTCGTGAATTTATTAAGTAGTGACTTGTCTTAAGTCGCTAATTTCCTGTGTTATTACACTGTTTTCTGTGAATCGAGGGTTTCATATATATATATATATATATATATATATATATATATATATATATATATCGGCACTATATTCCATCTCGTGAATATAGTCCCATGATCCACGATGTTTTTATCGATTACCCCTCAACTCTCGGTGACATACAAGTCCTCCATTGGACATTCCGTTCCTTTGGACTGGCAAGTTAGTCATTGGGACCTCCGTAAGTCTCCTCGTAGCCTTGGATTCCCTCAAGGCCGACTGAGCGGGTTGTACCATAAAAACCTATTACACTATTTTGCCATGTCACTCTATAGAAACATGGTATACCGGCCCTCATGATATGCTAGGAGTATATCATGAGAATATTCTTAATGGGATGAGGACATCATGCCATTAATATGCTATTTTTGTGGACCTCAATTCTATATCAAATGACATGACCATCTATATATGGACACTTAATTGTCATGGTACCCAATTAGGGAACCAACTCCACCCAGTTTTATCGATACTCGTGTTTATATTGTTATTATCGTTCTTATACATCAAGTTCAATTTTGAACTCTACTCTATCTTGAATTTGCACAAGCTTTTTCTTTGAAATTCCATATTGGCTATACAAATAAAGTGGATGTCTAGATCTATCTTTACTGCTGTGCATATAAGGGCCCGATCTGATCCTGGGAGGAGCACCCAAAAGTACTAGTGCCCATGGGAGTTGTAATGATCACGGTGTCTAGCATTGCACCGAAGTACTTTTTCTCTTGATCTTTGGCATTCCACACACACACACTCTCTTTCTTGCGTGCGTGACTCGACTTGCGTGACTTTACTAGCGTGGCCCGACATGGGCAAAGTACTTGCGTGAAATAGCCAATAATCTATATAGTCTCTCATGAATATTTCTTGTTTAAGACTCGCTTGGAAGTTTTGCACGACGTGTTATTCTATTTCACTTGCTCAGTTATTTCTACATGCATATTGCATTTACATGTGAAAAATTGTAATTACTTAAACCCATTGCTAGTTCTTGAGATATAATTTTGATGCGGGACGATATGCTCTGATACCAAATTTGATGCGGGACGGAACTGACAAATGGACTAAACCTATGATGAAGACCAAGTGCGGCCAGCACTCACACGTGACAAGGCAAGCCGAGAGATCGACCTCCGTACTATTCCTCCGAAGAGAGGCATCTCTCAACAAGAAACCCAAGTCCACGGTCGTCCCTATGAGGGAAGCGAGTGGATCAAAGCGGCAAAGGAGCCGACGCGCAACTATAGGAGTCTAGTCCGAGCTCGGTGCTCGACTAGGGCCACGGAATGGGATACTCTCACTCACGATCTCGCGGTGTTGAATGCTAGCTAGGATCCCTACACTCTCACGCGGCATACAAGATCACATACTAGTAAAGCAACTTGCCAAGGGGGGGAGCGTCGCACGTACCTCCACGCCTAGGCGTGGGGAAGGAACCCCGGCCGAGACCGACAACCCCGATACACACAATGAAAGAATAGGTACAAGCCAGCAATGGTGCCCACTCCTCACAGGGAGATAACAGGCTACAAAAATTCCATTCGGGGCGGCCGATACACGGGCGGACGGGCGGCACTCGGTGAAGGGTTGGCCACGAGGAGGGTCCGGATGACGATCGGCAGAATCGCAGCAACGCGCGACTCGGTGGTAAACGTTCCCACGAATGGATCCGGAGTCCGATTGGGGCGCCGTCAGCGAGGGCGCGTAGTTAGGTCGCAGGAGGAAGCCTCGGCCAAAATGCGTGCTCAGATTCCGTCCGTGGAAGCCGTGGCCACACCTACAATTGGGGACAAGGAATCTGCTCCCAGAACTGCGCTGTCGAGCGGGGAAAATGGTAACTCACTGCTCCGGTAGGCGAACGAGGCCCCGCTTGTGGGAGGACATCGGGGACGCAGAGCAGCAGGTCCGGACCAAAGAGCTCGATCAGATCTGATCGTGGTTGGACGCTGTGAACTTTGGAAATCGCCGGTTGTCCTGGCACCGGGTGGACTGGGCAGACCCGCGCGACCTCACGGGAACGGACGCCACGAACAGCTCGGACGTCGGAACGAGACGAGGTTGGCGGCGTTGGAAAGAGGACGACGAGAGGTACAAACCCTGAAGAAATCAGCTGCAAACTCGGAGTTGTCCGTCCTGTGGGATTTTCGCAAGAAGGAGGGTGGATCTGGGCGCGCAGAGAGGGAGGCTCCTGCGCTAGCTCACGAGAAAACTCGCCACGGGTGGTGCCGACCTCGGATCGAGGCGAAACCAAAGCCCACGCGCTGCCGACTCGTAGAAGTATCCACCAAAAAAAGGAGGAGCTCGGATTCGATCCGCACCGGATGGGGACGCCGCTGCAACTCGGGGCCGAATCTGGAACACGCGAACTCGAACCGGAGACGAAGTAGAAGGGAGGAAGAACCTCGGCGTCGCACCGAGGGGATGGGGAGTCGCACCCCGGGGTTGCTCCCGTCGCAGGAGCAGAGGAGGAAGAGAGGGTCGCCCTCTCCAAGGGGTGGCTGCGCCAACGGCTGCTCAATCAAAATATTTCATGTATTCATTAATTCCAAAGAAAATACATGAGATGTTTTATATGGGGAGGGGGAATGCTAGGGTTGAAACCCTAGCCAAGAGGGAGGGGAGGGGGGTGCGCACATGGCATGGGGGAAAGGGGGGGGTGCGCACCACTCCTTGATTGTAGGAGTGGATTGGGGGGATGGGGGCGGCCAAAGGAGGGAAGGGGATCGGATGGGGAAGGGAAAGGGGGGGAGGGCCGCACCCCTCTTCCTATAATCTAGGAGAGGGGCGGCTGCCACCTTCCAAGAGAAGGGAAAGAGGTGGGGGCGCCCAAAACCCTAACCCTAGGTGGGCCAAGCCTTGGGTTAGGCAGCCATGCCAAATGGGCTAAGGCTTGAACCAAGAAAGTGGCCCAATAGCCCTATCTCCTACCTAATAAGCATAAAAAGACCCAACTAAAGCCTAATTGGCCCCAATTGGCCTACAAAGGTCCACACAACTAATAAAAGTGTCCACGCAGGGACTAAACCAAGGCCCAACATGGCCTAAAGCATGAAATAAATGGGGATAACTCTGCTAGTCTGCTAAATGATCACCGAGCCAAAGGGATGCCGGCGTGCTCCGTGTGCTCCGTCGAGTGAAGCGGCGCGTGTCCTCACCAATTCTTCCCGGGTGGGAAGAACTCGACCCCGTCGAGTAAGGGTCACGGTCGCTCAAGTAACGCTCCAGCAGGTCCGGGTCGATCAGCTCCAGCTCTCCACGTGTGATCCAGGTGTCGTCTGTCGCAGGGCGCCCTCTCCAACGCACTAGGAAGCGCTGGTAGGCTCCGCTCCTGGTCGTGGTCACCTGCTCATCCAGTATGCAATCTATATGCTCGCGTGTCTGTAATGGGGCTGGAGGAGGTGGACGCTCAGAAGGTATAATGCTCTCAACAGGAGGGGTAGGCCCGAAAAGCTCACTGGGAATCACCGCGGGATCCCGATATGCCACCAGATCTGAAACATTGAACGTCGAACAGATCCCATAGTTGTCTGGCAGCTCAATCTCATACGCATTCGACCCAATTCGCTTCAAGACTCGAAAGGGTCCGGCACCGCGGTCCTGGAGTTTCTTCACGGCCCCCGAAGGGAACCGTTCAGGTCTAACCCTGATCATGACGTACTCTCCCACTTGGAACTCACGGGTGCGTCGATGCGCATCAGCTAGATCCTTATAACGTGCGTTGCTGGCCTCGCGGGGGTGATGATGATGTAGACTCCAAACTAGTGGCGTAGACTCATACCGATATGAATGCATGGGTGGCCCAGGTCATCCAAACATAGACCCAGCATGTCTATGACGCCTACATGACTGGACAACACGGGGAGGACCAGGACAACCAAAGTTGTATCTATCATGCATGGGTGTCCTACGGAATGTGGTAGACTCATGGGGACTAAATTGCCCGAACTCACTCATGACATTCCCTATATGAGACAAACCCCTATATGATGGTGGACATGAAGAAACATGGGGAAGAGACATGTATCCCTGGCCTCCTAAGCTCGGGCATCTGGATGCCGGTAAGGTGAGGTGTTGACTAGAAGGCCTAGGTGGTGTATGATAGTGGACCTCCTCGACAAGGTGGGGAAAAGAATATGGGTCGAGAGGCTCACTAGGGAGGGGATCGAAAGGGTCAAAGAAATGATGACCCCTCCCGACAAGTCCCTTCACTATACTTGCCCATGTGCGACATTCGCCCAGGTGCAGATAATCACCTTCAGGCACTCTCATGTATGGGGCAAGAGGCTCATGAGGAAGGCAAGGAAGGCTAGGTTCCTCCCTCGGGACCGTGAAACCATAAGCGGGGACAAAATCAACCTCCACGGGTATGGGAAATAATAAAAGGACCTCGGATGTGATATGTCCTATGGTGTAGACCGAGGTAATAGACCCCAAAGCAGGGAGTGTAAAGCTATGACTATAGGGTTGGTCAGACCCTAAGGTCAACATATAAGTCAACTCCCATTGATAATCTAAACTCCTAAGGAAGTCCTTCACATTTTCAAGAAAGCAGAAGGACCGAAAAGTGGTGTGAAAGGAGTTAAGGGGTATTATTGGGAGGGCTGGTCCCATGGGTGTATAGCAAGGAATGGAGACATCTAGAAGTGGACCCTCCCTTAGCCAGCTAGCTAAAGACTCACCAATGACCAGCTCACCCTCGGAAGGTAAGAATGTCTCTATATGAGGGTCTAAGGGTGAAGCCTCTCTCTCGGGAGTGGAAACTGAGTCCTCTATGATGTGGAGGGGATCACTCCCTAACTCCTCAACCTCAGTTAGGTACTCCTCAATCAACTCCTGTTCAGCCTCGTAACTCACTGGAACAAACCCAGGTGATGACATGGAGGTGGTCGGCGTAACGCCGTCATGGAAGACAAACTCACCGGGAAGGTGAGATGGGTGTAAGGTGCAGGTCCTCCTATCCAGGTCGATGGTCGCACTTCTTTCCTCCAACCAAGTTCGCCCTAAAATGATGCATGGACCAGCAAGTGTGCTGATCTTGCACCAAGCGCCATCGGAATATTTAATGGGGCCAAACCACCGTTGAAACTCGATAAAGGCTAAACGATCACGGAGAACAATCTCCCCAGTCTTAGAGAGTGACTCAATAATGTCTTGTGAGACACAGTTAGACGACACCCTACTGATGAAGTCGATCTCCGTATGCTTCCCATTAGGTAGGATGGCAGTGGACATGACAGGGCGCTGGAATGACTCGGTCATCGGTATAGGGATCGGGTCTCCCGACGACTGAGTGGTAGGGGCGACACTTAGGGCTCGTACCATAAGAGCGTCGAATCGGGCCAACAGGGATGACGATGCATGGGCTCGAGGAATCGCCATGGGGCTGGCGGTAAGCTGGACATGCAAGACTCAACGAGATAAGGGTAAAACTCTAACTAGACACAAACCTAAAATGACAATGCAATGGTACGTTACCTAGATGAACTAAGAGACTAAATGCACCCTAGACAACCTAAAGACTCAAATGACCTAAGACCCCAATTTGTTAGAACAAACTGGTTCCCTAAGCTCTGATACCAAATTTGATGCGGGACGGAACTGACAAATGGACTAAACCTATGATGAAGACCAAGTGCGGCCAGCACTCACACGTGACAAGGCAAGCCGAGAGATCGACCTCCGTACTATTCCTCCGAAGAGAGGCGTCTCTCAACAAGAAACCCAAGTCCACGGCCGTCCCTATGAGGGAAGCGAGTGGATCAAAGCGGCAAAGGAGCCGACGCGCAACTATAGGAGTCTAGTCCGAGCTCGGTGCTCGACTAGGGCCACGGAATGGGATACTCTCACTCACGATCTCGCGGTGTTGAATGCTAGCTAGGATCCCTACACTCTCACGCGGCATACAAGATCACATACTAGTAAAGCAAATTGCCAAGGGGGGGAGCGTCGCACGTACCTCCACGCCTAGGCGTGGGGAAGGAACCCCGGCCGAGACCGACAACCCCGATACACACAATGAAAGAATAGGTACAAGCCAGCAATGGTGCCCACTCCTCGCAGGGAGATAACAGGCTACAACAATTCCATTCGGGGCGGCCGATACACGGGCTGACGGGCGGCACTCGGTGAAGGGTTGGCCACGAGGAGGGTCCGGATGACGATCGGCAGAATCGCAGCAACGCACGACTCGGTGGTAAACGTTCCCACGAATGGATCCGGAGTCCGATTGGGGCGTCGTCAGCGAGGGCGCGTAGTTAGGTCGCAGGAGGAAGCCTCGACAAAAAGGCGTGCTCAGATTCCGTCCGTGGAAGCCGTGGCCACACCTGCAATTGGGGACAAGGAATCTGCTCCCAGAACTGCACTGTCGAGCGGGGAAAATGGTAACTCGCTGCTCCGGTAGGCGAACGAGGCCCCGCTTGTGGGAGGACGTCGGGGACGCAGAGCAGCAGGTCCGGACCAAAGAGCTCGATCAGATCTGGTCGTGGTTAGACGCTGTGAACTTTGGAAATCGCCGGTTGTCCTGGCACCGGGTGGACTGGGCAGACCCGCGCGACCTCACGGGAACGGACGCCAGGAACAGCTCGGACGTCGGAACGAGACGAGGTTGGCGGTGTTGGAAAGAGTACGACGAGAGGTACAAACGCTGAAGAAATCAGCTCCAAACTCGGAGTTGTCCGTCCTGTGGGATTTTCGCAAGAAGGAGGGTGGATCTGGGCGCGCAGAGAGGGAGGCTCCTGCGCTAGCTCACGAGAAAACTCGCCACGGGTGGTGCCGACCTCAGATCGAGGCGAAACCAAAGCCCACGCGCTGCCGACTCGTAGAAGTATCCACCAAAAAAAAATGAGGAGCTCGGATTCGATCCGCACCGGATGGGGACGCCGCTGCAACTCGGGGCCGAATCTGGAACACGCGAACTCGAACCGGAGACGAAGTAGAAGGGAGGAAGAACCTCGGCGTCGCACCGAGGGGATGGGGAGTCGCACCCCGGGGTTGCTCCCATCGCAGGAGCAGAGGAGGAAGAGAGGGTCGCCCTCTCCAAGGGGTGGCTGCGCCAACGGCTGCTCAATCAAAATATTTCATGTATTCATTAATTCCAAAGAAAATACATGAGATGTTTTATATGGGGAGGGGGAATGCTAGGGTTGAAACCCTAGCCAAGAGGGAGGGGAGGGGGGTGCGCACATGGCATGGGGGAAAGGGGGGGGTGCGCACCACTCCTTGATTGTAGGAGTGGATTGGGGGGATGGGGGCGGCCAAAGGAGGGAAGGGGATCGGATGGGGAAGGGAAAGGGGGGGAGGGCCGCACCCCTCTTCCTATAATCTAGGAGAGGGGCGGCTGCCACCTTCCAAGAGGAGGGAAAGAGGTGGGGGTGCCCAAAACCCTAACCCTAGGTGGGCCAAGCCTTGGGTTAGGCAGCCATGCCAAATGGGCCAAGGCTTGAACCAAGAAAGTGGCCCAATAGCCCTATCTCCTACCTAATAAGCATAAAAAGACCCAACTAAAGCCTAATTGGCCCCAATTGGCCTACAAAGGTCCACACAACTAATAAAAGTGTCCACGCAGGGACTAAACCAAGGCCCAACATGGCCTAAAGCATGAAATAAATGGGGATAACTCTGCTAGTCTGCTAAATGATCGCCGAGCCAAAGGGATGCTGGCGTGCTCCGTGTGCTCCGTCGAGTGAAGCGGCGCGTGTCCTCACCAAATTTCCTACTGAGCGTTCACTCACTCAGTGTTTCCCTACTTTTCAGGTAAGTCCGACGACGAGACTCAATCGGACAGGGAAGGTCAAGAGTGAAAGAGATTAGAGCTTTTCAAAGCATCAACTAGTCTTGTCTTTTCTATATTTTATTGACTCAATTTTTTACTTTTCTTTTTATTAAGTCTAGCATTTTCAAGGGATTGTAATAGAAATACTTTTGTGAATGAATAAAAGGATTGGGTTATCTTTACTCTTGCACATCTCTGATTTGGTGTCGAATACACTAATACTCTGATTGACATGATCGATATAAACTCGTCACGCGTCTCCCGGTATCTTCCGCGCTCGGGACGTGACAGTTTTTGTGGTATCAGAGCCTAGGGTATTCAATTCCTAGGAAACCCAAGTCCAAGGATAAGTCTGAACCTCTAACCAGTGAGATTGGGTAGAACCAAGGGTTAAAGTTAACATAGATTTAAAAGCATTTTAACGCAATCACATACTAATATAGCTATCGAAATTGTAGGACAATGGCTGCCGAACGTGCTCAATGGCGCAACATGCAACGCACACTTCAAGGTAGTGACCTCGTACTAGTGGAAATCAAGGGCAAAATGGAAGAACAACCTGATTTCAAATTAGCACCAGATGGAAGATTGATGTTTAGAAATAAAACATGTATACCGAATTGCCCAGAGCTAAAGAAGAAAATCTTAGATGAAGCTCACAGATCAAGGTACACGATTCATCCAGGAACAACTAAGATGTACCAAGATTTGGAAAGGACCTTTTGGTGGCCCAATATGAAAAGAGAAATAGCGGATTTTGTGTTTCGCTATCTCACATGTCAACAAGTCAAGGCAGAACACCAAAAACCTGCCGGTAAGCTACATCCTCTAGATATTCCCAAGTGGAAGTGGGAGGATATCGGTATGGACTTCATTATGGGTCTGTCCAAATCAAAGGGAGGATATGACAGAATGTGGGTTATCATCGACCGATTGACCAAATCGGCACACTTCTTGCCAATCAAGAGTCAATGGTCAGTTGATGTTCTTGCTGCATTATACCTTAAAGAGATAGTCAGGTTACATGGAGTACCTGTCTCAATCGTGTCTGACAGAGACCCCCGTTTTACTTCTCACTTTTGGAAGGGTTTACAACATTCACTTGGGACAAGACTTAACTTTAGTACAGCTTTTCATCCTCAAACGGATGGTCAGACCGAGAGAACTAATCAGGTGGTTGAAGATATGCTCAGAGCTTGCATCATTGATTTTGGTGGAAGCTGGCATGATCACTTGCCTTTGGTTGAACTTGCATACAATAACAGCTACCAGGCAAGTATACAAATGGCACCTTTCGAAGCTTTATACAGAAGGAGTTGCCGATCGCCTTTGTGCTGGGACGAAGTTGGCGAAAAATAACTATTATGTCCAGACATGGTAAGGGATACCACTGAAAAGATTCAGTTGATTAGAGAAAGACTTCAAGTTGCTCAGTCTAGACAGAAGGCTTATGCTGACACACGAAGAAGAGATCTCGAATTCTAAGTGGGAGATCACGTTTTTCTTAAGATATCACCTAGACGTGGAATAAGAAGATTTGGTGTTAAGGGCAAGCTTACACCAAGGTTTATCGGACATTTTGAGATACTAGAAAGAGTTGGCGAGGTTGCTTACCGCGTCGCTTTACCTCCTCAATTGTCTGAAGTTCATAATGTATTCCACATATCAATGTTGAAGAAGTATGTGCACGATCCGTCACATATCATTGATCATGGAGACCTGGTGATTCATAAGGACCTTACATATGAGTAAAAGCCTATGAAGAACCTCGATCGCGAGGTACGAACATTAAGGAATAAAGTTATTCCCATGGTTAAGGTGCAATGGAGTAAGTGTTCAGAACACAAAGCCACATGGGAGACCGATGAGTCTATGAGGAAACGATTCCCAGACTTATTCTAAAAAGGTATATATTCTACACTCTCCACGTTTATATGTGATGGAATTTGGGGACCAAATTCTTTTAAGTGGGGGAGGGTGTAGCAACCATGGTAAAATAAAAGGAAGATTTCAAGAAAAATTGAGTAAGTAAATGATAAGAACCAAAATGAATAAATAATAAGTCAAATGTAAATAACGCCTCTCAACAAGGCGCGATTTAAATAAGAAACGCCTTCACCTGAGGCGTTAATTCAAAAAGTGTCGCCTATACCAAAGGTCGTCAAATTTCAAAACGGCCAAAACGAATAAAAGGAAAGGGAAAGAAACACCCTCTTCTTGGGCGCGAATTAAAAAAGAAACGGCACAGGTCAAGACATCAATTAGAATTAACGCCCTAACCTAAGGCGTTAATTGCATTGGTGTTCCGTTCGAACCAGGACACTATCCAGGGTAAGTTTCAAGATTGGTACGTGTTCGATTGATTATGGTAATGACTCTATCAAGGAAACTAGAGTTCTAATCAAATTCTAACCCTAAGGGATTCCTGAAACCCTATAAATACCCCTTTCAGTCGAACCTATTAGCTATTTGGTCAAAGGCGTTCTGTTGCTATCTCATGCGTGAAGAACATGTTTGTTCTTCTTCCTCTACCTTCAGTTATGGATATGGAGAATATTAATGTTTCTTCCTCTTCTTTCCCTGTAGGTGGCCTGCCTCGTGAAGGTGTTCCTGTCTAGCTGAAGAACGTGGGTTCTTCATCAACATCATTTTCCCAGAAGACTCTGTTTAGAACAAAGTATCATTTTTTCTCTTCACATCCTTCACGTTACTTCACCCAGATCATCATCAGGTAGGTTTTCTCAAAAATTGTAGCCTAAACTAGCATAAAAATTTATGATAATATCATATGTAATTCAAGCATATAGTTGTACTATGTTTTAGAGGTTTTCTATGAAATTTTGGCAAGAGGCGACCCATGTAAGGGCGCTAATTCATGATCTGACGCCGAACTAAGAGTCGTCAATTTTAAGAAATTGATAAATACGCACGTTTGAAATTTTATATCTATGAAACCTGTAGTTAAATCTAATGCATGATCATATATCTCGAATCCTGATATTTTTCTTGTCCTGACCATGTACTTTGTTTCCTGAAAATTATTATATATCCTGGAAAAGAATGAATTAATGACCTCCAGTAGGTCGTCTTTTATGAAAGTGACGCCCCGTACAAGGACGCTATTTTAAATTAAAGACTTAGAATAAGTCGTTAATTCCCTGAAATTACTGGAAGTTATTAAATTTTGGGAAAAAGTAATTAACGACACAGTGCGAGTCGTTTCTTGGTGAAATAACGCCCCTGGCTAAGGAGCGTTTTATCAAAAATATAGAATTGGGTAAATTTCAGCAATAATAGAAATTAAAGATGGGACGACTGTTCTAGAAGTCGTCAAATAGTAAAGAAACGACCCACAAAAGGTCATGAATTTATTAAGTACTGACTTGTCTTAAGTCGCTAATTTCCTGTGTTATTACACTGTTTTCTGTGAACCGAGGGTTTCATATATGTATATATATATATATATATATATATATATATATATATATGCACTATATTCCATCCCGTGAATATAGTCCCATGATCCACGATATTTTTATCGATTACCCCTCAACTCTCGGTGACATACAAGCCCTCCATTGGACATTCCGTTCCTTTGGACTGGCAAGTTAGTCATTGGGACCTCCGTAAGTCTCCTCGTAGCCTTGGATTCCCTCAAGGCCGACTGAGCGGGTTGTACCGTAAAAACCTATTGCACTATTTTGCCATGTCACTCTATAGAAACATGGTATACCGGCCCTCATGATATGCTAGGAGTATATCATGAGAATATTCTTAATGGGATGAGGACATCATGCCATTAATATGCTGTTCTTGTGGACCTCAATTCTATATCAAATGACATGACCATCTATATATGGACACTTAATTGTCATGGTACTCAATTAGGGATCCAACTCCACCCAGTTTTATCGATACTCGTGTTTATATCGTTATTATCGTCCTTATACATCAAGTTCAATTTTGAACTCTACCCTATCTTGAATTTCCACAAGCTTTTTCTTTGAAATTCCATATTGGCTATACAAATAAAGTGGATGTCTAGATCTATCTTTAATGCTGTGCATATAAGGGCCCGATCTGGTCTTGGGAGGAGCACCCAAAAGTACTAGTGCCCATGGAAGTTGTAATGATCACGGTGTCTCGTATTGCACCGAAGTACTTTTTCTCTTGATCTTTGGCATTCCACACACACTCTCTCTCTTTCTTGCGTGCGTGACTCGACTTGCGTGACTTTACTAGCGTGGCCCGACACGGGCAAAGTACTTGCGTGAAATAGCTAATAATCTATATAGTCTCTCATGAATATTTCTTGTTTAAGACTCGCTTAGAAGTTTTGCATGACGTGTTATTCTATTTCACTTGCTCAGTTATTTCTACATGCATATTGCATTTACATGTGAAAAATTGTAATTACTTAAACCCATTGCTAGTTCTTAAGATATAATTTCCTACTGAGCGTTCGCTCACTCAGTGTTTCCCTACTTTTCAGGTAAGTCCGACGACGAGACTCAATCGGACAGGGAAGGTCAAGAGTGAAAGAGATTAGAGCTTTTCAAAGCGTCAAGTAGTCTTGTCTGTTCTATATTTTCTTGAGTAAATTTTGTAATTTTCTTTTTATTAAGTCTAGCATTTTCAAGGTATTGTAATAGAAATACTTTTATGAAGGAATAAAAGGATTGGGTTATCTTTACTCTTGCGCATCTCTGATTTGGTGTTGAATACACTAATACTCTGATTGACATGATCGATATAAACTCGTCACGCGTCTCCGGGTATCTTCCGCGCTCGGGGCGTGACATCTTTTATATCTCACTGCGTCTCGGCCTGACATACAGTTCAGTGTGTGCATGTGTGCTCGTTTTCAAGCACAACCGAAGGAATCCCACCTGATTGTAGTTAAGAGAATCTTGAGATTCATTGCTAACACACATGACCTAGGACTATGGTATCCCTCATCATGCTGTTTTGAATTAATTTCATATATTGATGCTGACTATGTTGGGTGAAAACTTGATCGAAAAAGTACTAGTGGGTATTGCAATTACTTGGGTGGCTGCCTAGTCTCATGGGCTTCCAAGAAGCAACACTCCGTAGCCTTGTCAACGGCCGAAGCTGAGTATGTAGCGGAAGGCAGCTGTGGGACTCAAGTACTATGGATAAAGCACCAACTCCAGGACTATGGAGTAGATCTTGGATGCACGCCCATCTTGTGCGACAACACTCGTGCCATCAATCTGGCTTAAAATCCCATCTAGCACTCTCACTCAAAACATATTGAAGTAAGGCATCATTTTCTTCGAGATGAGGTAAGCAAGAAATACTTTGAATTCCAGTTTATTGAATCTAAAAGTCAAGTGGCAGATATTTTTACAAAACCTCTTAGCAGTGACAGATTCTCCACCTTAAGAAGAGAACTGGGTTTGTGTCGTCCTCCCACCTGATTGTTGTCATTTGAAATAAGTGCATCCCACATACGGGGTCTTTTTAAGTTCTTTTGCATGTCTAGCTAGCTGCATCTCATGTGTCTACATGTTGCCATGCTCATCATATGTAAGTGTCCCGTTGGGACATAAAATGCTGATATGGAGAAGGTCAGGTTTAGTCTGCCTGGAAACACTCACTTGCACTCTGCTTTCTGCATTCTCTCCTCCTTTTGCACGCATGGACTCAAGGGGAGCAAGTTATTTCATGAGAGGTTCTTCTCTAAGATCCATTCCTTGACTGGCCACTCTCTGTAGAAATCCATGCACTTAGCATTGAGGCTAACTCTTGAATAGAGGGCTTAAACTCAACAACCTTCTGCACCTTGAGAAATTGAACCTTGACAGGGGGACCTCATCGGTCAACTATGATTGATATGCCCTAAAACATAGTTTGTTTATGCTCATCCCTTTGTTTGCTAACACCCTCTGTATTGTGGTCCACCATTCTCCTTCATAAGACATTGGTTCAAGGCACTAATTTACAGAGCAATGGTTAAGGTGTGCTGAGTAACTAGGTACACTCCACCTAAGACGTGAGGTGGCTTATGTCCATCCGCGCTCTTGACTATCTCTGCTATGGTTCTTCAACAACAAACAAAAACAAAAATGTGAAATAAACTTGTCAAAAGTCAGAGCACTAGCCCATCCCCACTGAGAATCTGCACCCTTTCACTAAAGAAGTGCTAACGGGTCAAGCATGATGTGGCAGGCCAACTCTGGTTCCCATACGACATGATAGTTAACTGCACTAAGTAACTGGGGCAGTTGCACTGTAACAAATGTGACTCCTCATGTCAAACGGTGCCAGTTCAACTTGACTGTCAATTAATCTAGAATTTGCTTACCACAGGTGCCTATCCTCCAAGTCTCTGTGTTACATATTGGTTGACTTCAATACTGATGGCTGCTGTTACTTTCACGTCACTTGGCTTCTTGAGGTAAACTGGACCAGGAACATTATGTTTCAAATTTCCTCAAGGTACATCAGCCTTTGTAGTCTCTGTGACCTACCCTAGCTCGTTCCTTGTTTTCAACTTTCCTTGTATGTGTTCTTGGTTTTAATCATTCAGCTTCTCCTGTTGCGCTCCGATGCATGCATGCTAGGAAACCCTTTACTTTGATGGTCCAGGTTAACCATTGTGTGTCTTAGTTCTGAACCTCTCCTCTGATATTTTCTCCTCAGCTCTTCCCTATTTCCTTTTTTTTTGATGGTGTCAAAGGGGGAGAGAGTGTGTTCAGGGGGAGTTTGTGCTGTTAGGAATATTTGCTTAGGGGGAGTCTGCATTTCTTAGGAAAATTTGCATTAAGGAGTTTGCATCTTTATTTTGTGCATATTTTGTACACAACATATCCTGATGGATTATTATTTGCAAAGACATGACTCATAGTGTTGCCATCATCAAAAAGGGGGAGAATGTTGGGCATATGTGTAATATGCTTAATTATACTATTTTGATGATGTCACATCATGAGTAATTAGTCAATTGGCTCAGAAACTCATGACATCCTTTTTGATGTGTCCAGGTAATAAGACTTTCTACCAATCAGCTCATATGCATCTCCCTTCATGAAAGAGTGTGCACTGACCTTGTTCCAATGCGCACAGACCTCAGAGAGTAGGAAAATGTGCACCGACCTACATACGCTTGCAACAGCTGCGAGCGGGATTGATGTGCACCGACCCTAGCTGCGAGTCGAGAAGACATGCACCGACCTTCACTGGGCGGCAACAGTAATGTGCACAGACCTTGGTGTGCTAATCTCTAAACATGCACCGACCGTGAAGTGTGCTGCAAACAGTGATATGCACCGACCTCCTTGCTTAAGTTCAAAGTGTGCACGGACCTTGCTCAGGAAGTGCACCGACTTCTGTGCTGCATAAACCTGGTTCATCAGGCAGCATCAACTTTACTTAAGAACTGCACCTACTGAACAAAGGTCATATGTGCACCGACCTCAACTGGAGGAAATCCAAAGCTGCACCGTCCCTGAACAAGGCCAAGCATCCAGATGTGCATCGAGTTTGTTCTAGTGTGCACGGACCCTGCTCCTCAATATGCACAGAACTTACTGAGGAAGTTAAAGATGTGCACCGACCTACATGCTAGGAACCTTGAAGCGTGCAATGACCTTGAAACTTGCACCGACTTCATCTGAAGGATATCAAAATGTGCACTGACCTTGAAGCTTGCACCGACTTCATCTGAAGGATATCTAAATGTGCACCGACCTCTACTGAAGAGGCTCTTAATGTGGACCGACCCTGCTGAGGACCAAGCTTCATATGTGCATTTACCAATGCCGGGTAGAACAGTAAAATGCACCGACCTCCACTGAAGAAATCCAAAGTTGCACTGACCTTGCCAAAGGCCAAGGATCTTATCTGCACCGACCTCACTGTTCACGTCCATAAGCTGCACCGACCTTATTGAATCAACAGAAGGTGTTTGATGAAATGTCTTAGTGAGCCAAACTACCTCCGTTTTAAGCAGCCTTCTGTCATTTCGACTGGGTGATCCAGAGAGTAAAAATAGGAACCACTAGTGTCAATAAACACATCTTTTGAGGTCTGGAAAGGTCTCCTTGGTCAGTCAACCTTTTGGTAATCATGGGTTGCTATATCAGTCCTTTTGGTCAGTGGAAAAGCAAGCTACCTTTTGTAAGAAAAGTCACCTTTCTTGGTACGTAACTTTTTGCTTCCACCCAATAAGAGTATATGTCTGTAAGATCCCTCAGGACAAAAGGACGTCCTGGCTATCCTACCAGCTGGACAGTAAAGATCCTACAGATCCTTCTTAGGAGGCTCCTCTCACGCCCTCTCAGGTCAACCAAAAGCAATAAAATGAGAGGAAATTGTCTGATACCTCTGTGGCCAACTAGTAGCTACCAAGACAAAAGGTCCCTGAAGACAAATGGTTATTTATGAAGGGCCAATCACGCTCAGCCTGGAACCTCTTCTGAAAGGGGTGATTGTGCCTATAAATAGAAGGACGCAATGCTTGAAGATGTCGCTACTGTCATTGCTGCAAGGGTTATGGGGTGAACCTTTCTAAGTGCAAAAGATAGAGAGTGAAACAGAAAAGAAAAGGGAGAAGAGCGCCTGCTAAGCCCATATGGAAGAATAGGAGGAAATTAAGAAAGAAGATAGCAGCCGTGAAGCCAGCCCTGCCTTTCCTTCCACTATCAATCTCTATTCTTGTTGTTTTTGCCTTTTTGTTTTCCTTTTCATGTTTAGCTTGTTCTGTGTGGGGGCCCCGTCCCCGTGTGTAGTGAGGATGTCGTCCTCGTGAGGAGCCTGCTCCTCGTGTGTGTGTGTGTGTGTGTGTGTGTGTGTGTGTGTGTGTGTGTGTGTGTGTGTGTGTGTGTGTGTGTGTGTGTGTGTGTGTGTGTGTGTGTGTGTGTGTGTGTGTGTGTGTGTGTGTGTGTGTTAACACTTCTTTTGGCCAAAGAGTGGAAGCCTCTCCTACTTGGGAGAGGGGTGGACGTAGGTCTGTCTTGGGACAACCGAACCACCTTAAATCATTGTGTTATAGTGTGATGTTTTCCTTCCATCTCTCCTATCTCCATTCACAGCGTTACTAAGATCTTCCTTCCGCTGCATAGCTCACGGGTTTACTGTTCAGATCTGAGGCTTGTTTTGTTTCATCGTTTAAAATGTTTTAAATTTCTCATTGTGTTTACCCGGATCCATTCACCCCCCCTCTAGATCCTCTCTTAACCATCCAACACATCAGGCAAAGAAGCTAACTTGTTTCTAAGATATTTTTCTATTTCTTCAATCAATGAAATCTTAGACAACAAGTGTTTGTTCTGATTAAGCAAATCATGACAGTTGTTTTCAATTTCAAATGATGTATTAGATTTCCTAGCCATTTAAAGCTCTTCAGTCATGTAGGAAATCTCATCTGAAAATAATTTAACTTTTGATTCAAGAGATTCATTTTGTTCTTCTAGATTTTTCACTTTTGATTCCAAAGTTTTACAGTTTTCACATGAAGAATTAGCATGCACATTTTCATCATTTTTCTTTTTCAATCTCTTGATTTTAGATTTGTATTTTTTACATCTGTCATGCAACTCGGCATATGCTAATTGCCAATCTTCAATTGAAAGTTCCTCGGAGTCAGAATTTACCTGACCTCCACTTTCTCCATGAGCCATCATGCATGTATCCTATGTATCTTCTTCATACTTGCATGCCAGCTCATCCCAAAGCTCCCTTGCTGATCTGCACATTGGAAATCATGAAATCACATCAGATTCTATGCTATTCTTCAAAATATTTAATGCAGTAACAATTATAGCATTTTCTTGATGTGTTTTTCATTCCACTTGGTTTCATTTGCAGGGAGTTTGTGTGGACCACTACATATCACTTTTCACATTTCAGGTTCATAAACTCTGAGATAAGCACACATATTATTTCTCCAAGAAATTAAATTGTGACCATCGAAACGAGGAGGAAGAGAAGACAAGTAACATATAGACATGATGTTCAATGAAACTCGCCGAGGGATCACTCTAAAGGTCGCTAGACCTAAGAAATTAGAGCCGTGCTCTGATACCAATTATTGATACCAATTGTTGGTCCCGGGTAGGCGAGCGGACAAGAAGGGGGGGTTGAATTGCCCCCCACTCAAATGATAAATTTAAAAACTAACTAAGCGGAAATAACAACTTTGACGAGATTGATGGGATTAAACTAACAAAGTGATTTAAGCTCTCTCAATCTCGCTGAGCTCACTCGATCATGCACAAGTTTAAGCAATTAAGCACATTACATAATGAAATCTAGGTAATTGAGATTTGCTTGTGCAATTGGAATTCACTCATACTCACCGATCACACGTGTATTGAATTAACAATTAATCACAAAAAAGCAAACCACAATGCACACCAGAAGACACGGGGATTTTTAAGGCGGTTCGGGACCATGACAGGCTCCCTATGTCCACCCCTTACTAAATCGGTAAGGATCCACTCGCTGGATAAACCAGCACGGGGAAGACTCCTTAACACGGAGCAAGGCTCCAACACACACGAGGATAAATCCCCAACACGGAGGCGACGCTCCAACAACACGCAGGATGACGCCCACACACACACACGGGGACACGCCCCAACACACACACGCAGAGTAACCCCTGCAAACATAGTATACAACCCCAAACACACATGGAGACGGAGTCTCCAACATGATTCGACGACTGGATCACAAACAAACATACACACGCTGCAACAAACGCAGCACCGGACACACACGACCGTATACAAATGGTCACACACACAATATTTCTAGTTCAGAAAATTAACACAGATATTCAAACATGCTCAACCCTAAACATAGATCATGAAACACATCAAGAACAACATAGAATGGATGTAGAAAAGATCTCCCTTTGGTTTCCAAAACCCGGTTGATGATGTTCTTTCAAGGAACGGTTGGAGGGAAGTCTAATGATGTCGATTTGAACGTCAACGCGTTCCTCTCTTCAATCTGCTCCACTTTCTCTTCATGCACGATCTCCAAATCCTCCAGGATGTAGATGAAATCTCCTCCACAATAGCTTCTCCTTCCTTTCTCCTTTTCCTCACCTGCAAGATAGAAACAATAAACACCTTAGGGTTTTTCTTGGTCAAATTCGTAGCTCTCATATGTATACATATAGGAGACATCAAAAGACTAGTATGGCCCTTCTAGAAACCTCCAAAAGGACCCCCAATAGGTCTCCCACCAACCCAATGGCAAAGGGGTAAGAGTTAGCCACAAGTTGACTTGGTTTAGATGGGTTTCAGAACCACGTTTTTTAGATTTCGCCGGTGCCGGTCGACCTACACGGGGTGGGCGGTCGACCGGAAATTTACAGGACTGAAAATCCCCTCTCTAAGGATTTTGGTCGACCGAGCCCACAGGGATGGTCGACCGAAATCTGGGAAATCCCAGATTTCCAGATTTCAGTCCCATGGCCCCTTTAGTAGCCCATTCAAAGTCTGACGCTTCGAACTCCTTTGATATTGGAGAACATTAGCTGAGTGTTTTGACCTGCAAAATCATAGAAATAAGAATTAGAACTTTAGCTCAATAATCCATATGACAGATGTATGAAAACTCTTATGGCATCCTTCACTCTATTGACCAATGATCAAACCATTCACACATTAAATAGGGATTATGACACTAAGTTTCACCATGAATTATATCAAAGGTCTATACATATTTTATCCTTACAAAACCATGAATAAGATGCACATAGTCCACATGAGTAGTTTGACCATTTTTCTTAAAGTTCAGTCAAAGCAAGAGATAGAACATGCAAAACAAGTTCAAACATTCTTGAATAAGCATCATTTAAATTTTTTACCATATCAAGTTATTTGAGTAACTTAAGCACACTATGAGCCTTAGAATTCTTCATGAAGAAATCATGAACCACAAACAAAGGTTTAACAACCCATGAACAATATGCATGAAGGCATAAGCAAGAACTCATTTTTTCTCAACGAATGTTGAAGGTTAACTAGGCCATTCACTTAAGGTTTGTATGAATGATTTGAACATGATGCTAGCCCAAAATCATAAGCCAAGTTCGAACACCATGAGAGTATCATAAGCTCATTCATTCCAAGGTTTACATGAAGAAGTCAAATTGCCATCAAGTTTGATTGAATCACATAAGCACGTAGCAAACCCAAAAATTGCATTATGAAAATCAACTTCATAATCCATTCATTTTACCAACATGAATGAACCTCAAAATCCATTTATCATTTCAACTAAAAGAGACCATTAAGAACACAATGGCTCAATGTAACTCATGCACGCATAGCATAGCAATGAATGGGTGAACTCTCTTTTGAGGAAGAACTTCATTGATGGACTCCTTTGAGTTCCAAGCATGAACCACTCTGAGTTCAAGCATGAACCATGGATTTCGATCATGCAAGCCAAGGTAAACATAGAGTCAGTTCTTTAAACAACAATCATTCATATAACTTTCAAGTGAGAATCCTGAAGTCATCTATTAACTCATCAACCAAGATGCATACATGTTGCTCAATGAAACACACACAAGCATGCTCAATGATGCATATCGCCACAAGCACAAACATTTTGTTATTATTAAAATCAAACAACCAAATACCAAACATCAACTAGGGGATGCAACAATCTCCCGCAACATCATGATCTTATGTATAATCTTGATAAGGCATTGTAAGGACTGAAGCAAGCTCTCAGAGCTTGGTACGACAGATTCAACTCCTTCCTCACAGGTAAAGGCTATTCAAGAGGTGAGGTTGACCAGATCTTATTCACCAAGGTAGATAATAAGGATATTCTTATTGTTTAAATTTATGTATATGACATAGTGTTTGGGTCAACTAAACCATCCATGTGTGAGGAATTTTCAGCCTTGATGACTAAAGAATTTGAAATGAGTTTAATGGGAGAACTAAAGTTTTTCCTTGGATTACAGATCTGTCAAACTTCAGACGGAAGCTTCATTACTCAGGCCAAGTACATCAAGGATCTGCTGAAGAAGTTGTTGACAGCTGAAATATGAGCTGAGACAAGAATGAGAGTAGAATTAGCAATGGAGACCCTCGTAATATCTGCAAGGCTAGAACTATAGAAGAGTCGTCACTGAAGCTATTACCAGGCTGAAGCCCTCCCTGGCCAAGCTGATGTCCGGTGTTGTCATCGCTCAGATGGCAGTGCTGATGAAGAATTGCGGTCTATTGACTGATGAAAATCCCCAGAAATGTTCTGATAAGACTATGCCAACTCACCAACTAAGAGCCCTTCACCTGTTCTAACAGATTCGAAGGACTACAAATGAAAAGACAGATTAGACGTCTTTGACAGCTCAAGCCTGCTGATGAGAGAGACCAAAACATTAAAAAACCTAAATGGGCTCATGAGTGTGGCGCCGGAAGCTCCTCATCAAAGCCCAAAGCCCATGGGGGGTGACGCCGGGAAGCTAGACCCTTGGCGCCAAGAAGCCTCCGCAATCGACTGAGGCGCGCCGGGAAGGTGTGAAAGACGCGCCGAAGTCGATCATGCCGAGAAGGAGGGGGTTGTGCCTATAAACCCCCCCCCCCATTTCGTCAAAAAAGAAAGAGACAGATAGATGCATACAGAGGGATAGAGAGAGCCATCAAAAGAAAAAAGAGACGAGAGACATTAGGAGAGCCAGAAAAGAAAAATGAGAAAAAGAAGCTGCTGCGAAGGCTGAAAGAAGGAGATGGTGGGTGCTTGGGGAGGGAGATGAGTCAATGCTCCGCCCTCCCCCATCTTATTGTTATCCGAATGGGTTTTATTTCCACATCTTATTTACCCTTTCTCCCCCCATTTGTGGGCTTTTCTTCTATTTGAATGATGTTCAAAGCTCTTCTCTGTTATTGTTCGAATTATATCTCTGTATCCGATGAAATGTAAACGATAGAATTGATTGAATGAATGGAAGCCTGGGATTCTTTTCCCTCACCCCTCTCTGATGATTGTTGTCGTTACCCTTTCTGTTGCATTGTTTAATCGATGAATTCGTGGTTTCGAGTGTCCATCGTTGGCCCAAGTGGTTGTCGGACACTCTCTGTTGCTCGTCCCTCTCGTAGTCTCGATGGAGTTGTTGCAGAGCCCCGGTCCTTACTTCTATGGATTCCTGGGTTTTGTCCCTCTCTCTCCCTCGATGACATCGATGATTTTAATGCAATGAAGTCTGTAGCCTTCTCAGGTTTCCCAAGCCATCGGGGCCATTACAAGGATAAGAGACAGTCATCTCTTGATCTCCTGGATGGCCGGCGACATGAATGGCATAAAGCCTGTTCCAGAGGGTTTCGAATGCTTGGTGCCTCTAATCCCTAAAGCCCCCCTTTCCTTCCTGCGACCCCCTAATATCAGCCTCATGAAGCCCTCAGTTCACCCCGCCTTTGCACCTCAAATTTTACTTCAATCGTCGCCTGAATCCAGAAGAAATCCTCAGAATAGAGCACCGTAAAAAAACAACAAACCTTCCCGCCGCCAATACCCCTCGGTGCGATGAACAGCTCCCGGCGTGGCCCTTGGCACGCTGAGAACCTGCTCCCAAGTCATGCCGAGAAGCTCCTCTAGGTGGCACGCCGGGAACTCCTTCCTCCCGTGCGGAGAAGCCCCTGCTATTGACCGTGCCGAGAACCTACTAAGGCCATTCCGGGAACTCCTTCCTCCCGTGCCGAGAAGCCATTTTACATTCCTATTAATGGCGTCGAGAACCTCTTCCCCCTCAGGCTAGTCCTTGATCCCAATGCTGCATCCTCCCAAGGGATATGTGAAGTTCACTAAGCATACCTCAGGAAATAA
The DNA here is from genome assembly GCA_022559845.1 of Amorphophallus konjac. NCBI lineage: Eukaryota > Viridiplantae > Streptophyta > Magnoliopsida > Alismatales > Araceae > Amorphophallus > Amorphophallus konjac. The sequence continues at coordinate 212,985,028 of CM040122.1, forward strand.
AATAATGGGGAACCATCCCCAACATTACGCCTTGCCGGGGCCCAGTGCCTCTCTCTTTCGGTTTTCATCCCGGCACTCTGTGGATGATCACCTATTCTTCCCCGGGCATGACCCGAGTTCAGAGGAGATGCTGCCGAAATCCAGTTTGATGATTATCAACCCTGGTGAGCCGAGGGAGTGTCACCTATACACTTCCCATCTGGCTCCATCTTTTGGGGGAAATGAATCTTTTAGAGTATCCGATTAAGTGGAAGTATCAAAGGGGAAGTACCCTAATGATTATCTGAATTCCGTCCCGCCACTGCGTTGATGGTCTTCTATCCCTACCCGGCATGACTCAAAGTTAAAGGTTATGCTGCCCGATTTAATCCGTTAAACTTAATAAATCTGCCCTCCACTTGTCCTTTTCTCCCATAGCATGAAAGCTTTATTTCGCACATTAGCAATTTTGATCACCTCCCGAGGCCTCCTATCTTTGGCGTTTAATCAAGGGTTGTCCTCCTTAAGGGAGGGCGTAATTAATGTCATGGCCTTTACGGCATGGAGGACTTTTGGTCCCGACTCGGACTTCACAATCGACAGATCAAGTCAGGTCGAGCGCACAATAAAACTATCACCTCGGTGACTGGCACGCCTAATAAACCAACTAATAATTCAATAAACAAAACAAATAAATAAATCAAATAAAATAGTAAATTAAAAATAAATAAAAAAATCCGTCCCCACAAGCTGGCACGCCCGGTGGGACCTAGTCTCTCTTCATCTTTACGCCAAAGCAAGGGGACCGGCGGCCTCTCTCAAAATTCTAACTGTGCGTTAATCTTACTCGCAAAAACTACAAATGGAGGCTGGACTGGTTGCTGTTCGCTTCGGCCAGCAGGTGGTCGATGGCCACATCCATGGGGCGTACCTGGCGGTACCAATGGAGTTCGGACCCATGCCTCCGGCGGTGGGTCTGCCCAACTGCTTGGGCCTAGTGTTCGTCGACCTGCTGCAAGTCGACAACGAAGCCGGAAAGATCACCACGATAGAGAGCACGGTGGCACCAAGAGCTGGAGAGAAGACGATGGCTGCCCTTGCCGTTGTCTCTTGCCTTGTCCATCACTTGGAGAAGAAGACTATTGCCCCCGCCATTGCTGGTAGGAGAAGAAGAAACAACCAGAGAAACCTATCTGCTGCAACTAGAGGTCACCCTTCGGCCTCGGGAAAGACAATGATGGTCGGGAACATGAGGGTGAACCTCAATGGCCGCCCCATGGATGCACGGCCCGATAGGGTCATTCCATCGGTCCATACCAACAACAGATTCCAGCCGTTGGCCACCAGGAGGGCCAACTGGGAGAACAAGGGTAAGCAGCCGCTGGCACCTAGGCCGACCAAGTTCAAACAAGTTTGGGTGCCAAAGAAGATTCAGAGCTGGGCACCAGCTCAAGAAGAGGATGTTGCTGTCGCCCGCCTCAGGGCTGGGGGCAGAAGATATGAAAAGGAAGAAGAATATATTGCTGATGTCTGCCCCAGGGCCGGGGGCAGGAGATGGGAGAAGAAGGAGAAAGATATTGCTATCACTCACCCCGGGAGGAAGGGCGGAGATTTTCGAAAAAAAGATGAAAGAAGAGTGGAGGAAGTCACTTCTATGGCTGCTCTGAAGAGATCTAGGGCTTGTGCTAGACAGGCCGATGTATTCAGATACCCCAGGTCAGAGTACTTGGCTGCTCAAGTCTTGAGGCTGGCCTATCAGCCGAAGACTCAGGAGAGGCTGCTGCCCCGTTCAGAGCTACAAGGGTAGAGTCAGGAAGAGATGAACCGGGTGGTTGTGGACGCGGATTTTTATTTATTTATTATTTGTTCATTTATTTATATTTATGGATTTATTGGCGTACCAGTCACATGTGTGACGATTTCATTGTGCGCTCGATCTGACATGGTCAGTCGATTGTGAGTGATCGTGTCGGGACCTGAAGTCCGTCATACCATGAACGTTATGACGTTAATTACGTCCTTCCGGGGAAGGACAACCCTTGATTAAACGCTAAAGTAAGAGGCCTCGAGAGGCAAACAGATATTCACATGCTTAACTTTAAACTTCATACCAGGGCCGGGGAGGCGGGTAAGATGATAACATCAACCACAGAAACCGACTAGATCGTGTGGTTGGCGGTTCAAAACAGTTATACTTGGTGGAAACAAGGAGATAGAAGATATTCATCACGGGAAGGCAAAGCCATGGCCATGATATAGGTTTAAAGCTTCAATCGGTATTTCGACGGCCTTTTCTCTTAATCTGGGTTATGCCCAGGGGGAAATAGACTATCACCCACGGAATGCCGAGATGAAAGCCGAGAGCTAGAGAGGCCGAACCTCCCAACCCGTGTACATATGGGCTATGGGGCAATTTGTGATTTTCCCTTTGAAAAGCTAGCGGGATTCATGCAGTGGCAAGACCCCCCCTGAGCAAAAGGGTTATTCGTAAATCTGTTGTAGTTAGGTGGGGTTATGACTCCCCTTCAATTTTATCCCCGGGACATATCGGGTGATCCACAGATATCCCTTGTGTGGGTTCGCTTTGGGTATTGGAATTCATTGGGTGGTAGATCGGGCTCTCGGCACGCTCTGAATGGACGCAGGCTCTCGGCACGACCCAAAAATGGGAAGGCCAGAGCTCTCGGCGCCAAAAACAAGAAGGCTGGGGGTTCCCGGCGCCAAGACGAGAGGGCTTGGGTTCCCGGCGCGACGAAGAGAAGCCAAAGGGGAGAGGGCCTTCGGCGCAGGCTTCCCGGCGCGAGGAAGAAAGGCTAGAAGAGGGTCTCGGCGCGGGACGGTTGAGGAAGGCTCCCGGCGCGACGCGGCTGCAAGGGGGGTGGCTCCCGGCGCGCTCAGCCGAAGGGGAGGAAACCTCCCGGCGCGGCCAGAGTGCAGGGCTCCCGGCGCGACGGCCAGAAAGCCAAAATCAGGTCTCGGCGCCTGAAGGATGGCGCCGAGAGCTATTCACCGTGTTTACTGTAGGTTGATCCGAGAGGTATGAGGGCGCCGGGACCAGAACAGAGCTTACGGTACTCTGTTTTGGGTTTCTGATTGATTCAGGCCAAGGGGAAGGGTTTCTTTGGGGTCAAAAATAGGTCAGGGCATCAAAGTTGAATTAGATTAGGCTTGGGCTTCATAGGAACATCAGGATCTGGGAGGACTTTGGGAAGGCCAAGGCGTAGAGAATCCCTGTCACCAGTGTCATACAGAGTCCCGGGGACAGTTTAATGTCGGCTTTCGTGGTCCTGGGAGAATTTTGACAGCATCTCCCCTGGACTCAGCATTTGCCAGGGAATGATAGACGATCACCCACGGAGTGCCGGGGTGAAAGCCAAATAGAGGGGTATTGGACCCCTGATCATGTACATGCCTGCAGCACTGCTCCGATATCCCTTTAGAGGTCAACGAAGCTTACGCAGTGGCGGAGCTCCATTGCCTCGGAAGGTTATAAAAAACCGATCGAGTCCGGAAAACCTCGTAGAAAAGGGGAGGGTTATCCCCATTAATTGTCACCCCCGAGGTGCACATGATGGCCCAGGGCATCCCTTGACATAACAAGAGTATTGATGGGGCTTCTTCAGTGGTAGCAGAGGTTTTACGACTTGGGGTTTACAGGTTGGCTTTTCGGCATGGATGGCAAGGATGCCAGAGAGCTCCCGGCGAAGGATTCTCGGTGCGCTGATAGGATGGCCTGGAGGGTCTCCCGGCACACGAGGAAGAAAGAGGGCCTCCCGGCGCGCGGGGAAAAAAAAAGGGGGGGAGGAGCTGATCCTGATGGTTCTCGGCGCCTGAAGAAGCGGCGCCGGGAACTATTCACCAAGTTTACTGTAGGTTGATCCGAGAAGTATGAGGGCGCCGAGATCAGAACAGAGCTTACGGTACTCTGTTTTCTGGTCTTAATGGTAGTTTGGGCTGAAAGCGACGGACTCTATGGGCTCTGAGCTGCCCGAAGCATCCACTTTGAGTTGGATTAGGTCTAGAATCCAGAGGAGTATTGGGATTTGAGAGGCATCTGGGAGGCCAAAGTCTGAATACCCCTGTTCATCGCCGTTATCATGCAGAGCTTGGGGACAAACTTAATATGGTCATTCGTCACCCTGGGAACCAAGAGATAGCTGTCTCTGGCCCCAGAGGCGACTTCTGTGACATCAACGAAGGAGACACATAGGCTCGGAACCCCGGAGTTTCTCAAGCCTCAATCATTGCACAGCGCGGTTTCATCCCAGCAGCCAAGGAATAGTCTGTTCCGGGCTCTGGGGTGAGCAATAATAGTGCTACGAGGCAGAGAAAAGACACAGACGAAACTGATCATCATGCTATTGATTTACAGATAACACGGGGAATAGCAATAGGGCTTAAGAAGAAGAAGCAAAAGTCAAGCTCAAACTACAGCCCATCATACATATATATCCATTCGTTTGATGATGCCCATCACGGAAGGCACATGGTCAGAAAACCCATATGAAACATCATTCTCATACCCAAACCGATTACAGGGAGAGAGTGAGGGAAAGGGGAACAGACAGATGCCGAGATATTTCGGCTACATTGCATGAATCGAGATAAGATTCGAAAGTATTACATGAAATAGAAGAAAAGAGAAAACAAACATGGGGGAGGGCGGAGCATTGACTCCTCTCCCTCCCCCGGATGCCCACCTGGAGCTTCTTCCCTGGGAATGGGTCTCTTCTCTCTTTCTTTTTCAGCGGAGGAGGCTCTCTCTCTCTCTGGTCTCTTCTCTCTTTCTTTCTTTTTGATCGATGGTCTGGCTTCTGATCCTCCGATCCTCCGATCCCCTTTTCTTTCAAAGGGGGTATGTTTATATAGGTCTCATCCTTCTGTGCTCTCGGTGGAGGGCAGTCGGTGTGTCCAGTTCCATTCGAGACATCTCCCGGCGCGACAAGTAGCCCTTCGTTGAGGCTCCCGGCGCCATTCTCAGAAGCCCAATCGGCCGGCCCATTTGGTGCTTTTAGGCCTCATAATTGCCTTGGCTCCTAAGACTTTTGAATTGACTTTCATAAGAACCGAAGGAGGCCCCTTTAATAGTGTCATAACTTTGTTGAGCTCATCTTGAGGTTCCATCAGTGGACAAACAGGGGTTTAATCAGTATTGCCGTCTGAATGACGACAAAACCGGATATGTTTCATCGGCATTGTCATCCGAACGGTGACAAGACCAGACATCAGCTTCAGTCTGACAGACTTCGGCCGGGTATGTAATCTGTGGAGAGGGTTGCTCTTCTGTTCTGACTTTGTAGGAGCCCTGACAATCTTTATCTGTCGGTGCCGGTTTCATCTTTATCTCATATTACATCCATCAGTAAGCTGACATCTGGCTTACCCTGACATATCATCCGTGGATCCTCGGACGAAGCAGTAGTACAGCTCTTCTTAAAAGGCTGGGAGGTCTCATCAGTCGAGTGACTGCGGCTTCATCGGTGCTGCCGTCTGAATGACATCGGCACCGGGCATCAGCTTTGGCCGACAAAGGCTTTAGCCGGGTGAATGGTTGACGAGCTTCATCAGTGGTCTTCCACTGTTGGTCTGATCTTTTTTTTTCAGTTATGCTTCCACCCCTGTTGATTTTCTAGGTGTCAACAAATGCCCCCCACCTGCGGGCGGCGTAAGTGCAGAATAAGCGACACGGGGTCTGCAGGTGTTCTTCATCATTTGAGGGTATATTCCTCAGTTTTATCCTTGACATTGTCCTTCAGCTTGATCATGTTGCTGTAGTAACCCTTTTGCATATCCATCTTTCATTTTGATGTCTTCATTTTTGTATTTTCTTTATTTCCAGCATTTCGGAGCTTCTCGGCAAGGACCTCCCGGCGCGAAGGATATCGGCGCGGCCGTCTCGGCAGGGGCTTCTCGGCGCGCTCGCGCTCGCTGGGCTTCCCGGCGCGAGGGCTTTCGGCGGTTGCTTCTCGGCGCGTGCTGCTCTCGGCGCGCCTTTTTCCTTTGGTGAAGGGGAGGTTCCCGGCGCGCATTTCTTCGCGCCGAGAAGCACCTCCTCCTCTTCTTTTTAAACCTGTGAGAGGGCTTTTACCCTCATTTCTTACCTCCCTTTCTCTCTCTTCATCTCGGCAGTGGCGGTGAGCTGTGAGCTTTCCCCCCCCGAGAGCGTCATTTCCCCCCCCTTTCTTTGCCGATTTTTTGGGGTAGGTTCGCTACATATATGGGATTGAATCCCATTTTATGCTCGGGATCACTCCCTCTTGGTGGGTGACTCCCTATTCTTCTTGGGCATATCTCGGACAAGAGGAGATGCTGCCGAAATTTTTTGAGAATTTGTTCGTCTTATTGTTTCATGCCCATTCATCTTTCTGATGCTTCTTTTCCTGTCTTTTCCTGACTGCAGGTGCTGACATGGCTTCCAGTTCTGCTGTTGCATCTTCCGGAGCCGTTGGAACAAGTTCATCGGCTCAGCCGGACATATCTCGGGCCAAAGTCAACTGGTTGAATGTATACAGCCTGAGCTTTGGCTATGACCAGATTGCTAGTGTCGACGAATCTTCCGATTCTGAAACTGACACCGTATCGACCGCTGAAGTTTATTCTTCCCTGGAAGGTACTGAATTCAGGAGAGCTGCTGACTACCGCCCGGACTTGCCGAAGGATCGTCATTTGCTGCCGTTTGTTCGGACTTTCACTATACGCGGAATGCGGGATGTTATTATTGCCCGTTCCGTGGAAGCGGCAATACTTGCCGATAGAGACAGCATGAAGGGCTCTGTCTATCGAGCCCGAGCCATATATCTCCCAGGTGAACAGAGGGACTGGAATGCTGTGCTGGGCATTTCTGATTTAGAACCCGAGAAGAAGATGCTGACCCGGGCCCCAGAATTCACCCCTGCAAGGTGGGACCATACAACTGGCCGTGTCCACCGAGAGAAGACCTCATTCGGACTCTTTTTGGCGCCTGCGAAGTGGGGTTATAGGGACGAGCCATTTGTTCTTAACTGCCTGGCCGTTCAGTTTAAATATCAGATGGCTGCCGGCTGGTTTGGAGATGCCAAATTGACAGATGCCCATCTTTTTAGGGTTGGAGCAGTGGAATTCACAGAATATGTTTTGAAGGAATATGCCCCTCTATTGGTTAGAGCTGGGGTATACCACAGTGTGTTTGCCTCCAGGTTCCGCTATCCCGTCTCTCGGGGATTGTGTTGCGGCATGCTTGAAGTGTTCTGCCCGCAGTTCAATACATTCTATACGGCGGAAGGCGAGACATCCCTCGACCTCTGGAGTTTATCGCAGCTTTCTGGCCTACCCATGGACGGAGAGCCATATGAGGAGGTCTGCCTGGACGATTCCATCAAGGACGCCTCTAATGGAGAGGGCCGCTATTCCTTCGGTTATGCATACCGGTATCTGATGAAAGCTTACCGGTCCATCTGTTTGGCCTACAGTAGGGGGTCCTCCAAAGGCTATCAAGCCAGGGAAAAGAGCAGCCGACTGAGAGTCCGTGTGGGGCAGTGGATACAATATTTCTTCGGGGGTCCCTTGAGGTACGCAGACTTTCCTTCCGTAGGGCTGACTTCCGGTAAACAGGTCAGGGCCCCCCGTTACAAGTCAGCACTGCCAGCTTCATTGCGCCGGACAGACGCGGATGGCCCGAACCCAGCAGGGGTTGATCCCATCACCCATTGTGCAGCCTATTTGACTTTCTGGCTATGCACTTTCGCTCTCCCTCAAGGGGACGAGACGATTATTAGACCAGAGGCTATATATCCGGCATGCCAGATGGCTTGGGGGATGCGATTGTCTTTGTGCCCAGTGGCTCTGTGTTTAGTTTACAAATCCTTGGGGGACTTGCATAGACATCGGACTCCCCGCTCTTCGAGGACCGTGGGTCCCTTTCATTTCTTCAATGCCTGGGTTTGCAGCATTTTCCCTGAGCTGGCCCCGAGAACTTTGCAGTCAGACACACTGCTCCCTCGTATGATTGAGTTCGCTAGCGCTGAACCTGGTCCTTTCTCGGAACAGCTGTTCAAGATGAGGGGTAGATTAATAAGAGTGCCTATAGACGCACCCGGCAGCATTCACTTTTGGAGCTTGGCAGCAGGTTCAGCTCCCTTGGTGGACCCCCAGAGGGAGTGCAAAATGGAGGAGGTGGAGGCTTATGTCCATCCTGTTTCGGGGGTCGCCGCCACCCGGCCTCTTTTAGAACCAGAATTGGTGAGGTGGGCCATGGCCATACGGCCCAGTGTATTAGTTTTCAGGAAGGGGGGCCTGCTCATTTTGGAGCCCTATTATCCCTTCCGCTTTGGCAGAAATTTTGGTTACGACCAGCATATCCCTCCATCGACTGCTCAGTTTCCTCTGGAGAGCCGGGCCAAGCACGGGTCCAGTATTGCCGGCGACGGTCGGATATGGTGGGATTTCTTTCATCGTCGGGAAGACACAACTTTCAGGGTCCCGACCGTCTCCAATCGTCTCCCTCGGGTCTCATCAGACTATATCAAGTGGTGGAACATACGCACCAATTTTTATAAAGATGGCAGAGGCGCTTTCTGGGATGTGGCCGAGCGCTCCTTTTTGAAGCGGCAATCAGGGCCTGTATTTGATATTGACGAGCTTCATCTGAGGAGGCTTTATTCCCAGCACCAGAGGGAGGCAGAAGCTTATATCGCTGCCCGCCGGTCTTTGAAGGAGGCGGGTGCGGAACTACCCACTCCTGTCTTTTCTGAAGTTGATGTGGACACTTTCACCAGAGACTTGAGACAGCTGGGCCACATAGGGGACACTCATTTGGAGGTGCAGTATCCATTCCCCTCGGAGGAACCACTTTCGAAGGCTACTTCTTGGAGGGGTCCGACAGACAGGTTTCATCCTTATAGGACCTTTGTGCGGAGGGAGGACCGCACCCAGTCATATTATCAGCACACCTCCTGGATTTTTGTACTGTTAAATGTCCACGGGCTGACAGTGGAGAGCCCGGTAGCTGTTATTCTAAATAAGCAGCTTTTTGTTTCTTTTCATTATGTTGACGCCTGGTGCATAGATTACCTCGGCCTATTTCATTGCCTTGATTTCCATGGCCATAAGGACTTGGCCGCCCTGACGGAGAAGTGTCAGACTATTGGCGATGTATGCTGGCTCGTGAAGGAGGCCGCCTCCCGATCAAAGGAGGTAGCTTATATGTATTGGCCGCTTTCCACATTTTATGACGGCCCAGCAGGTGTGCTCCTTGTTTGTTTGATCATGGCTTCTTTCTTCTTATTGTCATGTTTTGCATATGTTGACTATGACTGCCTTTCTCGCGTCTCGTACAGATAGACCAGACATAAAGCGGCAGGGGCTTTACAGGAAGATAATTGCTCAAGCTGAGAAACCTGCCCACTTTGAAATTCCTGAAGCAGCACCTACGACCACTCCCCTGCCTCCGGGCAAGAAGAGGAAGCCTTCTGTGGTGAAGGTTGCAGTCGCCAAGGCTAAGAAGGCCAAGGTTGCTCGGACCCGGAAGTCGGCTTTGACTGCGAAGGAAGCTGGAACCCCTCTTCCGGATATCCCTTCATTTGACGCATTCGCATCTCAGAGGGAGGCCGCACAGGCATCTGCCGAAGGTGACGGTGATAGCTTGTAGCTGGAACTTCCTTTGTCATCTTGACCAATCTCCTAGGGAGTTCTTTGAGGCTGAGCTTCTTTTTATCTGATACAGCCCAGGAGCAGGTTGAAGCGCCTGTGGAGACGGACACAAGACTGCCTTCTCCCACCCCGGCTGGCGAGGAGGAGGGTAAATGTGCTTTTTCCATTTGTCTCATACTTCCGTTATTTTCTTTGCTATACTTCTCAGAAGTTTTCTTTTCTTGTAGCAGTGGCAGTCGGGGAGCAAGCCGAGGCCATGATAATGACAGAAGAGCTGCCTCGACCACAGGAGGGTCACAAGACTCGGCCAAAGCAGAGTACTATTCCGGCCAGACGCATAATCACTCGATCTACATCCCGCCATACTTTAGAGGTACCGGCCCAGCATATAGCTAGTGTGGAAATATCTTCGGGCAGCTCCCAGGTCGCCTCCCATGAGGAGGAAGTAGATTTCAGCGACAGCGAAGGAGAAGGTATTGCCGAATCAGAAGCCCCTCCTGCATTTGCGAAAGGTGTTCTGTCTCTTCGACCCGCCGAACTATCAGTGTTATCCCCTGAGGAAGAATTCCAGGAGGAGTTTGCCGGGCTCGATACTGAGATTGACATAACTCCACCACTCGCCATTTCGGCTACGGAACTTTCTTCTCTTTCGCCCCATTTTGAGGGTGCGGACCCTGCTCCAAAGGTGGGTTGTTCATCATATATGCTGCTTCATTTGTTTCTTTTATTTAGTGCTGAAGGTCGCTTTGCTTTGGTCTCAGAGTATTGTTGCTGCTACCTCGGCCACCTCCACATCCTTCATGGACATTTCCCTTGTAGATTTGGCTATTGTTCCTTTTCTGCCTTTAACTTGCACGGGGGCTCCTGAGATCATTCGCCCTGTGCCAGTGCGGATACAGTCCTCGACAGACTTGGCATCATTAGACTTGGGGGCTGCAGAAGAAAGCGTCATCCCTGCTAGGGCTTCAGATCTTAGAGCCGAAACAGATCCGGCTAGGAGCTCTGCTTTCATACCGGCCGCAGTAATGTCAATTGCGCCCGAGTTAGCAATTCCTGCCATAGTGGCTGCAGAGTCCGAATTCCTGCCTACACAGTCTAAGGCACCTCTGTCCCCATCACCAGAAAGAGCAGCTGAAGGTGCAGCCTCCATTGCAGAGATAACCCCATTACTCATTGATTCTCCTCCCGCGGATGTTCAAGGTGTAGCTCCCGAGGCAGCAGCAGAGGAGGAGTCTTCAGTCCAGCAGGGGAGTACAGAGAGATACCGGCTAGCTCCTTCGGCAGATTTGCCTTCTTCGTCCTCCCAAGCGGGCATTGGACTATGGGCAGATATTGACGGAGAGGTGACTTTCGAAGTCGTCGCATCTGCTTCCTTTGGCTTTACTTCTCCTGACAGCTTCGTCTGGCAGCATCTGGACATGTTACGCCAGCTGGTAGAGTCTCAGCCTGGCTTGACATATCTACAGCTGAAGGAAATTGCCAATCGCCTCACCGCTGGGCTGCAAGCCATGGGCTGCCCTTTGGACATATGGGCTCAGCGGGTCTTGCTTTTATTGAAATTCGTGCATCGGAGAGACTTCCTAGCACGAATCATGGTTGACAGGCTGACGGCGTTGAAGTTGCAGAGGTCGGAATGCAAATCCGAGGTGGAAAAGCTAACGCTGACACTTGATGAACGCCAGGCCGAGCTACAGAGTATTATTCAGCGGGAGGAGGCTATCCAGAAACGGGTAGCCGTTTTGGAGGCGGAGCTCACTGAACTTCGGGCCGAGCTGCAGCAATTATCTTCTGTTCGGCCACAGTCCACCGAGGAGGTGGCTTCACTGGAGGGTCGGGTGATGTCTTTCCAGGACCTGTCCATGAGGCTTCAGGAGGAGGAAGCGCGCCTTCATGAGTTAGGAGCCGCCCCCTATGTTGGTCTTCTGGCCTTTGAAGATATCTTTCGGCGGCCATGAATTATCTTCACTTTCTTTTCTTTTCTTTCTTCTCTTCCCATCTTTTTTGTTTGTGACACAGCGTCCCCTCGGGGCCCCTTATGTACTCACTTCGTAATGAAATGAGAAGAGATCTTTTGGCTTCATGTGTATCCATCTTGTCTACCATGTGGTTTCATCACTTCGGGAAGTGGGGTAGTGGTTTTAGCAATCCCTCATGTGAATGGCTCGTACCTAGCAGGAGAGCGTCCACCCCTTCAGAGAAAGGATGGGGAACTCGCTCCACCGCGTGACGGGCATCCGAAGAGGTGCTTAAACCGGATTGTGTTGGTATCATCAAACGTCCCTCTTGGCGACATGTGCTATGAGGGAGACAGTTTGCAGGGATGTGACAGAAGGGGTTTCATCAGAATAGACGGAAAGTCTAGACTGGGTAGAGGTTATGGCAGGTGGGACATTTGAAGGGGGCATAGTTTTCATCAGAACAGACGTAGGGTCTGAACTGGACAGGGTTTTATCATTGATCGGGCGTGGCGCCGGTCGATCAACGGTGGTTTCATCATCGATGCAAAGGGTTTTATAAGTTTCATCAGAATAAACGAAAGGTCTAAACTGGGTAGGGTTTCATCATTGATCGGGCGAGGTGCCGGTCGATCAACAATTGATTTCATCATCGATATTGGGCTTATATCGATGCAAGGAGATTTCATAAGTTTCATCAGAATAGACGAAAGGTCTAACTGGACAAGGTTTCATCATTGATCGGGCAGGATGCCAATCGATCAACGGTTGGTTTCATCATCAATATTGGGTTTATATCGATGCAAGGAGATTTCATAAGTTTCATCAGAATAGACGAAAGGTCTAAACTGGACAAGGTTTCATCATTGATCGGGCAGGATGCCAATCGATCAACGGTTGGTTTCATCATCAATATTGGGTTTATATCGATGCAAGGAGATTTCATAAGTTTCATCAGAATAGACGAAAGGTCTAACTGGACAAGGTTTCATCATTGATCGGGCAGGATGCCAATCGATCGACGGCGGGACGTATGTGAAGGTGTTGGTCTCGTCAGGACAGACGTAAGGTCTATTCCAACAGGTTTTATCGCATATGGGGCTTGCCAAGAAATGCGTAGGCTTCATCAGGGCAGACGTGAGGTCTGAGCTGGACAGGCTTCATCAGGGTGGTGATGGGTTTCATTGTCGGTGGGACGTTTGAAAGTGGGTATGTAGGTTTCATCAGGGTAGACGTAAGGTCCATCCCGGGAAGGCTTTATCATCGGTGGGGCATAGAGCCAGATGACCGACGGAAGGCTTCATCAGTGAAGGGGAGGCAAAGGTAGCGTGCCGGTTGGCATGGAGCTTTTAAATTACCACATTACTGACCCAAGTGCCCTTTCGGGTTTTCACCGGAGCCAGCCCCCTCTTGCTTTTGCCCACGCGCCCTTTCGGGTTTTCACGTGGCGGGGTACCCGATTTTGCCTGCGGTGCCCTTTCGGGTTTTCACCACAGCTGGGTTTTTGGCCATTTTTGCCCTTATCCGGGATGTCCGAACAAGTCTGGCGGGGTATCTCTATTTTTAACCCCCTCTCTTTTTTTTTTTTATATATACATAGTTTCCTGAATTAGGACTTCAGCACGGATCTGGCGATGTGCTGCTTCATTAGTGCATGTTCTTATCATCGGTATTGGGTATATACCGACGCAAGGATTCCATAGGTTTCATCAGGGTAGACGTAAGGTCTACACTGGGCTGGTTTTATCATTGATCGGGCAGGGTGCCGATCGACCAATGGTAGGTTTCATTACGGCGGGACGTAAAGGGATATGCAAATTTGATAGGACGGTTTTTTTTGTTGATCGGGCAGGGTGCCCATTGACCAAAGGTGGGTTTCATCATTGGTATTGAGTTTATACCAATGCAAGGGTCTTATGAATCTTCATCAGAATAGACGTAAGGTCTACCCTGGGCTGGTTTTGTTGCTGATCGGGCAGGGTGCCAATCGATCAACAGCAGGTTTCATCATCAGTATTGGGTTTATACCAATGCAAAGGTTTCATGGGTTTCATCGGGATAGACGTAAGGTCTAAGCCGGATAGGTTTTATTGCTGCTCGGGTAAGTGTGCCCATTAATCAGCAGCAGATTTCATCACGGTGGGACATAGCGAGACACGCAGCTCTAGTCGGAACAGATGTAAGGTCTAGACCGAATAGGCTTCTCCGCCGATCGGGCAGGGTGCCCTGTCGACCGAAGATGGGTTTCATCATCGGTATTGGGTTTATACCAATGCAAGGATATCATGGATTTCATCAGGATAGACGTAGGGTCTAAACTGGATAGGTTTCATCGCTGATCGGGCAATGTGCCAATCGATCAAAGCAGGTTTCATCATCGGTATTGGGTTTATACCAATACAGGGATTTCATAGGTTTCATCGGGATAGACGTAAGGTCTAAGCCGGATAGGTTTCATCGTTGACCGGGCAGTGCGCCAATCGATCAAAGCAGGTTTCACCATGGTGGGATTTTGGCAAGGTATGAGGGTTTTATCAGGACAGACGTAGGGTCTGAACTGGGTGGGTTTGATCATTGATCGGACAAGGTGCCGGCCGATCGACGAGAAGTTTATGACGGGAGGTGAGGTTTCTTTAGGATCACCATATTACTGGCCCAAGCGCCCTTTCGGGTTTTCACCGGAGCCAGCCCCCTCTTACTTTTGCCCACGCGCCCTTCCGGGTTTTCACGTGGCGGGGTACCCGATTTTGCCTGCAGTGCCCTTTCGGGTTTTCACCCCAGCTGGGTTTTAGCCATTTTTTGCCCTTGCTCAGAAAGCCTGAACAAGACCGGCAGGGTATCTCTATTTTTAACCCCATTTTTATTTATTTTCATTCTTTTATTCTCTCTTCCCCTCTTTTTGGGAGGGTAACAAGTCGGACTGTCATTAGATCATGGTAAGGGATGGCTCGGCCAGGGCGGAGTGCCGCTAGACCAAGGAAGAAGGGTAGCTTGGTTAGGGCGGAGTGCCGCTAGACCAAGGAAAAGGGTAGCTCGGTTAGGGCAGAGTGCCGCTAGACCAAGGAAATGGGTAGCTCGGTTAGGGCGGAGTGCCGCTAGACCAAGGAAATGGGTAGCTTGGTTAGGGCAGAGTGCCGCTAGGCCAAGGAAATGGGTAGCTTGGTTAGGGCGGAGTGCCGCTAGACCAAGGAAAAGGGTAGCTCGGTTAGGGCGGAGTGCCGCTAGACCAAGGAAATGGGTAGCTCGGTTAGGGCAGAGTGCCGCTAGGCCAAGGAAATGGGTAGCTTGGTTAGGGCAGAGTGCCGCTAGGCCAAGGAAATGGGTAGCTTGGTTAGGGCAGAGTGCCGCTAGACCAAGGAGGGTAGCTGGTTAGGGCGGAGTGCCGCTAGGGCGGAGTGCCGCTAGACCAAGGCAATGGGTAGCTTGGTTAGGGCGGAGTGCCGCTAGACCAAGGAAAAGGGTACCTTGGTTAGGGCGGAGTGCCGCTAGACCAAGGAAATGGGTAGCTTGGTTAGGGCAGAGTGCCGCTAGGCCAAGGAAATGGGTAGCTTGGTTAGGGCAGAGTGCCGCTAGACCAAGGGAGCAGGGTAGCTCGGTTAGGGCGGAGTGCCGCTAGACCAAGGCAATGGGTAGCTTGGTTAGGGCGGAGTGCCGCTAGACCAAGGAAAAGGGTAGCTCGGTTAGGGCGGAGTGCCGCTAGACCAAGGAAATGGGTAGCTTGGTTAGGGCGGAGTGCCGCTAGACCAAGGGAAAGGGTAGCTCTTAGCCTGATTACTCGGGGAATATTGGTTGGGCAGCATGATACGGCTTTAGGTGTCTACCGTTGAGTGGTGAGAATTGGATCTCCCCTCGATGGTTAACAACCATGTAGGCCCCTCCTTCGTAGACCCTATAAATCACATAAGGACCTTCCCAATTAGGATTCAGCTTTCCTTTTGGGTTGGACGCCATGACTTCTCTTTTCTTGACCATGACGAGGTCACCTTTCTTAAATTCTCGTCCTTTTACGAGTTTGTTGAATGCAGTGGCCATGCGGGCCTGGTACATCTGGATATTCTTCTGAGCTTGGAGGCGCTTCCCTTCCAATTCAGCCAATTCTTGTAATCTTCTTTCTGCATTGGTTTGTTCGCCACGGGCCAGGTCATATTGAACTGCCACCCTGAGTGACGGGACTTCCAACTCCAGTGGAACTACTGCCTCCGAGCCGTATACCAGTGAGTATGGCGAGCACCCTGTAGGTGTCTTGAAGACAGTGCGGTATGCCCATAGAGCTTCATACATCTTTTCTTCCCAGTCCTTCTTATTAGAACTGACGACTTTAGCCAACAAGGTGCATAACGTTTTGTTGAAGGCTTCTGCCAATCCATTTGCCTGTGGATTGTAAGGAGTGGAAGTCCTCCATTCGATCTTATACTTCTCGGCAAGCCGATAGATCTTTTGATTTCTGAAATGACTTCCATTATCAGATATTATTCGGCTGGGGATCCCAAACCGGAAGATAATGTTCTGTTTGACGAATCTGGCAACCAGCTCACCAGTCACTTCTCGTAATGCTATAGCCTCCGCCCATCGGGAGAAGTAATCTGTTATTGCCAGTATGTACTTATGTCCGGCTGAGGAGGTCGGTAGTGGGCCGACTACATCGGTTCCCCATTGTGCAAATGGCCAGCTAGGGATTGTAGGGTGCAGAACGGCAGGTGGCTTTCTAGGCACAACAGCATGCTCCTGACATTTCTGACATGACTTCGCAAACTTGCAGCAATCTTCAAACATAGTGGGCCAATAGTAGCCCAGCTTCTTGATTTCTATCTTCATCTTAGGGCCAGCTTGGTGAGCACCTGCCGTCCCAGCATGTATTTCTTTCATCGCTTGCCAAGCTTCCTCAGTGGACAGGCAGCGGAGCAGAATCTTCTTACGTGCATCTGCCATTATTCGGAACAGCGTTCCATTTCTGAATTCATAAGAATCTTTAATCCTTAGAAGTTTCATCTTTTCTTCTCTTTTCTGTGGCAGCTGTTGGTGTAAAAACCATTGTAGCAGGTGCTGTCTCCAATCAGATGCCTGTTCTGTACTGATCGTGGCGACTTCATTTTCTTCGGGGCAGCCTTCTAGCATGCTGGGGACTTGCCGCCGATTTATAACAACAATGTTCAGTGTCTCATCCGGTGGGACTGCTATTGAGCTGGCTAGCTTTGCCAATGCATCAGCCTGGGCATTATGTGCACGGCCCACATGCTTGAGCTCGATATGATAGAATTTCGCCATGAGGCGCACAGCTTTTTGGTGGTAGGGGTTCAACTCTGGCTTTCGCACTTCGAACTCACCTTGGATTTGCTTTATTATCAACATTGAATCCCCGAATACCTGAAGCATCTGGATACCCATGTTGAGGCTGATGTGCAACCCGATTATCAGAGCTTCATACTCGGCTTCATTATTAGTGCAGGGCTTGTTTATAGAACAGGAAGTATGCACAACCTCCCCCTCTGGCGATCTTAGCACAATACCGGCTCCGGCCCGTATTCTGGTCTTTCCATTGGAGTCCGTCTCTGTCCTAGATGCTCCATCAAAGAATAGCTGCCACATAGTTGACTGAGCCTGGCAGGCTTCTAATGTTTCATCATCGGGTAACTCAGTCCCCAACATATCATTCTCTGGCACAGGGTGCTCTGCGAAGAAATCAGCCACGGCCTGTCCTTTTATTGCCCTCTGGGGTATATATGTGATATCGAATTCCATCAGAATTACTGCCCATTTGCCCAACCGGCCTTTCAGTGTTGGCTGAGTCAATATGTATTTGAGCGGATCTGCTGCAGATATCAATCTGATTTCGTGTGACAGCATATAGTGCCGGAGTTTTTTAACGGCAAAGACTAGTGCCAAGCATGTCTTTTCTATATAGGTGTAGCTTTCTTCAGTTCTAATCAGCCTCCGACTCAGGTAGTATAGAGCCTGTTCTTTGCCTTCTTCATTTATCTGTGCTAGCATTGCCCCCAGGGAACAGTGTGTGGCTGCAATGTATAGTATCAGGGGCTTGCCCTTAATAGGTGCCCCCAGCACTGGAGGGGTCTTGAGATATTCTTTCAGCTTCTCAAAAGCTTCCTGACAGCCTTCGTCCCAGAGGAACGGTACATCTTTCATCATGAGCTTGTGAAAAGGGTGGCATCTCCCCGACAGATTTGATATGAATCGTCGGATATAGGCCAAACGCCCTTGCAGAGATCTCAGCTCGTGGAGATTCCTTGGTGGAGGGAGCTCCTGGATAGCTTTAATCTTGGATGGGTCGATCTCAATGCCCCTATGACGGACAACGAACCCAAGGAATTTTCCACTGGACACGCCGAAGGCACATTTCATAGGATTCATCTTGAGTTCATATCTGCGCAGCCTCTGGAACACTATCCTCAGATCTTGCAGATGATCTTCTCTTCTGCTGGTTTTCACCACCAGGTCATCGATGTAGCACTCCACTTTCTTGAAGAGTAAATCATCAAAGATCTTTGTCATAGCTCTTTGATAAGTAGCGCCGGCATTCTTAAGGCCGAACGGCATCCTTTTGTAGTGAAATATCCCCTTCGGGGTGCGGAATGCAGTATGCACTCTGTCTTCTTCAGCAATCCAGATCTGGTTGTATCCGGATGACCCATCCATGAATGACAGGGCTTCATGGCCAGTGGTTGCATCGATCATTACTTCAGTGATTGGCACTGGGAAATCATCTTTTGGGCAAGCCTTATTCAGGTCCCTGAAATCTACACATATTCTGATCTGCCCATTTTTCTTCTTCACGGGCACTATATTGGCCAGCCATGTAGTATATTGGTTCTCTTCAACAAAGCCCACATCGATCAGCTTGTCGACTTCTTTGTTGATCTGATTTATCAGTTCGGGACGCATTCTCCTGGCAGGCTGCTTCACAGGGCTTGCCTCTGGGTTTATCGCCAATCGGTGCTGTGCCACATCGGAACTCAGTCCCGGCATCTCATCATATGTCCATGCAAAGCAGTCTCGGAATTCTTTCAGAAACTGAATATACTGTTCTTTGACAGCTGGCTCCAGCAGTGCACTGAGGAACGTAGGCCTTGGTTCATCTGCTGACCCCAGATTCACTTCTATCAGCTCATCGACGGTGGCCTGGCCTCCGTCCTCAACTTCGGGCGGGGCTTCTTGCAAATCAATGAAGCCTCCCGGGATATAATCTTCTTCATTCTCATGACTTTCTGTTTCATCACACCGATCATCAGCAGATGTTGGTGCATCGTATAAGGCCAATATGGCCGGATTCTGTCCAGTCTGCCCCGAGGACGTGACTGGCTCAGCGGAAAACTTCGACGTGGAGTCTTCTGTGCTTAGAGGCTCTTCTGATGTGGGCTCCCCTGAGAGGTTATCATTATGTAGAGCTCGGAACTCTTCAAGAATGCGCCCAAACTCCAGGCACTCTTGCAGCTCTCTGGCTACTTGGTCTTCATCCGGGGTTCCGGTGTCGAATTGTGCTTCGGCCTGGAACAGATCCTCTTTGCAGGACGGATTCTCCCAGCACCAACCCTTCTTGGTCTCATCAGACGCCCTTGCCTCCGGCTGATTGTCTTGGGCTTCATTGTCTGTTATGGATTGATACATAATCTCTTCATCTTCAAAGGGGTATTGGTCATACCCTACTTCTGGGGAATCTTCATTCGGGTAGAAGGCTGAGATGACGTCCACCTCGGCTTCATAGTATTCTTGCAGGGTATAACCCAGTCCCGGGTGCTGTGTGATCTTCCTCAGCTCCTTGCTATCTCGAGGCGGATCCCATAACTCCTTGAATGCTTTCTTCTGAGCAGCAGGCTGTATCGATGGCATTTGCATCTTGGAGAACATTTGTGAAACCCGTTGGGTAGTATAATCCAGGCCCGTAATTGGTACCATCAGGTTTGCAGCTTCTTCAGGGGCCATGCAATCTTGATCATCTTCTTCGACTGCCTCCCCGGTGTAGAATATGATAGGGGGTTCGCCAAAGCGAGGGATTTCCATAGTCTTTAGGGGCAGCACTGTCTGGTATTCTGTGCTGGCTATGGGCTTGACTAGACCCTGAGGAACTTCCACCTGTGTGTATTTTTCTTTCATCTTTTCTTCAGTATCATCTGGGTGTATGCCGGGAGGAGTGATCCGAGCAAAATCACCAGCATGGGAGATGTGAGACACCCCATGCTTTTTAATGTAGCCCTTTGGCGGCGGCGGAGACCAATTTCTTGCTTTCGTCGCCGGCTTTTCTTGGCTGACCACGGTTTCTTTTCCTTTATCCCTTTGTGACACCTCGGTGTAATAGGATGCATCGAGCATATGGCACTCGAACACTTCGAAGGGATGTAGGTCTGCAAACACCCTTTCCTCTTTTCCTTCATGGCAATATTTTATGCATTGGTGTAGCGTGGATGGCACTATCTGATATTCGTGCAGCCACGGTCTTCCCAGCAGGGCCTTATATGTGGTGTTGGAGTCGATTACATAGAATCGTACCACTGTAGTGAGGTCGCCCAGTGTGAGATTGAAATCAGCCACCCCGAGAGGTGTTTCACATTTCTGGTTGAATCCTGCAATTTTCATGTCTCTGACCTTGGTGAGCTGCAGATCAAAGTAATATTTCTGATAGATGCGGTATGGGAGAATATTCACAGCAGCCCCTGGATCTATTAGTATTCTGCTTATCGGCTGACAGTTCAGGGAACCCCTCATATATAGCGGTCTATTATGGTCGGAATTTGGGATTAGCATATCATCCTCTGTGAACGTGACTGATGGCCCAGCATTCACCTCTGTTAAGAGTGCTTCACATTGTGCCGGAGACTGCAGGGCATCCATAATCGCTTGGCGAGCTTCTTCACTCAGAGAGAGAATTTCCCAGATGGAGAATCTGGTAGGGAGCTTCTTCAGCATTTTCATGACTCGACTGCCCACCCGGACATTAGACAGTCTCATCTCCTCTGCCCATCGGGGTCTTGGAGGTTCATGTGGTGCCTGTGGCCTTGGCTGCCCAGTCCCAATTTTATCTTCTTCATCGGCCTCCCGGGAGGCTTCTTCTGTAGCGACTGCCCCTGCCTTTGCTGGAGGGTTACCTTCTTCATCTTCTTCATGCTGTTTTTGCTTTCCAGCCGCCGTCTGCTGGCATTTATTGCTTTTATCTGGAGCAGTATGAGCCGGTTGCTCGTCTTCTAAGCTGGACAAGAACTCCAGGAATGAAGGGGCTTCATCTGCCTTCTTTTTGTCTTGGTACAGACTGGCAGGGGGAGGAACCTGGACACCTCGAATCTCTGGTTCCGGGATTTGATAGGGTTGCTCCCCTCTGAACATGATATTATGGTTGGCTGGTGGTGGGCGCCCCCATCTTCTCCCAGAACGTGTTGCATGGGCCGAGGTAGAGGCTTCGGCATGGTTAGCTTCTAGCGGAGCGTTGGATGCTTCCGGCTCATCATCCTCCCCGGGCAAGGAGAAGAGTACTGACAGAGTGTTACATTGTACTGTCGTGACCTTCTTTCCTTTCTTGGATTTGGGCCGTTTCTTCTTTTTTTGGGAATTTGACTTTGCTGGCTCCTGCCCCCAGAAGGGCTCATTTTCAGCTTTTTCTTGTTCTGCCTCTGGCTGTTCTTTGATTTTCAATTCTTCGAGCTGTTCCCAGAGTATACAGTCTTTCATCAGCAGATGCTTGGGCTTCTTCTGCTCGTACTCATCGAGCTCATTAATGTATTGCTGCAGACGCCTGGCTGCAGGGCTTACTTCTTTATGTGTAGGGAGGGGAGTTTGTCTCCTCCGGTTGTGAGTAGGGATCCGGATGACTGGTCCAGTCTCAGTTGTATGCCATATTGACATTATTGGAGGCGGCTCAGGCCTTGGCGTAACACCCCAGATAACTGCTCCGCTGGTACTGGCTACAGGAGTCTTCTTCTTTTTGCTTTTTATGGGTATCATCTGCCATCCTTCCTGATCTTTCTGCGGGGTGAGGAAGCAAGCTTCATAGGTATTCTTAGTGCATTCTTCAACGGCCTCTTTGGGCAGCTGTTGGTAGACTGAGATCATATTGGCAGCCACTCTCCAGGGTGGAGGCTCATGTGGGTGAGGCGGCTTTACCTGGTAATCTCCCAGTTGCAGCTCACCTTTCTTGACCATTCCTTCCATGATATCTTTGAAGACATAACAATCTTCAATTGCGTGCCCCAGCGCACGGTGAAATGGACAGAACAGCGGATCATCTTTCTTTGCTGCATCTGCTGGTCTTTTGGGTTCAGGCAATGTTACCTTATTGAACTTGTATGCCCAGTTGAACAGTGCGGCCGTCTTATCCTTTGGGAAGGAATATGCCTTTCTCATCTTGTCTCTCAGAGAGACTTTATCCTTCCTTTCTGCTGTATCTGCCAGCGGGGGAGCTTCATCTGCCCCTTTCTTCCCCTTCTGTTGCTCGAAGGTTCTGAAATCGACGGTGTTGGCCTCAGAGTGTGATGGCCGTCGTTCATTGGATTTTCCCTTCGGCATAGTGAGAACATTGGCGGTCGGACGTTTGGACAAGAACGTCTCGACCTCTGCCACTATATTGTTCAGTCGGTCAAATGTTCTGACATCTGCACCGATCATTTTTTCTAGCACCTCCCTCCTGAGGCTCTGCTTGCATATCTGCACCGCATCTTCTTGATGAGGAGGCCTTCGGCATCTCATGGCTAAGTTCCTCCATCTTTTGATGTAGTCCAGTGCGGTCTCATCTTGTTTCTGCCTAGTTGCATACAACTCTGCTATCGTGATTTCCCTTTCCGTGACATGAAATCTGTCGCGAAATTTTCTTTGCATATCAGGCCAATCAACCACTGACCCAGCTGGCAAGCTTGAGTACCATTCAAAGGCCAACCCAGTGAGGGATGAGCCAAAGAACTTGAGCAGATAAGCTTCATCGACTGCTAGGTCGCCCATGATTGTAGTGTAGTAGGCTATATGCTCCCTAGGGGAGCCTTGGCCATTAAATTTCTCAAACTTCGGCGGCTTACTGACGCCTGGGGGTAGTTTCTTAGCAGCATATTGGGGAGGATAGGGTACCCTGTACACATCATAGGTACCCGTATCACCACCAGTCTTTTCTGACAGCTTCATTTCCACAATTCTTTCAATCATCTGCTTGTGGGCCACAGCTGGATCTATCTCTTCTGGGAAGAAGTGAGCTTGTTGCTGGCTGTGAGGAGTTGTCATCACAGTGGCGCGCAAGATGGGCGCGGTAGGCTGTGTCTGAGACACAGAGGGCTGAGCTGCCGTTTGCTGTGGAACAGGTTGGCTCGGTGTCTTGCCCTTATCAGCTAGGAGAGGATTAGCCAGGATAGTTGTTTCTGTGGAGCTGGATGTCTGCCCCGTAGGTTCAGCTTGCTTCGAGACTGATGTAGCTTCCTGTCTCTCATTGAGCTGTCTTCGGAGAGCGCTGATCTCCTGCTGATATCTCCTGAACATCATCTGGATCATGGGATCCATAGTTGATGGGATTTGTATATCTTCAGAAGTCCCTTCAGCATCATCAACAAAGGGGTTATCTCCATCTTCTGTTGTTACCACATTAACTGTCATAGTGGTAATCCTGCGGGCTTCATCATCAATTTTCATTTTATCCTTTGCGGCCTGGCCTCTTCTTGTGACAGGACCAGGTCTAGTTGCCAGTCTGAGCAATTCATCTGGCTGAGTTGGTAGTATATCCTGTCCCCTGGCCAGTCCAGCCATGTTGCAGGCGAAGATTTGCATCTTTCCTTTTCGCCTGTAGACCTTTCTTTTTATTTGGCTAGGATATCTGAGCCGGTCAAAGACCGATATTCTTTCTTTGTCTTCTTCCCCGTGCAGGTCTTCTTCATTATATCTGGCCCTGAGGCCTTCTCCATAGTCATTTGAATCGGAGGAGGAGGCTCCGATCATCATTTCTTGGAAGGTTTCTTCTTCTTCATCATCTCTGGTGCCCAAGGCACGGGATAGTCTTCGTTGACCTAGGGCAGAGCTCCCTAGGTAGTGGAAGTAGTCTTGGACTACTTGCTTTGTCTCTTCAGAGTTGTGCCTTTGCGGCTCAGGTTGGAACATCAGTCTTTCCTGGCTTCTTTGCTGATAGGCCAGTCTTGTTATCTGAGCATTCAAATGCTCGGCCTTGGAATATTTAAAGATGTCGGCCTGTCTGGCACAGGCCCTCGCTCTTCTTGGGACGGCAACCATGACTGGTTCACACATTCCCGCATCGTTATTCCGGCAGCAGTTGGCAGCAACATCATGGTTCTTTCTCTGCCATCTTCTGCCCCCGGCCCTGGGATGGGTGACAGCAAGGTCTTCTTTCTTCTCAAGTCTCCTACCCCTCATTATGGGGCGAGCAGCAGTCAGTTTTCTTTCTCCATTGTTTCTTTCATCTCTCCCACCCCAGGCTCTGGGGTGAGCAGTAATAGCATTTCCTGTTTCTTTTCCCTCTCTTCTTTGGCTTCCCGCCCTGAAGTGGGTGACAGCATCATTGGTAGCCTTCTCCTCATCTTGAGCTGGAGCCCAGCTCTGCATCTTCTTCGGTCGCCAGACCTGTTTGTATTTTGCTGGCTTGGGCGCCAGTGGCTTCCTCTCATCGGCCTCCCAGTTGGCATGCCTGGTGGCCAGAGTTTGGAATCTGTTCGTAGTGGGCACTCGCGGGACGATCACGTCTGGGTTGGCCTCCCTCGGGCGGCCGTTGAGGTTCGTCCGGATCCCTCCGATCATCATGGTCTTTCCGGAGTTGGAAAGACAACGGTCAGCAGTGACATACCGGCTCCTCCGGTTGGTCCTCCTCCCCTTTTGAGCAGCAGCGGGGACCGTGCCCCTTTTCTGGACGTGGTGGACATAGCAGGCGACGGTCGTGGGGGCCGTCTTCTCTGGCAAGCTGTCCTTCTGGACAGTGGTCTCCATTGGGGCACTCGCAGCAGTGCCTTGCTCGTTATCGTTGACCTGTAGAAGGTCAGTGAAGATGACGCCCAAGCAGTTGGGCAGCCCAACGGCAGGCGGCAGTGATCCGAACGCAAGGGGTACCGCCAGGTAGCCTTCACGCACATGCATGTCAATCGGCTGCTGGTCGAAGCAGACGGACATGATTCCAGCTGTCATTGTAGATTCCTGGAAATAAGGAAAGTACACAGAATCAGAAGTTTCAGGGGGGCCCGTCGGGCCTCCTACTTTAGCGTAAAGATGAAGGGAGACTAAGTCCCACCGGGCGTGCCAGACTTGTGGACGCGGATTTTTATTTATTTATTATTTGTTCATTTATTTATATTTATGGATTTATTGGCGTGCCAGTCACATGTGTGACGATTTCATTGTGCGCTCGATCTGACATGGTCAGTCGATTGTGAGTGATCGTGTCGGGACCTGAAGTCCGTCATACCATGAACGTTATGACGTTAATTACGTCCTTCCGGGGAAGGACAACCCTTGATTAAACGCTAAAGTAAGAGGCCTCGAGAGGCAAACAGATATTCACATGCTTAACTTTAAACTTCATACCAGGGCCGGGGAGGCGGGTAAGATGATAACATCAACCACAGAAACCGACTAGATCGTGTGGTTGGCGGTTCAAAACAGTTATACTTGGTGGAAACAAGGAGATAGAAGATATTCATCACGGGAAGGCAAAGCCATGGCCATGATATAGGTTTAAAGCTTCAATCGGTATTTCGACGGCCTTTTCTCTTAATCTGGGTTATGCCCAGGGGGAAATAGACTATCACCCACGGAATGCCGAGATGAAAGCCGAGAGCTAGAGAGGCCGAACCTCCCAACCCGTGTACATATGGGCTATGGGGCAATTTGTGATTTTCCCTTTGAAGAGCTAGCGGGATTCATGCAGTGGCAAGACCCCCCCTGAGCAAAAGGGTTATTCGTAAATCTGTTGTAGTTAGGTGGGGTTATGACTCCCCTTCAATTTTATCCCCGGGACATATCGGGTGATCCACAGATATCCCTTGTGTGGGTTCGCTTTGGGTATTGGAATTCATTGGGTTGTAGATCGGGCTCTCGGCACGCTCTGAATGGACACAGGCTCTCGGCACGACCCAAAAATGGGAAGGCCAGAGCTCTCGGCGCCAAAAACAAGAAGGCTGGGGGTTCCCGGCGCCAAGATGAGAGGGCTTGGGTTCCCGGTGCGACGAAGAGAAGCCAAAGGGGAGAGGGCCTTCGGCGCAGGCTTCCCGGCGCGAGGAAGAAAGGCTAGAAGAGGGTCTCGACGTGGGACGGTTGAGGAAGGCTCCCGGCGCGACGCGGCTGCAAGGGGGGTGGCTCCCGGCGCGCTCAGTCGAAGGGGAGGAAACCTCCCGACGCGGCTAGAGTGCAGGGCTCCCGGCGCGACGGCCAGAAAGCCAAAATCAGGTCTCGGCGCCTGAAGGATGGCGCCGAGAGCTATTCACCGTGTTTACTGTAGGTTGATCCGAGAGGTATGAGGGCGCCGGGACCAGAACAGAGCTTACGGTACTCTGTTTTGGGTTTCTGATTGATTCAGGCCAAGGGGAAGGGTTTCTTTGGGGTCAAAAATAGGTCAGGGCATCAAAGTTGAATTAGATTAGGCTTGGGCTTCATAGGAACATCAGGATCTGGGAGGACTTTGGGAAGGCCAAGGCGTAG
The DNA here is from genome assembly GCA_022559845.1 of Amorphophallus konjac. NCBI lineage: Eukaryota > Viridiplantae > Streptophyta > Magnoliopsida > Alismatales > Araceae > Amorphophallus > Amorphophallus konjac. The sequence goes on from CM040122.1 coordinate 213,011,202, forward strand.
AGAATCCCTGTCACCAGTGTCATACAGAGTCCCGGGGACAGTTTAATGTCGGCTTTCGTGGTCCTGGGAGAATTTTGACAGCATCTCCCCTGGACTCAGCATTTGCCAGGGAATGATAGACGATCACCCACGGAGTGCCGGGGTGAAAGCCAAATAGAGGGGTATTGGACCCCTGATCATGTACATGCCTGCAGCACTGCTCCGATATCCCTTTAGAGGTCAACGAAGCTTACGCAGTGGCGGAGCTCCATTGCCTCGGAAGGTTATAAAAAACCGATCGAGTCCGGAAAACCTCGTAGAAAAGGGGAGGGTTATCCCCATTAATTGTCACCCCCGAGGTGCACATGATGGCCCAGGGCATCCCTTGACATAACAAGAGTATTGATGGGGCTTCTTCAGTGGTAGCAGAGGTTTTACGACTTGGGGTTTACAGGTTGGCTTTTCGGCATGGATGGCAAGGATGCCAGAGAGCTCCCGGCGAAGGATTCTCGGTGCGCTGATAGGATGGCCTGGAGGGTCTCCCGGCACACGAGGAAGAAAGAGGGCCTCCCGGCGCGCGGGGAAAAAAAAAGGGGGGGAGGAGCTGATCCTGATGGTTCTCGGCGCCTGAAGAAGCGGCGTCGGGAACTATTCACCAAGTTTACTGTAGGTTGATCCGAGAAGTATGAGGGCGCCGAGATCAGAACAGAGCTTACGGTACTCTGTTTTCTGGTCTTAATGGTAGTTTGGGCTGAAAGCGACGGACTCTATGGGCTCTGAGCTGCCTGAAGCATCCACTTTGAGTTGGATTAGGTCTAGAATCCAGAGGAGTATTGGGATTTGAGAGGCATCTGGGAGGCCAAAGTCTGAATACCCCTGTTCATCGCCGTTATCATGCAGAGCTTGGGGACAAACTTAATATGGTCATTCGTCACCCTGGGAACCAAGAGATAGCTGTCTCTGGCCCCAGAGGCGACTTCTGTGACATCAACGAAGGAGACACATAGGTTCGGAACCCCGGAGTTTCTCAAGCCTCAATCATTGCACAGCGCGGTTTCATCCCAGCAGCCAAGGAATAGTCTGTTCCGGGCTCTGGGGTGAGCAATAATAGTGCTACGAGGCAGAGAAAAGACACAGACGAAACTGATCATCATGCTATTGATTTACAGATAACACGGGGAATAGCAATAGGGCTTAAGAAGAAGAAGCAAAAGTCAAGCTCAAACTACAGCCCATCATACATATATATCCATTCGTTTGATGATGCCCATCACGGAAGGCACATGGTCAGAAAACCCATATGAAACATCATTCTCATACCCAAACCGATTACAGGGAGAGAGTGAGGGAAAGGGGAACAGACAGATGCCGAGATATTTCGGCTACATTGCATGAATCGAGATAAGATTCGAAAGTATTACATGAAATAGAAGAAAAGAGAAAACAAACATGGGGGAGGGCGGAGCATTGACTCCTCTCCCTCCCCCGGATGCCCACCTGGAGCTTCTTCCCTGGGAATGGGTCTCTTCTCTCTTTCTTTTTCAGCGGAGGAGGCTCTCTCTCTCTCTGGTCTCTTCTCTCTTTCTTTCTTTTTGATCGATGGTCTGGCTTCTGATCCTCCGATCCTCCGATCCTCCGATCCCCTTTTCTTTCAAAGGGGGTATGTTTATATAGGTCTCATCCTTCTGTGCTCTCGGTGGAGGGCAGTCGGTGTGTCCAGTTCCATTCGAGACATCTCCCGGCGCGACAAGTAGCCCTTCGTTGAGGCTCCCGGCGCCATTCTCAGAAGCCCAATCGGCCGGCCCATTTGGTGCTTTTAGGCCTCATAATTGCCTTGGCTCCTAAGACTTTTGAATTGACTTTCATAAGAACCGAAGGAGGCCCCTTTAATAGTGTCATAACTTTGTTGAGCTCATCTTGAGGTTCCATCAGTGGACAAACAGGGGTTTAATCAGTATTGCCGTCTGAATGACGACAAAACCGGATATGTTTCATCGGCATTGTCATCCGAACGGTGACAAGACCAGACATCAGCTTCAGTCTGACAGACTTCGGCCAGGTATGTAATCTGTGGAGAGGGTTGCTCTTCTGTTCTGACTTTGTAGGAGCCCTGACAATCTTTATCTGTCGGTGCCGGTTTCATCTTTATCTCATATTACATCCATCAGTAAGCTGACATCCGGCTTACCCTGACATATCATCCGTGGATCCTCGGACGAAGCAGTGGTACAGCTCTTCTTAAAAGGCTGGGAGGTCTCATCAGTCGAGTGACTGCGGCTTCATCGGTGCTGCAGTCTGAATGACATCGGCACCGGGCATCAGCTTTGGCTGACAAAGGCTTTAGCCGGGTGAATGGTTGACGAGCTTCATCAGTGGTCTTCCACTGTTGGTCTGATCATTTTTTTTTTCAGTTATGCTTCCACCCCTGTTGATTTTCTAGGTGTCAACAGTGGTTCAGGAGTACTTTCATTACCTAGGGAACTCCTCCCTGGGGCAACAAAGACTATCTCGTGCTTTGGGCATTGTGGAAGAAGAAGAAGGAGAAGAAATAATGTTGGAGGCTTTGTCCTCTGACTCCAATGACTATGAAGATGGCCGTAGGGCCAGATATGAGAAAGATATCTACCAGGAAGAGAGAGAAGAAAAGAAAATGTATGTATTTGACCATCTGACATATCCTGGACAGGTCAAGAGAAGAGTTCACAGGTAGCGAGGAAGAATGTAGATTCTCGCTTGCAATATGGCCGGCGTCGCTAGAAGATATGGTATGTTACTAGATCAACTAGAAGAATTGATCAGCCTGGCGCACAGACCGGGTGCGGTCACAAGGAGAAGTAGGGCAGCGAAAGATAAGATAGTAGCTACTAATCAAGACGACCTCTCGACCATCCATGAAGCCCGAAGGGTTACCACGATGATAGTAAATGTGGTAACTACTGAAGAGGAAGACAATCCTCTCTTAGACCCCGCTGAAGGAACTTCGGGGGACATGCAAACTCCAACAACCATAGATCCCATGATCCAGATGATGTTCATGAGGTATCAGTAGGAAATCGATTCTCATAGAAGACAGTTGAATGAGAGAAATGAGTAGACACCTGTTTCTAAGCAGGCCGAGCCAACAGGGCAGACTTCCAGCTCAGCCGAAGTGGTCGTCCCAGTCGTTCCTCATCTGATTAGCGAAGGTAGGGCGCCAAATCAGCCTCTTCCACAACAGGTGACAGCCCGGCCCTCCGCATCTCAAACACAGTCTGCTGTGCCAGCATCTCAGCCGACGCTGCATACAACGGTCATGACGACCCCTTTCAATCATCAGCATGCATATTTCTTTCCAGAACCAGTGGATCCAGCCGTGGCAAATAAACTGATGATAGAAAAGATTGTCGAGATGAAGCTGTCTGAGAAAGTTGGGGACGATTCTGGTACCTATGACATCTACAAGGTACTATACCCTGCACATTATGCTGCCAAGAGACTACCACCAGGCGTCAGCAAGCCTCCGAAGTTTGAAAAGTTCAATGGCCAAGTCTCTCCCAGGGAGCATATAGCCTATTACACTATAGTTATGGGCGACCTGGCAGCCGATGAAGCATATTTGCTGAAATTCTTTGGCTCATCCCTTACAGGGTTAGCCTTTGAATGGTACTCCAGCTTGCCAGCTGGGTCGGTAGCTGACTAGCCTGATATGCAGCGGAAGTTCCGAGATAGATTTCATGTTATAGAAAGAGAAATCAGAATAGGTGAGCTGTATATGTCCAGGTAGAAGCAAGATGAGACCGCCCTGGATTATATAAAAAGATGGAGGAATCTGGCTATGAGATGCAGGCGACCTCCCCATCAAGAAGATCCAGTAAAAATATGCAAACAAAATCTTAGAAGGGAGGTGCTGGAAAAGATGATCGGGGCAGATGTCAGAACATTTGACCGATTGAATAACATAGTTACGGAGGTCGAGACGTTCCTATCTAACCGTCCGACCGCCAATGTCCCTGCTATGCAAAAAGGGAAGGCTGCTGATCGACGGCCATCACATTCAGAGGCCAACACTGTTGATTTCGAAACCTTTGAACAACAGAAAGAAAAAAGCAAGACAACTGATGCTCCTCTGCCGGCAGGCCCAGCAGAAATGAAAGAAAAGGTCTCCCTAAGGAACAAGATGAGGAAAGCATACTCATTCCCCAAAGAGAAGATAGGTGCACTGTTCAATTGGGCTTACAAGTTCAACAAAGTAACATTGCCCGAACCGAAGAGACCCGCTGATGCAGCAAAGAAAGATGACCCGCTGTTCTGTCCGTATCACCGGGCACTGGGGCATGCTATAGAAGACTACTATGTCTTCAAAGATGTTATGGAGAGTATGTTCAAAAGGGGTGAACTGCAGTTGGGAGACTACCAGGTAAACCCTCCGCGCCCCCATGAACCTCCAGTGCTGAGGATGGCTAGGAATATGATTTCTGTATATCAGCAGTTGCCCGAAGAGGCTGTTGAAGAATGCACCAGGCGCACTTATGAAGCATGCTTCCTTACCCCATTAAGGGATCAGGAGGGGTGGCAGACAAAGCCGGTGAAGACCAGAAAGAAGACACCTGTTGCCGGAACAACTGGACCATCCATTCGGAATGCCACTCCAGAGCCGGGTCCGCCTCCAGTAAAGCCGATTTGGCATGTAGCTGAGACGAAGCCTGTCATCCGAATCCCCACCTACAATCGGAGGAGGCAGACTCCACTTCCCACACAAAAAGAAATAAGTCCTGAGGCAAAACGTCTCCAACAGTACATCAATGGGCTCGACGAATATGAACAGACTAAGCCGAAGCCCCTGCTGGTGAAAGATTGCATACTCTGGGAGCAGCTAGAAGAATTGACCATTAAAGAAAAACCAGAGGAGAAACAGTAAAAAGATGAGACTGAACCCTTCTGGGGGCAGGAGCCAGCAAAGCCAAAGCACCAGAAGAAGAAAAGGCAGCCAAAGAATAGAAGAAAAAAGAAAGTCATGACAATACACTACAATACACTCTCGGTGCTGTTCACCTTGCCTGGAGAGGATGATGATGCAGAGGCATCGGCCATGCCATTGGAATCCAACCATGCTGAAGCTTCAACCTCGGCGCATGCTACCCGTTCTGGGAGAAGATGGGGACGTCCCCCGCCAACCAATCACAATATCATTTTCAGGGGAGAGCAACCTTATCAGATACCAGAGCCGGAAGTGCGAGGTGTCCAGATCCCTCCTCCTGCTAATCTATACCAAGAAGAGAAGAAAAGGGATGTAGCTCCATCATTCCTTGAATTCTTATCCAGTTTGGAGGGCGAAAAGCCAGTACAAACTACACCAGACAGAAATAACAAGCGCCAACAATCAACGGCTCTTAAGCCTAAGCAGGGTGAGGAAGAAGAAAAAGATTCTCCAGCAACACCAAGGGCCGTCTTTCCAGAAAAAGTCCCTCAAGAAACCAACCAAGGAGCTGAAACAAGAAGTGGGCAGGCAATGCCGCAAGCACCTCGGGAGCCTCCAAAGCCCCGCTGGGCAGAAGAGAGGCGGCTCTCCAACGTCCGGGTAGGCAGCCGAATTATGAAAATGCTGAAGAAGCTCCCTACCAGATTCTTTATATGGGAAATTCTTTCCTTGAGCGAGGATGCCTGCCAAGCAATTATTGATGCCCTACAATCACCAGCACAGTATGAAGCACTACTGACAGAAGTCAATTCTGGGCCGGCAGTCACTTTCACTGAAGATGACATGTTGATTCCAAATCCCAGCCACAATAGGCCGCTATACATGAGAGGACATCTCAACTGCCAGCCATTAAATCGGATACTGGTAGATCCAGGGGCTGCTGTAAATATTCTGCCATACCGCATCTATCAGAAGTACTACTTTGATATGTACCTCACTAAGGTCAGAGACATGAAGATTGTCGGCTTTAACCAGAAGTGTGAGACACCTTTGGGAGTAGCGGATTTCAACCTCACAGTGGGGGACCTCACCACTGTGGTACGATTCTATGTGATCGATTCCAACACCACATACAAGGCCTTATTGGGGCGACCGTGGTTGCATGAGTACCAGATAGTGCCGTCCACGCTGCATCGGTGCATTAAGTACTGTCATGATGGCAAAGAGGAAAGGGTGTTCGCACATTTGCACCCCTTTGAAGTCTTCGAGTGTCATATTTTCGATGCATCCTATTATGCGAACATTCTGGAAAAAGATAAGAAGAAAGAAGCTCTGACTAGTCAAGAGAACTCGGTAGCGAAGACAGAGGATTGGTCTCCGCCGCCGTCACGGGGCTATGTCAAGAAGCATGAGGTATCCCATATCTCTCATGTTGGGGATTTTGCACGGATTGCACCTCCAAGCATTCATCCCGATGATATTGATGAAGAAATGAAAGAAAGACATACACAAGACAGGGTACCGGAAGGGCTGGTCAAGCCCGTCGCCAGTTTGGAATGCCAGACAGTGCTGCCACTCAAGATCATGGAGGTCCCTCACTTCTGCGAGCCTCCCATCATATTCTATACTGGGGAGCCTGTTGAGGAGGATGATCAGGACTGCATGATCCTGGAAGAATCCACAAGTCGAATGGTGCCAATCAAAGGCTTGGACTACACCACACAGAGGGTCTCGCAGATGTTCTCCAAAATGCAGATGCCTTCACTGCAGTCCGTTGCCCAGAAGAAAGCATTCCAAGAACTTTGGGATCCGCCCCAGAACAACAAGGAATTAATGAAGATCACCCAACACCCGGGATTGGGCTACACTCTCCAAGAATACTATGAGGCCGAGGTAGATGTCATCTCCGCCTTCTTTCTACATGAAGATCCTCCTGGGATGGGTTATGACGATTACCCCTCAGAGAATGAAGAGATTATATACCAGTCTATACTGGATGATGGACCTTCCAACAACCAGCCAGAGGTAGAGAGATCTGACGAAGCAGATGTGTGTCGGTGCTGGGAGGAACTATCCTGCAAAGAAGACCTGTTCCAGGCCGAAGCAAAGTTTGATACAGGAACCCCGAATGAAGATCGGATTTCTGATGATACAAGAGAATGCTTGGAGTTTGAACATATTCTGGAAGAAGTTTGAGCTCTGCAAAATATAGATTCCCTAGAGAAATTTACGCCAGTAAAGCCTCCGAAAATGGAAGACCTAGTCTTTAAGCAGTGCACGGAGCCGGTCATATCCCATGGGCAGGCTGAACAAAGTCACACGATTTCTGCCCTGTATGATGAGTCATCATTGGCCGAGGTCCGGCATGAAGAATTAGAGAGCTCTGAAACCGAGGAAAACTATATCCCGGGAGGTTTTGTCGATTTATAGGAGGCTCCGCCCGAAGTTGAAGATGGTGGCCAGGCCACTATTGATGAGCTTGTAGAAGTAAACTTGGGGACAGAGCAGGAACCAAGGCCAACCTTTCTTAGTGTCCTACTGGAACCAATGGTCCGAGAACAGTACATACAATTTCTGAGGGAGTTTAAAGATTGCTTCGCTTGGACGTATGATGAAATGCCGGGATTAAACCCCGATGTGGCACAACACCTGTTGGCGATTAATCCAGAAGCCAACCCCATAAAACAGCCGCCCAGGAGGATGCGACCTGAGCTGATCAACCAAATCAATAAAGAGGTCGACAAACTTATTGATGTTGGCTTCGTCGAAGAAAATCAGTACACCACATGGCTGGCGAACATAGTGCCCGTAAAGAAGAAAAGTGGGCAGATCAGAATATGTGTTGACTTCCGAGATGTCACGCCCCGAGCGCGGAAGGTACCCGGAGATGCGCGACGAGTTTATATCAATCATGTCAATCAGAGTAGTAGTGTATTCGACACAAAGACAGAGTGCGAAAATATAAAGATAACCCAATCCATTAATTCCTTTAATAAGAATATGTCTATTACAAACCCTTGCAAATACTAGACTCAATAAAATAAAAATACAACGCTTGACTCAAGAAAAATAGAGAAAAGACAGGACTAATTGACGCTTGAGTAGCTCTAACTCTTTCACTCTTGACCATCCCCTTCAGATTGAGTTCCCTCATCATCGGACTTACCTGAAAAGTATGGAAGCACTGAGTGAGCAAACGCTCAGTAGGAAATTATATCTCAAGAACTAGCAATGGGTTTAAGTAATTACATCTTTCATGAATGCACTATAGCTATGCATGCTCGCAAAACGACAAGATAGAGAGAGTGTATAACAATAAGATAGCGATGAACTTTTAAGAACTTATATCAAAAGATATCAAGATATTCAAGCAAGTAGACTCATCATGTTATGTTGGAATTTGGCTATCATGGTTCAAGCACGCAAGTATGCAATTACCCTTTTTCGGGTCACGCAAGTCATGTAATATCAAGTCAAGTACAAGTATAAGATTTGGGGAATGTTCAATCAAGCTAGTCATGCACTTCGGTATAATGCCAATACCGTGATCAATCAACTCCCATGGGCACAAGTACTTTCGGGTGCTCCTCCCAGGACCAGATCGGGCCCTATATGCGCAGGCATTAATCATGTATTTTTAACATCCACTTTTGTATATAGCCAATATGGAATTTCAAGGATAAAGCTTGTAGACATGTAGGATAGACTTTGAAAGAATAGAGTCCAAAAATATGACACTTGACATAGTTAGGCGATAATAACGGTAAAATCACGATTCTCGATAAAAAACTAGGTGGAATTGGTTCCCTAACTTGGGTACCATGACAAACAAGTATGGACATTCTTTATATAGAATTGAGGTCCACAAGAACATCAAGTTTAATATAGAATTGGGGTCTACAAGAACATCATAACAATGTTGTTATAGAATTGGGGTTTATAAGAACATCATAACAATGTCATGCTTTACCCCGTTCATTAAGATAATTCTCATATCATACACATGGCATGACATGAGGGCCGGTATACCATGTTTCTATAGAGTGACATGGCAAAGATTGTGTAATGGGTTTTTATGGTACAACCTGCTCAGTCGGCCTTGAGGGAATCCAAGGCTCGAGGAGTCTTACGGAGGTCTCTATGACTAACTCGCTAGTCCAAAGGAACGGAATGTCCAATGGAGAGCTTGTATGTCACCGAGAATTAGTGGGTAAACGATAAAACATCATAAAACACGGGACTATATTCACGGACTGGAATATAGTGCCGATATATATAGATATATATATATATACATATGAAACCCTCGGTTAATAGTAACAGTGTAAAATAGTGTCACAGGAAAATAGCGACTTAATCTAAGTCATTACATATCAAATTAACGCCTTCTATAGGGGCGTGTATTTACAAATTTGACGACTTGTGCATCAGTCGTCCCTTCAATATTTCTATTCTGTAGAAAATCAATATTCTGCAATTTTAACAAAAACGCACCGTGGACAGGGGCGTTACTTTTCAATTAGCGCCCTGGTCTGGGGCGTCAGTTCAGTAGGAGACGACCTAGACAAGGTCGTGAATTCAAGAATTTACCAATTTTCAGATAATAAAATTTCAGGAAAAAGGGTACATGATCATGACAGGAAAAATAGCAGGATTTCACAGGTATACTCATGCAATATATTAGATTCATTGTTACATAGATATTAAATTTTAAACGTGGGTATTTATTAATTTCATGTAATTGACGACTTCTGGGCAGGGCGTCAAAACAATAATTAGCGCCCTAGTGTGGGTCGCTTCTTTAAATTAGCGCCCTTGTCAAGGGCGTTTCTTTTTGAAATTACATAGAAAACATCTGAAACCACAATAAAACTATATGCATGCACGACCGATGATATTATTAAGATCTTAAGCTAGTTTGGGCTACGATCTTGAGAAAACCTACCTGATTAAGATCTGGGTGATGATTCTTGGAGAAAGTTGAAGAACAACGTCACTCTGTTATATACAGAGTATTCTGGGATTTATCTGATCAGCAGGTACCGAGATAGAGAGGTTGAGAGAATGTGATTCCTACGCGTAGCTTGCTTTGGATGAAAAATCTCGTTCTTCAGTAGGTCAAGAAGGCTTTCCTATAGAGAAATAAGATGAAGAATCATTAGTTTTTTCTTCATAATACTTAACTGAAGGCAAGGGAAGAAGAACGATGTGGATGAAGAACCCACGATCTTCTCTTTGACAAAAGAGTTACTACCTACTGTAGACTTCTTACATGAAATAAGACGAAGACATTAGTTTCTTCATCATACATAACCGAAGGCGAAGGTAAAGCAAATGAAGAACAAACTTACGTTCTTCACGGATGACAGCAGCAACAGAGCTTCGACCAAATAGATTTTAGGGTTTGATGGACAAGGATTATTTATAGGGTTTTGGGTCCTGAATAGAGTTAGAGTTGTATTGGAAGTAATACTTCCATGATAGAGTCATTACCCTACTCCATCTTCCTCGTAGTTATCCAGAAACTTGCTCTGGATAGTCTCCTGGGTCGAACGAAACTCGAACTGAATTCACGTCTTAGGCTAGGTCGTGTGTTTTAATTGACGACGTTGTCGTAGTCGTTTCTTATTAAAAAAGTGCCTAAGGTAAGGGCGTTTCCTTTCCTTTCCTTAATTTTATTTCCCGTCGTTTGAAATTTGACGCCCTCTTGTGTAGGCGTCCTTTTTAAATTAACGCCTTAGACAGAGGCATTTCCTTTTGAATCAGCGCCTTGATAAAAGGCGTTATTTTCCTCTTGATTAATGATTTACTCATTTAGGCTCGTCGTCATCTATTTACTTATCTTTTATTTTAATTTGATTTATTTAAAAATCTTATTTTTTCTAGGGTTGCTACACCCTCCCCCACTTAAAAGAATTTGGTCCCCAAATTCAATCGCATATACATGTGGAGAGTGTAGAGCCTATTACCTTAAAATAATTCTGGGAATCGTTTCCTCATGGATTCCTCGCTCTCCCATGTGGCTTCATGATCGAAACTCTTACTCCATTGTACTTTTAGCATGGGAATAACCTTATTCCTTAGAGTACGTACTTCACGATCTAGTATCTTTATGGACTTTTGTTCATATGTGAGATCCTTCTAGATAACTAAGTCTCCATGTTCAATAATATGTGATGGATCGTGTACATACTTCTTCAACATAGATATGTGGAACACATTATGTACTCCGGACAATTGAGGAGGCAATGCGATGCGATAAGCAACCTCGCCAACTCTTTCCAGTATCTCAAAAGGTCCAATGAATCTTGGTGTAAGTTTGCCTTTAACACCAAATCTCCTCATTCCACGTCCAGGGGATATCTTGAGAAATACATGATCTCCGACTTGGAATTCAAGATCTCTCCTTCTAGTGTCAGCATAAGTCTTTTGTCTAGACTGAGCTACTTGCAGTCTTTCTCTAATCAATTGTATCTTCTCGGTGGTATCCCTTACCATATCTGGACCTAATAATTGTTTTTCTCCAACTTCGTCCCAGCATAAGGGTGATCGGCAACTCCTTCCGTATAAAGCTTCGAAAGGTGCCATTTGTATACTTGCCTGGTAGCTATTATTGTATGCAAATTCAACTAGAGGCAAGTGATCATGCCAGCTTCTATCGACATCAATGATGCAAGCTTTGAGCATATCTTCAACCACCTGATTAGTTCTCTCGATCTGACCATCCATTTGAGGATGAAAAGTTGTACTAAAGTTAAGCCTTGTTCCCAACGAATGTTGTAGTCCCTTCCAAAAATGAGAAGTAAAACGGGGATCTCTGTCAGACACGATTGAAATAGGAATACAATGTAATCTGACTATTTCCTTGATGTATAATGCAGCCAAAACATCAACTGACCATCAACTCTTTATTGGCAAGAAATGCGCCGATTTAGTCAATCGGTCAATAATAACCCATATTCCATCATGTCCTCCTTTTGATTTAGATAAACCCATGATGAAATCTATACTAATATTCTCCCACTTCCATTTGGGAATATCTAGAGGATGTAATTTTCCAGCAGGCTTTTGGTGTTCCGCCTTGACCTGTTGGCAAGTGAGACAACGTGATACATAGTCTGCTATTTCCCTTTTCATGTTGGGCCACCAAAAATTCCTCTTCACATCTTGGTACATTTTGGTCGATCTAGGATGAATCGTGTAACTTGATCTATGAGCTTCATCTAAAATCTTCTTCTTTAACTCGGGACAATCCGGTATGCAAGTTCTATTCTTGAACATTAATCTTCCTTCACAAGTTATTTGGAAATCAGATTATCCTTCCAGTTTGCCTTTGATCTCTACTAATATTGGGTCATTATCTTGAAGTGCTTGTATTTCAGCTAATAGGTCTGGATGAATGCTTATATGAGATAATGTGACACATTGAAAGTCTGTGTCCATGCTTATATTGAGTTCAGAGAATTGCTCCAGCAATTTCCATTCTTGAATCATACAATTGGCTAACAGTGCTCTCGACTTTCGACTAAGGGCATCTACTACATGGTTACCCTTTCCGGGATGATATTATATATTGAAGTCGAAGTCCTTGAGATATTCTAGCCAACGTCTTTGCCTCATATTTAGTTCCTTTTGTGAAACGAGATACTTGAGACTCTTGTGATCAGAGTATACAGTAAACTGTACTCCATAAAGATAATGTCTCTATATTTTGAGTGCAAATACCACCGCGGCCAATTCTAAGTCATGGACGGGGTAGTACTCTTCATGCTTCTTCAATTGACGAGAAGAATAAGCTATAACCTTTCCTTGTTGCATTAGAACACATCCGAGGCCAATGCCAGAAGCATCAGTGTATACCTCGAATTTCTCTCCTTCCATTGGTAATGCTAAGACAGGAGCTGTAGTAAGATGATCCTTGAGAGTTTGGAAGCTTCTTTCACATTCCTCACTCCATTCATAACGGATCTCCTTGCGAGTTAACCTCGTAAGTGGTACGGCGATTTTAGAGAAATCCTTGATGAATCGCCTGTAATAGCCGGCAAGACCTAAGAAACTTCGGATCTCGCTAGCATTGGTCGATTTTTCCCAATTCTTCACAGCTTCAACCTTTGATGGATCTACAGATAATCCATCCTTTGATATCACATGCCCGAGAAAAGTCACTTCTTCGAGCCAGAACTCACACTTACTGAGCTTTGCATATAATTGGTTTGTCCTCAATATTTGTAATGAAATCCTTAAATGCTCCTCGTGCTCTTCCTTAGTCTTGGAATAAATTAATATATCATCGATGAAGACCACCACGAATTGATCTAAATAAGGTCTGAATATACTATTCATCAACTGCATAAAGGCAGCAGGGGCATTTGTTAGTCCGAAAGGCATAACAACAAATTCATAATGGCCATACCTGCTTCTGAATGCGGTCTTATGAATATCATCGTCCTTGATTCTTAGTTGGTGATATCCTAACCTGAGATCAATTTTGAAAAAATACTTGGATCCTAAAATTTGATCAAATAATTCATCGATTCTCGGTAGTGGATACTTGTTCTTGATAGTGAGATGATTCAACTGTCGATAGTCGATACATAACCTCATGGATCCATCCTTCTTCTTCACAAATAGTACAGGTGCTCCCTACGGGGAAGTACTCGGTCTAATGAATCCTTTCTTAAGAAATTCCATTAATTGCTCCTTTAACTCCTTGAGTTCGACAGGGGACATCCTATAAGGTACCTTAGAAACAGGTCCAGCACCAGGGACCAAGTCGATTGTGAAGGCCACTTCTCTCTATGGGGGTAATCCAGGCAAATCTTCCAGAAACACATCCGGAAATTCTTGCACAACTGGGATATCTTCTATCACTACCAGAAAAAGCGAGATTACAGACGGAAATTTCAGACGGAAATTTTCGTCTGAAATTTGTGACGGATTATTTTCCGTCGGAAATCTCGTCTGAAATATGCAAGTACATACCGAATTTTAGACGGAAATTTGTGACAGAAAATATTCCGTCACAAATTTCAGACGGAATTTGTAACGGAATTATTAAACTGTTAGAAATTTGTAACCAAGAATTTGTGACGGCCACATTTGTGACGGAATCCGTCTGACAATCCGTCACAAATGTGTCTTCTCACGGATTTTCAGACGAAAATTAGTCCGTCACAAAATTTATTGCGCCCCAAATCCGTCGCAAAGGCACATTTGCGACGGATTTGGGGTGCAAAATTTTTGTGACGGATTAATTTCCGTCTTAAAATCCGTGAGAAGACACATTTGTGACGGATTGTCAGACGGATTTCGTCACAAATGTGGCAATCACAAATTCTTGGTTATAAATTTCTGACAGTTTACTAATTCCGTCACAAATTTCGTTTGAAATTTGTGACGGAATATTTTCCGTCACAAATTTTCGTCTGAAATTCGGTGTGTACTTGCATATTTCAGACGGGATTTTCGACGGAAAATAATCCGTCACAAATTTCAGACGGGAATTTCCGTCTGAAATTTTCGTCTGTAATCCCGCTTTTTCTGGTAGTGTATCTTAGTTTCCTTAGCCTCCTTAATCGTGACAAATACAAGGAAAGATACACATCCTTTCCTGATTAGCTTGCTTGCTCAGAGAGCCGAAATAAAAGGTGACTCGCTCCGACTCTTAGGGCTAGAATAGACTAGTTCTAAAAAAGGAAAAGGAATAGCATTGCAAGGTGATTTTCTCTCTCTAGACTCTAGAGAGAGAAGCTCCGGGAATTCGCTTTCCCGCCTGGTGTTTTTGTTCGTCCCTTCCCCCTCCCTGTCGGCTATGGCCGGTACGGCGGGGGGTCCTCTGCTGCCGGCGGGGAAATCTAGTGCTGACCAGGTAACTCAAGCTTCTTCATCGACCGAGGTTCGTCAGTCATATGCGCAAGCACTCCTAAACAACGTATATCAAGCTCTTCCTCCCATCCCGATTAAGGAACCGGCATTCACAGATCGGGGTGAACCTGCTATATATTTCTCTAACTCTGATATTCAAGTTTCTATGAAGCCTCTTCAGTTTGCTATTGTGGCCAAGTGTTCATATGGTAGCCCATCTTTTACGGAGATTAAGAGCTTTCTCTCTCAACGGATGGCGCTCTCGACGGATTTTATTATCAGCAAGCGGAACCCGAGACACCTCCTGTTCAGATTTGATAGTGAGAAGGATTTCACGAAATTACTCATACAAAAAAACTTGTACATAAAAGGTTTTTTGTTTCGATTCTTCAGGTGGACTATCGACTTTAAATTTGATATCGATCCACCTACAATTCCAGTCTGGATTGGCTTTCCGGGCCTCCCGGTGAATTTATATCATGAAGACTGTCTTCGTTCCATTGCTGGGAACTTTGGCTCTGTGCAGCGCATTCATGAAAAATCTTTAACGATGGCAGATACATCTGAGGCTTTAGTCTGTATAGAATTGGATCTGTTAGCTATGCGCAGGGAGCGATTATGGATTGATATGGATGGATATGGTTATTGGCAATCTGTTAATTTTAATCGGGTTCCATCTCTTTGCTCATACTGTCAGAAATTGGGGCATTCGAGTACTGAATGCAAGAGGAAGATGAATCGTAGCCGTCCTCATCCGGGGATTAATTCAGAATTGAAAAATGCTAAACAGATTTTCATGCCTCGTCACCCATCACCGCCAGCTATTTGACATAATGTCATTCTGGAAGAGCAATTGGAAGAAGTAGAGCAGGAGCTGGATACTCTGGGTGATATACATCCCATACAGGAAGAGATTAATTTGGCCAAGAATTTGTTGGAAGAAGGGATTCCGACGGTTATGCCGTCAGATGAGTTAACAGAGAATTCAACATCTGTTCAGGATAAAAGCGACAGTTCAATGACAAAGCTAGATAATGACAAGCTAATAAGCTCAGTTATTGATCCTCCTCAAGATTCTAATACCTATTCAGAAAAATTGGATTTGGTCAGGAATTCAACGGTTGCTAGTCTTGCCAAATCTGAGAATCTGAGGGCGATGGTGGCTCAGAAATCTGATTATGGAGCTCTCCCTGATGTTTCAGGTTTTCCTGGTGAATTAATTAATGATGCTCGCATTACTAGGGCCAAATTCAAGGTTCTAGCTGCTCATTCTTCTCATTATTCTAATGATTGATTCTACGCTTATATGGAATGCTAGGGGTATGGGAAATAAAGCGACTGTTAACAGTCTGGCTCATCTACTAAAGGTTAACAACATTGGTCTGGTTGCTATATCTGAACCTCATATTGCTTTTAGTCGTGCCTAGAAAGTGGCCCATCGCATTAATCTTTCTAGTGTTATTGGCAATAATGGAGACACCTCCAATATTTGGCTTTTCTCTAAGGCTAGCATTAATCTGGAGATAATTGAATTGCACAATCAGTTCATTACTGTTGCTATTAAAGAGAATGATACTTTAAATTTTTTCTTTACTGTTGTTTATGCTTCCTGTTGCCCCACTACTCGCAGGGAGATGTTTGATGCTCTGATGGCTTTCAATTCTAATGAAAATTTTCCTTGGATAATTGGGGGGGACTTCAATTGTGTTATCTCCCCTAATGAGAAAATGGGTGGTCTGTTAGCTTCTGCACCATCTATGCTGGATTTTCAGAGCTTTGTTGCTGCTACTGGCCTAATCGATGCTGGTTTCTCTGGTTCCTCGTTTACTTGGTCTAATAATCAGGCTGGAGCTTCTCATATTCGAGCTAGACTTGACAGAGTGTTTATCAACTCTAAGTGGATGAATTCTGATCATCAATTATTGGTTCAGCACCTGACTAGGGGACCCTCTGATCATGCCCCATTATTACTTAATATGTGTCCCAGAAAGCAAATACCAGGAAGATTTATTTTTCAACAGATGTGGACAACTCATTCTGATTTCAGGACATTTATTGAGGATAAATGGAGCCAACTGGAGACCTTGAAGCACCCTTTCTATTCTCTACAGAATAAGCTTATAAATCTTAAAAAGGCATTGAAGACATGGAACAAGGAGGTCTTTGGTGATATCCATTTAGCTATTAAGATGGCTGAATCTCAGTTACTAAGATCCCAAGATGCCTTTGACAATCATCCCTCTATTGAAAATAGGTTGAATTTATCCAAAGCTAATGCTGAATTGAAACAAGCTCTACATAGAGAGGAAATTTTCTGGTTCCAAAAATCCAGGATCCAATGGCTACAACATGGGGACCGGAATACTAGATTTTTTCATAATTACACAAAGGTCAGAAGACAAAAAGCATTTATTCATAAACTTCAGATCAATGGAGCTTGGGTGGATGATCAGGCTGTATTATTGGATGGAGCTGTGGATCATTTTAAGTCTCTCTTCTCTTCGGAGGAACATTATAGAAATGAGGACCTTCTGGACTGTATTCCCAAATTGGTAACAGAAGAGCAGAATAACATATTATGCTCCATCCCTTCAGATGAGGAGATCAAGAGCATTGTCTTCTCAGCATCTAGCAGTAGCTCTCCGGGACCTGATGGGTTTTCTGGATCCTTCCTTTCTTCTTGCTGGGATATTGTGGGCAATGATGTGGTTGCTGCAGTTCAAAGTTTCTATCAGGGATGGGGCCTGCCCAAGGGTGTTACTTCTTCCATCCTCTGTTTGATTCCTAAAGTGCAGAATCCCTCATCTTTCGCTGACTTTAGGCCCATTAGTCTCTGCAATTTTATATTCAAGGTGGTTTCCAAAGTCATAAGCAACCGGATGAGAAGTATTATATCTGTGATTATATCTGAAAATCAGAGTGGTTTCGTTCAAGGTAGAAGTATTACTGAAAACTTTTTGCTGGCTAAGGAGCTTTTTATGGAACTTGATAGACCGGTGAGGGGCCATAACATTCTTGTTAAGCTTGATATGGCTAAAGCTTATGATCGAATAGAATGGGACTTCATTCTTCAAGTGTTGGAAAAATTTGGCTTCTCACATAGATTTAATTCTCTCATTGCCCAACTTTTGATGAATTGTTGGTTTTCTATAGCATTGAATGGTCATTTACATGGGTATTTCAAGTCCACTAGGGGGGTGAGACAAGGTGACCCCCTTGCTCCTGCACTCTTTATTATTGCGGAGGAGGTTTTGAGTAGGGGACTACTTCAACTTTTTTCCTTTGGCAAGTGCCAATATTTCCATGCCTCCCGAAATACCATTCCAGTTTCTCATATCCTATTTGCGGATGATACAATTATTTTTATGAATGGGGGCATCTCTTCAGTCAAAACTTTACTTGATTTTCTCAAGAAGTATGAGAATTGTTCAAGGCAGAGAATAAATTCCAGCAAGAGCTCCTTTTGTACTTCCAAGCATATGCATCATCAGGCTATCGAGAGAATTCACAACCTAACTGGATTTCTTCATAAATCTGATAGTATGGTCTATCTAGGCATTCCTCTTTTTAAAGGCAGAAGCAAAGTTCCCCATTTCAAGTTTCTTTTGGATAAAATTAATGCCAAACTGATGGGATGGCAAAGCAAATTTCTATCACAGGCAGGGAGACTTTCTTTGATAAAATCTGTACTTTCTGCCATTCCAATTTATACTGTTAGTTCCACATCTATCCCATACAGTATCAGTAAGCAAGTTGGATGCATTTGCGCCAATTTCTTTTGGCAAGGATTAGATCCTATTCACAGAAGACATTGGGTGAAATGGGATAAAATCTGCTGTCCACAAGCCATTGGGGGCCTCGGAGTTCAGAATATTCGGGACATACAAATGTGTTCTTTTGTCAAACAGCTATGGTATGCTCTTCATGTTAATTCTATATGGGCCAATTATATCAGAAAGAAGTATATTAGGGAGCAGCATATTTCAGAATGCAAAGTATCATTTCCTGCTGGCATCAAATACAGGGATTTCAACAAAGCTAAGTCCATCCTGATGGCTGGCAAGAAGATGATTGTTTTCAATGGGAAGTCCACTAATTTCCTCAGGGATAATTGGTTTAAAGGAAAGCCTCTTTCTGATTCTCTCAGCGATAATATGGATTGTCAGGTGAATTGCTCTGTTCAGGAAGCTTTGGCCAATCACCTCCACCCTGTTTGGAACTACATTACAAATGGTGAACTGAAAACTGACATTCAGGAATTTGGTACTCAAGATGGGGATGACATTCCCATATGGTCCTTCTCTTATTCAGGTAGTTTTGATTTCAAATCTACATACAGATACCTCAAGGAGCAGCAATCGGACCTCTATAAGGTTAAACTATGGAACTCTAAATTTCCTCCTAGAGCAGCTTTATTCTATTGGAAAATGTTGAACCATGCTGTCCCTGTGGATGGTAGAATTCAGCAGAAGGGCATACAACTTGCATCTTGTTGCAGTTTCTGTTTGAAATCTCATCATATTGAAGATTGGGACCATCTATTCATCTATTGTGAGCTTGCGAGCTTTTTATGGAACAAATTTAGTCCCCTTCTGGAAGAATCTCATTTGTTGATTGCTTCCATTAGGACACGGCTTTTATTGATTTTAAAGGATTCAGTGATTTCCACCCCTCAAGGTTTTTTGAATCTTCTGGTGTCTATGACAATTGTGTGGGAAATATGGAAACAGAGATGCTTAACGAGAATGGAAGGCTGCCAGGTTAATATCCTGCGATGGGGCAGAATGATCAATGATGACATTGGTCATACCTTCAATCAACATCTTTTTTTCATGGAATGCAACTCTCCATTTATACAGACACTTAGGCAATGGGGGTTCTTTTTTCAGACCAAGGTTCTCCAAATTACAACAGTTAAATGGATGGCCCCGACTGTGACATTTGCATTAAATGTGGATGGGTCCTGTAGAGGAAATCCGGGAGCTTCTGGTGGAGGAGACTGCTTCAGAGATAATCATGGTAACATCCTGCTGGGTTATTCTTACTATTATGGGATTGGTTCTAGTATTGTGGCAGAAGGGAGAGCCCTCCTTGATGGTCTTCGATTGGCAAAGCTACATAGTATTCCTATTTCTATTATATACACAGATTCTAAGGTGCTAGTTAATCTTTTGAATGGCATTGGCTCTCCTCCATGGCAGCTCCTTCCGTGGTGGAAATCCTTGGAGGTTTTATTCCACTCTAATACATATACAATTACTCACATTTTTCGGGAGGCTAACCAACTGGCTGATTCCTTGGCCAAGATTGCTGTGGATATGGGAAGTGACTCTGAAATTTTTTCCATGAGGGAGCTTCCAGCAGCAGCCAAAGGATTTGTGAGGGCGGATGCTCTTGGTATGCCAAACCTTCGTGTTCGGCGTGCTAGTTCTTGATGGGTCATACTGTATATTGCTGAGATACAATTTTCATAATGATACTTGAGTGGGCGGGCCTTATGCTCTGATGCCACTGACTGTATAGGATAGTCTTACTTTTTTTGACTTTTCGGGCGACTGCCCCCTCATGTATGTTACTTCATTTCAAAATCAATAAAATCAGCATCTAGCGGCTGAGGTGGAGTGGGACCATTCCCTACCTCTGGTATGGGGGTGCACTCTCCCTTTTGCCACTTGATGACTTGAGTTGGAGGGAAAAAAAAAGAATAGACTAGTTCTGGAAAGTCCTTGAAAGTAACCTTGCTATTGCGGCAATCGACTGTTGCCTGGTATTTGGATAACCAATCCGCTCCTAGTATGACATCATACTCCTTTAGATCTAAACATATAAGATCAATAGGGAGATTTCTTCCTTTTACCAAGACTTCACAGTTTTGTTAATGGTGAGTAATATCGGTTTCGTTTCCGAGAGGAGTAGATAAAATTATTTTCATCCATTCCGGTTCCATAGGTAGTGGGTTAGCAAACTTCTTGGAAATAAAAGAATGTGATGCACCCGTATCAAATAAGACATGTGCATACTTGGAACAAACTTTCAGTGTACCTTCTACTAGTCCGTTTCTTCTTCTTCGGTCTCCTTAATTGCGTGAAGACGAGCGTTCTTGGTTACCGGGCGCTTTCCGTCACCGGTTTGATCATTAAGTAATGGGGAATCGAGAATCCGATGCTCACGGCTCCCGCAACGGAGACATGCTCCATGTTTCCTCCAGCACTCTTCGGCTTTATGACCAGCCTTGTCACAATGCTTGCATATTATATTCGAAGGTGTAGTAATGATAGAGAAGGGCTTGGTCTTCTTAAATTTTTGGTCTTGAGAAGAAGTACCTCCAGTGCTAGGCCTCTTCTTGAAGTTGGGTTTAAAGGAACCCAAACTTGTAACTTGTTCCTTCTTATCCTTCCCACGGATTCTATCTGATAGCTCTGTGGCATCTTCTAACAATTGAGCTCGGCGTACTATCTCTGAGTAGACCTGAATATCCATTGGCGCCAGCTGGGTAATATATTGGGGCCTGAGCCCATTAAGGAACCTCCTAGCTTTCATCTTCTCGGTGCTAACTAAGTGCTTAGCATACCGAGACAATCTAGAGAATTATGCCTCGTACTCCGCCATCGATAATGACCGTTGCTTGAGTGCGGCAAATTCGGTAGCTTTCTTTTCTTGGACTCGGTCTGAAAAATATTTATTGTTGAAATGTTCAACAAATTCTTCCCAAGTAATTTGGTCTTGATTTATAGTAGCTTCAACTGACTCCCACCAGCATCGGGCATCCCTTTCTAGTTGGAAAGTAGCTAATAAGACTTTATCTTGATCCGTGCATTACATAACACGGAATATACGCTCCGTCTCCCTGATCCAGTGCTCTGCGTCATCCGGATCAGTAGAACCCATGAATTTGGGAGGGTTCATGTTCTTGAAGACTTGGTGGAGACTTCAGGCTCGTTGTGCACCTCCCTGTGCTACTTGTTGCAGCACTTGGGTCATGCCTTAGAGTGTACGCTGCATGTTGCGCCACTGGGCACGTTCGGCAGCCATTATCCTATAATTACAATAACTATATTAGTATATACTTGCGTTAAGGGCTTTTAAGTTTTTATGTTAACTCAACCTTTGGTTCTACCCAATCTCACTGGTTAATGGTTTAAACCTATCCTTGGACTTAGGTTTTCCTAGGAATTTAATACCCTAGGCTCTGATAACACAAAAAATTGTCACGTCCCGAGCGCGGAAGGTACCCGGAGATGCGCGACGAGTTTATATCAATCATGTCAATCAGAGTAGTAGTGTATTCGACACAAAGACAAAGTGCACAAATATAAAGATAACCCAATCCATTAATTCCTTTAATAAGAATATGTCTATTACAAACCCTTGCAAATACTAGACTGAATAAAATAAAAATACAACGCTTGACTCAAGAAAAATAGAGAAAAGACAGGACTAATTGACGCTTGAGTAGCTCTAACTCTTTCACTCTTGACCATCCCCTTCAGATTGAGTTTCCTCATCGTCGGACTTACCTGAAAAGTATGGAAACACTGAGTGAGCGAACGCTCAGTAGGAAATTATATCTCAAGAACTAACAATGGGTTTAAGTAATTACATCTTTCATGAATGCACTATAGCTATGCATGCTCGCAAAACGACAAGATAGAGAGAATGTATAACAATAAGATAGCGATGAACTTTCAAGAACTTATATCAAAAGATATCAAGATATTCAAGCAAGTAGACTCATCATGTTATGTTGGAATTTGGCTATCATGGTTCAAGCACGCAAGTATGCAATTACCCTTTTTCGGGTCACGCAAGTCATGTAATATTAAGTCAAGTATAAGTACAAGATTTGTGGAATGTTCAATCAAGCTAGTCATGCACTTCGGTATAATGCCAATACCGTGATCATTCAACTCCCATGGGCACAAGTACTTTCGGGTGCTCCTCCCAGGACCAGATCGGGCCCTATATGCGCAGACATTAATCATGTATTTTTAACATCCACTTTTGTATATAGCCAATATGGAATTTCAAGGATAAAGCTTGTAGACATGTTGGATAGACTTTGAAAGAATAGAGTCCAAAAATATGACACTTGACATAGTTAGGCGATAATAACAGTAAAATCACTATTATCGATAAAAAACTAGGTGGAATTGGTTCCCTAACTTGGGTACCATGACAAACAAGTATGGACATTCTTTATATAGAATTGAGGTCCACAAGAACATCAAGTTTAATATAGAATTGGGGTCTACAAGAACATCATAACAATGTTGTTATAGAATTGGGGTTTATAAGAACATCATAACAATGTCATGCTTTACCCCGTTCATTAAGATAATTCTCATATCATACACATGGCATGACATGAGGGCCGGTATACCATGTTTCTATAGAGTGACATGGCAAAGATTGTGTAATGGGTTTTTATGGTACAACCTGCTCAGTCGGCCTTGAGGGAATCCAAGGCTCGAGGAGTCTTACGGAGGTATCTATGACTAACTCGCTAGTCCAAAGGAACGGAATGTCCAATGGAGAGCTTGTGTGACGACCCGAGAATCCGATTACCGGGAAGGCCCGATAACCCAAGACTCGTACCGCCACCCACGAGTCCGAAGACTCGGAAGGGTTAAAAGGATGGTGTGGAAACTACATAAGCATCACAGATAATTGCAGAAATTAAACAGTTATATGTTAAGCAGGAAATAAATTAACAATTTACATGGTCCACAATAAAATAACAACAACAGCAAGAACAGTCCACGGCTAGTACAGTGACAAGAAAGAAAAGTACAGCTACACGGGGCATACCCCGGCTCTGACCTCTGGCACTACCTCTGGGCACCCGCACCACGCTGCGCTCCTGACGTGCTCCCCGAAGGTGGCGCCTCACCTGAAACACGGTGAAAATATGCAGGGAATGAGTCTCGGAACAAGACTCAGTAGGGATCACTCGAACCCTACCTCGAAAAACGAGAAACCACTACTCTAGCGGTAGGAAAGTACCTCGGAAAGGAAAGCCCTGTACTCTACAAAACTAGACCCTACGACACGCAAACCGACACACGTGCCACGGTACGAGAAGACCGAAACCAACGGTCAAACCGTCAAAACCTGAAGGTCGGAAACACACGACTGACAGTCTGACACTCCGTACTCGACAGGAGTACCACCCACTAGAAGCACAGCCGGTAGCGTCCCCTGACGTCTTACACTGTACCGCAGGTGAACCGCCTGACGTGGTAGGTCCTACCCGAGGCGCGAACACCGTACAAGTAACCACAAACAAGTGACTAGCTGGGGTCACGCCCGTCGACGTGGGTCCAACCGCCCCCAACCACGTGTGCACACACAGACCACGCGTCCCAGGTCTGGCCCTCTGACCGGTTTTCCCCTCAGCCGGACTCTGGCTGCAAGACGTGGGGCCCAACGGTAACCGGTCCACAAACCGTCTCGAAAGGTCGGCCCGTACACCACTCCCTGGTGCGACTAGCACCCGCGTACTAGTAGGCTACGACTAGTGGAGGGTCACTGAAGGAGTAGACTCTCGAGTCAACAGAAAACGACGTCCGAATCCGAGAACGTGTGGCAATCCCCCCACGCACCAGCCCCGTCGCACGGTGACCACGGTCGGAAAAGAAACAGACGCATTGCCCACGGTCAAACGCCTAACCGAGGCAAACGGGACTTCCGGACACCAAAGACACGGTCACGGAACTCCACGGGGTGCCCGGGGCGCACACACGGCCCAAGAGAAACACCCAACAACAGGCAAGATCGCGCTAGGGACACCTAGCGTGACACGGAAGAACGCGCTAGGGAACCCTAGCGCAACAGGAAAGGTCGCGCTAGGTCTCCCTAGCGCGACAGGGACCATCGCGCTAGGGAACCCTAGCGCGACAGCGACCATCGCGCTAGGTCTTCCTAGCGCGACAAGGATGATCGCGCTATGACCCCATAGCGCGATAGGAACCGCCTCCTGTTCATCTTCTCCGATGAACGTGCTCGGTCGGGGCAACGCGACCTCCAGAACGCGCTACTAGAGTATAGCGCGTTCTCAGTCCGCGGCCGAAAACGGTAAGAACGCCCAAAAATTCTAACCACGCCCCCATACCTCCATAGGAGAGGGGGAAAATAAAGGGGAAGACCCCTGGGGACCCCTAGCATGATTCTAGGCCCTCAAAACATGAATCCATGCATTGAATCCATAGATCGGGCGAGCTCTCCCCAAATCATGGAAAAACCCAAAAACGCTCAAATGATCCCCTCTCGGCCTCCCCGCGGCCTATAAATCACGGAAAAGAACGGCATGAGACTAAGGAACGTCACCCTACCTCAATGGAGCGAATGCTCCGCCGGATCGATCACGAATCACGAAGAACGCTCGAAGCTTCACGAACTCCCCACGCTTCCCACGCTCGCCGCACGCCCACGAGATCGCCTCACCGTCGCCCACGCGTCCGCGCCGTCGCCCCGCCGCCGTCCGTAGCCGGAGAGGGGTTCGCCGCGTCCGAATGGGAGAGAGGGAGAGAGAGGGGGCTCACGGTCGCGAGAGAGAGGGAGAGGAAGAAGAAAGAGAAAAGGGAAAAAGAAAAGAAAAAGGATTAGGATTTATAGAAAATCCGAATTTTCGGAAAAATACCGAAAAATAGAAAAATACATTTCTGGAATCCTCGGAACGCACCGACCGCAACGGTACCACTCGTGCCTGGGTGAACGGCCCAGTTAACCCGCAGCGAGCGTCCGAAGGAAAATCCGAAACCCGCGCCGGAAATCGGGAAACACGCGCGAAAAAGTCGCGGAACGCCTCCGGGCCTCCGAAACGACTCCGGATCGCGCCGATCCGAACACGAAAGATGTCCGAAACAAAATTTCAGACACAACGGAGCCGGACACTCCGAAAACCAGATCCGGGACCCACGAAGAAGGATCCGAAAGGTCCGGGATATTACAGCCCTCCCCCCTTAAGGAATTTCGTCCTCGAAATTGAGAACAACCAACGGGGAAAGAAGAGGAAGACTCACTCAAACAGATACGGGAACTGCTGACGCATCTCATCCTCACGTTCCCACGAAGCCTCACCACCAGAGTGTCGCTGCCACACGACCTTTACCAAGGGAATGACCTTGTTCCGCAGGCGCTGCTCTCGCCTATCCTCCACGCGGATCGGAAACTCTGGGAGAGAAAGATCTGGAGTCACCTCAGGCCAAACAGAAAACTCGAGCACATGAGAGTCATCGGGCATATACTTTCGCAACATCGAGACGTGGAACACGTCATGCACCGACGCCAACTCAGGAGGTAACTGCAACCGGTAAGCAACCTCACCGATGCGCTCCACAATCGCGAAAGGACCAATATAGCGGGGACTCAGCTTCCCACGCCGTCCAAAACGCCTCACCCCCTTCATCGGAGAAACTCTCAAGAACACACGATCGCCCACGGCGAACTCAAGGGGCTGCCTCCTACGGTCAGCATAGCTCTTCTGCCGACTCTGGGCCGCCAACATGTTCTGACAAACCAGGTGCACAACCTCCACACATTGCTGCACCAATTCCGGTCCCGTCAAAACACGCTCACCCACCTCAAACCAATCAAGTGGAGTCCGACAAGGATGCCCATACAATGCCTCGTATGGAGCCATGCCGATGCTCGAATGATAGCTATTGTTATAGGCAAACTCCACCAACGGTAGGTGATGAATCCAACTCCCCTGCCACTCCAGGCAGCAGGATCTCAGCATGTCCTCCAAAGTCTGAATGGTCCACTCAGACTGACCATCTGACTGGGGATGATACGCTGAGCTAAATGCCAACTCCGTGCCAAGAGCTCGTTGGAAACTCCTCCAGAATCCAGAAGTGAAGCGCGGATCTCGATCCGACACGATCGAAATGGGAACCCCATGCAACGGCACGATCCGCTCCACATACAGACGAGCCAACCTGGACACGCTCCAGCTGACCTTGACCGGTAACAATCGAGTCACCTTCGTCAGCCGATCCACCAGCAACCAAATACTGTCCTGCCCACTCGGGGTCCTTGGCAACCCCACCACAAAATCCGTGGTCACATGGTCCCACTTCCAAGCAGGAACATCCAAGGGCTGGAGAGTACCTCCTGGTTGCTGATGCTCCGCCTTCACCTGCTGACAGATCAGGCACCTGGCCACAAATTCGGCAACATCTCTCTTCATGCCAGGCCACCAGAACTGCCTCCGCAAGTTCCGATACATCTTCGTCGCACCCGGGTGTACAGTGTACCTGCTCCCATGAGCCTCACGTAACACCGCACGACGAACCTGCTCCTCGGCCGGGACGTACAGCCTGCCATGAAACCTCGCAGCACCGTCCTCGCCGAGCTCTACGTCAGCCATAGCCAGAATCCGGGGCAACTCAGGGTCCGCATGCTGAGCCTCTGTCACCTGACGACGGATAGCAGGAGTGACAGTCAGACTCGCAAGCACTGCCAACCCTGGCTCCTGGGGAATCTTGAGCCTGAAAGATACCTCGGGCACTTGTTCCCAGAGCCTCCACTTCCTCAACATCAAGGTACTGACCGCAACCTTCCTACTCAAGGCATCGGCGACGACATTCATCCTGCCCGGCTGATAAGACAGGGTGAAGTCATAGTCCTTCATGAACTCCATCCAACGCCTCTGTCTGAGGTTCAGATCTCTCTGCGAGAACACATACCTCAAACTCTGATGGTCAGTGAACACCTCGAACTTCTCACCGTACAGATAATGCCTCCAGATCTTCAGCGCGAAGATCACTGCTGCCAACTCAAGGTCATGGGTAGGGTAGTTCTCCTCATGGGGCTTTAGCTGCCGAGATGCATATGTCACCACTCTACCATGCTGCATCAGAACAGCACCCAATCCAACGCCGGAAGCATCTGTACACACCACAAAACCTCCCGATCCAGAAGGCAAAATCAACACCGGAGCCGAGGTGAGCAACCTCTTCAGTTCACTGAAGCTCTGCTCACACTCCTCGGACCAAACGAAAGGCACGTCCTTCCGCGTGAGCCTAGTCATCGGGGTCGCAATGCGAGAAAAATCCTGGATAAACCGACGATAATACCCCGCAAGCCCCAAGAAACTCCGGATCTCCGTCACCGACCTCGGCCTCGGCCATTGCATCACAGCCTCGACCTTGGCGGGATCCACGGAAATGCCATCACCAGAAATCACGTGCCCCAGAAAGTGCACCTCGCTGAGCCAAAACTCGCACTTGCTGAGCTTCGCATACAACTGGTGATCTCGCAACGTCTGCAGCACCACACCCAAATGGTACGCATGCTCCTCAGCAGACCGCGAATAAACAAGGATGTCATCCACGAAGATGACCACGAACTGGTCCAAATACGGATGAAACACCCTCTGCATCAAGTCCATGAAGGCTGCTGGGGCATTGGTGAGCCCAAACGGCATCACCAAGAACTCATAATGCCCGTACCTCGTACTGAACGCAGTCTTCTCCACATCGGACTCGCGAATTCTCAGCTGATAGTAACCGGACCGCAAATCAATCCGCGAGAACACTCGCGCAGACTGAAGTTGGTCGAACAAATCATCAATCCGCGGCAACGGATACTTGTTCTTAATGGTCACTTCATTCAGCTGCCGGTAGTCAATGCATAGCCGCAGACTACCGTCCTTCTTCTTCACAAACAACACGGGCGCACCCCAAGGGGAAAAGCTCGGACGAATATACCCCTTGGCCAACAGTTCCTGCAACTGCGCCCTCAACTCCCTCAACTCAGCGGGGGCCATACGGTAGGGAGCCTTCGCCAAAGGTCCCGTACCAGGTACAACCTCGATCACGAAATCGATCTCCCGCTGGGGAGGTAATCCAGGCAACTCCTCAGGAAAAACATCGGGAAACTCGCGCACCACCGCAATGTCCTCGACATTCGGCTCCATCCGGTCAGACACAACCACGGACGCGAGAAAACCCTGACAACCGGAATCAAGCAACCGACGGGCTCGAATAACAGAGATAAGAAATCGAGAAGAGGCGGAACGGATACCTTGGAAATAGAAGGTCCGCTTGCTCGGATGCTGGAAGTAGACCCTCTTCATCCCACAGTCCACCACCGCTCCATGAGTCTCGAGCCAATCCATGCCTAGAATCACGTCGTAATCCCGAAGCTGCAACGCATACAACCTGCCTGGCATACTCCGCCCATCGATCCACACCGGAACCTGGTCGAAGCAATACGGAGTGACCATAAAATCACCCGAAGGCAACTCCACTGCCAAATCACAGGACAACTGGGTCACCGGCTCCTCGACGCTCGACGCGAAATCCTCCGAAATAAACGAATGAGACGCGCCAGAATCAAATAAAACCCGAGCCGCACAACCCAAAATCTGAACGGTACCTTCCACGAGCTGCGACGCCACTGCCTCTGCCCTGGTCAAGTGCGTGATCTGGCCACGAGCCCTCTGCCTGCCTCCCACACTAGCTGACCTGGGTAGCGGCGGATACTGTCCCTGCTGCTGTTGCTGCTGGGGAACCTGCTGCTGCGGCGGCCTCTGAGGACAGTCACGCGCCATGTGCCCTGGCTGGTCACACCGAAAACAGATAATCGGCGCCGTGCACTGCCTGCCTGGGTGCGTCCCACCACACCGTGGACAAGATCCTCGCGATCCACCCACTGATCCCTGACGCTGCAAAGGAATCGGCTGCTGTACACTGCCCGATGAAGCCTGCCCTTGATCTCTGGACTTCTTCTTGCCGAACCCCTTCTTGAAGAACTTCTTGACCTTCGAGCCGAAGGACGCAGATCCTGTCACCGAAGCTGCATGTGCCGGCACTACTGAACCACTCATCGCATGTTGGAAGGAACCCTGCTGCTGGGTAGCCGACTGCTGGCTGCGACCTGACACAGACTGCCCCTGGCTGATCGGTCCTCGAGTCCTCTGCATATCCATCTCCAAGGAAATCGCAACACGAGACGCCGTCTCTAGATCAGTGGTTCCATTCGCGATCAAATGGTGCCTCAGCTCCAACCTCAAGCCCTGCACAAACTGCGTGGTCCTCACCCTCTCATGCTCCATGATATGAGGTGCATACCGACCCAGCTCGACAAATCGGGCCCTATACTGCAACACGGACATGTCACCCTGCACCAGCTCCAGAAACTCCCGCATCCGCTGCGTAGCAACAACATCTGGACAGTACGTACGCTCGAAAGCACTGACAAAGTCATCCCACTCGACCTGCTCAAGTGGACGAAGCTGAAAGGACATCTTCCACTCGGAAGACCACCACCTCCGAGCCGTACCCTGCAACTGGTTGTAGGCCAACACCACTCTGTCCTCGGCAGTACTCTTCGCAGAACTGAACACCCGCTCCATCTCATCGAGCCAATCACGAGCCGCATCAGGGTCTGCCTGGCCGCTAAAGTAAGGTGGATGGAACTGCATGAAGTCCCTCACTGCTCGGCCTGGCCCACCCCTAGCAAACGAGCCCTCAACAGCCTCTCCGCCAAACTACTGAGACATGAGATGGTACATGCCACGGAAGAAATCCTCGGCCCCCGGAGCCCTCGCAGCATCCGCGGCCTCGGTAGCTCCCGGAACTCTGCTATGCTCCTCCTGGTCCCTCTGGACCCCTTGCTGGATCTCCTGACCTCCAGCCGACTGCCCCTGCTGAGAGCGAGAACTTCTCCTCGGTGCCATACTCGCTCCTGAAGCACAAGACAGAAAAACACGGAAACGGCAATGTCAAAATAAACACACGGTGCCCAATGCCAGCGTCATCTGTACATCATCACTGTGGACTAGTGGACCACTACAATTACCTATGATTCTCATGTAATTCCACAACCGCGCTCTGATACCAGCTGTGACGACCCGAGAATCCGATTACCGGGAAGGCCCGATAACCCGAGACTCGTACCGCCAGCCACGAGTCCGAAGACTCGGAAGGGTTAAAAGGATGGTGTGGAAACTACATAAGCATCACAGATAATTGCAGAAATTAAACAGTTATATGTTAAGCAGGAAATAAATTAACAATTTACATGGTCCACAATAAAATAACAACAACAGCAAGAACAGTCCACGGCTAGTACAGTGACAAGAAAGAAAAGTACAGCTACACGGGGCATACCCCGGCTCTGACCTCTGGCACTACCTCTGGGCACCCGCACCACGCTGCGCTCCTGACGTGCTCCCCGAAGGTGGCGCCTCACCTGAAACACGGTGAAAATACGCAGGGAATGAGTCTCGGAACAAGACTCAGTAGGGATCACTCGAACCCTACCTCGAAAAATGAGAAACCACTACTCTAGCGGTAGGAAAGTACCTCGGAAAGGAAAGCCCTGTACTCTACAGAACTAGACCCTACGACACGCAAACCGACACACGTGCCACGGTACGAGAAGACCGAAACCAACGGTCGAACCGTCAAAACCCGAAGGTCGGAAACACACGACTGACAGTCTGACACTCCGTACTCGACAGGAGTACCACCCACTAGAAGCACAGCCGGTAGCGTCCCCTGACGTCTTACACCGTACCGCAGGTGAACCGCCTGACGTGGTAGGTCCTACCCGAGGCGCGAACACCGTACAAGTAACCACAAACAAGTGACTAGCTGGGGTCACGCCCGTCGACGTGGGTCCAACCGCCCCCAACCACGTGTGCACACACAGACCACGCGTCCCAGGTCTGGCCCTCTGACCGGTTTTCCCCTCAGCCGGACTCTGGCTGCAAGACGTGGGGCCCAACGGTAACCGGTCCACAAACCGTCTCGAAAGGTCGGCCCGTACACCACTCCCTGGTGCGACTAGCACCCGCGTACTAGTAGGCTACGACTAGTGGAGGGTCACTGAAGGAGTAGACTCTCGAGTCAACGGAAAATGACGTCCGAATCCGACAACGTGTGGGAATCACCCCACGCACCAGCCCCGTCGCACGGTGACCACGGTCGGAAAAGAAACAGACGCATTGCCCACGGTCAAATGCCTAACCGAGGCAAACGGGACTTCCGGACACCAAAGACACGGTCACGGAACTCCACGGGGTGCCCGGGGCGCACACACGGCCGAAGAGAAACACCCAACAACAGGCAAGATCGCGCTAGGGACACCTAGCGCGACACGGAAGAACGCGCTAGGGAACCCTAGCGCAACAGGAAAGGTCGCGCTAGGTCTCCCTAGCGCGACAGGGACCATCGCGCTAGGGAACCCTAGCGCGACAGCGACCATCGCGCTAGGTCTTCCTAGCGCGACAAGGATGATCGCGCTATGACCCCATAGCGCGACAGGAACCGCCTCCTGTTCATCTTCTCCGATGAACACGCTCGGTCGGGGCAACGCGACCTCCAGAACGCGCTACTGGAGTATAGCGCGTTCTCAGTCCGCGGCCGAAAACGGTAAGAACGCCCAAAAATTCTAACCACGCCCCCATACCTCCATAGGAGAGGGGGAAAATAAAGGGGAAGACCCCTGGGGACCCCTAGCATGATTCTAGGCCCTCAAAACACGAATCCATGCATTGAATCCATAGATCGGGCGAGCTCTCCCCAAATCATGGAAAAACCCAAAAACGCTCAAATGATCCCCTCTCGGCCTCCCCGCGGCCTATAAATCACGGAAAAGAACGGCATGAGACTAAGGAACGTCACCCTACCTCAATGGAGCGAATGCTCCGCCGGATCGATCACGAATCACGAAGAACGCTCGAAGCTTCACGAACTCCCCACGCTTCCCACGCTCGCCGCACGCCCACGAGATCGCCTCACCGTCGCCCACGCGTCCCCGCCGTCGCCCCGCCGCCGTCCGTAGCCGGAGAGGGGTTCGCCGCGTCCGAATGGGAGAGAGGGGGCTCACGGTCGCGAGAGAGAGGGAGAGGAAGAAGAAAGAGAAAAGGGAAAAAGAAAAGAAAAAGGATTAGGATTTATAGAAAATCCGAATTTTCGGAAAAATACTGAAAAATAGAAAAATACATTTCTGGAATCCTCGGAACGCACCGACCGCAACGGTACCACTCGTGCCCGGGTGAACGGCCCAGTTAACCCGCAGCGAGCGTCCGAAGGAAAAGCCGAAACCCGCGCCGGAAATCGGGAAACACGCGCGAAAAAGTCGCGGAACGCCTCCGGGCCTCCGAAACGACTCCGGATCGCGCCGATCCGAACACGAAAGATGTCCGAAACGAAATTTCGGACACAACGGAGCCGGACACTCCGAAAACCAGATCCGGGACCCACAAAGAAGGATCCGAAAGGTCCGGGATATTACAGCTTGTATGTCACCGTGAATTAGTGGGTAAACGATAAAACATCATAAAACACGGGACAATATTCACGGACTGGAATATAGTGCCGATATATATAGATATATATATATATACATATGAAACCCTCGGTTAACAGTAACAGTGTAAAATAGTGTCACAGGAAAATAGCGACTTAATCTAAGTCATTACTTATCAAATTAACGCCTTCTATAGGGGCGTGTATTTACAAATTTGACGACTTGTGCATCAGTCGTCCCTTCAATATTTCTATTATGTAGAAAATCAATATTCCGTAATTTTAACAAAAACGCGCCCTGGACAGGGGCGTTACTTTTCAATTAGCGCCCTGGTCTGGGGCGTCAGTTCAATAGGAGACGACCTAGACAAGGTCGTGAATTCAAGAATTTACCAATTTTCAGATAATAAAATTTCAGGAAAAAGGGTACATGATCATGATAGGAAAAATAGCAGGATTTCACAGGTATACTCATGCAATATATTAGATTCATTGTTACATAGATATTAAATTTTAAACGTGGGTATTTATTAATTTCATGCAATTGACGACTTCTGGGCAGGGCGTCAAAACAATAATTAGCGCCCTAGTGTGGGTCGCTTCTTTAAATTAGCGCCCTTGTCAAGGGCGTTTCTTTTTGAAATTACATAGAAAACATCTAAAACCACAATAAAACTATATGCATGCACGACCGATGATATTATTAAGATCTTAAGCTTGTTTGGGCTACGATCTTGAGAAAACCTACCTGATTAAGATCTGGGTGATGATTCGTGGAGAAAGTTTAAGAACAACGTCACTCTGTTATATATAGAGTATTCTGGGATTTATCTGATCAGCAGGTACCGAGATAGAGAGGTTGAGAGAATGTGATTCCTACGCGTAGCTTGCTTTGGATGAAAAATCTCGTTCTTCAGTAGGTCAAGAAGGCTTTCCTACAGAGAAATAAGATGAAGAATCATTAGTTTTTTCTTCATAATACTTAACTGAAGGCAAGGGAAGAAGAACGATGTGGATGAAAAACCCACGATCTTCTCTTTGACAAAAGAGTTACTACCTACTGTAGACTTCCTACATGAAATAGGATGAAGACATTAGTTTCTTCATCATACATAACCGAAGGCGAAGGTAAAGCAAATGAAGAACAAACTTACGTTCTTCACGGATGACAGCAGCAACAGAGCTTCGACCAAATAGATTTTAGGGTTTGATGGACAAGGATTATTTATAGGGTTTTGGGTCCTGAATAGAGTTAGAGTTGTATTGGAAGTAATACTTCCATGATAGAGTCATTACCCTACTCCATCTTCCTCGTAGTTATCCAGAAACTTGCTCTGGATAGTCTCCTGGGTCAAACGAAACTCGAACTGAATTCACGCCTTAGGCTAGGTCGTGTGTTTTAATTGACGACGTCGTCGTAGTCGTTTCTTATTAAACAAGCACCCAAGGTGAGGGCGTTTCCTTTCCTTTCCTTAATTTTATTTCCCGTCATTTGAAATTTGACGCCCTCTTGTGTAGGCGTCCTTTTTAAATTAACGCCTTAGACAGAGGCATTTCCTTTTGAATCAGCGCCTTGATAAAAGGTGTTATTTTCCTCTTGATTAATGATTTACTCATTTAGGCTCTTCGTCATCTATTTACTTATCTTTTATTTTAATTTGATTTATTTAAAAATCTTATTTTTTCCAGGGTTGCTACACGAGACCTTAATAAGGCTTGTCCGAAGGATGATTTCCCAGTGCCAATTACTGAAGTAATGATTGATGCAACCACCGGTCATGAAGCCCTATCATTTATGGACGGTTCATCCGGATACAACCAAATTTGGATTGTTGAAAAAGACATGTTGCACACTACATTCCGCACTCCAAAAGGAATATTCCACTACAAGAGAATGCTGTTCGGCCTTAAAAATGTCGGCGCTACTTACCAAAGAGTCATGATAAAGATTTTTGATGATTTGTTCTTCAAGAAAGTGGAGTGCTATGTTGATGACCTGGTGGTGAAAACCAGAAAGAAAGAAGACCATCTGCAGGACCTGAGGGTAGTGTTTCAAAGACTACGGAAATACGAGCTGAAGATGAACCCTATGAAGTGCACTTTTGGCGTGACCAGCGGAAAATTCCTTGGATTCGTTGTCCGGCACAGGGGCATTGAGATTGATTCGTCCAAGATCAAGGCTATTCAAGAACTCCCTCCACCAAAGAATCTGTCTGAGCTAAGATCTCTGCAAGGGCATCTGGCCTACATCCGACGATTTATATCAAATCTGTCAGGTCGGTGCCACCCCTTTCATAAGCTCATGATGAAAGATGTGCCGTTCCTGTGGGATGACGGATGCCAAGAGGCTTTTGAAAAGCTGAAGGAATATCTCAAGACCCCTCCAGTATTGGGGGCACCAGTCAAGGGCAGCCCTTTAATGCTCTATATAGCAGCCACACATTGTTCGCTGGGGGCAATGTTAGCTCAAATAAATGAACATGGAAAGGAGCAAGCCTTATATTACCTTAGCAGAATGTTGATCAGAACTAAAGAAAGCTATACTTACATAGAGAAGACCTGCTTGGCACTGGTTTTCGCTATCAAGAAGCTCCGACACTATATGCTGTCACATGAGATCAGGTTGATATCTGCAGCAGATCCGCTAAAATATATATTGACTCAGTCGGCACTTAAAGGTCGACTAGGCAAATGGGCTGTGATTCTGATGAAGTTTGACATCACTTATATACCTCAGAGGGCTATAAAGGGCCAGGCTGTTGCTGACTTCTTTACAGCGCACCCTGTACCAGAAAATGCTATGCTTGAGACCGAGCTACCTGATGATGAAGTGCTCGAAGCCTGTCAAACCCAGCCAATCATGTGGCAATTATATTTTGATGGGACATCAAGAACAGAAACTGACTCCAATGGGAAAACCAGGATACGTGCAGGGGCCGGCATTGTGCTGAAATCGCCAGAAGGAGAAGTGTTGCACACCTCCTGTTCTATAAACAAGCCCTGTACCAACAATGAAGCTGAATATGAAGCTCTGCTAATTGGGCTCCAGGTCACCCTCAATATGGGCATTCGGATGCTTCAGGTATTCGGTGACTCAATGTTACTAATAAAACAAATACAGGGAGAATTCGAAGTGCGAAAGCCAGAATTGAACCCCTATTATCAAAAGGCTATACGCCTCATGGCGAATTTCTACCACATTGAGCTCAATCATGTGGGTCGGGGACATAATGCTCAAGCTGATGCACTGGCAAAGCTGGCCAGCTCACTATCAGTCCTGCCAGATGAGACACTCAACATTATTGTCATGAACAGGGGGCAAGTCCCCAGCATGCTGGAAGCGTGTCCTGAAGAATATGAGATTGATGCCATTGATAAAGTCCAAGCGTTTGATTGGAGACAACACCTACTGCAGTGGTTCCTACACCAACAGCTGCCCAAGAACAAGGAAGAGAGAATGAAACTCCTAAGGGTTAAGGATTCTTATGAAACAGAAATGGAACTTTGTTCCGAATTATGGTGGACGCCCGCAAGAAGATTTTGCTAGGGTGCCTATCTACTGAAAAAGCTTGGCAAGCAATGAAAGAGATATATGCTGGAACAGCAGGGGCACACCAGGCTGGGCCTAAGATGAAGATTGAAATCAAGAAGGTGGGTTATTATTGGCCCACTATGTTTGAAGACTTTTGCCAGTTTGCAAAGTCATGCCAGAAATGCCAGGAGCATGCCACTGTACCCAGGTTGCCTCCTGTAGCTCTACACCCTACAATTCCCAGCTGGCCTTTTGCTCAGTGGGAACTGATGTAGTAGGGCCACTACCGACTTCTTCAGCTGGGCACAAGTACATCCTGGCTAAAACAGACTACTTCTCCAGGTGGGCGGAGGCAGTAGCACTCAGAGAAGTGACTGGTGAGTTGGTTGCCAGATTCATCAAGCACAATATCATCTTCCGATTCGGGGTCCCCAGCCGAATAATATCTGATAATGGGAGTCACTTCAAGAACCAAAAAATATATCGGCTTGCTGAGAAGTACAAAATTGAATGGAGGACCTCCACTCCTTACAATCCACAAGTAAATGGACTGGCCGAAGCCTTCAATAAGACACTATGCACCCTGCTAGCCAAGGTCATCAGTTCTAACAAAAAGGACTGGGGTGAAAAGATGTATGAAGCACTATGGGCATATCGCACTGTCTATAAAACCCCCACGGGTTGCTCACCCTATTCACTGGTGTACGGCTCCGAGGCAGTAGTCCCTATAGAGCTGGAGGTACCATCACTCAAGATTGCAGTCCAGCATGGCCTAGTTCGTGACGAACAAACCAACGCTGAAAGAAGATTTGAAGAACTGGCTGAACTGGAGGGGAAGCGTCTGCAAGCCCAGAAAAATATCCAGATGTACCAAGCCCGCATGGCAAATGCCTTCAATAAGCTCGTCAAAGGGCGAGAATTCAAGAAAGGAGACCTAGTCATGGTCAAGAAAAGGGAAGTCATGGCTTCCAATCCAAAGGGTAAACTTGCTGCTAACTGGCTGGGTCCATACGTAGTCCAGAGGGTCTACGAGGGCGGAGCCTACGTGGTTGTCAACCATCGGGGGGAAATTCAATTCTCGCTACTCAATGGGAAACATCTGAAACTCTATCATGCCGCACCACTGCCTGCTGAGGGAGTGGCGAATGCATAGATAAATGAAGACTGATGACAATTAGGAGGGCCACTCTCCTTTGCTACATACCAACATCGATCCAAATCTTCCATCCGGATTAGATGATGAAACCCTATTCTTCTTTGCATTGGGGTTACCCCATGATAAAACTCACTCACCTTTTCGGAGAATGGCTTTAGGCCGAGCTGCTACATACCAACATCGATTCGGATCTCCCATCCAGATTAAGTGATGAAACCCCATTCCTCTTTGCGTTGGTGTTTACCTCACATCAATGATAAAACCCGCTCACCTTTTCGGCGAATGGCTTTAGGCCCGAGCTGCTACATACGAACATCAATCCAGATCTCCCATCCGGATGAGATAATGAGACCTTATTCTTCCTTATGTCAATAATAAAAAAAAAGAGAGAAAGAATAAGAAGAGAAAAAAAAAGAAGAAAAAATGGGGCTTAAAATGGAGGTGCCCCGCCGGACTTGTCCAAAACATCTCAGACGAGTGCAAAAATGGCCAAAACCCAGCTATGGTGAAAACCCGAAAGGGCACTGTAGGTAAAATCGGGTACCCCGCCACGTGAAAATCCAAAAGGGCACGTGGGCAAAAGCAAGAGGGGGCTGGCTTCGGCGAAAACCCGAAAGGGGGCTTGAGTCAGTAATGTGGTAATTTAAAGTTCTCTTTTTCACCCTTCCTGATAAAACTCCGAGAAAGATGATCATCATAAAGTCCCATCGGAAATTCTGTCCAACTATCTTTCGGCCCTTGTCATCATTGACAAGATCGGTCGGCTTACTCCTTTAACTTGGACCTTTCATCCTTGTTAAATGAATCTACCCCTCCGGCAAATGGCTTTAGGCCCAAGCTACAACCCGTCAGCGTCAGTTCAGACCTTCCGCCTGGACTGCATGAAGAAATATCATCCTTCTTTGTGTTGATGTCTACCCCACATCAACGATAAAACTTATGTACATATTTCCCAGTGAATGGCCCCATGCCTGAACTGCTACACAGCAACGTCACTCAGACCCTCCGTCCGAGTAGACGATGAAACCACTCTCCTTTGCGTTAATGTTTATCCCCACACCAACGATAAGATCCACATCCCCGGCAAACAGCTTCATGCCCAAGCCGCCATCCACCAGCTTCAGTTCAGACCTTCCGTCTAAATTGCATGAGGAAGCCCTACTCTCCTTTGCATTGATGTTTACCCCGCATCAATGAATGGCATACACTCTAATAACGACGTGAGAATCAAAATAATAATAATAATAATAATAATAATAAGAGAATGAGAAATGGGGCTTAAAATAGAGGTGCCCCGCCGGACTTGTCCAAAACATCTTGGACGAGTGCAAAAATGGCAAACAACCTGGCTGTGGTGAAACCCCGAAATGGCGCTACGGGCAAAATTGGGTACCCCGTCACGTGAAAACCTGAGAGGGCGCGTGGACAAAAGCAAGAGGGGGATGGCTCCGGTGAAAACCCGAAAGGGCACTTGGGTCAGTAATGTGGTAATGTAAAAAGTTCACTTCATGAATCTCCTTCGGCAGCACATCCACCGCATGTCCCACCGATGATGAAACCCCGTTGGTCATGAGGCATATCATCTCGATCAATGCTAAAGCCCATCTCAGAGTAGACCTTCCGTCTGTTCCAATGAAACCCTTCCACTTTCTGTTCGAGACCCACCACGGTAAAACCTATCCAGTTTAGATCTTACATCTATTCTGATGAAACCTATCATATGTCCCACCGTGATGAAACCTGTTATTGATCGATTGGCACATTGCCCGATCAATGATGAAACCTATCCGGCTTAGACCTCACATCTATCACGATGAAACCTATGAAATCCTTACGTCGATATAAACCCAATACCGATGATGAAACCTGATGTTGATCAATTGGCACACTGCCCGATCAGTGATGAAACTTATCCGGCTTAGCCCTTACGTCTATCCCGATGAAACCTATGAAATCCTTGCATTGGTATGAACCCAATACCGATGATGAAACCTGCTATTGATCGATTGGTGCACTACCCGATCAGCGATAAAACTTATCCGACTTAGACCTTACGTCTTTCCCGATGAAACCTATGAAATCCTTGCATTGGTATGAAACCAATACCGATGATGAAACCTGCTATTGATCGATTGGCGCACTGCCCGATCAACAATGAAACCTATCCGGTTTAGACCTTACGTCTGTCCCGATGAAACTGATAGAACTCCTTGCATTGGTATAAACCCGATACCGGTGACGAAATCAGCTACTGGTGGAGTGGCACATTGCCTGATCGATGCTGAAACCCATCCAGGGTATACCTTCCGTCTGGATAGATGATGAAATACTATTCCTTTGCGTTAATGTAAAACCCCAGATTCACGATGAAACCTACATTCCCAGCGAACGGCTTCGTGCCCAAGCTGCTACACACGTTCTCAAGTTAACCCGGACCTTCCGTCTGGATAGATAATGAAATCACATTCCTTTGCGTTAATGTTAAACCCCCACATTAACGATGAAACCTACATTCCCAGCGAACGGCTTCGTGCTTAAGCTGCTACACACATTCTCGTGTAAATCTGGACCTTCCGTCTGGATAGATGATGAAATCCTATTCCTTTGCGTTGATGTCAATCCCCATATTAACGATTACGGTCATGCTTCCAGCGAACGGCTTCCCGCCTAAGCCGTAAAACACACTCAAGTCGACCCAGGCCTTCCGCCCGGGTGGACGATGAAACCCCATACCCCTTGCATTAATGTTAACACCCACATCAATGACGATGCATACACAAGTTGAGCACATGGATTAACAATTTACAAAACCAAAGTCCTAGTGCAACAAAAAAAAAGAGAGACAAAATTGGACTAAAAATAGAGATGCTACGCCGGGCTTGTTCAGGCATTCTGAACAAGGGCAAAAATGGCCAAAACCCAGCTGTGGTGAAAACCCGAAAGGGCACTATAGGCAAAATCGGTTACCCCGCCACGTGAAAACCTGAAAGGGCGCGTGGGCAAAAGCAAGAGGGGGCTGGCTCCGGTGAAAACCCGAAAGGGCACTTGGGTCGGTAATATGGTAATTTAAAAAGTTCCATGCCAATGGCATGCTACCTTCATCTCCCGCCATTTACAAGAACCTTCCATCTGTCGCTCGACATCTTGTCCGATTAGCGATAAAACCCTCGCAGGATAGACCTTACGTCTGCCCTGATGAAGTCTTCATACCTCTTTCAAAAGTCCCACCGACGATAAAACCCATCACCACTCTTATGAAACTAGCTAGTGATCGACCGGCACACTTCCCGATCAACGATGAAACCTATCCAGTTTAGACCTTACGTCTATTCTGATGAAACTTATGAAATTCCTTTGCATGGATATAAACCCAATATCGATGATGAAACCAGCTATTGATCGACCGGCACCTTGCCCGATCAATGATGAAACACATCCAGGATAGATCTTCCGTCTATTCTGATGAAACTTATGAAATTCCTTTGCATCGATATAAACCCAATATCGATGATAAAACCAGCTATTGATTGACCGGCACCTTGTCCGATCAATGATGAAACCTGTCCAGGTCAGACCTTACGTCTTTCCTGATGAAAACCACATATGCTCTCACGTCCTACCCGTGATAAAGCTTACCCAGTCTAGACCTTACGTCTATTCTGATGAAACCTATAAAACCTCTTTGCATCGATATAAATCCAATATCGATGATAAAATCATGCACTGGTCGATTGGCTCATTGTCCCGATCAGTTTTCACAACCTACCCGGGATGGACCATTAGCCCGTTCTAGATGATACTCTAACCCTTTTCATTCACATTTCTGCAAATAATCTCCCTTGCGGCACATATGGCCGAAGAAGACATTTGCTGCTACCAACGGAGTTCAGTTTAAGCACCCTCCGGATACCGTCACGTGGTGGAGCGAGTTCCCCATCCTTTCCCTGAAAGGGTGGACGCTCTCCTGCTAAGTACGGGTTATTCGCATGAGGATTGCTAAAACCGCTGCCAAATCGCCATGAAGCAATGATAGTACAGCAAGTAAAGAACAATTATACATGGGACCAGCATAAAGATTCTTTTTCACTATATGAGAAAGAAAAAGAGTACAAGGGGAGCCCCTGTGGGGGGAATTGTATTACAAAAAAAAGGAGGGAGAATAGATGTTCACTGGCGCCGGAATATGTCTTCGAAGACCAGAAGACCCAC
This sequence comes from Amorphophallus konjac, assembly GCA_022559845.1. Lineage (NCBI taxonomy): Eukaryota > Viridiplantae > Streptophyta > Magnoliopsida > Alismatales > Araceae > Amorphophallus > Amorphophallus konjac. Next base: position 213,053,102 of record CM040122.1, read on the forward strand.
ATACGGAGCATCCCCCAACTCATGTAGACGAGCCTCCTCCTCCTGTAGCCGAGCGGACTCGTCCTGAAAAGATGCCACATGCCCCTCCAACAGAGCTATTTCCTCCACGAACTGTGGTCAGGAGTTTGTTATCGGTGGCAGTTCAGCCAGTTCAACCTCTAGAATGCTCATTCGGCTGCGTATGAATTGCTCCCGCTGTGTCAGAGACTGCAGCTGGCCTGGGTGCTCCTGAAGGATAGAGCTCATTCTCTCCAGCTCAGATTTGCACTCTACCTTCTGCAACTTCAAAGATGCCAGTCTCTCAGACATAATGTGTGCCAAGAAGTCCCGGCGATGTACAAATTTCAACAGCAACAGGACACGATGGGCCCATATTTCCAGGGGATAGCCCATCGCCTACAAACCAGCGGTGAAACGTTCGGCTATCTCTTTCAGCTACAGATAAGTCAGCCCAGGCTGGGACCCCACTAATTGGCGCAGCATGTCCAGATTTTGCCAAACGAAGCTCTCGGATGAAGCAAAGCCGAAGGAAGGGGAGGGGGTTACTTCAAAAGTCACCTCACTGTCAATGTCGGCCCATAATGTGACATCCGGCTGGAAGGAGGAAGATGGCAGATCTACTGAAGGGGCTAACTGGGCCTTCTCTATAACCTCTTGCAGGGCTGAATGTTCTTCCACCGCCAGCTCCTCAAGGACTGCTGTCTGAATGCTCGGAGGAGAAGTGCTAGGGAGTGCTGGGGCTGTCCCATCATGGGTCTCTAGTACGATGGCTGCATCTTCAATGCTCTCTTCCCAGGGTACCCTCTCCTCCAACTCTGAAACCTTGGAGATTGCTTCTGGGCCAGTTATGGATAACAGGCCAGCCTCTGCAGCAGTTGCCTCCAGCTCGGCCATCTCTTCTGCGGCGGCTACTTCCTTCAGTAATGAGGCCGCAGGGGCTATGACTCGAAGGGGCAGGGGATCAATCTCCATAATCGTCGTTGTAGGGACCGCTGATTCAGGTGAAATAGTCATCACTGCGGTCGGGACAAAAGCAGAACCCCTAGCTGGGTCCGCCTCGACTCTGAAATCTAAAACTCGGATAAGAGCCGAGCTCTCCCCTGAGGCTCCCAAGTCCAATGATGCTAGGTCCATGGAAGATTGTATCCTCATCGGCACGGGACGAACAATTCCTGAAATACCCCCACAGGTTGTTGACAGAACTGGGATAATAGCCAAAGCTTCAGATGGAATGATCTCAGAAGCTGCAGTTGTTACTAGGCTGGTGACAGCAGGTTCCTACGAACAAGTCAAGATGACATCAGGCAATGAATGAAAGAAAGAAAAAACCGGTGAAATGACGAGGTATGGGAAGAAAAGAGAAGAGACTCACTCTCAATGTGATGTCGATGTCTTCGAAAGAGTGCAGAGGAGAGGAAAGCTCCCCAACTGAAGCAACAAAGGGAGGGGTTATGTCTGCTTCAGTGTCCAGACCGGCGAACTCTTCTTGTAGCTCCTCCTCAAAAGACAACACCAACAATTTGGGAGGATGGAACAGCGAAAGAATTTCGGCAGATGTGGACGGAACCTCTAATTTGGAGATATCCGCCTAGCTGTCGCTAAAACCTGCTTCTTCTTCCTCTGCATCAGAGGGGGTCACAGAGCTGCTGGAAGATATTTCCACACTATCCACGGGCTGGGCTTTTGTTCACGGAGCATGCCGAGAGGAGGACTGGGTAACTATGCTCCTCGCAGGGACGATGCCCCTTTTCGTCTGGGTTTTATGACCCTCCTATGGCTGAGGCACATCTCGAGCTGCTGCTATGACCCCAGCCTCCTCTCCGGCCGTCACTGCAGTGAAAAGCTTGTAAGAGAGATGACAGAAGAATAATTGAAATGTGCAAGAAGATATGAGAAAGCACGCTTAACCTCCACCTCACTAGCCGGCGTGGGAGAGGGCAACCTGGTGTCCACCACAGAAGGCGCTACAATCGGCTCTTGGGCTGTACAAAAAGGGGAAGGGTCGGATTCAAAGATCTTTTTGAAATTCAGCAAAGAAGATAATGAAAGATACAGCTGCAAGTTATCGATGTTACCCTCGGCGGGTGTCTGGGCGGCCTCCCTCTGAGATTCGAACTCATCAAATGAGGGGATATCAGGGAGAGGGGTCCCAGTGTCCGTCACTGTCAAGGACGGCTGCCGAGCATGAACTTTTTTGGCCTTCTTGGCCTTCACAACTGCGGCCTTAACTGCAGAAGTTTTCCTTTTCTTGCCCGGAGGCAGGGGAGTAGTGGTCGGTTCTGCTGTAGGAATTTCAAAATAAGCGGGCTTCTCAGCCTGTGCAATGATCTTCCTGTAAAGTCCTTGCCACTTTATATCTAACCTGTCTGTTGAAGACACAGAAAGAGCAATGAAAACCGATGAATGCAGAGTTCAACACTGAGCAGAAGACACTATAGTCAGAAAAGAAAAAAAAACCGTACTTGTCGGGCCATCATAGAAAGTGGAAAGCGGCCAGTATAGATAAGCCACCTCCTTTGAGCGGGAGGCAGACTCCTTAATGAGCTAGCAGACGTCACCGACCGTCTGACACTTCTCCACTAATGTGGCCAAATCACTGTGACCGTGAAAATCAAGACAGCGAAACAGGTCAAGGTGATCCATACCCCAGCCGTCAACATAATGAAAAGAAACGAATAACGGCTTATTCAAGATGCCAGCTATCGGGCTTTCTACAGATAGCCCATGAACATTCAACAAAATAAACAGCCAAGACGTGTGCTTATAATACGTCTGAGTTCGATCTTCCCGGCACACAAATGTCCTGTAGGGATGAAATCTGTTTGTCGGACCCTTCCAAGGGACTGCTGTTGGGAGCGGCTCTTCAACAGGGAATGGATACTGTTGCGCCTCCAGCTGGGCACTCCCCACATGGCATAAATGCCTTAAATTCTTTACAAAAGTGTCTTCATTAATAGCAGCAAAGACCGGAGTGGGTGGCTCAGAGCCTTCTTCTTTCAAGGTCCGGCGTTTGGCCAAATAAATCTCTGCCTCTCTCGGGTGCTGTGAATAAATCCTTTTCAGATGGGCCTCGGTGATGTCAAATACTGGCCCGGGTTGTTGCTTCAAGAAAGAACGCTCGGCCACGTCCCAGAATGCACCCCTGCCATCCCTGTAAAAGTTGGTCCGAATGTTCCACCATTTGATGTACTCTGATGTAACACGGGGAACACGGTTAGAAATGGTCGGAACTCTGAAAGCTGCGCCATCTTGGAGATGAAAGAAATCCCACCATAACCGGCCGTCACCAACAATTGTGGACCCGTGCTTGGCCCGACTGTCCAGAGGGAACTGAGCGACTGATGTGGGGATGTGCTGGTCATAGCCGAAGTTCCTCCCAAAGTGGAATGGGTAATATGGTTCCAAAAGAAGCAGGCCACCTTTTCTGAAGACTAAAACACTGGGCCGGATAGCCATGGCACACATGACCAGCTCTGGCTCCAGAATAGACCGAACGGCATTAGCCCCTGAGACAGGATGCACATAGGTCTCTACCTCTTCCATCTTACATTCTCTCTGAGGATGGACCAAAGGAGCTGAACCTGCTGCCAAGCTCCAGAAATGAATGCTGCCAGGGGCGTCTACTGGTACCCTTACCAACCTGCACCTTATCTTGAACAGCTGATCGGAAAAAGAGCCAGGTTCGGCACTTGCAAACTCGATCATCCTGGGCAACAATGTATCTGACTGTAAAGTTCTGGGAGCCAGCTCGGGAAGCGGACTACACACCCAAGCATTGAAGAAATGAAATGGACCCACGGTCCTCAAAGAGCGGGGAGTCCGATGCTTATACAGGTCCCCTAGTGATTTGTAAATCAAGCATAAAGCCACCGGGCAGAGTGACAACCTCATGCCCCAGGCCATTTGGCAGGCCGGGTATATGGCTTCTGGCCGGATAATCGTCTCATCCCCTTGAGGGAGAGCGAAGGTGCACAACCAAAACGTGAAATAAGCCGCACAATGTGTGATAGGGTCCACCCCTGCCGGGTTCGGACCATCTCCGCCTACACGGTGCAGTGAAGATGGCAGCGTTGACTTGTAATGGGGAGTCCTTATCTGCTTACTGGCAGTTGGACCCACAGAAGGGAAGTCTGCATACTTTAAAGGACCGCCGAAGAAATACTGGATCCACTGTCCTATCCGGACCCTTAGCTTGCTGCTTTACTCCCTGTTGATTTTACTTTGCCTATCTATCTTTTCTTTGGGGGTTTTGAATAATGAAACGACAAGCAAGTAATCAAAGATCCGCTCTTAACCTATGAACATGTGATCATGAACCTAGGCAATCAAAGCTAGCTCTAGCATGGGCATGCTATCTCGCTCAAACTACGCTAAAGCAGAGGGAAAACACACGCCGGGGCGTGGAGCAAAAGAATAAATAAAACACACCGCAAGGGGTGGAGCAAGCAAGGAAATAAAAGAGATATGTGATGTATGAGAAAGCTAATGCCCAAGACTAAGGAAAGATGTGATCGCCACCAAAGTAAAAACAAGCACAAGACCTGTAAATACCTTGGAAATAGGTGGATGAAGCACCCGCCCACGGGAGAGAAAACCAAAGAGAACCTGCAGGTCAGCTAGAAATAATGGCCAGGACCCTGGGCGTTACTTGGAAAGTAACGGCCACCCGATAGACCGCCAGGAGAAGATGACGCGCCTGCACCAGACCGTCAGATAACCTGCAGTAGCAAAGTGTAGATTCTTTTAACTCCAACTCTTCCAGCCGGCTAGAAGACTTGGGCCTCGTACTGGTGAACCTGTAAACCTGCCAAAGATGTAGAAGACAAGAACAAAACAACCCAAATTAGCCCTTTCAATAATATAGCATCAATTCTCAAAGAACTTAAGGACATCAAAAGGAAAGGGGATTACCGGGGAGTTTTTGGTTTTTTAACCCCTCTGGGCGTTTTTAAAAGATTAGGAGGATGTTTGGATGCTTAGAGAACAGTGAGAAAACGTGGAGAAAGAGGAGGGACAATGCTTTGATTGAGGAAAAACCAGGGAAGAACTTAAGCATGCAATGAACTTGAAAGACTAAAACCGAAGTACTCCCTTGATCATGAGATGGATGAACGTGGGAAGCAGTTCCTCTTGGATGAAGATGGCTCCTGAGTTCGACAGCACTTCGTCATGAATTTCAAAATCCTCCTCCTTTTTGCAATGAAGTCAAGGGTTCTATTTATAGACCCTCAAACTCTTAGGTCGAGCAGAGGATAATCCAGCAAGATAAAGGGATAACTCTTAGCAAATCCTCGAAGATAATATCACCAAGAGTCCATAGAATCAAACAGAAGGTTCTGAGGATCAGATTTGAAAGAGATATCGTCAATCCAAACCCTTATCTTCGGCCACGGAGTAGCAGAGAAAAGGCCTGAACTGCCAGGACTCTCTGAAGGAAGTAACGGCTGCACGACAGACCGCCACTTGGAAATAACGCACCAAGGAACATCCGTCACTATCAACCTTATCCCTAAAAGATAAGATCAACGGGAAGAAGACCCAACAAGTTGGACTCTTCAAGGAAGCAACGGCCAAGGCATAGGGCGTCAGAATGAAACAACGGCTGCACGACAGACCGTTATTATCAACGTGTAATCAAAAGGATAAGCTTAAAAATGAGGCCTTAAGCCTTAGGACTCTTCAAAGAGTAACGGTCCAGGACCCATCCGTCAGAATGAAACAACGCGCCTAGGACCGACCGTTATTATCATTGAGGTTCAAAAAAATGAAATGAAGGGGCTTGCTAAGATTCATCCAATGAAACGCCACCAGGAGCCATGTCCGATCAAAGAGTTAAGACCCGAGAAATAGGCTTCAACCAATCAAGAGACTCAATGAAGAGTGAATGACTTGGAGCATGATATAGAATGAATAAGGAGATGACCCGACTTATTGGGTATAAAATGGGTGTCAACAGATGCCCCCTTCTTAACGTCCTCTTTGCAGGGGAACGAGCGGAGGTGAAGTGAAAGCGAAATGGAACATAGAGATGTAGCGAAAATGAAGCGGAGTGGATCAAAAAGAGGGCGTTAAGGTAAACGACACCCGTTCTCAACCAACAAGCGATAGGAATTTTCTGGAAAGCTTCAAAACTGATCACAAGGAAATAGCCAACCAAAGGATGCAAGTCTGGAGGAGCTAATAACTAAGGAAAGGAAACACGGCTAGCCGCCGGAGGCAACGGAAAGACCAAGAGACTAAACTCCAGACAGGAATCTTCAGCCAACCAGATCAAGTGAGCAGATCGAAGGAAAACCTTCTAATTCAGAGTGGAATAATTCTCCTTATCCGAGATCAAGAACGCAGCTATTCACCATCACTTGAGATACTTTGAATGGATGAAGCTTCATGAATGCTCAAAGAATACGTATGATGCATGCTGGGCTCAAGGAAAAGAAATCATCAAAGCAAATGCAAAAGAAAGATAAAATATCAAATACTCGAGAATAATATTGCTAGACCAGAGAAATTTGGGTTAGGATACCATCTGCAACCATGGCGTGCAAGATAGAACCATCGTCCCTAAACTTATTCCAATCTAACAGCCTATCCAACGATTAAGCATGTGAAGTTAGATCATCATCATTTTTGTTTAAGGGGAACATCAGATCCTGGAACACATGAATGACCAGCCGGTTCTCGAGATAATATCGTAGATAACATATAGTAATGCATTAAGGGATAAGGGAATGAGATACAAATACCTGACTTACCTGCTTGACGAACGGTAAAGCAGGATTTCGTTCATAAATTCCTTCATGGAAGATATGTTAGCCAAAAAAAATAAATATGATCATGAATCAAGGCATAACCATTTGTACGTGCGAGAAGCATCAACAATGAATATTCTGACAGAATATGGAATCATTTTGACATCCAACAGACCATTTAATTCATCAAGAAACTTGCAAGTTTGTAACGGTCTGATGAAAGGGCGTTACATCAAGTAACGGACCATCCCTAGTCCGTCATAAACCAGGCGGTTCACATTCTTCAATAAAACAGTCCAATCATATGTAACGGTCATATCCAGACGTGTCAGAAGGATGTAACGGCCAGACGATAGACCGTCATATTTCATGAGCGTTCAAAAAAATAACAACCGAACGGTCACGGCCCATTATTCCACATTCAAGCAATCAAAACGCCCAAAACTCAAACCGAGAGAAACCACCGGCGACCACCTTTTAGACATCCAAAATCTTAGCAAAACCGAGAACCAAAATGATAGCACAACATCGATTCGGATCTATTGACAAAATGCTAGCACACCAAAATGATAGCACACCAAAAATGATAGCACAACATCGATTCGGATCTATTACGTGCTGTCCGGAGGGGCCGTGTGGGACCCGGTGGTACCGCTGTAGTGGAGACACTTGGAGAAGTACTCCCCGAGCTGGCGGCACACTGGTTCGCCGGCCGGAGGCCGGGCGGCTCCGTTCGGCACCGGTCGGAAAAACCGATCAGAAATCTGCTGGTTCTGTATTTCAGCGCGCGCTCCGGCAAGAACGGACGCTGCGATCAGCACCGGTGTCAGAATGCGACGAGATCAGAGCAGTTGGAAAGCTGCTTCGAAGTACTGCAATCTAGTGCCCTTCAGAAAAATTCACCAGATTTTTACTTTGTGTTGGCGAATTTTATATGCTGCTGTTGTACAGTAACCGAAGGCTCAGATCTGCAGAGAACATTCCTGTTGATTGCCATTGACCGTGAAGTAGATGTCCGAATTTGAAGATGTATTCTTCAGCAAGATTGTAGGAAATCGAAAAAGGAAACCAGGACTATTTTTGGATCTGGATTTAGGAAAGGCTACGACTTTCTATGATTTTGGCACTAGCAGTGGGTCGGATCTGGAATCTGGCTGACAACACTGTAGCTGAGGAAGAACACGAATTTTTAAAAATAGATAGAAGGCTGATCAAAAATTGAGAAACTTTGTGGATGTATGGGATGTTGGACAGAACTCCCAGTAAAATTGGGAGACCTAACAAAAATCAAAAGGGTGGTCTAAGGTGGAGAACTCAGAGGGTCTATCACTGTAGACAGAAACCTGGCAGATCTGGGATGACAGGTTTGACGAAAATGTAAAAATACTAAACGATGGAATTTTGGCGTGAAAATTTAGGTGGATCTTGGGATGCAAGGGCTGAACACACCATAAAGGTTCAATGCCGAACCAAAAATGATAGCACGTGATAGCACACCAAAAATAGGGACAAAATATATTATTTTTGGTTCGGCAAAAGACATCTATGATAGCTCCTCCTCAAAAGACAACACCAACAATTTGGGAGGATGGAACAGTGAAAGAATTTCGGCAGATGTGGACGGAACCTCTAATTTGGAGATATCCGCCTAGCTGTCGCTAAAACCTGCTTCTTCTTCCTCTGCATCAGAGGGGGTCACAGAGCTGCTGGAAGATATTTCCACACTATCCACGGGCTGGGCTTTTGTTCACGGAGCATGCCGAGAGGAGGACTGGGTAACTATGCTCCTCGCAGGGACGATGCCCCTTTTCGTCTAGGTTTTATGACCCTCCTGTGGCTGAGGCACATCTCGAGCTGCTGCTATGACCCCAGCCTCCTCTCCGGCCGTCACTGCAGTGAAAAGCTTGTAAGAAAGATGACAGAAGAATAATTGAAATGTGCAAGAAGATATGAGAAAGCACGCTTAACCTCCACCTCACTAGCCGGCGTGGGAGAGGGCAACCTGGTGTCCACCACAGAAGGCGCTACAATCGGCTCTTGGGCTGTACAAAAAGGGGAAGGGTCGGATTCAAAGATCTTTTTGAAATTCAGCAAAGAAGATAATGAAAGATACAGTTGCAAGTTATCGATGTTACCCTCGGCGGGTGTCTGGGCGGCCTCCCTCTGAGATTCGAACTCATCAAATGAGGGGATATCAGGGAGAGGGGTCCCAGTGTCCATCACTGTCAAGGACGGCTGCCGAGCATGAACTTTTTTTGCCTTCTTGGCCTTCACAACTGCGGCCTTAACTGCAGAAGTTTTCCTTTTCTTGCCCGGAGGCAGGGGAGTAGTGGTCGGTTCTGCTGTAGGAATTTCAAAATAAGCGGGCTTCTCAGCCTGTGCAATGATCTTCCTGTAAAGTCCTTGCCACTTTATATCTAACCTGTCTGTTGAAGACACATAAAGAGCAATGAAAACCGATGAATGCAGAGTTCAACACTGAGCAGAAGACACTGTAGTCAGAAAAGAAAAAAAAACCGTACTTGTCGGGCCATCATAGAAAGTGGAAAGCGGCCAGTATAGATAAGCCACCTCCTTTGAGCGGGAGGCAGACTCCTTAATGAGCTAGCAGACATCACCGACCGTCTGACACTTCTCCACTAATGTGGCCAAATCACTGTGACCGTGAAAATCAAGACAGCGAAACAGGTCAAGGTGATCCATACCCCAGCCGTCAACATAATGAAAAGAAACGAATAACGGCTTATTCAAGATGCCAGCTATCGGGCTTTCTACAGATAGCCCATGAACATTCAACAAAATAAACAGCCAAGACGTGCGCTTATAATACGTCTGAGTTCGATCTTCCCGGCACACAAATGTCCTGTAGGGATGAAATCTGTTTGTCGGACCCTTCCAAGGGACTGCTGTTGGGAGCGGCTCTTCAACAGGGAATGGATACTGTTGCGCCTCCAGCTGGGCACTCCCCACATGGCATAAATGCCTTAAATTCTTTACAAAAGTGTCTTCATTAATAGCAGCAAAGACCGGAGTGGGTGGCTCAGAGCCTTCTTCTTTCAAGGTCCGGCGTTTGGCCAAATAAATCTCTGCCTCTCTCGGGTGCTGTGAATAAATCCTTTTCAGATGGGCCTCGGTGATGTCAACTACTGGCCCGGGTTGTTTCTTCAAGAAAGAACGCTCGGCCACGTCCCAGAATGCACCCCTGCCATCCCTGTAAAAGTTGGTCTGAATGTTCCACCATTTGATGTACTCTGATGTAACACGGGGAACACGGTTAGAAATGGTCGGAACTCTGAAAGCTGCGCCATCTTGGAGATGAAAGAAATCCCACCATAACCGGCCGTCACCAACAACTGTGGACCCGTGCTTGGCCCGACTGTCCAGAGGGAACTGAGCGACTGATGTGGGGATGTGCTGGTCATAGCCGAAGTTCCTCCCAAAGTGGAATGGGTAATATGGTTCCAAAAGAAGCAGGCCACCTTTTCTGAAGACTAAAACACTGGGCCGGATAGCCATGGCACACATGACCAGCTCTGGCTCCAGAATAGACCGAACGGCATTAGCCCCTGAGACAGGATGCACATAGGTCTCTACCTCTTCCATCTTACATTCTCTCTGAGGATGGACCAAAGGAGCTGAACCTGCTGCCAAGCTCCAGAAATGAATGCTGCCAGGGGCGTCTACTGGTACCCTTACCAACCTGCACCTTATCTTGAACAGCTGATCGGAAAAAGAGCCAGGTTCGGCACTTGCAAACTCGATCATCCTGGGCAACAATGTATTTGACTGTAAAGTTCTGGGAGCCAGCTCGGGAAACGGACTACACACCCAAGCATTGAAGAAATGAAATGGACCCACGGTCCTCAAAGAGCGGGGAGTCCGATGCTTATACAGGTCCCCTAGTGATTTGTAAATCAAGCATAAAGCCACCGGGCAGAGTGACAACCTCATCCCCCAGGCCATTTGGCAGGCCGGGTATATGGCTTCTGGTCGGATAATCGTCTCATCCCCTTGAGGGAGAGCGAAGGTGCACAACCAAAACGTGAAATAAGCCGCACAATGTGTGATAGGGTCCACCCCTGCCGGGTTCGGACCATCTCCGCCTACACGGCGCAGTGAAGATGGCAGCGTTGACTTGTAATGGGGAGTCCTTATCTGCTTACTGGCAGTTGGACCCACAGAAGGGAAGTCTGCATACTTTAAAGGACCGCCGAAGAAATACTGGATCCACTGTCCTATCCGGACCCATAGCTTGCTGCTTTACTCCCTGTTGATTTTACTTTGCCTATCTATCTTTTCTTTGGGGGTTTTGAATAATGAAACGACAAGCAAGTAATCAAAGATCCGCTCTTAACCTATGAACATGTGATCATGAACCTAGGCAATCAAAGCTAGCTCTAGCATGGGCATGCTATCTCGCTCAAACTACGCTAAAGCAGAGGGAAAACACACGCCGGGGCGTGGAGCAAAAGAATAAATAAAACACACCGCAAGGGGTGGAGCAAGCAAGGAAATAAAAGAGATATGTGATGTATGAGAAAGCTAATGCCCAAGACTAAGGAAAGATGTGATCGCCACCAAAGTAAAAACAAGCACAAGACCTGTAAATACCTTGGAAATAGGTGGATGAAGCACCCGCCCACGGGAGAGAAAACCAAAGAGAACCTGCAGGTCAGCTAGAAATAATGGCCAGGACCCTGGGCGTTACTTGGAAAGTAACGGCCACCCGATAGACCGCCAGGAGAAGATGACGCGCCTGCACCAGATCGTCAGATAACCTGCAGTAGCAAAGTGTAGATTCTTTTAACTCCAACTCTTCCAGCCGGCTAGAAGCCTTGGGCCTCGTACTGGTGAACCTGTAAACCTGCCAAAGATGTAGAAGACAAGAACAAAACAACCCAAATTAGCCCTTTCAATAATATAGCATCAATTCTCAAAGAACTTAAGGACATCAAAAGGAAAGGGGATTACCAGGGAGTTTTTGGTTTTTTAACCCCTCTGGGCGTTTTTAAAAGATTAGGAGGATGTTTGGATGCTTAGAGAACAGTGAGAAAACGTGGAGAAAGAGGAGGGACAATGCTTTGATTGAGGAAAAACCAGGGAAGAACTTAAGCATGCAATGAACTTGAAAGACTAAAACCGAAGTACTCCCTTGATCATGAGATGGATGAACGTGGGAAGCAGTTCCTCTTGGATGAAGATGGCTCCTGAGTTCGGCAGCACTTCGTCATGAATTTCAAAATCCTCCTCCTTTTTGCAATGAAGTCAAGGGTTCTATTTATAGACCCTCAAACTCTTAGGTCGAGCAGAGGATAATCCAGCAAGATAAAGGGATAACTCTTAGCAAATCCTCGAAGATAATATCACCAAGAGTCCATAGAATCAAACAGAAGGTTCTGAGGATCAGATTTGAAAGAGATATCGTCAATCCAAACCCTTATCTTCGGCCACGGAGTAGCAGAGAAAAGGCCTGAACTGCCAGGACTCTCTGAAGGAAGTAACGGTTGCACGACAGACCGCCACTTGGAAATAACGCACCAAGGAACATCCGTCACTATCAACCTTATCCCTAAAAGATAAGATCAACGGGAAGAAGACCCAACAAGTTGGACTCTTCAAGGAAGCAACGGCCAAGGCATAGGGCGTCAGAATGAAACAACGGCTGCACGACAGACCGTTATTATCAACGTGTAATCAAAAGGATAAGCTTAAAAATGAGGCCTTAAGCCTTAGGACTCTTCAAAGAGTAACGGTCCAGGACCCATCCGTCAGAATGAAACAACGCGCCTAGGACCGACCGTTATTATCATTGAGGTTCAAAAAAATGAAATGAAGGGGCTTGCTAAGATTCATCCAATGAAACGCCACCAGGAGCCATGTCCGATCAAAGAGTTAAGACCCGAGAAATAGGCTTCAACCAATCAAGAGATTCAATGAAGAGTGAATGACTTGGAGCATCATATAGAATGAATAAGGAGATGACCCAACTTATTGGGTATAAAATGGGTGTCAACAGATGCCCCCTTCTTAACGTCCTCTTTGCAGGGGAACGAGCGGAGGTGAAGCGAAAGCGAAATGGAACATAGAGATGTAGCGAAAATGAAGCGGAGTGGATCAAAAAGAGGGCGTTAAGGTAAACGACACCCGTTCTCAACCAACAAGCGATAGGAATTTTCTGGAAAGCTTCAAAACTGATCACAAGGAAATAGCCAACCAAAGGATGCAAGTCTGGAGGAGCTAATAACTAAGGAAAGGAAACACGGCTAGCCGCCGGAGGCAACGGAAAGACCAAGAGACTAAACTCCAGACAGGAATCTTCAGCCAACCAGATCAAGTGAGCAGATCGAAGGAAAACCTTCTAATTCAGAGTGGAATAATTCTCCTTATCCGAGATCAAGAACGCAGCTATTCACCATCACTTGAGATACTTTGAATGGATGAAGCTTCATGAATGCTCAAAGAATACGTATGATGCATGCTGGGCTCAAGGAAAAGAAATCATCAAAGCAAATGCAAAAGAAAGATAAAATATCAAATACTCGAGAATAATATTGCTAGACCAGAGAAATTTGGGTTAGGATACCATCTGTTGGTGTTCAATGCCCGCAAATAATTACATCTATGCTTTGCACAATAGTTCTCATGATCATGGCTTCAAAGATCAACTCAAAATCTGATTTTTAGGCATCCCATATTGCGCAAACTAGGTCTATTGCCATGATAGACTCTCCCTCGATCAAAACATGGAAGGATAAACCCTAAATTGTTGGTGTTCAATGCCCGCAAATAATTACATCTATGCTTTGCACAATAGTTCTCATGATCATGGCTTCAAAGATCTACTCAAAATCTGATTTTTAGGCATCCCATATTGCTCAAACTAGGTCTATTGCCATGATAGACTCTCCCTCGATCAAAACATGGAAGGATAACATCAAATATGGGTAGATTACTTCAAAGAGATCTTGTCGTTTCTGTTTCTTCTTGCAAAAGAAATGGCGTCCAACCCTGTTGATGTAAATTAAAATAGCGACTCCCTGAGAGGTCGCCCATTCTTATTTCCTTTTTTTGATATTTTTCATTTTTCCATAAATGAAGGAAATGGCGACTGTTCAGACAGTCGCTAATTCTTTTTCCATTTTTTTCTTCATTTTCTGCATAAATGAATGAGTGCCCGCTCAAGCTGTCGCTATATCATTTTTCATCAATTAGCTCCTAGTGAACGGTCGCACATTCTCTTCCCAAAGAATTCGCGTCAACTTCAAAGGCCGCAGATCCCTCTTTATTTTCCAACTTTTCTCCTTTTTCTAAATTCAGAAAATGAATTTGCGTCCGTTGATGCAGTCGCTAATTCTTCTTTTTATTTTTTCTTTTTTTGGTCAAACAAATGGGCGCCCGTTTGCTCAGTCACTATTTCTTTTTTCCACAAATGGGCGTCTGATCAACAGGTCGTTATTTCCTGAAAATTAAGAAAATTTAAATAATCAATATATTTCCAAAAAAAATATTTCTCAAATATTTGTGTAAATTCTTGAATATATCTCACATGGTTATTTTCACTGTATGTAATATGTGTTCTTGTAGCCCAGGAATAACGTGATAGCACACCAAAAATAGGGACAAAATGATAGCACACCAAAAATGATAGCACAACATCGATTCGGATCTATTACTAAGTCATTGACAAAATTTCCACATTCAAGAAATCCACCTTTTAGACCACCTTTTAGACATGAGAATGTTGTTTCTTACAGATATGTCTTGAAGCCAAGGGGAGCAAATGGAACTTGGATAGCGGCAGTTCAAGACATATGACAGGGGCAAGAAGGTGTTCTCTACATTACAAGACAAGGATGGAGGTTCGGTTGCATTTGGAGGCAAGGATAAAAGTAAAATCATTAGAATCGACAATATAGGTAAGAATTCTAAAATTCTTATCGAAAATGTGCTTTTGGTAAAAGGTTTAAATCACAATCTCTTGAGCATAAGCCAGTTGTGTGACAAGAGTTTTAAAATTATTTTTGATAAAACCCACTGTCTTGTCATAAATAAAACCTCTAATGAAATCAGATTCATCGGCAAGAGAAGCAATAATGCCTACACTATTGATCTAGATGATGTTTTCGGTGATGACATGTGCTTGGTAGCTAACAATCATGAAAAATGCTTGGCTATGGCACCGAAGACTAGGTCATGCTAGTTTTGGAGTAATCTCCAAGTTATCTAAACATGACTTAGTAAATGGTTTACCAAAATTAAAATTTGAAAGTGATAAAATCTATGAGGCTTGCACAAAAGGAAAGCAACACGCATATCTTTTAAAAATAAGAACATTGTTTCTACCTCCCGACCTTTGGAATTGCTGCATCTCGATTTGTTTGTCCCAACTAGGACATCCATCCTAGGAGTTACATGGTTGCTATTTTTATCCAATAAAAATGATGCATTGATGGAATTTCAAGTGTTTTGCAGGAAAATCCAAAATGATAGAGGCTATCTTATCTCTACTATCCAAAGTGATCATGGTGGTGAATTTGAAAATCATGAGTTCATCAATTTCTGTGAAGAGCATGGGTATACGCAGAACTTCTAATCACCAAGGACGCCCCAACAAAATGGAGTGGTGGAGAGAAAAAATAGAACATTGATAGACATGGCACGGACTATGCTAAGTGAAAATTCTCTACCAAAATATTTTTGGGCTGAGGCGGTAAGTACAGCATGTTACATCATCAACGGGGCAATGGTAAGGCCCATTTTGAAGAAAACTCCCTATGAGCTCTACAAGGGTAAGAAATCAAATATTTCCCATCTTAAACCCTTTGGATGTTCATGTTTCATCCTGAACAATGGTAAGTCCAATCTAGGTAAGTTTGATGAGAAAAGTGACAAGGGAACTTTCCTAGGCTATGCACTTAACTCTAGAGCTTATCGAGTGTTTAATAAATGAACTTTGGTTGTTGAAGAAAGTCCTCATGTGATTTTTGATGAATCTGAATTAAAACTGAATACTCAAATTGTGGATGCAGGAGAAGCCCCCAAAAATTCAACTAATGCTTGAACATCTAAAGCCAAGGATGAACCAAAGGAATGAATACCCAGCAAGAGTGAAGAAGATGAAGATCCTTCAATTAAGACACTGCAAGAGCAGCAAGTACAGCACCTCGACTTGCCTAGCACCTCTATGTTCTTAAAGGATCATCCGACTGAAAACATAATCGATAATCCTCAAGATGGGGGTAAGAACTAGAGCATATCTAAGGCAAGTAGAAGAAGAGGATTTGATAGCCTTAATCTCACAAGAAGAGCCTAAGGACATTCATGAAGATCTTCAAAATGAATTCTGGATCCAGGCTATGCATGAAGAGTTGCACCAGTTTGAAAGAAACCAGGTGTGGACTCTAGTGCCACGACCTAAGAATCAATCCATTATCGGAACCCGATGGGTTTTCAGAAATAAGATAAATGATACGGGATTGGTTGTAAGGAACAAGGCCCGGCTTGTGGCCCAAGGGTATATCCAGGAGATGGGTATTGATTTTGATGAGTCATTTGCACCGGTTGCTCGTCTAGAAGCAGTCCAGATTTTATTATCTTATGCTTGCTCATCTAACTTCAAATTATTTCAAATGGATGTTAAATCTATGTTTTTAAATGGGTATATCAAAGAGGATGTCTTTGTAGAACAACCTCCAGGTTTTGAAGACCCCAAACATCCATAACATGTGTACAAGCTCCAGAAGGCCTTGTACGGACTGAAGCAAGCACCAAGGGCATAGTATGAACGGCTCACCTCATTTCTGATTGAAAATGGTTTCAAGAGAGGTAAGGTTGATCGAACACTTTTCACAAGGAAATCAGGTAAAGATATATTAGTAGTTCAAGTGTATGTGGATGACATAATTTTTGGAGCTACTAATAATACTTTATGTGATGAATTTGCAGAAATTATGCAAGGAGAATTTGAGATGAGCTTAATGGGTGAGAATTCAAGAAAGGAGACCTGGTCATGGTCAAGAAAAGGGAAGTCATGGCTTCCAATCCAAAGGGTAAACTTGCTGCTAACTGGCTGGGTCCATACGTAGTCCAGAGGGTCTACGAGGGCGGAGCCTACGTGGTTGTCAACCATCGGGGGGAAATTCAATTCTCGCCACTCAATGGGAAACATCTGAAACTCTATCATGCCGCACCACTGCCTGCTGAGGGAGTGGCGAATGCATAGATAAATGAAGACTGATGACAATTAGGAGGGCCACTCTCCTTTGCTACATACCAACATCGATCCAAATCTTCCATCCGGATTAGATGATGAAACCCTATTCTTCTTTGCATTGGGGTTACCCCATGATAAAACTCACTCACCTTTTCGGAGAATGGCTTTAGGCCGAGCTGCTACATACCAACATCGATTCGGATCTCCCATCCAGATTAAGTGATGAAACCCCATTCCTCTCTGCGTTGGTGTTTACCTCACATCAACGATAAAACCCGCTCACCTTTTCGGCGAATGGCTTTAGGCCCGAGCTGCTACATACCAACATCAATCCAGATCTCCCATCCGGATGAGATAATGAGACCTTATTCTTCCTTATGTCAATAATAAAAAAAAAGAGAGAAAGAATAAGAAGAGAAAAAAAAAGAAGAAAAAATGGGGCTTAAAATGGAGGTGCCCCGCCGGACTTGTCCAAAACATCTCAGACGAGTGCAAAAATGGCCAAAACCCAGCTATGGTGAAAACCCGAAAGGGCACTGTAGGTAAAATCGGGTACCCCGCCACGTGAAAATCCGAAAGGGCACGTGGGCAAAAGTAAGAGGGGGCTGGCTTCGGCGAAAACCCGAAAGGGCGCTTGAGTCAGTAATGTGGTAATTTAAAGTTCCCTTTTTCACCCTTCCTGATAAAACTCCGAGAAAGATGGTCATCATAAAGTCCCATCGGAAATTCTGTCCAACTATCTTTCGGCCCTTGTCATCATTGACAAGATCGGTCGGCTTACTCCTTTAACTTGGACCTTTCATCCTTGTTAAATGAATCTACCCCTCCGGCAAATGGCTTTAGGCCACAGCTACAACCCGTCAGCGTCAGTTCAGACCTTCCGCCTGGACTGCATGAAGAAATATCATCCTTCTTTGTGTTGATGTCTACCCCACATCAACGATAAAACTTATGTACATATTTCCCAGTGAATGGCCCCATGCCTGAACTGCTACACAGCAACGTCACTCAGACCCTCCGTCCGAGTAGACGATGAAACCACTCTCCTTTGCGTTAATGTTTATCCCCACACCAACGATAAGATCCACATCCCCGGCAAACAGCTTCATGCCCAAGCCGCCATCCACCAGCTTCAGTTCAGACCTTCCGTCTAAATTGCATGAGGAAGCCCTACTCTCCTTTGCATTGATGTTTACCCCGCATCAATGAATGGCATACACTCTAATAACGACGTGAGAATCAAAATAATAATAATAATAATAATAATAAAAAGAGAATGAGAAATGGGGCTTAAAATAGAGGTGCCCTGCTGGACTTGTCCAAAACATCTTGGACGAGTGCAAAAATGG
Source organism: Amorphophallus konjac (assembly GCA_022559845.1). NCBI lineage: Eukaryota > Viridiplantae > Streptophyta > Magnoliopsida > Alismatales > Araceae > Amorphophallus > Amorphophallus konjac. The sequence continues at coordinate 213,071,413 of CM040122.1, forward strand.
CAAACAACCTGGCTGTGGTGAAAACCCGAAATGGCCCTACGGGCAAAATTGGGTACCCCGTCACGTGAAATCCTGAGAGGGCGCATGGACAAAAGCAAGAGGGGGATGGCTCCGGTGAAAACCCGAAAGGGCACTTGGGTCAGTAATGTGGTAATGTAAAAGGTTCACTTCATGAATCTCCTTCGGCAGCACATCCACCGCATGTCCCACCGATGATGAAACCCCGTTGGTCATGAGGCATATCGTCTCGATCAATGCTAAAGCCCATCTCAGAGTAGACCTTCCGTCTGTTCCAATGAAACCCTTCCACTTTCTGTTCGAGACCCACCATGGTAAAACCTATCCAGTTTAGATCTTACATCTATTCTGATGAAACCTATCATATGTCCCACCGTGATGAAACCTGTTATTGATCGATTGGCACATTGCCCGATCAATGATGAAACCTATCTGGCTTAGACCTCACATCTATCCCCATGAAACCTATGAAATCCTTACGTCGATATAAACCCAATACCGATGATGAAACCTGATGTTGATCGATTGGCACACTGCCCGATCAGCGATGAAACTTATCCGGCTTAGCCCTTACGTCTATCCCGATGAAACCTATGAAATCCTTGCATTGGTATGAACCCAATACCGATGATGAAACCTGCTATTGATCGATTGGCGCACTACCCGATCAGCGATAAAACTTATCCGGCTTAGACCTTACGTCTATCCCGATGAAACCTATGAAATCCTTGCATTGGTATGAAACCAATACCGATGATGAAACCTGCTATTGATCGATTGGCGCACTGCCCGATCAACAATGAAACCTATCCGGTTTAGACCTTACGTCTGTCCCGATGAAACTGATAGAACTCCTTGCATTGGTATAAACCCGATACCGGTGACGAAATCAGCTACTGGTGGAGTGGCACATTGCCTGATCGATGCTGAAACCCATCCAGGGTATACCTTCCGTCTGGATAGATGATGAAATACTATTCCTTTGCGTTAATGTAAAACCCCAGATTCACGATGAAACCTACATTCCCAGCGAACGGCTTCGTGCCCAAGCTGCTACACACGTTCTCAAGTTAACCCGGACCTTCCGTCTGGATAGATAATGAAATCCCATTCCTTTGCGTTAATGTTAAACCCCCACATTAATGATGAAACCTACATTCCCAGCGAACGGCTTCGTGCTTAAGCTGCTACACACATTCTCGTGTAAATCTGGACCTTCCGTCTGGATAGATGATGAAATCCTATTCCTTTGCGTTGATGTCAATCCCCATATTAACGATTATGGTCATGCTTCCAGCGAACGGCTTCCTGCCTAAGCCGTAAAACACACTCAAGTCGACCCAGGCCTTCCGCCCGGGTGGACGATGAAACCCCATACCCCTTGCATTAATGTTAACACCCACATCAATGACGATGCATACACAAGTTGAGCACATGGATTAACAATTTACAAAGCCAAAGTCCTAGTGCAACAAAAAAAAAGAGAGACAAAATTGGACTAAAAATAGAGATGCTACGCCGGGCTTGTTCAGGCATTCTGAACAAGGGCAAAAATGGCCAAAACCCAGTTGTGGTGAAAACCCGAAAGGGCACTGCAGGCAAAATCGGTTACCCCGCCACGTGAAAACTTGAAAGGGCGCGTGGGCAAAAGCAAGAGGGGGCTGGCTCCGGTGAAAACCCGAAAGGGCACTTGGGTCGGTAATATGGTAATTTAAAAAGTTCCATGCCAATGGCATGCTACCTTCATCTCCCGCCATTTACAAGAACCTTCCATCTGTCGCTCGACATCTTGTCCGATTAGCGATAAAACCCTCGCAGGATAGACCTTACGTCTGCCCTGATGAAGTCTTCATACCTCTTTCAAAAGTCCCACCGACGATAAAACCCATCACCACTCTTATGAAACTAGCTAGTGATCGACCGGCACACTTCCCGATCAACGATGAAACCTATCCAGTTTAGACCTTACGTCTATTCTGATGAAACTTATGAAATTCCTTTGCATGGATATAAACCCAATATCGATGATGAAACCAGCTATTGATCGACCGGCACCTTGCCCGATCAATGATGAAACACATCCAGGATAGACCTTCCGTCTATTCTGATGAAACTTATGAAATTCCTTTGCATCGATATAAACCCAATATCGATGATAAAACCAGCTATTGATTGACCGGCACCTTGTCCAATCAATGATGAAACCTGTCTAGGTCAGACCTTACGTCTTTCCTGATGAAAACCACATATGCTCTCATGTCCTACCCGTGATAAAGATTACCCAGTCTAGACCTTACGTCTATTCTGATGAAACCTATAAAACCTCTTTGCATCGATATAAATCCAATATCGATGATAAAATCATCCACTGGTCGATTGGCACATTGTCCCGATCAGTTTTCACAACCTACCCGGGATGGACCATTAGCCCGTTCTAGATGATACTCTAACCCTTTTCATTCACATTTCTGCAAATAATCTCCCTTGCGGCACATATGGCCGAAGAAGACATTTGCTGCTACCAACGGAGTTCAGTTTAAGCACCCTCCGGATACCGTCACGTGGTGGAGCGAGTTCCCCATCCTTTCCCTGAAAGGGTGGACGCTCTCCTGCTAAGTACGGGTTATTCGCATGAGGATTGCTAAAACCGCTACCAAATCGCCATGAAGCAATGATAGTACAGCAAGTAAAGAACAATTATACATGGGACCAGCATAAAGATTCTTTTTCACTATATGAGAAAGAAAAAGAGTACAAGGGGAGCCCCTGTGGGGGGAATTGTATTACAAAAAAAAGGAGGGAGAATAGATGTTCACTGGCGCCGGAATATGTCTTCGAAGACCAGAAGACCCACATACGGAGCATCCCCCAACTCATGTAGACGAGCCTCCTCCTCCTGTAGCCGAGCGGACTCGTCCTGAAAAGATGCCACATGCCCCTCCAACAGAGCTATTTCCTCCATGAACTGTGGTCGGGAGTTTGTTATCGGTGGCAGTTCAGCCAGTTCAACCTCTAGAATGCTCATTCGGTTGCGTATGAATTGCTCCCGCTGTGTCAGAGACTGCAGCTGGCCTGGGCGCTCCTGAAGGATAGAGCTCATTCTCTCCAGCTCAGATTTGCACTCTACCTTCTGCAACTTCAAAGATGCCAGTCTCTCAAACATAATGTGTGCCAAGAAGTCCCGGCGATGTACAAATTTCAACAGCAACAGGACACGATGGGCCCATATTTCCAGGGGACAGCCCATCGCCTACAAACCAGCGGTGAAACGTTCGGCTATCTCTTTCAGCTACAGATAAGTCAGCCCACGCTGGGACCCCACTAATTGGCGCAGCATGTCCAGATTTTGCCAAACGAAGCTCTCGGATGAAGCAAAGCCGAAGGAAGTGGAGGGGGTTACTTCAAAAGTCACCTCACTGTCAATGTCGGCCCATAATGTGACATCCGGCTGGAAGGAGGAAGATGGCAGATCTACTGAAGGGGCTAACTGGGCCTTCTCTATAACCTCTTGCAGGGCTGAATGTTCTTCCACCGCCAGCTCCTCAAGGACTGCTGTCTGAATGCTCGGAGGAGAAGTGCTAGGGAGTGCTGGGGCTGTCCCATCATGGGTCTCTAGTACGATGGCTGCATCTTCAATGCTCTCTTCCCGGGGTACCCTCTCCTCCAACTCTGAAACCTTGGAGATTGCTTCTGGGCCAGTTATGGATAACAGGCCAGCCTCTGCAGCAGTTGCCTCCAGCTCGGCCATCTCTTCTGCGGCGGCTACTTCCTTCAGTAATGAGGCCGCAGTGGCTATGACTCGAAGGGGCAGGGGATCAATCTCCATAATCGTCGTTGTAGGGACCGCTGATTCAGGTGAAATAGTCATCACTGCGGCCGGGACAAAAGCAGAACCCCTAGCTGGGTCCGCCTCGACTCTGAAATCTAAAACTCGGATAAGAGCCGAGCTCTCCCCTGAGGCTCCCAAGTCCAATGATGCTAGGTCCGTGGAAGATTGTATCCTCATCGGCACGGGACGAACAATTCCTGAAATACCCCCACAGGTTGTTGACAGAATTGGGATAATAGCCAAAGCTTCAGATGGAATGATCTCAGAAGCTGCAGTTGTTACTAGGCTGGTGACAGCAGGTTCCTACGAACAAGTCAAGATGACATCAGGCAATGAATGAAAGAAAGAAAAAACCGGTGAAATGACGAGGTATGGGAAGAAAAGAGAAGAGACTCACTCTCAATGTGATGTCGATGTCTTCGAAAGAGTGCAGAGGAGAGGAAAGCTCCCCAACTGAAGCAACAAAGGGAGGGGTTATGTCTGCTTCAGTGTCCAGACCGGCGAACTCTTCTTGTAGCTCCTCCTCAAAAGACAACACCAACAATTTGGGAGGATGGAACAGCGAAAGAATTTCGGCAGATGTGGACGGAACCTCTAATTTGGAGATATCCGCCTAGCTGTCTCTAAAACCTGCTTCTTCTTCCTCTGCATCAGAGGGGGTCACAGAGCTGCTGGAAGATATTTCCACACTATCCACGGGCTGGGCTTTTGTTCACGGAGCATGCCGAGAGGAGGACTGGGTAACTATGCTCCTCGCAGGGACGATGCCCCTTTTCGTCTGGGTTTTATGACCCTCCTGTGGCTGAGGCACATCTCGAGCTGCTACTATGACCCCAGCCTCCTCTCCGGCCGTCACTGCAGTGAAAAGCTTGTAAGAGAGATGACAGAAGAATAATTGAAATGTGCAAGAAGATATGAGAAAGCACGCTTAACCTCCACCTCACTAGCCGGCGTGGGAGAGGGCAACCTGGTGTCCACCATAGAAGGCGCTATAATCGGCTCTTGGGCTGTACAAAAAGGGGAAGGGTCGGATTCAAAGATCTTTTTGAAATTCAGCAAAGAAGATAATGAAAGATACAGCTGCAAGTTATCGATGTTACCCTCGGCGGGTGTCTGGGCGGCCTCCCTCTGAGATTCGAACTCATCAAATGAGGGGATATCAGGGAGAGGGGTCCCAGTGTCCGTCACTGTCAAGGACGGCTGCCGAGCATGAACTTTTTGGGCCTTCTTGGCCTTCACAACTGCGGCCTTAACTGCAGAAGTTTTCCTTTTCTTGCCCGGAGGCAGGGGAGTAGTGGTCGGTGCTGCTGTAGGAATTTCAAAATAAGCGGGCTTCTCAGCCTGTGCAATGATCTTCCTGTAAAGTCCTTGCCACTTTATATCTAACCTGTCTGTTGAAGACACATAAAGAGCAATGAAAACCGATGAATGCAGAGTTCAACACTGAGCAGAAGACACTATAGTCAGAAAAGAAAAAAAACCGTACTTGTCGGGCCATCATAGAAAGTGGAAAGCGGCCAGTATAGATAAGCCACCTCCTTTGAGCGGGAGGCAGACTCCTTAATGAGCTAGCAGACGTCACCGACCGTCTGACACTTCTCCACTAATGTGGCCAAATTACTGTGACCGTGAAAATCAAGACAGCGAAACAGGTCAAGGTGATCCATACCCCAGCCGTCAACATAATGAAAAGAAACGAATAACGGCTTATTCAAGATGCCAGCTATCGGGCTTTCTACAGATAGCCCATGAACAATCAACAAAATAAACAGCCAAGACGTGTGCTTATAATACGTCTGAGTTCGATCTTCCCGGCACACAAATGTCCTGTAGGGATGAAATCTGTTTGTCGGACCCTTCCAAGGGACTGCTGTTGGGAGCGGCTCTTCAACAGGGAATGGATACTGTTGCGCCTCCAGCTGGGCACTCCCCACATGGCATAAATGCCTTAAATTCTTTACAAAAGTGTCTTCATTAATAGCAGCAAAGACCGGAGTGGGTGGCTCAGAGCCTTCTTCTTTCAAGGTCCGGCGTTTGGCCAAATAAATCTCTGCCTCTCTCGGGTGCTGTGAATAAATCCTTTTCAGATGGGCCTCGGTGATGTCAAATACTGGCCCGGGTTGTTGCTTCAAGAAAGAACGCTCGGCCACGTCCCAGAATGCACCCCTGCCATCCCTGTAAAAGTTGGTCCGAATGTTCCACCATTTGATGTACTCTGATGTAACACGGGGAACACGGTTAGAAATGGTCGGAACTCTGAAAGCTGCGCCATCTTGGAGATGAAAGAAATCCCACCATAACCGGCCGTCACCAACAATTGTGGACCCGTGCTTGGCCCGACTGTCCAGAGGGAACTGAGCGACTGATGTGGGGATGTGCTGGTCATAGCCGAAGTTTCTCCCAAAGTGGAATGGGTAATATGGTTCCAAAAGAAGCAGGCCACCTTTTCTGAAGACTAAAACACTGGGTCGGATAGCCATGGCACACATGACCAGCTCTGGCTCCAGAATAGACCGAACGGCATTAGCCCCTGAGATAGGATGCACATAGGTCTCTACCTCTTTCATCTTACATTCTCTCTGAGGATGGACCAAAGGAGCTGAACCTGCTGCCAAGCTCCAGAAATGAATGCTGCCAGGGGCGTCTACTGGTACCCTTACCAACCTGCACCTTATCTTGAACAGCTGATCGGAAAAAGAGCCAGGTTCGGCACTTGCAAACTCGATCATCCTGGGCAACAATGTATCTGACTGTAAAGTTCTGGGAGCCAGCTCGGGAAACGGACTACACACCCAAGCATTGAAGAAATGAAATGGACCCACGGTCCTCAAAGAGCGGGGAGTCCGATGCTTATACAGGTCCCCTAGTGATTTGTAAATCAAGCATAAAGCCACCGGGCAGAGTGATAACCTCATCCCCCAGGCCATTTGGCAGGCCGGGTATATGGCTTCTGGCCGGATAATCGTCTCATCCCCTTGAGGGAGAGCGAAGGTGCACAACCAAAACGTGAAATAAGCCGCACAATGTGTGATAGGGTCCACCCCTGCCGGGTTCGGACCATCTCCGCCTACACGGCGCAGTGAAGATGGCAGCGTTGACTTGTAATGGGGAGTCCTTATCTGCTTACTGGCAGTTGGACCCACAGAAGGGAAGTCTGCATACTTTAAAGGACCGCCGAAGAAATACTGGATCCACTGTCCTATCCGGACCCATAGCTTGCTGCTTTACTCCCTGTTGATTTTACTTTGCCTATCTATCTTTTCTTGGGTGGTTTTGAATAATGAAACGACAAGCAAGTAATCAAAGATCCGCTCTTAACCTATGAACATGTGATCATGAACCTAGGCAATCAAAGCTAGCTCTAGCATGGGCATGCTATCTCGCTCAAACTACGCTAAAGCAGAGGGAAAACACACGCCGGGGCGTGGAGCAAAAGAATAAATAAAACACACCGCAAGGGGTGGAGCAAGCAAGGAAATAAAAGAGATATGTGATGTATGAGAAAGCTAATGCCCAAGACTAAGGAAAGATGTGATCGCCACCAAAGTAAAAATAAGCACAAGACCTGTAAATACCTTGGAAATAGGTGGATGAAGCACCCGCCCACGGGAGAGAAAACCAAAGAGAACCTGCAGGTCAGCTAGAAATAATGGCCAGGACCCTGGGCGTTACTTGGAAAGTAACGGCCACCCGATAGACCGCCAGGAGAAGATGACGCGCCTGCACCAGACCGTCAGATAACCTGCAGTAGCAAAGTGTAGATTCTTTTAACTCCAACTCTTCCGGCCGGCTAGAAGACTTGGGCCTCGTACTGGTGAACCTGTAAACCTGCCAAAGATGTAGAAGACAAGAACAAAACAACCCAAATTAGCCCTTTCAATAATATAGCATCAATTCTCAAAGAACTTAAGGACATCAAAAGGAAAGGGGATTACCGGGGAGTTTTTGGTTTTTTAACCCCTCTGGGCGTTTTTAAAAGATTAAGAGGATGTTTGGATGCTTAGAGAACAGTGAGAAAACGTGGAGAAAGAGGAGGGACAATGCTTTGATTGAGGAAAAACCAGGGAAGAACTTAAGCATGAAATGAACTTGAAAGACTAAAACCGAAGTACTCCCTTGATCATGAGATGGATGAACGTGGGAAGCAGTTCCTCTTGGATGAAGATGGCTCCTGAGTTCGGCAGCACTTTGTCATGAATTTCAAAATCCTCCTCCTTTTTGCAATGAAGTCAAGGGTTCTATTTATAGACCCTCAAACTCTTAGGTCGAGCAGAGGATAATCCAGCAAGATAAAGGGATAACTCTTAGCAAATCCTCGAAGATAATATCACCAAGAGTCCATAGAATCAAACAGAAGGTTCTGAGGATCAGATTTGAAAGAGATATCGTCAATCCAAACCCTTATCTTCGGCCACGGAGTAGCAGAGAAAAGGCTTGAACTGCCAGGACTCTCTGAAGGAAGTAACGGCTGCACGATAGACCGCCACTTGGAAATAACGCACCAAGGAACATCCGTCACTATCAACGTTATCCCTAAAAGATAAGATCAACGGGAAGAAGACCCAACAAGTTGGACTCTTCAAGGAAGCAACGGCCAAGGCATAGGGCGTCAGAATGAAACAACGGCTGCACGACAGACCGTTATTATCAACGTGTAATCAAAAGGATAAGCTTAAAAATGAGGCCTTAAGCCTTAGGACTCTTCAAAGAGTAACAGTCCAGGACCCATCCGTCAGAATGAAACAACGCGCCTAGGACCGACCGTTATTATCATTGAGGTTCAAAAAAATGAAATGAAGGGGCTTGCTAAGATTCATCCAATGAAACGCCACCAGGAGCCATGTCCGATCAAAGAGTTAAGACCCGAGAAATAGGCTTCAACCAATCAAGAGACTCAATGAAGAGTGAATGACTTGGAGCATCATATAGAATGAATAAGGAGATGACCCGACTTATTGGGTATAAAATGGGTGTCAACAGATGCCCCCTTCTTAACGTCCTCTTTGCAGGGGAACGAGCGGAGGTGAAGCGAAAGCGAAATGGAACATAGAGATGTAGCGAAAATGAAGCGGAGTGGATCAAAAAGAGGGCGTTAAGGTAAACGATACCCGTTCTCAACCAACAAGCGATAGGAATTTTCTGGAAAGCTTCAAAACTGATCACAAGGAAATAGCCAACCAAAGGATGCAAGTCTGGAGGAGCTAATAACTAAGGAAAGGAAACACGGCTAGCCGCCGGAGGCAACGGAAAGACCAAGAGACTAAACTCCAGACAAGAATCTTCAGCCAACCAGATCAAGTGAGCCGATCGAAGGAAAACCTTCTAATTCAGAGTGGAATAATTCTCCTTATCCGAGATCAAGAACGCAGCTATTCACCATCACTTGAGATACTTTGAATGGATGAAGCTTCATGAATGCTCAAAGAATACGTATGATGCATGCTGGGCTCAAGGAAAAGAAATCATCAAAGCAAATGCAAAAGAAAGATAAAATATCAAATACTCGAGAATAATATTGCTAGACCAGAGAAATTTGGGTTAGGATACCATCTGCAACCACGGCGTGCAAGATAGAACCATCGTCCCCAAACTTATTCCAATCTAACAGCCTATCCAACGATTAAGCATGTGAAGTTAGATCATCATCATTTTTGTTTAAGGGGAACATCAGATCCTGGAACACATGAATGACCAGCCGGTTCTCGAGATAATATCGTAGATAACATATAGTAATGCATTAAGGGATAAGGGAATGAGATACAAATACCTGACTTACCTGCTTGACGAACGGTAAAGCAGGATTTCGTTCATAAATTCCTTCATGGAAGATATGTTAGCCAAAAAAAATAAATATGATCATGAATCAAGGCATAACCATTTGTACGTGCGAGAAGCATCAACAATGAATATTCTGACAGAATATGGAATCATTTTGACATCCAACAGACCATTTAATTCATCAAGAAACTTGCAAGTTTGTAACGGTCTGATGAAAGGGCGTTACATCAAGTAACGGACCATCCCTAGTCCGTCATAAACCAGGCGGTTCACATTCTTCAATAAAACAGTCCAATCATATGTAACGGTCATATCCAGACGTGTCAGAAGGATGTAACGGCCAGACGATAGACCGTCATATTTCCTGAGCATTCAAAAAAATAACAATCGAACGGTCACGGCCCATTATTCCACATTCAAGCAATCAAAACGCCCAAAACTCAAACCGAGAGAAACCACCGACGACCACCTTTTAGACATCCAAAATCTTAGCATTATTAGCGGGCTGTGGCGGGGAATGTCTATCTCTCAAGCGGTCCTCTCATACCTCTATGAAGGACTTAGCTCGGCTTGCCTAGGAGGACTTTTGTTCGGCTCCATGATACTCCTTGAGTGCTGGATGGGAGTGAGAATGAAATTCCAACAAAAGGAAGACATAACTTCAGCTAGCCGAATCATCGGGAGCCACTGTCTCTTCTTCAATGGAGGGGCATTTAGATACTCTTCTCAGGTCGAATGCAAGACGGCAGATAAGAAAACGCGGGATGAATGGCGCCTCTTCTTCAACACTCCACCAATGGACAAGTTCATCATGTGACCAAGAATCCTTCGAAGCACTCTTCTTAAAATACCGCGGCGTCAAAGATTGGACCTGCAGCTAGTGGGGAATACCACCATGGCGATCTACAACCCGCACCGGTGCCATCTTCAGATCGGACTTCCAAGAACCCAAGCTCCTGCACTATCACACTACCATCCCCTTCTACAAAGGAAGATGGGGACCGAGGAAGATGAAAGAGCAGTACGGAACGCGCTGACCATGTGGGAGATCAGCAAGGTGCGCCCGTGGCGAGAAGAAGTTGAAGAGGACGACGCAGCACGCCGTAATTACGTGATAGAGTTGAGAAGAATCCGCCCTCTTGCGGATAAGAAATTAAATGTGCCTTGATTTTATTTTGTTCATGAAAGAAGTTGTTTGTTATTAACAATCAAAGTTGGAATCTTTATGAATGTTATATTTCGTTTAATCTTGCTTGAATGAGATGATATTGCTTCAACTGAACGGATGTGAGTTTTGTGGTTTGAATGGCCAGAGTGGTGTGAAGACGCAGAGCCTCTGGAGGATGTAACGGATGGGCGGTGGGCCGCTGTAAAGAAACGACGGCCTGACGATGAGCCGTCAGAATGAAAGCATTATCAATCCTGCTCTCTGAAGCAAGCGACGGATGGGAGATGGGCCGTTATATGGAAGTGATGGTATAGACCAGGCCGTCAGAGGGACAAATGTTTTGATGAAATAAAAGCCCACGCTTGAAGGAAGTGACGGCCGAAAGAAGACCGTTATATTCATGTGGCGGTTTGGAATTGATGCGTTACAACCTTTGACCTGCATTTTTGTGAATTATCACTTCGAACTTGTCCTGCTACCTGTACACATTCCAACATGAAACAAGTTAGATCTGTTCTTAGACTCAACCCCTTGCCTTGAAGCAAGTTAGACAGTGACCATTTCTTGATATTTGGTCAAGGGGTGGAGCCTTATTAAATAGGCGGAAAAGCATAATGAAAATGCAATGCATGCTATGCACATGATGGAGTTTTGGAAAACATCTAATTTTTGTGGGATTTTCGCAGATATTTGGTTTTTTTGGATTTTGAAAATATTTGGCGTTTTTGGATTTTTAAAAATATTTGATGTTTTTGGATTTTGAGAATATTTGATGTTTTTGGATTTTGAGAATATTTGATGTTTTTAGATTTTGCAAATATTTGATGTTTTTGGATTTTTAAAATATTTGATGTTTTTGGATTTTGAAGAACCAGTGCCTGCCCAGTAACACGATCTCTTCCTTGTTCAGAATCAGAAGTCCCGAGGTTGGTGTGTAATACGGGTGACAATCCCTGGCCAAGGCCTACTTCTCATGACGATGTTTTTAACAAGGCCATACCCAAGGTACTAATCTTGGTCCTAAAAGAAAAAAGGAACACGGGGGTAAGCTTAGGCCAGATATGGAAGTTTTTAGGACTTGATTTCTTCACCGTACAACCCTGTTAGGGATTTGGTCTGTTGTGCCGGGGCTTTGTGTCCGTTATCGAACCTTCGTCCACTCTAGGCATGCATTCGACCGGGCTCATGACGTCCCACGGGGAACTATACTGCCACTCTTGTCATGCCTAGTTTTCCTGTTTTTGCATTCCTGGAGTTTTGGAGTTCAGAATCGGTAGACTTTTGAGATGATGCTTTTAATTTTGTCGCAGAGATTACCCCTTTTCTTTTCCTTTTGTTTCTTGTGGCGTCAGGTCATAACGGACTTGCCCCTATTTGAGACCTCTTCTCGTTAGGGTGTTTGGATTAGTTGTCGCCTCCTTATTCACTTCTTGCCCCTAGATTCAGCCGAAGAATGAAGCGGACAGGGACTTTGATTTTCCCCTAAAGCATGGCCGAGGAGAAACGGTGTCTTTTAAAATCGGAAAACCTGACCAGGGATGTCGTGTAGTGTGTGATTGCCTTACTCGGGACCCTTCTTAGTAAAACAGGAGGGAGCATCCTACTGCTGGAGAAGCACGTGGCTTAGACTCTAAGGAAAGAAACGCTTAAGATACAACCCATTTCATGGGTGAGAGAGCTCCTCACCTTCCGCATTTATTAAACGATAAGCATTTCCTGTATAAGCTTCTTTTACGACAAACGGTCCTTCCCAGTTAGGTTGTAACTTAGATCTTGGACCTGCAGACCGAATGAATTTGCGTTTCAAAACCATATCACCTTTTTGAAATTTACGTTCGATTACCTTCTTTTGAAAATAACGTGAAACCCTCTTTTGATAAACGGATACGTGATCAGCCGCGTTCATCCTCTTCTCATCCAAGAGTTCCAGCTGGACTAGTAACGCCTCTCGACGTTCATCGAGATTAAGTTCCTTATCGAGCTGCACTCTAAGGGAAGGGATCAGGATCTCATATGGGAGCACCGCCTCCATCCCGTAGGTAAGAGAATAGGGAGTTTGTCCCGTAGGGGTACGGACGGAGGTCCGCCACAGAGCTTCTACTAGTCTTTCTGGCCAATCAGAAAACTTATGAGCTTCGCTTGTTTTCTTGATGATTTTAAGAAGGGTTTTATTATGGCTTCGGCTTGACCATTGCCTTGAGGATAATATGGAGATGAATGATGCAATGCAATATTGAACTTCTTACAGAGGTCCTTAAGCTCTTGGGAGACGAACTGGGGTCCGTTATCGGTGATGATGCTGTTGCATCCCTATGATTTTGATGATGTCTCACACTATAAATCAATCTTCTATCTCTAGATTAATGCTGTTTCATCATGTGAGTGAGTACAGTTCATTTGGCTGTCAGATATGCATGCTATCTTGATTCTATATGCACTGTTTGGTTAATATGAACAGCAGTGGGTCGACTCATCAGAAAGGGTGGGTCGACGCATCAGAGCATTGATAGCTTGGGCACAAAGTCTATACACCAGCTGGATCCATTTAGTCTGTACATTGGCATATCTTCCTTAAGTCTGTACATCGGGCACCTTCTTACTGAAGTCTACACATTGATCCTAATACTCTAGTCTGTACACTGCCCGACCAGTCAAGTCTGCACATTGCCAAAGTCAGTTCAGCTCAACCCTATACATCCTTCCAAGCTTCAACTCTATACATTGGATTGTCAAACTTCATGTCTATACACTGGCTGCTGCATTGTCTTGATGTCTACACATCCGATAGTGTAAGTCTATACATCGCCCAGAGTCTTGTTTGCAAAGTCTGAACATTGCTTCAGAGTTAGCTTCAGCAAAGTCTATACATTCGGTTCCTTGGGCAAAGTCTATGCATCGCTTAGTCTGCACATTGCCTTCAGCCCAAGTGCTCAAAGCCAAGTCTATACAACGCCAACCCAACACATTGAACAGTTCTCCAAGTTTATACACTAGACTTCATTTCTCTAAGTCTATACACAGGCCTATGATTCACCAACTCTGTACATTTGATATCTTTTCCTACGCATTGGCCAAGTCCATACATTCAACTTTTCCCTACGCTTTCCAGGCCAAGTCTGTACACCACTAAGTGTGTACATTGCATGCTGCTCAAACGTTCATTGTTCTTCAAAGTCTGTACAGCATCCGTCTCAGCCAGCGTCTCAAGCTGCGTCTTAGGCAAGTCTGTACATCGGCTTCATTCGCTCAAGTCCACACATCCACAGTGCTTTCACAAGTCTATACATTCACTTGAGCTACACCAAGTATGTACATCACTGAAGTCTTCACAAGTCAGTACAGTGCTTGAGCTTCACAAAGTCCATACATCGCTTCAAGCGATTCAAGTCTATATAGACTACCTTTACATTCAGAGTCTGTACATTGGTCCATCAGCCGATCGTTTCATTCAGCAAGCTTCAAAGTGTGTACAGCCTGTCTGTCTTCATGGATTGTGTGCCTTTCGTGTGTTGACGCACTTGGCTGACTGCGTAGACGCACACCTTTCTATCTTGCTCACTGCGTCGACGCTGACACTGGATGCGTTGACGCATTGGCCTGTTACCAAGGGCGTGAGCATCTTGCCTGAGGAAGCTGAGGCGACGCTGCTCGATGGAAGCGTTGATGCCTTGGGCTGATGTTCAAAGATCTGTTGATCAACATCAAGTCTGTACAGCATGAAGTCTGTACATTGGTTTTGATTTGAATAGAACGCCTAAGTCTATACATTGCTATGGATTGCCCTGAAATGCTTAAGTCCATACACTGAAGATGCTGAAGACCTCCAAGTGAATACACTCTCACATGATACACACTTGGCTAACTATCGTTTCAAGTCTGTACACTGCTTAGGCTTCGTGAAGTCTACACAGTGGTTGAGCCTTGTAAAGTGTACACATTGGTAACAATCATTTGCATTGTTCATGTCTATACACTGCCTTCACGTGCATTTTATTCAGTAAGTCTGTACACTCTCTCACGGTGTGCACACTTACTCTGTTGTGTTTCTAAAGTATATACATTCATGTTGAAAGCCTGAACTAACTAAGTCTATACATTCCATCTATCTGTCTGCAGGCGATTCAGGCTGATGATTGGGCACGTGAATCGAGGTTGGCACCTGACACGTGATCCAAGATAATAGGCGCATGACACGTGGATGGCAACCTAGTCAGGATGCTGCCATGTTGTCAAAATTCAAATGATCTGGCCAAAAGTGCATGGGCGGGAACCTGGCAGCCACACGCCATTATCTGCTATAAAAATAGAGCTTCATCCTTCAGTAGAAGTTCGATCGTGAAAAGAAAACGCAGAAGCCATTGGTGAGAGTCTGCACGATCCAGAAAAGAAAAGGAGCAGAGAGTTCCATATCTGAGAGGAGTTTGTTCGAGAGAGAGAGAGTGTGTGTGGATTGATGAATTGCTTCATTTGAAGCTACATTTGTATTGGGTTTCAGAACCGATTTCTTCTTCATTGGTTTTTCTTTCTATTTTACTTTCGTTTATTTTGTTCTTCCATTCTGATTTGAATTGGTTTCCCTCCGGTGTGTGGAGGAAGGGAGTACTACTCCAGTTTTCTCTCTGAGTTGCAGAGGAAGAGAGATCGGTGATCTCTGCTGTTGTTAGTGATAGGTTGTCATTAACAGTTTCCCTCCGTGTGTGGAGGAAGGGAGAGGATTCTCCGGTTGTGTTCTAGCTGGGAGCTAGAACAGGTTTCAAGTTCTGTGGGTAGCAGAGCTTGATCGAGGGATTTGTTTCCCTTGGGTGTTCAAGCTGTGTGGCAGCATGTTGTACGCAGACTGAGTCTGTTGTGATCTAGCTTTGCCTAGTGGAATCCTCACTCTAGTTGGAGTGAGGGGTGGATGTAGATTGCGGACTGCAATCGAACCACCTAAAAATTGAGTGCCTCCTCTGTGGTTTGCTATTGATTTCTGTGCTCTTCATCTGCTTGTCCCTTTGCCTTCAAGTGATCAGTTCTTCACTCTCATCTATATTTCTCTGTGTACGGGTTAAGGAGGTGCGTTAGCAGTAGAATCTATTTTCCGCCTGAGTTTCTGCAAATTGGGAGTGATCTATTCATCCCCCCCTTCTATATCACCCTTGTTGCGCTAACAATTGGTATCAGAGCAGGTTTACGCCATGTGGACGAACGGTCAAGGAAATGCTGGTGGTCCTAGAACCTTCATGGCCGAAGGTCAATCCATTAGTCGCCCTGCTTATTTTGATGGTACTAACTATTTGTTTTGGAAGAACAGGATGGAAGTGTTCATCAGGGCTCAGAGCCATAAACTGTGGAGAGTAATCACAGTGGGGCCATATGATCTGCCACCAAACGAGGACGCCTGGACAGATGACCATGTCAAGCTCTCCTCACTCAGCTGGACGGCGCTGAATATCATCCAGTGTGCTGTTCATCCAGAGGAGTATGCTCGTATCTCTGTCTACAAGACTGCCAAGCGAATGTGGGATGAGCTGCAATTGATCTCTGAAGGTACAGCTCAAGTAAAAGCCTCGAAGGTAAATCTCTACACTTCTAAGTATGAAATGTTTAAGATGAATGCAGATGAGAATATAACTGAGATGTATGCCAGGTTGTCTTTAATCACAAATACTCTTAAAGGGCTAGGGAAGGATCTTGCTGAGGCAGATATAGTCAGGAAAATCCTTAGATCTTTATCCCCGGCATGGCACACTAAGGCCATTGTGATTGAGGAGTCAAAAGATTTGACTGTCTTAACTATGAATGAACTCATAGGATTCCTGATGACCTATGAGATGAATTTCCAAGGAGGTGGAGAAGGAAGTGAGAGGAAGGGTAAAAATGTAGCTCTAAGAGCTTCCCGAAACAAGGGTAGTAACAGTGGGAGCAGCAACAGTAGTCCCGAGTCTGAGCTTGAAGGTCTGTCAAATCTTGACCAGGAGGAGCAGGCAATGCTCACTAGATAGTTCAGAAAATTTCTGAAGAAGAAGGGAAAGACCTTTAGGAAGAAGAAGCCACACTCTTTCAACAAGAGTGCTGAATTTACTAGTTACAGGGATAGAAATCCTAAGAGGCTGACTTGTTTTAATTGTAACAAACAGGGACATATGAAAGGCGAATGCCCATACCTCCAGAAGAAGGGTCCCTATCTTCAGAAGAAAAATATAAAGGTGCAAAAGAAGAAGAAGCCACAGGCGATGGTCTGCACATGGAGCGAGGAAGAAGAAGACCCTGAAGATGCTTCCTCAGAAGAATATGAAGATGGAATTTACCTTATGGCAAACAGTGAAGAGGAGGTAATAAATGTTTTTGAAAATTTCTCAATTGATGACTGGGAGGATGCTTATGGTGATTTGTTAGATAAATTTAATTCTCTTAGTAAAGAGCACAGAGTTCTGAAAAAGAAATTTTAACACAAATGTTGAAGAACAAACTCTAGTCTGTGAGAAAAATGAAAAGCTAAAAGAACAACTAGAAGAAATGACCTCACTAAGGAAAGAAAATGATAAGCTCAAGGGAGAAACTCAAGAAAGTCAAAAACAGCTCAATGAATTCAAAACTAAAATTGAAGAAGGCATGAATGAAATTGGAGTGAATTCAGAGAAATATGAAGCTGTGAAGAAAGTAAATGCTGAACTCCTAAAGAATTATGAGTATCTTCAAAAAGAGCTGGAAGACAAACAGAAAGTCTTAGAAACGTTTGTCCAAGGAAAGACTAGCCAAGATGCTATACTAGGGACTAGGGTCAATTTCAATAAGGAAGGTCTAGGCTATGACCCAACCAACAAGAGACCTTTTGGTGAGGACACGCGCCGCATCACTCGACGGAGCACACGGAGCTTGCCGATATCCCTTTGGCTTGGCGACCACTTGGCGGACTAGCAGAGTCCCTTTTATGCTTCGGGCCATGCTGGGCCTTAGTTTAGTCCCTGCGTGGACACTTTTTGCATTGTTATGGACCTTTGTAGGCCATTTGGAGCCAATTAGGTTTTAGTTGGGCCCTTTTATGCTCATTAGATAGGAGATAGGGCTATTGGGCCATTTCTTTGGTTCAATCTCTGGCCCATTTGGGCTGGCCACCCACTCCCCTGCTTAGCCCACCTAGGGGTTTGCGCCCCCACCTCCTAGGGCTAGGGTTTGGGCGCCCCTATCACATCCTCCAAGAGGAGGAGGTGGCAGCCGCCCCCTCTCCTAGAATATAGGAAGAGGGTGCGGTCACCTTCCCCCCCCCCCCTCTCTTGACCGATTCCTTTCCCCCCCTTTCCCCATGCCATGTGCGGCCCCCTTTCCCCTCCCTCTTGGCTAGGGTTCCTACCCTAGCATATAAAAGAGCTTATGTACTTTTCTTTTGAAGTTAATGAAAAATTTATTTTGTGAGAGAATTGCTTGGTGCGCAACCAGCTCCAAAGGAAGAGGGCGATCCTCTTCCCCATCCTCTAAGGGGTGCGACGCCTCTCCCACCTCCGCCATCTTCTTCTTCAGCCATCTCCTTCAGCCTCTAGGGTGAGACGCCCTGGAGTTGAGGCCTGGAGGTCACGTGGTACGCTTCAACGCCAGCGGTCTTCTTCCCCACGTCCACGGGCGATCCGGTCGACGAGGTGACGACGTTCGTGGTGGCGTGCTGCTCAACCCCGGAGTGCCTGTCCGACCTGCACACTAGGGGTCCAAAGATGCAAACGGTACGCCCAGTTCCCGACAGCAAATCCCAGGGGTGTCTTTAAGGTTTTTGTTCCTTTGCCTGTTAGCTTTCCAACCCATCTGGCCTCGCCCCAAAACTCTTTCGTCACAGAAAGTTGTCTTCACAGGCACTTTCGTTGCGCAGATCGCATCCCTGGCAGTCTCGCCTGTGACCAGAGTCCACTTGGGCACCCGTTTACGGACCCTTGCCACCATTTCTAGCCCCATTTCCCTTCATAAGAATTGTTCCTCTGCCAGTTACGAAGCCACTCCAAGTGGTCTCGCCTCAAAATTCCATCGGGGCTGAGAGTTCCCTTTTTACACACTTTCTGTGCGGAGTTCTC
Source organism: Amorphophallus konjac (assembly GCA_022559845.1). Lineage (NCBI taxonomy): Eukaryota > Viridiplantae > Streptophyta > Magnoliopsida > Alismatales > Araceae > Amorphophallus > Amorphophallus konjac. The sequence goes on from CM040122.1 coordinate 213,090,245, forward strand.
TGCTACAGTACCCGTGCGGGACCAGTCAGCAGAGACCTCCAAAGGGACCACCCTCTAGCCACCTCTGATTGACCTGAAATTTGGTAGGCCACCCCCTCACACATTACCCCATCTCCAGTAATCGCCACAGGCCCGGAGTCCACCTACAACCCCTCGCCATTACTGCCCTCCCGGGAGTCACAGTTCTGACTGCCCTGAAGTGCAGACTGTGACCCCAACTCCCATCGCCACCCACGCCCAAAAGTCCCACGGCACCCCGCCAGCCACCACAACCCACCGTTAGCCTCCCCTGTCAGTCACCTACCAGAGAAGACCCCGCCCCTATTGCTGTCCGGAAGGCCCCGTACCAGCCGCGTCTCTGCCCCCCTGTTGCAGCAACCAACAAGCAGCAAGCGTTGTGGATCGTCACTCTTCATGGACCATCACCGGCTCGTGACCCCAGCAGCAGTTCAGCATCCTAGCGCACGACCTCGGCGACGTGGACCACCTCTACACCCAACTTCGGAGACGAGTGAGGCCCCGGAGATCGACTACCGGCGCCTTCCACCCACTTCGACTGCTGCCCGTCAGCCCGTGCGCCGACTGCCCGAATTATTTGTGTTGTTGTAGCCTGTTATCTCCCTGCGAGGAGTGGGCACCATTTGGGTTTGTAATAGTTATCATCTTGTGTATCGGGTTGTCGGACTCGGCCGGGGTTCCTTCGCCACGCCTAGGCGTGGAGGTACGCGTTCCACTCCTTCCCTTGGTACTTGCTTATTTTAGTATGTGATTGCATGTGGCACGTCCGAGCGTAGGATCCTAGCCAGCATACACAATCACTGCGGATTGGTGAGGAGAGTGTCCCCTTTTGTTCCCCGGGCCCTAGTCGAGCACCGAGCTCGAACTAGACTTCCATTTTTGCTCGGCGGCGCCTTGCCCGCTTAGATCCTAACGCCTCCCTCATAGGGACGGCCGTGGGTCCGGAGATCTTGTTGAGTGACGCGAACGCCCGAAGGAATACCACGCTAGTCGGGAACTCCGGCTTACCTTGTCACGTGCGCGTGCTGGTCGCACAAGTCATAGTCTTAGATTAGTTGCATTGTTGGTCAGTCCCGCATCAAACTTGGTATCAGAGCCTATTGTCCCGCATCAAATTTGGTATCAGAGCCTATTGTCCCGCATCAAATTTGGTATCAGGGCCTATTGTCCCGCATCAAATTTGGTATCAGAGCTTAGGGAACCAGTTTGTTCTAACAAATTGGGGTCTTAGGTCATTCGAGTCTTTAGGTTGTCTAGGGTGCAATTGAGGCCTTAGAGTTATCTAGGTTGCATTGAGTCTCTTAGTTCATCTAGGTAACCCACCATTGCATTGTAATGTTAGGTTTGTGTCTAGTTAGAGTTTTGTCCTTGTCTCGTTGAGTCTTGCATGTCCAGCTTCCCGCCAGCCCCATGGCGATTCCTCGAGCCCATGCATCGTCATCCCTATTGGCCCGATTCGATGCTCTTATGGTACGACCCCTAAGTGTCGCCCCTACCACTCAGTCGTCGGGAGACCCGATCCCTATACCGATGACCGAGTCATTCCAGCGCCCTGTCATGTCCACTGCCATCCTACCTAATGGGATGCATACGGAGATCGACTTCATCAGTAGGGTGTCGTCTAACTGTGTCTCACAAGACATTGTTGAGTCACTCTCTAAGACTGGGGAGATTGTTCTCCGTGATGGTTTAGCTTTTATCGAGTTTCAACGGTGGTTTGGCCCCGTTAAATATTTCGATGGCGCTTGGTGCAAGATCAGCACACTTGCTGGTCCATGCATCATTTTAGGGCGAACTTGGTTGGAGGAAAGAAGTGCGACCATCGACCTGGATAGGAGGACCTGCACCTACCACCCATCTCACCTTCCCGGTGAGTTTGTCTTCCATGACGGCGTTACGCCGACCACCTCCATGTCATCACCTGGGTTTGTTCCAGTGAGTTACGAGGCTGAACAGGAGTTGATGGAGGAGTACCTAACTGAGGTTGAGGAGTTAGGGAGTGACCCCCCCCACATCATAGAGGACTCAGTTTCCACTCCCGAGAGAGAGGCTTCACCCTTAGACCCTCATATAGAGACATTCTTACCTTCCGAGGGTGAACTGGTCATTGGAGAGTCTTTAGCTAGCTGGCTAAGGGAGGGTCCACTTCTAGATGTCTCCATTCCTTGCTATACACCCATGGGACCAGCCCTCCCAATAATACCCCTTAACTCCTTTCACACCACTTTTCGGTCCTTCTGCTTTCTTGAAAATGTGAAGGACTTCCTTAGGAGTTTAGATTATCAATGGGAGTTGACTTACATGTTGACCTTAGGGTCTGACCAACCCTATAGTCATAGCTTTACACTCCCTACTTTGGGGTCTATTACCTCGGTCTACACCATAGGACATATCACATCCAAGGTCCTTTTATTATTTCCTATACCCGTGGAGGTTGATTTTGTCCCCGCTTATGGTTTCACGGTCCCGAGGGAGGAACCTAGCCTTCCTTGCCTTCCTCATGAGCCTCTTGCCCCATACATGAGAGTGCCTGAAGGTGATTATCTGCACCTGGGCGAATGTCGCACATGGGCAAGTATAGTGAAGGGACCTGTCGAGAGGGTTCATCATTTCTTTGACCCATTCGATCCCCTCCCTAGTGAGCCTCTCGACCCATATTATTTTCCCCACCTTGTCGAGGAGGTCCACTATCATACACCACCTAGGCCTTCTAGTCAACACCTCACCGTGCAGGCATCCAGATGCCCGAGCTTAGGGGGCCAGGGACACATGTCTTTTCCCCATGTTTCACCATGTCCATCGTCATATAGGGGAGATGTCATGAGTAAGCTTGGGATTATTCATCCTTCTGAGTCTACCATATGTCATAGGACACATGTGCATGCTAGGTCTGTGTTTGGATGTCCAGGACCACCACTGCATTCACATAGGTATGAGTCAACACAGCTAGTTCGGAGTCTACATCATCATCACCCCCTCGAGGCCAGCAACGCACGTTATAAGGAATTAGCTGATGTGCATCGACGCACGCGTGAGTTCCGTGAGGGAGAGTACGTCATGGTCAGGGTCAGACCTGAACGGTTCCCTTCTGGGGCCGTGAAGAAACTCCAGGACCGCGGTGCAGGACCCTTCCGAGTTTTGAGGCGGATCGGGTCTAATGCGTATGAGATTGAGCTGCCAGACGATTATGGGATCAGTTCGACGTTCAACGTCTCTGACCTAGTGGCCTATCGGGATCCCGCAGTGATTCCCAGTGAGCTTTTTGGGCCTTCCCCTCCTGTTGAGAGCCTTACACCCTCTGAGAGTCCACCTCCTCCAGCCCCGTTACCGAGACGCGAGCATGTAGATTGCATACTGGATGAGCAGGTGACCACGACCCGGAGCGGAGCCTACCAACGCTTTCTAGTGCGTTGGAGAGGGCGCCCTGCGACAGACGACACCTGGATCACACGTGGAGAGCTGGAGCGGATCGACCCGGACCTGCTGGAGCGTTACTTGAGCGACCGTGACCCTTACTCGACGGGGTCGAGTTCTTCCCACCCGGGGAGAATTGGTGAGGACACGCGCCGCATCACTCGACGGAGCACACGGAGCTTGCCGATATCCCTTTGGCTTGGCGACCACTTGGCGGACTAGCAGAGTCCCTTTTATGCTTCGGGCCATGCTGGGCCTTAGTTTAGTCCCTGCGTGGACACTTTTTGCATTGTTATGGACCTTTGTAGGCCATTTGGAGCCAATTAGGTTTTAGTTGGGCCCTTTTATGCTCATTAGATAGGAGATAGGGCTATTGGGCCATTTCTTTGGTTCAATCTCTGGCCCATTTGGGCTGGCCATCCACTCCCCTGCTTAGCCCACCTAGGGGTTTGCGCCCCCACCTCCTAGGGCTAGGGTTTGGGCGCCCCTATCACATCCTCCAAGAGGAGGAGGTGGCAGCCGCCCCCTCTCCTAGAATATAGGAAGAGGGTGCGGTCACCTTCCCCCCCCCCTCTCTTGACCGATTCCTTTCCCCCCCTTTCCCCATGCCATGTGCGGCCCCCTTTCCCCTCCCTCTTGGCTAGGGTTCCTACCCTAGCATATAAAAGAGCTTATGTACTTTTCTTTTGAAGTTAATGAAAAATTTATTTTGTGAGAGAATTGCTTGGTGCGCAACCAGCTCCAAAGGAAGAGGGTGATCCTCTTCCCCATCCTCTAAGGGGTGCGACGCCCCTCCCACCTCCGCCATCTTCTTCTTCAGCCATCTCCTTCAGCCTCTAGGGTGAGACGCCCTGGAGTTGAGGCCTGGAGGTCACGTGGTACGCTTCAACGCCAGCGGTCTTCTTCCCCACGTCCACGGGCGATCCGGTCGACGAGGTGACGACGTTCGTGGTGGCGTGCTGCTCAACCCCGGAGTGCCTGTCCGACCTGCACACTAGGGGTCCAAAGATGCAAACGGTACGCCCAGTTCCCGACAGCAAATCCCAGGGGTGTCTTCAAGGTTTTTGTTCCTTTGCCTGTTAGCTTTCCAACCCATCCGGCCTCGCCCCAAAACTCTTTCGTCACAGAAAGTTGTCTTCACAGGCACTTTCGTTGCGCAGATCGCATCCCTGGCAGTCTCGCCTGTGACCAGAGTCCACTTGGGCACCCGTTTACGGACCCTTGCCACCATTTCTAGCCCCATTTCCCTTCATAAGAATTGTTCCTCCGCCAGTTACGAAGCCACTCCAAGTGGTCTCGCCTCAAAATTCCATCGGGGCTGAGAGTTCCCTTTTTACACACTTTCTGTGCGGAGTTCTCTGCTACAGTACCCGTGCGGGACCAGTCAGCAGAGACCTCCAAAGGGACCACCCTCTAGCCACCTCTGATTGACCTGAAATTTGGTAGGCCACCCCCTCACACATTACCCCATCTCCAGTAATCGCCACAGGCCCGGAGTCCACCTACAACCCCTCGCCATTACTGCCCTCCCGGGAGTCACAGTTCTGACTGCCCTGAAGTGCAGACTGTGACCCCAACTCCCATCGCCACCCACGCCCAAAAGTCCCATGGCACCCCGCCAGCCACCACAACCCACCGTTAGCCTCCCCTGTCAGTCACCTACCAGAGAAGACCCCGCCCCTATTGCTGTCCGGAAGGCCCCGTACCAGCCGCGTCTCTGCCCCCCTGTTGCAGCAACCAGCAAGCAGCAAGCGTTGTGGATCGTCACTCTTCACGGACCATCACCGGCTCGTGACCCCAGCAGCAGTTCAGCATCCTAGCGCACGACCTCGGCGACGTGGACCACCTCTACACCCAACTTCGGAGACGAGTGAGGCCCCGGAGATCGACTACCGGCGCCTTCCACCCACTTCGACTGCTGCCCGTCAGCCCGTGCGCCGACTGCCCGAATTATTTGTGTTGTTGTAGCCTGTTATCTCCCTGCGAGGAGTGGGCACCATTTGGGTTTGTAATAGTTATCATCTTGTGTATCGGGTTGTCGGACTCGGCCGGGGTTCCTTCGCCACGCCTAGGCGTGGAGGTACGCGTTCCACTCCTTCCCTTGGTACTTGCTTATTTTAGTATGTGATTGCATGTGGCGCGTCCGAGCGTAGGATCCTAGCCAGCATACACAATCACTGCGGATTGGTGAGGAGAGTGTCCCCTTTTGTTCCCCGGGCCCTAGTCGAGCACCGAGCTCGAACTAGACTTCCATTTTTGCTCGGCGGCGCCTTGCCCGCTTAGATCCTAACGCCTCCCTCATAGGGACGGCCGTGGGTCCAGAGATCTTGTTGAGTGACGCGAACGCCCGAAGGAATACCACGCTAGTCGGGAACTCCGGCTTACCTTGTCACGTGCGCGTGCTGGTCGCACAAGTCATAGTCTTAGATTAGTTGCATTGTTGGTCAGTCCCGCATCAAACTTGGTATCAGAGCCTATTGTCCCGCATCAAATTTGGTATCAGAGCCTATTGTCCCGCATCACCTTTGCAATTCAAGACCATCACCTTCTGTCCAGAGAAGGGAAAAGAAAAGCTGGACACACCATCCAGCTCAAACAGCTCTAAGGAAACTCAAAGTCCTAAAGAAAATACAAAAACCAGTACTGGACAACCATTTAAGATGGGAATGAAATTTATGAAGAATAACATTAAGTCCACTCACCAGAACACAAATGGTAGATGGACCAAGAAAATAAATCAGAATAAGAGCTGGAATTACAACAATCAGATGGGTCCAAACAGGACCTACTGGAGAAATAACTTTCATGGTCAAAGATATGCTAATCAACAAGCCTACAGGAAATTTCCTAGGAATAGGAAGACTAATGAATGGAATGGAACTCACTTCTCCAGTTCAGTTGGATTCAACTTTAATAAACCAGAAAGGAAGGTGCCAGAGAAAACCATGCTGAAACAAATCTAGATACCTAAACACTTGATCAGAGATTTGAACAATGTCCTTGGACCCAACTCATCTTGGGTTCCAAATCACTCTGCTTGATATATTTGTGTAGGTCGGCCTGGCAGCTGAAGACAACAAGTGGTACCTCGACAGTGGCTGGTCCAGGCATATGACAGGAGACCGATCCAAGTTCAGCAAGATAGAGATGAAGCCAGGGGGTCTGGTCAAGTTTGGAGGAAAGAACAAAGGTAAAATAATTGGAGTTGGAACAGTAGGTAAGTCTTCCACAAACTCCATTGAAAAAGTCTTACTTGTGGAAGGGCTTCAACACAACCTGATTAACATTAGCCAATTATGTGATAGGGGTCACAGGGTTGTATTTGATGATAGTTCATGCAAAATCCTTGAAACAAATTCTGACATGGTTAAATTTGTAGCCAACATGATTAATAATGTCTACATTATAGACTTAGATGAGAAATCTGAATCTACCATTTGCTTATCTGCCAATTCTGAAAATGATGTCTTTGAATGGCATAGACGTCTAGGTCATGCTAGCTTTTCAACTTTAAATAAATTGGTCAAGCATGATCTAGTTAGAGGCATGCCTAGAATTAAATTCAACTCAATATCAAAAGCATGTGATGCCTGTGCTCTAGGCAAACAGACCAGAAATTCTTTTAAATTAAGATCTGAGCCATTGTCTTCTAGACCAATGGAAATTCTTCATATGGACCTTTTCGGTCCCACTAGAACTCAGAGTCTCAATGGAAACGGGTTTGGCTATGTCATCATAGATGACTTCTCTAGATATTCATGGATATTTTTCTTAGCAAATAAGAGTGATGCATTTCAAAAGTTTAACCTGTTTTTCAATAAGGTCAAACAAGAAGGGAAGTACAAGGTTTGTTCTATTCAATCTGACCATGGAGGTGAGTTTGAAAACTCCATGTTTACTGAACTTTGTGACAAAGAAGGACTAACTCACAGGTTTTCTTCTCCCAGAACACCTGAACAAAATGGGATTGTGGAGAGAAGAAATAGAACAGTGGTGGAGATGGCCCGAACCATGTTGATTGAAAGCAAATTACCTAGAAGGTTTTGGGCAGAAGCGGCCAATACAGCAACCTACATAATCAACAGGGCCATGGTAAGACCCATACACAAGAAAACACCCTATGAGCTTTTAAAAGGTAAGAAACCAAACTTGTTTCATTTCAAAATTTTTGGAGCAAAATGTTTTATTCATAACAATGATAAGAAAGATTTAGACAAGTTTGAAGCCAAGAGTTCACCTGGAATATTCTTAGGTTACTCTGAAGTGTCAAGGGCATATAGGGTATTTAACATATCAGATCAGAAAGTGGAAGAGTCTCCACACATCTTTTTTAGTGAAAAGAAAGATGTTTCTAATGTTGAAAATCTTGACAGGGATTCCAATCATGGTGGAGATTTTCTAGAAGACCAACAGGAAGAAGAGAAGACTCAGCCGAGTGGAGAAACAAATTCCCCAAATCAGGAAGGTCCAAGAGAAACAGGTGAGTCTTCAACAAATATCAGATTTCTTAAAGACCATCCTTTAGATAAAGTCATAGGCAATCCTGAAGATCCTCTTCGGACTAGGTCTCATTTTAGAAATGTGAATAATGATGACTTAATTGCATTAGTCTCACAAATTGAACCCAAAACAGTAGAAGAGGCCTTAGCTGATCAAGCTTGGGTCAATGCCATGAGTGAGGAATTAGGTCAGTTTGAAAGGAATAATGTCTGGGAGCTTGTCCCAAGACCAGATGGTATAAATATCATAGGAACCAAGTGGGTGTTCAAAAATAAGATGAATGAAGATGGAATCATCTCGAGGAATAAGGCCAGATTAGTAGCCAAAGGTTACTGTCAGGAATTTGGTGTAGACTTTGATGAATCCTATGCACATGTTGCTAGGATGGAAGCTATAAGATTGTTGCTTGCCTTTGCATGCTCAAAGAACATAAAACTCCAACAAATGGATGTTAAAAGTGCCTTTTTAAATGGAGTTATTAAAGAAGAATTTTTTATTGAACAACCTTCTGGATTTCAATATTCTCCTCAACCTAACCAAGTTTTCAGGTTAAACAAAGCCTTGTATGGTCTAAAGCAGGCTCCAAGAGCTTGGTATGAAAGATTATCTGAATTTCTGATCAGTAAGGGCTACAAAAGAGGTAAAGTTGATCAGACTTTATTTACCAACGGCATGAATAAAGATCTCATCATAGTTCAGGTATATGTAGATGACATTGTATTTGGATCAACTAAGCATGAACTATGTGATGAATTTTCTTCCATGATGTCTGCTGAATTTGAAAAGAGCTTGGTTGGTGAACTAAAATATTTTCTTGGATTGTAGGTACAGCAGCTAGAAGATGGGTGCTTCATCAACCAAACCAAATGCACAATGGAACTGTTCAAAAGGTTTGGCATGGAAAACTTAAAGCACATTACTACACCCATGGGCACCAATACCTCATTGGATGCAGATGAGATAGGTAAAGAAGTAAATGCCAAACTTTATAGAGGTATGATTGGATCACTACTTTACTTGATAGCCTCTAGACCTGATATACAATTTAGTGTAGGAATGTGTGCAAGGTATCAGTCTAGACCTACTGAACTACACTTAGCTGCAGTTAAAAGAATCTTCAGATATTTGTCAGCTAGTCACTCGCTTGGTTTATGGTTTCCTGCATCTCACACATTTAACCTAGTAGCATACACAGATGCTGACTATGCAGGCTGTAAACTAGACAGGAAAAGTACAAGTGGCCATTGTGAATTCTTGGGTGGGTGTTTAGTGTCTTGGGGCTCCAAGAAACAACATTCTGTGGCCCTCTGCACTGCAGAAGCTGAATATGTGGCTGTAGGGAGTTGTGGAACACAAGTCATATGGATTAAACATCAGCTTCAGGACTACCAAGTAGACCTGGGGTGCACACCTATTTACTGTGATAATACTAGTGCCATCAATCTTGCTAAAAATCCTGTTTTGCATTCACGAACCAAACACATAGAGATAAGATATCATTTTATAAGAGATGAGGTGTCTAAGAATAATTTTGAACTGATTCATGTAGGGACAGATAATCAGATCGTTGACATATTCACAAAACCTCTAGATAATGAAAAATTCACCACATTGAGAAGAGAATTAGGCTTATACAAATTGTCTTAATTATGAAGTCTGCTCTTGTTGTGAGGGGGAGTTGTGTCTATCTGATGTTTAGCCTTCTTGCATGCTGGTTTAAGGGGGAGTTCAGAATGCTTACTGGTTAGCTTTCAGGAATGCTCTAAATAAAGGAAAGCCTTGAGATTTTGCTGGAATGTTTTATTGAGGAATGCTATGTCTTAGGGGGAGCTGAGTTGTGATGTGAGAAGAGAAGTTCTTTGACAGATTCAAAAGGGCTGTCCAGATGTGTACCTTTGCTGGTCTTGCATGACTGATTTAGTGTGGTTCTCTCAGAAAGTAGAGTGTCACTTATCTCTTAAGTCTATAAGTCAGTGACTCTAATCTCCAAGTTAGAATCTTTCCTTTGGTACTCCTTCAGAGATCTGGACTAATTACATAAAGTATATCTTCCTACATTGTCAATGATTATGGTTCAGGCCAAAAATTTCTATGTCTTGATATCTGACCCAATCAACTTGAAATCTAGACTTCAAGACTCAATTCAAGAAAAGTCCTTTTTGGTATTGTCTTCAATCATTCTATCTCTTTAACTCAAGGACTTAACTGAACAAACATGTTCTGTTTTGATCATTGAGAAACTGGGAGCTTCATCAATGAAATGAATATTTCTCCCAAGTCATAAGGTGTCAAATGCTTAAAATGAATGAAAAGTCATGACAGAGCAATGGTGGCTTGCTGGTGAGTAACTGGGGACTCTGGCCTCTAATCAAGGTGTTTCCTCATGTCAAAAGCCACAGTTACTAACTCTGTTCCTTAATAAAAAAAAAAGGGGAAGGAAGTAATGAGGTACTCACTCTGAGTAACTGGGGATTCAGGCCTCTAATCAAGGTGTCTCCCTAATGTCAAAGGAAGTGAACTACCAACTTACTCATTGATCTTCTTGAAAATCATCTCCAACAAAAATTCCTTGTTGTTATGCAACAAATGGATTGCTTGTCTTCAATACCTTGAGAACACCTCTCTGATTTAGTCTCTTGCTGTCTTGTGGAATAGTTGAATGATCAGCTATATTTAGCCATACTTGTGAACTCCTGCTCTAAATCATCCACTATGTATGATGATAAACTTGTCTATCATTCTACTTCTCTATTGTGTATTGAAGTCTAAAGAATCTTCTCTTGAGATTAGAAACTCACTTATTCTCTTAAGACCTACTCGTGACTTTCTACACTAAGAAGCTACTGCCCTGAGTCCTCATGTTTCCAGCACTGTCATACATTCTGTAGTTATTTTTGCTGATGTCAAAGGGGGAGAGAAGTTTGCAATATCAGTGAGTATTGGTTCTGTCATGAGCTTTGAGGGGAGTCATGTTGCTTCGTGGAAGTCATGGTTATGAGTTGTGGGGGAGATGAGAGTGTGTTGTAGGGAATGTTTAATTCATTTGCATGAGCATGCCTTGAATTTATTCTACTTGTTGCAGCTGGTATTAACTTCTTGTTGAAACTTGATATTGGTTGACTCATAGTGTTGTCATCATCAAAAAGGGGGAGATTGGTGCATCCCTATGATTTTGATGATGTCTCACACTATAAATCAATCTTCTATCTCTAGATTAATGCTGTTTCATCATGTGAGTGAGTACAGTTCATTTGGCTGTCAGATATGCATGCTATCTTGATTCTATATGCACTGTTTGGTTAATATGAACAGCAGTGGGTCGACTCATCAGAAAGGGTGGGTCGACGCATCAGAGCATTGATAGCTTGGGCACAAAGTCTATACACCAGCTGGATCCATTTAGTCTATACATTGGCATATCTTCCTTAAGTCTGTACATCGGGCACCTTCTTACTGAAGTCTACACATTGATCCTAATACTCTAGTCTGTACACTGCCTGACCAGTCAAGTCTGCACATTGCCAAAGTCAGTTCAGCTCAACCCTATACATCCTTCCAAGCTTCAACTCTATACATTGGATTGTCAAACTTCATGTCTATACACTGGCTGCTGCATTGTCTTGATGTCTACACATCCGATAGTGTAAGTCTATACATCGCCCAGAGTCTTGTTTGCAAAGTTTGAACATTACTTCAGAGTTAGCTTCAGCAAAGTCTATACATTCGGTTCCTTGGGCAAAGTCTATACATCGCTTAGTCTGCACATTGCCTTCAGCCCAAGTGCTCAAAGCCAAGTCTATACAACGCCAACCCAACACATTGAACAGTTCTCCAAGTTTATACACTAGACTTCATTTCTCTAAGTCTATACACTGGCCTATGATTCACCAACTCTGTACATTCGATATCTTTTCCTACGCATTGGCCAAGTCCATACATTCAACTTTTCCCTACGCTTTCCAGGCCAAGTCTGTACACCACTAAGTGTGTACATTGCATGCTGCTCAAACGTTCAATGTTCTTCAAAGTCTGTACAGCATCCGTCTCAGCCAGCGTCTCAAGCTGCGTCTTAGGCAAGTCTGTACATCGGCTTCATTCGCTCAAGTCCACACATCCACAGTGCTTTCACAAGTCTATACATTCACTTGAGCTACACCAAGTATGTACATCGCTGAAGTCTTCACAAGTCAGTATAGTGCTTGAGCTTCACAAAGTCCATACATCGCTTCAAGCGATTCAAGTCTATACAGACTACCTTTACATTCAGAGTCTGTACATTGGTCAATCAGCCGATCGTTTCATTCAGCAAGCTTCAAAGTGTGTACAGCCTGTCTGTCTTCATGGATTGTGTGCCTTTCGTGCGTTGACGCACTTGGCTGACTGCGTAGACGCACACCTTTCTGTCTTGCTCACTGCGTCGACGCTGACACTAGATACGTTGGCGCATTGACCTGTTACCAAGGGCGTGAGCATCTTGCCTGAGGAAGCTGAGGCGACGCTGCTCGATGGAAGCGTTGATGCCTTGGGCTGATGTTCAAAGATCTGTTGATCAACATCAACTCTGCACAGCATGAAGTCTGTACATTGGTTTTTATTTGAACAGAACGCCTAAGTCTATACATTGCTATGGATTACCCTAAAATGCTTAAGTCCATACACTAAAGATGCTGAAGACCTCCAAGTGAATACACTCTCACATGATACACACTTGGCTAACTATCGTTTCAAGTCTGTACACTGCTTAGGCTTCGTGAAGTCTACACAGTGGCTGAGCCTTGTAAAGTGTACACATTGGTAACAATGGTTTGCATTGTTCATGTCTATACACTGCCTTCACGTGCATTTTATTCAGTAAGTCTGTACACTCTCTCATGGTGTGCACACTTAATCTGTTGTGTTTCTAAAGTATATATATTCATGTTGAAAGCCTGAACTAACTAAGTCTATACATTCCGTCTGTCTGTCTGCAGGCGATTCAGGCTGATGATTGGGCACGTGAATTGAGGTTGGCACCTGACACGTGATCCAAGACAACAGGCAAATGACACGTGGATGGCAACCTAGTCAGGATGCTGCCATGCGGTCAAAATTCAAATGATCTGGCCAAAAGTGCATGGGCAGGAACCTGGCAGTCACACGCCATTATCTGCTATAAAAATAGAGCTTCATCCTTTAGTAGAAGTTCGATCGTGAAAAGAAAAAGCAGAAGCCATTGGTGAGAGTCTGCACGAACTAGAAAAGAAAAGGAGCAGAGAGTTCCATATCTGAGAGGAGTTTGTTCGAGAGATAGAGAGTGTGTGTGGATTGATGAATTGCTTCATTTGAAGCTACATTTGTATTGGGTTTCAGAACCGATTTCTTCTTCATTGGTTTTTCTTTCTATTTTGCTTTCGTTTATTTTGTTCTTCCATTCTGATTTGAATTGGTTTCCCTCCGGTGTGTGGAGGAAGGGAGTACTACTCCAGTTTTCCTCTGAGTTGCAGAGGAAGAGAGATCGGTGATCTCTGGTGTTGTTAGTGACAGGTTGTCATTAACAGTTTCCCTCCGTGTGTGGAGGAAGGGAGAGGATTCTCCGGTTGTGTTCTAGCTGGGAGCTAGAACAGGTTTCAAGTTCTGTGGGTAGCAGAGCTTGATGGAGGGATTTGTTTCCCTTGGGTGTTCAAGCTGTGTGGTAGCATGTTGTATGCAGACTGAGTCTGCTGTGATCTAGCTTTGCCTAGTGGAATCCTCACTCTAGTTGGAGTGAGGGGTGGATGTAGATTGTGGGCTGCAATCGAACCACCTAAAAACCGAGTGCCTCCTCTGTGGTTTGCTATTGATTTCTGTGCTCTTCATCTGCTTGTCCCTTTGCCTTCAAGTGATCAATTCTTCACTCTCATCTATATTTCTCTGTGTACGGGTTAAGGAGGTGCGTTAGCAGTAGAATCTATTTTCCGCCTGAGTTTCTGTAAGTTGGGAGTGATCTATTCATCCCCCCCTTCTATATCACTCTTGCTGCGCTAACAGATGTTGCTTGGCACTCTGAACCGTGAGATGATATTCTTCATAATAAAGCGGCACACCGTTGTAGCTTTGATTTCTGCATACGCCTCGGCTTCGGCCCACTTGGTGAAGTACTCAGTGGCGGTAAGGATAAAGGATTTCTGCTTGATCTGAGAATTAGGATCACCGAGCGGGCCGATAACGTCGAAAGCCCACATAGAGAATGGCCAAGGAGCGGTCATAGGATGGAGAGATGAAGTAGGAGAATGAATTTTATCAGCATCGAGTTGGCATTTAAGACACCTCCGGACATAGAGAGAGCAATCTTCCTCTAGAGTGGGCCAGTAGTAGCCCTGCCTAAGGATCTTCTTTGCTAGAGCCTGGCCATTGATATGACCTCCACACTCACTAGAATGGGCTGCTTCAGCCACCTTCCAAGCTTCAACATCATCTAAGCATCTCATGAGCATTCCGTTAGTAGCGCGCCTGTACAGTTCTCCTGCAACAATGGTGTACCTTGCGGCGGCTCTTCTGATTGACTTGCGTTGCTCAGCTTTTGCCCCTTCTGGGAACTACCCCTCTTTGCAAAACAACTCGATTTCATGATACCAAGGTAATTCCTCTTCGTCCAGAATCTCCTCTAGTTCTGCTAGTGAAACTTCCTTGAGATCTTCCTTCTCAGCCTTCGCCTCTACGGATTTCCTAAGGTTAAGGTACCAAGGATCCTGAAGAGAGGGCGCGTCCAATCTCTGGACGACGATAGTCTCAGTATTACGACTGAGAGGGAAAGATAAAGAGGAAGCAAGAGATGCCAGAGCATCAGCTAGAATGTTCTGAGAACGGGGAGCATGAATGTAGATCAACTTACGTAATTGCCTAGCGAGAAGCATGACCAAATCTTGATAAGGCTTGAGCTTAGGGTCACGAGTACGATAAGTGGACAGAACTTGCCGTAGGACGAGCTGAGAGTCTCCTATGATGTTCAAATAACGCGCACCTAAGAGGTAGGCGTGCTTCAAGCTGGCTAGGAGAGCCTCATACTCAGCCATGTTGTTGGTAGCAGGAAACCGAAGTTGATAAGCAAAGGGAATGGTTACCCCCTCCGGGGTAAGCAGAACAGCACCGATCCCTCGGCCTTGAGAGTTGAGCGCACCATCGAAGTGCAGAGACCAGAAGGGGTGATGAGAGATAACAAAAAGATGCTCATCAGGGAAATCGTCCTGAATGGAATCGGTGTGAGGGATGGGGAGATGGGCAAGATGCTCGGCAATGGCATATCCTTTGACTGCCTTCTGAACGACAAAGGTGATGTCGAACTGAGAGAGGAAGCTCTACCAGCGAGCCAACCTACTAGAAAGGACAGGCTTTTCTAAGAGATAGCGTATCGGGTCCATTCTAGAGATCAACCTAACTGGGTGGGCAAGGAAGTAGTGTTTAAGCTTCTGAGCTACCCATACTAAGGCGGCACAAGTCTTCTCCATAGTGGTGTACTTGGATTCAGCTGGATTAAACAACCGAGAAAGATAGTACGCAGCCCGCTCTTTTCCTTCATCATCTACTTGTGCTAAAACCGCCCCTAGGGAGTCCTCAATAACCAAGATGTATAGGATTAGGGGTTTCCCAGGGACAGGAGGTTGCAGAACCAGGGGATTGGATAGATATTCCTTGAGGTCTTCATAGGCCTTCTGACAATCTTCATTCCATTCAAACTTGACCCCCGCCTTAAGCAATTCATAAAACGGACAGCACCTTTGAGAATGCTGGGATATGAATCTTCTGATGAATTGTAACCTACCAATCAATCCTCGAAGTTCCGTAATGTTCTTTGGCGGAGGCATGTCCATGACGGCCTGTGCTTTATTAGGATCAATCTGGATCCCCCGTTTGCTTACTATGAACCCTAGCAGCTTCCTTGAGGAGACTCCAAATATGCACTTCTTCGGATTCATCTTGAGCTTGTACTCCCTAGCTCTCTGCAGCACCTTAGCCAGGATAGAGGGGTGTTCTTCCTTAGTTCTTGACTTCACCAGGATGTCATCCACGTAAGCTTCCATATAGATATGCATCATGTCGTGGAAGATGGCCATCATCGCCCTTTGATAGGTGGCACCTGCGTTCTTCAGACCGAATGGCATAACCACATAACAATACGTGCCCCAGGGCGTGGTGAAGGAAGTTTTCTCTTGATCTTCCGGAGCGAGACGGATCTGATTGTAGCCCGAGTATCCATCCATGAATGATAGAGCTTCATACCCGACTGTATTATCCACTAGGACGTCTATATGGGGTAGCGGGAAATCATCTTTGGGACATGCTTTGTTAAGATCCCTGAAGTCAATGCATATGCATACTTTTCCATCTTCCTTAAGAACCGGGACTATGTTTGCCACCCACTGAGGATACAAAACTACTCTGATGAATCTGGCCTTGTATAGCTTGTCGACCTCTTCTTTGATCCTCAAGGCCATGTGGGGGTGAAATCTTCTTGACCTTTGTTTCACAGGTGTTGCCCCTGGTTTAAGCACGAGTCGATGTTCCACTAAAGAGGGGTCAAGACCTGGCATGTCCTCGTAAGACCAGGCGAAGGAATCGCTATACTCTCTTAGGACCTTAATCAATTCCTCTTCTACTTGTGAAGGGAGATTAGCAGCAATCATGATGGGCCTTGGGTCTTCTTCGGTTCCTAGATTGATTTCCTTTGTAGGTTCATCCACTGCCGTCGACGGCTGGTCGAATCTCTTCAATCCTTGTGCGTATAAGTCAGCGGTGTCATCTACATCGCTGTCTTCATTAATTGGATCCTTCTCATCCAAAATCTCATAGATGCCTAATCCGTCATCGCTCCATACCCCTTCTATTTCCTCTTCATCTTCAATCACAAATGCAGTAGCAACAAATTCTGGGCACTTTAAAAGAGCACGGCAACGCTGAGCTAAATCTTGCAAGAACCTATCAGGAACAGATCGGGAAGGACGCGCCAGCGAGCGTGGCTCGGCAGAGGGAGGGTTGGACGACCTGGAACAAGACCCTACTTCTCTAGATCTAACTGACTCTAATTCCCTAGACTCGACGAACCCTAATCCTAACCTAGGAGAGAGGAAGCCTAGTGGAAGGGAAGGTGCAGGGGACTCGTGCCCCTGGGAGGAGGATGGTGACAGGATAGCGTAATCTTTCACTGAAATCTCCATTTTAAATTTGACATTTTTTTTTGGAGATCAGCGGAGACTACACATCAAGATGGAGGAGGTGGGAGCTGCATAGGGAACAGCTCGGGGAAAATGCAGTCAAAGAAAGGATCGGAAGAAGAGAACCACATCTCGTGGAGTTGGGCGTTGGGAGGAGGAGGAGTGAAGAGAGTGGATAGATCAATGGGTGGGCACTTCCTGCAAGCACAAGGAACAAATAGAATCTTGGGTGGATCAACGAAAGATGGATTGATTATGATGGGAGGAAGGCGGGGTATGAAGTCCCCTTGCTGGAAAATAGATTGGAGGCGTGAGGGAGACCAAGAAAAGGCAATTGGAGAGCTCCCCTCCTTCTGTAAATCAACAATAGGCTGCTTCTTCGGCCTCCATTGCACAAGCCGAACCTCTTGCTTCTTCTGACATTCTTCCTCATGAAAGAGCCCCTACAAGGCCTGACCATAGTCGAGCATATCATCATCTGACCCTCCCGGCAATGGGGGAGGGTTGGTAATCGGACAGACTACATCTTTTTCTGGCTGAACTTGTTTCGAAGCTAATGTGCCGGGCTGGAGAGGCCCCTTGACAAAATGTTGACGATAATTCCAGGTAAGTGGCCCAGAATCACCCATCATTGATAATGTTGTCTCCTTGTAGCCGAGACCTCTCCTGCCCATTTTTCTTCCCTTGGGTATGGGCTTGGTCATTCCTTGTAATTGCGCACCGAGGCCTCTCCCCGGTTGATAGCCTATTTTTAGTATGATGTTCCAGCCTTTGGAATCTCGAATCTGCGACTTCACTTTAATGTTGACTGGAGTAGTGATGGGCTTGGGAGCTGTGTAAGCCCAAGGAAAATTCAGATCCAGCACTGATATAACGGGCCGGCTGCTTGGCCAAAGTGTGGGAAGAACCTGCTCTGATATGGCCTTAACTGTCTGTACCGCGGACAAGCTTTTAACTTTGACGACCCTCCCTTGGAAGGGGAATTTGACGCACTGATGTGCGGTAGAGGGAACGGCATCGAGCGTATCAATCCACGGACGACCCAGGATAGCCTTGAACATAGGGTCGATATCGAGCACATAGAATTCCACGGCCATTGTAAGGGGCCCGAGCTCTGCCTGAATGGTGATCACCCCGTGACACGCTCGCCTCGAGTTGTCATATGCTGCTATAGTGGTGGGGGTAGGCAGTAATAACTCTTCAGATATGTTACACGCTCGGAGGGTGCTAAGTGGGCAAACATTAATTGAAGCTCCTGTGTCAACCAGCGCTGCTTCAATGCTGACCTTATTCAGAGTGATTGTAATGCAGAGCGGCATTTGCCGAGCTTCTGGAGGTGTTAGCTCAGTTTCTGAAAACGTAATTGCCGGCCCTTTGGAGATGGTTGCTAGTGCGGTTGGTAAGCTGTCGACTGCCATATCTTCACTAACCATTACCATCTGTAAAAAGTCTCTTAGTGCATCCTGATGAAGGGTAGACCTTTTGATCAGCTCTAGCACAGATATTTTAGCGGGCACCCGGTCTAGATGATGTAAGAAGCCATATTGAGTACCTGGCAGCGGTTCATTTTCTTCTTGCTCAGCTGTTGGTTGGGAGGACTGGGGTTTAGAAGTAGTGGGGTAATTCCGATGGAACATCTTCCCGCTCCTCAGCGCACAATTCGCTGCAGCATCTGAAGATAGTATGATGGGCCCTGCGGGGTGGATGAATGGAACAGGTGGTGCGGGGGAGACGGTTTGGTGGAGCGTAAGGTTGGTGGTGGTAGTGTGATGGCGACATCACCTCCCATGCCCACATTCACAGCTCATGTACTCGCCCCGGTTGTATCCGGCATGGTTTAGTCATTTAATTTTGAGTCCTATGTAATTTTATTTGAGTCATTTGATATATTTTCCATTTTATTTGAGTCATGTTCCTAGGTCTTACATTTATTTTCTTAAGTTTGAGTGTCATTAGATTGTGTAATGTGCTATTGGGCCCAATTCTTCGGGCTTGGCCCATGAGCCCCCCTACCCCTTCGGTTATTTGTTATTGAGTCTTTTGTAAGGGACTTATTGTAAAATGTGGGTTTCCTATATATAGGGCCCCATTTCCTTCATTTGGAGGTAATGAATGAATCAATGAAAAACTTACCATTTTGAGAGTTCAAACCTCTTATCTAGTGGAGAGATTCCATTATTTGGGTGAGAAACCCTAGGGGAGAGATTCCCCACCCATTCCTCTCTTAATCTCTCTCTTTCACTCCTCTTTCTCTCTCCTCTACACCCAAATCCAAAAATCTTCTCTCTCCTCCCTTCCCAACCACCACTCTCCCACCTACCCCCATTAAAGACCACTCCCCTTCCCCACAAATCCCATTACTCCACCCCCTAGTCCCAAGAGAGCTTCCACCAATCCTAGCTCCACCTCCCAACCCCCAACTACCCCACCCACTTCCCAAGCACCCCTCCCACAACCCCAAGCACCCCTATTATGTTCCCCACACACCTCTTCCCATCCCCCAAGACCAAAATTTAATCTCACCCTTAAACCCATTTTCAAAGACCCTTTCCCTCTCACCCACCTTCCCAAATTCGTAGCTCCTCCTCCCACCACCTGTTAGACCCCCTTCCAGACCTCATTCTCTCCTTCTCCCACCTTAGAACACCCCCTCCTAGACCCCCTCACAGCCCGGGCTTCTCCCACACTCATCCACCCCCATTTTCCCTCCCATATACCCCATTCCCCCCCATCATCTTCAACCTACAGCTCTCAACCGAAGATCTATAGAAGAGCAGCAACTTCCAAAGGCGACCACGGCTTTCCCCGGACGTTTCTGAAGGATCAAGAGCCATCATTGGAAGCGTCTCCCAGTCTTCTTCGCAACGGAGGTGGTTTCATCTTCATCCGAGTTGTGTGCTACTTGGGAGCTCCGTTCTCCCACAGCTGCGCAGAGCTGCCCCGGCTGAGTACCAGAACCGGATTAGAAGCTCTTCCACGGTGAACCTAGGAGGAATCAGCCCACAAGATCTTCTACAAAGTTCTTCTTCTTTCTATCTACTTTCAGAATCAAGAAGCGGAATTCTGTTCGGCATCTTGTGGCAGGAGTTATCCTTTTTCTCCCTCAGCTACGGGGCCCTGCTGCCCACAGTCTGCACCGACCTGTCAGTGTTGTTCGGAGTCCCCTGTTCTTCTCCGGCAGTGTTTGGCTTCCCCGTCAGTTTTGCTGCACAGAAAACTCATCCACGGTTCCAGTGACTCTAGCGGCGCTTGATCCCGAGTTCGGGAACTGTCGAGGCACCTTCTGCAACCTACTGCTAAAAATCAGAAGCTACCAGTCCGCATGTCTGCCTCCCCGTTCGGGCCTCCATCCTGATCAGTATCAACAGCAGAAGAATTCAGAAAAAATTGGATGACTTCCCTGGCCTCCTACGAAGCTTTTCCAGGTGGTTTCGTCCCCAACAAAATTCGGTAGCAGTCGCAGCAGTCGGTTCTTCACGCGGCTGTCAGCACCCACAGAACGCGGGCAGAATCGGCAATCTCCCTCTTCGGTGTTCCTTTCTCATTTTCCCCTCCCCGCTTGGCCGGCTGAAGGCCCCTCCCTGTGTGGAGGTAGTATTAATTGTAATATACCTTAACCCCCACCCCAAGATCCCCCTCCTGTGAGAGGTGTAGTTTTGTAATCTTTTGGGCAGGTCAAGCTACCCCGGCGCGGCGTGTGGGGATCCACCCGCCTCCCCGCTCGCCCTCGTCTGTGAACGAGACCGATTTCTTCAAACCGGTCGAGTAAGTGCTCTAAAACCCTGCTCATTGTGCTTGTCTTTCAATATTAGTTCTTAGTTCTGCTGGCCGTGTGAATGAGAGCTCGATCCTCAAGCCCCATAAATTTGAGTGATCACCGTGGGAAGAGAGAAACCGGAGCCTTTGGCACTTGGTCGGCCGCATTATTTTGGGCTTCCACATTCATTGGGAATCAAGCCTTGGCCTTGCTGGCCCTCTACCAGCAAGGGCCCAACCCCTCAACCTCACCTTGGCATTGCCAAGTTACCTCGGGCTTGGGTGAGGGACGAGAGAGCGGCGGCCCTAAATTGGCCCATTTAGATTGCGAATGTGCTTGCTTGCTTAAGTCCAAGGGTGTGTCACATCAATTGGTATCAGAGCAAGTCATTGACTTGTCTCTACAAGTCAAGTCCTAGGGCATGCTTGCATTGGAGTCATCATCAATCCGACCCTTGCATTGATCCCCCCGATCATCATGGCCCCTCTCCCAATCATATCCCATGCATGCTTACCTAATGGAGAGCCCATAGAAATTGATTTCATTGACCTAGAATCTGAAAATTGGGTGTCCCCCGATATCATTACCTCTCTTTGTAGGACCGGACAAATTGTGCACAATGGAGACCAAGTCTTTATTGAATTCCATAAATGGTTCGGGGAGACTAAGTATTTGGATGGAGCTTGGTGTCAAGAGGGAACATTGGCGGGTCCATGTTTAATGCTAGGAAAGAAATGGTTAGATGAAAGGAATGCCGACATCGACCTAAAACGTCGGACTTGCCTAGTGCATCCGCCACACCTTTCGGGAACCTTTAAATTCAACAACCTTATATTCTCCCACCCGCGGGAATCCCGCCCTTGTTCACCACCTTGGGTGCACCATACTCCGGCCATCATCACCCCACCATCAAAGAACCTTCCCACTCCATTAGCTTTGGAAGAAGTAGTCCACACCACAACCATAGGTCCCCATACCAAATTGGGCCCCATGACCAACTCTCCACCTAGGCCCATGGTAACCCTCACCACTACCTCTCCATCACCCCCAAAAGGGGACACTCCTTCCAAAACCAATCAACCCAAACCCCTTCAACCCACCCATCTTCCTCTCCCTACCCCAATCCAACTCCCACCAAAGCCTCCACTACTACCCTTACCTATCCTAACCCAAGTTTCCCACTACCTACCACCCCGGATACACCATGCCCCAATCATCACCACACCCTCAAAAGCCCCTCTCACCTCCTTGGAATAAGAACCCATACCCGATCTAATAGTGGTGAACACCCCAAACCCACTCCCTACCTTGGAGGAAACCCATGACCAAGAAGAAGAAGAAGCATCACATGGTGACCTTCACGTTACACCACCCTCTCTAGTTAGGGCCAAACTCATCTTAGAGGAACCCCTTATTAGTTGGCTACAGAAGAGCCCAATAAGAGAGATCACGGCCCACGATTGCCTTCCCATAAAGGAAAACCTTCCCATAGTGCACATCTCCTCCTATCACACCATAATCCAAACATCCTACCAAGTGGAAACCTTAGAGGACCTTCTCAAGGGCTTAGCTTGGCAATATGAGTTGACCGGCTTGTTGACCCCCATGGCCCACCAATCTAGGAGACTTGACCTCCTACACCTTTGTGTCGGGTCTATCACCTCGGTTTGCACCATTGGATGCTACACTAGTGACCTCCTTCTATTCCTCCCCACACCCGAGGAACCTGACCTTCTCCTCAATTTGGAGCTTCTTATATCGGGTGGAAAGTCAAGCCCTTCCCTCATGGTCGACCCACTCACAAAGAACTTCGGCCCAATTGTCTCATTAGAGGAGGATGACCCACCACCACTTGAGGATCTTGAGGACATAGGGCCCCTCCCCCTCGATAACCCTTTTTATGATCCCTTCCAATGGGGGTCAAAGAACCCATGGGACCCTAGGAATTACATCTCAAACCTTAACAGGCTTTAAGTGATTAATATTTCAATTCATGCATGCAGACAGTAGAGATCAAGGAATTTATAAAAATTTATGAGAGCAAGGAAAGCATATACATTCAATCTAACAGTAAGTGATACAAGACTGAACAAATAATGAACGACTGTAATTTGAAATCAGTAAGCAAGGTGAAACATGTACAGCAGGAATTGGCTATTTATATAACAATTCACTCAATGACATTTCAAGTCCAGTATTACCCCTTTTGGGGCCACGCAAGTATTGCCCTGTCCGGGCCAAGCAAGTGTTGATGGAATGTCTCAATTTAGCAAGTATTAGGACGCAATGCTAGACGCCCTCAAGCAAGAGATCTCTTCCCTTTGGTTTCGGGTGCTCCTCCCAGGACCGGACCGAGCCCTTTTGCCAGCATTTAAGTCATATTTTTGACATCCATTTCATTTATAGCCAATAAAGAATTTCAAGGCTAGGCTTGACCAGTAGGAAAATAAGGTGGAGTTGGAACGGAGTCCAAGGTGTATAATGACGAGTAATCCACGGATAACTATGCGAGATTAGTACCTCCACTTTTATTGAATTTATCTCATTTTTCCTACTTTTTTTTTAAAGCATTCTCTCCATTAGAATAAAAATAACAAATTTAAGCATTTTCTCCATTTTTACCAAAAAGATAATAATAATAATAATAACAGATTTAAGTATTTCCCCCATTTTTACCCAAAATGTAATAACAATAAAAATAACAGGTTTAAGTCCATGTTGTTTTCCTACTCCATGTCGTTTTTCATACCCCTCACTTGGCCAAAGGAGACAGCAACGATCTTGAGGTAACCTCCCCTTTTCAAGACTTTTCTAGCTCAGATTGGGAAGAAGCCTATTCAGATTTACTTGATACATATGAAAGAATAAGAAGGGAAAATAAAAGTTTGAAGAAGAAGGTTAATCAGTTCAATAATGACAGCAACTCAATTGCCAACAGAACTGAACTAGAATTGGAGATCACCACCTTGCAAAATAAACTGAATCAACGCGAGATAGATGAAGAAAACGTCAAAGGGCTATTAGAAGAAAATGAAGTACTGAAAAACACAATTGACGAGTTAAAATTAAAGACTCAAGAATATGAACAGGAAACTAAGCTAACTCAAGAAAGAAACAACTCACTCAAGGAAGAAAACAGTTAACTTCTGAAAGAAATAGAAAGAATCCAAAGTGAACTGAAAAACAAACAGGAAACATTGAAAAAAAATGACTAAGGGTCAAGAAAACTTGAACGTTGTGTTGGGAATAAAAGTAAATTTTTAGAAAGAGGGGTTAGGGTACAACCCAACGGCTAAAAAGGAATTCCAAATAAAAACTTTAAATAAAATAGCTGACTCTAAAGAAAAAGGCCCCTTGATAAACTTATATCAAAACAAACAAAAGGATATAGCTGAAAGCTCCTCTAAACAGATTAATGTCACCTTGGAAGAGAGGAATTCTAAAGGGAAAATGGATAATCCACATCAGTTTAAAAACAATAGTCATATCAGACGAGAAGTTCGAATTCACAGAAGTAACCAGACAAACAAAGCATTAAATCATGTTAATAAACACAAACCTGTAAAACAAGGTGTCTGGAAACAAGCTGGTCGACAACAGACCCCTCTTCTGTCGACCAGAGGCCCCTCCTCTGTCGACCAAAGGCTCAACCAGAACAGACTGGTATCTAGAGAAACTATGGTGGTCGACAACAGACCCATCCTCTGTCGACCAGAGGCTCAACTAGAACAGACTGGTATCTGGAGAAACTATGGTGGTCGACAACAGACCCCTCCTCTGTCGACCAGAGGCCCCTCCTCTGTCGACCAGAGGCTCAACCAGAACAGACTGGTATCTGGAGAAACTATGGTGGTCGACAACAGACCACTCCTCTGTCGACCAGAGGCTCAACCAGAACTCTGTCGACCAGAGGCTCAACCAGAACAGACTGGTATCTGGAGAAACTATGGTGGTCGACAACAGACCCCTCCTCTGTCGACCAGAGGCTCAACTAGAACAGACTGGAAACAAGCTGGTCGACAACAGACCCCTCCTCTATCGACCAGAGGCCCCTCCTCTGTCGACCAGAGGCTCAACCAGAACAGATTGGTATCTGGAGAAACTATGGTGGTCGACAACAGACCCCTCCTCTGTCGACCAGAGGCTCAACCAGAACAGACTGGAAACAAGCTGGTCGACAATAGACTTACCAGATGTCGACCATGACCAGACACGCAAATAGAACCCACAAACTTTCTCAGCTGAAACAGATAATTTGTGATGCAGGAATGTCTGGCAGCCAAAAAGGACTTGTTGGTGCTAGGAATTAAACCCTGGACCTCAGATTTGGGATGTGCTACTTAACCACTAGGCCATGTTACTTCCTTAAGTAATAAATACATCAATAAATATAGGGATTAAGATTTTGACTTATAACGTCAGAAATCTTTATTTATTTTATACTCAGGGTGCTACACTAAGTTTAACGGGTTAGATGAGTCTCCAATATATTAAATGATATTTTAACAGACAATTACTGTCATATGAATAGTAAAAGTGAATAGTGTTACGTTTTATTTTAAAGGAATTTTATGAAAATAATTATATAAAAAATAGATGAAAATGAAAAATATATATCCCTCAAATTTCACATCAAGACCCCTCCAAATAAAAAAAAAAAATAAAAATCCTCAAAGATCATTACTCTTAACTTAACATAAAAACATAACTGTTTACGGTTTCCACAGGTACTCAGTTTAACAGGTTTCACTATACTAAGTACTAAGTGATAGTTTAACAAGTTGAATACTCCCATATTAACTACTGATTATCTGACAAGTTTAATGTCAAGGCATCTAACAGTTACTTAACAAGTTAATGCATTTAAATAATACCTTAATTAACTATGGGTTTTGTTAAAAATTGAGAAAACCTACTAACACATATTAATTATAGCTAATTCCTGCTAATTATTTCTAATATATGTTAATCCTTTCACTAATCTTTTTCGATTTAAGTGGGTACAGGCTATTTACTAGGCTGACATATGCTATGCAACAATAAATCACATGGAGATGCACTGCTTAGACACTAATTAACTAGTAGTTTAGTTAAAATTGAGAACACCTACCTGTTTGGATGGTAATTAGCGAAGGAAGAAGCTTCCCCAGCAACCTCCTCTCCTCCTAGTACGCAGCACAGAACCTCCCAGCCTAGGCTCGTATCTCGAAGCTCTAACTAACACAATGGGAGAGCTAGGCCTATATTTAATCCCCTCTACTAGACAGGCTTAGGGGGGCAAGATCCGAAATTTCAAGATCTGGGATATGAGATAGTGACATGTGTTGGGGATAATGGAGGATAAGTGGCTTGGGAAATTTTGAATTTTTCCCCTTTTTCTTGGTGTCTAAGATGACCACGTCGCCCCCTTAAATTGGGTTAAATTGAGACTTGGCAAAAGAATGTTGATGGTGTGTGTAGAACCCTAGTCTTTGGGTTGAAGGCAAGACACTTAACCACTACACTAGGAGGTCATTTTATTAAGTGGATTCCCTTTACATTTGATAACCATGAGTTCCTATTTCTTTCATAAGTTTAATATATCATAAACTTAATCATAATTGTTATTTTTTTTTCATAAACATTATTGTTATTATTAGTATTTGATAATATTATTTATTTAATATTTTTATTTATTTATTCATTTATTTATTTATTTTTTATTTTTATTTTTTTTTTACACGGGTGCTACACCCTCCCCTACTTAAAAGAATTTGGTCCCCAAATTCAACTGTATAGGGTAATTTGGTCCCCAAATTCAACTGTATAGGGATAATTTCAACTACATAAGAGTACTGTGTAAAGGATAAGATACCTGCCAGCTAGAACAGTTCTAGGTATCTTATCTTCATAGATTCCTCGGTTTCCCATGTTCCTTCTTGCTCCGAGCATCGATTCCATTGAACTTTAACCATAGGGATCGTCTTGTTCCTTAGAACTCGGGCTTCTCGATCGAGGATTCGCATCGGCTTTTGCTCACAGGTCAGATCCTTTTGAATCATCAAACTGGCGTGGTCGATGACGTGAGAAGGATCATGTACGTATTTCTTCAGCATAGAAACATGAAATACATTGTGCACTTCCGAGAGTTGAGGAGGTAAGGCGATGCGGTAGGCTACCTCACCCACTCTTTCCAATACTTCAAATGGACCGATGAATCTGTGTGTAAGTTTACCTTTAACACCAAATCTTCGGATACCTCGACTGGGAGATACCTTGAGAAATACATGATCACCGTCTTGAAATTCCAAGTCCCATCTTCTATTATCAGCATAAGATTTTTGTCTGCATTGAGCCACCTTGAGTCTCTCTCTGATAAGGAGAATCTTCTCAGTGGAATCTCTTACAATATCAGGACCTAGGAGTTGTCTTTCACCGACCTCCCCCCAGCATACCGGAGATCTACAGCTTCTACCATAGAGTGCTTCGAAAGGTGCCATTTGAATGCTGGCTTGGTAGCTGTTATTGTAGGCAAATTCGGCTAATGGTAAGTGGTCATGCCAACTCCCGCCGAAATCTATAATACATGCTCGCAACATATCTTCAACAACCTGATTAGTCCTTTCCGTCTGACCATCTGTCTGGGGATGGAAAGCTGTGCTGAAATTAAGCTTCGTTCCCAGAGAGCGTTGTAGACTCTTCCAGAAGTGAGACGTGAAGCGAGGGTCTCGGTCAGATACTATAGACATAGGGATTCCATGGAGTCTAGTGACTTCCTTAATGTACAGAGCAGCGAGGATATCAACCGACCATCGACTCTTAATAGGTAAGAAATGAGCCGATTTAGTAAGACGATCGATGATTACCCATATGCTATCATATCCGCCCCTAGACTTGGGCAAGCCCATGATGAAGTCCATGCCGATATCCTCCCATTTCCACTTGGGAATATCCAGTGGATGCAGTTTCCCTGCGGGCTTTTGATGTTCGGCCTTCACCTGCTGGCAAGTCAAACATCGAGACACGAACTCTGCTATTTCCCTTTTCATGTTGGGCCACCAGAAGGTCCTTTTTATGTCTTGGTACATTTTAGTGGCTCCCGGATGTATCGTGTATCTCGATCGATGGACTTCTTCAAGAATCTTCTTCTTCAGCTCAGGACTGTCGGGCACACATGTCCTTTCATGGAATAAGATTCTTCGATCGGGTGCCATCTTGAAATCGGTCTTCTCATCCAGCTTTTCCTTTATTTCCACCAACAACGGGTCTTCTTCTTGCAACCTCTTGACTTCAGTTAGCAAGTCCGGATGTATACTTAAGTGGGATAGAGTAATACTCCCATCATTCTCGCCCATGTTGAGGTCAAGTTCAGAAAATTTTTCTAATAATTTCCATTCCTGAACCATACAGTTGGCTAATAGAGCTCTCGGCTTCCGACTAAGGGCATCTGCTACGGAATTACCCTTACCAGGATGATATTGTATTGTGAAGTCAAAATCCTTGAGATATTCGAGCCAACGCCGTTGGCGCATGTTCAACTCCTTCTGAGAGAATAAATATTTAAGGCTTTTATGATCGGAGTAGACTGTAAATTGTTCTCCATAGAGATAGTGTCTCCAGATCTTCAAAGCCAATACCACTGCGGCTAGCTCTAGATCGTGCACAGGATAATTCTCTTCATGTTTCTTCAATTGCCGGGACGAGTATGCAATAACTCTCCCATTCTGCATTAATACACATCTGAGGTCGATATCAGATGCATCGGTATATACCTCGTATTTCTCTCCTTCAATTGGAAGAGCTAAGATCGGTGCAGTAGTCAAGAGTTCCTTCAGAGTCAAGAAGCTCCTTCCACAGTCTTCATTCCACTCATAAGGCACTTCCTTGCGAGTCAATCTGGTAAGAGGAACCGCAATCTTGGAGAAGTCCTTGATGAAACGTCGGTAATAACCAGCTAAGCCCAAGAAGCTACGAATCTCCGTTGCACACGTCGATCGTTCCCAGTTTTGCACGGCTTCGACCTTTGCAGGGTCAACAGAAATCCCATTCTTGGAGATGACATGTCCTAAGAAGGACACTTCCTCAAGCCAGAACTGGCATTTGCTGAATTTAGCATACAATTTGTTGTCTCGCAATATCTGTAATGCCATCTTGAGATGTTCCTCATGCTCTTCTTCAGTCTTTGAATAAATCAATATATCGTCAATGAAGACCACAATAAATTGATCTAAGTAAGGTCGATAAATGCTGTTCATTAACTGCATGAAAGCTGCAGGCGCATTTGTTAGTCCAAAAGGCATAACAGTAAATTCGTAATGCCCATACCTACTTCGAAATGCAGTTTTGTAAATTTCGTCCTCCTTGATTCTCAATTGGTGGTAACCAGATCGAAGATCTATTTTAGAGAAATACATTGCTCCTGATAATTGGTCGAACAGCTCATCAATTCTCGGTAGTGGGTACTTGTTCTTGATTGTAAGATTGTTTAACTGCCGATAATCGATGCATAATCTCAATGTACCATCCTTCTTTTTAACAAATAGCACAGGCGCTCCCCATGGGGAAGTGCTTGGCCTAATGAATCCTTTCTTTAGTAAGTCCATCAACTGCTCTTTCAGCTCTTTCAATTCCATAGGAGACATCCTGTAGGGTGCTTTAGAAACAGGTCCGGCACCCGGAACAATATCTATGGTGAATGACACTTCCCTCTCCGGAGGTAAACCAGGTAAGTCGTCTGGAAATACATCGGAGAAGTCCCGAATCACTCGGATGGCATCAATTTTTGTCTTCTCAACTTCAGTGGTGGTTACAAAAGCCAAAAAAGCCATGCATCCCTTTTTCACCAGTTTACTGGCTCGGAGAGCTGAGATAAGCAGGGTTTTATTCCGATATTTGTTAAAAACTAACTCGGGATAATTCTTAAAAGCTATTTTGCCATGCCGACAATCTACCGTTGCTTGGTAGGTTGATAACCAGTCGGCTCCTAATATGACATCGTAACATTGCATGTCAAGGCATATCAGGTCGGCCGGTAAATTATGGTCTTGAACCATAATCTCACAATTTGGATAATGGTACATGATATCTGATTTGTTTCCAAGAGGTGTAGTTATAATTAAATCTATCCATTCGGGTTCTTTAGAAAATGAAGCAGGAAACTTCTTGGAAACAAATGAATGAGTTGCTCCAGTATCAAATAAAACTCTAGCAGGCTTAGAACAAATAATCAATGTACCTTCCACAATTCCTCCTTCCACAGATTCCGTCCCTTGAAGAGCTTGCAGACGGCCTTGCTTTTTAAATGGACGCTTCTCGTCCTTGCTGGCTTGCTCCTTCATCAACGGGCAGTCGGGAATTCGGTGATCTCGACTCCCACATCAGAGGCACGCTCCCAGTTTCCTCCAGCAGTCCTCGGTCTTATGACCAGCTTTATCACAATAAGTACAGCTATCCTTAGAAGGAGTAACGTCGGAGAAGGGCTTGTTACTGATAGCGAGGTATGGCTTGTGATTTTTCTGGAACCTCTTTGCCTTGGAAGACTCGCCTCCATTAAAGGTTCGCTTCTTGCCAAAAGGTGGTTTGAAGCTTCATGAACTAGTAACCTGCTCCTTCTTGTCCTTGCCCCGAATTCTGTCAGAAAATTCGGTGGCGTCCTCCAATAGTTGAGCACGACGAACCATTTCTGAGTAGACTTGGATGTCCATTGGCGCCAGCTGGGTAATATATTGGGGCCGTAGCCCGTTGAGAAACCTTCTTGCCTTCATTTTCTCCGTACACACCAAGTGTGGTGCGTAACGGGAAAGTCTCGAGAACAGGGCCTCATATTCGGCCACCTTCCGAGTCCACTGCTTGAGTGCGGCAAATTCCGTGGCCTTCCTCTCCTGCACTCGGTCCGAGAAATATTTGCCGTTGAAGTGTTCGACAAACTCCGCCCACGTGACATGATCGTCAAGTAATGTGGCTTCCACGGACTCCCACCAGCTTCGCGCATCCCTCTCCAGTTGGAATGTGGCTAGTAGGACCTTCTCTTCGTCTGTGCATTGTATCACGCGGAAGATCCTCTCGGTCTCCTTGAGCCAATGCTCGGCATCATCGGGGTCCACCGAACCCGCAAACTTGGGTGGGTTCATGTTACGGAAATCCTGATGAAGATCACCGGCTCCACGGTGAGCACCGCGAGCTCCGCCTTGCGCCACCTGCTGTAGCGCCTCAGTGAGTCCTTGCACCGTGCGCTGCATCTCGCGCCAGTGTCCAGCCATGATCCTGCAAGGAATTTAAATATGGTAAAGATCTTACGTAGTCGGGTTTACAACACTAGCCCACGTCTCTACCCATCTCACCGGGTACGATCTAACCACTGAATAACATGTATCTTTACCCTTGGGTAAATCCTAATAAGACATTTCTAGTTTTATCTTCTAGCTAGGGTTTACCTAGATAGACATTTCTACTCCTTGAACTAATACATATTTTACCTAGGAAAATTTAAAAACATTGCTCTGATACCAAGAAAGTTTATTCTAATGGAGAGAATGCTTTAAAAAAAAAAGTAGGAAAAATGAGATAAATTCAATAAAAGTGGAGGTACTAATCTCGCACAGTTATCCATGGATTACTCGTCATTATACACCTTGGACTCCGTTCCAACTCCACCTTATTTTCCTACTGGTCAAGCCTGGCCTTGAAATTCTTTATTGGCTATAAATGAAATGGATGTCAAAAATATGACTTAAATGCTGGCAAAAGGGCTCGGTCCGGTCCTGAGAGGAGCACCCGAAACCAAAGGGAAGAGATCTCTTGCTTGAGGGCGTCTAGCATTGCGTCCTAATACTTGCTAAATTGAGACATTCCATCAACACTTGCTTGGCCCGGACAGGGCAATACTTGCGTGGCCCCAAAAGGGGTAATACTGGACTTGAAATGTCATTGAGTGAATTGTTATATAAATAGCCAATTCCTACTGTACATGTTTCACCTTGCTTACTGATTTCAAATTACAGTCGTTCATTATTTGTTCAGTCTTGTATCACTTACTGTTAGATTGAATGTATATGCTTTCCTTGCTCTCATCAATTTTTATAAATTCCTTGATCTCTACTGTCTGCATGCATGAATTGAAATATTAATCACTTAAAGCCTGTTAAGGTTTGAGATGTAATTCCTACTGAGCGATTCGCTCATCCAGTTGTTATCTAACCATTTCAGGTGATTTGGAGGACGACCCGATTCTAGGAGGGGATGAGTCTGAGTGATAAGTGTAGAATTAGAATTGCCCCTGTTATTGTAATTTCATTATGTTGGGTCAATGTTGTAATCTGAACTATGTCGGTATGTATGAGTTAGATCAATAAAGGGTATGAATTGATCCTTGTATTTGTAGAATCATCGGAATTATCAAATTAAAGGTTTAGCTTGCGCGCTCTTTTACTTGTCTAAGGTAGAAGCCCTTAGAATCTCTAGCTTGCTTTGGTTCTATATAAAGCACTGTCGCGCCGCGGGCAGGCTTCCGCGCTCGGAACGTGACACAACCACCTTATCCACCACCCACCTTTCTCTATCCCAACCCACAATGTTTGATCCAATCCACCCCATCCTAGACCCGGGTTACACCTTAGGAGCCATGACCTTGGGCCACATATCCCTAGGTAATAAGGTTGTGCCCCACCCCATGATGACCACCTTCTTAGATCCATTCGATCCTTTCCAATAGGAGTTCAAAGGTTGTCCCACACCTATAGACATGGAAGTCACCTTTGGGAAAAGCATGCATGTGTCTAGACTTACCATACCCCTTGGCATGAACACTATGTTGGGTCCATTCATTCATATCACCCACATGTCAAGTAGAAAGTATGAGTGGTCTACATTCGGATGTCATGGTCCTCCTTCATTCATCATGGATCTTAAGCATGTCAAAAGCATCTACGGATGTCCGGGTCCCCCCACATTCATCACCACTTTACATGATAGGGTCACCTACGAGTGCCCCGGCCCACCTAGGCCCACCAAAGTCTACATGACAACATTGCATGATAAATCCACATATGGTTGCCCTGGCCCTCCAAAATCCATCAAAGTCTTCTTGGCATCAAAGCATGATCGGTCTACTTTTGGTTGCCCAGGTCCACCCATCACCCCTAGAATGTCAACATTCACAAAATTGCATGAAAGCCTTTGCCAGCACATAAGCAAAAAGAATGAGGCTTATAAGAGGCAGGCCGACTCTCTTCGGCGTCACCGAGACTTCCATGAGGGTGACTTTGTGATGGTAAGGACGGAGAGGCTCTCCCCGGGTGCCAACTCTAAACTGAGGCCACGTGGGGCTGGTCCCTTCCTGGTCTTGAGACGCATTGGTGCAAATGCCTACGAGTTAGATCTCCCTGAGGAGTATGTAATAAGTCCCACATTCAATGTTGCCGACCTAGTGTCATATAAGGGACCCACGGTGGTACCTAGTGAGGAGATTGAGCCTACTTCTTCCCTTGAGAGAGCACCCACCCGTGAGGAGAGATCACCAGCCAAGAGAGCCCAGCGTGAACAAATTGAACAAATATTGGATGAACAAGTCACTACCACTCGGAGCAAGGTATACGAGCGCTATCTCGGCAGGTGGATGGATCGGTCTCGTTCGGAAGACTTGAGGGAAGTACCACTTCTACACCCTCCAAGGAGGGAAGGACACTTACTCGACGGAGTCGAGTTCTCCGCACCCCAGGAGTATGATGGGGACATCACCTCCCATGCCCACGTTCACAGCTCATCTACTCGCCCCGGTTGCATCCGGCATAGTTTAGTCATTTAATTTTGAGTCCTATGTAATTTTATTTGAGTCATTTGATGTATTCTCCCTTTTATTTGAGTCATGTTCCTAGGTCTTGCATTTATTTTCCTAAGTTTGAGTGTCATTAGATTGTGTAATGTGCTATTGGGCCCAATTCTTCAGGCTTGGCCCATGAGCCCCCCCTACCCCTTCGGTTATTTGTTATTGAGTCTTTTGTAAGGGACTTATTGTAAAATGTGGGTTTCCTATATATAGGGCCACATTTCCTTCATTTGGAGGTAATGAATGAATCAATGAAAAACTTACCATTTTGAGAGTTCAAACCTCTTATCTAGTGGAGAGATTCCATTATTTGGGTGAGAAACCCTAGGGGAGAGATTCCCCACCCATTCCTCTCTTAATCTCTCTCTTTCACTCCTCTTTCTCTCTCCTCTACACCCAAATCCGAAAATCTTCTCTCTCCTCCCTTCCCAACCACCACTCTCCAACCTACCCCCATTAAAGACCACTCCCCTTCCCCACACATCCCATTACTCCACCCCCTAGTCCCAAGAGAGCTTCCACCAATCCTAGCTCCACCTCCCAACCCCCAACTACCCCACCCACTTCCCCAAGCACCCTTCCCACAACCCCAAGCACCCCTATTATGTTCCCCACACACCTCTTCCCATCCCCCAAGACCAAAATTTAATCCCACCCTTAAACCCATTTTCAAAGACCCTTTCCCTCTCACCCACCTTCCCAAATTCGTAGCTCCTCCTCCCACCACCTGTTAGACCCCCTTCCAGACCTCATTCTCCCCTTCCCCCACCTTAGAACACCCCCTCCTAGACCCCCTCACAGCCCGGGCTTCCCCCACACTCATCCACCCCCATTTTCCCTCCCATATACCCCATTCCCCCCCATCATCTTCAACCTACAGCTCTCAACCGAAGATCTACAGAAGAGCAGCAATTTGCAGAGGTGACCACGGCTTCCTCGGACGTTTCTGAAGGATCAAGAGCCATCATTGGAAGCGTCTCCCAGTCTTCTTCGTAACGGAGGTGGTTTCATCTTCATCCGAGTTGTGTGCTGCTTGGGAGCTCCGTTCTCCCACAGCTGCGTAGAGCTGCCCTGGGTGAGTACCAGAATCGGATTAGAAACTCTTCCACGGCGAACCTCAGAGGAATCAGCCCACAAGCTCTTCTACAAAGTTCTTCTTCTTTCTGTCTACTTTCAGAATCAAGAAGCAGAATTCTGTTAGGCATCTTGTGGCAGGAGTTATTCTTTTTCTCCCTCAGCTATGCGGCCCTGCTGCCCACAGTCTGCACCGACCTGTCAGTGTTGTTCAGAGTCCCCTATTCTTCTCTGGCAGTGTTTGGCTTCCCTGTCAGTTTTTCTGCATAGAAGACTCATCCACGGTTCCAGCGACTCCAGCGGCGCTTGATCCTGAGTTCGGGAATTATCGGGGCACCTTCTGCAACCTACTGCTAAAAATCAGAAGCTACCAGTCCGCAGGTCTGCCTCCCCATTCGGGCCTCCATCCTGATCAGCATCGACACCAGAAGAATTCAGAAAACATTGGATGACTTCCCTGGCCTCCTACGAAGCTTTTCCAGGTGGTTTCGTCCCCAACAAAATTCGGTAGCAGTCGCAGCAGTCGGTTCTTCACGCGGCTGTCAGCACCCACAGAACGCGGGCAGAATCGGCAATCTCCCTCTTCGGTGTTCCTTTCTCATTTTCCCCTCCCCGCTTGGCCGGCTGAAGGCCCCTCCCTGTGTGGAGGTAGTATTAATTGTAATATACCTTAACCCCCACCCCAAGATCCCCCTCCTGTGAGAGGTGTAGTTTTGTAATCTTTTGGGCAGGTCAAGCTACCCCGGCGCGGCGTGTGGGGATCCACCCGCCTCCCCGCTCGCCCTCGTCTTCGAACGAGACCGGTTTCTTCAAACCAGTCAAGTAAGTGCTCTAAAACCCTGCTCATTGTGCTTGTCTTTCAATATTAGTTCTTAGTTCCGCTGGCCGTGTGAATGAGAGCTCGATCCTCAAGCCCCATAAATTTGAGTGATCACCGTGGGAAGAGAGAAATCGGAGCCTTTGGCACTTGGTCGGCCCCATTGTTTTGGGCTTCCACATTCATTGGGAATCAAGCCTTGGCCTTGCTGGCCCTCTACCAGCAAGCGCCCAACCCCTCAACCTCACCTTGGCATTGCCAAGTTACCTCGGGCTTGGGTGAGCGACGAGAGAGCGGCGGCCCTAAATTGGCCCATTTAGATTGCGAATGTGCTTGCTTGCTTAAGTCCAAGGGTGTGTCACATCATAGTGGGCGGTGAGCGGATGATGGGCGAAGGGTTGGTGGAAGGCAGGGTGGTGATGAGTGTCGACGTGAGTGGAGGGAAGGCTAGCGGAAGGGTAAGGATGGATGAAGGGTTGGATGGTGGTGTGATGACGGTGACGGGGTTAAGTGGTGGAGTGTATGATGGAACGGTGGGTGGTAAGGAATCTGCTGAAGCGGGTGTAATCGGGAGGATGAATGGAGGGGATGTTGGGTGTGCAGGAAGGACGAAGGAGGGAGTGAGAGGATTGTGGTGGTTATGGTGGAGGGCCATGACTTGTGGTGCAGCACTGTCATCATCAAAAGACCACCCGGCATTGGGAGCCGGTGGTTGGACCACGTTTACTTGTGCTGGTGCTGGCGGCTACTGCTGAGGAGCGGGGGGATGATTTGGCATCGGGTTCTGGTGGATGCCCAGGTCCTGTACTTGCTGTGGTTGCTATTATGGTAGCTGCTGCGGCTGCGGTGCCTGTTGCTGCTGCACTTGCGGCCTCGGCTGCTGCCCTCTTTTCTCCTTGATCTCAATAATGGCCCGATGCATTGCGGCCCAATCTATCCTTTGCCCTTCGTGGAGATCATATACCAGATCCTGGAACTGGAAACATCCTTCTATGGTATGGCCCGGCTGCCTATGGAACATACAATATTTAGTCTGATCAACGGCTGGGTTCTAAGTAGGCCGTTCTGGAGGAAGTTGGATCACATTTACTCACATGAGGGCGAAGAAGATATCTGTAAGTGTCTCTGGCAATGGAGGGTATTGAGCTCTCCTGGGAGCCGGGCGCTTGCTGTTAGGGTTGTTGTTGTTGTAGCCGTTAGGTGGAGGGACATTGTGGTATTACGGAGGTGGTGTTCGTTGTGGATTGGGGAAGGCATTTTGTGGAGTGACAAAGGTAGGCGGAGGGTTTTGTGGGGTTGCCTGGAAGTTTTGTGGAGCGGGGTTTTGGGAATTGCGGGGGTTTTGGGGGAAGCGGAATGGTGCTGCTTGAAACTGGAAGGCAACGGCTTGTACTTGCTCATTTGTTTGGACTCCCTCCGTAACCGGCCCTTGTGGTTTCTTGTGGTACTTGGGCTTTTAGTTTTCGAAGAGGGAATGGATTGGGGAGTCCTTGAATTGAGTCTGGATGAAGCGCGCCCGGCTGTAGAGTTGATGCATATTAGCTATGTCATTCATTGCCAGGATGTTGCGAAAGGTCGGGGTGGCAATGGAAATCAATAGTTTGACCTTTTCTTCCTCCAGAATGTGACCAGGCACTCTGGCGGCTATCTGTCTCCACCTGTCTGCATAGGTGGTGAAATCTTCGTCTGGCTTCATCTTCTCGGCCACTAGATCGGTGAATGAGTATTCTGGGCCGACCCTATCTTGGAACCGCTGGATGAATTTGTCCTTGACTATCTTGAAACTCTCAGCCTCTTCCAGTGGCAGCGAATAGAACCATTCCAGAGCAACACCATCTAAAGATCGGCGGAACAAATACGCCATAAGACGATCATCATACTAGAATTGCACCGATTCATATAGAAAATCCCTCACATGAATAAAGGGATTACTGTTCCCGTCGTACTTGCGGTAGTTGGGGAGCTCTGATTGAGGAGGGAATCAGATATTCTGGAAGCTTGGAATAGGAATATCGGCCAAAGATTGTAGGCCAACCCGCTTCTGGAGGAAATCGAGTTGATGCTGCATGGCGGCCCACTTGTCGAGCAAGTCCTGCTCTCGGGAGGGAGCAGGGGCGGTGAAAGACGCTGGTTGCATGTGGGGAGCAGATGGAACGGTTGTGGCAGAAGGTGGGTGCCCACAGGAAGGAGTGGAGGGATAAACAGTAGGGATGGGGGGCCCGTGAGAAGGATATTGGGCATAAGCTTGACCCGGATTAGGATAAGCTTGGGCCGCCCCTTGCTGAGAGCGTAAGAAGTCGGAAGGGCCCATGAGAACTTGCGGAGCTACCGGAGCAGATATGTGATGATCCATTTGAACGAAAGAAGGGATGGGCGACTTTCCCTTATCGAAAGATTGTTGGGCCGAATTGGAAGACTGGCCCGTTTCCATGCCCGTGAAAGTGATGGTCCGTGGTTGGACCGGAGTAAGATCAATTGGGATGGGCTGAGCGGGGAGCCCAATAGTGGAAGGATTGGATTGATTTTGGATGATGGTAGAAGGAGATGCGTTGGACCCTTGCATGGTCTGATAAAGAACTTGGAGTTGGGCCGGATCCAATTGGGCCATCATCTGAAGGACGGAGCCCGCGGAAGGAGTGGCGAAAGAAGGGGTAACTTGACCACCTTCCATAGAAGTGGAGGACGGAAGAGGGGTAGTCCCCTCCCCGGAGGAAAAGGTAGCAACCCTAGGAGGGTTCTCAAGGAGCCCTTGAGGAAGGGAGTCCTCTTGGGAGCGGGGAGGATTAAAGGATGCCATGGTGGACTCGAAAAGAGGATTGGAATAGAATGTGAAGAAGGAATTGACTTGAGGAGATGATTCGGATGGACGAAAACAACTCCACATGTAACGAACAACCTTGGAAATATGCAAAGACAACAAACACAAAAACATACAATAAGCAACCAAACTTAGGTGATTCTAACAAGATGCAAGTGATAAAAGATGAAGACACTCAAAAAAAATCAACCACGTTGTTTAGAATGATGCGACGAGGTTCTTATGATTTCTCCTTTGGAACTCTAGTGGATTTGATTGATATGTGCTCTCAACAATGGGTTCCTAGTAGGAGATGGATATGGGACTTGGTTTGACTCTAAGTGCAATCACTCCTTCACTTATGCAACCCTAGACACGGGGTAGGAAAGGTACAACTGGCCCGGCGTCCGTGTGGGAATCCACGGCTCCCGGGGACTTATGGAGGTCCCTGCTATGATTTCCTGGTCGGCTCCAAGGAATATGGAGACGAGAGGTCCTCACAACAAGGTTAGAAAATGCAATCTAAGATATGACAAGATGAATGACCCTATGTGCACCGGAGTGCATGCAAAGTCTAGCCTAAAATCTAGCAATCAATGATGCACACAACGATATGAATATATGAACAAAACAAGGAGGAAGTCAAGTACCACCCAAGCAATAAATCACAGCAGAAACTACGGAAATAAATGCACCTCGGATGCGTACCTGCCAGGAGTATGACGGTCGAAGAACCCTGCGTCAGAGTAAAATAACGATCGAATGCCAGACCGCCAGAAATGATATAACGCAGGGAGATGGGTCCGTCAAATGAGCCAGAGCCAAAATCAGACAGAAATAATAGGAAAAACCCGTGGAAGCTCACACAGCAGAACCAAAGTGGCGGTCTAATGCCCCTGCGTCAGAGAACTGTAACGCAGGGCCACAGGGCCGTCGGAGCACCCAGAAAACCAGAATCAGTAGGAGGTAAAGGGGGGAACCAAGGGTAACTCAACAAGCAGATGATGGCAGGTCTAAACAGGAATCAAAAGCACGATTGGCACAAGTTGTCCCACCGTGATCGCCAAAAAAAAATTATCTGTTCATTTTTCTTTGCCTATCTATCTTTTCTTTGGGGGTTTTAAATAATGAAATGACAAGCAAGTAATCAAAGATCTGCTCTTAACCTATGAACATGTGATCATGAACCTAGGCAATCAATGCTAGCTCTATCATGGGCATGCTATCTCGCTCAAACTACGCTAAAGTAGAGGGAAAACACACGCCGGGGCGTGGAGCAAAAGAATAAATAAAACACACCGCAAGGGGTGGAGCAAGCAAGGAAATAAAAGAGATATGTGATGTATGAGAAAGCTAATGCCCAAGACTAAGGAAAGATGTGATCGCCACCAAAGTAAAAACAAGCACAAGACTGTAAATACCTTGGAAATAGGTGGATGAAGCACCCGCCCACGGGAGAGAAAACCAAAGAGAACCTGCAGGTCAGCTAGAAATAACGGCCAGGACCCTGTGCGTTACTTGGAAAGTAACGGCCACCCGATAGACCGCCAGGAGAAGATGACGCGCCTGCACCAGACCGTCAGATAACCTGCAGTAGCAAAGTGTAGATTCTTTTAACTCCAACTCTTCCAGCCGGCTAGAAGTCTTGGGCCTCGTACTGGTGAACTTGTAAACCTGCCAAAGATGTAGAAGACAAGAACAAAACAACCCAAATTAGCCCTTTCAATAATATAGCATCAATTCTCAAAGAACTTAAGGACATCAAAAGGAAAGGAGATTACCGGGGAGTTTTTGGTTTTTTAACCCCTCTGGGCGCTTTTAAAAGATTAGGAGGATGTTTGGATGCTTAGAGAACAGTGAGAAAACATGGAGAAAGAGGAGGGACAATGCTTTGATTGAGGAAAAACTAGGAAAGAACTTAAGCATGCAATGAACTTGAAAGACTAAAACCGAAGTACTCCCTTGATCATGAGATGGATGAACGTGGGAAGCAGTTCCTCTTGGATGAAGATGGCTCCTGAGTTCGGCAGCACTTCGTTGTGAATTTCAAAATCCTCCTCCTTTTTGCCATGAAGTCAAGGGTTCTATTTATAGACCCTCAAACTCTTAGGTCGAGCAGAGGATAATCTAGCAAGATAAAGGGATAACTCTTAGCAAATCCTCGAAGATAATTTCACCAAGAGTCCATAGAAACAAGCAGAAGGTTCTGAGGATCAGATTTGAAAGAGATATCATCAATCCAAACCCTTATCTTCGGCCACGGAGTAGCAGAGAAAAGGCCTGAACTGCCAGGACTCTCTGAAGGAAGTAACGGCTGCACGACAGACCGCCACTTGGAAATAACGCACCAAGGAACATCCGTCACTATCAACCTTATCCCTAAAAGATAAGATCAACGGGAAGAAGACCCAACAAGTTGGACTCTTCAAGGAAGCAACGGCCAAGGCATAGGGCGTCAGAATGAAACAACGGCTGCACGACAGACCGTTATTATCAACGTGTAATCAAAAGGATAAGCTTAAAAACGAGGCCTTAAGCCTTTGGACTCTTCAAAGAGTAACGGTGCAGGACCCATCCGTCATAATGAAACAACGCGCCTAGGACCGACCATTATTATCATTGAGGTTCAAAAAAATGAAATGAAGGGGCTTGCTAAGATTCATCTAATGAAACGCCACCAGAAGCCATGTCCGATCAAAGAGTTAAGACCCGAGAAATAGGCTTCAACCAATCAAGAGACTCAATGAAGAGTGAACGACTTGGAGCATCATATTGAATGAATAAGGAGATGACCCGACTTATTGGGTATAAAACGGGTGTCAACACTCCCGAGGTTGGTAACCCTTGGAGGATCCTCTGCTGTGAGCCAAACAGATGGAGCGATAGGCTTTCATCAAGTACCGGTACGAGTAGCCAACTGAGTACCTACCTTTGCCATCAGAGCTGTCCTTCTCAGAGTCTTCCAAGCAAACCTCTTCATACGGCTCACCATCAATGGGTAGGCCGGAAAGCTGTGATAAGCTCCAGAGGTCGAGAGACGTTTCACCCTCTGCTGTATAAAATGTGTTGAATAAGGGGTAGAACACTTCAAACATTCCGCAGCATAAACCTCGGGAGATGGGATAGCGGAATCTATAAGCAAAGACACTGTGATATACCCCGGCTCTGATCAGCAGAGGTGCGTATTCCTTCAGAACAAACTCAGTGAATTCTACTGCTCCCACTCGGAACAGATGGGCATCAGTTACTTTGGCATCTCCAAACCAACCAGCAGCTAGCTGATATTTAAACTGGACGGCCAGACAATTCAGCACAAATGGTTCATCTCTATACCCCCACATTATGGGTGCCAAGAAGAGACCATAGCCGGATTTTTCTTTGTGAACCTTGCCACTGACTGTGTCCCATCGAGAAGGTGTAAATTCCGGGGCACGAGTCATCATCTTTTTCTCTGGCTCCAGCTCTGATATACCGAGGATTGCATGCCAGTCACGCTTCTCTCCGGGAAGATAGATGGCCTTGCTGCGGTACACTGATTCCTTCAGGCTGTCTCTTTCGTCCAGAATAGCAGCTTCGACTACACGGGCTATCCGATAGTCTCGCATGCCACCCACTATAAAAGTTCGGATGAATGGCATCAAGTGGCAGTCCTTCGGAAGATCCGGTCGATAGTTGTTGCCCCGCCTGAAGCATGTCTCAGTTGTAGTGGAATATACCCTGGATGTTGATACTGTATCAGTTTAGGAATCAGAAGATTCATCAACGGCGGAAATTTTGTCATATCCGAAGTCCAGGCTATGCACGTTCAGCCAGTTTACTATAGCCCTCGATATGTCTGGCTGGGCTGACGAGCTTGTTCCAACAGCTCCAGAAGATGCAGCAGCAGAACGGGAGGCCATTGTAGTGCCTACAGTCAAAGAAAAGATGTGAATGAAAATCCCAAAATAAGAAACACTCTTATGAAGATTAAGTGTAAGACTCTGTGAAAATTTCGGCGGCATCTCCAATTATTCAGGGTCTGCCCAAAGAGAATAGGGAGTCACCCACCAAGAGGGACTGATCCCGCAATCAATAGGAATTTAATCCCCAAATAATGTCCCACCCTGATGAAATCTACTGAAACGGGGAAGAAACGGAATGGGAGCACTCGCGAAGAAGAGCTCGCCGCCGCCGGGAGGGTGAAGAGAGAGAACGGACCGTGAGAAATGAGGTTAAAATAGGCTCTCGGCAGGTTAAATAGTCCCCGCAGAAGAAGGGCTCTCGGTGCGATGGAATGCGTGCCGAGAACCCCCCCCTCTTTGCAAAAGGGCGCGCCGAGAACCCCCAAAGCCCGTGCCAAGATGGCCATGCCGAGAAAGCTGGAAGCTGCACGCCGAGAAACTGTGCGCCGAGAAGCCTAGCGCCGAGAAGTCCCCGCGCCGAGAACCTGCTGTCTTCGCGCCGAGAAGGTTTGCTAGCCGAGAACCAAGCCTTGTACACCAAGAAGCCACCTGAAACTGTTGATGAAGCATGAAATTGCCAGAAAGTATGAAAAAACAAAGAAAAGAATACACTGAAGCCATTACAGTAAAGTTGTCAAGATAAAGATTAAAGAAAACTTAATGATGCACCGGCGAACACCGTGCCACTTATTCTGCACTTACGATGTTCGCAGGTGGGGGGCATTTGTTGACAGCTGAAATATGAGCTGAGACAAGAATGAGAGTAGAATTAGCAATGGAGACCCTCGTAATATCTGCAAGGCCAGAACTACAGAAGAGTCGTCACTGAAGCTATTACCCGGCTGAGGCCCTCCCTGGCCAAGCTGATGTCCGGTGTTGTCATCGCTCAGATGGCAGTGTTGATGAAGAATTGCGGTCTATTGACTGATGAAAATCCCAAGAAATGTTCTGATAAGACTATGCCAACTCACCAACTAAGAGCCCTTCACCTGTTCTAACAGATTCGAAGGACTACAAATGAAAAGACAGAATAGACGTCTTTGACAGCTCAAGCCTGCTGATGA
The DNA here is from genome assembly GCA_022559845.1 of Amorphophallus konjac. Taxonomy (NCBI): domain Eukaryota; kingdom Viridiplantae; phylum Streptophyta; class Magnoliopsida; order Alismatales; family Araceae; genus Amorphophallus; species Amorphophallus konjac. The sequence goes on from CM040122.1 coordinate 213,133,596, forward strand.
GAGAGACCAAAACATTAAAAAACCTAAATGGGCTCATGAGTGTGGCGCTGGAAGCTCCTCACCAAAGCCCAAAGCCCATGGGGGGTGGCGCCGAGAGCTAGACCCTTGGCGCCAGGAAGCCTCCGCAATCGACTGAGGCGCGCCGGGAAGGTGTGAATGACGCGTCGAAGTCGATCATGCCGAGAAGGAGGGGGGCTGTGCCTATAAACCCCCCCCCCCCATTTCGTCAAAAAGGAGAGAGACAGATAGATGCATACAAAGGGATAGAGAGAGCCATCAAAAGAAAAAAGAGACGAGAGACATTAGGAGAGCCAGAAAAGAGAAAAGAGAAAAAGAAGCTGCTGCGAAGGCTGAAAGAAGGAGAAGGTGGGTGCTTGGGGAGGGAGAGGAGTCAATGCTCCGCCCTCCCCCATCTTCTTGTTATCCGAATGGGTTTTATTTCCTCATCTTATGTACCCTTTGTCCCTCCGTTTGTGGGCTCTTCTTCTATTTGAATGATGTTCAAAGCTCTTCTTTATTATCATTCGAATTATATCTCTGTATCCGATGAAATGTAAACGATAGAATTGATTGAATGAATGGAAGCTCGGGATTCTTTTCCCTCACCCCTCTCTGATGATTGTTGTCGTTACCCTTTCTATTGCATTGTTTAATCGATGAATTCGTGGTTTCGAGTGTCTACCGTTGGCCCAAGTGGTTGTCGGACACTCTCTGCTGCTCGTCCCTCTCGTAGTCTTGATGGAGTTTTTGTAGAGCCCCGATCCTTACTTCTATGGATTCCTGGGTTTTATCCCCCTCTCTCCCTCGACAACATCGATGATTTTAATGCAATGAAGTCTGTAGCCTTCTCAGGTTTCCCAAGCCATCGGGGCCATTACAGGGATCAGAGACAGTCATCTCTTGATCTCCTGGATGGCCGGCGACATGAATGGCATAAAGCCTGTTCCAGAGGGTTTCGAATGCTTGGTGCCTCTAATCCCTAGAGCCCCCCTTTCCTTCCTGTGACCCCCTACTATCAGCCTCATGAAGCCCTCAGTTCACCCCTCGTTTGCACCTCAAATTTTACTTCAATCGTCGCCTGAATCCAGAAGAAATCCTCAGAACAGAGCACCGCCAAAAAACCGCAAACCTTCCCGGCGCCAATACCCCTCGGTGCGATGAACAGCTCCCGGCGCGGCCCTTGGCACGCCGAGAACCTGCTCCCAAGTCATGCCAAGAAGCTCCTCTAGGTGGCGCACTGGGAACTCCTTCCTCCCGTGCCGAGAAGCCATTTTGCATTCCTATTAATGGCATCGAGAACCTCTTCCCCCTCAGGCTAGTCCTTGATCCCCATGATGCATCCTCCCAAGGGATATGTGAAGTTCACAAAGCATACCTCAGGAAATAAAATAACGGGGAACCATCCCCAACATTACGCCGTGCCGGGGCCCAGTGCCTCTCTCTTTCGGTTTTCATCCCGACACTCCGTGGATGATCACCTATTCTTCCCCGGGCATGACCCGAGTTCAGAGGAGATGCTGCCAAAATCCAGTCTAATGATTATCAACCCTGGTGAGCCGAGGGAGTGTCACCTATACACTTCCCATCTGGCTCCATCTTTTGGGGGAAATGAATCTTTTGGAGTATCCGATTAAGTGGAAGTATCAAAGGGGAAGTTGCCCTCCACTTGTCCTTTTCTCCCATAGCATGAAAGCTATATTTTGCGCATTAGCAATTTTGATCGCCTCCCGAGGCCTCCTGTCTTTGGCGTTTAATCAAGGGTTGTCCTCCTTAAGGGAGGGCGTAATTAAAGTCATGGCCTTTACGACATGGCGGACTTTTGGTCCCGACTCAGACTTCACAATTGACTGATCAAGTCAGGTCGAGCGCACAATAAAACTATCACCCCGGTGACTGGCACGCCTAATAAACCAACTAATAAATCAATAAACAAAACAAATAAATAAATCAAATAAATAATAAATTAAAAATAAATAAAAAATCCGTCCCCACAGAAGTATAAGATGGAAAATCTCAAGGCCATTACTGCACCAATGGGTACATCAACTAGTCTTGATGCTGACCCTGAAGAAAAATTGGTTGATACCAAACTATACAGAGGTATGATCGGATCCTTGCTTTATCTTACTGCATCTCGTCCAGATATTCAATTCTCTATTTGTTTATGTGCTAGATTTCAGGCTAGTCCTAAGGAATCTCAAATGAGTGTAGTGAAAAGGATTTTTAGATATCTATCTGGAACCAAAGACTTAGGTCTATGGTATCCTGCTAAGTGTAAGTTTCAGCTAGTAGCTTACACTGATGCAGACTATGCCGGGTGTAGGATAGATAGAAAAAGCACTAGTAAGTATTGTCAATACTTAAATGGTTGTATAGTGACTTGGGCATCTAAGAAGCAACACACTATTTCTCTTTCCACTGCTGAAGCTGAGTATGTAGCAGCATGAAATTATGCAGCCCAGGTTCTCTGGATCAAACACCAGCTTATTGACTATCACATAAAACTTGGATGCATTCCTATTCTCTGTGATAATACCAATGCTATTTCATTGACTAAAAATCCTATTCATCATTCTAGGACTAAGCATATTGAGATAAAACATCACTTTTTGAGAGATGAAGTAAGAATGAAATAGAACTGAATTTTGTAGAATCAGAAAAACAGATTGCTGACATATTTACTAAACCTCTTGGAAATGAAAGATTTAAATTCTTGAGAAGAGAACTAGGTTAATGTAAATATCAGCATGATAACTAATTGCTCGAGTTCCTTTTTGCTTATAATAAATGCCTTCTGCATGATTGTTGATATGCACATGATTCAGATTGCTGAAAGAAATAAAATAAGGATGATGATTGCATACATTGCATTGCATAATGCCCATCTTGATCCCAAAGGTATATCAAATGGTATGCTGGGAGAAGGGCAGATCTCTTTCTGTCTGGAAACCCACACTATGTGTAGAGGCTAGCGCTCCGCTAGGTACCTTGGGACACGAGTGTGTCCTGTCTTGCATCCCATTATCTGTACTCATGTTAGCCAAATCTTTCATTTGCTTTGAATGTTGTGTAGAGCAAACGTGCACTTAGACCGGGGAAGTTCAATAGGGGGAGTTCATGATAGATTGTTCAAAGTTTGAGTCAGATTAGGCTCATGTTATTCTAATCAGGCAGATGTGAGTGTCTCTGAAGGATTGTCGACACCCAAAGTTAGCACCTTCTTGCATAAATTCTATCTATTACTTCCTGTGTTTTCTTGATTCTGATGCTGTCTAATTCGATCAACCAATTTACTCATTTTGGTCAACCGAAATCTTCACTGAAAAGTCTTGCAAAATCTTACATTCCTTCTGAATCTGAAATAATGACAATCTGATATGTCTTTCACTACTCTAAGCTACTAAAACCATAAATCTTCTTGTATAAGAATTTGTGATGTACCATGAATGAATTGATGGTTTAAATCTACTGAATTGAAGAGTCTAAAGACTAAACTCAATAAATAAGGTTGTTGATCACACGTAATAGCTTTCAACCATATCTCACATGTCATGATTGGTGAGGTCTCCTAGAATCTAAAAGTCTTTGAGCTAATGACTTCTCGGTTGAGAAACTTGGAGTGTGTATTGTGTTTAAACATGAACATTTCTGTAAAACCAAAGTGTCAAAATTATGAGCCAACAAATGTGCAGGCAGAGCAATGGCTGAATGCACCGAGAAACTAGGTTCTTTATCAAATAAATAAAGAAATCCTATGTCATGAAGTGCTTTAGTTATCTATGTTCAAAAGTTTAAAATAGAATGGTTAGTTGCACTGAGTAAGTAGGGATATTGGCGTATAATCAACATGTACCATTACGTCAAAAGGTGTAAACAACTCTTGAATGTCTTCATCAAAGAAATAGAATGGTAAATTCTACTAAGTAACTAGGGGTACTAGCGTCTAATTAATCAACGTGTACCCTTAAGTCAAAAGGTATGATTTATACCAAACTATTCTGAAATTCATAAACAGAAAGGAAAGGTAAATCATGTTGTAACCCTGCGGTGAAATATCAGAACTATAAAAATTGTTTAACCTTAATACATGCCCTAGTCACTCCTAAGAAACTCACAGATTTTGGGTGAGTAAGATGACACGAGACCAAATCTGCCATGATTTATGTAGTTCTGGTTTATTGCTATTAAGGGTTAATGCAAACTTATTCAATGAGTATAGTTGTAAAACACTAAGCTTCATCATTCTTAAACCAAATTTCTATCAAGGTTGCATTATATTGAGTCTTATACCTGAAGAATCTGCACCATGTATGCTTGATTAATGAAAGTTAAATCAGATTTGTCAACATATTCCTTCATGTTCTTTCTCTCATTTCAATTTTGTGTCTCTTCCCTGTTAAGCACAAATTGTTTCCACACTTTCTTTTGTTGATGGGAAAGGGGGGGAGAGAGTTTGTTTTGATGGGGCAAAGGGGAGAGATTTTCATAGCAAGGCAAAGGGGAAGAGATTTCATGGAGGTCTATAGTGGGAGAAAGCTGAAACTGAAATCTGTCTCATATTGCATTTGACTGTGTTTACTGAATATTCTACCTTATAATGTAGAATGTTTTGCCATCAAAGTATTGAAGTGTTGCCATCATCAAAAAGGGGGAGAATGTTGTGTCTCCTCTGGATTTGATGTCTAGTTTTGATGGTTTTGATGTCGGCAACAGTGCGATTGCCTTTGATATTGGCAAAACCATTTGGATTTATAATGTGTGCTAATTGTCATTTCATTAAGTCAGAATATGATTCTTGCATTTATCAGGTCAATGCATACTCATGCTGTTGCAATATAAGGTCGATGCATACTCATGCATTGAGAAAGTCAGGTCTGTGCACATATGCATTCTAGTCTAGAAGGTTGGTGCAAATGCAAAAGCCTTGCACTATCAAGTCGGTGCACTTTGTACACAGGCCGATGTCGCTAGGCACTATAGGCTAGATGTTGTAACATCAGGTCGATACACACATTTAACAGGTCAATGCTGGTGAGCCAGTGATTGTTGTATAAGGTCGCTGCGTTAGAGGCCATCTTTCTTAAGGTCGATGCACCTTATGCATCTTCCATGAAGTCAGGTCAGTACAATATGGTCTTGCGTCGATGCATTAAGCATTTCCTTATATATCACCAGGTCAGGCCGACACGCCTCAATGGCACGTCTATGATGAAGTGCATGCAGTACTACCTTATGTATTGATAGGTCGATGCACCATCATTATAGTAAGAGTCTATCTGACTGAATAAAGTCTACCTGTGTGATATACAAGTCGGTGCATCCTCATGACATCATGTCTTCATCATTCTCTTGATACAAATCCGGGCCTACCTGTAGTTTACTCAGGTCGGTGCAGCTGTAGTTAATTTAATATACTCAAGCTGTTGTACTCATTCATAGGTCGATGTACCTCGTTTATACATCGATGCATGTGTGTATCCTGTCATATCATTCCATGTGATTTCTTCCTGTTTTCATGAACCATCTGAGCTTGCATTTCTCAAGAACTTATTACTTGTTTCATGAGCCACATGATGACAAAATTGTTATTAAGTTTCTATAATTGACTTGGCAGGAAAAACAATATGAAGTTCATCAAGTGAAAAGTTAGATTTACACTCATACACCCGAGATACATAAAAGAAATTATGTCTGTCACGTGGGTTCGTAAGTGAAGTTGACGATGTCACGTGATTCGAGGTGAATCCCCAGACCCTTGGAGATTTCGTTTGAAATAACTTTCCACGTGGCTGTAACTTGAAGATTCCTCACCGCCTCATCTGACACGTGGCCGAGCTTCTCCAAAAAACCTTGGGCAGGAGCACTTCTTCCAGACGCCCATATCAAATCTTGTGTGGACCGCAAGAACTCCTACTCATGAGGATAAATAGAGGCCGGAGCTCGAGTGGCAAGAGCAATGAACATATAGAAAGATGAGAACCGGAGCAGAAGAGCTCGAGAGAAGGGAAAGCCTGAGAGTGAGAGTCCCTACTCCAAGAAAAGTCTGAAAAATAGAGCTCGTTGTAGAAAAGAAAGAGAGTTAGAGAAAACAACGTATCAGAAGAAGGCTGAGAGACAAAAGAGGGAGAGAGAGAAGCTATGCTTGTCTCGACTTCTGGATCAGATCCTAAGTCGAATTACTCTAGAGAAAAAGCTACATCTTTTATTTCTGTCATTGTTTTTCTTTGTTTCTTTGAAAACTTTATGAATTACTGTAAGCTGTGTAATCAGCGGTTCAAGCAGTGAGGCAGCGGCGAGGATCTGATCCTCGGATAGCAAGCTGTGAAGTTCAGCGGTCTGTAGAGATTTCTTCCCCAAAGTTGTGGATCAGCGGATTTGCAAGATGTTTGTCAGCGGAAGCCTTATTCATTTGAGTGAGGGGTGGACGTAGATCTCAAGCTCGAGATCGAACCACCTTAAAATTGCTTTGTCTTATGTGTGATTGCTCAACTCTTTATTTCTACAACTAATATGAATGCCTAGGAATGTTCACTGCAATGATCTAATGCTTTTGATGTGCTCAATTGTTCTTAGATCAAACCTCCACCCAGTACTGAACTTGGTTGGTTGATTCCTACTACTGTGTGAATCTGACTTAAATCTATCTTGTGTTGATCTGCTCTATAGTTCCTCTATCTTACATTTACTTACTGATCGATAACACAGTGGTATATCAAAAGGCTTAGTTGGAAGGATAGGTTACGCCTATCTGAAAAACTATCCCTTGCGTGAGGAGATTCTTAAATCAAACCTCTGCCTAGTATCATACTGCGTTGACTGATCACTTCTATTGAAATTCAGTAAGGATGATGGTTAGTCTTTACTAGATCTTCTAGCTGTTAATTCAGATTGAATTAGTAGTTCTGTTCAGAACAATTTCATTTTATTCCACTTTTCATTAATTACTGTGTGACTTTAAATATTTGGGGTTGATCTATTCACCCCCCCTTCTAGATCAGCTGCTCATCCATTTTTTCATCAGAATCTCCCTAAGCCTTTTTATTATTGACCTTGCTCTTTCATAGATTTGTAGTAGAGATTCCATGAAGTTAAGAATCTTCTGATCAGATTTTGCTTTATCTGCCTTAAACTGCTCCCATCGACTATTCATAGTTTGCTCCACATGTGTCAGTCTCAAGTTCACCTGTTCTATGTTCATGTTAAGCTACATGATGAAAGAATTTACATTTCCAAATTGTGTCAGCAGAAGTCTCACCAAGGTGGGATTAATTTCAGACACATTTGGAGCTAAGCTAGGTCTTTCTGATGTAGATGCATGAGTATGAAACTCAGGTGGAACTTCTGATGCTCCATAAATTCTAGGAGGTGAAAGTGGTGGAAGTATCCCATATGAGACCATTGTACCACCAAAAATTTCTTGTGCAGCCTATTCATCATGCACTTCATGGGCTGGTGATATATGATGCACTTGTTGAATTTCTATGTCTTCAAGGTGTTGCTCAAGATCTTGCTCTAGTTGTTGTTGTTCTTACTGCTGCTCTTATTGTTCTTGTTGATATTCCTGTTCTTGCTGCTCTTCTTCTTGTTGCTGCTGCTCTGCCTACTGCTCAAAATTTCCTTGCATCTGTCTCTGAATACTACCAGCAATAAGTTTCAATCTCATGAATTTGTTTATAAAATCAATATTATAAACATTGACTTTTAGAATTTTTTTATATCTTTTATTTTCCAATGGCACATTCACCTTTTTAAACACAGCTATCAACTGAGCCGCATAGGGTAGGTGCCTTTTGTCCTCTTTGAAATGTCCAATAATGTGCATCATGATTTTTGGAAGACACACTTTGACATTTTTGAACATGTAGTAAAACAAAAAATCTTTGTGTCTCAGTCAGCTTGCCTCTGCCTCCATCTTGTGAAGTTATAATGGTGGTAAGGATATGATGCAATAATCTCTTTAATGAAGAGAACTTATTGGTGTTGAAGTTGGTCAACAGAGTTTGCTTGTGATCATTTGGATCACTTGGTTGGTCTATTAAAATAGTGTAAGCCTCAAATTCATCACATTCAAAATCTTGTTCAAAAATGCCATCTTCAGGTATCCTTAACGCCTTGTGAAGAGAATGTCTAGACAGCTCAATTTTAATCCCTTTAACAAATGACCATATCCTTGCTAGGTCTGGGTCGAATCTCAAATTCTTATAAAATTAAGTGACAAGCTTAGGATAGTAGTGTCGGTGTTTTCCCATAAATTTCTTCCACCCTTGGAATTTGATCAGACCTAATAATTTAGGAAACGAATCCAACATCTCTTGATCATGGAAATCAACATACCGAGGGAAGATAATTTTTACTAACTCAACCAACTCCTTTGCTGGTCGAAATGCAGTAGGTGACTCATCTACTTCTTCTGCAGATGTCTTCAATGATTCAGTCTCCTCCAGAATCCGGCATCGCTTTGCCAGTACCTCAGTGATCTTTTCTTTTCCATTGGAGGACTCCACTGCATGTGACTTAGACTTGCCTTTTGAAGCTCCTCTGCCCTGCATGTGCTTGGACCGGACCTCCTTGCGAGGTACTTCTGCTTCCGGTTGAAGCTCCTCTAGGACTCCTCGTTGCCCTTTGCTTCTGGTGGCTAGAGACGACATGGTGGAGCATGGTACGCAAGGAATGCACGCTTTCAGCAAGGGTTTGAGGAAATACAAGGAAGGCTCTTATGGATTCAGTGAGATGGAGGTCATGGAGAAAAGGACTCGACCTGGGTTTGAATAGGATATCGACGGAGAGAAACACATATACTAGGGCAGAGCAAGTGAAAGTATGTTAACTTTACCGATTTAGAGACCTTTATAGAATTACCCTTCTCTTTAAAATAATTTACATTGCCTTACAGAACATGTGGTTTGCAGTTTATGAAAGTTAAATCTTAATGCATGACAGTTCTGAAATTAATCCTTTTATGCAAAGATAATAGAAATAAAACAAACTTATCAAAGTACTAAGCCCAATCAAAAAACCATCAATCTTACTCATCATTTTCATTAGACATCAGGGGTATAATAATCTGCCTTATATTAAAAATGAACAATTAAGCACTTCTGAAAAGGCACAGAGACAACCATTTTTTTTCTTGAGCATTCTAGTATGACTACACCTTTTGACTCATGGAGACACGTTGATCAGACGCCAGAATCGCTTGTTACTTAGTGTAATCAACTGTTATGCTTCAATTTATGAACAGAGTTAGCCTCTTTTATGACGACATAACTTCTGTATTTCTTTGATGCAGATAGTCAATTTCTCCAAATGGTAGGCCATTGCTCTGCCTTATATTATTATTATTATTATTTTGTTTAAATATGGCGTATTCCCTAGCCTTCTTCAGATTTTAACTTTGAAACTGTTTAAGAACAATATAATTATGACATTCTCTACCAGAGATGTCCTTTTACTTACAATTTTTAGATTTTAGGAAATGAATCATACAGTTGCTTTTTCAGAATGTCTTAAGACTATTGTCAAGGCAATCATGGATCATTTGAACAATTAAGATCCAATTTAACTCCAAAAAACAATAGATCACAGTTTTGTAAGAACAATCAATATCTTTTGGATGAGGTAAGTCTTGTAATGTAATTCCTTTAATCAGTAAAGAAAACACATTCTTATGTTAAAACTCCCCCTGAATAAGTGCACAAGAATTTATGTGAAAGCATGTGAGGGACTTAACAGTGAAGACATGGATATAAGTGAAAGAATGAGTAAGAGAACAGACATATCTGTGAAGTGAAAGAAGCAGAGATGGATAAAGTAGGTAACCACATCGAAGCTCATGGAAAACTAAAGTCGGAGTTGCAAACAACCAAAAGACTCCTTTAACTTCCCATTAGGATGATATCTTCCTCATACACCACAGCACCTTAAGGTAGCAAATAGCTCATTCCAGATATAGTGAGGTCGGTGCATCTTTCTTATGCATCGACCTCCTAGTGTAGTAAGGTCGGTGCTCCTTCCATATGCATCGACCTCATGAGTTACTAATCAACAACACCATTTAGAACACTTATTCAAATACCTCAAGCAGAATACCACTGAATTTCTGACAAGATTCCTTGTACTCTTCCACATAAATACATTGTGCCAGCTCAGACCAACACATATCATGCTCCCCCTCAATATGTGCATAGATTTCAACCAATCAGCAGCCATCTTTTCATTGTACACAAATATGCAGTTGTGAAATGTAAGATGCATGTCTAACACTATATGCAAGTTGATTAAGGGTACTTGGCGGAGAACTTAGATCCAAAAAGGATCACCATCTAGCTTAGTGATAGTTTCTAGATAGGCCTAACTTGTCCTTCCACAGTCACCATTTGATATACCCTTTAGTCAACATTTCTTAACAGAAATACAGACTAAGGAACAATGAATAATCATTGATATTGTATGCAACAAATTTTCAAAATGAAAGCATAACTTGCATGACAGAGAAACTATGCCAGACTCCCCCTTTATCTTTCAATTAACAGAATCGTTGATTCTAATCTAACCAAATATGTAGCACTCATGAGAGGATTATTTAAAGCATCAACTAAACAGTAAAGAAAAATGAGGTGGGGTTTGACTGACCTTCATGTGCCTTTGATTTTATTGAGCCCCCATTTTTATTTCCTACCACCAAGGCACACCTGCAAGCAAAAACATATTTTGAGTTTCTAGGAACCCAAGAACTCTTGGGTCTTGACAGATTAGTTACACCTCTAATGGGTGTTTTCCATGATTTCCATGCATTCACATTATCAAATCTTAAAAGGAAACAATCATTCATGATATGCCCAGCCTTTCCACAGTAATGACACTGATCAGATGGATTTAAAATTTTCTTCAAGAAATGTCCACGGAATTTCTGTGGGATGACAGTAGTTCTGCCATTTCTGGTTTGGAAGCTATAATTTCTTTTCAGATGCTAATAGTCCTGGACTGTGTGGCCATCTTTGTTGTAGTTATGACAGTAAGGTTTCCATTTTGGAAACTATTTAGGCCTCTTTGGAACATTAGTTTTCCTATAGGCCTTTAACTCATCATTTTTAAAGATCAAGCAATCATGCATAGTATGACCAAATTTACTACAGTAAAAATATTGAATTCTTTGTTCCCGTACAACATTGTTTTCAATATGATTTTTCATATCATGCATATGAAAGTCTTGAGATGAACTCTTCTTGTGTGAATTCATCTTGAAATTTTTGAAACCATTCAGTTTTTTGGATGTATTCAAATCATCAGATTTCATAGCATGACAATCATACATCAAATTACCTATCTTACCACAATAATGACATGTCTTTTTCCTTTTGTGTGCATGTGAGTGTGTGGCATGCTCATGTGCTATATGCACTTTGGTAGCAAACATCTTTTAGAATATCTTCAGATTTTAATCTTTTTCTATTTTTCTGACCATTTTATAGTTTTTTGATTTTATGCTTGTTTTGTCTTCTTTTGGGCAGTGAATTGAAAATTGGATGGACTCGAGGTTTTAGATGGCTCAGAACTACCCACAAATTGTTACACTCCTCTGATTTTGATGATGTCATACACTATAGGTCAATCATGATTGTCTATCTTAATACATTCTTCTTTTATACATTCTTCATATATTGCACTCTCTGATTTTACTCTGAGTCAACTTTTGGTGGTAAGGTCTGTGCTCACTTAGTTCATTCTGTATTGAGTCCGTGCATATACTGCATTTCAACTTAATAGGGTCTGTGCATGCATTCATCAAGTCGGTGCAACCTTCGTTGTTGTACGCGACTAAGTCGCTGCAATGTCTGTACATGCAATAGTCAAGTCAGTGCAACAATCGTTGTTGCACGCAATCAAGTCGGTGCAACTCTCGCATCGGGCACATAAAGTCCGTGCACACTTCTTGGCAAGTCAGTGCATAAGTGGTCTATGGGTCTCATGTCTGTGCATGATTGAAGAATGCTGATTCTAAATCTGTGCAAGTCTCGCATTGTTTTATGCATATTGAGTCAGTGCAGGTTTTGTTCTGTGCTAACCAAGTCTGTGCAACTTTTGTTGTTGTGAGCATTTAAGTCAGTGCATATCTGTTATTGCTTGCATCAACTAAGGTCGATGCTAGCTTGTAGAAGTCGATGCACTTTCACCGTAGCATGCATATCCCATGTTAGTGCATTCTTTACCCGCATACACATACAAGGTTGGTGCATTATCGCCCTATGAATAAACCAAGTCGGTGCATTATTTTGTCTTGTGCAATAATGTCTGTGCATACTTTCTCATATGCGCACCAAAGTCTATGCAATCTTTGCATCAGGGTACTTGAAGTTGGTGCAGTTTCTATCTCGGTGCATATTACAGTCGGTGCACTTACTACCTTATACACAATGGTCTGTGCGTATATGGTTCTAGGTTGCTCATAGTTTATGCATACCTTGCAAAACTCTATTCATGGTGTGAGCATATGTTGCTATACGGTCTGTGCAAGCTTACACCTTAGACTATAAGGCCTGTGTTAATATTCCCATATGCCTGCCAGGTTTGCTACCTGGTCGAGCACTTGTTTAGCAAACCCAAAACCTATGAGCGTACTCCACGTGGAAATCAATGTACCAGGTTTAAGGGCTCATGATCCGAGGCAAGGAACAAAAAGGATGATTCTGCCACGTGGACTGCTACAGCTCCATGGTTCTGACACGTGGAATCGAAAAGGGATCAGATCTGCCTGAAGAACTGGGCGGGAATTGTGCTAACCATGTGCTATAATCTGGCTATGTAAAGGGGGTTGAAGACTGCAAGCACAAGCTACTGAAGACTGATGAAGAGAGAGCATCTGAAGCCACTACGTGTGCCGAAATTTCCCTATTCGAGAGAAAAGCCTGTCTAGAAACGGAAGTGTCTGAGTGATCATTTTTTATGTGAGCTTGAAAGTTTGCTTCTCTGGAAGCTACATTACTGCCATTTTTGAGCGACTGTCTCCTTTTGTTTTTCATTTTCAAATTATTTCATTCATCCCTTCCATACTAGTCTTGTTACCCTCTAAGTCTTCTTAGAGGAAGGGAGAGGTTCTCCATTTTCCCTCCATCGTGTTTGAAGGAAGAGAGGATTGATCCTCTGGTTCATGAGATGCTGGGTGCAATTCATAGTGTTCCCTTTGTGGTGTGCAAAGAAGGGAGGTTGGTCCTCCAGGGGTTCTTCCGGTCATAGGAAGATCGAGGAGGTTGTTCCTCGGGGCAAGCTGTACGGCAGCAGGTGTTGCAGATGTGTCTGCAGTTTCAGATTTTCTTAGTGCAAGGAAGCCTTACTCCAAAGGAGTAAGGGGTGGACGTAGATCGTAGATCACCATCGAACCACCTTAAAAATCTTCTATCCCTTTGGTGTGGTTTGATATTTGTCTATTATATTATTTTAGCTCGCCAGGTGTTTGATCTTTGCACTACTTAGTTCCTTGTCACATTGAGCATCTGTCTTTCTGGTTGATACGTTGCTAGATTTGAGGAGGTCCCCTACTGCGTTTCTGAATTTTCTAATCTATCTTCGAATTAGATTGAATTTGGGGGTGATCTATTCATCCCCCACCTTCTAGCTCACCCACCGTGTGAACTATCACATGGTATCAGAGCGGGTTACCCATCATGTGGTCCAATGGCCAAGGTAATTCTGGATCTAGTGGTCCTCGAAGCTTCATGGCTGAGGGTCAGTCTATTAGTCGCCCTCCTTTCTTTGATGGTAATAACTATTTTTACTGGAAAAATAGGATGGTGGTGTTTATGAGAGCTCGGAGCCACAAGCTCTGGAGAGTGATCACCACAGGGCCGTATGACCTTCCACCAAATGAAGATGCGTGGACAGAGGATCATGTCAAACTTTCAACCATTAACTGGTCGGCCCTGAACATCATTCAATGCGCAGTTCATCCTGATGAATACGCTCGGATCTCAGCTTACAAAATAGCCAAGAAGATGTGGGATGAAATAGAGCTAATCTACGAAGGTACCACCCAAGTGAAGGCCACTAAGGTAAATATGCTCAGGTCTGAATATGAATTGTTCAAAATGAAATCTGAGGAGACTATCACAGAAATGTATGCCAGGTTGTCATTGATCACTAACAGTCTTAATGGGCTTGGGAAATAAGTTTCTGAAGGGGACATTGTCAGGAAAATTCTTAGGTCACTATCCCCCGCTTGGAACACTAAGGCGATAGTGATAGAGGAGTCTAGGGATTTGTCGAAAATGATAGTCACTGAACCGATAGGATCCTTAATGACCTACGAAATGAACTTCAAGACAAATGGTGAAGGAAGTGATAAGAAGGGCAAGAACATTGCCCTCAAGGTGTCCCATGGTAATAGTAGCGGTAGTAGTGGCAGTAGCAGTGGGGAGTCTGACGGATTGTCAGACTTTGATCAAGAGGAGCAAGCTATGCTCACTCGTCAGTTTCGGAGGTTTTTGAGAACGAAGGGAAAAATATTTAGAAGAAAAGGGCCGTATCCTTCTGGTAAGAATTTTGATTCTAACAATGATAAAAATAGGAGCACTAAGAAGATTACATGTTTTCATTACAGAAGACGTGGACACATGAAAGGGGAATGCCCCGACCTCTAGAAGAAAGCCTCCAAGGTGCAAAAGAAGAAGCCTCAAGCTATGGTTTGCACGTGGAGTGACGAGGAGGAAGACCCCGAGGCCAACTAGTCAGAGGAAGAAGACCAAGGAATCTGCCTGATGGCTAACAGTGATGAAGAGGTAACAAAAATCTTTGAGAATTTTTCAATTGATGATTGGGAAGACGCCTATGTTGTGCTTTTAGATAAGTTTAATGTTTTAAGTAAAGAACATAGGGTCTTAAAGAGAAAACTTAATGCTACCACTGAAGAGCAAACTCAAACAAAGAAGGAAAATGAGAACCTTAAGTCTGAAAACAACGAAATTCAGAAACTACTTGATGACTTCAAGTTAAAACTTCAGGAAAGTCAAAATGAAAATAGGTTAATCACTCAAAAATATGAAGCTGTTAGGAAGGTCAATTCTGAATTTCAGGAAAATTGTGAAAACTTGCAGAAGGAATTGGAAGACAAACAAAGCACCTTAGAAAGATTTTTTCAAGGAAAAACAAATTTGGATGCCATATTACGTGCTAAGGTAAATTTCAATAAAGAGGGTTTAGGCTATAACCCAACTATCAAGAAATCCTTTGAGCACAGAACTGTGACATTCTGTCCAGAAAAGGGGAAAGAAAAACTAGACACACCATC
Source organism: Amorphophallus konjac (assembly GCA_022559845.1). Lineage (NCBI taxonomy): Eukaryota > Viridiplantae > Streptophyta > Magnoliopsida > Alismatales > Araceae > Amorphophallus > Amorphophallus konjac. Next base: position 213,148,876 of record CM040122.1, read on the forward strand.
CAGTTCCAACAATGCTCAAAATGTTTAGCATCTAAAAGAAAATCCAACAAAAAATACTGGACAATAATCTAAAACTGGTAAGACCTTTGCTAAGCAAACCCCTATGCTTGTTCACCAGAATAGGAATGCTGACAGGTTAAGGCAGGTGAGTCAGAACAAAAACCTCAAATTCTATAACAGAATGGGCCAGTACAAAACTAACTGGGGAAGTCCTGCATATCCATAGAAATCTTTCAATAAATTTGATCCCCCTAGAAAGTTTAGGTATAGTAGATACCCATGGAATAAATGGTCTAACAACAGAAACAAGTTCCATTCCATTAGTCTAGGTGAACACAATTCTAGTTACAATCTCAACAAAACTGTAAACAAGGTACAAAAGATGAATAATTTGAAACAGTTTTGGATTCCAAAAAAATTGATTAAAGAGTTGAACAATGTTCTTGGACCCAATCTATCTTGGGTTCCAAACCACTCTGCTTGATTTGTTAGTTTGCAGGTTAGCCTAGCAGTTGAGAACAACAAGTGGTATTTAGACAACGGCTGCTCCAGGCACATGACATGCGACCGATCCAAATTCAGTAAGCTAGAAATGAAGGTAGGGGGTCTTGTCAAATTTGGAGGGAAGAACAGAGGTATGATTATCAGAACAGGAACGGTTGGTAAGTCTACCTCAAACACTATTGAGAAGGTTTACATGTTGAAGGTCTTCAGCACAACTTGATTAGTATTCGTTAGCTATATGACAAGGGTCACAGACTTGTGTTTGATAACGATTCTTGCAAAATTCTAGAAATAAATTCTGACAGTGTGAAGTTTGTAGCTAATAGGGTCAATAATGTCTACATTGTGGACTTAGATGATAAATCCGAGTTAAATCTTTGTTTGTCTATTGATCTTGAGAATAATACTTTTATTTGGCATAGACGCTTAGGTCTTGATAGATTCTCTTCTTTGAATAAATTGGTTAGGCATGATTTAGTTAGAGGCATGCCTAAGATCAAATTTAGCTCTATTTCTAAAACCTATGATGCCTGTGCTTTAGGCAGATAAACCCGCAAATCATTTAAGCTCAAATCTGAGCCCTTGTCTTCCAAGCCAATGGAGCTCTTGCATATGGATCTCTTTGGCCCAACCAGGACTCAAAGTCTAAATGGGAAGAGATTTGGGTTTGTAATTGTAGATTATTTCTCTAGAAATTCTTGGTTATTCTTCTTCGCAAATAAAAATGAAGCTTTTCAGAAGTTTGAACATCTCTTCAATAAAGTCAAACAAGAAGGAACTCATAGCATTTCCATGATTCAATATGATCATGGAGGAGAATTTGAAAACTCTGTATTTTCTGAATTCTGTAACAATGAAGTATTAACTTACAGGTTTGCTTCTCCTAGGACTCCAGAGTAGAATGGCATAGTGGAGAGAAGAAACCGCACAATCATTGAGATGGCAAGAACTATACTCATGGAGAGTCAACTTCCCAGAAGGTTTTGGGCAGAGGCAGCTAATACCGCTTGTTACATCATCAACAAAGCCTTGGTAAGACCCATCCATAAGAAAACACCCTATGAACTCTTGAAAGGTAAGAAGCTAAATGTTTCATATTTTAGGATCTTTGGTTCAAAATGCTTCATTCATAACAACAATAAAAAGGACCTAGACAAATTTGATGCAAGGAGTAATCCAGAAATCTTTCTAGGTTACTCTGAAACAACTAGGGCATATAGGGTTTTAAGTAGTACAGATTAGACTGTAGAAGAATCACCTATTGTCATATTTGATGAAATGAACAATGACACTAAAGTGGATGATGATGATAGGTGCACGAAAGATGATGGAGAATTCATAGAGGACAAGAAGAATGAAGAAGCTGAACCACCTGAAGCATCAAGTGCTACAAATCAAGTAAGATCAGATGAAGCAGGTGAGTCTTCAATCAATGTGAGATATTTGAAAGATCATCATGTAGACAACATTATAGGCAACTTAAGAGATCCCCCTAGGACAAGGTCTTATCTTAGAAATGTTCATAATCAAGACCTAGTCGCCTTAGTTTCACAAATTGGGTCCAAGTCAGTTGAAGAAGCTTTAAATGATGCATCATGGATTAATGCTATGTGTGAGGAGTTAGGTTAATTTGAAAGAAATAATGTTTGGGAGCTAGTTCCGAGACCAGAAAATACAAATGTCATAGGAACTAAATGGGTCTTTAAGAATAAAATAAATGAGGATGGAATTATTTCAAGAAATAAAGCCAGACTAGTAGCCAAGGGCTACTGTCAGGAATTTGGTGTTGACTTTGATGAATCCTATGCATCTGTTGCTAGGATGGAAGCAATAAGGATTTTATTAGCTTTCGCTTGTTCTAAAAATATAAAACTTCAACAGATGGATGTTAAAAGTGCATTTTTAAATGGTGTTATCAAAGAAGAAGTTTTTGTAGAACAACCCCCCAGATTTCAATTTTCTCCTCAACCAAACCAATTTGTCATGTTGAATAAAGCCATGTACGGTCTAAAGCAGGCTTCTTGAGCCTGGTATGAGAGGCTGACAAAATTTTTGATCAGCAAGGGCTCAACAGAGGTAAGGTGGATCGAACTCTGTTTACCAAAAGTTTGAATAAAGACATCATCATAGTTCACGTATATGTAGATGACATTGTCTTCGGTTCAACAAGTACTGAACTATGCAATGAATTTTCTCTTTTGATGTCTGCTGAGTTTGAGATGAGCCTGGTAGGTGAATTAAAGTATTTTCTTGGCTTGCAGGTACAACAGCTGGAGGATAGATGCTTCATTAACCAGACCAAATACACACTGGACATCCTTAAGAGGTTTGGCATGAACAATCTGAAGGACATCACAACACCAATGGGTACTAACACTTCATTGGATGGAGACGAATCAGGTAAAGTAGTTGATGCAAAGCCATACCGAGGTGTGATTGGACCCCTACTCTATTTGACTGCCTCGAGACCTGATATACAGTTCAGTGTAGGAATGTGTGCTAGGTACCAATCTAGACCCACTGAATTGCACTTAGCAACCGTGAAAAGAATTTTCAGATACTTATATGCTACACACACCCTAGGTTTATGGTTCCCTGCATCTCACAATTTAGATCTTATTGCATATACGGATGCAGATTATGCTTGGTGTAAGCTAGGTAGAAAAAGCACTAGTGGACATTGTGAATTTCTAGGTGGGTGTTTAGTCTCTTGGGGTTCCAAGAAGCAACACTTTGTGGCTCTCTCTACTGCAGAGGCTGAGTACGTAGCTGCAGGGAGTTGTGGTACACAAGTCTTATGGATCAAACACCAACTTCAGGACTATCAAGTGGACCTGGGGTGCACACCTATATATTGTGACAATACAAGTGCCATCAATCTAGTCAAGAATCCTATTTTGCATTCTCAAACCAACACATAGAAATCAGACATCATTTTATTAGAGATGAGGTTTCCAAAGGAACATTTGAATTAATCCATGTAGGCACTGCAAACCAAATAGCTGACATTTTCACTAAGCTACTGGATAATGACAATTTTACATCTTTGAGAAGAGAGTTAAGTATTTTTAAATCTTAGCTCCATGAATAAAATGTCTTCATGTTTTTGTTTCAGCATTTACACTATTCTTCTTTCATGAATAAAATGTTTTGCTTCCATGAATAAAATATTTTTCCTCTGTGTCCTTAACAACTCAGCATGAGTATGTCTGCATAACATGTCATAATGTGAGGGGGAGTTCTGTCTATATGCGAGCTATTAAGTTGAGGGGTCTGTGCAACTGCACATTCTGCATGTGTCATAATTGAATGACAATTCATTGACTGAGGGGGAGTTGTCTTCGTGAATAAGTTTTTGCTTAAAAAAATTTTTTCTTGCATTTTGTGAGGGGGAGCTGGTGAGTGTGTGAAGGTTGACTGATTCAAAAGCATTTGAGAGATGTATGTTGCTGTAGTTTCTCATGAAAGACTTAATTCAGCTCATTCACAGCAAGTAGAATCCCATACTTGTCTTAAATCCTTAAGTCTGAACAACTAAAGCTCAGCTAGACTCTTTTATCTAGTAACTTAGCAGAGACTTGGATAAGAAGTTAGAATTATATCTCCCTACAATTTTCATGATCATGAAACAAGCTACACTAGTATGTCATTAGATCTGCTAAAAAATTGAATCCTAGACTTCAAGGAACACATTCTTTAAGAATCAGTGCTTCTGGCAAGTATTGATTTCAAACATGTCATATAAAAAATATAAGGGGATAAAAAAAAATTTATATGTTCAGAGCAATGGTCTGATTACTGAGAAACTGGGTGTTTCATCAAAAAGAAATGAAATTTTTTTTCTCAGTCATGAGGTGTCAGATTATCTCTGTTTAAGAAGTGCAAAAATGTTGATCATGACAGAGCAATGGTGATAAAGTGGTGAGTAACTTGGGAGTCTGGCCTCTGATCAAGGTGTCTCCTCACGTAAAAACCCACAGTTACTAACTCTATTCTCTAAAAGAGAGGTAATATGGTTCTCACATTGAGTAACTGGGGAGTCCGGCCTCTGATCAAGGTGTCTCCTTAATGTCAAAGATGTCATCTACCAACTTACTTATTGATCTCTTTACTGCTCCTTAAAGAAAAATTTATTTCAGTCAAATCCCTTATTATTGTTGCTAGTCTATGGGCTGTTTGTCCTCCATAAAAGAACCTTTTTCTGAGGATCAGTCTCTTGCAGTCTAATTAGTATAGTTTTGATCAGCTCTCTCTTGACATATCTGTTCACCCTTGAATCCTCATCATGTCTTCTGTACGTAGATAAACTTCACTCTCACTCTAGGTCTTTCTTGATTACTTGGCTTGAAGAATCAACGCTTGTTTTAGTGCCCTACTTAATTTTTTAAGATATAATCATGGGTCATTCTCACAGTGAAGATACTGCATTTTTCCTTCACTAATCCCGCAGCTGCATATCTCTTTCATCTCCTTTTGATGATGTCAAAGGGGGAGAGTTTCAGAGGGAGAGAGTCAGGGGGGGAGTCAATTGATGGGGAGAGTGTTTTGTTTTGGCAGGAGCTAGTGTGTAATAAAGCATGTATGATTGTTCACTGTCTGATCACTCAATTTACTAAATTTTGACTGCATTGACATAAATTGATTGTCTGAAGAATGTCAGATCACTCATAGTGTTGCCATCATCAAAAAGGGAGAGACTATTGCACTCCTATGATTTTGATGATGTCATACACTATAAGTCAATCATGATTGTCTATCTTAATACATTCTTCTTTTATACATTCTTCATATACTGCACTCTCTGATTTTACTCTGAGTCGACTTTTCATCGTAAGGTCCGTGCTCACTTAGTTCATTTTGTATTGAGTCCGTGCATATGCTGCATTTCAACTTAATAGGGTCTGTGCATGCATTCATCAAGTCGGTGCAACCTTCGTTGCTACACGCGACTAAGTCGCTGCAATGTTTGTACATGCATTAGTCAAGTTGGGGCAATAATCGTTGTTGCACGCAATCAAGTCGGTGCAACTCTCACATCGGGCACACAAAGTCTGTGCACACTTCTTGGTATGTCAATGCATAAGTGGTCTATGGGTCTCATGTCTGTGCATGATTGAAGAACGCTGATTCTAAGTCTGTGCAAGTCTCGCATTGTTTTTACGCATATTGAGTCAGTGCAGGTTTTGTTTTGTGCTAACCAAGTCTGTGCAACTTTTGTTGTTGTGAGCATTTAAGTCAGTCCATATCTGTTATGGCCTGCATCAACTAAGGTCGATGCTAGCTTGTAGAAGTTGATGAACTTTCACCGTAGCATGCATATCCCATGTTAGTGCATTCTTTACCCGCATACACATACAAGGTTGGTGCATTATCGCCCTATGAATAAACCAAGTCGGTGCATTATTTTGTCTTGTGCAATAATGTCTGTGCATACTTTCTCATATGCGCACCAAAGTCTGTGCAATCTTTGCATCAGGGTACTTGAAGTTGGTGCAGTTTCTATCTCGGTGCATATTACAGTCGGTGCACTTACTACCTTATACACAATGGTCTGTGCGGATATGGTTCTAGGTTGCTCATAGTTTGTGCATACCTTGCAAAACTATATTCATGGTCTGAGCATATGTTGCTATACGGTCTGTGCATGCTTACACCTTAGACTATAAGGCCTTTGCTAATATTCCCATATGCCTACCAGGTTTGCTGCGTGGTCGAGCACTTGTTCAGCGAACCCAAAACCTGTGAGCGTACTCCACGGGGAAATCAATGTACCAGGTATAAGGGCTCGTGATCCGAGGCAAGGAACATAAAGGATGATTATGCCATGTGGACTGCTACAGCTCTATGGTTCTGACACGTGGAATCAAAAAGGGATCAGATCTGTGTGAAGAACTGGGCAGGAATCGTGCTAACCCCGCACTATCATCTGGCTATATAAAGGAGGTTGAAGACTGTAAATAGAAGCTGATGAAGACTGACGATGAGAGAGCATCTGAAGCCACTGCGTGTGCCAAAATTTCCCTATTTGAGAGAAGTGCCTGTCTAGAAATGGAAGTGTCTGAGTGATCATTTTTTATTGGAGCTTGAAAGTCTGCTTCTCTAGAAGCTACATTACTGATATTTTTGAGCGATTGTCTCCTTTTGTTTTTCACTTTCGAATTGTTTCATTCATCCCTGCCATACTGGTCTTGTTACCCTCTAAGTCTTGTTAGAGGAAGGGAGAGGTTATCCGTTTTCCCTCCATCGTGTTTGGAGGAACAGAGGATTGATCCTCTGGTTCGTGAGTTACTGGGTGCAATTCATAGGGTTCCCTTTGTGGTGTGCAAAGGAAGGGAGGTTGGTGCTCCAGGGGTTCTTCCGGTCATCGGAAGATCGAGGAGGTTGTTCCTCGGGGCAATCTGTACGGCAGCAGGTGTTGCAGACTGAGTCTGCGGTTTCAGATTTGCTTAGTGCAAGGAAGCCTTACTCCAGAGGAGTAAGGGCTGGACGTAGATTGTAGATCGCAATCAAACCGTCCCTTTGGTGTGGTTTTATTTTTGTCTGTTATACTATTTTCAGCTCACCAGGTGTTTGATCTTTGCACTACTTAGTTCCTGGTCACATTGAGCATCTGTCTTTCTGGTTGATACGTGGCTAGATTTGAGGAGGTCCCCTACTGCATTTCTGAATTTTCTAGTCTGTCCTCGAATTAGATTGAATTTGGGGGTGATCTATTCATCCCCCCCTTCTAGCTCACCCACCGTGTGAACTATCACAAATGAGGTAGACAATTTATTCTGAAACTTTTTCTTATTCACAGGATTGTAACCTAGTCCTTCTCTCTGAAAGTTCACTCTAGTTCCACGATTTTATCTAAATTATTCTTTCCTTCAACAAATTTAGACATAGAGTTACTCAAGTCAAACACTTGTGTTTTCAGAGAAGTTATTATTAATTCAAAATTGATCATTTCCCCCTTACACTATGCTATTCTGATTTTCAGAGTTTCATTAACAGATTTATAGTCTTCATTCTCTTTTTGCAGAGTCAACAGTTTTTCAGATTCATTGATGGCAACAGATTTCCCTTTTTCAAACTTTAGCAACCTTTCTGACACAACAGTGTTTAGCACCATCAGCCTTTTGTTTTGTTCCTTCAGATTTTCATTTTCTTCCATCAGTTCATCTTTTGCCATTGAACTCAGTTTTTCATTTAATTCCTCTTTTATTTGTTCAAGTCCCAATATCCTGGTTAGCAGATGTTCATTTTCTTCTTCCAAGGACTCAATCAATTTCTTCTGCCACTCAATATCAGAGTGAAGACCTTCATTCAGATCTTTCAGAAGATGACAATTATTACAAGCTAACTCACTAAGACTTGTGTTTTTAATTTCACTTTTTAGTTTCTTGATTTCAGTTTCAGATTTCTCATATCTCTTCTGAAGTATTGCACTTTCAAATTTCACCTTATTTAGTTCAGAGTTGACTTTATTCATCTCTTGCAATTTCATTAGAAGTTCATCATTTTTAATTTTCAGATTTTCAATGTCTTCATTCTCAGACCAAGAGTTGTTATCAGATTTTGATTTCTTTTTTTGCTTTTTATTATCACTTTTCACTTTCTTATATTTCTCAAACAATTGACAATACATTTCCATCAAAGTCTCATAAGAGATTTCATCAAGCTCAGATTCAGAATTTACCTGAGAGGATGATGCATTCTTTTGATCACTGCTGTGATCACTCTCATTTGCCACCAAGCACTCATATTCCTTCTCTTCTTTATGAATGACGATCACCTTGTCCAAGATTTCTTTTCTGGATGTGCATCTGAGGACAGAAGGAAAAATGTTAATATCAACTGCAGCAGTTAAAATATTGAGAACTATGATATTATCACGGTTCTTCACTTTGTCCTCATTAGACCACTCGGTCTTATCATGAGGCAGTTGATATGGACCGTTAGAAGCAAGAGTCCACATATTAGAATTAATGGAGTTCATGAAAGCACATAGACCACCAATCCACATACTAAAATTAGAACCATCGAAGATAGGTGGATGAGCCACTGAAACAATTCAGAATGGTTTAAAGCAAAAGACTGAGAACGATAATCCAATCAGATAATGCACCTAAACAAGAAGGGTCCTCTGAAGATCGTTGGATCTGATGAATCACAGCCTACTCTGATACTAATTGTTAGTGTGCAAGGCCAGGATCTAAAGGGGGGTGAATAGATCCCCCAATTAAAAATATACCCAATCAAAACTTTGAACCAAAATTAAGTGAATCCAAACACACTTGATTTATGTGTGAGACAAACACTTGATAAGGAATACGATAATCACTCGCCTAGTAGCAGAGGAAGTAGTTTCACTCCTTTGCCAAATAATCTCGCAACACAACCTAGCAAAAAGACAATTCCTCAACGAACTCATAGAAATATGTTGCTCACACGCTTAGCAGAGGAGATAGATGAAGAAAAGTGAACACACATGCAACCCATAATGCAAAGAGGTTTTTAGGTGGTTCGATCTACCTCAACAGATCTACGTCCACCCCTCACTCAACCCTAAGTGACGCTTGCTCTTGATTCCACCACTTAAATCCGCCGATGCATAGCTTCGGGGACAAATCCCTATAGACCGCTGATCCACAGCTTTGGGGACGAATCCCAGACCGATGGGCTTCATAGCTTGCTTAACCCGAGGAACACATCCTCACTGCTGAGCCTCACAGCTTGCTATCCAAGGAACCAATCCTCGCCGCTGAGCCTCACAGCTTGCTGAAACAATAAGAATGAATAAGAACAAAAACTAGGAAACTCAATGACGAAAGATATAGCTCTTCAAAGAGCAAATAGGCTTGGATCTGATCCAGAGGCCAACAACATCCATGTCTTCATGAAGCTTCAACTGTAACAATCTCTCTGATACTCTATTTTTCAAGTGGCTTCCTCTCAATTCCTCTCAAGCTCTTCTCCTTCTCTTTTTTTTAAAACTAAAGTTGATACTTGCAAGGGGGGAGACGGGAGAGGGGGTTCATCTCTTCATTGCGGAAGAAGATGAAAACACTATCCCGGCCACCAGGCAAGCGATTTTCATATATGAAAGTAGTAAAAAGAAAGGGGTACAGGTGGGGGGGGAGGGGAAACACCCAAAGAGGGGCAAGAGGCGAACAAGGCCAAAGGCCCAAGAAAGCATAAAGAACCAAGAGGACCCAGGTGTGGGCAGAAACAAAAGCCCAAGAACCCACAGAAGAAACATAGCCCCTACAAATAGGAATCTTCATCGAAGACCCTTTCAGAGTCAGACGAGAACACAGAACGGACACCGCGCTGACGACCCGGAGAGCAAGGCCAATCAAGAGGATCAACCTCCGAACCGTCTGGATTGGGCACCTCCGTGTAGGAAGAGTCGGCCGGCGGCGGGGGTGCCATCGAAGAAGACTGGATCCGAAGAGAACGACGGGGAGGAAGAGTAGCATCCTCAAACATGCACTGACGATCACGCGAGGAGGAGGTGGAGTTGGACCACCGGAAGGAACGCCGAGGAGCTCCGCCATCCATCCTCGAGGGTGCCCGAGAGCGGTCCTGGCAAGAGGTGCCCACAAAAGCCGTATGAGCTGCCGTAAGGTAACGGAACCCCGAAGCAGGCTCAAGCCCGGGGATGTGGAGAGCCTGGACGAGCTGGGGGAACCTGAGAGGCAAGCCAAGATCCGAGGGGGGCACAACACCCACGGGATGCACCGGAGCAGGAGGCGGGGCGGAGTCGACGATCGGCCCGGGCGGGGCCCGGTTGATCTTCTTCTTCAAAGCTTGGGCAAAGGACAGGCGAGCTACTCATGAAAGCTGCTCTCTCTCTCTCTATTCTTCACTCAATCCCTTCTGCTCTCTGTCGATCCCTTCTGCTCTCTGTCTTCGTCTACATTCTGAAATTTTTTTCTTCTTTTCTCTTCTTCTCTTCTTGTACGCACGCTCTAATCTCGTCGTAAGAAAAATCCTCTTTTATATCCTCGAGCGGATTCTTGTGGTCCCCACAAGATTCCTTCAACGTGTGGAGGGAAAGCTCATGCCAATCACTTTTCAGGAAAGGGTAGCTTGATCAAGTCCACGTGTCTGATTTGAATGAAGATGAATCCACGTGGCGAATTATTCTGCTGAGCTATTAGCATTGGATCACGTGCCAGACTAATTGATTCTTCAAACCACATGACCAATCAAGTCTTAGACAACCTCTGTAATTCAGATGTTTGATCAATTTGTCAAAGTCATTTGATGCTGTCATATTGATGTTCATGTCAAACAAGATATGGAATTTTCATCAAACACTTTATCATCATGTAGATCATGAAATATTGAGAGAGATGCTAAGGAATGGGGACTTAATGCATGTTTATAAAGATAAGCAAAATATACCCAAAACTATAAAGATCAGACAATGACATATAACATGAAATAATGCAGATGCATAGATTCATACATCAAGTGCATCGACCTGTCAGTGTACACTACAGAACGAATGCAGTAGATCAACTACAACTGCATCAACCTGTGTAAACAACAGGTAGGCCTGGCATGCACAGAGAGAGTGGATGAGCACAAGAGGTTATAGAGATGCACCGACCTGTGTGAAACACAGATTGACTTGTCAAGCTAGAACAAGTGTAGTTGCATCGACCTATCAAGGTGATGGCTAGTATAGCCTGTGCTTAAGCATCAACCTGATGTCTCAAGCGAACATGACTGCATCAACCTGAGTCCAGTGACTAACATATGTGCATTGACCTGATATGAACTTAACTCTATATGTGCATCGACCTGATATACTGAATACGTGAAGATGCAATGACCTGATGGACTAGATGTGTGCATATGCATCGACCTGAGAGAGCTTAAAAATGCATGTGCATCGACCTGATTGACATATCTTCTAAATGTGCAGTTACCTTATAAAAGATCAAGACTTATGAACAAACAGCACAACTCAATCAATCATTAATAGTGCAGTTGGTCACATCATGAATCATAGTGTGACATCATTAAAACCAAGGTTCCAACAAGGTCGAGTCTGGGGGACCAGACCCTTGCTGGTTGGGGTTAGGGGCAATGTTTAGTGGGGATTCCACCCTTAGGTTCGGAGGTTCCCATGGTAACGGGGCAGACCACGTGCTTTGGAGGGCGCAGGTACGCTCACACTCACTCTCCGGGATGGCCACTCAAGATGGCGGGTCGACCGCGGCCGGGCACTGTCTTCCTCATCGGCGGAGCTCAGAAATGATACAGAATGATAGAAATAACTAGGAGGGTTAGTGGCTCACCTAGCCCGCTTGAAGAAGCCGACTCCGACCGGAGACGAGGGCGAGCGAGGAACGTGCGCAGCCCCGCACGTGTGTCGGTGTAGCTTGATCGGCGACCTACTATTACAATACTACTCCTCACGTAGGAGGGTGATCGTGGGGTGGGAAAAATTAATAGTACATTCAAACACTACCTCCACGCATGGAGGAGCCTTTACCAGCCAAGCGAGGGGGTGGGGAATGTGCGAAAATCGAATCTGTCAAACTGAGCCTGTAGGGATTGCAAGCCGATGACGGGGATGTCGCGGACGTCTCCGAGTGCTGTAGTGAGCGGGGATTGTGACGGATCAACCAGGGATGAGGTGGTAGGCTGCAGTAGGGGCCGAGGGTCGTCTGGACATCAGGTTGGGGCGCTACAGGTCGGACTTCCCGCACGGGTCTGGTTCTATCCGACCTGTGTTTGACTGACAGTGTGCTGATGTCGGGATGTCTGAGAACTCTTCCGGTCACTGCTGGTGGCGGGACCGCTGCTGAAATGACCTAGGTTGGCCCAGGAGTGCGCCATAGGATTTATGGGCCGATCGGGGCTCGAATGGGGCCGTGACAGCCCTGGGATCTGGACCGGTCCAGTGCGGCCCTATCTGGCCGAGAACAGCAATAGCCTGAGGAAAATGTCACCCCGGGCTCCTCCGCACTCTGATGAGGATGGGACTAGCGTTGACGTGATTGTGGGAGAGTCTGCTTTGCACAAGAGCTGACGGGACTCCCAGATGTGATAGAATAGGTGATTCGCTCTGACAACAAGTGTTAGGATTGGAGCGTGCACGATTGAGATCTATAGGGGGGTGAATGGATCCCAGTGAGAACTTTTGCCGAATTAAAAACTATAAACTACTCTTACTGATCTAAAGAGAAACCAATAATTTCTTGCAGAATGAATTCTTCACAAAAACTTAATCTTAAACACTCAGTATGCAAATGATTTCAGCAATTGTCAATTGAATGATGAGAATTACCAACAACCAAGTACGAGACACACACACACAAGCAATCACACAAGCAATACTTCTAACTATGATCGGCCCCTAAGCAGACTTCTAGACAGATCTGTAAACAAGCAATCGCACAAGGGACATAAGAGTTTTATGTGGTTCATTCTCAACCTTGAGATCTATGTCTACCATACTCAAACCTGAGTGTGGCTTCTACTAATACACAGCTTAACCGCTGATCTACAGCTTCGCGGATGAATCCCTACAACCGTTGAGCAACATAGCTTGCTATCCGCTGAGCCACACATCTTGCTATTTACTGAGCCTCACAGCTTGCTGACCGCTGAGCACCACAACTTACTGTCCAAGGAGTAACTCCTCGCCGCTGAGCATCACAGCTTGCTCTGCTGGCTAACAGCTTAAAAAATAGTGATAAAAGAAAAATACAAATGACTAAAACCAACAAACATATGTGATGGGGACATCACCTCCCATGCCCACATTCACGGCTCGTCTCTTCGCCCCGGTTTCATCCGGCATGGTCTAGTTATTTATTTTGAGTCCTATGTAATCTTTTTTTAGGTCATATCATTGTATTTTCCCTTTTATTTGAGTCATGTCCCTAGGTCTTTTGTTTATTTCCCTAAGTTTGAGTGTCATTAGGTTGATTAGTTTGTTATTGGGCCCAATTCATTGGGCTAGGCCCAAGGGCGCCCCCTATCCCTTGGTTATTTGTCATTGTTGCATGAGTCAGGGACTTTTTGTAAAATGTGGGTTGCCTATATATAGGACCCCATTCCCCCCCATTTCAAATTAATGAATGAATGAATGCCAAATTTCCATTTGAGAGTTCAAATTATATAGTTCTAGTGGAGTGAATCCAATAGGGGTGAGAAGCCCTGGGGGAGAGAATCCCCACTCTCTTTCTCTCTCTCTTTCTCTCTCCCTCTCTCTCTACAAGGGGGGCTGCGACCTACCCTCTCTCTCCTCCACCTCACCTGCCAGCTCACCCCCCATTCCCTTCCCTAGGTGTATTGGAAACCCCCTCCACCAAATCCCCACCAAATCTTACTTCTCCCTAGAAGATCCTTGGCCATTCCAACACAATCTTCCCCATTCCAACACAATCACCTCTCTTCCCCACACAATCTCCCAGCCCCCAAGCCCCATTTGAATTTGAAATTCCCTCCATCCCTTAGCCATAGGTCACCCCCAGCCCTCCCCTTGACTGCCCACACCCTCTGCTACCCTTCCCTCAACCCCTCCACCCATTGGCACCATCTCCACCCCGGCCTTGTAGCAGGTCCCAACTGACCAGTTCGCAGCTCAGAGTCAGCAGAGGAATGGCAACTTGCAGAGGTGACCCCGGCTTCGTCCAAACGTCCCTGGAGTCCCAAGAGCTACCATTGGAAGCATCTCTCTGTCCTATTTGCAACGGCGGTGGTCTCATCACGTTCTGAGTTCGGGGCCGTCCTGAGCAGTCGATCTTCCCTGACTGCGCATCTCCTCCCTGAAGAGCAACCTGAAGCTGACTCCTAAAGCTACCACGACCACTCTCTTGAAGATATGGTGGCGAGGCTTGGCCAGGAGCTTCTTCGACAAGTCTACTTCCAGAATCAAGAAGCGTAGCTCTGTTTGGCACCCGGAATCAAGAGTTATCAGTTTCTTCCTCCTGGTGCGCGGTTCTGCTTGCTATCAGTCTACTCCGACCCCCCCTCATTTTTCGAGTTCTACCAGTCTACTCCGACAACATTTGGCATCCCCGTTGGTCTTGTTTCGAATAGGACTCATCGATGGTTCTGACGACTCTGGAGGCACTAGATTCTGAGCTCTGGAGCGCTCGTAGCAACCTCTTCTTCTTGCTGTTGTGAATCTGAAGCAGTCAGAACTACAGGCCTGCCTCCCTGTTTGAGCTTCTGCCCGACCAGCACCGGTGACCAAAGAAATCAGAAAAATTCTGGCGTCATCCTGATCCAGCTACAAAGAATTTCCAACTGGTTTCGTCATCAACAAATATCTGGAGTGGCTGCAGCGTCAAGATAACCAACTGCCTATCCTGAAGTGCAGAGAGTGGTCAGAATCGGCATCGGCTCCCTTTCTTTGCTTCTAGCTCGATTTTCCCCCTCTTGCTTGACCGGCTGAAGGCCCCTCCCTGTATGGAGGTAGTTTTGGATGTATTAACAGTTAACCCCCACCCCAAGATCCCCCTCTTGCGAGAGGTGTAGTGTTGTAAGTGTTTAAATAGGGCAAGCTACCCCGGCGCAGCGTGTGGGGAACCCACGCTTCCCCGCTCGCCCACGTCTCCGAGCGGGATCGGTTTCTTCAAACCATTCGGGTAAGTGCCCCAACCTAGCTCTATTTTCATGCTTGTTCTTTCAATATTAGTTCATAGCTCCGCTGGCCGTGAGAGTGAGTGCTCGGTCCCTCAAGCCCCGTTGCTTCAAGAGATCACCGTGGGGTGAAGAGTGCGACCCGTGCCCTTGGCACATCGTCGGCCTCATTGAGTTGGGCCAGCCATATCCTTGGGAAACCAACCTTGGCTTTGCTGGCCCTCTACCAGCAAGGGCCCAGCCCACACAACCTCCACTCGGTATCGCCGAGTTACCCCGGGTTCGGGTGAGCGACGGGAGAGTAGCCGCCAATATCGGTCCGTTTGATTGCAAATTGTGCTTGTTAATTTGGTCCAAGAGTGTGTCACATCAATTGGTATCAGAGTAAGTTTTAGACTTGTCTCTACGAGTCTAGTCCATGGGCACGCTTGCATTAGAGTCCTCGACAGACCGTCTCATGTATTGTCTACCTCCCCTTAACATTGAGTCTACGGACCAAAAGGCCCCACTTCCCATCATATCCCAAGCATACCTACCTAATGGGAGCCCCACATAAATTGACTTCATTGACATGGTAGAGGATAATTGGGTATCCCCCGATATCGTAACCACCCTCTCCACGACTGGACAAATTGTGCACAACGGAGACCAAGTCTTCGTTGAATTTCATAAATGGTTCGGGAAGACCAAATACTTTGATGGAGCATGGTGTCAAATTTGTACTTTAGAGGGCCCTTGCCTAATCCTAGGGAAACAATGGCTTGCTGAACATAATGCCACCTTCGACCCATTGCGTCGGACTTGCCTAGTTCATCCCACACATCTCCCGGGAGCCTATAGTTTCAACAACCTTGTGTTCCCTCGCCCACCAGAGCCCCGTACCTGGCTACCATGCCCTCTCAACCCACTTCAAAGAATGAACGAGGTCATGAGTGAACATGAGGTGACCACGGCCCACAAGACTGAATCCTCGGGATTGAACACCAACCCAAAGCCTTTCCCCACCTTTAAAGAAATCCATACTCATATCTATAAGGAAGAAGGACATCAACTCATCCCCATCCAAATAAACCCATACCCCCCAAGCCTCTCAATCTCACCCAAAAGGTGGTGACCATGGGAGAACTCATCATCAAATGGCTCAAGCAAAAACCCATCCCTCATGCCTTGCACTTACAAACCTCAACCATGGAGCACCCTTTCCAATTAGTACCCATTAACTCCTATCGCACCACATTCCAATCCTACTTAGAGGTAGAGACTTGGGAAGATCTTCTTAAGGGCTTAGAGTGGCAACTTGAGCTGACTAGCGTGTTGGCCCTGGCAACCGATCAACCTAAGAACTTCCGTCACCTATGTGTTGGGTCCATCACCTCGATTTGCACCATTAGTTTCTACACTAGCGACCTTCTTATAGTCCTTCCCACACCCGATGAGCCCGACTCCATTCTAAAATTGAAGTTCCTTATATCGGAAAGAAAGCCAAAACATTCCCTTATGGCCGACCCACTCACCAAAGACTTCGGCCCACTTATTTCACTAAAGGTGGATGATCCACCATCATTTGAGGACCTTGAGGACATACAACTCCTCTCCCTTGGTAACCCTTTCCATGACCCCTTTGACCCCTTCCTATGGGAGCCTAGATCCCTATGTGATCCACCACCCTTACTCACCACCCACCTTTTCCTACCCCAATCCACCATGAGTGACCCAACCGCCTTATCCACCACCCACTTTTCCCTACTCAACCCACCATGATTGACCCAATCCACCCCATCCTAGACCCGGGTTACGCTATGGGAGCCATGACTTTGGGCAATATACACCCAGGGATCGAGGAAGTGCCCCACTTCATGATATCCATCTTCCTAGACCCCTTTGACCCATTCCAATGGAAGTCCAAAAGTCCACACATAGGGGACATCTTTGGCACAAGAGTGCATAAGTCTTGGCGTACAACATCACTTGGCATGATTCATAAGTCGGGTCCGTTCGTTCATATCACCCACATGTCAAGTAGGATGCATGATTTGTCCATATTCGGGTGTAATGGTCCTCCTTCACTCATCATGGGTCGTAGGCATGATAGGAGTGTTCATGAATGTACAGGTCCCCCGGCATTTGTCACCCCCATGCATGACCGGATCACCTATGGATGTCCCGGTCCTCCCCATTCCATCAAAGTTTTCTTGGCGTCAAAGCATGATTGGTCTACTTTTGGTTGCTCAGGTCCACTCATCACCCCTAGAATGTCAGCATTCACAAAATTGCATGAAAATCTTCGCAAGCACATCAACAAGGAAAATGTGACTCCTAAAAGGCAGGCTGACTCCCATAGGCATCACCAAGAATTCCACGTAGGTGACTTTGTGATGGTGAGGACGAAGAGGCTCTCCCCGAGAGCCATCTCTAAATTGAGGCCTCGTGAGGCTGGTCCCTTCCAGGTTCTGAGGTGCATTGGCACTAATGCCTATGAGTTAGATCTCCCCGAGGAGTATGGAGTGAGTCCCACATTCAATGTAGCCGACCTAGTGCCATATAAGGGTCCCACGGTGTTACCCAATGAGGATATTGAGCCCACACCCCTCATTGAGAGAGCACCCACCCGCGAGAAGAGTCCACTAGCCAGGGGAGCCCAGCGTGAGCAAATATTGGATGAACATGTCTCTACCACCAGGAGCAAGGTGACTGAGCACTATCTCGTCGGGTGGATGGATCGGTCTCCTTTGGAAGACTTGCGGGCAGTATCGCTTCTACACCGTCCGAGGAGGGAAGGACTCTTACTCGACGGAGTCGAGTTCTCCGCACCCTGGGAGTATGATGGGGATATCACCTCCCATGCCCACATTCACGGCTCGTCTCCTCACCCCGGTTGCATCCGTCATGGTCTAGTTATTTATTTTGAGTCCTATGTAATCTTTTTTCAAGTCATATCATTATATTTTCCCTTTTATTTGAGTCATATCCCTAGGTCTTTTGTTTATTTTCCAAAGTTTGAGTGTCATTAGGTTGATTAGTTTGTTATTGGGCCCAATTCATTAGGCTAGGCCCAAGGGCACCCCCTACCCCTTGGTTATTTGTCATTGTTACATGAGTCAGGGACTTTTTATAAAATGTGGGTTGCCTATATATAGGACCCCATTCCCCCACATTTCAAATTAATGAATGAATGAATGCCAAATTTCCATTTGAGAGTTCAAATTATATAGTTCTAGTAGAGTGAATCCAATAGTGGTGAGAAGCCCTAGGGGAGAGAATCCCCACTCTCTTTCTCTCTCCCTCTCTCTCTACAAAGGGGGCTACAACCTACCCTCTCTCTCCTCCACCTCACCTGCCACCTCACCCCCCATTCTCTTCCCTAGGTGTATTGGAAACCCCCTCCACCAAATCCCTAGCAAATATTGCTTCTCCCTAGAAGATCCTTGGCCATTCCAACACAATCGCCTCTCTTCCCCACACAATCTCCTAGCCCCCAAGACCCATTTGAATTTAAAATTGACTCCATCCCCCAGCCTTAGGTCACCCCCAACCCTCCCCTTGACTCCCCACACCCTCTGCTACCCTTCCCTCAACCCCTCCACCCATTGGCACCATCTCCACCCCGGCCTTGTAGCAGGTCCCAGCTGACCAGTTCGCAGCTCAGAGTCAGTAGAGGAATGGCAACTTGAAGAGACGACCCCGGCTTCGTCCAAACGTCCCTGGAGGCCCAAGAGCTACCGTTGGAAGTGTCTCTCCGTCCTTCTCTCAACGGCGGTGGTCTCATCACGTTCTGAGTTTGGGGCCGTCTTGAGCAGTCGATCTTCCCCAACTGTGCATCTCCTCCCTGAAGAGCAACCTGAAGCTGACTCCTGAAGCTACCACGATAACTCTCTTGAAGATCTGGAAGCGAGGCTTGGCCGGGAGCTTCTTCGACAAGTCTACTTCTAGAATCAAGAAGCGGAGCTCTGTTTGGCGCCCGGAATCAAGAGTTCTCATTTTCTTCCATCTGGTGTGCGGTTCTGCTTCCTATCCGTCTGCTCTGACCCCCCCTCATTTGTTGCATCCCTATGGTTTTGATGATGTCTCACACTATACATCAATCTTCTATCTCTAGATTTATGCTGGTTCATCACCTAAGTGACTTCAGTTCATATGCTGTTTCATTAATTCATATGTCAACACTGTTTGGTTAATATGGACAGTCGTGAGTCGACTCATCAGCAAGGGTGGGTTGACACATCAGAACATTGATAGCTTGGGTACCAAAGTCTTTACACCAGCTTGATCTATTTAGTATGTACATCGGCATATCCTCTTCTAGTCTGTACATCGGGCACTTTCTAACTGAAGTCCATACAATGGTCTCTATACTCAAAGTCAGTTCACCTCGACCCTATACATCCTTCCAAGCTTCACGTCTATACACTGGCTGCTGCATTCTCATGATGTCTACACACCCGATAGTTTAAGTCTATACATCACCTAGTGTCTTGTTTGCATAGTCTGTACAATGCCTGCTTTACACAATCAAAGTCTACACATTGCTTGTCAACAGGCTCGCACACACTAAAGTACATACATTGCACAAAGTCTGAACATTGCTTCAGAGATAGCTTCAGCAAAGTCTATACATAGACTGGTAGTCTTCATGCTAAGTATATACATTCCTTGAGTCCAAGTCTGTACAGCGTCCGTTGTCTAGAATCCTTGAAGTCTGTACATCGGACTGCTTCTTTTGAAGTCTACATATTGGCTCGTTCACTTCTGCAAAGCATGAACATTAGACTGTGGCAAAGTCTATACATTCGGTTCCTTGGGCAAAGACTATACATCGCTAAGTCTGCACATTGCCTTCAGCTCAAGCGTTCAAAGCTAAGTCTATACAACGCCAAGTCAATACATTGAACAGTTCTCCAAGTCTATACACTAGACTGTGTTTCACCAACACTGTACATTCAATATCGTTTCCTACGCTTGGCCAAGTCCATACACTCAGACATTTCCCTACGCTTTCCTGGCCAAGTATATACATCGCTAAGTGTGTACATTGCATTCTGCTCAAATGTTCAAATCCTTCAAAGGCTGTACAGCGTGAAGTCTATACATTAGCTCAGGAGCTTCAAGTCTATACATTGAACTGCTCTTCAAAGTCTGTACAGTGTCCGTCTCAGCTAGCGTCTCATGCTGTGTCTTAGACAAGTCTGTACATCGGCTTCATTCGCTCAAGTCCATACATCCACAGTGGTTCATCAAGTCTATACATTCACTAGTGGTTCTTCCATGTCTGTACAACGCTGAAGCCTTCACAAGTCTGTACAGTGCTTGAGCTTCACCAAGTCTGTACATCGCTTCAAGCGATTCAAGTCTATACAGACTGGCTTCACATCCAGAGTCTGCACATCGGTTCAACAGCCGATCGTCTCATTCAGGCCTTTGCAAGTCCATACAACGTAGCCTCTCTTGCATCATCTCACCCTGGCATAGTCTATACACTGGCTCAAGCATGTCGTAGTCTATACATCAGCATTGGGGTTCAAGTCAATACATTGCTCACCGTCTTATTAAGAGTCTCACACTGGTTCCAAGTCTGTACACTGGTTAGGCTTCGTGAAGTCTACACAGTGGCTGAGCTTTGTAAAGTATACACATTCGTAAGGCTCGTTTGCACTGTTCATAAGTCTACACACTGCCATTCGTTTGCATTGTTCATAAGTCTATACACTGCCATTCATGCGCATTGTTCATATGTCTATACACTGCCTTCACATGCGATTTATTCATTAAGTCTGTACACTCTCTCACGTTGTACACACTTACTCAGTTGATGTTTCTGAAGTATATACATTCTTGTTAATAGCCTGAACTGACTAAGTATATACATTTCTTCTGTCTGTCTGCAGGCAATTCAGACTGATGATTGGGCACGTGAACAGAGGTTGGCACCTGACACGTGATCCAAGACAACAGGCACATGACACGTGGATGGCAACCTAGTCAGGATGCTGCCATGTGGTCGAAATTCAAATGATCTGGAAAAAAGTTCATGGGCGGGAACCTGGCAGCCACACGCCAACATATGCTATAAATATAGAGCTTCATCCTTCAGTAGAAGGGAGATCGTGAAAATAAAAAGCAGAAGCCATTGGTGAGAGTTTGCACAATCCAGAAAAGAAAAAGAGCATAGAGTTCCAGATCCGAGAGGAGTTTGTTCGAGAGAGAGAGCAGTGTTTGTGGTTTGATGACTTGCTTCATTTGAAGCTACATTTTGTATTGGTTTCAGAACCGACTGCTTCTTCATTGGTTTTTGTTTCTCCTTTGTTTTCGTTTCATTTCGTTCATCCTTCTGATTTGAATTGGTTCCCCTCCGGTGTGTGGAGGAAGGGAGTATTACTCCAGTTTCCCTCTGTGTTGCAGAGGAAGAGAGATCTGTGATCTCTAGTGTTGTTAGTGACAGGTTGTCATTAACAGTTTCCCTCCGGTGTGTGGAGGAAGGGAGAGGATTCTCCGGTTGTGTTCTAGCTGGGAGCTAGAACAGGTTTCAAGTTCTGTGGGTAGCAGTGCTTGGTTGAGGGATTTGTTCCCCCTGGTTGTTGAAGCTGTGTGGCAGCATGTTGTTCGCAGACTGAGTCTGCAGTGATGTAGCATTGTCTAGTGGAATCCTCACTCTAGTTGGAGTGAGGGGTGGATGTAGATTGCGGACTGCATTCGAACCACCTAAAAAACTGAGTGCCTCCTCTATGGTTTGCTGTTGTTATCTGCGCTCTCCATCTGCTTGTCTCTGTGCTTCCATGTGATCAGCTCTTCAGTTTCATTTACTTATACTACCTTGCTTGGTGACTGTATTTACATTTCTCTGTGTGCGGGTTAAGAAGGGGCGTTAGCAGTAGAGTTTATTTTCTGCCTAAGTCTCTGCAAATTGGGAGTGATCTATTCATCCCCCCCCTTCTATATCACTCTTGTTGCGCTAACAATTGGTATCAGAGCAGGTTTACGCCATGTGGACGAACGGTCGAGGAAATGCTGGTGGTCCTAGAACCTTCATGGCCGAAGGTCAATCCATTAGTCGCCCTCCGTATTTTGATGGTAGTAAATATCTGTTTTGGAAGAACATGATGGAAGTGTTCATCAGGGCTCAGAGTCATAAACTATGGAGAGTAATCACGGTGGGGCCATATGATCTGCCACCAAACGAGGATGCTTGGACAGATGACCATGTCAAGCTCTCCTCACTCAACTGGACGGCGCTGAATATCATCCAGTGTGCTGTTCACCCAGAGGAGTATGCCCGTATCTCTGCCTACAAGACTGCCAAGCGAATGTGGGATGAGCTGCAATTGATCTATGAAGGTACAGCTCAAGTGAAAGCCTCGAAGGTAAACCTCTACACTTCTAAGTATGAAATGTTTAAGATGAATGCAGACGAGAATATAACTAGAATGTATGCCAGGTTGTCTTTAATCACAAATACTCTTAAAGGGCTAGGGAAGGATCTTGCTGAGGCAGATATAGTCAGGAAAATCCTTAGATCTTTATCCCCGGCATGGCACACTAAGGCCATTGTGATTGAGGAGTCAAAAGATTTGACTATCTTGACTGTGAATGAACTCATAGGATCCCTTATGACCTATGAGATGAACTTCCAAGGAGGTGGAGAAGGAAGTGAGAGGAAGGGTAAAAATATAGCTCTAAGAGCTTCCTGCAACAAGGGTAGCAACAGCGGGAGTAGCAGTAGTAGCCCCGAGTCCGAGTCCGAGCTTGAAGGCTTGTCAAATCTCGACCAGGAGGAGCTGGCTATGCTCACTAGACAGTTCAGAAATTTTTTGAAGAAAAAGGGAAAGACCTTTAGGAAGAAGAAGCCACACTCTTTCAACAAGAGTGCTGAATTTACTAGTTACAGGGATAGAAATCCTAAGAGACTAACTTGTTTTAATTGTAACAAACAGGGACATATGAAAGGCGAATGCCCAGACCTCCAGAAGAAGGGTCCCTATCTTCAGAAGAAAAACATAAAGGTGCAGAAGAAGAAGAAACCACAGGCGATGGTCTGCACATGGAGCGAGGAAGAAGAAGACCCCGAAGACGCTTCCTCAGAAGAATATGAAGATGGAATTTGCCTTATGGCAAACAATGAAGAGGAGGTAATAAATGTTTTTGAAAATTTCTCAATTGATGACTGGGAGGATGCTTATGGTGAATGGTTAGATAAATTTAATTCTCTTAGTAAAGAGCACAGAGTTCTGAAAAGAAAATTTAACACAAATGTTGAAGAACAAACTCTGGTCTGTGAGGAAAATGAGAAGCTAAAAGAACAACCAGAAGAAATGATCTCACTTAGGAAAGAAAATGATAAGCTCAAGGGAGAAATTCAAGAAAGTCAAAAAACAGCTCAATGAATTCAAAACTAAAATTGAAGAAAGCATGAATGAAATTAGAGTGAATTCAGAGAAATATGAAGCTGTGAAGAAAGTAAATGCTGAACTCCTAAAAAATTCTGAGTCCCTTCAAAAGGAGCTGGAAGACAAACAGAAAGTCTTAGAAAAGTTTGTCCAAGGAAAGACTAGTTTAGATGCTATACTAGGGACTAGAGTCAATTTCAATAAGGAGGGTCTAGGCTATGACCCAACCAACAAGAGACCCTTGCAATTCAAGACCATCACCTTCTGCCCAGAGAAGGGAAAAGGGAAGCTGGACACACCATCCAGCTCAAACAGCTCTAAGGAAATTCAAAGTCCTAAAGAAAACACAAAAACCAGAACTGGACAACCATTTAAGATGAGAATGAATTTTATGAAGAATAACACTAAGCCCACTCACTAGAACACAAATGGGAGATGGACCAAGAAAGTGAATCAGAATAAGAGCTGGAATTACAACAATCAGATGGGTCCAAACAGAACCTACTGGAGAAATAACTTTCATGGTCAAAAATATGTTAATCAACAAGCCTACAGGAAATTTCCTAGGAATAGGAAGACTAATGAATGGAATAGAACCCACTTCTCCAGTTCAGCTGGATTCAACTTTAATAAACCAGAAAGGAAGGTGCCAGAGAAAACCATGCTGAAGCAAATCTGGATACCTAACCACTTGATCAGAGATTTGAACAATGTCCTTGGACCCAACTCATCTTGGGTTCCAAATCACTCTGCTTGATGTATTTGTGTAGGTCGGCCTGGCAGCTGAAGACAACAAGTGGTACCTCGACAGTGGCTGCTCTAGGCATATGACAGGAGACCGATCCAAGTTTAGCAAGATAGAGATGAAGCCAGGGGGTCTGGTCAAGTTTGGAGGAAAGAACAAAGGTAAAATAATTGGAGTTGGTACAGTAGGTAAGTCTTCCACAAACTCTATTGAAAAAGTATTACTTGCGGAAGGGCTTCAACACAACCTAATTAGCATTAGTCAGTTATGTGACAGGGGTCACAGGGTTGTATTTGATGATAATTCATGCAAAATCCTTGAAATAAATTCTGATGTTGTTAAATTTGTAGCCAACATGATTAATAATGTCTACATTGTAGACTTAGATGAGAAATCTGAATCTACAATTTGCTTATCTGACAATTCTGAAAATGATGCTTTTGAATGGCATAGACGTCTAGGTCATGCTAGCTTTTCAACTTTAAATAAATTGGTCAAGCATGATTTAGTTAGAGGCATGCCTAGAATTAAATTCAACTCAATATCAAAAGCATGTGATGCCTGTGCTCTAGGCAAACAGACCAGAAATTCCTTTAAATTAAGATCTGAGCCATTGTCTTCAAGACCAATGGAACTTCTTCATATGGACCTTTTCGGTCCCACTAGAACTCAGAGTCTTAATGGAAACAGGTTTGGCTATGTCATCATAGATGACTTCTCTAGATATTCATGGATATTTTTCTTAGCAAATAAGAGTGATGCATTTCAAAAGTTTAATCTGTTTTTCAATAAGCTCAAACAAGAAGGGAAGTACAAGGTCTGTTCTATTCAATCTGACCATGGAGGTGAGTTTGAAAACTCCATGTTTACTGATTTCTGTGAAAAAGAAGGACTAACTCACAGGTTTTCTTCTTCTAGGACACCTGAACAAAATGGGATTGTGGAGAGAAGAAATAGAACTATGGTGGAGATGGCCCGAACCATGTTGATTGAAAGTAAATTACCCAAAAGGTTTTGGGCAGAAGCGGCCAATACAGCAACCTACATAATCAACAGGGCCATGGTAAGACCCATACACAAGAAAACACCCTATGAGCTTCTAAAAGGTAAGAAACCAAACTTGTTCCATTTTAGAATTTTTGGAGCAAAATGTTTTATTCATAACAATGATAAGAAAGATCTAGACAAGTTTGAAGCCAAAAGCACACCTGGAATATTCTTGGGTTACTCTGAAGTGTCAAGGGCATATAGAGTATTTAACATATCAGATCAGTAAGTGGAAGAGTCTCCACACATCCTTTTTAGTGAAAAGAAAGATGTTTCTAATGTTGAAAATCTTGACAGGAATTCCAATCATGGTGGGGACTTTCTAGAAGACCAACAGGAAGAAGAGAAGACTCGGCCAAGTGGAGAAACAAATTCCCCCAATCAGGAAGGGCCAAGAGAAACAGGTGAGCCTTCAACAAACATTAGATTTCTTAAAGACCATCCATTAGATAAAGTCATAGGCAATCCTGAAGATCCTCTTCGGACTAGGTCTCACTTTAGAAATGTGAATAATGATGACTTAATTGCTTTAGTCTCACAAATTGAACCCAAAACAGTAGAAGAGGTCTTAGCTGATCAAGCTTAGGTCAATGCTATGAGTGAGGAATTAGGTCAGTTTGAAAGGAATAATGTCTGGGAGCTTGTCCCAAGACCAGATGGTATTAATATCATAGGAACCAAGTGGGTGTTCAAAAATAAGATGAATGAAGATGGAATCATCTCGAGGAATAAGGCCAGATTAGTAGCCAAAGACTACTGTCAGGAATTCGGTGTAGACTTTGATGAATCCTATGCACCTGTTGCTAGGATGGAAGCTATAAGATTGTTGCTTGCTCAAAGAATATAAAACTCCAACAAATGGATGTTAAAAGTGCCTTTTTAAATGGAGTCATTAAAGAAGAAGTTTTTGTTGAACAACCTCCTGGATTTCAATACTCCTCTCAACCTAACCAAGTTTTCAGGTTAAACAAAGCCTTGTATGGTCTAAAGCAGGCTCCAAGAGCTTGGTATGAAAGATTGTCTGAATTTCTGATCAGCAAGGGCTACAAACGAGGTAAAGTTGATCAAACTTTATTTACCAAGGGCATAAATAAAGATCTCATCATAGTTCAGGTATATGTAGATGACATTGTATTTGGATCAACTAAGCATGAACTATGTGATGAATTTTATACCATGATGTCTGCTGAATTTGAAATGAGCTTGGTTGGTGAACTAAAATACTTCCTTGGATTGCAGGTACAGCAGCTAGAGGATGGGTGCTTCATCAACCAAACTAAATACACAATGGAACTGTTCAAGAGGTTTGGTATGGAAAACTTAAAGCACATTACAACACCCATGGGCACCAATACTTCATTGGATGCAGATGAGACAGGTAAAGAAGTAAATGCCAAACTTTATTGAGGTATAATTGGATCACTTCTTTATTTGACAGCCTCTAGACCAGATATACAATTCAGTGTAGGAATGTGTGCAAGGTATCAGTCTAGACCTACTGAATTACACTTAGCTGCAGTTAAAAGAATCGTCAGATATTTGTCATCTACTCATTCTCTTGGGTTATGGTTTCCTGCATCTCACACACTTAACTTAGTAGCATACACAGATGCTGATTATGCAGGCTGTAAACTAGACAGGAAAATCACTAGTGGCCATTGTGAATTTTTGGGTGGGTGTTTAGTGTCTTGGGGCTCCAAGAAACAACATTCTGTGGCCCTCTCCACTGCAGAAGCTGAATATGTGGCTGCAGGGAGTTGTGGAACACAAGTAATATGGATTAAACACCAGCTTCATGACTACCAAGTAGACCTGGGGTGCACACCAATTTACTGTGATAATACTAGTGCCATCAATATTGCTAAAAATCCTGTTTTGCACTCACGAACCAAACACATAGAGATAAGACATCATTTTATAAGAGATGAGGTGTCTAAGAATAATTTTGAACTGATTCATGTAGGCACAGATAATCAGATTGCAGACATATTCACAAAACCTCTAGATAATGAAAAAATCACCACATTGAGAAGAGAATTAGACTTATACAAATTATCTTAATTATGAAGCTTGTTCTTGTTGTGAGGGGGAGTTGTGTTTGTCTGATGGTCAGTCTTATGACATGCTAGTTTTAAGGGGGAGTTCAGAATGCTTACTGGTTAGCTTGGGTTGTTTTATTGAGGTATGCTATTTCTTAGGGGGAGCTGAGTTGTAATGTGAGAAGAGAAGTTCTTTGACAGATTTAAAAAGGGCTGTCCAGATGTGTAACTTTGCTGGTCTTGCATGACTGATCTAGTGTGGTTCTCTCAGACAGTAGAGTGTCACTTATCTCTTAAGTCTATAAGTCAGTGACTCTAATCTCCAGTTAGAATCTTTCCTTTGGTACTCTTCAGAGATCTGGACTAATTGCATAAAGTATATCTTCCTACATTGTCATTGATGCTGGTTCAGGCCAAAAACCTATATGTCTTGATATCTGACCCAATCAACTTGAAATATAGACGTCAAGACTCAATTCAAGAAATTATCCTTTTGGTATTGTTTTCAATCATTCTATCTCTTTAACTCAAGGGGTTAACTGAACAAACATGTTCTGTTTTGATCACTGAGAAACTGGGAGCTTCATCAATGAAATGAATATTTCTCCCATGTCATGAGGTGTCAAATGCTTAAAATGAATGAAAAGACATGACAGAGCAATGGTGGCTTGCTGGTGAGTAACTGGGGATTCTGGCCTCTAATCAAGGTGTTTCCTCGTGTCAAAAGCCACAGTTACTAACTCTGTTCCTTAATAAAAAAAAGGGGAAGTAATGAGGTACTCACTCTGAGTAACTGGGATTTCAGGCCTCTAATCAAGGTGTCTCTCTAATGTCAAAGGAGTGAACTACCAACTTACTCATTGATCTACTTGAAAATCATCTCCAACAAAAATTCCTTGTTGTTATGCAACTAATGGATTGCTTGTCCTCAATACCTTGAGAACACCTTTCTGATTTCGTCTCTTGCTGTCATGTGGGATAGTTGAATGATCAGCTATTTCTAGCCATACATGTTAACTCCTGCTCTAAATCATCCACTATGTATGCTGATAAACTTATCTATCATTCTACTTCTCTATTGTGTACTTGATGAGGGCATCCCTTGCCCCTCCACATTTTCTCCGGACTCGGATTGTTCGTCGGCAAGCACCATTATGTTAGTCATGTATTTTTGAGTCTAGTTATGTAATCTTCACATTTTCTTTGAGTCAATATCATGTAATTTTTCTTTTATTTGAGTCATGTACCTAGGTTGTTGAGTCATTTTCCTAAGTATTGAGTCATTATGTGGTTTGATAGGCTATTGGGCCCAATTCATTGGGCTAGGCCCAGGGGCGCCCCTCCCTTAGACTGTTTGGTCATTAGTTAGTTTGTCAGGGTCAGTTTGATCTTAGAAAAAGTGTGGAGTCTATAAATAGCCCCACCCCTCTCTCATTTGTAACAACTTTTGATGAATATTGAAAAGCATTTGCCATCTCCCTCTCAATATCTCCCTCTCTCTCTCTCTCTTACTATCACTCTCTCTAAGTAGGTTGTAGCCCCTCTCTCTCTCCTCCCCACCCCAATTTCGAAATTCATTCTCTCTCCTTCCCCATTCACCCCTCATTAAGTCTCCTTCCCCTTCCCCATGCACTCATTCAATTCCCCCTCCAACCCCTAGGTGGAAACCCCTTCTCCTAGGCACCTTTCCACTTTCCAAAGCACCCCACCACCTTCCCAAGGCTGAATTAACCCCTCCCAAAGCCCAAATTCGAATTTCCCTCTCCCTAGGGCTGTGCCCTTCCATCTCCCCACCTCCTTAATCACCCTAGGTCGAAATTCCCTTCCTCCCTACAGCCAAGTTCGCCCCCCACCTCCTCTCTCACTCACCCTCTCTCTAGTGCACACCCACCCCCCCATCTCCACTTCTAGCTGTTCCAGCCCCCTCTCCCCATCTATCCCTGCCACTCCAGACCCCTTGAAGCCCTAGCCACGTTCTTACCATATTCCACAGCCATCAGCCAACCTCCCTCTTGCTTAGTTGCCTCTCTCCTACACCATTTACCACCACCTAGTTGCAGCTCCATTAGCAATTCACAGGCAGCAAGATCGAGTCCTGGACGTAGCTTCATCTCTGACACTTCCCCTCATCTTCTGGGGGCATGGTATACACCGTTGGAAAGGTCGTCCAAGGAGCTTTCTAGGCGAGGTGGTTTTGTCGACATCCGAGGTCGGAGCTGTCCGCAGGAGCCGATCTCCCTCGACTGCACAGAAGACCCCAAGCAGAGAACCAGAGCGAGATTGGAAGCTCGTCCACGGTGAACCTTTTGGGATTCAGATCAAGTGTTATTCAGAAAAGTTCTTCCATCTCAAGTCCTCTTTCATCCTCAAGAAGCAGAGCTGCATTTGGACATCGGCATCTCAAGTTACAAATTTTCTACTCCAAGTGTGTCAGGTCAGTTTACAGGAGCCCGAACCAACACCCCTCTACTCATATGAATGTCCCGGTCTTCTCCGACATCTTCTGACCACGCCGTCAGTGCCGAAAGAAAGAAGACTCGACCACGGTTCCAACGGTTCAGGTCTCGCCTCAATCAGAGCTTGGTAGTGATCGTGGCACCCTCTGCAACCAGCTATATTGTTCTGCACCAGACAGAGGCAGAACCAATCAGTCCGGTTCCAGACTCTGCCCCGGCCAGCAACGATTGTACCAGGCTCAGAAAAAATTCAGAGATCATCCGTGGTCCGTTAGCAAGCTTTTGGCGCTAGTTTCATCAAGATCTGAGCTTTGTGGAATTTTTGACAGCATCATCGCCGCACCCTTGTCCAGCCATTCTGAAGATTGGCAGAACCGCCATCGCTCCGAGCGTCGAGATTTCTTCATAATTCCCCCACCCCGCTTGGCCGGCTGAAGGCCCTCCCTGCGTGGAGGTAGTTTTGACTGTAATTCATATAATCCCCACCCCGAGATCCCCCCCTTGCATGGGGTGTAGTTCATGTAATTATTAAGTCGCAGGTTTGAAGCTTCAATCGACGCGGCGTGCGGGTGCATACCCTCGCCTCCCCGCTCGCCCCCGTCTCCGGTCGGAGTCGGCGTCTTCACGCCGGCTAGGTGAGCCTCGGTCCCTCTCTTGACTGGTTTAATCACTTGCTTAGCTTAGTATTATTGCTATTGCTTCGTCGGACGGTGA
Source organism: Amorphophallus konjac (assembly GCA_022559845.1). NCBI lineage: Eukaryota > Viridiplantae > Streptophyta > Magnoliopsida > Alismatales > Araceae > Amorphophallus > Amorphophallus konjac. Next base: position 213,179,357 of record CM040122.1, read on the forward strand.
GTGAGAGCTCGGCCCAAATTGCTAGTACCGTGAGTGATCACCGCGGGCAAGTTGAGAGTGAATCCACTTAACCCACACCCTTGGTGTGTTGGCCGCCCATGATTTGAGCATCCTAGGCCCACTTGGGGTTCTTCCCAAGCTAGCCAACCATTGGAGCCCAAAGGTCCCGCCTCGGACCCTCTCCAACATCGCCTAGTCACCATTGGGCACTAGTGTGTGCCATACGGGTGAGCTCGCTAGTGTGAGTCCGCTGCTCAAATTTGAATGCTTGCAAAATAGGTCCATAGGTGGTGTCACATCAAGTGGTATCAGAGCAAGTTCACAACTTGTCTCTATCAAGTTGGTCCTAGGGCATGTCTATGCATTTAGAGTCTTCAAGTGCATCACTCTTGTCCCCTAGTATGGCCACCTCATATCGACCTTACCAATCGGGCCACTCTATAAGTCCAAGCCACCAAGAGATGCCTACCACTAACACCCATAACTTCCCTGGCCATGTCAACTACTTCATGAAAGCATTGACCTATGCCAATGAGCGACTTGATAACATATCGGGCCGACTCAACCAACTTGGAGAAAATAGGTCCACCCCAAGGACGGACGATAGAAGGGCATGCAACCCACCTCCCATATTTGATGGAACTCAACCTAATGACTATTTAGATTGGGAAAACTCGATGGACCATTACTTCACTTGGTATCCCATGTCCGAGGATAAGAAAGTCCGATTTGCCAAATTTCAACTTACCAAACGGGCCCACACTCATTGGTTGAAGATTGAAGGCTTAAGGATAATTAGAATCGAAGCTCCCCTCACAACATGGGGGGACATGAAGGAACAACTTAGGGCTAGATATGTTTTCCCCTCATACTCAAATCACCAAGACCTAAGGAGCACTTCAACTCCTTCATCCCCACCTAGCCAACCCATGACCCTAATTCCCCATTCCACATCACTTCCCACCTATCCTACCCCAACCACCACACCAGCACCCTACCTACAAACTCCCACCACAACCATATGTCCACAAACCCAATTGGACCCCGTGTCCACCCATCCACCGAGGCCCATAATAGCCACCACCCCCAAACCCAAAACCCCTCACCAAACCCATACCCCACAAGCCCCCTTGACCACTACCATAAACCCACCATCATCCCAAAAAAGGGACACATCTCCTAAAATAAATCAACCCAAAACCCCTCACCCAACCCACCTCCCACTCCCTACCCCAAAAATCCCAAGTCCTAGGCTTCCACTACTTCCCCTCCCTATCCAAACCAAAGTTTCCCATTACCCACCACCCCGAGTACACCATGCACCAACCATCATCACCCCACCCCCAATAGACCTTCCCATTCCCTTGAGAAAGGAGACCACAACCATCCACATGGGAGTATATGCTAGTCTGGAATCCATCCCCATCCTTGAGGAAACCCAAGTTCATACCTATGGTAAGGAAGAATCACAAATGTCCCCTTCACATAGCTTGGACCCCCAAGAGCCACAACCCTTCACAAATAGCACCGTAATCATAGATGGGCCCCTAGCTAGATGGCTAAAGGAGGGACCAATTCACCCCATCATGACCTATGTTTACCCACCCATGGAGCAAAACCTTCCCATTGTACCCTTCTCCTCCTATCACACCATAATCCAAACATCCTACCAAGTGGAAACCTTAGAGGATCTTCTTAAAGGCTTAGCATGGCAAATTGGGTTCACTAGCATGTTGACCCCTATGGCTGAACAACCTAGGAGCCTTGGCCTCCTACACCTATGCATAGGGTCTATCACCTCGGTTTGCACGATTGGTTGCTACACTAGCGACCTCCTTCTATTCCTCCCCACACCCGATGAGCCCGACCTTCTCCTCAATTTGGAGCTTCTTATATCGTGTGGAAAGCCAAGCCCTCCCCTCATGACCGACCCACTCACCAAGAACCTTGGCCCAATTATCATGGAGAGGAATGACTTAGCACCTTTAGAGGACCTTGAAGACATGGAGCTCCTCCCCCTTGGTAACCCATTTTATGATCCCTATGATCCATTCCAATGGGAGTCGAGGAACACGTGTGACCCAACCACCTTAATCACCACCAACCTTTCCCTATCCCAATCCACCATGTTTGATCCAATCCACCCCATCCCAGACCCGGGTTACACCATGGGAGCCAAGACTTTAGGTGGTATACACCTAGGCATCGAGGATGTGCCCCATTTCATGATATCCACCTTTCTAGACCCCTTTGACCCATTCCAATGGAAGTCCAAAAGCTCACACATAGGAGACATCTTTGTCACAAGAATGCATAAGTCTTGGCATACAACACCACTTGGCATGATTCATAAGTCGGGTACATTCATTCACATCACCCACATGTCAAGTAGGAAGCATAAGTGGACCGTATTTGGATGTATTGGCCCACCTTCATTCATCATGAGTCTTAAGCGTGAGAGGAGCATACATGGATGTCCGGGTCCCCCGACATTTTTCATACCCATGCATAAAAGGTTCATCTATGGATGTCCCAGCCCCCCTAAGTCTGTCACAGTCTTCATGGCATCAAAGCATGATCGAGCTACATTTGGCTGCCCCGGACCACCTTTGCATACCATACATTGTCCCCTCACACCGCATCATAAAACATGGCATATGCATCCAAGCAAATATCAAGCAGCAAGCGGTGAGATTCACTATAAGCAAGCAAAAAGTCGTGAGCACCACTTGAAATTCCAAGTTGGTAACTTGACGATGATGACTTTGGAGTGGCTCTACCCTGGGGTCACCTCCAAATTGAGGGCACGAGAACTTGGACCTTGCCAAGTTCCGAGTGGCTTTGGCAACCCGGCTTATGGGTTGAACTTTCAAAAGGGTTTGTGATTCTCCCCATTTCTCATGTGGCGGATCCGGCACCCTCTAAGGGCACCGCGGTGGATCCTAGTGAGTACCTCGAGCTTACACCTACCCTTGTGAGAGACACCCTCGGAGTGCCACAACAAATAGCCTGAGAGCCCGACGTGAGCACACGGCGGTAATACTAGGCAAGCAAGATCCCATCGCCAGCATGAGGGTATGACTGAGCCACTTTGTCGAGCTGAAGTGCCGTTCCCCAACTATGGTCGCGGGTTGAGTATGGAGATAGTGGATCGCCCAGAGCCGCAGTTCGATATACTACTTCCCTGGTGGACCCATACTCGACGGGGTTGAGTTTTCCCCACCCCGGGGGTATGATGAGGGCATCCCTTGCCCCTCCACATTTTCTCCGGACTCGGATTGTTCGTCGGCAAGCACCATTATGTTAGTCATGTATTTTTGAGTCTAGTTATGTAATCTTCACATTTTCTTTGAGTCAATATCATGTAATTTTTCCTTTATTTGAGTCATGTACCTAGGTTGTTGAGTCATTTTCCTAAGTATTGAGTCATTATGTGGTTTGATAGGTTATTGTGCCCAATTCATTGGGCTAGGCCTAGGGGCGCCCCTCCCTTAGACTGTTTGGTCATTAGTTAGTTTGTCAGGGTCAGTTTGGTCTTAGAAAAAGTGCGGAGTCTATAAATAGCCCCACCCCTCTCTCATTTGTAACAACTTTTGATGAATATTGAAAAGCATTTGCCATCTCCCTCTCAATATCTCCCTCTCTCTCTCTCTCTTACTATCACTCTCTCTAAGTGGGTTGTACCCCATCTCTCTCTCCTCCCCACCCCAATTTTGAAATTCATTCTCTCTCCTCCCCATTCACCCCTCATTAAGGCCCCTTCCCCTTCCCCATGCACTCATTCAATTCCCCCTCCAACCCCTAGGTGGAAACCCCTTCTCCTAGGCACCTTTTCACTTTCCAAAGCACCCCACCACCTTCCCAAGGCTGAATTAACCCCTCCCAAAGCCCAAATTCGAATTTCCCTCTCCCTAGGGCTGTTCCATGCCATCTCCCCACCTCCTTAATCACCCTAGGTCGAAATTCCCTTCCTCCCTACAGCCAAGTTCGCCCCCCACCTCCTCTCTCACTCACCCTCTCTCTAGTGCACACCCACCCCCCCATCTCCACCTCTAGCTGTTCCAGCCCCCTCTCCCCATCTATCCCTGCCACTCCAGACCCCTTGAAGCCCTAGCCACGTTCTTACCATATTCCCCAGCCATCAGCCAACCTCCCTCTTGCTTAGTTGCCTCTCTCCTACACCATTTGCCACCACCAAGTTGCAGCTCCATTAGCAGTTCGCAGGCAGCAAGATCGAGTCCTGGAAGCAGCTTCATCTCCGACACTTCCCTACATCTTCTGGGGGCATGGCATACACCGTTGGAAAGTTCGTCGAAGGAGCTTTCTAGGCGAGGCAGTTTCGTCGACATCCGAGGTCGGAGCTGTCCGCAGGAGCCGATCTCCCTCGACTGCGCAGAAGACCCCAAGCAGAGAACCAGAGCGAGATTGGAAGCTCATCCACGGCGAACCTTTTGGGATTCAGATCAAGTGTTCTTCAGAAAAGTTCTTCCCTCTCAAGTCCTCTTTCATCCTCAAGAAGTAGAGCTGCATTTGGACATTGGCATCTCAAGTTACAAATTTTCTACTCCAAGTGTGTCAGGTCAGTTTATAGAAGCCAGAACCGACACCCCTCTACTCATCTGATCTTCCTGGTCTTCTCCGACATCTTCTGACCTCGCCGTCATTGCTGACAGAAAGAAGACTCGACCACGGTTCCAACGGTTCAGGTCTCGCCTCAATCAGAGCTTGGTAGTGATCGTGGCACCCTCTGCAACCAGCTACATTGTTCTGCACCAGACGGAGGCAGAACCAATCAGTCTGGTTCCAGACTCTGCCCCGGCCAGAAACCACTGTACCAGGCTCAGAAAAAATTCAGAGATCATTCGTGGTCCGTTAGCAAGCTTTTGGCGCCAGTTTCATCAATATCTGAGCTTTGTGGAATTTTTGGCAGCATCATCACCGCACCCCTGTCCAGCCATTCTGAAGATTGGCAGAACCGCCATCGCTCCGAGCATCGAGATTTCTTCATAATTCCCCCACCCTGCTTGGCCGGCTGAAGGCCCCTCCCTGCGTGGAGGTAGTTTTGACTGTAATTCACATAATCCCCACCCCGAGATCCCCCCCTTTCATGGGGTGTAGTTCATGTAATTATTAAGTCGCAGGTTTGAAGCTTCAATCGACGCGGGGTGCGGGTGCATACCCTCACCTCCCCGCTCGCCCCCGTCTCCGGTCGGAGTCGGCGTCTTCACGCCGGCTAGGTGAGCCTCGGTCCCTCTCTTGACTGGTTTAATCACTTGATTAGCTTAGTATTATTGCTATTGCTTCGTCGGACGGTGAGTGAGAGCTCGGCCCAAATTGCTAGTACCGTGAGTGATCACCGCGGGCAAGTTGAGAGTGAATCCACTTAACCCACACCCTTGGTGTGTTGGCCGCCCATGATTTGGGCATCCTAGGCCCACTTGGGGTTCTTCCCAAGGTAGCCAACCATTGGAGCCTAAAGGTCCCGCCTCGGACCCTCTCCAACATCGCCTAGTCACCATCGGGCACTAGTGTGTGCCATACGGGTGAGCTCGCTAGTGTGAGTCCGCTGCTCAAACTTGAATGCTTGAAAAATAGGTCCATAGGTGGTGTCACATCAGTGCTGGAGTATAAAGAATCTTCTCTTGAGATTAGCAACTCAGTTATTCTCTTAAGACTTCCTCGTGACTTTCTGCACTAAGAAGTTACTGCCCTTATTCTTCATGCTTCCAGCACTGTCCTATATTCTGTAGTTCTTTTTGCTGATGTCATAGGGGGAGAGAAGTTCTGCTATATCAGTGAGAAGTTCTGCCATATCAGTGAGAAGTTCTGCAATATCAGTGAGTCTTGGATTTGTCTTGAGCTTTGGGGGAGTCTTGTTGCTTCGGGGAAGATATGGTTATGAGTTGTGGGGGAGATGAGAGTGTGTTGTAGGGATTGTATAATTCATCTGCATGTGCATGCCTTGAATTTACTTTGTTTGTTGCAGCTGATATAAATATCTTGTTGAATCTTGATATTGCTTGATTCATAGTGTTGTCATCATCAAAAAGGGGGAGATTGTTGCATCCCTATGGTTTTGATGATGTCTCACACTATACATCAATCTTCTATCTCTAGATTTATGTTGGTTCATCACCTAAGTGACTTCAGTTCATATGCTGTTTCATTAATTCATCTGTCAACACTATTTGGTTAATATGGACAGTCGTGAGTCGACTCATCAGCAAGGGTGGGTCGACACATCAGAACATTGATAGCTTGGGTACCAAAGTCTTTACACTAGCTTGATCTATTTAGTATGTACATCGGCATATCCTCTTCTAGTCTGTACATCGGGCACTTTCTAACTGAAGTCCATACACTGGTCTCTGTACTCAAAGTCAGTTCACCTCAACCCTATACATTCGTCCAAGCTTCACGTCTATACACTGGCTGCTGCATTCTCATGATGTCTACACACCCGATAGTGTAAGTCTATACATCACCCAGTGTCTTGTTTGCATAGTCTGTACAATGCCTACTTTACACAATCAAAGTCTACACATTGCTTGTCAACAGGCTCACACACACTAAAGTACATACATTGCACAAAGTCTGAACATTGCTTCAGAGATAGCTTCAGCAAAGTCTATACATAGACTGGCAGTCTTCATGCTAAGTATATACATTCCTTGAGTCCAAGTCTGTACAACGTCCGTTGTCTAGAATCCTTGAAGTCTGTACATCGGACTGCTTCTTTTGAAGTCTACATATTGGTTCGTTCACTTCTACAAAGCATGAACATTAGACTGTGGCAAAGTCTATACATTCGGTTCCTTGGGCAAAGACTATACATCGCTAAGTCTGCACATTGCCATCAGCTCAAGCGTTCAAAGCCAAGTCTATACAACGCCAAGTCAATACATTGAATAGTTCTCCAAGTCTATACACTAGACTGTGTTTCACCAACACTGTACATTCAATATCGTTTCCTACGCTTGGCCAAGTCCATACACTAAGACATTTCCCTACGCTTTCCTGGCCAAGTATATACATCGCTAAGTGTGTACATTGCATTCTGCTCAAACATTCAAATCCTTCAAAGGCTGTACAGCGTGAAGTCTATACATTAGCTCAGGAGCTTCAAGTCTATACATTGAACTGCTCTTCAAAGTCTGCACATCGTCCATCTCAGCCAGCGTCTCATGCTGTGTCTTAGACAAGTCTGTACATCGGCTTCATTCGCTCAAGTCCATACATCCACAGTGGTTCATCAAGTCTATACATTCACTAGTGGTTCTTCCATGTCTGTACAACGCTGAAGCCTTCACAAGTCTGTACAGTGCTTGAGCTTCACCAAGTCTGTACATCGCTTCAAGCGATTCAAGTCCATACAGACTGGCTTCACATCCAGAGTCTGTACATCGGTTCAACAGCCGATCGTCTCATTCAGGCCTTTGCAAGTCCATACAACCTAGCCTCTCTTGCATCGTCTCACCCTGGCATAGTCTATACACTGGCTCAAGCATGTCGTAGTCTATACATCACCGTTGGGGTTCAAGTCAATACATTGCTCACCGTCTTATTAAGAGTCTCACACTGGTTCCAAGTCTGTACACTGGTTAGGCTTCGTAAAGTCTACACAGTGGCTGAGCTTTGTAAAGTATACACATTGGTAAGGCTCGTTTGCATTGTTCATAAGTCTACACACTGCCATTCGTTTGCATTGTTCACAAGTCTATACACTGCCATTCATGCGCATTGTTCATATGTCTATACACTGCCTTCACATGCGATTTATTCATTAAGTCTGTACACTCTCTCACGTTGTACACACTTACTCAGTTGATGTTTCTGAAGTATATACATTCTTGTTAATAGCCTGAACTGACTAAGTATATACATTTCTTCTGTCTGTCTACAGGCGATTCAGACTGATGATTGGGCACGTGAACCGAGGTTGGCACCTGACACGTGATCCAAGACAACAGGCACATGACACGTGGATGGCAACCTAGTCAGGATGCTGCCATGTGGTCGAAATTCAAATGATCTGACAAAAAGTTCATGGGCGGGAACCTGGCAGCCACACGCCAACATATGCTATAAATATAGAGCTTCATCCTTCAGTAGAAGGGAGATCGTGAAAAGAAAAAGCAGAAGCTATTGGTGAGAGTTTGCACGATCCAGAAAAGAAAAAGAGCAGAGAGTTCCAGATCCGAGAGGAGTTTTTTCGAGAGATAGAGCAGTGTTTGTGGTTTGATGAATTGCTTCATTTGAAGCTACATTTTGTATTGGTTTCAGAACCGATTGCTTCTTCATTAGTTTTTGTTTCTCCTTTGTTTTCGTTTCATTTCGTTCATCCTTCTGATTTGAATTGGTTCCCCTCCGGTGTGTGGAGGAAGGGAGTATTACTCCAATTTCCCTCTGGGTTGTAGAGGAAGAGAGATCTGTGATCTCTAGTGTTGTTAGTGACAGGTTGTCATTAACAGTTTCCCTCCGGTGTGTGGAGGAAGGGAGAGGATTCTCCGGTTGTGTTCTAGCTGGGAGCTAGAACAGGTTTCAAGTTCTGTGGGTAGCAGAGCTTGGTTGAGGGATTTGTTCCCCTTGGTTGTTCAAGCTGTGTGGCAGCATGTTGTTCGCAGACTGAGTCTGCAGTGATGTAGCATTGTCTAGTGGAATCCTCACTCTAGTTGGAGTGAGGGGTGGATGTAGATTGCGGACTGCAATCGAACCACCTAAAAAACTGAGTGCCTCTTCTATGGTTTGATGTTGTTATCTGCGCTCTCCATCTGCTTGTCTCTGTGCTTCCATGTGATCAGCTCTTCAGTTTCATTTACTTATACTGCCTCGCTTGGTGACTGTATTTACATTTCTCTGTGTGCGGGTTAAGAAGGGGCGTTAGCAGTAGAGTTTATTTTCTGCCTAAGTCTCTGCAAATTGGGAGTGATCTATTCATCCCCCCCTTCTTTATCACTCTTGCTGCGCTAACATCATTGTCCGAGTTCTACCAGTCTACTCTGATAACATTTGGCATCCCCGTTGGTCTTGTTTCGAAGAGGACTCATCGACGGTTCTGAAAACTCTGACAGCACATGATTTTGAGATCTAGAGCGCTCGTGGCAACCTCTTCTTTCTGCTGTTCTGAACCTGAAGCAGTCAAAACTACAGGCCTACCTCCCTATTTGAGGCTCTGCCCGACTAGCACCGGCGACCAAAGAAATCAGTAAAATTCTGGCGTCATCCTGATCCAGCTACAAAGAATTTCCAACTGGTTTCATCATTAACAAAAATCTGGAGTGGCCGCAGCGTCAAGATAACCAACCGCCTATCCTGAAGTGCAGAGAGTGGTCAGAATCAGCATCGGCTCCCTTTCTTTGCTTCTAGCTCAATTTTCACCCTCTTGCTTGGCCGGCTGAAGGCCCCTCCTTGTGTGGAGGTAGTTTGGGATGTATTAACAGTTAACCTCCACCCCAAGATCCCCCTCCTACGAGAGGCGTAGTGTTGTAAGTGTTTAAACAGGACAAGCTACCCCGGCACGGCGTGTGGGGAACCCACGCTTCCCCGCTCGCCCATGTCTCCGTGCGGGACCGGTTTCTTCAAACCGATCGAGTAAGTGCCCCAACCTAGCTCTAATTTCATGCTTGTTCTTTCAATATTAGTTCATAGCTCCGTTGTCCGTGAGAGTGAGTGCTCGGTCCATCAAGCCATGATGCTTCAAGAGATCACCGTGGGGTGAAGAGTGCAACCCGTGCCCTTGGCACATCGTCGGCCTCATTGAGTTGGGCCAGCCATATCCTTGGGGAACAAACCTTGGCTTTGCTGGCCCTCTACCAGCAAGGGCCCAGCCCACACAACCTCCACTCGGTATCGCCGAGTTACCCCGGGTTCGGGTGAGCGACAGGAGAGTAGCCGCCAATATCGGTCCGTTTGATTGCAAATTGTGCTTGTTAATTTGGTCCAAGGGTGTGTCACATCAAGATGAAACCTGAAAACCAATGTTTCTCAAATGAGCAGATGATTCTAGATCTGATCTAAAAATCGTATCTTCACCAGTAGCCAATTCTCTGATTTCTTCTCTCTCAACCCACACCATGTTTTTCCTCTCACTTACTCTCCTATAGCGAACTCTTTTTCTCTCGTAGCACTCTAACCTTCTCTTCTCTTTTGATCTCACTCTATCTCTTTTGTCTTATGCTCTCACTTCTTTTTTTTCCATCTTCTCAGAGATCCCCCTTTATATAACAGCAAGCTGGATCACGTGGACTCCACACGGTTTCAGTCTGGCGCATGCAGGGAGGATTCCCGCCAGTAGCTTTTCCAGAAAAGTAACATGATAAGGTCCACGTGTCAGATCTTGAGGACGAGGTGAATCCACGTGGCAAGTTGTTCTGGTAAACAGACAACCTTGGATCATGTGCCAGTTATCTCAACTTTAGGGCCACGTGATAACTTTGCTCTCTGCCCTTCAAATGTTTAATCGAGTTTAAGTCTTCTCAACTTAAGTACTTGTCAACAAAATATAAAGCATTTCATCAACCACCTTATTATCATAATTGCTTAGACAAATGCAGACTTCACTAATATCAACATAGTCAGACGCTAAGATCAGAAGCATATAAGATGATGCATATGCTTTGATGCAAACATATAATGCATTGACCCGTGTAAGACACAGGTAGACCTTATTTGCATGAAGATGATGGATGGAGACAAGAATTAATGAAGATACATCGACCTTGCTGAACCACAGATCGTCCTATTGAGCCAAATCATGTGAGGTTGCACAGACTAGTTAAGGCGATGGCTAGAGCTTAACCATCGACCTGATGCCTTAAGCGAGTATCAAAGCTTAGACTAGAATCCAAAGTATACAAAGGTGCACCGACCTGTTAGACATAGACTCTACATGTGCATCGACCTTATGAAGCATATTATAGAATGTGCATCGACCTTGTGAAACATGTCGTAATACTTGCATCGACCTGATGTACATTATACTTGCATGAGCATCTGCCTTCTAGAATGAATGTAAGGATGTGCATCGACCTTGCTTATCACAAGGTGTATTGTGCATCGACCTTGCTGAGCACAAGGTTCACTAGTGCATCGACCTTATACGCTGCTAGTGTAAACATGTACCGACCTGATACACTGCTAGTGTAAACATGCACCGACCTGTGTAACTACATGCGGGTATATGCATTGACTGCAAGCACAAACATGCATCGACCTTACAGACTTCAAACTAAAATATGCATCGACCTTATTTTCAATGTGGTACAAAGATGCATCGACCTGATAGACATCAGACTAAAATATACATCGACCTTATGTTCAACGTGGTACAAAGATGCATCGACCTAACAGACTTCAGACTAAAATATGCATCGACCTTATCTTCTGACACTTAGACAAATAAAAGACTTGTATAACCTGAATGATCAGGATGCCTTAACAAGTCATGCCATTCTTACTTACGGACGATCATAACTCAATTAAGCATTATTAAGCAATTTTGCCACAACATGATTCATAGTTGTGACATCATGAAAACCAGGGTTCCAACAAGATGCGGTCGGAGTAGGGCGCAGGGAAAGATAGGTAGGAGGGGGTCCAACCTGGTTCTGGCGGAGATGAACTACGCATGCCGGGGAGAACGGCTAGAACGGGGTGCTCTGGTGCTCAAACTACCTTCTCCTTGTGGGGACATGAAGAAGACTTGTGGAAGTCTGCCTCAGCTGAAGGTCATGCAAGGAATCGTGCTGGGCTAGTCGTTGGAGCTTCTACATGCCTTCTCAGGTTGTCTGTCAGAGACTACGCAGGCCGACTTCGCAAGGCCGATGAAAATGGCTCTTCCGGGCTACTCTGATGTCAAATGATGGTGTTCCAACTCTCATTACGAAGTTGGCTCGGAGTAGCTTCTTCAGAGGCTTAGCTGGTCACCTAGAACGGTGCAAGATGGGCGGTGGCATCGTTGCAACGGGATGAACGAGTCTACTGATTCACTCCTTTTCACTTTTTTCCATTTTCTCCACACTTTCTTTTTCTAAACATTCTCTGCCACTTCTTTCTTTTTTTGTCTAGAAAAATTTCTCATCACTTTTCCCCTTTTGTCACTTCTTTTTTTAAAAAAACAAATTCATCACTCATTTTTTTCCAAATCTTCTCTGCCACTTCTTTCTTTTTTTTCAAAATAACGTAATGAGAGAGAGAGAATGGAGAGAATGAAAGGGTTGAGAGGGTGACTTGAGAGAAAAGGAGAGAGAGAGAGAGCATGGCAAGCCATGCACATGCATGCAGCTCCCTCTCTTTCTTTACATTTTTCCCTTTGTTTCCTTCTCAAAAGAACTGTAATGAGAGAGAGAGGCTGAGAGAAGGAGAGAGATAAATGAAGAGAGAGACTAGAGGGGATCAGAGGGACTCTTCATTCTTTTTGTTTTTTTTGTTTTTTTCACTTGTTACGGTGACATGCATATAACGTGAGAGAGAACATAGAGTTGAAGTGAGAGAAGAGAGAAAGGGGGGGATTACATGAGTGGTTTGAAGAGAGAAATAGAGAGGGAATGAGAGTGGGATGGGAGAGAGAGGTCTGCCTCCTCCCTTTCTCTTCGCGCATGCATTTTTTTCTGTTACACCAACCAAACAGAGAGAGAGAGAAGAAGAGAGGGAATAAGATTGAGAGAGAGGGGATGAGAGGGAAGGTGCCCACGGCCCATGCACCTCACGTGGGGAGAGGGGGAGAGAGAAAGAGAGAGGATGGGTAGAGAGAGAGAATAGTGAGGCTGTTGGCGACATCGGCAAGATCATCGGCTGCAGCTCGGACCGTTGGCGTACTTGGAGCGTCGGCGACATCGGTGGGATAGGCACTACTCGTGGATTGCATGGCGGGGTGCCATGCTCGCCGTGTGGTCCGTGAGCTCGCCGCATTGTGATCATACCCGGAGGAAGGCGGAGTTGTGGGCCTACGCGTGCTCTGATCGACAACCGCTACGTGCGCATGGCGGTGAGGAGTCTACTCGAAGGCCAGGGCGCGGAGGTGTGGGGAGCTCGGAACGGCCAGGCATTTCTTGATTATGGAGCGATGATGGCGTGCTGCCTGCAGGCATTCTATGTATAGCTTGGAGGGGTGATGCAGTCAGGACGGTCCACGTGCTCGTCCGTCGGGGTGATGCGAGACAGCCAATAGCGGCAGCGGATACATGCATGGATGCATGGGCAAGGCCGATTCAGGCTCCATGCTTCCCAAGGTAGCAGGGTGGATGGGGGTTCATGGTAGTCTGGAGTGGGAGTGGCAGGCTGGCCCGGTGGTGGTGAGGATGAGTTGCTGGGAAGGATGCAGGGGAGTGGGCTGGGCGACGCCGTGGGCTGTAGGGTGATGCAGGATGACGGGTGTGTCTGGCAGGGGTGGGGAAAAAGTTGGGTACGGCACATGGAGAGGTGGAGTGGGGCACTGGCAGTGTGAGTGTGGCGTGAGGGGAGGCCCATGCATGAGGGGGTGGCGCTACGGTGTGTAGGGAAATGGGCTATCGCGGTGCTATAGTGAGTGGTGTGTGTGCGTTGCGTGTATGTGTCGGTGTGTCCAGTGGTGAGGAGAAGAAGGGAAAACGGGTAGAGGGCTAGAGGAGGCTCCCAGAGGGGGAGAATGGGAGAGGATAAGAAGGGAGGCCGGCTATGGTGGTGCTATAGAGGAGGGAGAGAAAGAGGGATAGGGATTGAGTAAGAGTCGAAGGGGCTCCAAGGTGAGGTCCGGGGGGTGCAGGAGAATGGCCGGTGCCGGTGTGTGTGCTTGTGAGGGGAAGCAAATGAGAGGGGAGGGGGGTGAGAACAGAGAGAAGGAGGGGCAAAGAGAGGTCATCGTCGGTGTGAAGGTTGAGAGAGAGGTTGAGGAAAGGAGAGGGTGATGAGAAGAGAGGTAGAGAGAGAGACGCAGGAGGGGAGGAGGGAAAGCCACTTGGGAAAAAGTGAAGAGAGGGAGGTAGAAGAGGAGACGCAGTAGAGACGGGAGGGGAAGAGAGTAGAGAGAGGTGGAGAGGGTATGAGCCTCACATCTTTCCAAAATTTTTTGATTCACTTCATTGCATTACAACGTGAGTCCTTTAATAGAAAAGGGTGGGGAGGGGAAAGATCACCTTGGGAACTCAAGGGGCTTGGGTATCCACGAGTAGTCCTATTTGAGTGCATACATACATATATATATATATATATATATATATATATATATATATTATTTATATATCTACTCCCTATAACAAAAGAAAACACAACATATTAGGCCCACTAATGTGGCCCATTAACATAAAACACTTGAAATATCAAATATAACTTGATTGCTCTCAGCATTGCTTGATGACCTCCAGACGATCTCGTCAAACCCCTCCGCTTGGAGGATGTTCGACCTCAAACCTCGTAGCTAAGGATCCCGATTTGGTGGAACAACCGGCCGGTTCCCTAAGCTCTGGTACCATTTGATGTGGAACAAACATCTGGGTCCACATTTTTCTCTTCTTTCCATTTTCTCCACTCTTTTTTTTTTTCTAAACCTTCTCTGCCACTTCTTTCTTCTTTTTTTCTAGAAATATTTCTCATCACTTTTCCCCTTTTGTCACCTCTTTTTTTCCAAATCTTCTCTACCACTTCTTTTTTTTTCAAAATAACGTAATGAGAGAGACATAAAGGGAGAGAGAGAATGACAGGGATGAGAGGGTGACATGAGAGAAAAGGAGAGAGAGAGAGAGAGAGAGCATGGCAGGACATGCACATGCATGTAGCTCCCTCTCTTTCTTTACATTTTCCCTTTGTTTCCTTCTCAAAAGAACCGTAATGGGAGAGAGAGAGAGAGAGAGAGAGAGAGAGGGTGAGAAAAGGAGAGAGATAAATCGAGAGAGGGACTAGAGGGGATCAAAGGGACTCTCTGTTCTTTTTGTTTTTTTGCTTTGTTTGTTTCTTTTTTTCACTTGCTACAGTGACATGCATATAACGTGAGAGAGAACATAGAGGTAATGAAGTGAGAGAAGAGAGAAAGGGGGGATTACGTGAGTGGTTTGAAGAGAAAGAGAGGAGGCAAGCCATGCACATGCATGTAGCTATCTCTCTTTCTTTACATTTTGTTTCCTTTGTTTCCTTCTCAAAAGAACCATAATGAGAGAGAGAGAGAGTGAGAGAGGGAGAGAGAGAAATGAAGAGAGAGACTAGAGGGGATCAGAGGGACTCTCCGTTCTTTTTGTTTTTTGCTTTTTTTTTTCTTTTTTTCACTTGCTACAGTGACATGCATATAACGTGAGAGATAACATAGAGGTAATGGAGTGAGAGAAGAGAGAAAAGGGGGGATTACGTGAGTGGTTTGAAGAGAGAAATAGAGAGGGAATGAGAGTGGGACAGGAGAGAGAGGTCTGCCTCCTCTCTTTCTCTTCACGCTCACATTTTTTTTACTTTTACACCAACCAAATAGAGAGAGAGAGAAGAAGAGAGGCAATAGGATTGATAGAGAGGGGATGAAAGAGAAGGTGCTCGCAGCCCATGCACCTTACATGGGGAGAGTGGGAGAGATAAAGAGAGAGGATGGGTAGAGAGAGAGAATAGTGAGGCCGTTGGAGACATTGGCAGGATCATCGACTACAGCTCAGACAGTTGGCGTGCTTGGAGCGTCAGCGACGTCGGCTGGATGCGCACCACTCGTGGATTGCATGGCGGGGTGCCATGCTCACCGTGTGGTCCGTGAGCTCGCCGCGTTGTGATCGTACCTAGAGGGAGGCAGAGCTGCGGGCCTATGCGTGCTCGGCTCGGTAGTTGCTATGCGCGCGTGGTGGCATGGAGTCTGCTCGGAGGCTTGGCCACGGAGGTGTGGGGAGCTCGGAACGGTCGGGCATTTCTTGCTGGCGGAGCGACGATGGCGACCTGCCTGTAAGAGCTCTGCGTACAGCTTGGAGGGGCGATGCAGCTAGGCCAGTCCACGTGCTCGTCTGTCGGAGTGACGCGAGATAGCCACTAGCGGCAATGGCTACATGCACGGCTGCATGGGCGTAGCCGCTTCACACTCCGTTCTTCCCAAGGTAGCAGGGTGGATGGAGGTTCATGGTGGTAGGTAGTGGGAGTGGCGGGCTGTCCCGGTGGTGGCGAGGATGGGCTGCTGGGAAGGATGCAGGGTAGTGGGCTGGGCGACGCCGTGGGCTATGGGGCAATGCAAGATGAGGGGTGCGGCTGGCTAGGGTGAGGAAAAAGATGGGTACGGTGCAGGGAGAGGTGGAGTGGGGCACTAGCGGTGTGTGTGTGGCGTGAGGGGAGGCCCATACGTTAGGGGGTGGCGCTGCGGTGTGTAGGGAAGTGGGCTGTCGCAGTGCTACAGTCAATGGTGTGTATGCGTTGCGTGTGTGTATAGGTGTGTCCAGTAGTGAGGAGAAGGGGAAAGGGGTAGAGTGCTAGAGGAGGCGCCCGGAGGGGGAGAATGGGAGAGGAAGAGAACGGCGGCCGGCTGTGGTGGTGCTGCAGAGGAGGGAGGGAAAGAGGGAGTGGGATTGAGTGAGAGTTGAAGGGGCACCAAGGTGTGGTCCGGGGGGTGTTGGAGAATGGCCGGTGTCGGTGTGTGTACTTGTGAGGGGAAGCAAAAGAGAGGGGAGGGGGGTGAGAACAGAGAGAAGGAGGGTCGAAGAGAGGTCACCATCAGTGCGAAGGTATGAGAGGGAAGGCTAAGGGGAGGAGAGGGTGAAGAGAGGAGAGGTAGAGAGAGAGAGGCGGGAGGGGTGGAGGGAAAGCCACTTGGGGAAAGGCCAAGAGAGGGAGGGAGAGGAGGAGATGCAGGAGAGAAGGGAGGGGAAGAGAGAAGAGAGAGGTGAAGAGGGTATGGGCCTCACATCTTTCCAAATTTTTTTGATTCACTTCATTACATTACAACGTGGGCTAACAAGTCCTTTAAATAAAAAAGGGTGGGGAGGGGAAAGATCACCTTGGGAAAACAAGGGGCTTGGGTATCCACGGGGAGTCCTATTTGAGTGCATACATATATATATTATATTTATATGTCTATTCTCTATAACAAAAGAAAACATAACATATTAGGCCCACTAATGTGGCCCATTAACATAAAACACTTGAAATAGCAAATGTAACTTGATGGCTGTCGGCATTGCTTGATGACCTCCTGACGATCCCGTCAATCAAAGTCTCGTGTGGTACTACCGCCTCGATCCCATAAGTAAGGGACAATAGCGTTTGCCCAGTGGGGGTACAAATTGAAGTGCGATAGCCCCACGGAGCATCAAGAAGCTTTTTTGGCAAATCCAAGAACTTGTTAGACTCATAGGTTTTCTAGATGATTTTGATCAATATTTTCTTAGTAGCCTCTACCTGGCAATTGCCGTGTTGATAATAAGGTGATGAATGATGGCATGCAATCTTATACCTTTTGCGGAGGTCTTAATGGTCATGAGAAATGAACTGCGGTCCATTGTCGGGGATGATTGTGCTTGGGATGCCGAATCTAGCGATGATGTTTTTCATCATGAACTTGCAGACTGTTGTAACTTTGATCTCCACGTAAGCTTCCGCTTCAACCCATTTGGTGAAATACTCCATTGCAGTGAGGATAAATGATTTTTGCTTAGTGAGGGAGTTGGAGTCATTGAGAGGACCAATGATATCAAATTCCCACATGGAGAAAGGCCATGGGTAGGACACCGAATGAAGTGAGGAAGATAGTGAATGGGTTTTGTTGGCATGAAGCTGGCACTTAACACACATACGGACAATAATAGTAAAGTCTTCTTCCATGGTGAGTCAATAAAAGCCTTGCCTAAAGATCTTCTTGGCAAACATTTTGCTATTCACATGACCACCACACACACACCTGAGTGTGCTTCCTCAACAAACTTCTAGATCTCATCGTCATCAAGGCATCTTAAAAGAACACCGGTGTGGCTTCTCCTATACAACACTTCTTCAACCATAGTGTATTTTTGTGCAACTCTCCTTATGGCTTTCTTGTCTTTTGCTGTGGCTTCTTTAGGATAAGATTGATCTTTGCAATATTTGGCAATCTCATAAAATCATGGTTTCTCCCCGTCTATCAATTTTTCTTCCAATTCTACCAACATGGCTTGTCTCTTATCAATAATTTCTCCCTCTTGGATCTTTCTCAACAATTCCTCTTTGATCTTTAGAAAGATAGTGTCTTGAATGATAGGGGTGAGATGCCTATGGATGATGATAGACTCGAAGTGTCTACCTAGAGGTAAGGTTAATGATGACGCTAGAGAGGCAAGGGCATCAGCTAGAATAATTTATTCGCAAGGGACATGGACAAAGACCAGTTTGGTGAATAGCTTGGCATAGGTAGAAGTGAGCTCCTGGTATAGCTTGAGCTTGGGACCAAGGGTGCAGTACATGGTGAGCACCTGGCAGAGAATAAGCTAACTCTCACCTATAATTCACAATTCGGTGACACCATAGAAATGAGTAGCTTCTAATCCATCTATAAGAACCTCATATTCAACTATGTTATTGGTAACATGGAATGCGAGCTGAAAAGCTTGGGGAATTGGGACACCTTTAGGCAATAAGAGGACAATGCCAATCCCCCTCCCTTGAGAATTCAGAGCTCCATCAAAATATTATATCCACATGTGGTCAGATGATTGGTCAATGGACATTAGGTCCTCATCCGAAAACTCTGATTGGACGAGGTCAAACTTTGGAAGAGGGAGATGGGCAAGGTGCTCGACTATGGCATAGCCCTTAATTGCATTCTATTGAATGTAGGTGATGTCAAACTGAGACAAGAAGCTCTGCCATCATGCTAGCCTATAAGTGAGGATAGATCCTTCTAGAAGATATCAGATAGGATTCATCCGAGCGATTAGTTGAACTTCATGAGTTAGGAAGTAGTGTTTCAATTTTTGTACTACCCAAACCATGGAGACATAGGTTTTCTCTATGATGGTTTACTGCTCAAAGGGGTTGAGAATTCTGGACAAGTAGTAGGTTGCCCTTTCCATGTCTACTTCATCTGGTTGTGCAGGGATAATGATGGGGACGTCACCGGTGATCTCATTTGTTCGAGGATCCTGATGCTCGCCAGCAGTGCTACATCTTGTTCGCCACTTTATTCCGAGTCATATGATGTATTTTTCATTTTCTTATTATGTAATTTTCCTTTTATTTGAGTCAAGTCCCTAGGTTAAGGTGTCATCTACCTAGGTTAATTGGCATTAGAGTGGTTAATGAGTCAGTTGGGCCCAATTAAGTGGGCTAGGCCCATGGGCGGCCCCTTCTCCCTTAGTTTATTGTCACTAGTCTAAAACTCAGGGTCTTATGTTAAATTATGGGATTCCTATAAATAGGACCCCAATCCCACCATTTGAGAACTAATGAAATATTGAGTAAAAATTATCCACAAAGGATTGTGCTTCCTTCTCTCTCTCTCTCTCTCTCTCTCTCTCTCTCTCTCTCTAAGGGGTGGATTCCCTCTCTCTTTCTCTCTCTCTCTCTCTAAGGGGGGCGAACCCCATTCTCTCTCCTCCCCACCTCCAATTTTGAAATTCACTCTCTCTCCTCCCTATTCACCTCTCATTAAGACCCCTCCCCCTTCCCCATACCTCCCATTTAATTCCCCTCCAACCCCTAGGTGGAATCCCCTTCTCCTAGGCACCTATCCCTCCTCCCAAGCAACCTTTCCCCTTCCCCATACAACCTTTCATTTTCCCAAGGGATAATCCCTTCTCCCAAGAACCCCTTCCCCTCCCCAAGGTAACCCTTCCCATTCCCTAGACTTCAGTAACCAACCACCATTAATCCCACATTCAAACCAAAGGAGAGATCTCTCCTCCCTCTCTCCTTCCCAACCCAAATTCGCAGCTCCCCCTCCCTCCACTTGCTAGACCACCTCCCAGCCCCCTTTCTGCCCCTCCCACACCTTGAATCACCCCCTAACAGACCCCCACATAGTCAGGTGTCACCCCCACACCCATCCACCCCATTTCCCACCCCATCAACTCCATCTCCCATCACCTTTCATCACCCTATCCATCTCAGTTCGCAGGCAGTAATTGGAGCCCGACTTGAAGAACCTACCCCGAGGTAATTCGGCGTCATCTGAAGGCGTACCATAAATCGACGGAAAGGTCGTCAAGATAGATTCACAGCCGAGCTGGTCTCGCCGTCATCCAACATCCATGCTGTCCGGAGGATTCGTTCTCATCCGACTGCACAACCGGGACCTGAACCAGGACCAGAGCTGCAGTGCAGAAGCTTCCACGGTCTCATCCTTCCGTTCCAAGGTGCGCCACTTGGCAGGCTCGAAGATCCACCAGTCTTCTGTCCAACACAGCAAGCGGGACCTCGTTCGGAGTCCGGGACAGCCCGTTCTGAATTTTTTCCCCCAGGTGCGCTGAATAGGCCACTCAGGACCTGTCCAGACCCCTCGTCACTCAACGGGCTCTCACTCTCTGCCCCGACATCGTCTAGTGTCCCCCCTATCTGTTGCTCGAAAAAGACTCATCCACGGTCATACTCGTCTTGGTCCCGCTGCGTTTCAACATCGGGAACGGGCGTGGTGACTACTTCCTCCTGCTGCTACACCCTGGGACCAGTCCAAACCAGAGCGCCGAGATCCTGTTCCAGAGCTTGCCCCAGCCGGTGACGACGTCGGGACCACCCACAAAAATCCACAGTCATTCTTGGGTCTGTCAGCGACGTTTCAGAGCCAGTTTCGTCAAATTCTGAGTTCGGTGGAGTGTGTGGCGTCGTCTACATCAAACTCCTATCTGGTTATTCCAGAACGGGCAGATCGTTCGGCGCTAGCTTAGTTAACCTCCCCTCCCCGCCTGGCCGGCTTAGCGCCCCTCCTTGTGTGGAGGTAGTGTTTGGTGTAAGCCCATTCCCCCACCCCGAGATCCACCCTCCTGCGTGGGGCGTAGTTTTGTACTAGCAGGTCTTCGGCTGAAGCGTCATCGGCGCGGCATGAGGGTAGCCCACGCTTCCCCGCTCGCCCTCGTCTCCGACCGGGATCGGTGTCTTCACACCGATCAGGTGAGCTTTGAGCCCCCATCCTCTGCTGGTTTCACTATTGCTTAGCTTAGTATTATCTCTAGTTGCACCGTCGGCAGTGAGAGAGTGCCCGTCCCAACATTCGTCTAATCGAGTGCCACCGCGGGTGAGTTGTGAGAGTGTCATTACATCCCACGCCCTCGGCGTGCCGGCCACCCTTGAAATTGGGCATCCCTGGCCCATTGGGGTCCATCCCTAGCTGACCATATCCTTGGAACCTCGAGGTCAAACCTCGGACCCTCACCACCATCGCCGGTCCACCTACGGAACCGGGTGTGCGCGACACGGGTGAACCGCTTGTGAGAGATCGCCGTTCGGTCCGGTTGCTTGCAAATCTAGGTCAAGGAGTGGTGTCACATCAGATAATCCCTACAAACTTATCCAGGACTGAGATATAGAGAATTAAAGATTTACTTGCTGTGGGTGGTATCAGGGGGGGTGGATTAGCCAAATATCCCTTCAATCATTCAAAATCTTCTCGACACTTAGAGTCCCAATTGAATTTGACTCCCAGGTAGGTCAATTCATAAAAGGCTTACACCGTTGTGAATGTTGGGATACAAACCAGCGAATAAATTGTAACCTCCCAATCAAACCTCTAACTTCTCTCAAATTCTTCGGGGGCAGCGTCTCTCTTATTGCTTTTGCCTTGTTGGGATCTATCTCAATGCGCCTTTTGCTCACGATAAAGCCTAGCAAGTTACCTAATGATACACCAAATACGCACTTCTTAGGATTCATGTTCAATTTGATTTCCCCATTCTTTGCAATACCTTTGCAAGCACCTTTGCATGCTCTGCCCTAGTTCTTGATTTCACCAATAAATCTTCCACGCACACCTCCAAATAAACGTGCATCATGTCATCAAATATTGCCATCATAGTCCTTTAATAAGTGGCTCCAGCATTCTTCAACCCAAACGGTATGACCACATAGCAATTGGTCTCCTAAGTTGTAATGAAGGAGGTCTTCTCCTGATCCTCTTCTGCCAAACAGATTTGATTATATCCTGAGAAACAATCCATAAAGGAGAGTGTTTCATATCCTGCTATGTCGTCAATTAGCAAATCAATGTCAGGCAAGGGGAAATCATCCTTTAGACACGCATGGTTAAGGTCTTGGAAGTCAATGCAAATCCTAACCTTCCCATCCTTCTTCATGATCCGGACAATGTTAGTCAGCCATTAGAGATAAAGGATGACCCGAATGAACCTGTCTTTGTGGAGCTTGTCAACCTCTTCTTTCATTTTCAAAGCCATGTAAGGGTGGAAACACCTTAACCTTTGCTTTACCTAGAAGGATCTCGACTTCAGAGTTAAACGATGTTCAACCAGGGTGGGATCCAATCTTGGCATGCCCTCGTAGCTCCGTATGAATGTGTCCGTATACTCCTTGAGAACCTCAATTAATGCCTCTTCTTCAGATGATCGAAACTTATCACTTATGAGGATAATCCTAGGGTCTTCCTTGGTTCCTAAGTTTATCTCATTGGTGGATTCTTCTACGGCGGCTAATGGCTCATCAAATCTCCTCATCCCACAAACATATGCACCAGTCGCATCCTCATATTCTTTGTCCCCTTCTTCAATAGGGTATTTGTAACGTCCTCGGGTCTTGTATCGTTTTTCTGTAGATTGTACGTCTTCCTTTCTTTCGTTGATAGACATCAATTTTTCCAATATGTCCTTAGCATTTCTGCAAGCAGAAACAAAAGGAAAGATATCATGATCAGTAGTAGATTTCAAAATATTTAGAGCTCTAAGATTTTCATTGTTCTTCATCCTATGAATGTCTGTCCATTTGGACATATTTTTGGGCAATTTGTGTGGACCTTTGGAAATGATGTTCCATAGGTTTGGATTAACTGCAGTTACATATGTGCATAACCTACCTAGCCACAAAGAAAAATCGGAACCATCAAACACATGCGGGTGAACCAATGGAATCAAATCAGAGTAATGACCCATGTTTATAAAAGCACCAATGCAGCATGATCATCACGCTAGATGGTTAAATCTGAACAATCAGAGACCTACTCTGATGCCAATTATTAGGTGCGCTGCTGTGATCTAGAGGGGGGGTGAATAGATCCAGCTAAGAATTTATGCCCCATTTAAAACTCTATACCAATTAAAACAACTAGTGGCAGTTCACACATATTATATATCGAATGCTTAGTATGTTGTTATGTGATCATGCATAACCAGAATAGAAATCAATCAAACTGGAATCAACAACACCCATAAATGATAAGTTAATGGAGCTGGTACAAGGCGGAGGTTAGAACTCAACACACTCCTCACGCAAAGTGTGCTGCTGCACACCTTTTGATATACCAGTGGAGTATTAACAGAATAGATATAAACGTGAATCCAGTGCGGAATATAAGATCAAACGTTTAACTCAACAATATGCACATCAAACAACCACCCTGTGAAGGAGGTAGGAGATAAGGAACAAACACACCAAGAAAATGACTAGACAATAGATTTTAAGGTGGTTCGGACTCTACCTAGAGTCCTACGTCCACCCCTCACTCAAATGAGTGAGGCTTCCCTAGTGCAAATGCACTAAACCGCTTTCTTACAGCTTATAGAGAGATTATCCCGTCTCAACGAATCGCGGCCACACAGCTTGATGGCACACAAGGCTAGACCATAGATCAGAGCACAAGCTCAGTATGTCTTCCTACTATCACCGGTAGGGACGGATCACCACAGATCAGAGCAAAAGCTCAGTCTGTCGTCCTACTATCACCGCTAGGGACTGTTCACCACAAATCAGAGCACAACTACTGTCTGCCTTCCTACTACAACCGGTATGGGAAGTTAACCACAGATCAGAGTACAACCTGTGTCTATCTTCCTACTACAACCGGTAGGGACGGATCACCACAGATCAGAGCACAACCTCTGTCTGTCTTCCTACTACAACTGGTAGGGACGGTTTACAAACCAGTGAAAAGATGTTCGAAATGAAAAGATAACAAAACTCAAAACTCAGACAGGATATGGGAAACTCAAACAAGATGAACATGTCACTATCTGAAAACTAGAAGGCATACATTGCTACTTCCAGAATGACTACTTCAGGTCTTCAAGGAATGCCGGTGCCCTCTCCTTCTTTCTCCTTCTTCTTTCTTATTTTCTTTCTCTTCTTCCTCTTCTTCTTCCTTGGACGAACTGGGCTTTTGTTCAAACCTTCACTTCCAGAGCATGCTGTCCACACTCCCTTCTACTAGCTCAAATATCTCTTTGTATCTTCTTTATCTTCCTCTCACAGCTTCTCTCTTGTACTGCATACTCTTCTCTCTAAAGGTGCCTTCTCTAGCCAAAGCAGCTCTCAACTTTTCCAGCTCTTTCTTTTTCTTCTTCCTCTTCTTCTTCCTTGGACGAACTGGGATTTTGTTTAAACCATCACTTTCAGAGTGTGCTATCCACACTCCCTTCTACCAGCTCAGATATCTCCTTTTCTCTTCTTCTTCTTCCTCTCATAGCTTCTCTCTTTTACTGCACACTCTTCTCTCTGAAGGTGCCTTCTCTAGCCAAAGTAGCTCTCAACTTTTTCAACACTTTCTTTTTCTTCTTACCTCTCGGTAGGAACGAGCTCACTGATCTCCCTTTCTCTTTTACTCTTCCTATTCTCAACGTGGCTCCGCTGCCCTGTTCGAACCTTCTCTTATTCGTTGCGTTTTAGTATGCACCCACGCTCTCCTTTTGTTTAAGCATACTTCCTTTTCTGCATGCAAGGTACAAAGCCTATTGTCCCTGATTTGGTAGCATAAGATCTGGACCGTCCAGATCCATAGAGGCTCCCAGATACTAAGAAGTGTAGCCATTGATTGGCTTTAAGGAGATAGGGTAAATTTGCTTCTCATTGGTTTGGTGATCCTCTTCATGCTGGGCAAGACATGCTTGAATCTTTCTTCAAGGCAAAAACCCATTTATGGATGAAACCCTTTATTAAAGATTTGCCATTGGTCCAGCTGGAAATATGAGGGGACAGAAGTTCTGACCTAAGATCTTCTTCCAGACCTCAAAGCATGGTAACACAGTGCATATTTTGCAGACTTGTACAGACTATGCATGGTAACATAGACTTATTTTGCAATGCCTAGTGTTAAAGCATGGTAACACAGTGCATCATGTACAGACTATGCGATATGCAACCAGACGATGTCTAGACTTTGTTAAATCGATGCACAACAAAAAGACGACTCTTTCCTAGGCGTCAGATTCAGAACGGACGCCCCTATTGATGGGCGTCAAATTTCAAGCATAATAGAATGTATAGACTTTCTACGGCATCAAGGCAACCATGATGATGTGCAATGTTCAGACTTGACAATATATGAAGAACATATGTTGTACAGACTTCGAATCAATAGATGCACGATGTACAGACTTCAAATCAAAGGATGCACAATGTACAGACTTTGCATGAGACGCTAGACGCTGTACAGACTTTGCATGAGACGCTAGACGCTGTACAGACTTGGAGACAATGCATGCTGCACTGTATAGACTTAGCATATGCATGAGACGCTACGTGAGATGGAGCTGGCTGTACAGACTATGAGAGACGATGCACTGTAGGCTAACGCTGTACAGACTTTGAAAGATGATGCATGCACAAGACGCTAAGTGAGACTGACCGATGTACAGACTTTGCCAATGTGCAGACTTTACCGATGTACAGACATAGTGTTCTGAACGTAGGTAAAGATGACAATGTATAGACTTTGGAAGATGCAGACTGGGCAATGTATAGACTTTACTTCGTGTAAGCTACAGGATAATGCAGGCTGTACAGACTTGGAGAGACAATGCAATGTGTAGACTTAGAGTTGATGCACAAACACAACTGCAAGGAATGTATAGACTTTGTGCAATGTGCAGACTTCGCATGCATGTGAATGTATAGACTTTGCAGACTTGCTAGCATGCGGATGTATATACTTCAGCTCATGCAATGCAGACAGTGTATAGACTTGCAATGCGTGAGACGCTGAATGAGACAGTCGGATGTACAGACTTGGCTAATGCATGAAGCACATGATGCAACAATGTATAGACTTGACGCAGCATCAAAGTAACCATGTGCAGACTTTGTGTAGTCTACAAGCAATGTGTAGACTTGCACAAATGCATGAACATCACTGTCCTAAATGATCAAGCATGAATTGATCTAGAGGTAAAAACAGATTGATTTATAGTGTGAGACATCATCAAAACCGTAGGGGTGCAACAATCTCCCCCTTTTTGATGATGGCAACACTATGAATCAAGCAATATCAAGGCTTAAAAAGAAATAACAGTAGCTTTAACAGTCAAAGCAAATTCAAAGCAAGTGCATGCAGACAAATTAAATATTGTTGCTGAAGCTCTTCTTTCTGCAAAACCACTCCCCCACAACTCACTCTCAGATATTGACATGACAAACTATTCTCCCCCACAGCTCATGAACAATTCTCCCCCAAAACTCATGACAACTCATGACCTACTGATATAGCAAAACCTCTCTCCCCCTTTGACATCATCAAAAGGAAATGAAGAATATATGAAAGTGCTGGAGACATGAGGAAGAAGTACAGTAACATCTTAGTGTAGAAAGACACGAGCAAGTCTTAGGAGAATAAGTGAGGTGGTAAACTCAAGTGAAGATTCTTGAACTCCAGTAAACAATAGAGAGCTAGAATGAGAGAAAAGTTTATCAACAGACATAGTATATGATTTAGAACATGAGTTAACAAGTATGGCATGATTTAGCTGAACAGGCAACTATCCCAGAAGACAACAAGAGACAAAATCAGAGAAGGTGTACTCAAGGTATTGAGGACAAGCAATCCATTAACTTGTAAAGACAAGGGATTTTGAGGTGATTTTCAAGAAGACCAATGAGTAAGTTGGTAATTCACACTTTTGACATTAGGGAGACACCTTGATTAGAGGCCTGAATCTCCGGTTACTCAGTGTGAGTACCTCATTACCTCCTCCTTTTTTTTAAAGGAACAGAGTTAGTAAGTGTGGGTTTTGACATGAGGAAACACCTTGATTAGAGGCCAGAGTCCCCAGTTACTCACCAGCTAGCCAACATTGCTCTGTGATGGTCAGAATATTAATGTCATGATTTTTTCTTCGTTAAGCATTTGACACCTCATGACATAGGAGAAAAACTTCATTTCATTGATGAAGCTCCCAGTTTCTCAGTGACCAAATCAGGACCTTTGTTCATTCAGTTTATCCCTTGTGTTGAGGAGATGGAATGATTGAAAACAATACCAGAAGGACTATTTCTTGAAGTGAATCTTGAAGTCTAGATTTCAAGTTGTTTTGGTCAGATATCAAGACATACAGGTTTTGGCCTGAACCGGAATCACTGACAATGTAGGAAGATATACTTTATACAATTAATCCAGATCTCTGATAGACTACCAGAGGAAAGATTCTAGCTGGAGTTTAGTAACACAGACTTATAGACTTAAGAGATGAGTGAGATTCTACTGTCTGAGAGAACCACAGTAGTTCAGTCATGAGAACCGGCAATGACACACATCTGGTCAGTCTTTTTGAATCAGTCAAAGAACTCTCCTTCTCACAGCTCAACCAGCTCCCCCTTAACCATAGCATTACAGAAAGCTAACCATCAAACACACAGAACTCCCCCTCACAATAGGAACAGACTTCACAATTAAGACAACTTGAATAAGCCTAATTCTTGTCTCAGTGTAGTGAATTTTTCATTGTCCAGAGGTTTAGTGAAGATGTCAGCAATCTGATTAGCAGTGCCTACATGAATCAGTTCAAAGTTGTTCTTAGAAACCTCATCTCTTATGAAATGATGCCTTATCTCTATGTGTTTGGTGCGGGAATGCAAAACAGGGTTCTTGGCAAGATTGATGGCACTGGTATTATCACAAAAGATAGGTGTGCACCCCAGGTCTACTTGGTAGTCCTGAAGCTGGTGTTTAATCCAAATGACTTGTGTACCATAACTCCCTGCAGCCACATATTCAGCCTCTACAGTGGAGAGGGCCACAGAATGTTGTTTCTTGGAACCCCAAGACACTAAACACCCACCCAAAAATTCACAGTGACCACTAGTGCTTTTCCTATCTAGTTTACACCCTGCATAATCTGCATCTGTGTATGCAACTAAATCAAGTGTGTGTGAAGCAGGAAACCATAGACCAAGAGAGTGTGTAGCAGACAAATATCTAAAAATTCTTTTCACTGCAGCTAAATGTAATTCAGTGGGTCTAGACTGATACCTTGCACACATACCTACACTGAACTGTATATCAGGTCTAGAGGCTGTCAAGTAAGGTAGAGATCCAATCATACCTCGATAGAGCTTGGCATTTACTTCTTTACATGTCTCATCTGCATCCAGTGACGTATTGGTACCCATGGGTGTTGTAATGTGCTTCAGGTTGTTCATACCAAACCTCTTGAATAGTTCCTTTGTGTATTTGGTTTGGTTGATGAAGCATCCATCCTCTAACTGTTGTACCTGCAAGCCAAGAAAGTACTTTAGTTCACTGACCAAACTCATCTCAAATTCAGCAGACATCATTTTAGAGAATTCATCACATAGTTCATAGCTAGTTGATCCAAACACAATGTCATCTACATATACCTGAACTATGATGAGATCTTTATTTGTACCCTTGGTAAACAAAGTTTGATCAACCTTACCTCTGTTGTAGCCCTTGCTGATCAGAAATTCAGTCAGTCTTTCATACCATGCTCGAGGAGCTTGCTTTAGACCATACATGACTTTGTTTAACCTGAAAACTTGGTTAGGTTGAGGAGAGAATTGAAATCCATGGGGTTGTTCAACAAAAACCTCTTCCTTAATGACTCCATTTAAGAAGGCACTTTTAACATCCATTTGTTGGAGTTTTATATTCTTGGAACATGCAAAAGCTAGCAAAATTCTTATTGCTTCCATCCTAGCAATAGGTGCATAGGATTCATCGAAGTCAACTCCAAATTCCTGATAGTAGCCCTTGGCTACTAGTCTGGCCTTATTCCTGGAAATGATTCCATCTTCATTCATTTTATTTTTAAACACCCACTTAGTTCCTATGATATTAACACTTTCTGGTCTTGGAACAAGCTCCCAGACATTATTTCTTTGGAACTGACCTAATTCCTCACACATAGCATTGATCCAAGATTGATAAGCCAAGGCCTCTTCTACTGATTTGGGTTCAATTTGTGAGACCAAAGCAATTAGGTCTTGATTATTAACATTCCTAAAATGAGACCTAGTCCGAAGAGGATCTTCAGGGTTGCCTATGACATTATCTATCGGATGATCTTTAAGAAGTCTAATATTTATTGAAGACTCACCTGTTTCTTCTGGCCCTTCCTGGTTGGGAGGATTTGCTGTTCCACTCGGCTGAGTCTTCTCTTCTTCTTGGCCTTCTAGGAAATCCCCATCGTGATTGGAATCCCTGTCAATATTTTCAATGTTAGTAACACCTTTCTCATTACTAAAAAGGATGTGTGGAGACTCTTCAACTTTCTGGTCTATTTTGTTAAAGACCCTATATGCCCTTGACACTTCAGAGTATCCTAAAAATATTCCAGGGGAGCTTTTGGCTTCAAACTTATCTAAATCTTTCTTGTCATTATTATGAATAAAGTATTTAGCTCCAAAAATTCTGAAATGAACAAAGTTTGGTTTCTTACCTTTTAGTAGCTCATAGTGTGTTTTCTTGTGAATAGGTCTTACCATGGCCCTGTTGATTATATAAGTTGCTGTATTGGCCGCCTCTGCCCAGAACTTCCTTGGTAATTGACTTTCAATCAGCATGGTTCGGGCCATCTCCACAATAGTTCTATTTCTTCTCTCCACAATTCCATTCTGTTCAGGTGTCCTGGGAGAAGAAAACCTGTGTGTTAGTCCCTCTTTTTCACAAAGATCAGAAAACATGGAATTTTCAAATTCACCCCCATGGTCAGATTGAATTGTACAAA
This sequence comes from Amorphophallus konjac, assembly GCA_022559845.1. Lineage (NCBI taxonomy): Eukaryota > Viridiplantae > Streptophyta > Magnoliopsida > Alismatales > Araceae > Amorphophallus > Amorphophallus konjac. Next base: position 213,209,362 of record CM040122.1, read on the forward strand.
TCTTGTATTTTCCTTCTTGTTTGACCTTATTGAAAAACATGTTAAACTTTTGAAAAGCATCACTTTTATTGGCTAAGAAAAAGATCCCTGAAAATCTAGAGTGGTCATCAATGATCACATAGCCAAACCTATTCCCATTAAGACTCTGAGTCCTAGTAGGACCAAAGAGGTCCATATGGAGAAGTTCCATTGGTTTAGAGGACAATGGCTCAGATCTTAGCTTGAAAGAATTCCTGGTCTGTTTGCCTAGAGCACAGGCATCACATGATTTTGAAATAGAATTGAACTTAATTCTAGGCATGCCTCTAACTAAATCATGCTTGACCAATTTATTTAAAGTAGAGAAACTAGCATGGCCTAGACGTCTATGCCATTCAAAAGCATCACTTTCAGAATTAGCAGATAAACAAAGATTAGGTTCAGATTCAGCATCCAAGTCTATCATGTAGACATTATTAATCCTGTTGGCTACAAATTTAACCACATCGAATTTATTTCAAAAATTTTGCATGAGTTATCATCAAACACAACCCTGTGACCCTTGTCACATAATTGACCAATGCTAATCAGGTTGTGTTGAAGACCTTCCACAAGTAGAACTTTTTCAATGGAGTTTGTGGAAGACTTACCTACTGTGCCAACTCCAATTATCTTACCTCTGTTCTTTCCTGCAAATTTGACCAGACCCCCTACCTTCATCTCTATCTTGCTGAACTTGGATCGGTCTCCTGTCATGTGCCTGGAGCAGCCACTGTCGAGGTACCACTTGTTGTTCTCAGCTGCCAGGCAGACATACACAATCAAAATCAAGCAAAATGATTTGGAACCCAAGATGAGTTGGGTCCAAAGACATTATTCAAATCTCTAAGCAGATGTTTAGGAATCCAGATCTGCTTCAACATGGTTTTCTCTGGCACCTTTACTTCGGGTTTATTGAAATTATAACCGGGGTTATGTCCAGCTGGTCTGGAGAAGTAAACTCTATTCCAGTCATTGGGCTTCCCATTCCTGGAATATCTCCTGTGAGCTTGTTGATTAACAGATTTTTGAGGATGATAGTTATTTCTCCAGTAGGTTCTGTTTGGACCCATCTGTTTGTGGTAATTCCAGCTTTTATTCTGATCCACTTGCTTGGTCCATCTACCATTTATGTTCTGGTGAGTGGGCTTAGTGAAGTTCTTCACAGAATTCATTCCCATTTTAAATGGTCGACCAGCACTGTTTGTTAAGTCTTCTTTCGGACGTTGAGCTCCTTGACTGCTATTTGAGCTGGATGGTGTGTCCAGCTTCTCTTTTCCCTTCTCTGGGCAGAAGGTGGTGGTTTTAAATTGAAAAGGTCTCTTGTTAGTTGGGTCATTGCCTAGACCCTCCCTGTTGAAGTTAACCCTTGTCCCTAGTATAGCATCCAGACTTGTTTTTCCTTGGACAAATTTTTCCAAAACCTTCTGTTTAACTTCCAGCTCTTTTTAAAGAGACTCAGAATTTTTTAGAAGTTCAGCGTTCACTATCTTAACAGCTTCATATTTCTCTGAGATCACTCTATTTTCATTCATGCTTTCTTCAATTTTGATTTTGAGTTCGTTGAGCTGGGTGTGATTCTCCTGGTTTTCTCCCTTGAGCTTTTCATTTACTTTTCTTAGGGAAGTCATTTCTTCTAGTTCTTCTTTTAGTTTCTGATTTTCCTCACAGATTTGGGTTTATTCTTCAACATTAGTATTGAATTTTCTCTTCAGAACCCTATGCTCTTTACTAAGTGAATTGAACTTATCTAATAATTCAGCATAGGCATCTTCCCAGTCATCAATAGAAAAATTTTCAAAGACATTTGTTACCTCCTCTTCGCTATTTGCCATTAGGCAAATTCCTTCTTCATCTTCCTCCGAGGAAGTGCTTTCCGGATCTTCTTCCTCATCGCTCCACGTGCAGACCATTGCCTGTGGCTTCTTCTTTTTCTGCACCTTTGAGCTCTTCTTCTGAAAGTAGGGACCCTTCTTCTGGAGATCTGGGCATTCCGCTTTCATGTGTCCCTGTTTGTTGCAATGAAAGCAAGTCATTCTCTTAGTATTTCTATCCTTATTATTGCTAGATTCAACGTTCTTAGTAAAGGAGTATGGCTTCTTCCTCCTAAAGGTCTTCCCCTTAGTCTTTAAAAATTTTCTGAACTGTCGAGTGAGCATTGCCTGCTCCTCCTGATCGAGATCGAAAAAACCATCGGACCCGGAGCTACTGCTACTGCTACTGCTGCTGCTACCCTTGTTGCGGGATGCCTTGAGAGCAATATTCTTGCCCTTCCTGTCACTTCCTTCACCACCTCTTTTAAAGTTCATCTCATAGGTCATGAGGGATCCTATGAGTCCATTCACTGTCAAAGTCGTCAGATCCTTTGACTCTTCTATCACGATGGCCTTAGTGTGCCATGCTGGGGTTAGAGATCTAAGAATCTTCCTGACTACATCTGCCTCAGCTATCTCTTTCCCTAGCCCCTTAAGAGTGTTCGTGATCAAGGACAACCTGGCATACATTTTAGTGATATTCTCCTCTGGATTCATCTTAAACAATTCATATTCAGAGGTGAAGAGATTTACCTTCGAGGCTCTCACTTGAGCTGTACCTTCGTAGATTAGTTCCAGCTCATCCCACATTCGCTTGGCCGTCCTATAGGCTGATATGCGGGCGTATTCGTCTAGGTGAACAGCACACTGGATGATGTTCAGGGCCGTCCAGTTGAGTGAAGATAACTTGACATGTTCATATGTCCACGCGTCCTCGTTCGGTGGCAGATAATACGGCCCTGTAGTGATTACCCTCCACAGCTTGTGGCTCTGTGCCCTGATGAACACCTCCATCCTATTTTTCCAGAAGAGATAGTTATTACCATCAAAGAATGGAGGGCGACTAATGGATTGACCCTCAGGCATGAAACTTCGAGGACCATTAGGATTACCCTGACCGTTGGTCCACATGATGCAAACCTGCTCTGATACCAATTGATATGCGCAGCGAAGAGTGATATAGAAGGGGGGGATGAATAGATCACTCCTGAAATTAAAAACACAGCGGTAAATCACAACTTCCGTTTCTCAACCCTTCAGATACAGCGAAAGCAATAGCTAAGGCAGACAATAACCAAGACAGAATAAGTAAGTGATATCGAGAGGGCTGTTCACAGTGAAGCAAAATGACGAGCAGAGGAAGTGCAACACAAAAGTAACAAACAAACCACAGAAGAGACATAGAGTTTTTAAGGTGGTTCGATTGTAGTCCACAATCTACATCCACCCCTCACTCCAAACCAGAGTGAGGCTTCCACTAGCAAATGCTAGAACGTAGACTCAGTCTGCAACAAGTGCTGCCTAACAGCTTGACAAACCAAGGGAAACAAATCCCTCAACCGAAGCTCTGCAACCCACAGAAGCTTGACACCTGATCTTGCTACCCATAAGATCAGAACCGGAGACGAATCTCCCTTCCTCCAACCCGGAGGGAACCTGCTAGTGACAGCCCGTCACTGGCAAACCAGAGATCACAGATCTCTCTTCCTCTTAAGCCCAGAGGGAAACCTGAGAATCTCTCCCTTCCTCCGAACACTGGAGGGTAACAAGATGGAATAAGAAAGATGAAATGAAAAACTGAAAAGACAAGACAATCGATGAAGACAATCGTTTCTGAAAACCAAAAAATAATGTAGCTTCCGAAGAAGCAGATCTTCACAGTGAAAGACTCTTCTCTCTCTCTCAAATACTTTTCACTCAGATCAACTCTCTCAAATTCTTCTCTCTGTCTTCTCTCTGGAACGTGGAGGCTCTCTATATTCTTCTTCTGCTCAGGCACTAATTTCTCACAGCTTTTCCTCCAGTTCATTTCTTTCAGTCGCAGAGGTCATCCTTTTATATGGCTTCCGACCTGAATTCCATGACTTCACTCGTGTGGCGTAAGTAGGGCTCGTGCCCTCCTTTTCCAGAGAAATCTCGGATCACGTGCCAGGCATCAACCTCGGATCACGTGCCCAATCATCAGCCTGAATCATCTGCAGGAACAGAAGAAAGGGATGCAACCAGTTAGTTCAGGTTTTGAACAAGGCGTGTATAGACATGATGCAGCATTGAGTGTATGGACTTAGTATCCAAGCGAGAGCTATGTACAGACTTGGTTTGAACAATGCACAAAGCATATAGGAGTGTGTGTACATTGACGATGAGTGCTCAGGCGTGCTGTGAAGCAATGTACAGACTTGATGAGAATGATGCATGAACAATGTATAGACATGGAGTGCAATGTGCAACTAATGTACATACTTTGCAATGCCTAGTGTTAAAGCATGGGAACACAGTGCATCATGTACAGACTATGCGATATGCAATCAGACGATGTCTAGACTTTGTTAAATCGATGCACAACAAAAAGACGACTCTTTCCTAGGCGTCAGATTCAGAACGGACGCCTCTATTGATGGGCGTCAAATTTCAAGCATAATAGAATGTATAGACTTTCTACGGCATCAAGGCAACCATGATGATGTGCAATGTTCAGACTTGACAATATATGAAGAACATATGTTGTACAGACTTCGAATCAATAGATGCACAATGTACAGACTTCAAATCAAAGGATGCACAATGTACAGACTTTGCATGAGACGCTAGACGCTGTACAGACTTTGCATGAGACGCTTGACGCTGTACAGACTTGGAGACAATGCATGATGTAATGTATAGACTTAGCATATGCATGAGACGCTACGTGAGACGGAGCTGGCTGTATAGAGTTTGAGAGACGATGCACTGTAGGCTAACGCTGTACAGACATTGAAAGATGATGCATGCATAAGACGCTAAGTGAGACTGACCGATGTACAGACTTTGCCAATGTGCAGACTTTAGCGATGTACAGACTTAGTGTTCTGAACGTAGGTACAGATGACAATGTATAGACTTTGGAAGATGCAGACTGGGCAATGTACAGACTTTACTTCGTGCAAGCTACAGGACAATGCATGATGTACAGACTTTGAGAGACAATGCAATGTGTAGACTTAGAGTTGTTGCACAAACACAACTGCAAGGAATGTATAGACTTTGTGCAATGTGCAGACTTCGCATGCATGTGAATGTATAGACTTTGCAGACTTGCTAGCATGTGGATGTGTAGACTTCAGCTCGTGCAATGCAGACAATGTATAGACTTGCAATGCGTGAGACGCTGAATGAGACAGTCAGATGTACAGACTTGGCTAATGCATGAAGCACATGATGCAACAACATATAGACTTGACGCAGCATCAAAGTAACCATGTGCAGACTTTGTGTAGTCTACAAGCAATGTGTAGACTTGCACAAATGCATGAACAACACTGTCCAAAATGATCAAGCATGAATTGATCTAGAGATAAAAATAGATTGATTTATAGTGTGAGACATCATCAAAACCGTAGGGATGAAACACCCATTTGTTGTCTTCATGCTTTGTATGTTGCCTTCATAGCTTCAACGTTGATGCCAGACACCATGGCGTTGACGCAGCCTCTTAGCTTTCCAAGCATTTCAGCCATGCCATCCATTTTTCACCTTTGACAAGCTATTTGTTACTGCTATTGCCCATTTATCTGCCTTCGCCAGCTATTTCTCACCCTTAATTGTTGGGAGGCCGTCGCCTTTGACAACCCTTCATTTCTTTGAAAAACAACGTGACTGGAGTTGACTCCACTTCAGCACTTTTCACAGTTTTGGCTCCTTTGTTCACAGATCAGCCCGACTAGCTATTTTTCACCCTTAGTGACCTATTTGTCACCCTTAGGCCATATTTGTCACCCGTATGAACTTGTTTGTCACCCTTAGTCTGTCATCTTGTGGGTGGGTCCGGGAGTCGACTTGAAGGCTGTTGCATCCCATAGTTCGTGCTTGGTTTCAATGATATCAAAACGATTGTGTTTGTGTGTGTATGCTTTTCATTGAGCAACATGTTTTCTATGTTGATTTGATGAGTTGAAAGATGGAGTCAATGTTTACTCTTGAAAGCCATGTGAACTCTCGGTGTTTAAGGAACTAATGTTATATTTATGTTGGTTTGTAGGAACACAACTTCATGGCTCATACTTGGAATCTTAAGGAGTCCATCACTGAAGCTCTTCTTTTAAAAGGGAGATAACTTTGTTCATATTTGAAAGTCATATGAATGATTTGCAGTTAAGGATCTCATGCTTTGAATATTTTGATTTGCATGATCAAAATTCATGATTCGTGTTTGGAACTCAAAGGAGTGCATCAATGAAGATCTTATGAAAAAGAGAGTTGACTCACTCATTATGTTGACTCTTCTATATTTCATTCATTTCATCAAATAACTTTTCAAAGTCTTGGTTGGGTTTTTCATGCGTTTTTCACATAAGATTTTTGGGCTTGAAATATCCTCAACCTTGTAACTCGAAATTTGATGAATGTGCTTTTAATGATGCTTGCTCGTTTCTTGGACTCATGGTAATTTAATTTGGAAAGTTTACATCAATGTTCCTCTTGAGATAATGCTTCATGAATGTTAGCTTTTAACCAACAAGAATGCCATTTGAATGAATATGGTTCAATGATATTATGCATGCTTTGCATTTGGCATATTTGTTAAACACTTGTGTGATGAAGCATTTTGTTGTTGAAGAATTGGTTGTCTTGTGACTGAATGCTTGAGCTCCCATGTCATTATTTTTGGTTGATTGAGAGATCCATGTTTATCATAACAAAACCTTGTCATTTGGTGGAATGTATTTTTGTTGATTGATTTGAGAAGCCAAATACATGGTTGAGTTAGTTCAATGATGTATTTTTGTGTGAACTAGTTCAAAGAGTTAATGCTTGGTTCTTGAGTTTTGATTATCATCTAACCTCTTAGTTTATCATGTTTTTACAGGTTGAATGATGACTTTTAAACCCTCCCATGTCATGTGGAGGATGGTAACATCTAACCATTGCTATGCTAAGTTCCGAGTCGTTTTCATGAACATCTTTCATGAGGTTGCATTGCATTGGAAGTGTTTTATGCATCCTTAAAATGAGATTTTTGAGCCTTTACAATGTGCTTAATGTTTTCTCATAAATCTTGTTGAAATGTGATTTAGATGGTCTCAATACTTTGTTGAACTCATGGTAATTAGTTCTTGATTTTTGAGAATTTTTTCGGCACTTAATCGGGGCTAAAACCGCATTTTTTTGACCCTCAGCAGAAGGGGTCGACTCCTGGGGTCGACCCCCCCTGGACTATGCCCAGCCACCTGCATGGGTCGACCCCTGGGGTCGACCCCTATAAAAATAGAACATGTTTTGGTTCTGTTTGGCCCTCTGCTGCCTGAGGGTCGACCCTAGGGTCGCCCCTTCCGGTCGGGATTTACGAAAGTGTTTAAAACTCATTGAAAACCTTTCTAAACCTTTCTAAAATACCCCCCAATGATTCCTAATCATGTTAGGGTGTTTTAAACTCATTTTAGAAGGGGTATATGGGTCATTTGGTTTGTCTCCTATATATATTAATGTGTTGCTCCGAATTTGAGTGTAGATCAACCCTAATGCTCATTTGTTCTTTCGTATAGGTGAAGAAAAGGGGAAAACATGGTGGAGCTCTTGCAAGGAGGAAATCATCTACTTCCGTGAAGATCTGGAGCTCGTGGAAGAAGAAGAAAAGGAGCGGATCGAAGAGAGGATCAAAAGGACGTAAGAATCGTCTTCATCCGGCTTCCCTCCAACTCGTGGTTCAAGGAACATCGTCAACCGGCCTTGAAAAACAAATGGGGACCACTTCTATGTCTTCTATCAGTTCTTTGTGATGTGTTATATGATCTATATTTTGGGTTTGAGCATGCTTGAATATTTATGTTTATTTTCTGAACATTAGAGATATTTGTGTGTGTGACCGTTTGCGTATACGGTCGTGTTTGATCGCCTACGTGCGATCGTGTTTGTGTCATTGTGATGCGGTTGTTGCAGCGTGTGTGTGTGTGTTGTGATCTGGTCGTCGGATAGTGTGTGTGTTGTGATCCGGTCGTCGGATAGTGTTGTGTGTGTGATCCGGTCGTCGGATCGTGTGGGAGACTTCGTCTCTGTCTGTGTGTGTGTTGCGGCGTGTCCCCGTGTGTGTGCGGACGTCGCCCCGTGTGTGTTTGGAGCGTAGTCTCCGTTTGGGGATTTATCCCCGAGTGAAGCCTCACCGGGTTTGGTGAGGGGTGGACGTAGGGAGCCCGTCGTGGTCCCGAACCACATTTAAAATCCCTGTGTCTTGTGGTTTGATCTTTGTGTTTGTGAGCTTCGCTATCCTATCTATTTATACAATCGTGTGAGCTCGGTGAGATTGAGTGAATTAAGTTTAAATCTGTGTAGATTAAATTCCTCAATCTTATCAATCTTGTTAATTCCGCTGTGCGCTTGTTTATGTTTTTAATCGGACATAGTTTATAGTAGTAGGATCTATTCACCCCCCCCTCTAGATCCATGTTCTTGCTCTACGGGACCCAACAATTGGTATCAAAGCGAGGCTCTGCTGACCCTAGATCTCACGATCTACAGAATGATCCTAGTGCATTCTACAATCATGAATTTTTCTGTTGAGCACATGTCGATGAATTGCCTTCATATTCTTAATGGTTCTGATGTTACTTCATGGATAGGTAAAATGTGTAGACTGATCAATTCAATTAATCCTAATCTTTGGAAGTTGATTTATGATGGTCCTCACATATTGCCTCTAGATAAGGCCAAGTGGTCTAGTCAAGATAAATTGAAGAACCATGAAAATGTCATTGTCTTAAATTTATTGAAAAGTGCTATTGATACTCATATGTTTCCATTTATTTCTTCTTGTAGAACGGCAAAGGAGCTTATGGATCAGTTGATCAAAGCTCAAGAGATGGAAGGACAAAATTGTCTCATGGCCGACAATGATGATCAACTCAATGAAGAAAATTATGATGAGGTACATTCTGAATCCGAAGAACTCTCCATTGAGGAATGGCAAATGGCATATGCTACGCTGTATGATAAATGCAAGAAACTCAAATCTGAAAATAAAACCTTGAAAAGGAAGATTAATGAGAATGGGCATGCTAATTCCTCTTGTGAGAACTGTAAAATCTTGGAGTCAAAAATTGAACATATGCAAGAACAAAATGAATCTCTTGAATCAAAAGTTGAATTATTTTCAGAAGAGATTTCCTGTTTGAATGAAGATGTTGAAATGGCTAGAAAACATAACACATCTTTTCAAATTGAAAATGAGTGTGATGAGCTATGTGAGCAAAATACATTCCTCATGTCTAAAATCTCCATGCTTGAGAAAAATGAAGAATATCTTAAGAACAAGTTAGCTTCTTTGTCTGATGATGATAAAATGTTTGAAAAGCTACTTGATTCTGAAATTGATAGCAAAAGCATCATGAATGAAAATGAAGATCTTAAAAAGAAAAATGGTGCCATGTTAATTCAGAATTCCTTACTTGAGGGAAGATTGAAATGCTTTGATAAGCTTGAACAAGAAAATTCCTTGTTGAAATCTAAGAATGAACAATTGCTTGTTAAGATTTCAAAGTTTGTTGAAACTGAGAAAGTTCTTGAAAATTTAACTGAAAAACTCTATGCCATGAATGATGAAAATAAGGAAATCTTGAAAGAGAATGAAAACTTGGAATCTGTGAATTGCCTGCTTAATGAGAAAATCCTTGCATGTGAAAAAGAGACAAATGATTTGAAAATTGACTTGTCTAGATTTGTCAAAAGGAAGGAGAACTTAGACAAAATACTAGGTGTCAAGGTGAACTTTCAAAAAGAGGGTCTTGGATACACCCCGGTCAATAAAAAATCTTTTGAACATAAAATGACAACCTCTTTTATTCATGCATCCGACATTCCTAGCACCTCCAAAGCTCCTCCTCCCATTTTTCAAAAGAAAACTTCTGAAAATGATTTTACGAAAGAGAAAAATGTCAAACCAACCATGCCAAATAGATCTCAAAAATCAAAGTCTAATGTTGAATGTTTCTATTGTGGTATGTTTGGACATGTGATGGATGATTGTGTTGTCATGAAAGAGGATGACAAACTGGCATGCAAAAAGAAAAATGTCTCATGCTTTTATTGTCACAAACTTGGCCATGTCATGAATAATTGCTTTGTCAAACAAAATGATGATTATCGTGTCATCAATGCTAAGTTGAACTTTCAAAGAAAATTCAGAACTAAACATGCTTCCAATGCTCAAGGGTCTTCGTCATATAAGAGAAACTTGTTCATAAACACTCATGCAAACAATGGAAAGTCATTCTGTAGACCCGCATCTCCTTGTTGCTTTCATTGTGGGAAGTACGGACATCTTATGAAAGAGTGTTAGTTTTTGAAAACAGAAAACTTCCATGCTTCTAGAATGCATGCTAGGTCTAATTTTGTTAAATCTAGACCTTTTGAAAATAGAAGATGGAATGGATTTGAAAATTCCTTTACTCCTAAAAGGAAGTCTCTTGGTAAAACTGCTACTCCTCAATGCCTTTATTGTGGAAACCGTGGACATGTTATTGAGAATTACATGATCATGAAGAATGATGATGTTGTAGCAATGAAAAGGAAGAAAGCATTTGGTGGCTATGCTACCAACCTCCAGGGACCCAAAAAGGCTTGGGTGCCCAAATCTGTTGAATGAATTATTTTGGATGTAAGTGTGCCTTGAGGTAAATAAAGAATGAAAGGGGTTACAGTAAAATGGAACAAGGCACACTCATATGGTAAATCCCAACTTTGCTCCTTCATTGTCAAACTTGGTGGCCTTGATGTTTTGGAATGAGATTTTAGTATGTTCTCATGTTATGCTCTAAACTCTTCACAAGCCACATATGTCTTCAATGGATGAATATTTGGTATATCAAATGGTGGTTAGAGAAGGTTGGACTACGTTCAACTGGATACTTCCACTAAGCGTGATGGTGGTCTTCGGACCTATGTTCTCCGCCTAGTACCAAAATTCAGAAATTGAATTATTTGGCTTATAAGGAACCATGTGTTTTGAATGAAATCAATTTGCCTTTGATTTGCATGTGCTTTCAAATTGAATTTTAAAAACCTTCTTGTTTCAAAAGGGCAAAATATTTTGAACTGTGGAATTGCTTGATCAAATGCAACAATTGGTATTGAATGTTGACCATGGCTTATTTTAAAGCTCATTGACCATGTGTGATTGATTTGCTAAATTGATAAGTTGTTTGATATTTTTAGAAATCTACTCTTGTCAATAGATGTTCAAACACTTATCTTGCTCATTTGCCAAATTTTGTGTGAAATCTGTTGGACACTTGGTTATTTGCATATTCACACATGCAGGGCGTATCATGTTCAAACTGAAGCTTATGTCTCATGAAATATTATCTTTGAATGATCATGGTTGAACATTTGGGTTCTAAGGGATATGGCTTTTCATGATGAAATCTGAAATAAAATGCTCATGATTCAGTGCCAAATTCATTGAAAATCCATCTCATGCATTCACCTGCTTCATGCTTTTCTTAAATGCTCAAGTCATTACAAAAACTGAAAACTTGCATAAAAAGAATGCATTGACATTTTTACATATACATACTATGCATATAAAATGACAAAAAGATGCATATTGCATATTCATGCATATAGAGCATATGCATATATTTCATGATAATCGAATATCTTGACTCATGAATGCTTGCATGAATGTTTCATGAATCCTTGCATGCTTGTAAGTATTTACACTATGAAACCATTTCTTGATCTTTCTAAGACCTCACCTCCTTGATAAATAACTATGCAGTGATTTTATTCATATGTGATACATGTCATATATTAAGGGGGAGGATTTGACTCCGACCGTGCATACATTTAGGGGGAGTCATAACCGTGTCTTGTCGATTTCATTTTATACATGCAAAATAAAACTTTACCCTCACACTCTTGCACATAATGAATTTAATGACTTTCATTGATAAGGATTTAAGAAATTCCTCCCAACACTTTAAAGGGAACTTGAATCTCTACATGGACATTAAAGAGTAATCGTGAGGAAAAAGCTGCCTACCCCACAAAAATTCAATAAGTGGAACGTGGATCCGAGTAACCGGGAATCCCCCCTGAAATAAAGGAGGAAACTCGTGTCAAAAGGAGAAACAAAAATCCATATGTGTGACGAATCCAAGTAGCCGGAATCCCCATTGAGACATATGAGGAAACTCGCGCCGAAAAGTGAAGTCTATTAAAAGAAACATAATCGGGGTTGTGCGAAGCTACCGAAAGTCGAGAATCTAAAGTGAAAGTGTAGAGAGGAGATTACCTTCTAGTGTTCTTTAGAAAATCTGAAAATTCATATATTTTGAAGCTCATTAGTCATTGCCTCACATTTCACATGGGCATTTTTATGATGTATCTTATGAATTTGCCTACATTCATGGTTTATGTAGTACTCCTAGTTGTGTATGCACAAATCTCTTAGTTATGCTTCATGCCTTACATTCTTGAATTTGAATCACATGCTCTTTTGTTAACCCGTGCCTCATATAGGGGAGTTACTATATGTACTATCTGTGTGCATGACGATTGTGCTTGTGTGCTTGCATGTTCATGCATTCCCCTTGAGTCTAATTATGAGCATAAACCTTGCATTTGAAGGATAGAAGTCATCATGTGCATAGCTTCATATCTTGCATGATTAGCATTCACATAGTGCATATTCAGTGCATTTGAAAGATGACGCTAATCGTGTGCATATTTGCATATTTGACATTTTCAGCATGCATATAGTTCATTCATGATAACATCTTGAACAAATCCATACTTTCCAACAATTGGCATAGTTCATTTTGAAATGCATATTCTGAACACTTCATGTTGCATAAATGTCAAAATGAGTTCAACCAACAAATGGTATCATGATCAACAAATGCTATCTTTGAGGCTCTCTCTCTTCGAGAATTGAAATTACCTATGTTTGTGCCTCTATCTTGATCAACACTTGGTATCATATATTTGAGCCCCTACTTAACATCAATTGGCATTTAAATTGGAAACTTATCTTTGTGCTCACATGTTCATTTTATGTCACATGCTCCCTTGTCTTTTTGTAGATGACAAAAAGGGGGAGAATGTTTAAGGTGTGTGCTCAATGGTGTATGAATGTTGTTGTCTTGGGGAGAATGTGAGAAGTGGTTATGCTCAACGTTTCCACATGTTTGCAAAGTCTGCATTATCACACACATCGTTTTGTCATCATCAAAAAGGGGGAGATTGTTGCATCCCATAGTTCGTGCTTGATTTCAATGATATCAAAACGATTGTGTTTGTGTGTGTATGTGTTTCATTGAGCAACATATTTTATATCTTGATTTGATGAGTTGAAAGATGGAGTCAATGTTTACTCTTGAAAGCCATGTGAACTCTCGGTGTTTAAGGAACTAATGTTATATTTATGTTGGTTTGTAGGAACACAACTTCATGGCTCATACTTGGAATCTTAAGGAGTCCATCAATGAAGCTCTTCTTTTAAAAGGGAGATAACTATGTTCATATTTGAAAGTCATATGAATGATTTGTAGTTAAGGATCTCATACTTTGAATATTTTGATTTGCAGGATCAAAATTCATGATTCGTGTTTGGAACTCAAAGGAGTGCATCAATGAAGATCCTATGAAAAAGGGAGTTGACTCACTCATTGCGTTGACTCTTCTATATTTCATTCATTTCATCAAATAACTTTTCAAAGTCTTGGTTGGGTTTTTCATGCATTTTTCACATAAGATTTTTGGGCTTGAAATATCCTCAACCTTGTAACTTAAAATTTGATGGATGTGCTTTTAATGATGCTTGCTCGTTTCTTGGACTCATAGTAATTTAATTTGGAAAGTTTACATCAATGTTTCTCTTGAGATAATGCTTCATGAATGTTAACTTTTAACCAACAAGAATACCATTTGAATGAATATGGTTCCATGATATTATGCATGCTTTGCATTTGGCATATTTGTTAAATAGTTGTGTGATGAAGCATTTTGTTGTTGAAGAATTGGTTGTCTTGTGACTGAATGGTTGAGCTCCCATGTCATTATTTTTGGTTGATTGAGAGATCCATATTTATCATAACAAAACCTTGTCATCTGGTGGAATGTATTTTTGTTGATTGATTTGAGAAGCCAAATACTTGGTTGAGTTAGTTCAATGATGTATATTTGTGTGAACTAGTTCAAAGAGTTAATGCTTGGTTCTTGAGTTTTCATTATCATCTAACCTCTTGGTTTATCATGTTTTTACAGGTTGAAGGATGACTTTTAAACCCTCCCATGTCAAGTGGATGATGGTAACATCTAACCATTGCTATGCTAAGTTCCGGGTCATTTTCATGAACATCTTTCATGAGGTTGCATTGCATTGGAAGTGTTTTATGCATCCTTAAAATGAGATTTTTGAGCCTTTACAATGTGCTTAATAGTTTCTCATAAATATTTTTGAAATGTGGTTTAGATGGTCTCAATACTTTGTTGAATTCATGGTAATTAATTCTTGATTTTTGAGAATTTTTTCGGCACTTAATCGGGGCTAAAACCCCATTTTTTTGACCCTCAGCAGAAGGGGTCGACCCCTGGGGTCGACCCCCCCTGGAATGTGCCCAGCCACCTGCATGAGTCGACCCTTGGGGTCGACCCCTGTAAAAACAGAACCTGTTTTGGTTCTATTTGGCCCTCTGCTGCCCGAGGGTCAACCCCAGGGTCGACCCCTTCCAGTCGGGATTTGCGAAAGTGTTTAAAACTCATTGAAAACCTTTCTAAAATACCCCCCAATGATTCCTAATGATGTTAGTGTGTTTTAAACTCATTTTAGAAGGGGTATATGGGTCATTTGGTCTGTCTCTATATATATTAATGTGTTGCTCCGAATTTGAGTGTAGATCAACCCTAATGCTCATTTGTTCTTTCGTATAGGTGAAGAAAAGGGGGAAAACGTGGTGGAGCTCTTGCAAGGAGGAAATCATCTACTTCCGTGAAGATCTGGAGCTCGTGGAAGAAGAAGAAAAGGAGCGGATCGAAGAGAGGATCAAGAGGACATAAAAATCATCTTCATCCGGCTTCCCTACAACTCGTGGTTCAAGGAGCATCATCAACCGGCCTTGAAAAACAAAGGGGGACCACTTCTATGTCTTCTATCAGTTCTTTGTGATGTGTTCTATGATCTATATTTTGGGTTTGAGCATGCTTGAATATTTGTGTTTATTTTTTGAACATTAGAGATATTTGTGTGTGTGACCGTTTGTGTATACGGTCGTGTTTGATCGCCTACGTGCGATCGTGTTTGTGTCATTGTGCTGCGGTTGTTGCAGCGTGTGTGTGTGTGTGTGTTGTGATCCTATCGTCGGATCGTGTTGTGTGTGTGATCCGATCGTCGGATCGTGTGGGAGACTTCATCTTCGTCTGTGTGTGTGTTGGGGCGTGTCCCCGTGTGTGTGCGGGCGTCATCCCGTGTGTGTTTGGATCGTAGTCTCCGTTTGGGGATTTATCCCCGAGTGAAGCCTCACCGGGTTTGGTGAGGGCTGGACGTAGGGAGCCCGTCGTGGTCCCGAACCACCTTTAAAATCCCCGTGTCTTGTGATTTGATCTTTGTGTTTGTGTGCTTCGCTATCTTATCTATTTATACAATCGTGTGTGCTCGGTGAGATTGAGTGAATTAAGTTTAAATCTGTTAGATTAAATTTCTCAATCTTATCAATCTTGTTAATTCCGCTGTGCGCTAGTTTATGTTTTTAATCGGACATAGTTTATAGTTGTAGGATCTATTCACCCCCCCTCTAGATCCGTGTTCTTGCTCTACGGGACCCAAAAAATGCCGTTGGAAGTCGACTTCTAATGGCATTTTCACTTAATAGCTTGAACCGTGTATTCTGGAGTCGGCTCTTGGAGTTGACTCGACTTCTTGAACTGCTTGTTTCCTTGGCTGAAACTTGAACTCCTGGCTTGCTTAACTCATTAGCCACATCAATACCTCTAAGATTAGAAAGGCTTTCAGCATTTGTCGTGCAGGATTTGAGCTTCAAAAGCTTCACTTAATGCCTTCCTTCAGCCTATGCTTCAAGAGTTCACACATACAACTCTAAAGCACACATATCACTAAAACACATAAGGCAATACATTATCAAGGCCACAAGCATGACATTATCAAGGCCATGAAATAAGCTTATCAGGGAGTCAATAAATGAGTCATTGTGTGTGACATCATCATGACACTATGACTCATTACATTATGGTTTTGTTGATGTCACACATAATGACTCATTTATTGACTCCCTGGTAAGGTCATTTAATGGCCTTCATAATGTCATGCTTGTGGCCTTGATAATGTCTTGCCTTATGTGTTTTAGTGATATGTATGCTTTAGAGTTTTATGTGTGAACTCTTGAAGGACGGGCTGAAGGAAGGCATTAAGTGAAGCTTTTGAAGCTTAAATCCTGCACGACAAATGCTGAAAGACTTTTTGATCTTAGAGGATTTGATGTGGCTGATGAGTTAAGCAAGCCAGGAGTTTAGGTTTGAGCCAAGCAAAATAAGCAGTTCAAGAAGTCAAGTCAACTCCAAGAGCCGACTACAGAACACATGGTTTAGGCTGTTAAGTGAAAATGCTGTTAGAAGTCGACTTCCAATGGCCTTCAAGTCAACTCCCAGAGCCACCCGCAAGCTGACAAACTAAGGGTGAGAAATAGGTCCATACGGGTGGCAAATATGGCTTAAGGGTGACAAATAGGTCACTAAGGGTGAAAAATAGCTAGTCGGGCTGATCTGTGAAAAATGGAGCCAAAACTGTGAAAAGTGCTGAAGCAGAGTTGACTCTAGTCGCAAGAGGAGTCAACTCCAGTCACATTGTTTTTCAAAGAAAAGAAGGGCTATCAAAGGCGACGGCCTCCCAGCAATTAAGGGTGACAAATAGCTGGCTAAGGTAGATAAATGGGCAATAGCAATAACAAATAGCTTGTCAAAGGTGAAAAATGTATGGCATGGCTGAAATGCTTGGAAAGCTAAGAGGCTGCGTCAATGCCATTGTGTCTGGCGTCAACGTTGAAGCTATAAAGGCAGCAGACAAAGCATGAAGACAAAAAATGGGTTCATAAAGAAGATAAATGCCATACTAAGGGTGAACAATAGATAAGTATGGCTGACAAATGAATGGCAAGGCTAAAGAGCACAAAGAAGAAGAAGAAGGTGGACTCCATCTGCAAAGGGAGTTGACTGCAGTAAAAGCAACCTCGGTTAAAGGGTGACTTTAGCCAAAGTCAACATAGGTCAAAGTGACTCCAGCCATGTTCAACTTCATCTTGACTTAAGTCAAGTGACCTTAGTCAAAGTCAACCCAGCTTCAGTGATCAAGTCTTGTTGACCTCAGTCAACTATGCTCCAGGCATCTTCAAGACCCTCAGCTCACAAATGGCTTCTATAAGTGATAAATGCCAAGTAGCGGAGACAAATGGCCATTATAGGTAACAAATAGAAGCTAACGGTGACAAATGGATAAGGGTGACTACTCAAGGCAAGAAGAAAAGGCCAACGACGATGGCTCTTGAGCGATAAGGGTGACAAATGCCTCTCAAAGGTGACAAATGAAGGATAACAGTGACAGATAGACAAATAGTGGTGACAAATAGGTGATAGCCATGTCAAGCGGCAGAATCCTGAATGTTGCCTCAACGCAAGGCCTTCATTGTGTCGACGCAGCTCAAGCCTATTTGGGAAATTTCCTTCAATCTGCTACAGTGGTCCTGTAACCAAAATTAGCTATCGTAAACCTCCAAAAACACAATTTTTGAGGTCTGGAAGAAGATCTTAGGTCAGAGCTTCTGTCCCCTCATATTTCCAGCTGGACTAATGGCAAATCTTTAAGAAAGGGTTTCATCTGTAAATGGGTTATTGCCTTGAAGAAAGATTCAAGCATGTCTTGCCCAGCATGATGAGCATCTCCAGACCAATGAGAAGCCAACGTACCATATCTCCTTCGAGCCAATCAATTGCCACTCTTCTCAGTATCTGAAAGCCTCTATGGATCTTGGAGAGGGGGATTCCTACAGCCCACTCAAAGAGCAGACCCAACTAGGCCCAACAAGGCCCAACGAGGCAAGCTCGCCCAAGTGACAGCCCACAGGGCCCACTCGGAAAAGCCCAATAAAACAATGCTCGAGGAAACGACTCTCCTAGGCGGCCCCAAGGCTCGGAGAGCCCGAGCCTCGGTCAGGTCACAGGAAGACCCGCGCACGAGCTACCCCTCCGCCCGAAGGGGGGAAGCGCTAGCCGATCTATCCGACCCATCTCCTCACCGAGCTAGGCCTCTCGCCCGATAGGGCCGGCCCCCTTAAGCTCGGGACGACCGATGAAATGTTCATCATTGCAACCGTTAGAGTCCACAGCGGGCCAAGCACTGAGAAGTCCAGGAGCTCCGGTTTCCCCGCGAGGATAACGCCCCCATGATGAGGCCATCAAAGCCCACGACGAGGACGTAACCTCCACCGGAGACCTCTCAGCTTGCAGGACTCCAGAAGGCGGCGCACTATAAAAACCTGGGATACCCTCCGGTGAAAGGCAAGTCAAGAAGGGTATGATTCCACCCCCAAACTCCTGAGCAAGGACCACTTCACCCCATCGGTGGAGAGGGATCTCGCGCCCTCATCTCCCCCTCCCTATCGCTGCTCCCACCATTGCTCTACTGACTTCAGCGTCGGAGGATTTTTGCCCCAGGGAATCCCCCTGGGCCCTTTGACCCGTTTCCCTGTCTTGCAGTTCATCATCTTGGTGATTACCAGCCAGCTCAGGAACCAGCGCGAGATTTCACCTCTTCATCTGGCGCCGTCTGTGGAGGTTACGTCCTCGTCGTGGGCTTTGATGGCCTCATCATGGGGGCGTTATCCTCGCGGGGAAACCGGAGCTCCTGGACTTCTCAGTGCTTGGCCCGCTGTGGACTCTAACGGCTGCAATGATGAACATTTCATCGGTCATCCCGAGCTTAAGGGGGCCGGCCCTATCGGGCGAGAGGCCTAGCTCGGTGAGGAGATGGGTCGGATAGATCGGCTAGCGCTTCCCCCCTTCGGGCGGAGGGGTAGCTCGTGCGCGGGTCTTCCTGTGACCTGACCGAGGCTCGGGCTCTCCGAGCCTTGGGGCCGCCTAGGAGAGTCGTTTCCTCGAGCATTGTTTTATTGGGCTTTTTCGAGTGGGCCCTGTGGGCTGTCACTTGGGCGAGCTTGCCTCGTTGGGCCTTGTTGGGCCTAGATGGGTCTGCTCTTTGAGTGGGCTGCAGGAATCCCCCTCTCCACTTGTCCCCCTCCTACTCCTGAGCCAAGGAGGCTCGGTTGAGTAGTTCTTTTGAGGCTTTGGACCGGCGTGGCTCGGGTGGGTGGAATCCTGTTGGCGTGATGATGCCACGTGTAGTGGTCGCCTGGGCCCATAGTCATAATGATCCTGACGGATTTTGAAATGAAGGGGCCCGCTTTTTCTCGGAGGTTGAAACGGCGCGCCGCCTCCCGCGAGGGTTTATAGGCGTAGGGCGCTGCTCGTTCCTCCCAGTCTTTTCAGGGTTATCGGCCTTTCCTCTATTTCTCTGCTTCTGGGGCTCCTTGATACGCCGTAAAGATACAGCGGGGGAGCAAGCCCTTGCGGCGGCATTTGAGGAGTTGGCACGCGTAACCGCGGAGGCGATCCGGTGGCTTCCTCCTCCTCCGGAGTCTTCGGGCTCTAGCGAAGGTTCTTCTTCCAGCTCGATGGTGGGTCTGCGCTCGGAAATCGAGCAGGTGAGGCGGGAGCCCGTCCCCAATCGCAGCGAGTTGGGGGAGGCTGACGTGAAGAAACTGGAGCATCGGTTTCGCCTGCCTCTCCGTTATAGCTTCGTAGCCGCTGCCCCGTATGAGACGAGCTTGGACAGCCGCACAGGCCATATTTGTACTTTTCTCCTGGCGTCGAAGAGCGGATTCTGCCTCCCCTTCGAGCCTTTCATCTTGAAGCTCCTCAATTTTTTCGTGTTGGCACCTGTTCAGCTGGTGGCCAACTCGTATCTCCTGCTTTCTGCCTTTCGGATCCTCTGTCGCCTGCAGGGGGTTCCCCCGTCGCTGGATCTCTTTCATTATTTCTTCGAGCTGAAGGCACATCCGTCGGCGGGGAAAGGCTTCTATTTTATCCAGGCGCGTAGGAATCGAAGTTGTATTCCGCTGGCGGCGAAGGATTCTTCGCACAAAGGGTGGAAGAGGAAATTTTTATGGGTGAACGCGAAAGCGGTGGACGACTCCTGGAGGTACCAGGTTATGCCCAACTTCCATCTGAATCTCCCCCCGTGGCAGGAGGAGTTCCCCGCCGATGTGGAGGAGTACGCCGCTCGCTTGTTGACAAATCGCCGGTCGACTGAGGAGCTGGTGACGCTGGAGAACATGGAGCGGTATCTGCTTACATAGCTCAGGCCATCAGGTGCCATTCTTCGGATTCTGCTGCGGGCTCGGAGGGTCGATTTTTCATTTCCTAACCGAATCCTCTTCTTCATTGCAGACATTCGGCGGGAGCCCTTGGAAGAGGTCACCGAGGTCGTCGATCTTGGGGATGATTCGGCGGCCGATGAACCTGTTGCTCCCGTGGGTCGGTCCCAAGCCCGGGACAAGGGCAAGGGGGCGGCCTCCGAAGGATCTTCGCGGTCAGGCGGGGCGAAGCGCAAGGACCCCCTGGAAGGGAGATTGCGGGAAGCCGCGAAGGCCAAGAAACGGGCCAAGAAGGCCGGCCATCCTACCGCCACCGGGGGTGATTCAGGCTCGGCGGCGCTCCCCTCTCGGGGGCAAGATGGGGCCGACCCTTCAGGGCCGGCTCCCCCACCTACCAGGCGAGAGGGGGCCGAGGAGACCAGGGGCCCCTAAGAGGGCGGAGATAGGTCGGTACTCCCCTCCCCGGGGATGGAGGGGATCGGTGCCGAAGTGGCCGTCGCCGAGACCAGGAGACCGATCGAGGTCGGCGATGTCTCGGGTGGCGAGGCGCGGGCCGAGACGGCTAGGGATGGGGGTTCGACCGCGAGGGCGTCACAGCCCCAAGTGCTTGAAGTTCCTGGTGCGGCCGATCCTGCGGCGTCGGTCGAGGTTGGGGGTTCGCCCGGAGTGGCGTCGCAACCCCAACCGACTGCGGCGTGCGGGGCGGTCGGCCCCGTTGTTCGACCCGAACCTCCTGGCGGGGCGCCCGGTGGGGAGCAGATCTCCATGTCGGAGGCCTTGGAGAGGCTCGGCGTTTCGGGCGACCTGTATCGGGTTTGCCGAGAGGTTGCCGCGAAGACGAGGGGGGGAGACAAGCGTTACTCCCCCGTCAGAACCCTCGATGTCCTTACAGAGGGCGGCCTAGTCATAGCTCGGACGACGGCCTTAATGGCGGAGACGTACGCTCGGGCGGAGGCAGAGCGGTCGAATCTCGCCTGGACCCTCGAGGGGTGCGAGAGGAAACTGGCCCGCCTCAGCGAGGAACATGAGGGGCTCCGACGGGAATTCTCCGCCTTCAGGGACTCGGCATGGGCGAGCCGGCTAGAAGCTGAGGCGCTGACTGAGCAGTTGGGTAGGGCCCGGGGGTCGCTCGAGAGGAAAAGCAAACTCTTGGAAGAGGAGCGTCTGCGTCACCTCAAGCTGGACGGCCGTTGGGAGCTCGAACGGGCCGAGTTACTGGACCAGGCGGAGGCAGCAGAGCGCCTTCGTTCCGTGGCCGAGGCGGACCGAGTCCGGGCGGAGAGGAGGTCGAGCGAGGCCGAACGAAGGATGGTTACGGCAGAGGAATGCCTAGCGGGAGCAGAGGAGCGTGCGGCCGAGGCGGAGCAGGCTCGAATCGAGCTCGTTGGATGGATGGAGCAGATCGAGGCGGAGGTGGTCGAGCGATACAAAAGCTCTGACGATTACTCAGCCTACCTGGAGAGAGCCGCCCTACCATATTACGAGGTAGCGCTTCTCCGTGGCGCCTGAAAGGGGTTTAAGCAAGGTTATCGCCGGGCGGTGGACTACGCCTTCGATCGAGACTCCGGGATCGAGTTCCCCTTGGGCCAGGCTTATGACTCGGATGAGTCCGTTTCTAGTTCCACTGCGTCGAGAGGGGAGGATCCAGGGGGGTCTCCCTCGGCGGGGTCACCAACTCCGGACGCCTCGGGAGGGCTCGCGACCGAGACAGTTCTCGTACAGGCGAGGTCAGTGCCCGGGTCGGCCGTCACCGAAGGTGCTGGGGGTAGCACGCCTACTTCCGTTGTTTTCGAGCGTCAAAGTGGGCCCGAGGCCTGATGTATTTCACCTTATTTTACCCCTTCCTCTTGTATGTCTCTCTTTCCTCCTTTAGGGAGTTTCCTCTTTATGAGATAATAAATGACTTACTTGTTTGATCACCATCCTTGCCGTGATTTGGTTGGCGTATCTGAAGTAGTTGGAAAGTGCCGATATGTCCTGCGTGGTTTTCGCATGCTGTTTTGGTAGGCTTCTGACGGGGCGTCCTTTCGTCCCCTCATGCTTTGAATGTCAGGCCGCTTCGTGAATCCCGCTAGGGCGGGAAACGAGGAGTTGGAGGTGACTGTTCAGGGGAGAAATCTTTTGGCGTGTTTCCGAGGGG
This sequence comes from Amorphophallus konjac, assembly GCA_022559845.1. NCBI lineage: Eukaryota > Viridiplantae > Streptophyta > Magnoliopsida > Alismatales > Araceae > Amorphophallus > Amorphophallus konjac. The sequence goes on from CM040122.1 coordinate 213,231,963, forward strand.
GGGGGGGGGGTCATTTAAGGCGTGTAGCCTCCTTTGGCCTATAAGAAGGATCGAAAGGCGCCCTTTCCTCTTTACTGCTTGGGAATTTCTCTAACAGTCTTTCCTCACTCCTTCCTCTTCACTCTGCGTTGTGCCGTTGCATTCGGAGCATGGAGGATCCTTCGGAGGGCGACATCGCGGACTACGGGTAGTAGAGGGCTCTTGCTGTCCCAGCTTGTTGGACGGGTCCCACGGTCGCCGTGCGGGTTTGAGATGGGTCCGACGGTCGCCGCGCGGATCTGGAGAGGGCTTCAACGTGTGAGGGCACGGTTCTTGCCCTTTCTCAGTTCCGGCATGGCTTCCGGGCGGGCGTCGAGGTGGAGGATGGATGGGGGTATCAGGGAAGCCTGCCGCCACTCCCCCTCTGCATGGGGGGGGGAGACGCATCAAGTTCCCTCCTCACCAAAGCCTTCCTCCGTCTGCAGCCTCTTTTTCCCTCTTCTGCTCTTCATTTCTTTGACTCTTCGGAGGCTGCTTGCTCTCTGTTCCCTTCCAAGGAGTTGGCGGGTTAAAAAAGAAGGGCTTCATGGTGCTCCTTCTCCCTAGCCTCCATCAACTTGGAAGGTAGCCTTCTCCGACTTTAGAAGGTGGCTATCTTCTCTGCAGTCCCTCTGTCACCTTTGTCAGGGGTCATCTGAGCCAACTGGATCGGCCCCCTCTTGTCCGAGCCAGTTTCTACGCGAGGCAGAGTTAGTGGCTGGACGTGAGGAGATCAAGATCGAGTCAACCGAGCGATGGCCCCTTGCAACGGTGTTAGATGGATTTGCTTTTTGTCATGCAATGTACTAGCCTTTGCCTTTCTGATGTATCAATAGTTTGGAATGAAAAGAAAAGGGATTTATTCTGTCCATCTTGCTGTATAATTTCAAAAATAGAATTTACGTAGTGCGGCTGCATTCCATGTCTGAGGAATGGGTTCCCCTTCCATTGTTGCTAACCTGTACGCACCTTTCCCGAGCATCTCCACCACTCGGTAGGGGCCTTCCCAGTTAGGGGACAGCTTGCCCGCCGCCTCTAGTGGTCGAGAGGCTTCAGCTTTCCTGAGGACGAAGTCTCCCGGTCGAAAGTGCCTGCTTCGGACTCTGGCGTTGTAGTATCGAGTGAGGCGTTGCTGGTATTCCGTCGCTCGGATGCTGGCAATGTCCCGGAGTTCATCTGCTAGGTCGAGGTTCTCGAGTAACTTTTGGTTGTTTTCCTCGGTCGAGTAGCGGATGACTCGGAGAGACGGGTTGGCGATCTCCAATGGAATGACGGCCTCGGTGCCGTACACCAACTAAAAGGGGCCTTCACCGGTTGCCGTCCTGGGAGTCGTTCGGTGTGACCATAGTACGCTAGGCAATTCCTCGAGCCAACTTCTCTTGACTTTGCCGAGTCTGGTCTTTTTGCCTTTCAAGATAGTCTTGTTGGCATTTTCGACCAGCCCGTTGGCCTGAGGGTGGGCGACCGAAGTGAAGTGGTTGCGGATGTCTAGGTCGGTGCATCTATCTCGGAAATATCAAGAATCGAATTGCCGACCGTTATCGCTCACTATCACTCGGGGGATGCCGAAGCGACAAATGATCGATTTCCAGACGAAACTCCAGACTACTGTCTCGGTGATCCTTGCAGTGGCTTCGGCCTCGGTCCATTTAGTGAAGTAGTCGATGGCGACTATAATGAACTTTTTCTGGGACTGAGCCATGGGGAATGGTCCTAGAATGTCGATCCCCCACCGAGCGAAGGGATAAGGCTCGGCGAGGGTGACGAGTTCTATGGCCGGTCGATGGACCAAGTGGTCGAACCGCTGGCATCGGTCGCACTGTTGAGCATGGGCCGAGCAGTCGCGCTGCAGGGTGGGCCACCAGTACCCCTGTCATAACAGGATTCTGGCCAATGACCTTGCCCCTGAGTGCGCCCCGCACAAGCCTTCATGAACCTCTCGAATGGCTCGGCTGGCGTCGTCGGGGCCGAGGCACTTCAGGATAGGGCCGGCGAAGGACCTTCGGTAGAGTGTATCGTCCAGGACGACGAAGCGCCGGGCTTGGTACTTCATTCGGCGTGCTTCTCGAGGGTCGGAGGGCTCTTGGGAGTCTCAAAGCCAAGACAGGTAGGGGTTGCGCCAGTCGCTCGGGTCGGCCGAGTCAACAGCGAGGAGCTCCGAGTCGATGCTCGGGCGCTCTAGCTCTTCGAGGAGGACCGATCGGGTACCTTCTGGGTCTAAGGAGGAGGCCAATCGAGAGAGGGCGTCCGCTCGGGAGTTTTCTTCCCGGGATATTCGGACTACCCCCAATCCCTCGAATTATTGGGCCAAGCTCCTGACCAGCTGGAGGTATTTCATCATGGGTGCCTCGCGAGCTTCGTACTCGCCGTTGACCTGGCTCGCGACCAGCTGAGAGTCGGTGTGGATCCTTACTCGCTCAGCCCCCAGCCGCCGGGCCATACGTGCTTCTGATATAAGGGCCTCGTACTCGGAAGCGTTATTGGACGCCTGGAAGTTGAATTTCAAGGCGTACTGCAGCTCCACTCCTTCGGGGGATCTTAGGAGGATCCCAGCACCGCTACCGACCGAGTTGGAAGAACCGTCAACGTAGAGTTCCCAGGTTGGCCCGGGCATGGTCGGTAACCTCCCTTCGGCCGGGATAGTGCTCTCGGCGATGAAATTGGCGAGCACTTGACCTTTTATAGCTGCGCGCGGGTGATACGAGATGTCGTAGGCCCCAAGCATAAGGGCCCACTTGACGAGTCGCCCTGAGGCCTCGGGGTGGGCCAAGATCTTCTTCAACGGCTCGCCAGTTAGCACGGTGATGGGGTGCCCCTAGAAGTAGGGTCGGAGGCGTTTCGCGGAGGTAACCAGCGCTAGCACGAGCTTCTCGGTTACGGGGTACCTCCTCTCGGCCTCACTAAGCACTTTGATGGTATAGTAGACTGGCCTTTCGATTCCCGAGTCATTTCTGACCAGGACCGAGCTGACCGTTGATGACGTCGCCGGGAGATAGAGTAGCAAAGCTTCGCCTGGCACGGGCTTGGAGAGCACCGGGGGCGAAGCCAAGAACTCCTTAAGCTCAGTGAACGCTTTCTGGCATTCCTCATCCCATGCGAACGTAGCAGATGCCCACTTGGGCCCCTTCAACAGTTTAAAGAAGGGCAAGCATCGTTCGGCCGCACGGGACAGGAAACGGCTGAGAGCGGCGATACGCCCTGTCAGACGCTGGACGTCGTTGATGCAGGCGGGCGGGCGCATGTCCAGGATGGCCTGGACCTTGTCAGGGTTAGCTTCGATCCCACGCTGAGTGACCAGGAAACCCAGGAACTTCCCGGATCTTACTCCGAAGGTGCACTTGGCAGGATTGAGCTTCATACTGTACTTCAGGAGGACGCCGAAGGCTTCGGCGAGGTCGGTGAAGTGGTCCTGGGCCTTGGGGGTCTTGATGAGCATGTCGTCAATGTAGGCCTCGACGTTCTGACCTAGCTGTTCCTCAAACATGTGGTTGACCAGTCTTTGGTATGTGGCTCCGACGTTCTTCAACCCGAAAGGCATCTGGGTATAGCAGTACACGCCGTAGTCGGTGATGAAGGCGGTCTTCTCGATGTCTCTAGGGTTCATCCTAATCTGATGGTAACCCGAATAGGCGTCCAGGAAGCTGAGCATCTCGTTGCCCGATGTCGAGTCGACCAGTTGGTCGATGCTGGGCAAGGGATAGCAGTCTTTAGGGGTTGCCTTATTCAAGTCGGTGAAGTCCACGCACATCCGCCACTCGCCGGAAGCCTTTGGTACCAGGACGACATTGGCTAGCCACGTCGGGTACAGGACCGGTCTAAAAAGACCAGTCTCTTGCCCCTTGGTGACCTGCGCCTTGATGATCGTCTGTTTCTCTGGTGCGTGCTTCCTTCGGCGGTGCTGCACGGGCTTCACGGTGGGGTTGAGGTTGAGTCGGTGTAGTACGGTCTCCTCAGGTATCCCAGGGAGCTGATCGTCAGACCAAGCGAATACTCGGATGTACTCAGAAAGAAAATTCTTATATTGCTGCTGTTCCTCGAGTGGTAGGTCGGCTCCGATCCTTAGTCCTAGGGTCGGGTCGTCATTTAGGAAGATCGTCAGCAACTCGCCTCCTGGCTTAGTAGCTGCGGACTTCTCCTCGACTTCCCGGGGGCGTTTTATTCCCGTCCGGCCGCGTGGCCTCCACTGAGATATTGTAGCACCTTCGGGCCGTGGCCTGGTTACCTCGGATTTCCCCTACCCCGTTCTTGGTGGGGAACTTCATTTTCTGGTGGTAGGTAGATGGTACTACCTTGATCCAGCTGAGAATTCCCCGGCTGAAAATGGCGTTGTACGCTATCATCCCTTTGATCACCATGAAGTCTACCACGATCGTAACGGTTTTGGGTGGGGTGCCGAGGGTAACCGGCAGGCTCAGGGCTCCCTCGGGAAGAGTGTCCAGGCCATTTAACCCACAGAGGGGCGTCCCCCCCTCGTCTTCGCGGCAACCTCTCGGCAAACCCGATACAGGTCGCCCGAAATGCCGAGCCTCTCCAAGGCCTCCGACATGGAGATCCGCTCCCCACCGGATGCCCCGCCAGGAGGTTCGGGTCGAACAACGGGGCCGATCGCCCCGTATGCCGCGGTCGGTTGGGGTTGTGACGCCACTCCGGGCGAACCCCCAACCTCGATCGACGCCGCATGATCGGCCGCACCAGGAACTTCAAGCACTTGGGGCTGCGACGCCCTCGCGGGTGAACCCCCATCCCTAGCCGTCTCGGCCCACGCCTCGCCGCCCGAGACATCGCCGACCTCGACCGGTCTCCTGGTCTCGGTGACGGCCACTTCGGCACCGATCCCCTCCATCCCTTGGGAGGGGAGTACCAACCTATCTCCGCCCTCTGAGGGGCCCTTGGTCTCCTCGGCCCCCTCTCGCCAAGTAGGTGGGGGAGCCGGCCCTGAAGGGTCGGCCCCATCTTGCCCCCGAGAGGGGAGCGCCGCCGAGCCTGAATCACCCCCGGCGACGGTAGGATGGCCGGCCTTCTTGGCCCGTTTCATGGCCTTTGCGGCTTCCCGCAATCTCCCTTCGAGGGGGTCCTTGCGCTTCACCTTGCCTGACCGCGAAGATCCTTCGGAGGCCGCCCCCTTGCCCTTGTCCCGGGATTGGGACCGACCCGCGGGAGCAACAGGTTCATCAGCCGCCGAATCATCCCCAAGATCGACGACCTCGGTGACCTCTTCCAAGGGCTCCCGCCGAATGTCTGTAATGAAGAAGAGGATTCGGTTAGGAAACAAAAAGTCGACCCTCCGACCCCGCAGCAAAATCTGAAGAATGGCACCTGATGGCCTGAGCTGTGTAAGCAGATACCGCTCCACGTTCTCCAGCGTCACCAGCTCCTCAGTCGACCGGCAATTTGTCAACATGCCAGCGGCATACTCCTCCACATCGGCGGGGAACTCCTCCTGCCGCGGGGGGAGATTCGGATGGAAGTTGGGCATAACCTGGCACCTCCAGGACTCGTCCACCGCTTCCGCGTTCACCCAGAAAAATTGCCTCTTCCACCCTTTGTGCGAAGAATCCTTCACCGCCAGCGGAATACAACTTCGATTCCTGCGCGCCTGGATAAAATAGAAGCCGTTCCCCGCCGACGGATGTGCCTTCAGCTCGAAGAAATAATGAAAGAGATCCAGCGACCGGGGAACCCCCTGCAGGCGGCAAAGGATCCGAAAGGCAGAAAGCAGGAGATACGAGTAGGCCACCAGCTGAACAGGCGCTAACACGAAAAAATTGAGGAGCTTCAAGACGAAAGGCTCGAAGGGGAGGCAGAATCCGCTCTTCCACGCCAGGAGAAAAGTACAAATATGGCCCGTGCGACTGTCCAAGCTTGTCTCATACGGGGCAGCGGCTACGAAGCTATACCGGAGAGGCAGGCGAAACCGATGCTCCAGTTTCTTCACGTCAGCCTCCCCCAATTCGCTGCGATTGGGGACGGGCTCCCGCCTCACCTGCTCGATTTCCGAGCGCAGACCCGCCATCGAGCTGGAAGAAGAACCTTCGCTAGAGCCCGAAGTCTCCGGAGGAGGAGGAAGCCACCGGATCGCCTCAGCGGTTACGCGCGCCAACTCCTCAAATGCCGTCGCAAGGGCTTGCTCCCCCGCTGTATCTTCACGGCACATCAAGGAGCCCCAGAAGCAGAGAAATGGAGGAAAGGCCGATAACCCTGAAAAGTCTGGGAGGAACGAGCAGCGCCCTACGCCTATAAACCCTCGCGGAAGGCGGCGTGCCGTTTCAACCTCCGAGAAAAAGGGGGCCCCTTCATTTCAAAATCCGTCAGGATCATTATTACTATGGGCCCAGGCGACCACTACACGTGGCACTATCACGCCAACAGGATTCCACCCACCCGAGCCACGCCAGTCCAAAGCCTCAAAAAGACTACTCAACCGAGCCTCCTTGGCTCGGGAGTAGGAGGGGGATAAGTGGAGAGGGGGATTCCTGCAGCCCACTCAAAGAGCAGACCCAACTAGGCCCAACAAGGCCCAACGAGGCAAGCTCGCCCCTGTGACAGCCCACAGGGCCCACTCGGAAAAAGCCCAATAAAACAATGCTTGAGGAAACAACTCTCCTAGGCGGCCCCAAGGCTTGGAGAGCCCGAGCCTCGGTCAGGTCACAGGAAGACCCGCGCACGAGCTACCCCTCCGCCCAAAGGGGGGAAGTGCCAGCCGGTCTATCCGACCCATCGCCTCACCGAGCCAGGCCTATCGCCCGATAGGGCTGGCCCCCTTAAGCTCAGGATGACCGATGAAATCATTACAGCCGTTAGAGTCCACAGCGGGCCAAACGCTAAGAAGTCCAGGAGCTCCGGTTTCCCCGCGAAGACAACGCCCCCATGATGAGGCCATCAAAGCCCACGACGAGGACGTAACCTCCACCGGAGACCTCTCAGCTTGCAGGACTCCAGAAGGCGGTGCACTATAAAAACCTGGGATACCCTCCGGCGAAAGGCAAGTCAAGAAGGGTATGATTCCACCCCCAAACTCCTGAGCAAGGACCACTTCACCCCATCGGTGGAGAGGGATCTCGCGCCTTCATCTCCCCATCCCTATCGCTGCTCCCACCATTGCTCTACTGACTTGAGCGTCGGAGGATTTTGCCCCAGGGAATCCCCCTGGGCCCTCTGACCCGTTTCCCTGTCTTGCAGTTCATCATCTTGGTGATTACCAGCCAGCTCAGGAACCAGCGGGAGATTTCGCCTCTTCATCTGCGTCTGTGGGAACCCTGAGCTCTCGCGCACTCGCTTGCCTTCTCAATGGGGGGCTTGTGTAGCGGACCTAGGGTCACGGGATTAGTCCCACATTGGATGTTAGAGAAATCAACCGAGTGCTTATAAAGAAGGTCTTCACCTCTTAACCCAAGAGGGCCCTTTTACAAGGATAAAACCCTAGCCGCCCTCCGGCGTGGCGGGGACAATACCTCTTGGGGACACCAAAAGGGTTCATCTCGCATTTACAAAGTGGCGCCGTCTCGGTCAGGTCACAGGAAGACCCGCGCACGAGCTACCCCTCCGCCCGAAGGGGGGAAGCGCTAGCCGGTCTATCCGACCCTCGGGAAGCACGTCGAATGAAGTACCAAGCCTGGCGCTTCGTCGTCCTGGACGATACACTCTACCGATGGTCCTTCGCCGGCCCTCTCCTGAAGTGCCTCAGCCCCGACGACGCCAACCGAGCCATTCGAGAGGTTCATGAAGGCCTGTGCGGAGCGCACTCAGGGGCAAGGTCACTGGCCAGAATCCTGTTACGACAGGGGTACTGGTGGCCCACCCTGCAGCGCGACTGCTCGGCCCATGCTCAACAGTGCGACCGATGCCAGCGGTTCGACCACTTGGTCCATCGGCCGGCCACAGAACTCGTCACCCTCGCCGAGCCTTATCCCTTCGCTCAGTGGGGGATCGACATTCTCGGACCATTCCCCACAGCTGAGTCCCAGAAAAAGTTCATCATAGTCGCCATCGACTACTTCACTAAATGGATCGAGGCCGAAGCCACTGCAAGGATCACCGAGACAGTAGTCTGGAGTTTCATCTGGAAATCGATCATTTTTCGCTTCGGCATCCCCCGAGTAATAGTGAGCAATAACGGTCGGTAATTCGATTCTCGATATTTCCGAGACAGATGCGCCGACCTAGACATCCGCAACCACTTCACTTCGGTCGCCCACCCTCAGGCCAACGGGCTGGTCGAAAATGCCAACAAGACTATCTTGAAAGGCATAAAGACCAGACTCGGCAAAGCCAAGGGAAGTTGGCTTGAGGAATTGCCTAGCGTACTGTGGTCACATCGAACGACTCCTAGGACGACAACCTGTGAAAGCCCTTTTCAGTTGGTGTACGGCACCGAGGCCGTCATTCCATTGGAGATCGCCAACCCGTCTCTCCGAGTCATCCGCTACTCGACCGAGGAAAACAACCAAAAGTTACTCGAGAACCTCGACCTAGCAGATGAACTCCGAGACATTGCCAACATCCGAGCGACGGAATACCAGCGACGCCTCACTCGATACTACAACGCCAGAGTCCGAATCAGGCACTTCCGACTGGGAGACTTCATCCTCAGGAAAGCTGAAGCCTCTCGACCACTAGAGGCGGCGGGCAAGCTGTCCCCTAACTGGGAAGGCCCCTACCGAGTGGTCGAGACGCTTGGGAAAGGTGCGTACAGGTTAGCAACAATGGAAGGGGAACCCATTCCTCGGACATGGAACGCAGCCGCACTACGCAAATTCTATTTTTGAAATTGTACAGCAAGATGGACGGAATAAATCCCTTTTCTTTTCATTCCAAACTATTGATACATCAGAAAGGCAAAGGCCAGTACATTGCATGACAAAAAGTAAATCCATCTAACACCGCTGCAAGGGGCCATCGCTCGGTTGACTCGATCTTGATCTCCTCGCGTCCAGCCACTGACTCTGCCTCGCGTAGAAACTGGCTCGGACAAGAGGGGGCCGATCCAGTTGGCTCAAATGACGCCTGACAAAGGTGACAGAGGGACTGCAGAGAAGATAGCCACCTTCTAAAGTCGGAGAAGGCTACCTTCCAAGTTGATGGAGGCTAGGGAGAAGGAGCACCATGAAGCCCTTCCTTTTTAACCCGCCAACTCCTTGGAAGGGAACAGAGAGCAAGCAGCCTCCGAAGAGTGAAAGAAATGACGAGCAGAAGAGGGAAAAAGAGGCTGCAGACGGAGGAAGGCTTCGGTGAGGAGGGAACTTGATGCGCCTCCCCCCCCATGTAGAGGGGGAGTGGCGGCAGGCTTCCCTGATACCCCCAACCATCCTCCGCCTTGGCGCCCACCCAGAAGCCACGCCGGAACTGAGAAAGGGCAAGAGCCATGCCCTCACACGTCGAAGCCCTCTCCAGATCCACGCGGCAACCGTCGGACCCGTCTCAAACCTGCGTGGCGACCGTGGGACCCATCCAACAAGCTGGGACGGCAAGAGCCATCTGCTCCCCGTCGTCGGCGGCATCGCCCTCCGAAGGATCCTCCATGCTCCGAATGCAACGGCACAACGCAGAGTGAAGAGGAAGGAGTGAGGAAAGACTGTTAGAGAAAATCCCAAGCAGTAAAGAGGAAAGGGCGCCTTTCGGTCCTTCTTATAGGCCAAAGGAGGCTACACGCCTTAAATGACCCCCCCTCGGAAACACGCCAAAAGATTTCTCCCCTGAACAGTCACCGCCAACTCCTCGTTTCCCACCCTAGCGGGATTCACGAAGCGGCCTGACATTCAAAGCATGAGGGGACGGAAGGACGCCCCGTCGGAAGCCTACCAAAACAACATGCGAAAACCACGCAGGACATATCGACACTTTCCAACTACTTCAGATACGCCAACCAAATCACGGCAATGATGGCGATCAAACAAGTAAGTCATTTATTATCTCATAAAGAGGAAACTCCCTAAAGGAGGAAAGAGAGACATACAAGAGGAAGGGGTAAAATAAGGCGAAATACATTAGGCCTCGGGCCCACTTTGACGCTCGGAAACAACGGAAGTAGGCGTGTTACCCCCAGCACCTTCGGTGACGGCCGACCCGGGCACTGACCTCGCCTGTGCGAGAACTGTCTCGGTCGCGAGCCCTCCCGAGGCGTCCGGAGTTGGTGACCCCGCCGAGGGAGACCCCCTGGATCCTCCCCGCTCGACGCAGAGGAACTAGAAACCGACTCATCCGAGTCATAAGCCTAGCCCAAGGGGAACTCGATCCCGGAGTCTCGATCGAAGGCGTAGTCCACCACCCGGTGATAACCTTGCTTAAACCCCTTTCGGGCGCCACGGTGAAGCGCTACCTCGTAATATGGTAGGGCGGCTCTCTCCAGGTCGGCTGAGTAAGCATCCGAGCTTCTGTATCGCTCGACCGCCTTCGCCTCCATCTGCACCATCCTTCCAACGAGCTCGATTCGAGCCCGCTCCGCCTCGGCCACACGCTCCTATGCACCCGCTAGGCGTTCCTCTACTTCAACCATTCTTCGTTCGGCCTCGCTCGACCTCCTCTCCGCCCGGACTTGGTCCGCCTTGGCCACGGAATGAAGGCGCTCCGGTACCTCCGCCCGGTCCAGTAACTCGGCCCGTTCGAGCTCCCAGCGGCCGTCCAGCTCGAGGTGACGCAGACACTCCTCTTCCAAGAGTTTGCTTTTCCTCTCGAGTGACCCCCGGGCCCTAGCCAACTGCTCAGTCAGCACCTCGGCTTCTAGCCGGCTCGCCCGTGCCGAGTCCCTGAAGGCGGAGAATTCCCGTCGGAGCCCCTCATGTTCCTCGCTGAGGCGGGCCAGTTCCTCTCGCACCCCCCGAGGGTCCAGGCGAGATTCGACCGCTCCGCCTCCTCCCGAGCATACGTCTCCGCCATTAAGGCCACCGTCCGAGCTATGACTAGGCCGCCTTCCATAAGGACGTCGAGGATTCTGACGGGGGAGTAGCGCTAGTCTCCCCCCCTCATCCTCGCGGCAACCTCTCGGCAAACCCGATACAGGTCGCCCGAAATGCCGAGCCTCTCCAAGGCCTCCGACATGGAGATCCGCTCCCCACCGGACGCCCCGCCAGGAGGTTCGGGTCGAACAACGGGGCCAACCGCCCTGCACGCTACGGTCGGTTGGGGTTGCGACGCCTCTCTGGGCGAACCCCCAACCTCGACCGACGCCGCAGGATCGGCTGCACCAGGAACTTCAAGCACTTGGGGCTGCGACGCCCACCCGGGCGATCCCCCATCCCTAGCCGTCTCGGCCCGCGCCTCGCCGCCCGAGACATCGCCGACCTCGACCAGTCTCCAGGTCTCGGCGATGGTGATGCGGGACAAGACCATGGACACGACAAGCTCGTGACTGCCCCTTAACGAGGGAAGCGTCGGACGTGCGCGGTTGAGAAACCGGCAGTGAGCTAGGGTGATCGGCTCTCTCGTGTCCCGGATCGGGTCACGAGACGGTCTCGCACTCTCTCGCAGCAGCGGTGAATGATAATATAGCGAGCTAACGGACCTAAAGCATGCTCTCTAGCAGCGGCATAAACAAGTGTATATGAAAATAAGCAAATGCCGAGTGTAGGGAGCGAGAACGATACCTCCACGCGCTCGGCGTGGGGAAGACGTACTCGGCCGAAAACTCGTACTCCCGGGAAACTTAACACACAGTAATTACAGCAACGGGAACATGCCCACTCCACGCAGGGAGGTAAAGGGCTATACAAATGGGCCCGGGAGGACCGAATTCGGGTTGACGGGCAGCTTCGGGTGTTGATTCGGCTACACGCGTGTTCACGACCGTGGGGCCCACGTGCTGTCCGGAGGGGCCGTGTGGGACCAGGTGGTACCGCCATAGTGGAGACACTTGGAGAAGCGCTCCCCGGGCTGGTGGCACGCTGGTTCGTCGGCCGGAGGCCGGGCGGCTTCGTTCGGCACCGGTCGGAAAAACCGATCGGAAATCTGCCGGTTCTGTATTTCAGCGCGCACTCTGACGGGAACGGACGCTGCGATCAGCACCGGTGTCGGAATGCGACGAGATCAGAGCCGTTGGAAAGCTTCTTCGAAGTACTACAATCTAGTGGCCTTCAAAAAAATTCATCAGATTTGTACTTTGTGTTGGCGAATTTTATATGCTGCTGTTGTACAGTAACTGAAGACTCAGATCTACAGAGAACTTTCCTGTTGATTGCCTTTGACCGTGAAGTAGATGTCTGAATTTGAAGATGTGTTCTTCAGTAAGGTTGTAGGAAATCAAACAAGGAAACCAGGACTATTTTTGGATCTAGCTTTGGGGGTGGTGGTGATTTTTTATGATTTTTTAAGTGGAGAGTGGTCGGATCTGGGATCTGACTAAAAACACTGTATCATAGGAAGAACACGAATTTCTAAAAATAGATAAAAGGCTGATAAAACATTAATAAAATATGTGGAGGTAGGGGGTGATGGAAAGAACTCCCAGTAAAATTGGGAGGGTTTGGATAAATCAAAAAGATGGTCGGAGGGGGAGAACTCAAAGGTTCTGTAACTGTAGACAGAAACCTGGCAGATCTGGGATGACAGGTTGGACGAAAATGTAAAAATACTAAAAGATGGAATTTTGTCGTGAAAATTTAGGTGGATCTTGGGATACAAGGGATGAACATACCATAAAAACGTCAGATTCATCCAAGCTCGTGGCTGAGACAGACAATTCGTGGAAGCTGCTGTGGTCGGAGGAAGACAGAACTGCAGAGGCGGCTCGATGGCGGCACGAACGGCGGCGGCGGCGGCACAGACGATCACCGGAGGTTGAGAGGAGATGATAGAAGGTAGAATCACTATAGAACTTGAGATTGGAGGAGAGGAACCAGGGGGAGAGGAGCTGGGGGCGCACCAAGGCTTCAAGCATTCAACAAAATTCTGATTTTTTCATTGCTTTTCTCATAAAAATACAAGCTTATATATGTTTTACATCAAATGCAATGTGGACCCTTGGATCTAGGGAAGGGGATTGAAGGGCTAGGATTAAGTGTGAATCACACACACAAATTAATAATCTAACAAGGGAGAGGGGCGCCCCCTTCACCATATAGTAGAAGGTTGAATGTGTGGTTGAATGGTAGGTGGCCTACCTTGGACAAAATCGGCCACTTGTCTACCCATGTGGCATATGACTAGTCCAACCTTCTAGATGTCCACCTAGGATGGTTGACTAGCCCCACAAGATGACATGGACCAATGGGAAAGGGCTGAGGGCCCCCTTGCTGGTCCTACTGACAAATTACATAGAAACCCACACAATCTACGGGAGTGACGCATTGGCCGATAAAGCCGTACAATTGTGCGTATACTTTCCCGTGGATATAAAAATAAACTAAAGGATATAAATGCAATATGAAAAGGTACTGGCTCGGTGTCGATTCCCATCAACTCTCCCCGGGTGGGAGGAACTCGACCCCGTCAAGTAGGGGTAGGGATGCTCGAGTACTCCGGCGGATCCGTCACCGTGCCAAGTAGCGCGGGTATGCTCCGCTCCAAGTGATCGTCACCTGCTCATTCCATATATACTCGATATGCAAACTGCTATGGGCTAAAGGTGGTCACTCCGAAGGGGCACTCTCAAAAGGGAAGAAAATAGCTCGAAGACTCACTAGGAATCACCGCTGAGTCCCTATAAGTGACTGATCCGGGTATAGATGTGGAACCGATCCCATACTCATCGAGTGAGTCCACTCGCCTCTTACTCATAAGAGAACGGCAAAGAGCTGGCACTAGACGCATGTAGACAAACAAACGACACACAAACCATGCAAACAAATCACTCAAAACAAACCACACAAAGAAAAAGCACACTGTTAGTCCGACCCGTACATGGGTGACGGCGGACCAGGACACCCGAATAGACGATCAGGATTTGGAGGTGGTGGTGATTTGTTGTGATTTTGGAAGTGGAGAGTGGTCGGATCTGGGATCTGACTAAAAACACTGTATCAGAGGAAGAACACGAATTTCTAAAAATAGATAGAAGGCTGATAAAAAATTAATAAACTTTTTGGAGGTAGGGGGTGATGGAAAGAACTCCCAGTAAAATTGGGAGGGTTTGGATAAATCAAAAAGATGGTCGGAGGGGGAAAACTCAGAGGTTCTATCACTGTAGATAGAAACCTGGCAGATCTGGGATGACAGGTTGGACGAAAATGTAAAAATACTTAAAAATGGAATTTTGGTGTGAAAATTTAGGTGGATCTTGGGATACAAGGGATGAACACACCATAAAAACTTCAGATCAATCCAAGCTCATGGCTGAGACAGATAATTCGTGGAAGCTGCTGTGGTCGGAGGAAGATAGAACTGCAGAGGCGGCTCGATGGCGGCACGAACGGCGGCGGCGGCGGCATAGACGATCACCGGAGGTTGAGAGGAGATGATAGAAGGTAGAATCACTCTAGAACTTGAGGTTGGAGGAGAGGAACCAGGGGGAGAGGAGCTGGGGGCGCACCAAGGCTTCAAGCATTCAACAAAATTCTGATTTTTTCATTACTTTTCTCATAAAAATACAAGCTTATATATGTTTTACATCAAATGCAATGTGGACCCTTGGATCTAGGGAAGGGGATTGAAGGGCTAGGATTAAGTGTGAATCACACACACAAATTAATAATCTAATAAGGGAGAGGGGCGCCCCCTTGACCATATAGTAGAAGGTTGAATGGGTGGTTGAATGGTAGGTGGCCTACCTTGGACAAAATGGGCCACTTGTCTACCCATGTGGCATATGACTAGTCCAACCTTCTAGATGTCCACCTTGGATTGTTGACCAGCCCCACAAGATGACATGGACCAATGGGAAAGGGCCGAGGGCCCCCTTGCTGGTCCTACTGACAAATTACATAGAAACCCACACAATCTACGGGAGTGACGCAATGACCGATAAAGCCGTATAATTGCGCGTATACTTTCCCGTGGATATAAAAATAAACTAAAGGATATAAATGCAATATGAAAAGGTACTGGCTCGGTGTCGATTCCCATCAACTCTCCTCGGGTGGGAGGAACTCGACCCCGTCGAGTAGGGGTAGGGATGCTCGAGTACTCCGGCGCATCCATCACCGTGCCAAGTAGTGCGGGTATGCTCCGCTCCAAGTGATCGTCACCTGCTCATTCCATATATACTCGATATGCAAACTGCTATGGGCTAAAGGTGGTCACTCCGAAGGGGCACTCTCAAAAGGGAAGAAAACAGCTCGAAGACTCACTAGGAATCACCGCTGAGTCCCTATAGGTGACTGATCCGGGTATAGATGTGGAACCGATCCCATACTCATCAAGTGAGTCCACTCGCCTCTTACTCATAAGAGACCGACAACGAGCTTGCACAAGACTCATGCAGACTTACCATGCAATATACACAACAATCGACTCGAAACACACCACACAAACAAACCACACAAGAATACACACTGACTCATGCACGACTCGAGACTAAGGTGGTAGCATCAAGCCCACTAGGTGGCCGCATCCTGGGTGGCAGGAGAGCTGTCCCACTCTTCCCCCCCCCCAAGGCATAGTACTCATCGGCTAGTGCCTCATCGGCCACGTAATTGACACACTCAAGATCGGGAGGTGCGGACTCTCAAACACCTAAGGCTAGGGTGGCGCGAGCGGGACACTCACTGGTAATGTGGCCAAATCCATGACAGTGGAAACACTGCACTCGCGATCGACTACTCTCCCCGAAAAGAGGGGCCTTACCCTTATCATCCCGTCGGGTAGGGGGTGTAGGCAGCAATGGGGGAGGTGTAGGTGCCTTGGACAATAGTGGAGGGGGTGCCGGTGCCAGAGGACGGGCTATAGGAGCTGGGGGATGGGCAACGGGTGCCGGTGGATGGGGTGGAGGTAGATCCCGTGGTGGGGGAGGTCGAGGTCTAGGAGCAAAGTGCTCCTGACGGGCGGGCTCCTGTGGACGAGCCATGGGTCCCCTCGGGTATGAACCTAAGGAGCCACGGGAGTCACTACGGGGAGGAGCGGGGCTCCACCAGGGAATAGACTCGAACTCACCCTCGAATTGCTCCATCTCGAGAGCAACTTGGTATGCATCCTCCAGCTTGTCCACCTTGCAGCGGAGAAGCTCATACCGTAGGTGTGGGCGTAGACCACGCCGAAACCGAGAGACTGTAAGGGAATCCTCCTCCGTGGCATCGCATCGCAAGTAGTACTCATCAAATTCGGCGATGTAATCCGAGACGGAGCGGTCTCCTTGGGTGAGACTTTGCCACCTCTATATAAGACGCTGGTGGTAGGAGGTAGGGAGGTACTTCTTCCTAAGCTTCTCCCTCATCTCGGTCTACGTATCGATCGGGGGTTCATGACGATGAAACAATAGATTCTCCATGTTCTTCCAATATGTTTGGGCTTGGCCCAAAAGTTTCATCCTGGCAAACTTGAACTTCCTTTGGTCTGACATCTCGAACCACTCAAAATATCGATCCATGCCAGCCTCCCAATCAAGATAGACCTTTGGGTCTAAGGACCCGTCAAAGGTGGGAGGGTCGGCCCGAACGGTCCGAAGGGCCCGTTCATCTATATCTTGGCCGTGGGTACGCCGTATAGGATGACTATCACGACCATATCCCCGATGCTTATTCTCGGACTCATAGTCATGCACCTCGGGGACTTCATGCCTCCTATTAGCTATCCCTTGACCCCTTGGAGTTACGGGTTGTTGACCCGGCTCCGGTTGACCTTGTGTAGGTGGGACGGGTGCTTGGACTGGGGCAATCGGTGGTGCCTCGGCTGGGCCTCTCTCTAGTGCGGTGACTCTCCCGACCAATCCCTGAACGGACTGGCTAGATCCGGCGGCCCTATTCTCTACGGCCTTCATCCTCTCTTCTAGGCGGGTGCCTAGATCATTCACTTGGGTACTCAACGCTTCCATCCTATCCACTCGGGTGCTTAACACTTCCATGCGATCACTCAACCCATCCATTTTTCCCATAAGAGTTCGGAACATGGTGGCCACCTCATCGGAACTATAGACTCGGGATTCCGCCATTGGTGGTGGTGGGGGTGAGTATTGGGTACCTCGACGAGTGGGCATGCAAACACACCGACTAGAAGATGCCGACTAAAGCAAACACACTAATGCAAAATGATGCGCCTAGACTTAAACCAATATCTGGTACGTGGCGGAGGTAATCGACCCGAAGGTCACTCGCGCAAGTGTGCGGCCTTCCTGATAGGTGTAGCCTAACGTTCGGACAACACCTTTTGATATACCGAGTAAAGGGATGTAAATGCAAAAAGACACTTTTTTTATTTTAAAACAATGATGACCCTAAACACGACTTAGACAATGACTAATGACTAGACGTAAATGACACTCTTTTCTTTTCTTTTTTGACACCCTAGACTCAAACTCGCTCTGATCCCAAATTGATGCGGGACGAGACCACGGACACGACAAGCTCGTGACTGCCCCTTAACGAGGGAAGCGTCGGACATGCGCGGTTGAGAAACCGGTAGTGAGCTAGGGTGATCGGCTCTCTCGTGTGCCCGGATCGGGTCACGGGATGGTCTCGCACTCGCTCGCAGCAGCGGTGAATGATAATATAGCGAGCTAACAGACCTAAAGCATGCTCTCTAGCAGCGGCATAAACAAGTGTATATGAAAATAAGCAAATGCCGAGTGTAGGGAGCGAGAACGATACCTCCACGCGCTCGGCGTGGGGAAGACGGACCCGGCCGAAAACTCGTACTCCCGGGAAACTTAACACACAATAATTACAGCAACGGGAACATGCCCACTCCACGCAGGGAGGTAAAGGGCTATACAAATGGGCCCGGGAGGACCGAATTCGGGTTGACGGGCAGCTTCGGGTGTTGATTCGGCTACACGCGTGTTCACGACCGTGGGGCCCACGTGCTGTCCGGAGGGGCCGTGTGGGACCCGGTGGTACCGCCGTAGTGGAGACACTTGGAGAAGCGCTCCCCGGGCTGGCGGCACGCTGGTTCGCCGGCCGGAGGCCGGGCGGCTCCGTTCGGCACCGGTCGGAAAAACCGATCGGAAATCTGCCGGTTCTGTATTTCAACGCGCGCTCCGGCGGGAACGGACGCTGCGATCAGCACCGGTGTCGGAATGTGACGAGATCAGAGCCGTTGGAAAGCTGCTTCGAAGTACTACAATCTAGTGGCCTTCAGAAAAATTCACCAGATTTGTACTTTGTGTTGGCGAATTTTATATGCTGCTATTGTACAGTAACCGAACACTCAAATCTGCAGAGAACTTTCCTGTTGATTGCCTTTGACCGTGAAGTAGATGTCCGAATTTGAAGATGTGTCCTTCAACAAGGTTGTAGGAAATAAAAGAAGAAAACCATGACTATTTTTGGATCTGGATTTGGAGGTGGTGGTGATTTGTTGTGATTTTGGAAGTGGAGAGTGGTCGGATCTGGGATCTGACTAAAAATACTGTATCAGAGGAAGAACACGAATTTCTAAAAATAGATAGAAGGCTGATAAAATATTAATAAACTTTTTGGAGGTAGGGGGTGATGGAAAGAACTCCCAGTAAAATTGGGAGGGTTTGGATAAATCAAAAAGATGGTCGGAGGGGGAAAACTCAGAGGTTCTATCACTGTAGATAGAAACCTGGCAGATCTGGGATGACAGGTTGGACGAAAATGTAAAAATACTTAAAAATGGAATTTTGGCGTGAAAATTTAGGTGGATCTTGGGATACAAGGGATGAACACACCATAAAAACTTCAGATCAATCCAAGCTCATGGCTGAGACAGATAATTCGTGGAAGCTGCTGTGGTCGGAGGAAGATAGAACTGTAGAGGCGGCTCGATGGCGGCACGAACGGCGGCGGCGACGGCATAGACGATCACCGGAGGTTGAGAGGAGATGATAGAAGGTAGAATCACTCTAGAACTTGAGGTTGGAGGAGAGGAACCAGGGGGAGAGGAGCTGTGGGCGCACCAAGGCTTCAAGCATTCAACAAAATTCTGATTTTTTCATTACTTTTCTCATAAAAATACAAGCTTATATATGTTTTACATCAAATGCAATGTGGACCCTTGGATCTAGGGAAGGGGATTGAAGGGCTAGGATTAAGTGTGAATCACACACACAAATTAATAATCTAATAAGGGAGAGGGGCGCCCCCTTGACCATATAGTAGAAGGTTGAATGGGTGGTTGAATGGTAGGTGGCCTACCTTGGACAAAATGGGCCACTTGTCTACCCATGTGGCATATGACTAGTCCAACCTTCTAGATGTCCACCTTGGATTGTTGACCAGCCCCACAAGATGACATGGACCAATGGGAAAGGGCTGAGGGCCCCCTTGCTGGTCCTACAGACAAATTACATAGAAACCCACGCAATCTATGGGAGTGACGCAATGACCGATAAAGCCGTACAATTGCACGTATACTTTCCCGTGGATATAAAAATAAACTAAAGGATATCAATGCAATATGAAAAGGTACTGGCTCGGTGTCGATTCCCATCAGACGGCCACTTCGGCACCGATCCCCTCCATCCCCGTGGAGGGGAGTACCGACCTATCTCCACCCTCTGAGGGGCCCCTAGTCTCCTCGGCCCCCTCTCGCCTGGTAGGTGGGGGAGCCAGCCCTGAAGGGTCGTCCCCATCTTGCCCCCGAGAGGGGAGCGCCGCCGAGCATGAATCACCCCCAGCGGGGGTAGGATGGCCGGCCTTCTTGGCCCGTTTCTTGGCCTTCGCGGCTTCCCGCAATCTCCCTTCCAGGGGGTCCTTGCGCTTCGCTCCGCCTGACCGCGAAGATCCTTCGGAGGCCGCCCCCTTGCCCTTGTCCCGGGCTTGGGACCGACCCGCGAGAGCAACAGGTTCATCGGCCGCCGAATCATCCCCAAGATCGACGACCTCGGTGACCTCTTCCAAGGGCTCCCGCCGAATGTCTATAATGAAAAAGAGGATTCGGTTAGGAAACGAAAAGTCGACCCTCCGACCCCGCAGCAGAATCCGAAGAATGGCACCTGATGGCCTGAGCTGTGTAAGCAGATACCGCTCCACGTTCTCCAGCGTCACCAGCTCCTCAGTCGACCGGCGATTTTGTCAACAAGCGAGTGGCGTACTCCTCCACATCGGCGAGGAACTCCTCCTGCCGCGGGGGGAGATTCAGATGGAAGTTGGGCATAACCTGGCACCTCCAGGACTCGTCCACCGCTTCCGCGTTCACCCAGAAAAATTGCCTCTTCCACCCTTTGTGCGAAGAACCCTTCGCCGCCAGCGGAATACAACTTCGATTCCTGTGCGCCTGGGTAAAATAGAAGCCTTTCCCCGCCGACGGATGTGCCTTCAGCTCGAAGAAATAATGAAAGAGATCCAGCGACGGGGGAACCCCCTGCAGGCGGCAGAGGATCCAAAAGGCAGAAAGCAGGAGATACGAGTTGGCCACCAGCTGAACAGGCGCCAACACGAAAAAATTGAGGAGCTTCAAGATGAAAGGCTCGAAGGGGAGGCAGAATCCGCTCTTCCACGCCAGGAGAAAAGTACAAATATGGCCCGTGCGGCTGTCCAAGCTCGTCTCATACGGGGCAGCTGCTACGAAGCTATACCGAAGAGGCAGGCGAAACCGATGCTCCAGTTTCTTCACGTCAGCCTCCCCCAACTCGCTGCGATTGGGGACGGGCTCCCGTCTCACCTGCTCGATTTTCGAGCGCAGACCCGCCATCGTGCTGGAAGAAGAACCTTCGCTAGAGCCCGAAGACTTCGGAGGAGGAGGAAGCCGCCGGATCGCCTCCGCGGTTACGCGCGCCAACTCCTCAAATGCCGCCGCAAGGGCTTGCTCCCCCGTTGTATCTTCACGGCGCATCAAGGAGCCCCAGAAGCAGGGAAATGGAGGAAAGGCCGATAACCCTAAAAAAACTGGGAGGAACGAGCAGCGCCCTACGCCTATAAACCCTCGCGGGAGGCGGCGCGCCGTTTCAACCTCTGAGAAAAAGGGGGCCCCTTCATTTCAAAATCCGTCAGGATCATTATGACTATGGGCCCAGGCGACCACTACACGTGGCATCATCACGCCAACAGGATTCCACCCACCCGAGCCACGCTGGTCTAAAGCCTCAAAAGAACTACTCAACCGAGCCTCCTTGGCTCGGGAATAGGAGGGGGACAAGTGGAGAGGGGGATTCCTGCAGCCCACTCAAAGAGCAGACCCAACTAGGCCCAACAAGGCCCAACGAGGCAAGCTCGCCCAAGTGACAGCCCACAGGGCCCACTCAGAAAAGCCCAATAAAACAATGCTCGAGGAAACGACTCTCCTAGGCGGCCCCAAGGCTCGGAGAGCCCGAGCCTCGGTCAGGTCACAGGAAGACCCGCGCACGAGCTACCCCTCCGCCCGAAGGGGGGAAGGGCTAGACTGTCTATCCGACCCATCTCTTCACCGAGCTAGGCCTCTCACCCGATAGGGCCGGCCCCCTTAAGCTCGGTACGACCGATGAAATGTTCATCATTGCAGCCGTTAGAGTCCACAGCGGGCCAAGCACTGAGAAGTCCAGGAACTCTGGTTTCCCCGCGAGGATAACGCCCCCATGATGAGGCCATCAAAGCCCACGACGAGGACGTAACCTCCACCAGAGACCTCTCAGCTTGCAGGACTCCAGAAGGCGGCGCACTATAAAAACCTGGGATACCCTCCGGCGAAAGGCAAGTTAAGAATGTTATGATTCCACCCCCAAACTCCTGAGCAAGGACCACATCACCCCATCGGTGGAGTGGGATCTCGCGCCCTCATCTCCCCCTCCCTATCGCTGCTCCCACCATTGCTCTACTGGCCTGAGCGTCGGAGGATTTTGCCCCAGGGAATCCCCCTGGGCCCTCTGACCCATTTTCCTGTCTTTAATTTTTGTGAGGCCATCCCATATTTTTCAAAAATCGATCTCAGAGATAGCTACAATGTTGTCCACCTATTCCCAGATCCGACCACCCTCCAGTAAACAAATCATAACAACTCACAGTCACCTCCAATCGTCCACAAAAAATATCCCCATTCTCCTTGTTCAAAATCCCACAAGTGTGATGAAGAGCTCAGGAGCTGAATCTGCCATCTTCCTCGCGGTCAAAGGCAGTCTTCAGACAACTCACCTGTAGATCTGAGGTTTCGGTTACTGTACAACAGGGACTTGTCAATTCAATAAAGTTCTGATCCGACCAGACCCAGCAGATCTCTCTGGGTCTAGATTGAAGCATTTGAAGAGAGCTTTCCAACGATAGCTCATGCGTCCCGATCCGACGTCGGGATTGATCGCAGCGGTCGTTTTCGTCGGAGCGCGCGCCGAAAAATAGCAATCAAAATCCGTGGGAAGTTAGTTCAAGAATTGGGAGTCGGGGCCGATCGACCTCCGATCGGTGTTCCCGGCCGACCGCCATTCGTGGAGGCGCGCCACCAGGGGTCCCCATCACAGTGGGTCTCACCCCCGCAGATCCGGAGGACAGCGCCGTCCGTGTGCCCCACGGGCCCGTAGAAGCCACCGTTGGGAAAGCACGAAAACGAGGAGTTCGGCACCGCCGGGCGACATCAAGATGCTGCCCGTCAACCCGAGTTGCATGATTCCCGGACCCCACATGTGACCTTTTACCTCCCTGCGTGGAGTGGGTCGACTTAGTGTATTGCTGTAATAATTGTTAACCGGGAGTCCGTGATTTGGCCGGGGTTGTCTTCGCCACGTCGGGTGAGTGGAGGTAATGGTCCGAACCTCTTGGCGTTCATTTGCTTAGCTAGTATATGGTCTTTTGCCACTGCCGAGAGTGATAGGTACTAGCCCGTGTGTCCATGTCACCGCTGTGAGTGTGAGAGTGACCCGTCCCGTGACTCGATCCGAGTCCGGAAGTGAGTCGACTACCCGTGAACTCTGCCGGTTCTTCAACCGGGCACGATCCGCGTTTCCCTCGCTTGGGACGACGAGTGAGCTTACATTTCTATTAGCGACGTATAGCCCATAGGAGCTCTCCGTGTCGGGCTTAGTGTCTCTCCCATCATGTGTTGCTGGTCGTGTCCGCATCTAGAGTCCGAGGTCCATACCACGTAGAGTCGGTCCCCGTGTCCGTCCCGCATCAATTTGTCTCGAGGGATGAACCATACCTTCTACACATGACTGTTGTCACACCAATCACAATGAATGAAGGTGACCATTTACACCTTCAAGGATATCAAACATGGGGCCGTGTCATGAGGGAACCCGTCTCAAGTGGTCATAGTTTCTTTGATCCCTTCGACCCCTTCCCTAGTGAACCCCTTGACCCACCACATCTACTGCACTTCTTCGAGGGAGTTCACTATCACACCCCTTCCCCATGGGCGAGGCCATCTACACCCATCAAGCCCGTTCACTGGCGAGATATACATACATATAGGGTGATGAGAAAGGTGCATTCAACTCTCCTGGCACACCCAAACCTCCCAAACCTCCCCCGTCCAATAGGAAGTCCTTGCATGCAAGGTGCATTTTTGGATGTCTAGGAGTCCATGATTCTACCAACATTTGGTTGCGTCTTGTGTATGCATGGCACACATTTGGATATCCTGGTCCACCATTGCATATGTATGGGTCGGTCCAATAGTAGGTTTGTTAAGGGTCAGGTGTGAGTCCATGTTTTCTTTATTTGTCCAGTTTGTCAAGAGTCTATACATACATGTGTCGAGCATATTAGGAGTCGCATAGTCGGTCTCATGTCAGCTCACGATGTCAGTCCCTTTCGAGTGTGACGCAAGTCGGGTCTACAACGTACGTTGTAGACTTGTCGGAATTTGGGATCGGCTCTACCATTCTATGTCTCGGATCAAGTCACATGCAGGAACCCAACGGTGATTCCTAGTGAGTCTTTGATCCGTCTCCTCCCTTTGAGAGTGACCCCACCCCAGAGTGTCCACCACTAGCCTCATTCCCGTAGCAGTATGTGCATATCGAATATATACGGGATGAGCAGGTGACGATTACTTGGAGTGGAGCGTACTCTACGCTACCTGGTACAGTGACAAATCCGCAGGCGCCACACGAGTAGCCGCACCACTTACTCGACGGGGTCGAGTTCTTCCCACTCGGGGAGAATTGATGGGAATCAACACTGGGCACTAACATTTTATTTTTACATTTGTATCCTTTTATTTACATTTATATCCTTGGGTTAATTGGTTTGCAATTGTATGGCAATTATAAGCCAATATGTTAGTCCTTAGGAATCTTTGGGTTTCTTTGGAAAAAGCAAATAGGTCCAATAGGGTCCCCCACCCTCTTACCCATTGGTCCACCTAGGATCATGGGCCCTATGGACTGGTCTTTGGTCCATGGGAGGACTTGGACCAAGGAGACAAAAAAAAGAAAAATCAAATTTGTCTCCCCTTTTTTTCAAAGGGGCGCCCCCCCTTTAATGTATTTTATTCATGTTGTATTTTTTTTTATTAATGGTCATTTGACCACATCAGAGATTAATATATTATCCCCCATTTGCCCCTCCCTAACCCTAGATCTAAGGATAGTTTAGGTCGTTTATCCATTTCTATAAAAATTTTGTATTTTGTGAATTCCATAGCAATTAATGAAGAAAAATCCCATTTTTTGCTCAAGAGCCCCAAGGGCTCCCACTCTCCCCTTCATGCAGCTACGATTGTTGCAGATCCAAGGTGTGAAGCCTTGATTATGAGAGTGATTCCCACCTCTACCACCTCCGCTGGAAGTGACTTTCAGCCACCGTCGCTGCCGCCTCCGTTCGTGCCGCTGTCAAGCCGCCACAACAATATGTCCGAGCTGCTGTCCTGAATCACGAAATCTAGAACAGCAACCTGAAGATATGGTTGGTTCTCCCAATCCGTGTAGTTGATGATCTTGAAATTCTGATAGATCATCCCCCTTGTTGTTACCTCCTCCCAGTTTAAATTTCGTGCCAATCTGCCACTGTTTGCTATTTTTTCCAGTATTTTAGTTCCACCCCTGACAGTCTGCCAATCAGCAGATCTCCGGGATAGTGTCTTGTTCTTTAATTTTTCCCGCCCCCTTGACGATCTCCAAAAATTTCCAAAACATTTGAGCACATCCAACACATCCCCCTCTATCTACCATAAAATCCTCAAAATCCAGATCCACCCCTTCCCTGTCGGCCAAAATCCATTTTCAGGCAGGTTTTGTTCTATCCTGACAGTCTGTAATTTCGAGCCAGAAATAACTACAACCCACAGATTTTTTCATTTTTAATCCATTTTCTGGATGGATGTGAAATACTTATATGTTGTAGCCCTTGGAGTCCTCTATCTAACGGTGCTGATCTCGTCTCGATCCGACACCGTATCTGGGCGGAACAATTCTTTTCGCCTGGTCGCGCAAACCTATTCCGTGAATAGGCTAGCAAAGGCAGCATCAAGTTAATTTTTACAAAATTAGTTCAGCGTCGATTCAGCCGCCGCCGAGTTTAGAGATCTTAGAGGGATCTTCCATCGACGTCCCAGATAGCCGCCGTGATCAAAAGGTGACCGGAAGCCACCATCCCACAAGCCGAGCTTGATTGCTGTCCAGTGAGTCAGAATAGTATCGAGTCAGACTAGCAACCCGCCTCGGTCCGAGAGCCCTTCCGGCTTGCTTCCCGTCTACCCGAGACCGCTACTCCTGGGTCCCACTGTAGCACTTTACCTCCCTACGTGGAGTGGGCATAGAAATTCACTTCTTTAATTAATTACATTTACTGTACCTGGAGTTACGATCTTGGCCGAGGTCTTCCCCACGCCTGGAGTGTGGAGGTACACTCTCCACCCTCCTACTTGGCATTTGCTTTATCTCGTATATTTTCATATGCCGCTACTAGAGTGATAGGATAACTAGCTCGTCAAATTTTTATCACTACTGCGAGAGTGAGTGAGTGGAACCCGTCCCGTGCCTCGATCCGAACACATGAAAAAGTCGATACCCGATACTCATTACCAGTTCCTCAACTGCGTAGATCCACGTGTTTCCCTCGCTTAGGGATGTCTGTGAGCTAGAGTCCAGGTTCGCGTCCCGTCCCGCATCAAAGTTGATGATTCAAATGCATGCAAGAAATTGAATGGATTCAAAAATGCAAAGATAAATTCAAACAAAAATGGTTCATTTCATAATCCACATGTGCAGCTAGAAAAGGTCATGCTGAAAATCATGCAGTGCAGAAAAAGATAATTAGATGTTACTAGTGTGGACGGGTTGGTCATGCAGTGCATGAATGTTTTATTTTGAAAAAGGATGACATTAATGCTAAAAGAAAACCCATTGTCCAAAGAAGGTCAAATATGTTCCTAAACAAGAGTCCTTACTGTCACAAGTGTGAGAGGACCGGCCACACAGTCCAGGACTGCTAGTATTTGAGAGGAAATTTCAAGCCCCAAGATGGAAATGGCAGAGCTAATGCCATCCCACAGAAATTCCATGCACATCCCTTGAAGAAGAACTTGAATGCATTCATTCATTGTCATTATTGTGGGAAGTCAAGTCACACAATGAATGATTGTCTTGTTATGAAATATGACGATGTTTATGCTTTAACATCATGGGCAGCACCAATGAAAGGTGCTACTAACTTTTCAGGGCCCAATATATCTTGGGTACCTTTAAACAGAAAATGAGAACTTGTTCTTGCATGTGTGCCTTGGAGCAAGGAAATAAAGGGGGTTCATTAAATAAGCAAGGCACCCTGGTTTGGTATAACCCCAGTCTCTATGTTTATGATCCTTATTTGTAAGATTTTGAAGTTGGATGCATATGTTTTCATGTCTGCATATCTCATGCTGAACAATCGAACTCACTTCAAATCTACTGCAGGAAAGTTCAATGCATGCTTTGTGTTGCGTATGTTTATATGCATGCTTATATTCATTTACATTGAACACATGATGCATTTTCATGCATGACCTTATGGTATATTAAATGGTGTTGGGAGAAGGGCAGATTATGTCTGTCTGGAAACCCACACTAAGCATGAGGTGGTTGTCAAGCCTAAGTTCTCCGCCAGGTACCATAGGTCATTCCTACATTTGAAGCATGCACACTCTTAATGAGATCCTGTTCAGCATACTCCCTTGCATGATTTTCATATTTAGCTTACATATCCAATGTATTCAGTTCCGCTTCCCTTGGGGTCCACCCGCCCCCTAAGGGAGTCATCTTCAGCCACCCTACTGCTGATGGTGATCCCCACCCAGGAGGGCCGCGTGGGTCTAGTGGCGTCGTGTCTCCTTCGTCTGTGGCCGCTCAACTCAACGCGGTTGCCCCCTCCTGGTCCCCTACTACTACTCCCTCCGTCCGACCGTGTGCCCCTGCAGTTGGTGTCGTTTCCTCTCCTACGGGTGTGGAAGCCATTGCTAGCGATGTTTCATCCCAACTCCCTTCCATGACTACTGTACCTATTGCTCCCTACCTCTCCTTCGCTCAAGCTTTGAAGAGGGCCATTAAATCATCAGACCATGGTGCACCCACTCCTCATGTCCCAGCTGCTCCTCGGGATGTGGTTGTTTCCCCGGGTGGCGCGGTGCGTTCCCCACAGCTTGACCCTTCCTCATCTTGTTTTGGGCCGGTATTCCCCTTCCCTTTCCAGGTGGTATCTCTCCCTTCAATGGAACCTTTCTCTCATGTGAAGGATCTTGTTGCTGCCCATGTCAACTTTGTGGGTGACGGTCCCCCGCCCCCAGTGGGCCCCCATGGTGTCATCACGCGCAGTGGCTTGCGGAGGAGCACTTCGGCTAACCTCACTGACCTCCACTGCAAATGACGGGCCCGTAGTTGGTCTGTCTCCTCGAAGCTCCTGATTGGCAGTTGGCTCATTCTTGTGGTCAAGAGGCCGGCTGGTTTGGGGTCTTACTTGTTTCCCTTTTGATGTGTTTCTTGGGCTCATTTCGCCATGCTGTACCGGGCCCTATCGTCTGATAAGATAGAGTGCCCTTCTCTCTATTCTTAGATGTTCCTGGGGTGTGCCTCCCCCTGATTCTCTGGCCCCTATCGCCCTGTTTAGATAGGGTGCGCCCCACTTAGGCTGTTGGCCATCCTCTGTACTCCTCCTTCTGCTCTGTTCAATGCAAAATCCAAAATGTTTGATAAAAAAAAGTAGCATGCATCTATCTACTCTTGCTTGATCAAGTTACACATTCATTGTGTCCAAGTCCAAAATTTCATTTGAAGTGCATGCACACTCTGTTGTTGTTCAAAGAGAAACATATTTGATCCACGCTCACTACATATGTCTCTCTTTGCATGCTCAGACGTAACTTGAAGAATCTGCTTGGAATGCATAGCATCTTCATCATGACTAAATGCATTTAGTTAAGGGGAGCAAGTGTCTCATGCCTTGATTTGCATTTCTCTCATGCACAATTTGCATTTAGTCAGGGGAGCCAGTGCCAATCTGGCATCCTTAGAATGCATGTCATTAAAGATAGAAAACTCAAAAAGTCCTTGCATCCATTTATAGTCAATTTGAGTTGAGAAGGATTTCTAGAAAAGCTCAAGTCGACCTAAGGACTATTCAAGTCGACTCCCCTGCAATTTTCTGAAAGCACTGCCTTCTGTTTTTAGCTCAAGCCGACTTAAAGACCTATTCGACTTCATCTGTTTGCCATTTTAAAATTTTTGAACAACCTTGTCTCTCTGGCTCACTCTCATCATTCCTTACTCCATGTTCTCTTGGATTTGAGATTAAGTGACATGCTTCTGTTCTTTGGATTTCAAACTCCTTGCATTTGCTGAAAAAGGGGTGCTCTCTAGAAAAATTCCGGTTCATATTTCATCCTCAGCCTTAACCTTGAAAATCTGCTTTCAAAATCCAGCACTCTTTGAGGGGGAGCTTCTCTAAGATCTTAGCTTACACTCTTTCAAGAGGAGTCTCTTCCCATTGATGTCAACATTTGGTATCAGACATACATGAAATCTGTCACCCATGCCATTTCTGCAAATGCTGAAACCAGTCTGCTTGAACCCTCTTGAAAAACTATCTTTCTTGTTGAATCTTATTAAAAATACATTGAACTACATTGTGCTTAGAAAAATTCCAATATGTTCATCAATTCATTAATCTAAGCAAATCATATATAGGAATCTTCTTTTATAAGGTTATATGATTGCCCATCAATAAATCTATTGGTTTAACTGTCACGCCCCGAGCTTTTAATACAGTGGAAGGAATATCGGGAACGTGAACAGTCGACAGGGTAAGCCTCTCGCAAGCAAGAAATCAGAGCGTAAGGCAATCACACAAACGTAATTGCACAAGTATATATTTTTTTAAAATTCTAACTTTATTCCATACTAATAACCATAAAGTACATTAGATTCCTGACTTAAACATCCTTACATCATAGACTCCAGAAAATATAAAATTACAATAGGACTCGACTAGACACTTGACAACTAGGTCTTCTCTCGATCCATTTGACCTTCAATCATTCTCGGACCCGCTACTTGTATATTTCGGATCCGATCCACCGGTACTTTCTGGAAAATTGAGAAAGTAGGTATGAGCACACTTGCCCAGTAGGTATCTTCGCATCAACATGAAGGCAGTAATTAAATGATTAATGTCTTAGCTCTAGATCTTAAGGTAAAAATAGGAACGTGATAAACAAGCGATATAAACCAAGATAACCAAGAATATAGAATCATGAAATATTTGAGCAAGTAGACGTGAACAAGTACAGACCATGAACAAGCAAGATTAATCACGTAGAAATAAATTTGGCCTTTTCATGAACAAGACTGTATGAGTAAGAATCTAGAAAGTACTTTACACATCCTTGTAAAGGCTATGTACTAGAAAGTCATTAACAAGCATGTAATTTCCATAACGAGTCTCGTGATTTTTCACTCATTTATAAGAGAAGGTACTCCCTGCGCAATGCGACGCCAGTATCATCATACCCCATGATTTATAGCACGTTTCCGACAATCCGTCGAGAGCACTAGCATGGAGCCCTTGGACACAATCCGTGCCCGATCTTGGATCTTCAAGTTATAAATCCAGCTACTTCCACGAGATATAACAATAATTTCAGCCAATAATTCAATTCCAAATAATAAGTTTCATGACCAAGTAACCAAGGTATAGAACATACCAAAATTGATATGAGATATCAAAGAAGAATTAAAAGAATATTATACCCCAACAGCATTCTGGCAGCATAACAATATTTTCATTAAGTTTCATATCTTAACATTAACTTGTTAAACATATGTTGAGACTCTAGATAATCCTAAGACCATCTAGGAACTCCAGAAAACCAACCCCAAAGGTCAAACCTTGGGTTAGACATGTTCAGAGATAAAGCGGTCGTTTACTAGACCGTTTCATGAAGAAAGCAGTCAGAGTCTAGACCGTTTCATGACTAGAGTCGATGCATGAAAAAGAAGTGTCGACGCAAGAAAACTTTCTGGAGCTTTTCGGTCTAGTCAATGGCCGCTTGGTGCCTTTTAGCGGTCGTCCATATGGCCGCTACGGTCCAGAATACATAAAACATCGGTAAAGTGGTTTCTAGACAATTGGCTTTGATGGTACAACCAGCTCGGCGTCCTAGTGGGAATCCTAGGCTCGCGGAGTCTTACAGAGGCCTTGAAACATAATCCCATAGTTCGACAGCAGGAATATCCGGTGGAGAGGTTCATCAGTCCAAGAAAGTGTGCCTATAAGTGCAAAGTGTAACTAATGGTCACATACTGGAGTATATGCCATGTACTTAAGAAAATGACTCAAGAGATAAGAGTGAAACAGTGAATCATATAGACAAAATACCATATGTACTATGTACACAACATAGAAACTATTTAATTACAGAATTATAATATTTTGGCATGAAATTATATGATAAAAAAATAATGATTGAAATCATGCTCATGTTAAAACATGGTATTTAATAGGAAATCAACACCATTTTTAGTGAAAAATATCATAATTATAGGGTTTTTAATATGCAAAATTCAACTAAGTTCACAGAATCAAATAGCGGTCGTGACATGCCCTCCTTCTTTCTCAAATAGCGGTCATGACATGCCCTCCTTCTTTCTCAATGGAGTTCAAGGGATTTTTGCCAACTTTACCTTTTCCAATAATTTTACCTTTATTGTTGCCCCCAAACGTGACATGCCCTCCTTCTTTGTCAACCAAGAAATAGAATTTTGCCTTATCTCCCGTCATATGCCTTGAGTAGCCGCTATCAAGATACCATCTGTTGTGTACAGCTGCAAGGCACTCTTGCAATTCACATCAAACAAGAGATTTTGGAACCCAAATACACTTGGGTCCCATCACACCGTAGGATTGTGTTAAATAAGACAACATGCTTTTGGGAATCCATATTTGTTGTTTTGGAGGTTTTTGATATGTGGAGTTCAAAGGTTTGAGAGTTTTCTGATTGGGTTGAGGTACCCTTTGGAATGACCGTTTTGAATCAGTTCTGTTGTTAGAAAAGTATGAAGTTTTATTCTTGTTCCCATTCCAATGATTATTATGACTCCAAGAAGCACTGGGGAATCTAGGATGAGAAGTTGTAGAAGAATATTGAACTCTTGAAGGAATGAAGGTTCGTTGCGTAGACCCTCTCACCTGACAGCATTGACTCATCCATCTAACCCTTCTGTCATATGGGTTCTGGTGCATAGGATGCGTTGACGCACTGTAGTGGATGCGTCGACTCACTCTAGTATTTCCGAAAGAATGCCCATCCTGGAAGGGTGTATGCGTTGACACGGTATGGACACTGCGTTGACGCGTCCAATGGTTTGTTCTAGCATTATTTCTGTAGAACCCCTGGGACATGGGATTAGTGGACGCATGGTACCCAGTGCGTTGACGCAACTGCCTTGTACCAGACCTATGACTCCCTAAACTTCTATAAGTCTGATGCTGGGTTGATGAACTAGGGTCTATAGGCTGACCTGAGGGTTTACTTCTGAGCTTATGCACATTCTTATGGTGATTGGCATTTAAGGTAACATTCATTTTCTCTTTGCCCTTTTCTTTTCTGGTTTCATCTATCTGTTTTACTTCTTCTTGATTTTTCTCATGGGACTTCACTGCAGCCATTGGGTTTTGCTCAGATGTGCCCTATTTTCGAACAAAGGTTATTAGCCTTATCCCTATATTCTTCTTTTTAGTTGGATTATATCCAAGTCCTTCTTTTCCAAAATTACTTTTCATTCCATAACAGCTTCTAGGTTATTTTTGCCTTGTGTAAATTTCTCAAGGGAGACTTGTTTATTTGAGTTTTCAACTTCCAGTCTCTTCAAGTTTTGTTGGAGTTCTAGATTTACTCCTAGAATGGCTTCATATTTTTCTTCAGCAATTTTTACATCACTGTCCAATTTTTATATTCTGAGTTTCAGGTCATCATGTACTTTCAGTAAAAATGCATTTTCTCTTTTCATCTCTATTAATTGATCTTTATACAGATCACTTTCAGCAAGAGACTCTCTTAGATGAGTAATTTCAGCTTCTAAGCACATGATTTTCTCATTCAAGGAATTATCTTGACTAGTCAAATGTTTATTCTTCTTTAGTGATTTATTTTCTTTCCTCATATAATCATACTTATCTAGCAATTCATTAAATGCTTCTTCCCAATCACTGCAAGAAAAGTTTTCAAAAGAGGAGGTTACCTCATCCTGATCATCTCCCTTAGCCATAAAGCACAGCTTAACATCACTTTCTTCTTCAGAGGTACTCTCTTCTTCATCTTCATCTTTCTCCTCATCACTCCAAGTACTCATCATAGCTTTTGGCTTCTTGTTCTTCCATTTTGGTTGAACTTTCTTCACATTCTCTGGACACTCAGATTTAATATGACCTTGTTTCCTGCATTTGTAGCAGACAACCTTGTCAGATTTCCTAGAGTTTTCTGATTTGAATTTTGAACTCTTTCTTACCTCTGGTCTTCTATTGTTTCTAAATTTACCTTCCTTCCTTAGAAACTTCCTGAATTTCCTGGTGAGCATTGCTATCTCACCTGAGTCATAATCTGAAGTAGATGACTGACTATCATCTGAACTCTCCTTGCTGCTAGGACCAGCCTTCAAAGCAAGTGGCTTCTTCTTTTTCACATCCTCATCAGTTCTTTTGAAATTTAGCTCATAAGCCATCAGTGATCCAATATGCTCATCAGGGGTAGTGGTAGGACGGTTCCTAGATTCCTCAACAACAGTGGCCTTGGTGTGCCAAATTGGAGTTAGGGATATAAGAATTTTCCTGACCAGTTCATAATAAGTGTAAACCTTTCCCAGACCTTTAAGACCATTCACTAATAGGGTTAGTCTAGCATACATTTCAGATATATTTTCCTCTGGCTTCATTCTAAAAGCTTCATATTCAGAAATTAACATATTAGCTTTTGTCTCTCTTACCTATGACGTACCTTCATAGATGACTTGAAGTCTGTCCCACATTTCTTTGGCACTGGCACATGAGGACACTTGTGAAAACTCCTTAGGATGCATTGAGCATTGCATGATGTTCATAGCTTGCCAATTGACGTTGGACTTCTGAATCTGCTCTTTCACCCACAGTTCTTCATCTCCTTCTAACTGATAGGGTCCCTTGCTCACGACTCTCCAAATCTCATGGTCTTGAGCTCTCAGAAATACCTGCATCCGATTTTTCCAGTAAGCATAGTTAGTGCCATCAAAGAAGGGTGGCCTATTCACTGCATACCCTTCAGGCATGAGCCCCTTGTTTTCCATTCCACTAGATCTCTCTGGGTTGTGAGACCCTTGACAAGAGAGCCAAGCTCTGATACCACGTGTTGGATTAAGTGGATGGTCAAACTAGAGGGGGAGGGGGTGAATAGGTTGAACCTATGAAAATTTTATGCAAGATCACACTCGCTATCAAAAACAGAATGCTAATCAGAAAATTAGTAACTAAATGTGTGCAGATCGAGCCTACTCAAACATCTAACGTCAAGCAGATTATGCAAAAAATGGCAAACCACAAGTGAATATTGATTTTCATGGTGGTTCGGTCTCCCTGTGGAGACCTACGTCCACCCCACACTAAAACCAGTGAGGATCCCTGCTGAGCCTTACAGCTTAGCTACACCGAGGAATAAACTCCTCAACACCGCTGAACACTACAGCTTGGCTAGACAGAGGAACAAATCCTCTCAACCGCTGACAAACAGCTTGCAAGCAAACACACCCAAATAAATACCCTTGATCCAAGCACAATCCGCTGGATCGAATACCCTCCCTCTACTCAAACTAGTACGGGGGAGAAATACAATAACAGAGTTCAAACTGAAAACAAAAGCAATAAACGAAATCACTCAGAGATGGAAGAACAACTCCAGATCTGTGATGCTGCTGGATCTCAAGCTCGAACTCAGAAGTCTGGAGGAAGATGTTTCAACGATCAGCTGGCCTTCTCCTTTTGAAGGGTAGATGAACTCGCACTGATTCACTGCCCCTGGATCTCCTCTGATTGTCAGTGGATGCAGCACGGTACCAGCAGGAAGACAATGGACTCCACGATCCTTCTCAAGGGCTTCACTCGCTCAAGTTCGACTACCACTTCTCCAAATCTTATTCTCTATTCTTCTGCTCTTTCGAAGTATGTTCCGTCTTTGCACTTCTGCTCCTTCGAAGTATGATCACTCTCTCCACACCTTCTTTCTAAGGGAGAAGCTTCCTATTTATTGAACGGAGGACAACTAGGGCGTGTGGTTTCCATGATTCCCGCTCAAAATGCCTTAGCCCACGTGGCGGTATCCCAGCACAATAGTTCCACGTGTCATATTCATCCAGTGGGCCCCAACCAGATTTTCTTGTTAGCCCAATGATTGCTCTCATCAGAGCCTTCTGGAATCGCGAGGGAAAATGAGATCGTAAGCACTTTTGGCTGATGTGGCCTTTGACGTCACGTACGACTGGGGTCCACCCAACTAATCTCATGAAAGGATTCAGATGGCGTCAACCCATGGTGACCAAGGGGTTGACGTTGCCTTGAACTACCCACAAGGCTTCAAGTTCACAGGTGGATGAGTTGACGCATTGGGTTACTGCGTCAACCCACTAAGCTTATCTAGAGCCAATTTCATCTCAGAGTGAACTGCTGCGTCGACGCTATCATGCAGTAGCGTCGACGCACTGGGGTATTCCAGTGAACCATAATTCTGCCTTTTGAACTGCTGCATCGACGCTGCTCTACTGTGGCGTTGATGAAGTGAAGTAGATATGTGAGTGCCTCTGCTTCTTAAGCTGATGCGTCGACGCTGCAATAGTGTGGTGTTGACGCTGTAAAGCAGGCTAGTAAGATCTTGGGCCTCAACAACAGATGCGTGGATGCCTTGAACTCCCCGCGTAGACCCTGTTCCTTTCTTGCATCAAAAATGAACCAAATGCATGCGTTACTGAATCAAGATTTAATTCAACATTTTACATTTAATTCAACATACACATCTCATGGTTGCCATCATCAAAACCAGGGGCACAACATGCCCCTCTACTTATAGGACCTAATTTGTGGCCTAATACCCCTAGGATTGAGATAGGATAACTCTAGAACGGGTTATGATAGGGTTTGGCCCTGATTGGGACTCTTTCCCCTCGGGTTGGGACTCTCCAAGAGAGTCCCATTCGAAGCTATCAGAGTTTCTACCTAAGCAGTCTATCGAGAGACCGCGGATGTGTGGAAGCGGTCTACCATGGACCGTTTACGTTCCTTCCCCACACTTCACCTTTTGGCGCATTAGGCGGTCCGTGTAAGGTCGTCTGTCAATGCCAACGATCAAGAAAAGATCATATTTTAGGATTCACGGTCTATTGGGGACCGTCTACGTCCTTCTTTAGAGCTTTGGCCGAACAAGCACCCGCGGTCCACTATGGGACCATTTGACTCCTGGAGCGGTCATCTTGATGACCGT
The DNA here is from genome assembly GCA_022559845.1 of Amorphophallus konjac. Classification (NCBI taxonomy): domain Eukaryota; kingdom Viridiplantae; phylum Streptophyta; class Magnoliopsida; order Alismatales; family Araceae; genus Amorphophallus; species Amorphophallus konjac. The sequence goes on from CM040122.1 coordinate 213,267,834, forward strand.
TTATCTACCTGATGCCTCAATTTGTGTCCTTCTTGCACCAAGTCCACTCAGAATATGTCGTCCCTCTCTCTCACTCTCTCGTGTCAGGTTATGATGCATTGTTAGTCAGTTAGCATCAAGCACATGCATTCATTCACACATTCATTCACAAAATCAAACCAAAAACATGTCATATCATTATCATGCCATACTATCCACATGTACACAAATCATATCTAAGTACATCAGGCCAGTCCCTATCGCTGGCCACCACTCTCACCCGAGCCCTCATGCCTCTTCGATGGTGGGGGCATCGCTGAGCTCGCCTCCTCTCGGGATCATCGGCGTCGCTCCTCCTCCTCATTCCTCCGGTGACCGGAGGAGCCCGTGAAGTTACTCCTGTAGGAGTCGTGCGTACCATGTGTGCCGTTCGGAGCTCCGCTGGGCTCGGATCTCCGGCTCATCCCCTCCACGATACCCTCCAGCTTCGTCGCCTGAAGCCGGGCTCGCTCCGCCTCAGCTGGGAAGCACTCCACCTCAGCTCGGTAGCGCTCTGTCTCTATAGCCCTAGCCCAGGCTCAATCTAGCTCCGCACGAAGGAGCGCCACCTCGATTGCATCCAACAGACGACTCTTCTCCATCTCCTCCCAGAGATGAGCAACCTCATCGCGCGTCGCTACACGGCTCTACTCCATCTTCTCTCTGAGCCGAGTCAGCTCGGTCATCTGCATATGCACACATCATGGTTAGCTAATTACATTTCATAAACAGAATCAACTGGGAAAGCGTAGTGCACTTACCCTCTCAGCGAGTGCCGCCTCGGCCTCCTCGGCCCGTGTCACCATCCTCGTGAACCCCGCATCCCGCTCGGCACGGTCCACGGACGGCTGGGAGGAAGACAAAGGTGCATCAGCTCCCTGACGATGGATCCCCTCGGCTCGTTGCATTTAGGACTCCAGGTCAGTCATAAGCATTTGCATAATAAATTCTAAGGTTCAGGGACAGTCACTAGGAGGTCCAGCGCCTATCAAAGCTCATCTCGTTGCTGGACGGTGGAGTGTAGAAGGCCCTGAAGCTCGGCAATCCGCCCCTAGGGGTCGAGCTGCATATAGAAGTCTAGTGTTAGTGCATCATATTCATAAAGCATAATAGAGAGCATGGGGTTAGAGTCGTATCGGTCGTCGAGAGCCACAGAAGACCTGGTCTCCGTAGCGCCTGGCGTACGCTATCAGGTACGCCTCGTCGCTCTCAGGGAGGGCAAGTACCACTCATCCGAGCCACGTCCAATCGCGGATCTGCTCCGCTGCTCTGCTAGTCTAGTCGATCTCAACCGCTAGTCCTTGCGCGTGTCGATCGACTCGCTCCTCTGGCTTCTCGGGAGTCGGGAACTCGACATCTGCCTGGTGGACCTCGAGGGTCCTCATCACTAGCCGGTAGTAGAGGGGCTCCACCACATTCATGTAGTGGAGCCAGATGTCACGCCCGGCGTAGGCCAGGGCAGCCACCACCCAGGGCTTGCCCTCGTGCCCCTCTCCCTGGTAGGGGGTCCATCGGACCTATCAAAAGAGCAATTGCATTAGCATATAGGCACATAGGCATATAGTTGCATTCACAAAGCTTAAGTACAAATTTTACCGAAGCGTAGGGTAGGGTGTCCAGGTCATCTTGAATCACCGAAACCTAGCGACGTAGAGATCCGACCTCCCGTGGAGCTATACACCGTCTCGCGATCGACAACCAGTCCCGATGGGTCTCCTCTCCTCTCCCCAACCCGGGAGGTACACATAGGCCCACACCTGCATTGCATTGTATTAATTGTTAGCACATAAGCATTAAGAATTCATATAGCAATTGCATAATCATTTTCAGAATCAAGTCGTACCTGGAGTAGCCGTGAGAACCCGCCGAGCATCATGCGTCGGCTCGTCAAGCTGAGGGTGTTGAAGAGGAAGGCGAGGACGGTCGCTCCCCACGTGTACTCCCCGACGTGGTCCACGTCCTCGAGCAGTGGCAGCAAGTGGCAGCTGACCACCTCTCCCCGAGTGGCGAAGAGAAGCCTCCCAAAGAATAGTATCAGGAAGCGCTTCAGCACCCTGTCCACCTCCGGTCCCGTGGCGGCTGCCACTCTCGATCGTGCTCGGTCAACGAGCCGTGTCGGGTGCGGCTCAAGCAGCTCTCCTGTGGCAATCCCCGCTCCCCTCAAGCCAAGGCTGTCCTATAGCTTCACCTGCTGCAGTGTAGTCGACTGCCGCTCTGGTCGCAGCAGCTCCAGGCCAAGCAACCTCTAGGCCAGCTCCTGATAGTCCACTAGGGTCCTCCAACTCACCGACGCTCCATGCACCCACAGGCCGGTGATGCGCGCAACGTCCTCCAGCGTCGGGACCATGTGGCACCACGGGAAGAGGAACGTCCGACTCACCGGATCCCACTGGTCGTGTAGGGCATACATGAGCGCGGTGTCGAGTCTGGTCACCTCTACGCTCAGGAACTCCCCGAAGCCCATCACCCCCAGGCGCTCACACTGGATGTCCAGTAGTGCAAGGTACACTGCTCAGACCTGGAGCGAGGAGATCCGAGTCCTGCGCTTTCCCTGCATACATTTAAACAAATTGCATTAGTCATACACATCATGATAAACCATGCATAAAAATAAAAGTAAAAATGAACAAAAAGAAAAAAAGAAAAAGAAAAAGAAAAAATGCACTTTATCAAGATCACGGTCCCAATTGGGCCGTTTATATCACCAAGACGGTGGGTTTTTGGCCATTTTTCATTTCTAGGAATGGCCCCTTCACTGAACTAAGGTCCACGGTCTCCCACTAACCGTTCACTTATCTAGACGGACCACTTTGGACCGTTCAATTCTTCTAGTGCCTGTCCTGGTCGCGACAGGTCTCTGGCCGCTTATGTTACCAATGGTCCCCATATGACCATTTTATATCCCTTCAATCCCTCGTTGATCTGGGTCCGAGCGGTCGAACCTGTGACCATTTGCTCACGGGGTGGCCTATTGAAGACCACTTGGGTTCTCAACGTTCCAGCGTTGGAACGGTCTGAAAAGGACCATCTATGTCCTCATCGGTCTTATTTTAGACCGATTTACCCTGACTGTTGGGTTCCATCGGAGCGGCCACTCATGGACAATCCTAGGCCCCGACGATTCTATGTGAACCGTGTGGTTCAGTTAGGCGATCATTGTAAGACCGCGTTTAGATCACCGTGCCCAACGACGTTCAAACCCGTCCCCACCGATGGTGGTGGCCGGGGTGGCTTCCCAACTGATCCTACAGGGGTTGTATGCCCCTTCCAACCCTCCTAGCCTAAGATGCATTCGCTAAAAATCATCAATGAGTGGGTTTTGGCCGTGGCCTACCTCGGAGGGGCGTGGCTCCTTGGCCGACGTCCGGGTCACCGTCGTGGCCGCATCCGCCGGTGGAACAACCTCCACCGCGTCAATGGCCGCGGGAGGGGCTTCTCCCTCCACCTCCGCCGGATGTGGTGCCGCCTCCATGGGTTCTGCCGGTGGCGGCGGCGGCAATGAAGCATCACCTCCGGTCATCCTCCGATGAGCTTGGCGACGTAAGAATTGTTTCTTGAACCGCATAGACGGTGGGAAGGCTAGGGTATGGAGAGTGTGGGAGTGGGAAAGGAAGAAGGGAAGGCTTCGGTGGTGAGAGTGGATAACGTGGGGGCGGTGGTCTCCGTCAGTTACGAGAGAGAGGGAATGAGGGGGTGAGGAGTAAGACGATGAGGGGTCGGTTTATTTTTTTTGAAACCGATGATTCAATCGCAGTCTAGCGATAGACCGTTTATATGTTGGGCGGTCTCCCAGACAGTCGTTTATTCGGTACGATTGCGATTCAAATTCTCATGGCTTAGGCGGTTCTCTATGGACCGTGTATAGATCCTAGCGGTCTGAACTAGATCGTGTATATGCTGAAGTTTTGAATGGCCCTCTTAGGCTTTGTTTTCGATGCACTATGTGTTTAAATTGATAGATTCTTGGCTCAATTGAATTATTTCATGATATATATCATTGCAAACTCTATTCATGGCTTCTTTTGTAGCATCACTCCACTTCTACTACCGACAGGTAAGTCAGGTAAGTATTTCGATCCATGTATCCCTTAATGCATTACTATATGGTAACTATACTATATTGTCTCGAGAATCGACTGGTCATTCACATGTTCCAGGATCTGATGTTCCCCTTTAATGAAAAATGATGATGATCTAGGTTCATGTGTTTAATTATCGGATAGGCTGTTAGGTTGGGAAAATTAGGGGTTGATGGTTCTGTCTTGCACACCGTGGTTGCAGATAGTGTCCTAACCCTAATTGTTCCAGTCTAGCAATATTATTCTCAATTATTTTCTATTTTATGATTTCTTTGCATTCATTTTAATGATTTCTTTTATTTTTAGCCCAGCATGCATCATGTGCATCTTTTTGAACATTTACGACCCATAGTGTATCTGAAGTATCTCGTTAGTGATGGATGATTGTGTGTTCATGGTTTTGTGTAAGAGAAACTATTTCACTCAGAGTTGGAAGGTTTTCTCTGGTCTGTTCACCTGCTTTGGTTAACTAAGAGTCTCAGTCTGGAGTTTTAGTTTACCCTTTTACTTTACTGTGTATTCTGATCTCCTCATTGGTCTGAGGGATTGTGTCCCCCATGAGGTTGATCATGTGTTTTCCTTTTCTTTTAGTTAGTTTCTCCAGACTGGTGTCGTTCTGGTCCGATCGTTCCTTGTGTTTGGTTCGGAGTTTTCCGGAAGATTCCTACTGCTCATTGGCATGGAAACATGTGTCTTTTACCTTAACGCCCGCTTTTCAGTCCGCTCCGCTTCATTTTCACTTCATCTCCATGTTCCATTTTACTTTCGCTTCACCTCCGCTCGCTCCCCTGCAAAGAGGACGTTAAGGAGGGGTATCTGTTGACACACGTTTTGTTGCCTATGAGTTGAGTCATTCTTCTTACTGCTATTTTTAATGCCTCAAGTTATCCATTACTCATTGGGCCATTTTTTTTGGCACGTATTTGGGCTTATTTTACGGATACCCCCTCCCTGGCTAGGTTTGCTCTCGAATTTGGGCTTAATGGGCCTTGATTTCATTTGGTCTTTTGGGGTAAATGGGCTTATTTATCCCATTTTGGTAATTTCTACCGCCCAGCATATAGGTGGTCTAACAATAGACGGTTTAATATTTTAGGCGGTTTCCTTGAGACCGTTTTACATCACTCAGATCTATCTCTGGATTTATTGGCTATTTTTTGATTTTCCATCGACACCAACATGGACGGTCTTACATTAGACCGCTTGTACTAGTCGGGCGGTCCATCGATAGACCGTGTAGTTTCTAGAGTCCTAAACGGGATAATTTTTTAGATAATTATCTATTTATCTTAGTTTGTTGATTTATCACCGACACTTTGTGCACGGTCTGGCAATAGGCCGTGTGGCTTTTGGAGTGGTCTAGCGATGGGCCGTCTTTATCTTGAGAGTCGTACGCTGAATACTTCGGCCAGTTCTCTGGGATAATTGGCTTATTTATCCTATTTTCTATTTATCACCGATAGTCATAGGCAATCTAGCAATGGACCGTTTATTGGCGTGGGCGGCCTATCGAGAGACCACTTATATGTCTGAAATCTTGGCCTTAACAGTTTTTTCTCTCTCCACCCGTGATTAAACCTCTCACTTGCTCCGCCATTTTCTCTGTGGATTCTCAACCAAATGAGACCCCGTTTGATCCTGGCGGGAGATGGAAGTATTATCTACGAATTATCTTTAATAATCCTGGCCTAATTCCCACTGGAAAACCCTAATTCGGGGCTGGACTTTCTGGGATCTATAAATAGAACCCTTAGTCCAAGCTTGAAAAGGGAGAGATCCAGCGTCTACATCGAAGTGCTTCCGAGTTTTTGAACAAACCGTAGCCAGGGAGGGAGTATCTCTACGTCCATTTGAGCCTGCGGTTCTAGGAATAGTGATTTATTTGGTGTTTTGGTCTAAGTGTCTAGTCACTCTTCCATCTATTGCATGCTCATTTTCCTTCCATTTTCATCCACGTTTTTCCCTGTCATCTCCATTCTAATAACCCTCCTATTATTTTCTACGCCTTATAGGGGTTAAAAACCCAACCCCCAGGTATCCCTCTTCCATTTGTGATGTTAATCTTTCATCTCTTTCTATAGTTATTGCACATTCCAGGGCTAATTTGGGTTGCATTGTCTTGTTATTTGCTTTGTTTTACTGGTCAACAGAAGCTAAGCACGAGGCCCATCCCCTCTAGCCGGCCGGAAGGGGTGGAGGAAGACGTTCCACTTCTTGGGGTCTGGACGGTGTACGCGGTCTGCATTCACCCGCTTGAAGACATGAGCGGTCTCCAAAGGACCTTTCATCTTTATTCGGCGGCTTGTCACAGACCGTGAAAGTACCAGCCCGTTCTTTGTCTCGCGTTCCTCTACCGTGCTATCAGCGGCCTATTGATCGACCGTGTACCTTCTCGGGCCGTCCTCTATAGGTTGTGTTCGTCCTGACAGCGCTGTACATTGGCGAGTGCCTCATCCTCTCCCCTTTCCAAGGTACGTAGTGCTATTACTTTGCATTTCGTGTCTTGGTGGAGATCACCTTCTTTTTTGTGTGCTAATCTCTCATACACACACCTCTCTTTGTTTTCTCAATCCCCTTTAGCATTTGTTTCACACATTTTGTCCAAAGAGAAAGAAAGAAAAAACTTGTCTACACGTGCCAGCTTCCACCGAAGTCTATAACACATGTTCTTAGCATATCTTGTACCACTTGATTGGTTCTTTCAATTTGTCCATCAGTTTGCGGATGAAACGCAGTGCTAAAATTCAATCGGGTCCCCAATGAATGTTGCAGACCCTTCCATGATTGTGAAGTAAATCGAGGATCTCGATCGGAAATAATAGTGACAAGGACACCATGTAACTTAACAATCTCCTTCATGTATAAGGCAGCCAAGATATCTACAGACCATCGGCTTTTAATAGGTAGAAAATGAGCTGATTTTGTTAAACGGTCTATGATCACCCATATTCCATCATGTCCACCTCTTGATTTAGGCAGTCCCATGATAAAGTCCATCCCTATGCTATCCCATTTCCATTCCGGAATTTCTAAGGGATGTAGTTTTCCAAAAGGCCTTTGATGTTCCGCCTTAATCTGTTGACAAGTGAGGCAACGAGACACATACTCTGCTACTTCCCTTTTCATATTGGGCCACCAATAATTCCTTTTGAGGTCTTGATACATCTTGGTAGCACCAGGGTGAATGGCGTACTTAGATTTATGAGCTTCTTCTAGGATCAATTTCTTAGTATCAACATGATCCGGCATACAAACTCGTCCCTTGAATAACAATCTTCCATCATTTGTAATAGAGAAATCTGATCGTTGCTCCATATTAGTTTTGATCTCCAATAACACTGGGTCATTATCTTGGAGTTTGACTAGATCTTCTATTAATGTGGGTTGTGTCCGGATATTGGCTATAAAGCAATCCTCTTTCCTCTTCATATTAATATTTAAATTCAACTGAGCAAATTTAGAAATAAGATTAGTCATACCCTTCATGAGACTTGATAGCTTTCCCATCAATTTTCTGCTGAGCGCATCGGCAACAGCGTTCGCCTTGCCAGTATGATATTGTATAGCAAAATCAAACTCCTTAAGGTACTCTAACCATCGTCTCTATCTCATATTTAGCTCTTTCTAAGAAAATAGATATTTCAAGCTCTTATTGTCTGAATAGACCGTGAATTTCTCTCCATAAAGGTAGTGATGCCAAATCTTCAAGGAAAATATGACCGCAGCCAATTCCAGATCATGAACATGATAATTTTTCTCATGTTACTTCAACTGTCTTGAAGCATAGCAAATCACTTTGTCATTTTACATGAGTACACACCCTAGGCCAATGCCGAATGCATCTGTATAAACTTCAAAATCGTCACCTTCTACGGGCATTGCCAGTGTAGGTGCCGTGGTGAGATGCTCTTTAAGGGCTAAGAAATTTTTTTCATATTCCTTTGTCCACTCGAAAGGATTCTCCTTCCTAGTGAGTTTTGTTAAAGGAGCGGCGATTTTGGAGAAATCCTTGATAAATCACCTATAATAACCAGGCAGGCCAATAAAACTTCGAACTTCAGATACGGTGTTCGGTCGATCGGCTCCAGTTCTTAACTGCTTCAACTTTAGAAGGATCTACTGCAATACCTTCTTTAGAAATAATATGACCAAGGAAAGGGACTTCCTTAAGCCAAAATTCACATTTGTTTAACTTAGCATAAAGTTGGTGTTCCCGCAAGGTTTACAAGGCAACCCTTAGATGTACCTCATGTTCCTCCTTTGTTTTTGAATAGATGAGAATATCATCAATGAATACGACTACAAATTGGTCAAGATAAGGCCGGAACACATTATTCATTAATTGCATGAATGCAGTAGGTGCATTAGTTAAATCGAATAGCATAACCACAAATTCATAATGTTTGTATCGGCTTCAGAAAGTAGTCTTGTGAATGTCTTCATCCTTGATCCTCAGTTGATGATAACATGACCTGAGGTCGATCTTGGAGAAGTACTCCGCGCCAGAAAGTTGGTCAAACAGCTCATCAATACGCATCGGTGGATATTTATTTTTTATGGTGAGTTGATTCAACTGCCGGTAGTCAATGCATAATCTGAGGGAACCGTCCTTCTTCTTGACAAATAAGACTGGTGCACCCCAAGGGGATATGCTAGGTCGAATGAAGCCTTTTTCTTGCAGCTCCTGAAGTTGCTTCTTTAGTTCCTTCAATTCCATGGGGGACATCCTGTAAGGATCTATTGACACTGGTGCTACTCTAGGTGTGAGTTCAATGGTGATGTTAACCTCCCTTTCGGGCGGTAAGCTAGGTAACTCGGAAGGGAAAATATCAAGAAATTCCTTAACTACGGGGATTTCTTCTATCTAAATTTTCTTAGACTCGGTCACTACTACGGAGGCAAGAAAAGCTTCACATCCTTACAAAATGAGTTTTCAAGCATGAAGAGAAGAAATAAGAGAGGGATGCTTCCGGTATTTGATGCCAAGAAAGGAAAATTGTGGGAGACCTGGTTTTCGAAAGGAAATTACCCTAATGCGACAATTTATATAGGCGTCATGATCTACAAGCCAATCAACTCCTAATATGGCATCGTAGCCTTTCATATCAAGGCATACGAGATTAGCGGGAAGATTATGCTCTTCTACAGTAACTTCACTATTGAGGAAATAGGTTTTCAATTCCGTTCCCGACCCTAAAGGAGTGACTATGGCTAAATCCGATGGTAAGGGAACAGGTGAAATAGGCAATGTTTTTGCAAAGGAACTAGCAATAATGGAATGAGTAGCACTTGTATCAAATAACACTAAAGCAGGATGGGAATGAATATGGATTGTACCGTCAATGAGGTCCCCTTCTTTGGTTGGTTCATCCTCCAATATGGCATTCAATCTAGCTTGCCGCTTTCATCCACCATTGCTCCTTCTGGATGATTGCTCTTTCATCAGAGGATAGTCAGGCATGCGGTGCTCCCGACTTCCACATCTTAGCCATGCGTCCAATCGCTTCCAACATTCTTCGGCCGCATGACCGAATTTATCACAGAACGAGTAAGCCGTCATGACTTGCTTATCTTCTTCCTTAGCCTTCTTGTTCCTACGATCATCCTTGCCATCCCCATTCTGGGATCTCTTCTTGCTATCCCGAGAGTTATAGGTTATGATGAACTTTTCTTGCTTCTTACCTTGCCGATCAGACTTTCGGCTAGGCTCCTCCACTTTGACCTTGAGTTTATCGATCTTCTCCAAGGTCCGTTCACATAAATGTGCCTGTTGGACCTTATCTGCGTAGGTCAAAATATTTTGTGGGCCAAGTTGCTGGATGAAAATGGGCCGCAACCCGTCCATAAAGTGATTTGCTTTAAGAAGGTCTATGCTCACTAGATGTTGAGCATAAGGTGCTAGGCGAGAGAATTGTAGCTTATATTCCGTCACTATCATCATGCCATGACGTAGTGACGCGAATTCAGCCGCCTTCCTTTCCTTGACATGTTCGGAGAAGTATTTGGCTTGAAAGAGAGTCAGAAATCCATTCCATGTGTGTGGTGCGTAGGCAGGCGGTGTCGGAATAGACTTCCACCATGTACGTGCATCTTTGTTTAACTGGAACGTAGCAAGATGAACCTTCTCTTGGTAGGCACATTGCATGACCTCGAATATACGGCTCACTTCGTCAATCCAGTTTTCTGCTTCATCGGGGTTAGAAGAACCCGAAAACCGCAAAGGGTTTAAACTCCGAAAATTGTAGTGCAGATCACTAGCTCCTACCCTAGCGCCAACTTGAGCCATATTTTGTAAGGCCTGAGTGAGACCCGCAACAGTTTGTTGCATTCCACCCCAATCAACATGGTGAGCCATTGTAAGAGTAAAGTACCTGAGAAGAGTAATGGATTTGTTAATCTTAATAGAATTTATAGGTTAATCCTAAAGACAAATTCTAATTACTAGCTCAACCTAGGTTCTACCAAATTTCTCTCATGTGTTGGGGATTTCCTTCTTTATTTCATAGGCATGGGTCCTTAATCCTTGGACTTAACCTATGACATGACATCTTTTTCTAGGACTTCTAGGCCTTTGCTTTGATACCACTTTAATTGTCACGCCCCTGTTGACACTTGTTTTTTGCCGATGAGTTGAGTCGTTCCTCTTACTCCCATTTGTTGATGCCTCGAGTTGTCCATCGCTCGTTGGGGCTGTTTTCAGGTACGTTTTGGGCCAGTTTTATGGGTAGCCTCCCTCCTTGGCTAGGTTTGTTTCAATTCTGGGCTTAATGGGCCTTGTTTTTTGTTGATTGACCTTTTCTATGAGTTTCAAGCGCCTATATACATGTACGGTTCATCCCAGGCCGCCCAATCAATGTGCGGTTGCTTGTGGACCGTCCATATATTTTGGAATATTTTGGTTAATTTTCTGAATTTCCACCGACAAGCATTTATGCGGTTTTCCCCTAGCCGTTCAACATGATGGACGGACGGATGGTAGCTCCTCGTCTCTCAGAGTCCTGCACTTGGTGGTTTTCTCATATAATTATGCAATTAATCTATTTATCACCGACAAGGCTAGAACGGTGGGTCTTTTGGCCGCTCTACCTTTGAACGGTCTCATCTGAGCCGTTCATGTATGAGATTCCAATGGCGAACTATTCGGCCAGTTCAATGGATAATTTGGATTATTTTATGAATTGTTGAATTTCCACCGACAGGGTTGGACGGCGTAGAATGGGCCACCCATATGGATGTGTGGTCTATCGTAAGACCATTCATCCATTCGATTGCTAAAGATTCAACAGATTTTCTTTCTCTCCTCGTGGATTTATCCCCAACTTTATCCAGCCATTTCTTCGCGAATCCTCAACCATTTCGAGTGCCGTTTCTTCCAGATGAAATATAATTGAATTATCTTCATCTTTTGTTTGATAATCTCGACATGAAAATGCTTCTAAACCCTAATTTCGAGCTAGGACTTTAGGTGCTCTATAAATAGACCCTAAAGGCCAGGTTTGAAAAGGGGGGGAGATTTTTGGTCGACGGCGAAGCCCTGCGACATTCTTGAGCGACCTAGCACCAAGGAGGGAGGCTTTCCGCGTCCACATAAGCCTTCGGTCCAGGGAGTAGTCTAGTTTTTAAGTCTTGTGTGTTTGATAGGTTTTGTCCATTTTTTTCATTGCATGCATCACTCTTCTCACTTTCTCCCTACATTTTTCTTCACCTTCATTGCCATGCACACACCCACCCACGTTTGTGACACCCTAGGGGTTTAAAATCACCCAGGTATCTTCCTTTCCACTTATTCATGTTCATTTCTTCTTATTTTGGCATTTACTACACTTTTCAGTTCTAATCTTGGGTTTCTTCTGTCTTCTTCACATCATTTTTACAGGTCAGCAATCCCTAGCACGAGGCCCATCCCCTCTGGCCGGCCGGAGAGGGTGGAGGTTGGACCCTTTGTAACTTTTGGCATGGTGGTCTTGCGCGGTTTTATACCATCCGTTCAAGGAGACGTGCGGTGCTACCTTGACTGTCCTTCTTCTTCCTGTGGTCATGATAGAACCGTTCAACTGCCAGGAGTGCTTCATCTTGCATCCTCTACAGCGTTCTTAAACGGTCTGTTGTGAGACCGTGCATCTTATAGGCAGTTCTTCCTGAGCCGTATATCTTTATAGCGCTGCAGGTCAGGCGAGTACCTCTCCCTCTTTCCAAGGTACGGCGTGTTCATCACGTTCGGCTCCTTAGTGGCGATCACAGGTTTTTACACTTCCTCTTCCCTCTATCTTCATTCATTTCCCATGTTGGATGTGGTAGGATAGACATGGGAAGACATTAAAAGAACGGACGGGAGGAGAAATATATGTACACCCTAATTTTATGACGATCACGGTGGGACACCTAGTGCCCATCATGTTTGTGGCTTGCTAACCCTCTCTTCTGCTTTGTTAGTCCTCTTTTCAAAGTGATTTCAGGTTGACCTTGGCGCGGTCTCTGTCCTCTGGAGCATGTGCGGCTCTCCCGGAGCCGTCCAACTGTTGTGCGGTTGAGAACCCACCGCCCTTCTTTGTGAACAACGCCAACTTTTCTGCAAGGCCTGCTGTTATAAACGGTCCATTGCCACCCGTGCATATCATATACGGTCTATTATCAGCCGTCCATCGTGCTGGCTCAGGTACACCTCTGCCTTCATGCTGTTGGTTTGGTTGCTGTTGCACGGTTGATGCAGGTCCGTTATAGTCCTGACGCGGCTGCCAGTAGACCGTCTATCCTGATACGCTTCTCTTTTCTGTCTCTGTCATTCTATCATTTTCTGATTCTCCTGTACTTTGTCGTTACTCCCTACATTATACGGTTGTCGTCAGACCGTCTATCTCCCTGAACGGTCTTATAGAGACCATCCTTGTCATGCTACAGTGCACCTGTGCTTCACTTTGATTGCCATGTTATGTGACTGCCATGATATTTGGTGCTGATTATTGATCACTCCCTGCTCTTGTATCATTGTTGCATACTTGTTTTCATTTCTTACATGTTTGTTTGATTATTGATTGCTAGTTTCTAAACTAGATTTTGCATGCACTCCGGTGCCCATAGGATTCATGCATTTCATTCACACTTTAGTTGCATTCCTACCGAGGTAGGATTTCCTCTCGTCTCCATACTCCTTGGAGCCGACTAGGAGACCTTGCCGAGGACCTCCGTAAGTCCCCGTGAGCCGTGGATTCCCACACGGACGCCGGACAGGTTGTACCATATCGCCCCCAGTCTAGGGTCTGCATCCACGTGAGAGAGAGAGTCCCTTAGAGTCTGCCAGTTTCCCGTCCCCCACCCTGGTTAGGTACCTTGTGGTTGAGTGAACTCATATCTTAATTAATCCACTAAGGTCCTAAAAGGGAACTTATAAAAATTTTCGTGCATCATTTGAATCTGATTGGGTAATTGGTTGATTCTTTTCTCATCTCTTCCCTCCATTGCATGTTGCAGTGTCATCATTTGCATCTTTTTATCAGATTAGGCTCATTTGGTCTTGTTCATCATTGTGTATCTCCATTTAGTTGCATTCGTTTAGGTTCATTTTCCATCATTATATTCATTTGAAATTTACTGTATAAAGTCTCTATTCTCCCCATGGAGTATTTTTCCCCTGTATCTTATTCCTATACTTCTCCATCTTCTTATCCCCGCGTGGATTCCTCTTCCCATGCGGGCCCATCTCCTTATTCCTCCATTGGACCCTATTCCTTTAACGGGCCTTCTTATCCCGCCCGCATTGCTACTAGCCTAATCAATTCTCATCCCCACATACACGATTCTTCCAGGCCCATGCATTCCTCCATTCCCAGAAAGGGCTTTCCTTCTTCTTAGGCCGGATCCCCTTGTCCGGCCCATCATCATTATCCTAGTTTAAATTCATCATCTCTTGCTCAGGCTGGCCCATATTCTCCTCGGACTCTTCCTACCGAGGAGATGTTCGCTCGGGCCCAATGCCAGCTTGATGAATTGCAACGCCGAGTCAATCCTCAAACTTCTTTGGATATTCCATTTGCATTTCAAGGTCTTCATCTTCCACCACGTTCACAGATTCTGGCTTATCGTCGCAATGGTGGAATTGGTGACCCCTACGTCCATTTGAAGGAGTTCTTATATGAGTCGGCCCAATTCCAGCATGATCAACACTTGATGGCCTATTTGTTTGGCCTATCTTTAGAGGGCTCGGCCAAGGATTGGTTCTTCACATTACCGCAAGAGCAAATGATGAATTTTCAAGTTGTTCAAGCAAGATTTATTCAGCAGTATCAGGACCAGGTTGGGCCCAGATATTCTATGGTTGATCTGGCCCAAGAGAGATGAAGCCCGACGAGGAATTCTCAACCTTTGCCGACCGCTAGCGTCGCTTAGCCGCGCAAGTTCCGGGGCATATTCCGGAGGGCGAGCAGATCAAGATGGTTATTTCTAATGCAACGCCCGAGCTCAGGTGCATCTTAGCCCTGAATGATATTACATCCTAGCAACAACTTTACAGTCGAGCCCGCTTCATTAGCCAACAACTCCGAGTTTCCTTTGACCACGAGTCTCATCCACCTTCGCCTTCCACATACCCCTTCTCTTCCCCATCCACCATGGGTCAAACCTCCACTACATATCCCTCCACGAGTCGGCCTTCTGCTCCCACACACCCCCATACCTCCACATCTCCCTTCACGAGTCAGCCCTCCGCTATTTCATCTCCCCACGCCTCTCCACTTCCGGTCAAGGAAACACTATACCCCGAGCGGGTGGATGCCGTCCACTATATTCCCACTCCCTCTACGCCTCCATCTCATTCACTTACTAGCCCTCTGCCTTCACCTACGCAATCCCCCTTACCTACGCAACCTCCGCTGCCATCCCCATTACCTTTTCATACCCCTCGGCATCCGCCTTGCCCGAAGCAGGCTTCTCACTCTTCATTTCCGAAATCTCTTACAGATGTTTTCAAGGCTTTGATGGCCACCCATGCGTTGCAACTCCCTCCGGTTATGCCTTGCCGACCTACGGTCGGGAATTTGCTCCATTTCTGTGAATTCCATCATCAACAGGGGCATTTGATTGAGGACTGCCCGAGTTCTGGGAACTTGTTTATAGTTTGGAAGATAAGAAGATGATTGATTGGGCTGTCATACGCAAAGTTATTTCAGATCTCAGCAGCAAGCAGCAGCAAGTGCCGCCTAGGCAACCGTCTCCACTTCAAGATCAGGGGCACCCTGGTGTTTCTTCTGTTAATAAGATACCTGCTCTGTTACCCACTTCTTCCTCCATCCCATCTCCTCCACCACCTTTACCTACCTCAGCCTCCGCTCGGGTAACTTCTCTTTCACCCTCTGTTTCCACCACCACACCTGTCCCCAACGCCTCTCGACGTGTTGTAAAGATACGCCGAAGAGCGCCACTACCCGCCACTTCCCCCACTACGCCACTACCTTCCTCTCCTCCTTGTTCTCCACTCCTACCTTCACCTCCATTATCCCCATTGCCTTCACCATCTACATCAACCACATCACCCCATTTGCCACCCTCATCACCTTTTCCACCACCGCCACCACTTCTTTCACTCCCCCTTTCGCCATCATCCTTTGAGCCCGAGCAAGTCGAGCCTAAACCCACACCTCCACTTTTGCCTTTACTTCCACCCATACCCATCATCATCATTATTCCCCCATCACTTGCTCTATCGTCACCCGCGCCCCTCAGACCTCCTCCTTCTAACCTCCCTCTACCACTTCCCGCTCTGCGAAGCCGGTGCACGCTACCTTTGGTGCCCCTCGAGTCTAGTCCCCAGGGAGATAAAGAGCCGAATCAGGTTTTGACTGTGCATTACAAGCTTCAAGATTTCATTTGCTGCATGCCGGTCCGAGTCCTGGTCCCTGGCTATTCTAGGGACAATGAGCCCCCACTTGCTATGAAGACGGTTGCCAAGAAGAGTTCATGTGCACTGGTGCCAGTTTCTTCAAAAGCGGGGCCGGTGGCAATCTCTTCACTCGTCGGAGAATTTACTGTTGATGTTGTTATCACCTCTCGCTTGATTGCTATTCAGTTCACTGGCCCAGAAGAGTTTTCCGCCCGGAAGGTGCAAACCCACACGGCCGCCAAAAGTTTAATCAATTCAGCATTAAAGGGGCATTTGGCCGTATCTGCTACATTTTTCAAGGACATTCTACACATCCTATGCAATCTCCCTTGGCTTATTGGTGAGGCAGCCACGTCGACGCCGTGCATCGCCCTCCCTCAGTTCCGTCCAGCACATCTAGCAAGAGAGCTGTACTTCATGTCTGATTACCGAGAGGAGATGCCGAATCTTATGCTGTTGACGCCAAGCGACATAGCTCCATGTTTTTCTAATAAACAACACAAGGAGTTGACTGTTATGGAATGTCCTTCTATGGCTAGCACCGCATAGCTAGGGGCAACCGTCTCGATGAAGATGCATATTCATGACCGGGCCAGGCCGTCTGACAGGAGGGCCCGTTATTTGAGAAAGTATTACAAGACAAGAAGCCCAAAGGCCGGAGTCCGCGCCGGGTGGAGTTGTTTCAAAAAGATTACTGTTAAGAAGAGGCGACGGCATAAGTTCAAGGGCCGTCAGTTGCACACTTGGGGGTCCACTTCCTCCTCTCCTTCTATCGTCCATTCATCTTTTCTTCTGCTCGGTTCTTATCCTTGGGTGATGTACCTTCCACCACCTGGCCATATTTCTACCATCTTCTCCTATCCTTACCATTCTAGGCCTCGGCCTATGTCCTCCTCTTCCCCTAATCCAGGGGCATCTTCTAGCTTTCCTCCTCAGATACGTCCAGATTTTACTTCTCATCTCTTTCCCCCGACCCTGTTGGGGATTCCTTGTGCTCATTCCCCGACCATGTCAGGTTGTTTTTTTGATCCTTCCCTGACTTTGTCGGGTGGTTTCCATTTCTTTTATCCTACCATGTTGGGTGTTCATACATTTTCTTCCCCGCCTCTGGCGGGTGATCGCTAGTCCTTTCCTCCGATCACGTCGGATGATCTTTCCCTTTCTCCCTTACCCTCGCAGGAATCTTTTCGTCGTCTTTCTGTTCTTTCCTCCTCACCCTTTCAGGGTCATTACCTTTTTCGTGCTCTTTTCGAGGCTTTAGCCCACCTTGATCTCAGTTAATCGTTGTTTATTCTGTATCTGGTTCCTTGTTATCGGGGCCTCGGTGCCTTAACAAGGGAGTTCTAGCCCTCTTCTCTCTTCCTTTTTATCCCTTCTTCGTCCAGTATGATGTCTGCCACTCCTCTGTGCCGAGGAATCCAGTCCTTGCTCTCCTTTCATCCTTTATCCTGACAAGCAAGGAATACAAAGCTACTCGTGCTCCTCAAAGCTCGATCATTGAGATCGCTTCAGGATGCCAATTTCCACGCCATGGATTTACAAAGGTATCTTTATTTTGTGCAAGAAACGTGCTTTCATTTCCATTATTTCTATTGTTTCTGCACATGATTGAGTGGCTTTAGGAGTCTTTGTTTAATTAGATCTTAACTTTGTGTCAAATAAAAAGTTAGCTTATGCAGCATCCTTAGGCTGGTGATAACTCCGCGCTGGGAGTCTAGTTTCTTTCCCCAATTGCTGAAGGTGACCTTCGAATATGGGTTTCCACATACTACATGGCGAGCCATAGCCGATCTCTCTAGTGCAACATCGTTGCTGCTTTGGCCATACCATGGGTATGCACAGAGGCCTTTTCTCTTCTCTACTCGGCCAAGTGTAGGGGCAAGAGATTGATGGATGAGATGACCAGCCTAGGCATTCCCCGATACGAGAGAGGTTTCAAATAGGGGCAGTCTTGAAAGAAAGGAAAAGAAAAAAGAAATGAGTGAAAAAACACCATGAAAAATGCCCTTGATCCTAGTAACCGGGCCTGCTTCTCTTAACAAAAGTTGAGGTTCACGTAAAACGGTGAAGGGTAGTGCAACATCATGCGTGTATCAAAATCAAAAGTGAGCGTTGTTTCAATATCTGGCCGATATGGGCTATGCAAAATTATGGTTGAAGACTCAAAGCTCTGGCACAACAGACTGTATCTTTGAGGGGTAGTGCCTTGGAAGGAATTCGAGCCTTAATATCTCCCATCCTGCATAAAGCTTGTCTCCAATTTTTCTTCTACTCCTCCCTCTTAGGCTGGGTTGTATCCCGGGTATGGCCTTAGTAGGGGCACCGTTCTTTAGAGGCAGTTGGTTGTGGTAAGCCACCCTCACATGCACGCCCTACTCAAGGGAAGTCTTTAATAAGAGGAGAGGGATGGCGATCCCTCGCCAGTAGTTCGAGCATGTCTTTGGGTGCTGCGGATTACTATTCAAAACTACCAAAAAAATGAGATATTATCAAAAATCCAAAAAAAAAAAGAAATATTGTTCAAATAAAAAAAAATTAAATATTTTCAAAATCAAAAAAAATCAATAAAATTAAAAAATCTAAAAGTATTTATCTTTTATATTTTATTTTGAGAATAGATACGTAATCTGTTTGCTATGTATGCAGGTTGCAGGTACTCAAGCTTTCCTTTCTCCGTATTGTGTTCTATTTGCCTCCTGTCCACATCTTTGATCTGTTCTTTCCTTCTTCAATCCACTCTCTCGATCTGTTCTGAAGCTCATGTCCTTCTCAGCTTTTGTTTACAATGATCATATTTCTATGAGAGGGCTTTACCTTACAATTATGAACCTGATGGTTCTGCTTCATTCTGATCTTGGGTTTTGATTGAAGTGCGTATTTGTTCATGCCTTTTGTCCCGCTGTGTCCTTGTCTCGTGTCTATGACCCACCGTATCATCCCACACTTGTTGTTTTGTTCCTCACCACATGTTGTTAGTTGTCTTGCATATGATGATATTCGTCCCTCTACATTTCTTGTGATGTCCCATCCACGTGATCATCTATCATATTCTTGTCCCAACCGTGTGTTGTCCCGCCACATTGTTGTCTTGTCACATCACGTTCATACATGATATTGTCTGTTTATGCCATTGCATATATGCTTGTTCGTGTTGCATTGCTTCCCATTTCATTTGTTCATCATGTTATGTCATGTTGTTTGTCGTTCAGTTAAGCATTGTGTTATCTTTGCTATGTTTTTACTTGTTTGTCTTATTCATGAAAATCCATAAAAATCTGAAAATGAAAATCTAAAAAGCATGTCGTTTCACCTGCACAGGTAAGTCAGGTATGGCTTTCTATCCTTACATCCCTTACTGCATTACTATATGGTACTATGCTATATTATCTCGATAACCAGTTGGTTATCTACGTGTTCCAGGATCTGATGTTCCCCTTTAACAAAAATGATGATGATCCAGGTTCACGTGTTTAATCTTCGGATAGGCCGTTAGGTTGGGAAAGCCTGGGGAGGATGGTTCTATCCTACACGCTGTGGTTGCGGATGGTATCTTGACTCTGATTTTCCCAGCTTAGTAATATTATTCTCGAGTATTTTATATTTTAATCTTTCTTTACATTTGTTTTAATGATTTCTTTTATTTTAGCCCAACATGCATCATACGCATCCTTTTGAGCATTCATGCCCCATGGTTTTCCAGAAGAATGTCCCACCAGCGATGGTTGGCTGTGCGTTTAGTGTTTGGGTAAGAGGAACCAATTCCACTCTGAGTTGGAAGGTTCTCTTTGGTCAATTCGCTTGGTTTGGTTGATTAACAGGTCCCCGTCAGGAGCTTTAGCCTGTTTCATTTACTTTTACTGTCTGCTTCTGGCCTCCTCATTGGACAGCGAGATTGTGTCCCCCATGAGGTTGGTCTTATCGATTTGTTTCATTTCGTTTAGTTTAGTTCCTCCAGACTGGTGTCACTTTTGGTTTTATCATTCCTTGCATTTGGTTCAGAGTTTTCCAGAAGATTCCTGTCGCTTGTTGGTAAAAACGGATGTCGTTTTACCTTAACGCCCGCTTTCCAGTCCACTCCGCTGCATTTTCGCTTCATCTCCATGTTCCATGTCACTTTCGCTTCACCTCCGCTCGCTCCCCTGCAAAGAGGACGTTAAGGAGGGGCATCTATTAACACCCATTTTTTACTGATGAGTTGAGTCGTTCCTCTTACTCTCATTTGCTGATGCCTCGAGTTGTCCATCGCTCGTTGGGGCTATTTTCAGGCAACTTTTGGGCCAGTTTTATGGGTGGCCTCCCTCTCTAGCTAGGTTTGTTTCAATTCTGGGCTTAATGGGCCTTTGTTTTTGTTGATTGAGCTTTTCTATGAGTTTCAAGCACCCATATACATGTACGGTTCATCCCAGGCCGCCCAATCAATGTGCGGTTGCATGTGGACCGTCCATATATTTTAGAATATTTTGGTTAATTTTTGAATTTCCACCGACAAGCATTTATGCGGTCTTCCCCTAGCCGTTCAACATGATGGACGGACGGATGGTAGCCGCTCGTCTCTCAGAGTCCTACGCTTGGTGGTTTTCTCAGATAATTATCTAATTAATCTATTTATCACCGACAAGGCTAGAACGGTGGGTCTTTGGCCGCTCTTCCTTTGAACGGTCTCATCTGAGCCGTTCATGTATGAGAGTCCAACGGTGAACTATTCAGCCGGTTCAATGGATAATTTGGATTATTTTGTGAATTGTTGAATTAACACCGACAGGGTTGGACGGCCCAGAATGGGCTGCCCATATGGATGTGTGGTCTATCGTAAGACCGTTCATCCGTTCGATTGCTAAAAATTCAACAAATTTTCTCTCTCTCCTCATTGATTTATCCCCAACTTTATTCAGCCATTTCTCCGTGAATCCTCAACCATTTCAAGTGCCGTTTCTTCCAGATGAAAGATAATTGAATTATCTTCATCTTTTGTTTGATGATCTTGACTTGAAAATGCTTCTAAACCCTAATTTCGAGCTAAGACTTTAGGTGCTCTATAAATAGACCCTAAAGGCCGGGTTTGAAAAGGGGGGGGGGAGATTTTTGGTCGACGGTGAAGCCTTGTCGCATTCTTGAGTGAACTAGCACCAAGGAGGGAGGCTTTCCACGTCCACATAAGCCTCCGGTCCAGGCAGTAGTCTAGTTTTTAAGTCTTGTGTGTTTGATAGGTTTTGTCCATTTTTTTCATTGCATGCATCACTCTTCTCACTTTCTCCCCACGTTTTTCTTCACCTTCATTGCCATGCACACACCCACCCATGTTTATGACACCCTAGGGATTTAAAATCCCCCAGGTATCCCCCTTTCCACTTAATCATGTTCATTTCTTTATATTTTGGCATTTACTACACTTTTCAGTTCTAATCTTGGGTTTCTTCTGTCTTCTTCACATCATTTTTGCAGGTCAGCAATCCCTAGCACGAGTCCCATCCCCTCTGGCCGGCCGGAGAGGGTGGAGGTTTGACCCTTTGTAACTTCTGGCATGGAGGACTTGCGCGGTTCTATACCATCTGTTCAACGAGACGTGCGGTGCTACCTGAACCGTCCTTCTTCTTCTTGCGGTCGTGATAGAACCGTTCAACTGCCAAGAGTGCTTCATCCCGCATCCTCTGCAGCGTTCTTAAATGGTCTGTCGTGAGACCATGCATCTTATAGGCGGTTCTTCTTGAGCCGTATATCTTTACAGCACTGTAGGTCAGGCGAGTACCTCTCCCTCTTTCCAAGGTATGGCATGTTCATCACATTCGGCGCCTTGGTGGCGATCACAGGTTTTTACACTTCCCTTTCCCTCTGTCTTCATTCATTTCCCATGTTGGATGTGGTAGGATAGACATGGGAAGGCATTAAAAGAACGGACGGGAAGAGAAATATATATACAGCCCCGATCTTTTAATACAACGGAAGGTATATCGGGAACGTGAACAGCCAGCAGGGTAAGCCTCTCGCAAGCAAGAAATCAGAGCACAAGACAATCACACAAAAGTAATTCCATAAGTATATTTTTTTTTAAATTCTAACTTTATTCCATACTAATAACCATAAAGTACATTAGATTCCTGACTTAAACATCCTTACACCATAGACTCAAGAAAATAGAAAATTACAGTAGGACTCGACTAGACACTTGACAACTAGGTCTTCTCTCGATCCATTTGACCTTCAATCACTCTCAGGCCTGCTACTTGTATATTCTGAATCTGATCCACCAGTACTTCCTGAAAAATTGAGAAAGTAGGTATGAGCACACTTGCCCAGTAGGTATCTCTGCATCAACATGAAGGCTGTTTTTAAATGATTAATGTCTTAGCTCTAGATCTTAAGGTAAAAATAAGAACGCGATAAACAAGCGATATAAACCAAGATAACCAAGAATATAGAATCATGAAATAACTGAGCAAGTAGACGTGAGCAAGTACAGACCATGAACAATGTCATTACTAGATTGCTAGTAGTTTTTCTTTAGTCGGGTTTTGACCCTTATTGCCTAGCTTGGGCTCTATTTACTTGCCCTTTGTTTCTTTTTAGGCATTTGCCCCTTGGGTTGTAAACATTGTTAATCTCATATCAATAAAATTTAGGACCACTGGGAATGGCCAGGAGGAGTGAGAACATTCTTCCTCTCTGAGAAGGGTGCACTTGACCTGTGCGTTCTTTGATTGGTCGGTGTTGGAATAAAAAAAAAAGTACAGACCATGAACAAGCAAGATTAATCACCTAGAAGTAAATTTAGCCTTTTCATGAACAAGACTATACGAGTAAAAATATAGAAAGTACTTTACACAACCTTGTAAAGGTAATGTACTAGAAAGTTATTAACAAGCATGTAATTTCCATAACGAGTCTCGTGATTTATCACTCATTTATAAGAGAAAGTACTCCCAGCGCAATGCGATGTCAGTATCATCGTACCCCATGGTTTATAGCACGTTTCCGACAATCCGTCGAGAGGACTAGCATGGAGCCCTTGGACACAATCCGTGCCCAGTCTTGCATCTTCAAGTTAAATCCAGCTACTTCCACGAGATATAATAATAATTTTGGCCAATAATTCAATTCCAAATAATAAGTTTCATTACCAAGTAACCAAGGTATAGAATGTACCAAAATTGATATGAGATATCAAAGAATAATTAAAAGAATATTATACCCCGACGACATTCCGGCAGCATAACAGTATTTTCATTAAGTTTCATATCTTAACATTAACTTGTTAAACATATGTTGAGACTCTAGATAATCCCAAGACCATCTAGGAACTCCATAAAATCAACCGCAAAGGTCAAACCTCGGGTTAGACAGGTTCAGAGATAAAGCGGTCATTTACTTGACTGTTTCATGAAGAAAGCGGTCAGAGTCTAGACCATTTCATGACTAGAGTCGACGCACGAAAAAGTAGTGTCGACGTAGAAAAACTTTCTGGAGCTTTGCGGTGTAGTGAATGGCCACTTGGTGCCTTTTAGCGGTCGTCCATATGGCCGCTAAGGTCCAGAATACATAAAACACCGATAAATTACTTTCTAGACAATTGGCTTTGATGGTACAACTAGCTCGGCGTCCTAGTGGGAATCCCAGGCTCGTGGAGTCTTACGGAGGCCTTGATACATAATCCCCTAGTCCGACAGAAGGAATATCCGGCGGAGAGGTTCATAAGTCCAAGAAAGTGTGCCTATAAGTGCAAAGTGTAACTAATGGTCACATACCGGAGTATATGCCATGTACTTAAGAAAATGACTCAAGAGATAAGAGTGAAAAGGTGAAACATACGGACAAAACACCATATGTACTATGTACACAACATAAAAACCATTTAATTACAAAATTATAATATTTTGGCATGAAATTTCATGATAAAAAAATAATGATTGAAATCATGCTCATGTTAAAATATGGTATTTAACAGGAAATGAACACCATTTTTAGTGAAAAATATCATAATTATAGGGTTTTTAATATGCAAAATTCAACTAAGTTCGCATAACCAAATAGCGGTCGTGACATGGCCGCATGGGTTATAAACGGTCTCTCGATAGATTGCTGTTTACATAAGGCGGTCAGGTTATGGACCGTTTCTGTCTGATAGACAAAAGCTACAAAATAGTGAAATAAAATGTTAACCTAGGGCATGTTATGCATGGAAACGATATAAAATTGGTAGTAAAACATGCTACAAGAGAATTAGGCCATGATCATGCATAGGATAAAGTGAATTAGACAAGAATTGCATCTTAATTGCATTAAGGCTAAGTCTATGCATGAAAAATGAACTAGTTTGTGTAGTCTCAATGAAACATTAAATTCTCTATGTACAATGCGTGAAATCGACTAAGAATTAAGGGCTTTTATTCCTAACATCATGTTTAAGCCATTCATGAGATAACCTACCTTTGGACTAGGCTTTAACTGTTGAATTCAAGGTTGGAAGTCAACCCTAATTTTTGCTCGTTCATAACCAAACCAGTAACTTCGTGGCCTTCTAACTTCTGATCCTCTTCACCTATGACCACAAAACTTGGAGGGTAAGAAGATGGTACTAAAAGGAACAAATAACTTTAAAGAGTGCCTATATAATTACCTCGTTTAGGGCTTCTAACTCGCTGATCAATCTGCCCCGGTCGCACAGGTTCCTGAGTTGCTTGTACCAAACTAGCGACTTTGGATGCCTCTAACTCCTCGTGGGCTTGATCTTTTAGAACAAAATTTTGAGGGTACTTAGACCTTAGTATCATGAACCAAATATTTTAAAGAACCTACCTCAGAAAATGCTTCCTTACCTTAGTTCTACATGAGCCAAACATAAGGGTCACGCATGTTGGTTCTGGGGTCTATTTATAGGTTTAGCTAGGGTTTCCATGCATTAGAACGAACATATAGTCCTAATTAAGTTTTCAATTTGATCCTCTAGCATTCTAGGCCCTTCTAACTAAGGGATAGCATCGATCCTAGGTGATTTGGATGCCAAATTTCCCATCTTTTTATGCCTTCTTCTATTCACGGAATCTGTAGGTAGTAGCGGTCTAGTCTAGACCGTTTTCAATCCCCAAGCGGTCTCCCGATAGACCATTTTTGGCTTTGGGTGCCGAGTTTGAAACATTTCAAACTCTTTGTCATATATCTGTTGATTTATCCAATAATTAGTATATTTATCCCCTAAATTTCATAAATATCATATTTTAAGTTTCTAGAATGTGGGCCAAACCTTGTGGGCTTGGTTTTGGGCCATTTTGGTCTTAT
The DNA here is from genome assembly GCA_022559845.1 of Amorphophallus konjac. Taxonomy (NCBI): domain Eukaryota; kingdom Viridiplantae; phylum Streptophyta; class Magnoliopsida; order Alismatales; family Araceae; genus Amorphophallus; species Amorphophallus konjac. The sequence goes on from CM040122.1 coordinate 213,293,073, forward strand.
TTAAAAGGCCAGGTTAAATAATAAATATTGAGATTTATTATTTAGTTTTAAATTAACCCAAATTCTTTTAATAACCCATTTATCTCTAGAAAATCTTAAAAAATCTAAATAAATTGTAGAAAATTCTAAAATATCATATACAAATTTTGGGGTATTACATTAAGCTTAATGAATTCAAGAGTTAAAAATTGAATTTCTTGAAAAAGATTGCATTCAAAACATAATAGGCCTCAACCAATTCCCACATGTTGTGTCCCGTGAAATCTCCTAAAATTTGAAATTTTAAGGTCTATGGCAACCTTGGTTAAGAAACTTGGATTAAGTATTATTCTTAAACATACAAGAATCTGAAAACTCTCAAAGGGCAACACATGTTAAAAATTGTGAATCATGCTCAAGGCAGAGCAATGGCTAAGAGTTCATTGAGAAACTAAGCCCTTCATCAAAGAAATGAAGTGGACTTAGTCATGAAGTGCCTCTGCTATGTCTGCTTAAATGATGCAGAATAGTTAGTCTCACTGAGTAACTAGCGGTGCTGGCGTCTGATCAACATGCACCCTTATGTCAAAAAGTGTGGACAATACTTGAATGCTCTTAAATATATATATATAATGAGCCAAGAAGAAAAATCTGAACAAATGACCAAAAGGTCAGAAAATGTGTTGTAACCCTGTGGCTAAAATCAGAAATGTCAAGTGTTTATTCTCAATACTAGTCTTGAACTACTCCTAAGGGAGTCTATGTTTTTAAATGAATCGGGTTAAGGGAGGTTAAACTAGATTTAAACATGTAGCCTTGGTTTATTTTTATTAAGTTAGAGTGCAAAATACTTCAAAGAGTTTAATTGATAAACTCTAAATTTATTACACTTAAACCAAGCTGAAATTAAGGGCTGTGTCATAGAAAATCTTATAGCAGAATAATCTAAAAATTGCAAGCTTAACTAATGAATAGTGTTTCAGATTGTAATTCTTTTGATACAAACCTTCTAGAACTCCATGAAACAATCCATCCAAATCATTCACTTTTGATGACAGCCTACTCATGCTAATTTGATCTGTCACTGTTGATGAAATTATCATTGCAAATTTTTGGTTACTAATCTTCTTGTCTGACTACTACAATGGTCTTTCACTACTATACAAAATGTTGGTTTTGATGTGCTCCTTTTCAACTCTGATCTTTTCCTGATTGGTATCAGACTCCTCTCCTTATTCTCAGCTACGTATCAAACTCCATCCTTTTTGCTGATGTCAAAGGGGGAGAAGAGTTGGATGAGTCATTTGCATTTGGGTAATCGAGTGTATTATCTGTCAGTATCAGTGCATTGTCTATAAGTGCAAATGGGGAAGAGTTTTGATGAGTCTTGTGTACTTTAGGGGAAGTGGTGTTGAGTCCCACTGCAGACCTTTGACTCATAGTGTCTCATTGCATACTCATTGACATTTGTGGATAAATGTATAATGACTCATATTATTGCCATCATCAAAAAGGGGGAGAATGTTGTGTCCCTGTAGTTTTAATGATGTCATACACTATGACTCATTACACTGTGATTTTGATGATATCACACACAATGACTCATTTATTGACTCCCTGATAAGCTCATTTCATGGACTTGATAAGGTCATGCTTGTGACCTTGATAATGTCTTGCCTTATGTGTTTTAGTGATATGTGTGCTTTAGAGTTGTATGTGTGAACTCTTGAAGCACAGACTGAAGGAAGGCATTAAGTGAAGCTTTTGAAGCACAAATCCTGCACGACAAATGCTGAAAGCATTTTTAATCTTAGGGGCTTTGATGTGGCTGATGAGTTAAGCAAGCAAGGAGTTCAGGTTTGAGCCAAGCAAAACAAGCAGTTCAAGAAGTCGAGTCAACTCCAAGAGCCGACTCCAGAACACACAGTTCAAGCTATTAAGTGAAAATGCCATTAGAAGTCGACTTCCAATGCCCTTCAAGTTGACTCCCAGAGCCACCCGCAAGCTGACAGACTAAGTGTGACAAATAGGTCCATACGGGTGACAAATATGACCTAAGGCTGACAAATAGGTCACTCAGGGTGAAAAATAGCTAGTCAGGCTGATCTGTGAACAAAGGAGCCAAAACTGTGAATAGTGCTGAAGCGGAGTCGACTCCAGTCACGTTGTTTTTCAAAGAAAATAAGGGCTGTCAAAGGCGACGGCCTCCCAGCAATTAAAGGTGACAAATAGCTAGCTAAGACAGACAAATGGGCAACAGCAGTAACAAATAGCTTGTCAAAGGTGAAAAATGGATGCCATGGCAGAAATGCTTGGAAAGCTAAGAGTCTGCATCAACGCCATGGTGTCTGGCGTCAATGTTGAAGCTATGAAGGCAGCATACAAATCATGAAGACAACAAATGGGTTCATAAAGAGGACAAATGCCATACTAAGGGTGAAAAATAGATAAGTATGGCTGACAAATGAATGGCAAGGCTGAAGAGCACAAAGAAGAAGAAGAAGATGGACTCCGTCTGCAAAGGAAGTTTACTACTGTCAAAGCAACCTCGGTCAAAGGGTGACTTTAGTCAAATTCAATGTAGGTCAAAGTGACTCCAGCCATGTTCAAGTTCATGTTGACTCAAGTCAATCGACCCTAGTCAAAGTCAACCAAGCTACAGTGATCAATTCTTGTTGACCTCCGTCAACTATGCTCCAAGCATCTTCAAGATCCTCAGCTCACAAATGGCATTGTATTTCTCTCAATCAGTCTTCTTCACGATGTCTTCTCCGGTAATAGAGAGCAAGGGGAAGAAGAAGGTTTCTGAGGAGTAGTAGCCTACAACTCCTAAAGTTTAAATGTCTGAAGATGTTCATCATTGCGAGAGCAAGACCAAAGAGGTTCATGCAAAAGAAGCTCCTTCCGAACCCATTCAGAAAGATTCAGCCAAAGGAAAAAGAAAGGCTGCAGAGCTTTTGCCCCAAGAGGAGGTTAAAGTTGAGCCAAGCGAAAAGGCTCCAAAAAGAAAGAAGAGAAAGGGAAAAGAAAAAGTAGGTGAAGTTTCAGAAGAGAGAGGTACTTCTGTAAAACTTTCTAGCAAATCGGAAATTATTTTGGGAACAGGGAAAATTGTGCCTCCTCGATTCATAGATTTTCATGACAGCAAGATGATTGAAAAATTTCTTGAAATGGTTAATATTTTCAAATTTCAGAGATGGAAAAAGTTCTTGAGCAAACACAGAGTCTATTACCCTATACTCATTGTTGAGTTCTATAATAGTCTAGTTTATGATCTTGATAAGTCTATGCTGTTATCCAGTGTCAAAAGAACTAGGATTGAGATATCAAGGGATTTTTTTCATAAAGTGTTTAGAATCCCAGAAGATGGAGTGGTTGAATTTGGATACAGATTTAATCTTCATGATGCATACTCCATCATTACTGACTTGCCAAACAATCCTAGTGATAAAGATCAGAAGAAACTTGGCTCCTTCAAGCCAATAAATTCTCCCCTCTCAAAAGACTTCTGCATCACATAATTACCACAATGATAACTCCACAAGTTGGAGGCAGAGAGAGAGAGTGATAGATACTCAAAGATTTATCATGTACTATTTGTTGAAGGGCATAAAGATCTGTCTACCAGAGGTTATTATACAAATCACGAAGACATGCAAGGTGATGGGGGTCTATGAACGATCTAGAGGGGGGTAAATAGATCAGTCACCAAATAAAATCTACTGCAACAGTTTCTAGTGCGGAAATAAAACAAACTACTGCTGGACGGAAGAAATGTAAGATATTGCAGTCACAGAAATCCAACTATAGCATATCTGAACTTAAACGGACCTAAGCATTCATCTACAGTGTGTAATGGAAATGATCATGATGCACAACAATTCACACGACAATCACACAAGAGATAGGAAGTTTTTAAGGTGGTTCGATCTCAAACCCGAGATCTACGTCCACCCCACACTCCAACCTGGAATGTGGCTTCAACCACTGATTCACAGCTTCAACTGCTGGGCCTCACAGCTTGCCTACAACTGCTAACTAACAGCTTGACCGCTAGGCATTATAGCTTCGCCAACCGCTGGGGACTACAACTTAACCTGTCCAGAGGAATCCTCCTCTGCCCGCTAAGCAATACAGCTTAGCTCTGCTGACTAACAGCTTGAAAATAAGGTTTCAGAAAATAAAATAGAAACAAACGAAAAATAAGAAATCTCAAAGGGAATGTAGCTCACAATGAGCAATCTCAGTTCTGGTATCTGAACCAAGAAACTGATGAACAAACATTCAGAGAAAGTCTCTCAGACTCCTCTCACTCAACTATCTTTTCTCTCCTCTCTGGATCGTTTCTTTTCTTCTCTGCTGCACTCTCTCTTTTTCTTCTGTTCTCAATAGCACACACAGATCATCTGATCACGATCAATTTATCCAGATGGAGAAGTCTTCTATTTATAGCATCAGAGAGGTGGGTGGGTGTCCTCCACAATTCCCGCCCAGAGCGCCTTCACCATGTGGCAGCATTTCAGTTCACTGCGTTACACGTGTCACGATCCTGGCACATCCTTCATTCTTGGATCACGGGCCCTTCTTAATTTCTTCGAGCAGATATCCTGCAAAGGTTAGAGCACAGAGTTGGTTCAAGATTTGATCTATGCCTGTACATACTTGATGCACATAATGTAGTATGCATATTAGAAAGTATGAACAATGAAGGTGAATGCACAGACATGCCACCAGAGAATGTATATACTTTGTGTGCAATGTACAAGACGATGTAGAGACTTGCTGGCTTGTAGTGTGATATGCATATAAGAAAGTACGCACATTGAAGATGAATGCTCAAGCATGCCATCAAGGAGTGTATGGACTTAGTGTGCATGCGACAACGATGTACAGACATGCTGGTGTGATGATTCATGAACTTAAATGCTCGTGCCAGCAACGGTTGTACAAACTTATGAATTAATGCACGAACTTAATTGCTATTATCATCACAGGTTGTACAGACTTTGTGTACTTGTGTATGCATAAGGCAACGTGATGCACTGACTTTGCATATGCATGAAGAACCCTAGTTGTACTGGCTTGGTCGAATGAAACAACGGAGGTTGTACAGACTAGCCACCAAAGAATGTACAGACTTTGATGAGAAAGATGCACATATGCACAATGAACATGGATGGACTGACTAAGCCACGAGCTGAGTTAACGGATGTATAGACTTGCTCAGTCAACAGCTAATGGATGTATAGACTTGCTCAGTCATCAGACCAACCGTGTGCAGACTTAGTGTACGCAAGAAACAAAAGAGTGCACTGACCAACATGCAAACACGCATCGATCAGTGATATGCAAGAGATGGTCAATGCACTGACTATGTGGCGTGCAACTATAATTAATGCACCAATGCAAGCTATGCACGAACTCGAATAGACATGATGCAGAGAATAGATCATGCACCGTATAGCTGCGTCAATGCAATGCCCATACTTGTGTTAACGCACACCCCCTTTCCTCTTCATGCATGAAGTATATATGCTGAAGTATGAAGAACGATGAAGCATGCATAACATTTACTAGTTCTAATCTTACATGATTCATTAGTGATTCCTATCATCAAAACTATATAACATCATCAAGGCATAGGGGGCACAACAATCTCCCCCTTATTGATGATGGCAACATAATGAATAGATGCCATGAGATCAGTTCATGCATGCACAGACTTATGCACTAATAGATGTATGCACTAAATGAGACTCCTATCCCATCTCCTATCTCCCATCTCCCCCTGCACATTCTCCCCCTTTGCGATCAGCAAATAAGGAGGAAAGACAGGAGCAACGTTCTATGTGGCAGTTTAGAATGTGAGCACAATATGACGCAAGCCTTGAAATATACGAATCGAGCAATGGCTTTCTTGATGTCAATTAGGTTTAACAGTGATAGAAGGTGAGGAGGAAGAACTGGCTTTTTGAGATAGGAACATATGCTTCAGTTATAGCAATGAACTTAAGTCACATGACCATAATAGTCTAGGTCGATACAAGACCCTAGTTACTTCGGAGAAAGTGACAAGCAAGGAAGGTCACCTGAATTTGTATCAGAGTTAGGCTCTGATACTAAGTGATGGCAGTCTATGAACGATCTAGAGGGGGGTGAATAGATCAGTCACCCAATAAAATCTATTGCAACAGTTTCTAGTGCGGAAATAAAACAAACTGCTGCTGGACGGCATAAATGTAAGAGAGTGCAGTCACAGAAATCCAACTATAGCATATCTGAACTTAAACGGACCTAAGCATGCATCTACAGTGTGTAATGGAAATGATCACGATGCACACCAATTCACATGGCAATCACATAAAAGACAGGAAGTTTTTAAGGTGGTTCGATCTCAAACCCGAGATCTACGTCCACCCCACACTCCAACCTGGAATGTGGCTTCAACCACTGATTCACAGCTTCAACTGCTGGGCCTCACAGCTTGCCTACAACCGCTGACTAACAGCTTGACCGCTGGGCATTACAGCTTCGCCACCGCTAGGGACTACAGCTTAACCCGTCCGGAGGAATCCTCCTCTGCCCGCTGAGCAATACAGCTTAACTCTACTGACTAACAGCTTGAAAACAAGGTTTCAGAAAATAAAATAGAAACAAACGAAAAACAAGAAATCTCAAATGGAATGTAGCTCACAATGAGCAATCTCAGTTATGGTATCTGAACCAAGAAAGTGATGAACAAACATTCAGAGAAAGTCTCTCAGACTCCTCTCACTCAACTATCTTTTTCTCTTCTCTTTGGATCGTTTATTTTCTTCTCTGTTGCACTCTCTCTTTTTCTTCTGTTCTCAATAGCACACACAGATCTTCTGATCACGATCAATTTCTCCAGATGGAGAAGTCTTCTATTTATAGCATCAGAGAGGTGGGCGTGTGTCCTCCACAATGCTTGCCCAGAGCGCCTTGACCACGTGGTAGCATTTCAGTTCACTGCGTTGCACGTGTCACGATCCTGGCACATCCTTCATTCTTGGATCACGTGCCCTTCTTAATTTAATCAAGCAGATATCCTGCAAAGGTTAGAGCATAGAGTTGGTTCGAGATTTGATCTATGCCTGTACATACTTGATGCACATAATGCAGTATGCATATTAGAAAGTATGAACAATGAAGGTGAATGCACGGGCATGCCACCAGAGAATGTATAGACTTTGTGTGCAATGTACAAGACGATGTACAGACTTGCTGGCTTGTAATGTGATATGCATATATGAAAGTATGCACATTGAAGATGAATGCTCAAGCATGCCATCAAGGAGTGTATGGACTTAGTGTGCATGCGACAACGATGTACAGACTTGCTGGTGTGATGATTCATGAACTTAAATGCTCGTGCCAGCAACGGTTGTACAAACTTATGAATTAATGCACGAACTTAATTGCTAGTATCATCACAGGTTGTACAGACTTTGTGTACTTGTGTATGCATAAGGCAACGTGATGCACTGACTTTGCATATGCATGAAGAACCCTGGTTGTACTGGCTTGGTCGAATGAAACAACGGAGGTTGTACAGACTAGCCACCAAAGAATGTACAGACTTTGATGAGAAAGATGCACATATGCACAATGAACATGGATGGACTGACTAAGCCACGAGCTGAGTTAACGGATGTATAGACTTGCTCAGTCAACAACTAATGGATGTATAGACTTGCTCAGTCATCAGACCAACCGTGTGCAGACTTAGTGTACGCATGAAACAAATGAGTGCACTGACCAACATGCAAACACGCATCGATCAGTGATATGCAAGAGATGGTCAATGCACTGACTATGTGGCGTGCAACTATAATTAATGCACCAATGCAAGCTATGCACGGACTAGAATAGACCTGATGCAGAGAACAGACAATGCACCGTATAGATACGTCAATGCAATGCGCATACTTGTGTTAAGGCACACCCCCTTTCCTCTTCATGCATGAAGTATATATGCTGAAATATGAAGAATGATGAAGCATGCAGAACATTTACTTGTTCTAATCTTACATGATTCATTAGTGATTGCTATCATCAAAACTATATAACATCATCAAGGCACAGGGGGCACAACAATCTCCCCCTTTTTGATGATGGCAACACAATGAATAGATGCCATGAGATCAGTTCATGCATGCACAAACTTATGCACTAATAGATGTATGCACTAAATGAGACTTCTATCCCATCTCCTATCTCCCATCTCCCACTGCACATTCTCCCCCTTTGCCATCAGCAAATAAGGAGGAAAGACAGGAGCAACGTTCTATGTGGTAGTTTACAATGTGAGCACATTATGACGCAATCCTTAAAATATATGAATCATGCAATGGCTTTCTTGATGTCAATTAGGTTTAACAGTGATAGAAGGTGAGGAGGAAGAACTGCCTTTTTGAGATAGAAACATGTGCTTCAGTTATAGCAATGAACTTAAGTCACATGACCATAATAGTCTAGGTCGATACAAGACCCTAGTTACTTCAGAGAAAGTGACAAGCAAGGAAGTTCACCTGAATTTGTATCAGAGTTAGGCTCTGATACTAAGTGATGGGGGTCTATGACCGATCTAGAGGGGGGTGAATAGATCAGTCACCCAATAAAATCTACTGCAACAGTTTCTAGTGCGGAAATAAAACAAACAGTTGCTGGACGACAGAAATGTAAGAGAGTGCAGTCACAGAAATCCAACTATAACAGATCTGAGCTTAAACGGACCTAAGCATGCATCTACGGTGTGTAATGGAAATCATCACGATGCACAACAATTCACACGGCAATCACATAGGAGACAGGAAGTTTTTAAGGTGGTTCGATCTCAAACCCGAGATCTACGTCCACCCCACACTCCAACCTGGAATGTGGCTTCAACCGCTGATTCATAGCTTCAACTGCTGGGCCTCACAGCTTGCCTACAACCGCTGACTAACAGCTTGACCGCTGAGCATTACAGCTTCGCCAACCGCTGGGGACTACAGCTTAACCCGTCCGGAGGAATCCTCCTCTGCCCGCTGAGCAATACAGCTTAGCTCTGCTGACTAACAGCTTGAAAACAAGGTTTCAGAAAACAAAATAGAAACAAACGAAAAACAAGAAATCTCAAATGGAATGTAGCTCACAATGAGCAATCTCAGTTCTGGTATCTGAACCAAGAAACTGATGAACAAACATTCAGAGAAAGTCTCTCAGACTCCTCTCACTCAACTATCATTTTCTCTTCTCTCTGGATCGTTTCTTTTCTTCTCTGCTGCACTCTCACTTTTTCTTCTGATCTCAATAGCACACACAGATCTTTTGATCACGATCAATTTCTCCAGATGGAGAAGTCTTCTATTTATAGCATCAGAGAGGTGGGCGTGTGTCCTCCATAATTCCCGCCCAGAGTGCCTTGACCACGTGGCAGCATTTCAATTCACTGCGTTACACATGTCACGATCCTGGCACATCCTTCATTCTTGGATCACATGCCCTTCTTAATTTATTCGAGCAGATATCCTGCAAAGGTTAGAGCACAGAGTTGGTCCAAGATTTGATCTATGCCTGTACATACTTGATGCACATAATGCAGTATGCATATTAGAAAGTATGAACAATGAAGCTGAATGCACGGACATGCCACCAGAGAATGTATAGATTTGTGTGCAATGTACAAGACGATGTACAGACTTGCTGGCTTGTAATGTGATATGCATATAGGAAAGTATGCACATTTAAGATGAATGCTCAGGCATGCCATCAAGGATTGTATGGACTTAGTGTGCATGTTACAATGATGTACAGACATGCTGGTGTGATGATTCATGAACTTAAATGCTTGTGCCAGCAACGGCTGTACAAACTTATGAATTAATGGACGGACTTAATTGCTAGTATCATCACAGGTTGTACAGACTTTGTGTACTTGTGTATGCATAAGGCAACGTGATGCACTGACTTTGCATATGCATGAAGAACACTGGCTGTACTGCCTTGGTCGAGTGAAATAACGGTGGCTGTACAGACTTTGATGAGAAAGATGCACATATGCACAATGAACATGGATGGACTGACTAAGCCACGAGCTGACTTAACGGATGTATAGACTTGCTCAGTCGACAGCTAATGGATGTATAGACTTGCTCAGTCATCAGACCAACCGTGTGCAGACTTAGTGTACGCATGAATCAAACGAGTGCACTGACCAAAATGCAAACATGCATCGATCAGTGATATGCAAGAGATGGTCAATGCACTGACTATGTGGCGTGCAACTATAATTAATGCACCAATGCAAGCTATGCACGAATTAGAATGGACCTGATGCAGAGACCATACAATGCACCGTATAGCTGCGTCAATGCAATGCCCATACTTGTGTTACTGCGTCATATGCTGAAGTATGAAGAACGATGAAGCATGCAGAACATTTACTAGTTCTAATCTTACATGATTCATTAGTGATTGCTATCATCAAAACTATATAACATCATCAAGGCATAGGGGGCACAACAATCTCCCCCTTTTTGATGATGGCAACACAATGAATAGATGCCATGAGATCAGTTCATGCATGCACAGACTTATGCACTAATAGATGTATGCACTAAATGAGACTCCTATCCCATCTCCTGTCTCCCATCCCCCCTGCACATTCTCCCCCTTTGCCATCAGCAAATAAGGAGGAAAGACAGGAGCAACGTTCTATGTGGCAGTTCAGAATGTGAGCACATTATGATGCAATCCTTAAAATATATGAATCGAGCAATGGCTTTCTTGATGTCAATTAGGTTTAATAGTGATAGAAGGTGAGGAGGAAGAACTGGCTTTCTTAGATAGGAACATATGCTTCAGTTATAGCAATGAACATAAGTCACATGACCATAATAGTCTAGGTCGATACAAGACCCTAGTTACTTTAGAGAAAGTGACAAGCAAGGAAGGTCACCTGAATTTGTATTGAGAATAAACAATTGACACTCAAAGAAATTTGTTTTTCTAAGGGTTATAGCAATTTCATTCACAAATTTCTGAAACATGAACTCATTGAACAGATAAGTATCATTTATGCCGTTGACATTGGGTGTATACCTTGATCAGAGGCTGATACCCCCAGTTACCAAGCATAAACTACTATATCTATTTCTAATCAAAGCTACAGGAATAATTTGCACCTTTGACGTTAAGGGTATACCTTGATCAGAGGCCAATACCCCTAGTTACTCAGTGAAATCTCCCTGGTAGATTCGACTAATGGAACAGAGATAATCTGAGTCACTTCATGACTTAAGGTATTCTCCATTTCTTTGATGGAGACCTCAGTTTCTCAGTGAAACTCAGTCATTGCTCTGTCACTTTGTTCACTTCCTTTTTCGTTGAAGATCTTAATTTTAGCTGCCCTTATGATTTTGGGAGTGACTTGTTTAAGAACAATACAGAATTTTTGGTTTTCAAACCTTAACCAACACTAAATCTGTCATGTTCAGGTATTGTGAAGACTTGTTCTATCATAATCATGAGACAGAGGTTAAGAGCTATAAATGCTTTCTATCACCTTATTTTCAGAAGACAGTCTTTTGAACATTACAGTCTATTAAGGTTAAACCTTAGTTTCAATCAATGAGCACATTAGATTCTTATAACAGAAGGGTTGTGATAATTTCAGCTCACAATAATGAACCAATCACTAGACAGTTATCCAATCAGTGAAGGAGTTGAATTTATTTCAGATGATGCAACCCTCCCCCTCACAACAGTATGCATTTTACAAAAATATGCAATGATTCGACCTATCATGCAGTTAAGGCATTGAATGCATAGACTATGAGTAGAGCATGTTTCGACATGAGGTCTATACAATGCAATTGATTGACTACATGCGTAACCATCTATCGATTATATGTCCAACTATGCATTGACTCCAACTCATGATACCAACAGATGATGTGCATCAACTTAAGTACTCAGTCCACAAGAGATTATTCTATCATCAAACAACTTTATCCTCAAGTTTAAGATCATGCACCCAATTATTGCCAGCATTCTAAAAGATATCTCAAGAGAAAAAGATTAGTCATTTTCTTGCTGAAATTTACAAAGCCCCAGTTCTCTTCTTAGATATTTAAATCTTTCATTTCCAAGAGGTTTTATAAAAATATAAGCAACTTATTTTTCAGTTTCAACAAAGACTAATTCAATTTCACTCTTGCCCACAGCGTCTCTAAGAAAATGATGTTTAATATCAATGTGCTTAGTCCTAGAGTGGTGAACATGATTCTTGATAAGGCAGATGGCACTAGTGTTATCACATAGAATAGGAATGCATCCCAGACTTATCTGATAATCTGAAAGCTGATGTTTAATCCATAGTACCCGGGCAGCACAATTCTCTGCGGCAACATATTCTGCCTCTGCAGTGGAGAGTGCTACAGTGTGTTACTTTTTAGAGGCCCAAGATACTAGGCAACCACCTAGGAATTGACAATATCCACTAGTGCTCTTCCTATCTATCCGACACCCAGCATAGTCTGCATCAGTGTAAGATATAAGCTCGAACTCACATCTAGCAGGGTACCAAAGAACAAGTTCTTGGGTGCCTGACAGATACCTAAAAATCCTTTTCACTGCATTAAAATGAGACTCCTTAGGACTAGCCTGAAATCTAGCACATAAACATACTGAAAATTGTATATCAGGCCTAGATGCAGTGAGGTACAAAAGGGATCCGATCATACCTCTATACAACTTTTGATCCACTGGGTTACATTTTGTATCTTGATCAACACTTGTTGAGGTACCCATTAGAGCTGCAATGTCCTTGAGGTCTTCGAGCTTGTATTTCTTCAGGAGGTCCCTAATGTATTTGGACTGGGTGATAAAGGTTCCATCTTTTGTTTGAGTCACCTGCAATCCAAGGAAGAGTTTCAGCTCACCCATTGAGCTCATTTCAAACTCTTGTGTCATTAAGTCAGAAAATTCCTTACACATCTTTGGGTTAGTTGAACCAAAAACAATGTCATCCACATAAATCTGAACAATAAGTATGTCAGGGTGACTTACCTTTGTAAACAACGTTTGGTCAATCTCACCTCTTGAGAACTTCTTGTCGGTAAGGAATTTGCTGAGCCTGTCATACCAGGCTCTAGGAGCTTGCTTCAAACCATAGAGAGCTTTATTCAACTTATATACATAGGAAGGGAAGTCTGAGCATTCAAAGCCAGGAGGTTGATGAACAAAGACATCCTCCTTAATTTCCCCATTGAGAAAAGCAGAGTTTACATCCACCTACTGGAGATTTATTCCATGGGAGCATGCATAAGCTAACAAAATTCTAATAGCTTCTAACCTGGTTACAGGGGCAAATGATTCTTCAAAATCAATTCCGAATTCTTGGTTATACCCCTGAGCAACTACTCTGGCCTTATTTTTGATAATATTACCTTGCTCATCAGTTTTATTTCTAAAGACCCACTTTGTCCCAATGACATTTGCATCAACAGGAGGTGGAACTAGATGCCACACTTTGTTCTTGTCAAACTGATTAAGCTCCTCGTGCATGTCATTGATCCAATGCACATCCTTTAGGGCAATGTCAATGGACTTGGGTTCTACATGCGAAACCAATGCATATGCATTTAATTCATTTTGAGCTCTAAGAAAACCTCTAGTCCTAGGAGGTTCATGCAAATCACCAATGATGTTCTCAATAGGATGGTCTCTTAAGAATCTGACATTGGTAATTTGGTTGCCTTGATCTTCATTTACATCCCCCTGAACAGCAGGCTCTTCTGCAGTGGTTTCTTCTGGCTCTTCTTCTTGATCTGATTGGTCTACAGATTGTCTTTCATTTAATATTTCTCCATCATCTTCTTTCCTGAACAGACCATTTTCACGTTTAGTCAGGGATTCATCAAAGACAATATGTGGAGATTCCTCAACAGTTTTAGAATTAAGATTGTACACTCTATATGCTCTAGTGTATTCAGAATACCCAAGAAAAATTCCTGGATCACTTTTAGGTTCAAATTTGTCAAGATCTCTTTTATCATTAACATGAATGAAACATTTACAGCCAAAGACCTTGAAATAAGCAATTGAAGACTTCTTACCTTTCAGAATCTCATAAGGAGTTTTCTGAGTGAAAGGCCTTACCATGGCTCTGTTGATTACATGGCATGCAGTATTAACTGCTTCTGCCCAAAATTTTCTTGGTAAGCCACCTTCAACAAGCAGTGTACGAGCCATCTCCACAATTGTCTGGTTCCTCCTTTCTACTATTCCATTCTGCTCAGGTGTTCTTGGCGAGGAGAACCGAGGATTAATCCCATTGACCCTGCAAAATTCATGAAATTAAGAATTCTGAAACTCACCTCCATGATCAGATAAGATATTTTTAATTAAATTTTCATTTTTCTGTTTTATTTTCAAATAGAACTCCTGAAATTCTATGAATGCATCATTTTTATGTGCAAGGAAAAAGACCCAAGTAAACCTAGAGAAGTCATCAACTAGAACATATCCATATCTCTTCCCTGACAAGCTGGCTGAACGTGTGGGTCCAAATAAATCCATATGTATCAGCTCATAAGGTTTAAAGGACATGTTTTCAGTTCTTGATTTAAATGACTTCCTAGTTTGCTTGGACTGTGTACACGCACTGCACACCTTAATTTCCTTCTTGAAAGAAACTTCAGGGAGTCCTCTAACCATGCTATGTTTATTCAATTTATGCAAAACCGTATAGCTGGCATGGCCTAATCTGCGATGCCACAAGAATGCTAAGTCAACTTTATTTGCAGTTAGGCAAATATTAGAATGAGCTAAATCATCTAAATCTACCAAGTAGATGTTATTTACCCTTTTCCCTAAAAATTTAACTATATCAGAACCAGGTTCAAGATTTTGCAGTATTGAGAGTCAAATACTACCTTGTGTCCTTTGTCGCATAGCTGGCTGATACTAAGTAAGTTGTTTGCAAGACCATCAACCAGCAGTACATCTTCAATGCAACAGGTAGTACACTTACCTACTTTACCTGATCCGATGATTCTACCCTTTGTATTTCCTCCAAAGGTGACAAGACCTCCATTCTTCTTAGTCAGCATGCAAAATTTGGTCTTGTCTCCTGTCATATGCCTGAGCAGCCACTATCAAGATACCACATATTGCTTCTGGCTGCCAGGCATACCTGCAATCACAATCAGGTAGAGAATTTTTGAACCCAAAATTATTTGGGCTCCGAAGCAGAAACAGAACAATTGAAACAAGACATCAATTGTCTAGGAATCCACATTTGTCTAAACATGGTTGGCTTAGTGGAATTCATGACATTCTGTTCATCATCTTTCTTTCTCTCAGCACCAACTGATTGAACCTTCTTCCTCTATGCTTTGGTTTATATTGAGTTCTGGCTCCATCTTTATTAGCAGAAAAATTGTTTTTGTGCCAGTGCCCAGGCCAATAGGTCCTCAGATAATTGCGGCCAGCTGTAGTCCTAGACTGACCAACCCAGCTAGCAAATTGAGGTCTATGCCAATGAGTGGTAAAAGGTTGATATCTAGACCTCCCTTGGACCTGATTCCATCCAGACCTATAGAATGATTGCACCTGTTTCTGAGGATAAGTATAATAGGTCTGAACCTTGGGCTGGTAAGTATGGCTTTTCTGGCCCCATGCAGCATTGTGTCTCCCTTGCACTGTTGACCCACTAAACTTCTGTACAGGTTTATGTTGGGTCTTCTTCTGGACAGGTGATGATGGTGGAGACTTGGTGGCTTTGCCCTGGGGTTTAGACTTGCTTGGAGGCTGACCCCGAACCTGAGACTTATATTTGGGTGAATGGCAAGATCTGCTAAGCTCACCTACCTTCTGTTTACCCTTGTCCTTGGCACTGGACATTTTCGAATTAAGAATTTTTTAAACAGAATTTTCACTTACCATTTTTATGAGAGGTCCCTTCTTTTTCTCAGTCACAAATGATATGGTTTTCATGGCAAGACTTTTAGTGGCAGTTGAGTTGAATCCAAGACCTTCTTTTCTGAAATTTACCTTTGACCCTAACAGAGCATTGAGATTGTCTATGCCTTGGGTCATATTTTCTATTATTTTCCTTTTGTCAACATTTTCTTTCTCTAAATTTTCAACTGTTTTCTTTAATTCAGAGTTCACACACGAAACAGCTTCATATTTCTCATTTGAAATTTTTGATTCATTTTCAAACATTTGAACTCTCAGCTTCAAATCATCAATAACATTCTTTAACAATTCATTTTCCTTTCTAGTATCTGTTAAAGCATGCTTCAAATCATCAAACTCAGCACATGAAATTTTTAGATTGTCATTTTCTGATTGCAGACAGGCTATTTTATCAGACATGGTTTTATCATTCAAAATGGAGTTTACTTTCTTCTTCAAATGCCTGTTCTCCTTTCTAATATCATCTACTTTATCTAGCAAGTCTCCATAAGCATCCTCCCAATCAGAAATTGTATAGTGCTCAAAGGGAGAGGATACCTCATCGGAGTCTTCTTCCTCCTTTTCATCATTTCTGGCCATCAGGCAGATGGGCTTTTCTTCGTCTTCACTTTCTGGTGTACTGCTCAAATTGCCCTCGTCCTCGTCGCTCCATGTGCTCACCATTGCTTTTTCTCTGGGAGCTCTTTTCTTGGACTTTTCTTTCAGCTTCTGGAGCTCTTGACAACCTGCCTTCATATGCCCAGCCTTCCTGCAATGATAGCAAACATTAGTTTTAGATTTCTTAGCTTGGTTGGACCTATACCTGTTGTGTCGTCGGCCACTGAATTATCTTCGGCCGAAATTTCTGCCTTCTTTTCTCAAGAATCGCCTGAACTCTCTTGTCAACATAGCAAGTTGATCTCCATCGATTTCTGACCCAGATAGGCTGCTCTGCTCGCTTGATGATCCACTGTGGCTGGATCTGCTTGTTTTGCTGGAACTAGCCTTCAGCGCGATTGGTTTCTTCTTATTCTCGAGCTCATCAGTTTTAGGAAGGTTCATCTCATATGCCATTAGAGAACCTATTAGCTCGTCAACTTTCATCGTCTGAAGATCTCTTGACTCCTCGATCACTGTTGCCTTTGTGTGCCAAACAGGAGTCAGAGACCGCAAGATCTTCCTTACAATCTCGTAGTCTGAATAGCTCTTTCCCAAATTCCTCAGACCATTAGTTATGATAGTCAAACGAGCATACATCTCAGTCACAGTCTCACCAGGTTTCATCTGGAATGCTTCATATTCAGAGACCAACATATTAGCCTTGGTCTCTCTCACCTGTGATGTCCCTTCGTAGATAACCTCCGGTGTATCCCACATTTCCTTGGCGGTTTTGCACGATGACACTCTAGAGAATTCAATAGGATGAAGTGCGCACTGGATAGCGTTGATGGCACTCCAGTTCAAAGTAGATTTTTTGATTTCCTCTCTCGTCCAAACCTCTTCATTCTCGTGCAGTTCGAATGGTCCCTTGCTCACTACTCGCCAGATCTCGTAGTCTTTCGCTCTCAGAAAGACCTGCATTCTGTTCTTCCAGTAGGCGTAGTTAGAGCC
The DNA here is from genome assembly GCA_022559845.1 of Amorphophallus konjac. Lineage (NCBI taxonomy): Eukaryota > Viridiplantae > Streptophyta > Magnoliopsida > Alismatales > Araceae > Amorphophallus > Amorphophallus konjac. The sequence goes on from CM040122.1 coordinate 213,310,632, forward strand.
ATCGAAGTACGGAGGCTTGGAGGTTGAATGTCCTTCTGCTGTCATTCCCTTAGCGTTCATGGTCGTTCCTCTTTAGGATGTTAGTCCCTGAAAAAAGAGTTAGGCTCTGATACCAAGTGATGGGGGTCTATGAACGATCTAGAGGGGGTGAATAGATCAGTCACCCAATAAAATCTACTGCAATAGTTTCTAGTGCGGAAATAAAACAAACTGCTGCTGGACGGCAGAAATGTAAGAGAGTGCAGTCACAGAAATCCAACTATAGCAGATCTGAACTTAAACGGACCTAAGCATGCATCTACAGTGTGTAATGGAAATGATCATGATGTACAACAATTCACACGGCAATCACACATGAGACATGAAGTTTTTAAGGTGGTTCGATCTCAAACCCGAGATCTACGTCCACCCCACACTCCAACCTGGAATGTGGCTTCAACCGCTGATTCACAGCTTCAACTGCTGGGCCTCACAGCTTGCCTACAACCGCTGACTAACAGATTGACCGCTGGGCATTACAGCTTCGCCAACCGCTGGGGACTACTGCTTAACCCGTCCAGAGGAATCCTCCTCTGCCCGCTGAGCAATACAGCTTAGCTCTGCTGATTAATAGCTTGAAAAGAAGGTTTCAGAAAACAAAATAGAAACAAATGAAAAACAAGAAATCTCAAATGGAAAGTAGCTCACAATGAGCAATCTCAGTTCTGGTATCTGAACCAAGAAACTGATGAACAAAAATTCAGAGAAAGTCTCTCAGACTCCTCTCACTCAACTATCTTTTTCTCTTCTCTCTGGATCGTTTCTTTTCTTCTCTGCTGCACTCTCTCTTTTTCTTCTGTTCTCAATAGCACACACAGATCTTCTGATCACGATCAATTTCTCCAGATGGAGAAGTCTTCTATTTATAGCATCAGAGAGGTGGGCGTGTGTCCTCCACAATTCCCGCCCAGAGCGCCTTGACCACGTGGCAGCATTTCAGTTCACTGCGTTACACGTGTCACGATCCTGGCACATCCTTCATTCTTGGATCATGTGCCCTTCTTAATTTCTTCGAGCAGATATCCTGCAAAGGTTAGAGCACAGAGTTGGTTCGAGATTTGATCTATGCCTGTACATACTTGATGCACATAATGCAGTATGCATATTAGAAAGTATGAACAATGAAGGTGAATGCACGGACATGCCACCAGAGAATGTATAGACTTTGTGTGCAATGTACAAGACGATGTACAGACTTGCTGGCTTGTAATGCGATATGCATATAGAACTCCTGCACATTGAAGATGAATGCTCAGGCATGCCATCAAGGAGTGTATGGACTTAGTGTGCATGGGACAACGATGTACAGACATGCTGGTGTGATGATTCATGAACTTAAATGCTCATGCCAGCAGCGGTTGTACAAACTTATGAATTAATGCATGAACTTAATTGCTAGTATCATCACAGGTTGTACAGACTTTGTGTACTTGTGTATGCATAAGGCAACGTGATCCATTGACTTTGCATATGCATGAAGAACACTGGATGTACTGCCTTGGTCGAGTGAAACAACGGAGGCTGTACAGACTAGCCACCAAAGAATGTACAGACATTGATGAGATAGGTGCACATATGCACAATGAACACGGATGGACTGACTAAGCCACGAGCAGAGTTAACGGATGTATAGACTTGCTCAATCATCAGACCAACCGTGTGTAGACTTAGTGTACGCATGAAACAAACGAGTGCACTGACCAACATGCAAACACGCATCGATCAGTGATATGCAAGAGATGGTCAATGCACTGACTATGTGGCGTGCAACTATAATTAATGCAACAATGCAAGCTATGCACGAACTAGAATAGACCTGATGCAGAGAATAGATAATGCACCGTATAGCTGCGTCAATGCAATGCCCATACTTGTGTTAACGCACACCCCCTTTCCTCTTCATGCATGAAGTATATATGCTGAAGTATAAAGAATGATGAAGCATGCAAAACATTTACTAGTTCTAATCTTACATGATTCATTAGTGATTGCTATCATCAAAACTATATAACATCATCAAGGCACATGGGGCACAACAATCTCCCCCTTTTTGATGATGGCAACACAATGAATAGATGCCATGAGATCAGTTCATGCATGCACAGACTTATGCACTAATAGACGTATGCACTAAATGAGACTCCTATCCCAGCTCCTATCTCCCATCTCCCCCTGCACATTCTCCCCCTTTGCCATCAGCAAATAAGGAGGAAAGACAGGAGCAACGTTCTATGTGGCAGTTCAGAATGTGAGCACATTATGACGCAATCCTTAAAATATATGAATCGAGCAATGGCTTTCTTGATGTCAATTAGGTTTAACAGTGATAGAAGGTGAGGAGGAAGAACTGGCTTTCTGAGATAGGAACATATGCTTCAGTTATAGCAATGAACTTAAGTCACATGACCATAATAGTCTAGGTCGATACAAGACCCTAGTTACTTCAGAGAAAGTGACAAGCAAGGAAGGTCACATGAATTTGTATTGAGAATAAACAATTGACACTCAAAGAAATTTGTTTTTCTAAGGGTTACAGCAATTTCATTCACAAATTTCTGAAACATGAACTCATTGAACAGATAAGTATCATTTATGCCGTTGACATTAGGTGTATATCTTGATCAGAGGCTGATACCCTCAGTTACTAAGCATAAACTACTATATCTATTTCTAATCAAAGCTACAGGAATAATTTGCACCTTTGACGTTAAGGGTATACCTTGATCAGAGGCCAATACCCCTAGTTACTCAGTGAAATCTCCCTGGTAGATTCGACTAATGGAACAGAGATAATCTGAGTCACTTCATGACTTAAGGTATTCTCCATTTCTTTGATGGAGACCTCAGTTTCTCAGTGAAACTCAGTCATTGCTCTGTCACTTTGTTCACTTCCTTTTTCGTTGAAGATCTTAATTTTAGCTGCCCTTATGATTTTGGGAGTGACTTGTTTAAGAACAATACAGAATTTTTGGTTTTCAAACCTTAACCAACACTAAATCTGTCATGTTCAGGTATTGTGGAGACTTGTTCTATCATAATCATGAGATAGAGGTTAAGAGCTATAAATGCTTTCTATCACCTTATTTTCAGAAGACAGTCTTTTGAACATTACAATCTATTAAGGTTAAACCTTAGTTTCTATCAATGAGCGCATTAGATTCTTATAACAGAAGGGTTGTGATAATTTCATCTCACAATAATGAACCAATCACTAGATAGTTATCCAATCAATGAAGGAGTTGAATTTATTTCAGATGATGCAACCCTCCCCCTGACAACAGTATGCATTTTACAAATATATGCAATGATTCGACCTATCATGCAGTTAAGGCATTGAATGCATAGACTATGAGTAGAGCATGTTTCGACATGAGGTCTATACAATGCAATTGATTGACTACATGCGTAACCATCCGTCGATTATATGTCCAACTATCCATTGACTCCAACTCATGATACCAACAGATGATGTGCATCAACTTAAGTACTCAGTCCACAAGAGATTATTCTATCATCAAACAACTTTATCCTCAAGTTTAAGAACATGCACCCAATTATTGCAAGCATTCTAAAAGATATCTCAAGAGAAAAAGATTAGTCATTTTCCTGCTGAAATTTACAAAGCCCCAGTTCTCTTCTTAGATATTTAAATCTGTCATTTCCAAGAGGTTTTGTAAAAATATCAGCAACTTGTTTTTCAGTTTCAACAAAGACTAATTCAATTTCACTCTTGCCCACAGCGTCACTATGAAAATGATGTTTAATATCAATGTGCTTAGTCCTAGAGTGGTGAACATGATTCTTGGTAAGGCAGATGGCACTAGTGTTATCACATAGAATAGGAATGCGTCCCAGACTTATCTGATAATCTGAAAGCTGATGTTTAATCCATAGTACCTGGGCATCACAATTCCCTGCGGCAACATATTCTGCCTCTGCAGTGGAGAGTGCTACAGTGTGTTACTTTTTAGAGGCCCAAGATACTAGGCAACCACCTAGGAATTGACAATATCCACTAGTGCTCTTCCTATCTATCCGACACCCAGCATAGTCTGCATCAGTGTAAGATATAAGCTCGAACTCACACCTAGCAGGGTACCAAAGACCAAGTTCTTGGGTGCCTGACAGATACATAAAAATCCTTTTCACTGCACTAAAATGAGACTCCTTAGGACTAGACTGAAATCTAGGACATAAACATACTGCAAATTGTATATCAGGCCTAGATGCAGTGAGGTACAAAAGGGATCCGATCATACCTCTATACAGCTTTTGATCCACTGGGTTACCTTTTGTATCTTGATCAAGACTTGTGGAGGTACCCATTAGAGCTGCAATGTCCTTGAGGTCTTCGAGCTTGTATTTCTTCAGGAGGTCCCTAATGTATTTGGACTGGGTGATAAAGGTTCCATCTTTTGTTTGAGTCACCTGCAATCCAAGGAAGAGTTTCAGCTCACCCATTGAGCTCATTTCAAACTCTTGTGTCATTAAGTCAGAAAATTCCTTACACATCTTTGGGTTAGTTGAACCAAAAACAATGTCATCCACATAAATCTGAACAATAAGTATGTCAGGGTGACTTACCTTTGTAAACAACGTTTGGTCAATCTCACCTCTTGAGAACTTCTTGTCGGTAAGGAATTTGCTGAGCCTGTCATACCAGGCTCTAGGAGCTTGCTTCAAACCATAGAGAGCTTTATTCAACTTATATACATAAGAAGGGAAGTCTAAGCATTCAAAGCCAGGAGGTTGATGAACAAAGACATCCTCCTTAATTTCCCCATTGAGAAAAGTAGATTTTACATCCACCTGCTGGAGATTTATTCCATGGGAGCATGCATAAGCTAACAAAATTCTAATAGCTTCTAACCTGGCTACAGGGGCAAATGATTCTTCAAAATCAATTCCGAATTCTTGGTTATACCCCTGAGCAACTAGTCTGGCCTTATTTTTGACAATATTATCTTGCTCATCAGTTTTATTTTTAAAGACCCACTTTGTCCCAATGACATTTCCATCAACAGGAGGTGGAACTAGATGCCACACTTTGTTCCTGTCAAACTGATTAAGCTCCTCGTGCATGGCATTGATCCAATGCACATCCTTTAGGGCAATGTCAATGGACTTGGGTTCTACATGCAAAACCAATGCATATGCATTTAATTTATTTTGAGGTCTAAGAAAACCTCTAGTCCTAGGAGGTTCATGCAAATCACTAATGATGTTCTCAATAGGTTGGTCTCTTAAGAATCTGACATTGATAATTTGGTTACCTTGATCTTCATTTACATCCCCCTGAACAGCAGGCTCTTCTGCATTGTTTTCTTCTGGCTCTTCTTCTTGATCAGATTGGTCTACAGATTGTCTCTCATTTAATATTTCTCCATCATCTTCTTTCCTGAACAGACCATTTTCACGTTTAGTCAGGGATTCATCAAAGACAATATGTGGAGATTCCTCAATAGTTTTAGAATTAAGATTGTACACTCTATATGCTCTAGTGTATTCAGAATACCCTAGAAAAATTCTTGGATCACTTTTAGGTTCAAATTTATCAAGATCTCTTTTATCATTAACATGAATGAAACATTTATAGCCAAAGACCTTGAAATAAGCAATTGAAGGCTTCTTACCTTTCAGAATCTCATAAGGAGTTTTCTGAGTGAAAGGCCTTACCATGGCTCTGTTGATTACATGGCATGCAGTATAAACTACTTCTGCCCAAAATTTTCTTGGTAAGCCACCTTCAACAAGCAGTGTACGAGCCATCTCCACAATTGTCCGGTTCCTCCTTTCTACTATTCCATTCTGCTCAGGTGTTCTTGGCGAGGAGAACCGATGAGTAATCCCATTGACCCTGCAAAATTCATCAAATTGAGAATTCTGAAACTCACCTCCATGATCAGATAAGATATTTTCAATTAAATTTTTATTTTTCTATTTTATTTTCAAATAGAACTCCTGAAATTCTACGAATGCATCATTTTTATGTGCAAGGAAAAAGACCCAAGTAAACCTAGAGAAGTCATCAACTAGAACATATCCATATCTCTTCCCTGACAAGCTGACTGAACGTGTGGGTCCAAATAAATCCATATGTATCAGCTCATAAGGTTTAAAGAACATGTTTTCAGTTCTTGATTTAAATGACTTCCTAGTTTGCTTGGACTGTGTACACGCACTGCACACCTTAATTTCCTTCTTGAAAGAAACTTCAGGGAGTCCTCTAACCATGCTATGTTTATTCAATTTATGCAAAACCGTATAGCTGGCATGGCCTAATCTACGATGCCACAAGAATGCTAAGTCAACTTTATTTGCAGTTAGGCAAAGATTAGAATGAGCTAAATCATCTAAATCTACCAAGTAGATGTTATTTACACTTTTTCCTGAAAATTTAACTATATCAGAACAAGGTTTGAAGATTTTACAGTATTGAGAGTCAAATACTACCTTGTGTCCTTTGTCACATAGCTGGCTGATACTAAGTAAGTTGTATGCAAGACCATCAACCAGCAGTACCACTTCAATGCAACAGGTAGTACACTTACCTACTTTACCTGATCCGATGATTCTACCCTTTGTATTTCCTCCAAAGGTGACAAGACCTCCATTCTTCTCAGTCAGCATGCAAAATTTGGTCTTGTCTCCTGTCATATGCCTGGAGCAGCCACTATCAAGATACCACATATTGCTTCTGGTTGCCAGGCATACCTACAATCACAATCAGGTAGAGAATTTTGGAACCCAAAACTGTTTGGGCTCCGAAGCAGAAACAGAACAATTGAAACAAGACATCAATTGTCTAGGAATCCACATTTGTCTAAACATGGTTGGCTTAGTGGAATTCATGACATTCTTTTCATCATCTTTCTTTCTCTCAGCACCAACTGATTGAACCTTCTTCCTCTGATGCTTTGGTTTATATTGAGTTCTGGCTCCATCTTTATTAGCAGCAAAATTGTTTTTGTGCCAGTGCCCAGGCCAATAGGTCCTCAGATAATTGTGGCCAGCTGTAGTCCTAGACTGACCAACCCAGCTAGCAAATTGAGGTCTATGCCAATGAGTGGTAAAAGGTTGATATCTAGACCTCCCTTGGACCTGATTCCATCCAGACCTATAGAATGATTGCACATGTTTCTGAGGATAAGTATAATAGGTCTGAACCTTGGGCTGGTAAGTATGGCTTTTATGGCCCCATGCAGCATTGTGTCTCCCTTGCACTGTTGACCCACTAAACTTCTGTACAGGTTTATGTTGGGTCTTCTTCTGGACAGGTGATGATGGTGGAGACTTGGTGGCTTTGCCCTAGGGTTTAGACTTGCTTGGAGGCTGACCCCGAACCTGAGACTTATATTTGGGTGAATGGCAAGATCTGCTAAGCTCACCTACCTTCTGTTTACCCTTGTCCTTGGCACTGGACATTTTCGAATTAACAATTTTTGAAACAGAATTTTCACTTACCATTTTTATGAGAGGTCCCTTCTTTTTCTCTGTCACAAATGATATGGTTTTCATGGCAAGACTTTTAGTGGCAGTTGAGTTGAATCCAAGACCTTCTTCTCTAAAATTTACCTTTGACCCTAACAGAGCATTGAGATTGTCTGTGCCTTGGGTCATATTTTCTATTATTTTCCTTTTGTCAACATTTTCTTTCTCTAAATTTTCAACTGTTTTCTTTAATTCAGAGTTCACACACGAAACAGCTTCATATTTCTCATTTGAAATTTTTGATTCATTTTCAAACATTTGAACTCTCAGCTTCAAATCATCAATAACATTCTTTAACAATTCATTTTCCTTTCTAGTATCTGTTAAAGCATGCTTCAAATGATCAAACTCCGCACATGAAATTTTTAGATTGTCATTTTCTAATTACAGACAGGCTATTTTATCAGACATGGTTTTATCATTCAAAATGGAGTTTACTTTCTTCTTCAAATGCCTGTTCTCCTTTCTAATATCATCTACTTTATCTAGCAAGTCTCCGTAAGCATCCTCCCAATCAGAAATTGTATAGTGCTCAAAGGGAGAGGATACCTCATCGGAGTCTTCTTCCTCCTTTTCATCATTTCTGGCCATCAGGCAGATGGGCTTTTCTTCATCTTCACTTCTGATGTACTGCTCAAATTGCCCTCGTCCTCGTCGCTCCATGTGCTCACCATTGCTTTTCCTCTGGGAGCTCTTTTCTTGGACTTTTCTTTCAGCTTCTGGAGCTCTGGACAATCTGCCTTCATATGCCTAGCCTTCCTGCAATGATAGCAAACATCAGTGTCAGATTTCATAGCTTGGTTGGACCTATACCTGTTGTGTCGCCGGCCACTGAATTGTCTTCGGCCAAAATTTCTGCCTTCTTTTCTCAAGAATCACCTGAACTCTCTTGTCAACATAGCAAGTTGATCTCCGTCGAATTCTGACCCAAATAGGCTGCTCTGCTCGCTTGATGATCCACTGTGGCTGGATCTGCTTGTTTTGCTGGAACTAGCCTTCAGCGCGATTGGTTTCTTCTTATTCTCGAGCTCATCAGTTTTAGGAAGGTTCATCTCATATGCCATTAGAGAACCTATTAGCTCATCAACTTTCATCGTCTGAAGATCTCTTGACTCCTCGATCTCTATTGCCTTTGTGTGCCAAACAGGAGTCAGAGACCGCAAGATCTACCTTACAATCTCGTAGTCTGAATAGCTCTTTCCCAAATTCCTCAGACCATTAGTTATGATAGTCAAACGAGCATACATCTCAGTCACAGTCTCACCAGGTTTCATCCGGAATGCTTCATATTCAGAGACCAACATATTAGCCTTGGTCTCTCTCACCTGTGATGTCCCTTCGTAGATAACCTCCAGTGTATCCCACATTTCCTTGGCGGTTTTGCACGATGACACTTTGGAGAATTCAGTAGGATGAAGTGCGCACTGGATAGCGTTGATGGCACTCCAGTTCGAAGTAGATTTTCTGATTTCCTATCTCGTCCAAACCTCTTCATTCTCGTGCAGTTCGAATGGTCCCTTGCTCACTACTCGCCAGATCTCGTAGTCTTTCGCTCTCAGAAAGACCTGCATTCGGTTCTTCCAGTAGGCGTAGTTAGAGCCATCGAAGTACAGAGGCTTGGAGGTTGAATGTCCTTCTGCTGTCATTCCCTTAGCGTTCATGGTCGTTCCTCTTTAGGATGTTAGTCCCTAAAAAAAGAGTTAGGCTCTGATACCAAGTGATGGGGGTCTATGAACGATCTAGAGGGGGGTGAATAGATCTGTCACCCAATAAAATCTACTGCAACAGTTTCTAGTGCGAAATAAAACAAACTGCTGCTGGACGGCAGAAATGTAAGAGAGTGCAGTCACAGATATCCAACTATAGTAGATCTGAACTTAAACGGACCTAAGCATGCATCTACAGTGTGTAATGGAAATGATCATGATGCACAACAATTCACACAGCAATCACACAGGAGACAGGAAGTTTTTAAGGTGGTTCGATCTCAAACCCGAGATCTACGTCCACCCCACACTCCAACCTAGAATGTGGCTTCAACCGCTGATTCACAGCTTCAACTGCTGGGCCTCACAGCTTGCCTACAACCGCTGACTAACAGCTTGACCGCTGGGAATTACAGCTTTGCCAACCGCTGGGGACTACAGCTTAACCCGTCCAGAGGAATCCTCCTCTGCCCGCTGAGCAATACAGCTTAGCTCTGCTGACTAACAGCTTGAAAACAAGGTTTCAGAAAACAAAATAGAAACAAATGAAAAATAAGAAATCTCAAATGGAATGTAGCTCACAATGAGCAATCTCAGTTCTGGTATCTGAACCAAGAAACTGATAAACAAAAATTCAGAGAAAGTCTCTCAGACTACTCTCACTCAACTATCTTTTTATCTTCTCTCTGGATCGTTTCTTTTCTTCTCTGCTGCACTCTCTCTTTTTCTTCTGTTCTCAATAGCACACACAGATCTTCTGATCACGATCAATTTCTCCAGATGGAGAAGTCTTCTATTTATAGCATCAGAGAGATGGGCGTGTGTCCTCCACAATTCCCGCCTAGAGCGCCTTGACCACGTGGCAGCATTTCAGTTCACTGCGTTACACGTGTCACGATCCTGGCACATCCTTCATTCTTGGATCACGTGCCCTTCTTAATTTCTTCGAGCAGATATCCTGCAAAGGTTAGAGCACAGAGTTGGTTCGAGATTTGATCTATGCTTGCACATACTTGATGCACATAATGCAGTATGCATATTAGAAAGTATGAACAATGAAGGTGAATGCACGGACATGCCACCAGAGAATGTATAGACTTTGTGTGCAATGTACAAGACGATGTATAGACTTGCTGGCTTGTAATGCGATATGCATATAGGAAAGTATGCACATTGAAGATGAATGCTCAGGCATGCCATCAAGGAGTGTATGGACTTAGTGTGCATGCGACAACGATGTACATACATGCTGGTGTGATGATTCATGAACTTAAATGCTCATGCCAACAACGGTTGTACAAACTTATGAATTAATGCATGAACTTAATTGCTAGTATCATCACAGGTTGTACAGAATTTGTGTACTTGTGTATGCATAAGGCAACGTGATGCACTGACTTTGCATATGCATGAAGAACACTGGCTGTACTGCCTTGGTCGAGTGAAACAACGGAGGCTGTACCGACTAGCCACCAAAGAATGTACAAACTTTGATGAGAAAGATGAACATATGCACAATGAACACGGATGGACTGACTAAGCCACGAGCTGAGTTAACGGATGTATAGACTTGCTCAGTCAACAGCTAATGGATGTATAGACTTGCTCAGTCATAAGACCAACCATGTGCAGACTTAGTGTACGCATGAAACAAACGAGTGCACTGACCAACATGCAAACACGCATCGATCAGTGATATGCAAGAGATGGTCAATGCACTGACTATGTGGCATGCAACTATAATTAATGCACCAATGCAAGCTATGCACGAACTAGAATAGACCTGATGCAGAGAACAGATAATGCACCGTATAGCTACGTCAATGCAATGCCCATACTTGTGTTAACGCACACCCCCTTTCCTCTTCATGCATGAAGTATATATGCTGAAGTTAGAAGAACGATGAAGCATGCAGAACATTTACTAGTTCTAATCTTACATGATTCATTAGTGATTGCTATTATCAAAACTATATAACATCATCAAGGCACAGGGGGCACAACACAAGGAGTCAAGAAGATACCTACCCTATGGAGCCCACCTGACAGCTATTTTCAAGAGATCAGGGGTTCCTCTTGAGGATGAGAGTTTCGTAGAGATACCAAAAATAAACACTTACACTACGGGTTTTATCTCTACATTCATGGGATCGGAACCCACTGATGCTAGTCAGGCAATAGAAAAGAGTCAATCTAAGAATGTAAAGAAGGTAAAAGAAACACAAGCTTAGGGGGAGGATTTGCCCCAAGTGAAGGTATTACTTGAAAGTGGTCATACCAGTGTACAGCCAGAAAATGTTGTGTGAGAAATTGAACAAGAAAGTGTTGAGATGCCAGCTGAAAAACATCTTAAAGACCTGTAGCTAGAACAAGAAGTTGATGAGCTTAATCTACCTGAAGTTTAAATTAAGCACCAGTTGGATCATACTATTGATGAAATGTTTGATAAATTTGGAACATCTTTTAAGTCACAGCAGTCTACTGGTCAGTCCGAGCAGACAAAATCACAAGTTGAAGCTGAGAAAGAATCTACTGAATGACAGGAAGAAGTAGAACAAAAGTCCGCACCAGCTGAACCAGAGATTGGTGAATAGCAGCCAGAAGTATAAGTTGAAAAAGAGGTTGAAATGAAAGAAAAGTAGGAAAAAGAGGCTCAAAATGAAGGTGTTCCCCAGGGAACTCAAGAGGCAGAGATAGGAGCTCAGGCACCAGCTCAAGGAGTGGCTGAGGAGGACTTACAAGAGTATGTTATGGGGCCTACCCCTTATTACAGATTATACCCAAGAATGTCATTTGCTCAAGCTCCTGAATATGGTCCACATTTTGGGAGGAATAATTAGTCTTGGAACACCACCCACTCCATCTCCTGAACATCAGCATGAATACTACACTGAAATCCCAGACTCTAATGCATCGACATTTAGTTCACCTGGACCGAGTGCTGAGTCTGATATCGCACAGATGCTGTCAAACTTGACTGAGATTGTACTCAATCAAAATGAATTGATGAATAAACAGTTTCTGTTCAACACCCTTCAACTGGATAGAGTAGATTCTCAAATGCAACATTTGGAAAGGATTGTAAAATCCCAATGGATTGAGTTTATGACTGGTAAACAAAAAACTGATGCAGTAGTTAGAGAGATTTTGGAATCTCTTATGGTAATCAATAATAGATTTTGTGACATGGTGAGCAAAATACAAGATACACAACTCTCAATTTACAGCAAACTTGCTCAAATTCTGAGTCACACTTTTGATCTTAAGATTGAGTTTGAATTGATAAAGAGTACATTGAACAATATTGCAGCCAGTCAGCCTGAAATCATTGACAAGTTTATAGTTGTCCAGTCTCAGTTGTAGGCCCTCTCAGAAAATGTTAAACAAAATCTCTCAAAACAAGATTCTACCACCTCCCTAGTGGACAGACTGGGGAGCACAGTGCATCGAAAAATATATGAGCTATCAGACTCCATCAAAAATCTTCACACCTCTGTGCTGAACAGATCATCAACTCTTGGTTCTAGCTCTGCATATCATCCAAGAGACGGGGAGTTACCGAGGTCACTGATTTCTTCCAGTTCCCCTTTTTGATAATGACAAAGGGGGAGAGAATGTTATGTATGAGGAGGTTGCTACTGCTATGGATTAGTTGCTGATGCTGTTGCAGATAATGCCTGCTGATTTTAGATGTAAAGATGTTGTTGCTGATAATGCTATACTGTGATCATTGTACTGCTGTGGATATTTTTGTAAAGCTTTGGATACTTGTGACTATCTAAAGAGAGACTAATCAAACATACTTTGAATTTTCCTCTTATACACAGAAGTGTTAGTGTGCATGTGTAGGAATTCATATTACAGGTTGTGCTGCAATGGTGTTTGTAATATGCATGTCAGCAAATGACTTTGATTGATTAAGTGTGTGAATTATCATACATGACTCATTATGTTGTCATCATAAAAAAGGGGGAGATTGTTGGAAATCTGGTTTTGATAATGACAACTAATGAGACATGTTTAGACTGAATTAAATAATCACCCTAATCAATTTAAGTCTTCAACTTTGAATAATGACACAAGCAGCTGAACTGTTTAAATCGTTGCGGTCTTGGTTTTGCTTTTAATAAAGTTGGTGCAGTGTTTGCCTTGTACTTCATTAGGACGATGCAATGTGTATGCAAATCATATTCATGTCAGTGCAACTCTGTGTTTGATCCACATTGAGTCTGTGCACAAGCTAAGACCGAGGATCACATAGTCTTTGCATGTATTCATTTGGTCAGTGCAATCGTCTCGGCCGCATTCTATCTCATTCGTGCGAGCTGATTGAGTCGGTGCAAAGGTTTCGTCGGTGCATCGATCTGTTCGCTTGCTTGCGTCTCATGCACTTGTATATCTCATGCTGCGCCTCATGCACACCTAGGGTCAGTGCACGAACTGCGTCTCATTCTGCGTCTCAACGCATGCCTGCGTCTCATGTTTCGTCTAAGGCATATATTAAGGTCTGTGTAGGTTGTGTCTAAAGAAGACACACGGTCGGTGCATTCATCGGTTCGTGTGCTTGAGTCCGTGTTCTTGTCGATACTAGGTCGGTGCAAGATTACTCTTGGCAATAGTGAGTCGGTGCAATTCCCTATCTTGTTTTTCCTCCAGTCGGTGCATATTCAACTTAAGCTACTAAAGGTCCGTGCATCACTTAGCTCCGCATCTACTAGAGTTTGTGCAAAAGTTTTTTGGCACGATTGAGTCTGTGCATTCCTTATGTCTTGCACGCATGCTGCCAATATAGTCTTTGCACCTCGCACACACGCCGTCCATGCAACACTTGATGTGTGTATAACTTGACTCTGTGCATACGTGATCTTATGCTATGTTGAGTCTGTGCATATCAGGCTTATTGCTTTGTTAACTTCGTGCAATTTCTTTACTTCCTGTCTTATGTTTAATTGTCATATGACTGACTTCAAGTCTAGTATGTTGCCAGGATGTTTGCTCGAGGATACTAAGAAAGGCACGTGATCTGAAGAAGAAAGGGAACGATAATCATGACACATGAAAGGCAATCCAAGCTAGGATGCTGACACGTGACTTCTGAAGACTCAGATCTGGACTGAAATCTGAGCGGGAAAATTGGTTGCTCCACACGCTTCTCCTTTGTTGCATATATATATATATATATGGAGCTGACTTCAAAAAGTTAACAAGCCTTTTAAAAAGGAAAAATCTGAAGGAGAGGGATTGAGCAGCTGAAAAGAGAAGACAGATAAAAGGAGTGAGATAGCTTAAAGGAAAGCAAGTGCGGCACATTGAAGACCAGGTTTTCTGTAGTGCTCTCTGGATCAGATCCGAGACACTGGGCTCCTGCGTGAGCATTTTCAGTTTGAATTTATCGACAGCATTCTGTTGTTGTATTTGGTTCCTTGTTCTTCTTTCTTTCACATTTATTCAAGCTGTTTGTCAGCGTTGTAGAGGATTGGTTTCTCTGGACAGCAAGCTGTGTTGCTCGGCGTTGCAGAGGATCAGTTCCTCTGGACAGCGAAGCTGTAATGTCCAGCGGTCAAGCTGTTAGTTAGTGGTCGGCTAAGCTGTAAGGCCCAGCGCAAGCTGTTTGTCAACGATTGTAGGCAAGCTGTGAGGCCCAGCGGTTTTGTAAGCTATGAGTCAGCAGGAATCCACACTCTGGTTGAGTGTGGGGTGGACGTAGGTCTGAAGGACCGAACCACCTAAAAACTTTGGTGTTCTGTGTGATTTATTTGTGTGACTCTTCATCGTTAGATGCATGATAGGGATGCTTTCAATGTATACCCCTAGTTGAGTCAAGTCCTGCATTAGTTCATGGAGTTCAGTTCCATTTCATCTCTATTTAATTTTTAAATTGGTCGAGACTTTCACTGAGGGATTCATTCACCCCCCCTCTGAATCCATCGCACCAGCCCTAACTGTTGGTATCTGAGCGGGTGTCTGCACAGAGGGTCATGCGACCTACATATCCGATCCGTAATTAGCTTTGGTGCGATCTGAGTTGATCCGTTCGCTTGCATTGTTTAATCTGATCTCTATTTAGAATTCTGATCTTGTCTGACCACGGAATCCATGATTGATCTTCCGAGGTTTGAGGGTCTAAGTTTTTACAAGTGGTTTAATCAATTTAGAGAGTATGTGATGCAAGTTAATCCAGATCTATGGATAATAATTGCACACAGCTGTTCTAAGTTCCAAAGGACAATTCCTTATGGAAAACTTCGGACCACTTGAAATTCGTAAAGAATCAGAAGGCCCTGGAGCTAACTCGAAGGGCTATAAATACTAACAAGTTTCGATGTGTGCTTGATTGTTGCAGTGCGTCAGACGTTGTTAACATTGTTGCATCCATCAAATGTCCGGAGGAGGTGAAGTGTCTCATGGCAGCAGACGAAGACCAGGATTATACGAAGGAAACTTCATCACAAGCAAACTCTGACACTGGTAATTTCTCCCTCGAAGAGTTGATTACGTTGAATGAGCATTTAATTGAGAAGTACGATAAAATTAAATCTGAGAAGAAGAAAATAAGAAAAGAAATACTGCATGAAATCAGAAGTATGAAGGTGGAAAATGAAAACCTAAAGTCAGATATGAAAAGAAAAAAAATGAAATGAAACATTTAAAGTCTGAGAATGACAGTTTAAGAATAGGCTCATCAAAGAAAATGATTCTTGCAATGAATGTGCTGTTCTCAGAGATTTGATTAATGATATAGATTATGATGACAATGTGCAAAAGGAATTAATCAAATCTCTGAAAGAAGAAAACAAACTATTGTTGGAAAAGAAAATTGAGGTTGAAGAAGTTGAAGAAAAATTGTTTGAAGAAAATGGTTATTTGAAAGATCAAAACAAGAAACTGATGGTTTTGAACATTGTGCTTTCTGAAAAATTGATGGCCATTGAAAAAGGTAAGGCAATGTTGAATGACAAAGAAACTAATGAGAATTTAAGATATTGCAGGAAAATGAGAATTTGAAATGACTCAATGATGGTTTGCTTAATAAAATAATCTCATGTGAAGAAGAAATTGTGTTATTGCAAACTGAAATTGATAATCTAAAAACTTCTATATCTAAATTCATGAAAGGAAAGGACAATTTGAATAAACTGCTTGGCTCTAAGGTGAATTTTCAGAAAGAAGGACTTGGATATGTGCCTGTCAATAAATGGACTAATGAAAAGAAGAAATCAACTGTATTCATGAAAAGTTCTGAACAGGTTAACCAATCTAGTTCTTCTATATTTCAATTTACTGCAAAGAAAGCTGAAGATTCAGATAAAAATCAGAAAAAGGTTCAAAAATTAAAGAAAAATGTTAATCTGAATAAGTCCAAACATGTCCTTGATTTACATGTGCATGCTGCTCACTGCTCACACACACATTCACATTCTCATGCGAATGTTAACTCTGCCAATCAAGTGAATGTGAATAAAAAGGTAGTAACATGTCACTATTATGGGAAGGTTGGACATATTATGCATGACTGTTTAACATTGATAAATGATGAAAGAAATGCTATTAGGATGTATCCTAGAAATCATCTTCCTAGGAAATCTCATACTGACCAGAAAAAGAAAATTCAATGTTATTGATGTTACAAGGTTGGCCACATTGCTACCTACTGTTGGCATGCTCCAGATAAGAAACTTAAGTCTGAATTTATTTCATTCCCTGCTAAAAGAAATTTCTCAGGCCTGAATAAGTTTCCTGTGAATCATGTCTCTGATAGAACTTACCTCGGTTCTAGAGGCAAGTACATTGAATGCTCCCATTGTGAGAAGGCTGGCCACTCAGTCAAAGACTGTTGGCATGTTCAGAAAAAGAATGATTATAGTGCAAACAAAAAGAGAAGCTTTCATGTTAACAGAAGCAGAAATCATGTTCAATCATATCCATTTCATGCACATGCTCATCTCTATAAAAAGAACATGAAATCTAGTGTTTCCTGTCACTATTGTGGATGGTTTGGTCAGGTCCTGTCCAACTGTCATTTGTTGAAATCTGATAACCTTAATGCACAAAAATCATGGAGAGCACCATTCAAAGGTGCCACTATTATCTCAGGTCCTAAGACTGCTTGGGTACCTGCTTGTGCAACATAAAGGCTATCTTGCAGGTGTGCCTTGGGGCAATAAAAGGAAGTAAATAAACCAAGGCATTCAAGAAGAACACCCCATGACTACACTTTTCAGGTCAGTCTTAAAATCTCTGCTCCTATATTGCTTTCTGACTTTATCTGCCTCAAATGAATGCACAAGAAGATAGGTGTAGTTTGTTTCTAAATCTCTTGCACATCCTTGTTATGATGCATGATTTGTTAAATTCCCCACTTGCTGCATTTAAGAACTGAGTTCATTGTATATCATTAAACCCTAAAAATCCAAAAAGAATTAGTTGATTGCTTATTCATGCATATAGAAATAAAACATGCATATAGAATCTACATCTCTGTGTATCTGCAAGAAAAGCAAAGTTATGTTTGATTAGAATCTCTGCACTTCGTGAGGGGGAGCAGAGCTGATCTGGTCAGATTTGCATCAGTGGATTGTATGGTGAATATCATGGATTTGGAAGTTGTTGCTGGTTGAGCTGATATGTTGAGCTGCAAAGTTTGAGCTGATCACTACTTATATTGAGCTTGTTTTGTTAGAGCTAATATGAAGATTTTGGGTCAAGTGAAGGCTGAGGATGTTTGAGTCTATGGCTGTCTGTAATCCAATACCGAATTGGACTCTTGCTCTTATGTGGCTAGACACTCCATTTCCTCACCCTCCATCAGTGTAATCTGCCCACAGCCTATCTCTTCTCACATAATTCTGACTATTCATTCTCGTATGCTAACACTTAGGGGGAGTAATATATGGAATTCTATTACCTTTACTTATTATTCATTATTGGGTACTAAAACCACCCCTTTTCTTGTATAAAAAATGTTGATCTTCCCAATTAAGTGATCTTCGGTCTATAAAGATTATATCTTATAATTAATTGTTCAAAATGACTCTTGAAAGTATTTTCAATGGAGCTGAAACTATTCTAATAACTAGAAGTGTCAAGCTAAAGAAAAATCATGAATTTAAAAAATTGTGAGTAATAGGATAATCTGGTAGAAGAGGATGTCTTATAGGGTGTTTTAAATCATGTCTTCAAGCTGATCTAGATGTAAACCAGGGAATACGCCATGAAGTAAAATAAATGAAATATGGCAGAGCAATGGCAAAAATTTCTCAGAAACTAGCTATCTAGATCAAAGAAATCTAGAAGTTATGTCATGAAGAAATGAGCTACCTCTGTTCATAAAAGATGGCATAAAAGTAGACTGTGCTGAGTAACAAGGAATTCTGGTGTCTGATAAACATGTCTCATTGAGTAAAAAGGCCAGTTATACCGGAATGCTCCAATTAAGAAAAGAAAAGAAAAGAAAAAGTTGAGATGGTTGACTATGGTTCTACTTCAGAAGCTGGAACAGGACTTAAACGCAATATAAGATTTATTTTGAAACCAATTTTATCTAATGAAAATAATGAGTAAAATTGATGATTCATATTTACTGGGCATTGTACTGTGATTAAAATGTTTATCTCCATTGATTATGCGTTAAAAGATGATTTTTAGAGGAATAAATGTATAAGATATAAGCTCAATACGCCGAAGACCATAAAAGAGGAGAAGAAAATTATTTTATATATATACGAGAGGGGAAGTTTGGGTACGAAATGTTTATCGGGTAAAGGTGATAGTGTATTCTATATATATTGTTTAACCCTAAAGTGTCGTTTGTGTCCCCACATTCAAGCCCAGACATTCTCGCACTGACGACTCCCCGCTGTGAGCGCTTCTCTGGTTTCACCACTCCGCGGCTATTCTACTCCCCTCTTCACATTCTCTCCACCTGCTTCATCATTTGCCCTCATTATTCCTATAAGGCATCATATTTCTCTCAATCATTCTTCTTCACGATGTCTTCTCTGGCAACAGAGAGCAAGGGTAAGAAGAAGGTTTCTGAGGAGCAACAGCGTACAACTCCTCAAGTTGAAATGTCTGAAGATGTTCATCATTGCGAGAGCAAGACCAAAGAGGTTCGTGCAAAAGAAGCTCTTCCGAACCCATTCAGAAAGATTCAGCCAAAGGAAAAAGAAAGGCTGCAGAGCTTTTGCCCCAAGAGGAGGTTAAAGTTGAGCCAAGCGAAGAGGCTCCAAAAAGAAAGAAGAGAAAGGGAAAAGAAAAAGTAGGTGAAGTTTCAGAAGAGAGAGGTACTTCTGCAAAACTTTCTAGAAAATCAAAATAATATTTGGGAACATGGAAAATTGTGCCTCCTCGATTCATATATTTTCATGACAGCAAGATGATTGAAAAATTTGTTGAAATGGTTGATATTTTCAAATTTTAGAGATGGAAAAAGTTCTTGAGCAAACACAGAGTCTATTACCCTAGACTCATTGTTGAGTTCTACAACAGTCTAGTTTATGATCTTGATAAGTCTATGCTGTTATCTAGTGTCAAAGGAACTAGGATTGAGATATCAAGGGATTTTCTTCATAAAGTGTTTAGAATTCCAGAAGATTGGGTGGTTGAATTTGGATACAGATTTAATCTTCATGATGCATACTCATCATTACTGACTTGCCAAACAATCCTAGTGATAAAGATTAGAAGAAACTTGGCTCCTTCAATGCCAATAAATTCTCCCCTCTCAAAAGATTTCTGTATCACATCATTACCACAATGATAACTCCACAAGTTAGAGGCAGAGGGAGAGTGACAGATACTCAAAGATTTATCATGTACTGTTTGTTGAAGGGCATAAAGATCTATCTACCGGATGTTATTATACAAATCATGAAGACATGCAAGGAGTCGAGAAGATACCTACCCTATGGAGCCCACCTGACAGCCATTTTCAAGTGATCAGGGGCTCCTCTTGAGGATGAGAGTTTCGTAGAGATACCAAAAATAAACACTTACACTATGGGTTTTATCTCTACATTCACGGGATTGGAACCCACTGATGCTAGTCAGGCAATTGAAAAGAGTCAATCTAAGAAAGTAAAGAAGGTAAAGGAAACACAAGCTCAGGGGGTGGATTTGCCCCAAGTGAAGGTATTACTTGAAAGTGGTCATACCAGTGTACAGCCAGAAAATGTTGTGAGAGAAATTGAACAAGAAAGTGCTGAGATGCCAGCTGAAAAACATCTTAAAGACCTGCAGCTAGAACAAGAAGTTGATGAGTTTAATCTACCTGAAGTTCAATTTAAGCACCAGTTGGATCAGACTATTGACGAAATATTTGATACATTTGGAACATGTTTTCAGTCACAGCAGTCTACTGTTAGTCCGAGTAGACTAAATCACAAGTTGAAGCTGAGAAAGAATCTTCTGGACGACAAGAAGAAGTAGAACAAAAAGCAGCACCAGCTGAACTAGAGATTGGTGAACAGCAGCCAAAAGTACAAGTTAAAAAAGAGGTTGAAATGAAAGAACAATAGGAAGAAGAGGCTCAAAATGAAGGTGTTCCCCAGGGAACTCAAGAGGCAGAGATAGGAGCACAGGCACCAGCTCAAGGAGTGGCTGAGGAGGCCTTACAAGAGTATGTTATTGGTCCTGCCCCTCATTACATATTATATCCAAGAATGTCATTTGCTCAAGCTCCTGAATATGGTCCACATTTCGGGGGAATAATTAGTCTTGGAACACCACCCACTCCATCTCCTGAACATCAGCATGAATACTACACTGAAATCCAGACTCCAGAGCATCGACATTTCGTTCACCTGGACCCAGTGCTGAGTCTGATATCGCACAGATGTTGTCAAACTTGATTGAGATTGTACTCAATAAAAATGAATTGATGAATAAGCAGTTTCTGTTCAACACCCTTCAACTGGACAGAGTAGATTCCTGAATGCAACATTTGGAAAGGATTGTGAAATCCCAATGGATTGAGTTTATGACTGCTAAACAAAAAACCGATGTAGCAGTTAGAGAGATTTTGGAATCTCTTATGGGAATCAGTAATAGAATTTGTTACATGGTGAGGAAAATACAAGATATACAACTCTCAATTTACAGCAAACTTGCTCAAATTCTGAGTCACACTATTGATCTTAAGATTGAGTTTGAATTGATAAAGTGTACATTGAACAATATGCAGCCAGTCAGCCTGAAATCATTGACAAGTTTACAGTTGTCTAGTCTCAGTTGTAGGCCCTCTAAGAAAATGTTAAACAAAATCTCTCAAAACAAGAATCTACCACCTCCCTAGTGGACAGACTGGGGAGCGCAGTGCATCGAAAACTATATGAGCTCTCAGATTCCATCAGAAATCTTCACACCTCTATGCTGAATAGATCTTCAACTCCTGGTTCTAGCTCTGCATATCATCCAAGAGACAGGGGAGTTACCGAGGTCACTGATTTCTTCCAGTTCCCCTTTTTGATAATGACAAAGGGGGAGAGAATGTCATGCATGAGGAGGTTGCTACTACTATGGATTGGTTGCTGATGCTGTTGTAGATAATGCCTACTGATTTTAGATGCAAAGATGATGTTGCTGATAATGCTATACTGTGATCATAGTACTGCTGTGGATATTTTTGGAAAGCTTTGGATACTTGTGAATGTCTAAAGAGAAACTAATCAAACATACTTTGAATTTTCCTCTTATACATAGAAGTGTTAGTGTGCATGTGTAGGAATTCATATTACAAGTTGTGCTGCAATGGTGTTTGTAATATGCATGTCAGCAAATGACTTTGATTGATTAAGTGTGTGAACTATCATACATGACTCATTATGTTGTTATCATAAAAAAGGGGGAGATTGTTGGAAATCTGGTTTTGATAATGACAACGTATGAGTCATGTTTAGACTGAATTAAATAATCACCCTAATCAATTTAAGTCTTCTACTTTGAATAATGACACAAGTAGCTGAACTGTTTAAATCGTTGCGGTTTTGTTTTTGCTTTTAATAAAGTTGGTGCAGTGTTTGCCTTGTACTTCATTAGGTCGATGCAATGTGTGTGCAAATCATATTCATGTCGGTGCAACTCTGTGTTTGATCCACATTGAGTCTGTGCACAAGCTAAGACCGAGATCGCATAGTCCTTGCATCTATTCATTAGGTCGGTGCAATCGTCTCAGCTACATTCTATCTCGTTCGTGCGAGCTGATTGAGTCGGTGCAAAGGTTTTGTCGGTGCATTGATCTGTTCGCTTGGTTGTGTCTCATGCACTTGTGTATCTCATGTTGCGCCTCACGCACACCTAGGGTCAGTGCACGAACTGCGTCTCATTCTTCGTCTCAATGCATTCCTGCGTCTCATGTTTCATCTAAGGCATATATTAAGGTCCGTGCAGGTTGTGTCTAAAGCAGACACACGGTCGGTGCATTGATCGGTTCATGTGCTTGAGTCCGTGTTCTTGTCGATGCTAGGTCGGTGCAAGATTGCTCTTAGCAATAGTGAGTCGGTGCAATTCCCTATCTTGTTTTTCCTCCTGTCGGTGCATATTCATCTTAAGCTACTAAAGGTATGTGCATCACTTAGCTCCGCATCTACTACAGTTGTGCAAAAGTTTTTTTGCACGATTGATTCTGTGCATTTCTTATGTCTTGCACGCATGCTGCCAATATAGTCTTTGCACCTCGCACACACACAGTCTGTGCAACACTTGATGTCTGTATAACTTGACTCTGTGCATACGTGATCTTATGCTATGTTGAGTCTGTGCATATCAGGCTTATTGCTTTGTTAACTTCGTGCAATTTCATTACTTCATGTCTTATGTTTAATTGTCATATGACTGACTTCAAGTCTAGTATGTTGCCAAGATGTTTACTTGAGAATACTAAGAAAGGCACGTGATCTGAAGAAGAAAGGGAATGATAATCATGACACATGAAAGGCAATCCAACCTAGGATGCTGTCACGTGACTTCTGAAGACTCAGATATGGACTGAAATCTGAGCGAAAAATTGGTTGCTCCACACGCTTCTCCTTTGCTGGATATATATATATATATATATATATATGGTGCTGACTTCAAAAGGTTAACAAGCCTTTTAAAAAGGAAAAATGTGAAGGAGAGGGATTGAGCACCTGAAAAGAGAAGATAGATAAAAGGAGAGAGATAGCTTGAAGGAAAGCAAGTGCGGCACATTGAAGATCAAGTTTTCTGTAGTGCTCTCTGGATCAGATCCGAGACACTTGTCTCCTCTGTGAGCATTTTTAGTTTGAAGTTATCGACAGCTTTCTGTTGCTGTATTTGGTTCCTTGTTCTTCTTTCTTTCACATTTATTCAAGCTATTTGTCAGCGTTGCAGAGGATTGGTTTCCTTGGACAACAAGCTGTGTTGCTCAGCGTTGCAGAGGATCGATTCCTCTGGATGGCGAAGCTGTAATGCCCAGTGGTCAAGCTATTAGTCAGCGGTCGGCTAAGCTGTAAGGCCCAGCGCAAGCTATTAGTCAGCGGCTGTAGGCAAGCTGTGAGGCCCAACAGTTTTTCAAGCTGTGAGTCAGCAGGAATCCACATTCGGGTTGAGTGTGGGGTGGGCGTAGGTCTGAAGGACCGAACCACCTAAAAACTTTGGTGTTCTGTGTAATTTGTTTGCATGACTCTTCATGGTTAGATGCATGATAGGGACGCTTTCAATGTATACCCCTAGTTGAGTCAAGTCCGGCATCAGTTGAGGGAGTTCATGTTGTGTATCTGATTTTGATGATTACAAAATGACTTTGTTGCTTGGCCTTGTGCTTTATTGATACTTCATGTTCTCATGTGCTTAAATCCTTCTTGTTCTATTGCTATGGGATCATGTTCTACAATGAGAATGCATTTGTGAAACATGCTTGAAAGAATGCATATGCTGTGTACTCAATGAGAATTCATGATAGAACATGTTTGCAAGATTGAACACATGAAGGAGTCTTTATGCTCACTTGAATTCCCGTTATGCTCATATAGTGTGCTAATCTTCTTGCATTACATGAATGAGTCACGATGGACATCATATTGTTGTCCACCATTCAGAACTTATGTTAATTACATCACCATTCTTCAAAGAACCATTAGTAAGGCTTTGCAATTCACATATCTTCAGTTAAGTGAATTTTGGGCAAGAAAGCTACGATGTGTTGACCCAGAGAACTTGTGCATAGATACATGATGTGGTTTCATGTACCTCCTACTTGAGTCATTAAGGTTTGAGGATGTATGCTTCATGCATTTCCTACATGAGGTTTTGATGGTCATACATGTTATTCAAATGCATGGATTATGTTGTTGACTTTTGGTTGAGATGTGATGGAGACATCATCCACAATTCCCTTTGGCTAGGGTCTTCTTCACACTCCGGCATCGTTCGAGTTCGGGCCTCTCTCTATAAAGACCCACTTATCCTTTTTATGCTACTTACTTGAGTCATTTGATGTAATTTTCAGTTTATTTGAGTCATGTCCCTAGGTCTTGCATTTATTTTTCTAAGTATTGAGTGTCATTAGATTGTGTAATGTGCTATTGGACCTAATTCTTCAGGCCTGGCCCATGAGCCCCCCCTACCCCTTCGGTTATATGCTACTGAGTCTTTTGTCAGGGACTTATTGTAAAATGTGGGTTTCCTATATATAGGGCCCCATTTCCTTCATTTGGAGGTAATGAATGAATCAATGAAAAACTTACCATTTTGAGAGTTTACACTTCTTATCTAGTGGAGAGATTCCATTTTTGGGGTGAGAAGCCCTAGGGGAGAGATTCCCCACCCTTCCCTCTCTTAATCTCTCTTTTTCACTCCACTTTCTCTCTCCTCAACACCCAATTCGAATTTTCTTCTCTCTCCTCCCTTCCCAACCACCTCCACTCCCCACCTACCCCATTTAAGCCTCTTCCCATTCCCCAGAACCCTCATCAATACTCCACCTCTTCCCAAGACCCCCTCCACCAATCCTCTCCTCACCATCTAACCCCCAACTACCCCTCCCACTTTCCCAAGCACCCTTCCCACTACCCCAAGCACCCCTTCCCTTCCCCAACACAACCCCCCCATTCCCAAGACAAAAAATTAACCCCACCCTTAAACCTATTTTCGAATATCCTTTCCCTCTCTCCATTCCAACCAAATTCGCAGCCGCCACTACCATCATCTATTGGACCCTCTTCCAGACCTTATTCTCCACCTCCCACACCTTAGAACACCCCCTCCAAGACCCCCTTACAACCAGGGGTCACTCCCACACTCATCTACCCCCTTTCCCTTCTTCTTTCTTGGTCATTGGAAGCTACTTCGAAGTTGCAGTTTGATGTCCAGAGGTTGCAGATGAACCAGAAACTTGCAGCGGCCACCATGATTTCCTCCTGACGATTTTGAAGACCCAAGAGCCATCGTCGGAAGCGTCTACCAGTCTCCTTCACAACAGAAGTGGTTTCATCTTCTTCCGATCTCCGACCCGTCTAGGAGGTCCATTCTCCCACAACTGCACAGTTCTGCCTCGGCTGAGGACCTGAGCTAGATTAGAAGCTCTGCCACGACTACTCCGAAGGAATCAGTCCACGAGTTCTTCTACAAAGTTCTTCATCGCCCAGTCTACTTCCAGAATCAAGAAACAGAACTTCATTCGGCATTCGTGATCCAGAGTTCTAATTTTTCTCCCTCAGCTACGCAGATCTGCTACTCATAGTCTGCACCGACCAGTCACCATTTTTCTGCATCCCCTAGTCTTCTCCGACATCGTTTGGCTTCCCCGTCTATTTTTCTACGAAGAGGACTCGTCCACGGTTCCAACGAATCTGATGGTGCTCGATTCTGAGTTCGGGAGCTGTCGGGGCATCCTCTACAACCTGCTGTTGGAAACCAGGAGCTAGCTCTGCAGAGATCCTAATTCGGAGAGAAAGCTTCACCATGACAAACCCCGGAGGAATCATGCCACGAGCTCTTCTGCAAAGTTCTTCCTCTCCCTGTCTACTTTCAGAACCAAGAAGCAGAACTCCGTTCGGCATCCGACAGCAGAAGTTACGAATTTTATTCCTCAGGCGTGCGACTCTGCTTCCCACAGTCTGCACCGACCCCCACTCACTTTTCTAGGTCCCCTGATCTTCTCCGGCATTCTTCGGCTTCCCCGTCAGTTCTGTTGCAAAGAAGGCTCATCCACGGTTCCAGCGGCTCTGGCAGCACCTGATTCCGAGTTCGGGAGCGGCCAAGGCAACCTCTTCTTCATGCTGTTAGTAACCAGTTGCTGTCAGTCCGAGAATAAGCATCCCTGTTCGAGCTCCTGCCCAGGCCAGTAGTAATTCCAGAAGAATTCGGAAAAATTCAGAGGCACTCCAGTTCTAGTAACAAAGATTTTTCCATTGGTCTTGCCCTCAGAAAAATTCCTGATCATGTTTTGCAGCCACAGTACCGACTGTCTGTCCATAATTGCCGAGAGAAGGCAGATTCAGCATATTCACTTCATCATCGTTTTAGCCCTAGTTTTCCCCACCCCGCTTGGCCGGCTGAAGGCCCCTCCCTGCGTGGAGGTAGTTTTGATTGTAACTATCATCTTCCCTTCCCCACGATCCCCCCCTTGCATGGGGTGTAGTGTTGTAATAGCTTAAACAGGTCAAGCTACCCCGGCGCGGCGTGTGGGGAACCCACGCTTCCCCGCTCGCCCTCGTCTCCGAGCGGGACCGGTTTCTTCAAACCGGTCGAGTAAGTGCTCCAAACTTTGCTCTAATTTGTGCTTGTTCTTTCAATATTAGTTCATAAACTCCGCTGGCCGTGAATGAGAGCCCGATCCTTAAGCTCTTGTGCTATAAGTGATCACCGTGGGAAAAGAGAAACCGGTGCCTTTGGCACTTGGTCGGCCCCATTGTCTTGGGCTTCCACATCCATTGGGAATCAAGTCTTGGCCTTGCTGGCCCTCTACCAGCAAGGGCCTAACCCCTCAACCTCACCTTGGCATTGCCAAGTTACCCCGGGCTTGGGTGAGTGACGAGAGAGCGGCGGCCCAAATTGGCCCATTTAGATTGCGAATGTGCTTGCTTGCTTAAGTCCAAGGTCGTATCACATCAAGATGTCTTGAGCTTTCACACATAGTCTTCTAAGTTGCTATGAAAGAATTGCATGAACTTGGCTCTTATGAAGATGGCTTCAATTAGGTCTCAATGAAGGAAATTGTGTTCATTGAACACACCCTTCTATTAAAATGGTATCATTCATGAGGTCATCAGGGTTTCAATGTGTCGATGCATTTGTGATGTCGTATGGTTCCTCATACGTATGTGATTGCACATCATACGATCATGTCTTTGGTCTTGAGCTATATATTTGCTTCTTACATGTGCAAATGAATATCCCTCATTTGATGCTATTTGATGTTGAGCATTTGGTAGATACAGGAATGCTAGTTTAAAGTTTGAGCACCCATGTCAATATATTTGATTGAATGTTAGATTCATGCTTGTCATTTCAAAACCATGTCATTTGGTCATATATATTTTTGTTAAGTGATATGAGAAGAAAAATACATGTTTGAATAGGTTCAATGATATATTTTATTGTGAACATGTTCATAGTGTTAATGCTTGATGTAAAGATCTTGATTTTCAACTTACGTCTTGCTTTATCATATTTTTCAGGATGAAAAATCATGGCTGATCTTCATGGGATTATGGTAATATTTAATCAATTATTTCCCACTAATTTGATGGTAGTTTTAGTTATTTTTTAGGCCCAAATAGAAGGGGTCGACCCATGGGGTCGACCCTCTCAGGTTCTGTTCAAAATAGAACCAATTTTGTGAATCCTGCCTGAAAGGTTCGACCCCTATAACCCAGAACCAAATGTTGGTTCTGTTTGAGTTCTGGAAACACGAGGGTCGACCCCTGTAAAATAGAACATAAAATTAGTTCTGTTTGGCTTCTGTTTGCCCGAGGGTCGACCCCAAGGGTCGACCCATTCCGGTCCGACCTCCAGCCGTGTTTTTTGACCACCGTTTTCTTGCTCCTAAAGTCTTCCAATCCGAGTCCAACTTCCACAAATCACTCCATGACTTGTGGATCTTGTCCCAAGGCTATCTCTTGACCGTCCCAAACACTTCTATACTTCTCTTTGGGTCACAAACCCTAACAAGAGATGTGAGATCTGATTTTTGGGTGTGTTTTCTAACCCTTGTGAGTGCAGGTCGCAGGTAGTAGCTCCAGGGCTTCTCCCATGTTCTTCTGAGCTTGTATGTGAAGGGAAGAAGGTGGATTCAAGTCTTCAATCAATCCTCTATTGGAAGCTGCGTGGGATATCAAGTTACAACTTCATTTTTGCAAGAATTGATCATCTTTCTTCAAGAACGTTCTTCAGCCTACATAAGCATTCAAATACGTTTGAAGAAGAGAAAGGGGGAGCTCTAATCACTGCAAAATCTTCCTTATTCTGATCTTTGTTTGATGCGGGACGGACTGAGGAGACGACGCTATATGAGACGGACACGACTCGACCAGCAGTGACACGACTACTAGAGCAACCTCAGCTCGACACTAAGAGCTTATATAGGATACACGTCGCTAACAGAAGTGCAAACTCACTCGTCGTCCCATGCGAGGGAAAGCGTGGATCCTGCGCGGTTAAGGAACCGGCAGAGTTCAAGGTAGTCTGACTCAACTTCCGGACTCGGATCGAGTCGCGGGACGGGTCACTCTCACACTCACAGCGGTGACATGAACACACGGGTTAGGAACCTACACTCTCGACAGCGGCATAAGACCGTATACTAGCTAAGCAAGTAAATGCCAAGAAGGTGAGATCGTTACCTCCACGCACCCGGCGTGGGGAAGACGACCCCGGCCAATCACGGACTCCCAGTTAACAATTATCACAGCAGTGTACAATAATTTGACCCACTCCACGCAGGGAGGTAAAAGGTCACATGCGGGGCCTGGGAATCATGCGAATTGGGTTGACGGGCAGCATCTTGATGACGCCCGGCGGTGCCGAACTCCGCGTTTATGTGCTGTCCGGACGGTGGATTCTACGGGTCCGTGGGGCACATGGATGGCGCTGTCCTACCGGCCTGCTGGGGTGGGGCCCAATATGATGGAGACCTCTGGTGGCATGCCCCCTCGGACGGCAGTCGGCCAGAAACACCGATCGGTGGCCGATCGGCCCCGATCTCCAACTCTTGGAGTTGCTGCCCACGGATTTTCACTTCTGTTTTCCGGCGTGCGCTCCGGCGAGAACGGCCGCTGCGATCATTCCCGATGTCGGATTGGGGCACATGAGCTATCGTTGGAAAGCTCTCTTTAAATACTCCAATCTAGGGCCAGAGGGATCTGCTAGATCTACTCGGATCTAGACTTTGTTGAATTTTGAAGTTCCTGTTGTACAGTACCCGAACCCTAAGATCAGCAGGGGACTTGCCTGAAAACCGCCTTTGACCGCCAAGAAGATGTCCGATTCAGCCTCTGAGCTCTTCACCAAAGTTGTAGGGATTTGAACAAGGAAAATGGCAATAATTCTTGTGGAGGATTGGAAGAGGCTACGAATGTTTATGAATTTTTCAGTGGAAGGTGGTCGGATCTGGACAGAGGTGGGAAGAACTGTACCTGGCTCTGAAAATGATTTGTTAAAAATAGATGGAGGGCTGACAAAAAATCAATAAAAATCGTGGGTGGAGGGGTTGATGGGTAGAATATGGGAGCTCTGGGAAAAATCACAAAAGATGTCGAAGATGGGAAACTCAGGAAAGTTGGAAATCAGATCTGAAACTGGCATAACTGAAATTGAAAGTTGGACGAAAATGGAAAATTAGGAAAAGTGAACTAGAACGCCAACCGAATTTTTTGTGGTGTGGTGGACATCTCTAGAACATCCCCTCCAAATTTGGTGCCCAGAAGATCACGGGGGAGAGCTGAAAAATTCGGACAAGCTACTGCTACACTGCACGGACAGAATACAGATGAAGACCGTGGCGGTGCGAGGGCGGCACGATGGCGGCGGCGGCGATCACCGGAACGATAAGGGAGGCATCCCACCTCAAAATGGCAACCGTCTCAGCTGCAGGGGGGAGAGGGAGGAGAGAGGAGGGGGGCGCACCAGCCCTTGCTCAAGTAATTTTTAGATTTCAAATGGCTTTAATCCTCCAAAATGGGAAAATACAAGGTTTTATAGGTCACATATCTAATCCATTATCCACCGTTGGATCTAGGGTTGTGGGAATGGAGGGCTGGGATTAGATGTGACCAACACACAAAAGAAATAAATAAAAAAATTACATGATGGTGAGAGGGGGGCGCCCCCTTGACCAAGGGGCAAGGTTGGTGGCCAACCTTTACTTCTTAATGCACTTGTCCCCCACTTGGCCCACCCTTCTAGAAGCCTCCATTTGAATGGTTGACTGACCCCACATGGGCCCTAGGAGTGAGGTGGATCAATGGGAGGAGGGATGGGGGCCCGTGGGACCCAGGGGTCCCATATTACAAATAAACCCCTCTTACAATCAAAATTACAAACCGAATAAAATGAAATAAACACACATTACACACAAAGAAAGTCTAAACAAATATGATAAATGTCGAGACTCAGGGGGGAGTCTCCAGGCTGTCTCCGAGCCAGATGGACGCTGAAGTGGCTTGAGTCGTGCTCCGCGTGCGGTACCGGTGGCTCGACGTAACTACTCGGGTGTCCGCACTAATTCTCCCCGGGTGGGAGAAACTTGACCCTGTCGAGTAAGGGTATGCATCGCTCCGGTATCGCTCCAGAAGATCCGGTTCAATCCGCTGCAACTCGCCATGCGTGATCCATGTGTCCTCGGTAGCGGGCCGTCCTCTCCATCGCACTAGGTAGCGCGGGTAGGATCCACTCCTGGTAACTGTCACCTGCTCATCCAGTATATGATCTATATGCTCACGCTGCCATGACAAAGGGGCTAGAGGTGGACACTCAGGTGTGGGATCACTCTCAATTGGAGGAGATGGCTCGAAAGGCTCACTAGGGATCACCGCTGGGTCCCTATATGCAACGAGATCTGAAATATTAAAAGTAGAGCTTATACCGTATTCCTCGGGTAGGTCCACAACATACGCATTGGATCCAACGCGTTTCAACACTCTAAATGGACCGGCTCCACGAGCTTGCAACTTATTAACGGTTCCAGAGGGAAACCGTTCAGGTCTTACCCTGATCATGACATATTCGCCCTCTTGGAACTCTCAGTGGTGTCGGTGAGCATCGGCTAGCTCTTTGTAACGTGCATTGCTGGACTCAATGTGATGACGGATGTCGTCATGCAGACTCCTAACATGCCTAGCAAACGACTCGTCTGACTCCGACACACGTGCATGGATAGGCATAGGGACAAGATCCACTGGCTTCCTAGGCCTACGTCCTGTGACAATCTCGAATGGACTCATGCCGGTAGACCTATTCACCGAATCATTATATGCAAACTCTGCCATGGGTAGGATGAGATCCCAATCCCCAATGCAGTCCCTAACAAGACACCTCAAAAGATCACCCAGACTCCTATTGACCACCTCGGTCTAACCATCTGTCTGGGGATGATATGCAGTGGAAAACTTGAGCTGAGTACCCATCATATGCCAGAGTGTCTTGCAAAAATAGGAGGTGAATCTCACATCACGGTCAGACACTATAGTGCGAGGCAACCCGAACTTGCACACCACATGCGTAAGGAAAAGGCGGACTACCCTCGAAGAATCCGAAGTCTTCGAGCAAGGAATGAAAAGGGCCATTTTTGAGAAATGTTCAACCACCACATAGACTGAATCATGCTTCCTGGAGGTACGTGGCAATCCCAAAACAAAGTCCATGCTAACATCCTGCCACGGGGCATCAGGCACGGGAAGAGACATATAAAGGCCCGAGCTTTGCTTCTTCATCTTGGCCGTAGCACATGTACGGCACTGAGCCACGATGTGAGCCACATCGCGCTTCAAGCTCGGCCAGTAAAATCTATGCTCAACTACCTTGATAGTCTTGTTCCGACCAAAGTGGCCGGCTAGACCTCCCGCATGTAGTTCCTAGACTAAAAAGTCTCAAACAGAAGTTCGGGGAATACAAAGCCTACCTCCATGAAAGAGGTAACCATCCTGGAGCACATAGCCATCAAGGTCTCTCGAGGGTCCGGCCTGGAGAGTGGTATAAACCTGACCGAAGTCAGGATAGTCAACATAGGCCTCTCTCATCTTTTCCAACCCTATGACCTCGGCACTCATTGGTGAGGACACCCGAGCAAGAATACGGATCGACCCGGAGAGCCGCCGATACCGGACACGCAGTACAACCTGGTCGACACCGACATCCTTATGGCTGGGGGACAGTCTGGAGTCTCCATTGGAGCTTTGATACTTAGTACGTATTTTTATACGTATTCATATTTTGTATGTATTTTTGTACATATTTTTATACGTACTTGTATTGTGTACGTATTTGGTATTATGTACGTATTTGGAAGTATTATGTATTGTGTACGTCTTAGGTGTGTCTTTGATATGTAATTTGAATTTTATCCAAGGAGGGAAAGGGAGCCCATGGATTTGAAATTCAAATGGGTTCAAAATCCAAGGAGAGAAAGTGGAGCTCATGATAGGTTCCAACTCCAAGGTGGAAAAGAGGGCCCATGCATTTCAAATTCAAATGAGTTCAAATTCAAACTCCAAGGAGGGAAGTGGAGCCCATACTCTATATATTACCTTGTATTCCCCTCTTGGGAGGATTGATGAATGAATGGAAAATTGAGTTTTGCCAAGAGCATTTCCCTCTTCTTCCTCCTCTCCCCTCTAGGGTGTGACACCCTCTATCTCTCCTCTTCATCTTCCTCTCCCTCTAGGGTGCGACGCCCTATTCCCCCCATCTCTTGCAGGTTTCGGCTTCTCCAACATCAGGGAGGCGACCACTCTCACTTCTCCTCAAGCCCGGAGTTCATGGATCGAATGTTGCTACATGTCCGGAGGAGATAGCCCTTGCTGCCCTACGCATCAGTTTTCTCTTGTCTGTCTGCAGACATGGGCCGCAAAGATCAGGTTGGACCCCTTTCTTCCCGTCCTCATATCCCATCTATGTCTTCTTGACTTTTCTTCCTATTCTTGTTACCAAGACACTCCCGAAAACGGGATCCCAAAATTCGTCCATTTGCGAAAATTCTCTTTGTAGGCCTTTTTGCTGCGCTGGCTGCCCCTGTGCAGGCCCGCCAGAATCTAGAGCCGCAAATATCCAACTGGTACGTCTCCTTCCCCACCTCAGCTCGCCCTAGTCTCTTCACCACATTTCTTCCCCTGCCTGTTCCCAAACCATCCGCGTAAACCTCATTCAAAAATTCGTTCAGGGTAAAAAGTTGCCTTTGGAACTACTTTTACTGCGCAGACTCTCTCTTTGCAGCCCTAGCGGGACAGAGTTAAAACCCCTACAAAGGGGCATCCCTCAAACCCTGTTGGATCGACCTGGGATTTTTTTCACCTCTCCTACACATCCCAAACCATCTCCAGAAATTTTCCCACTCCCCAAAAGGTCCGCTTCCTTTGCCGACCATGTCCGCCTTCCCGGGTCTCAGTTCTGACTGCACTGAAGTGCAGAACTGAGCCCCAACTCCCACTGCTCCCCACGCCCAAAACTCCCACTGCGCACCCACCTACCACTTGGCCCTAGCCTGACCCCCACAGTCACCTATCCACCAGACAAAATCTCGCCCTATTCGCCTCCATAAAACCCCAGTTCCACCCCCATCTTTGGTCCATTGTCCAGCTGCCAGCAAACAGGCCAGATTGCGCAGGGGTTGCTTCTAAAATTCGCCACGGTTGCCACGGTGCTCGATTGAAGCTCTCCTTCCACGGACGTTCTTGGGACGTCCCCACCCGTGTCCACGCCAAATTTCGTGGCCAGCGGGCTAGCAGAGGGTTGCGCCCCAGCCCCACCTTCCTGCTGCTCGCCAGGACCTGTGCATACCGAGCTGCAATCTGCCCGCCGGTTCGAGTTGCTTCGGTGGTCCGCGCCGGTGTCGTTGGCATCCACCCTCTTCCAAGAGGTTCGGCGTCCACTACCCCACTCCATCAGGGGCAACAGCACCATCCACGACGCCCGGGCTCGCCTTCCTTACTGCTGGTTTCAGCTTGATCCGTCGGCGTGATTCAGGCCACTTCGGTTCACGACACTTCGTGGGTGACGATCTTCGCCGACCCGTGGCCCGCCAACCCACGTCACACATCCCCGGATCCACTGTGTAGCCTTTTACCTCCCTGCGAGGAGTGGGCGTGTTTGGATGTGTATGTGTTTAGCCTTGTACTGGGTGATTGTGTGACTTGGCCGGGTTTCTTCCCCACGCCCCGAGCGTGGAGGTACGCGTCCACTATCTCCTTTGTTTAGCTTGCTTATTTAGTATAGTTTCTAGACGCCGCTGCTTGTGAGATCATAGGCACCTAGCTCTATAGTTATCTCTATATCACTGCCACGGTGAGAGAGTGTGACCGTCCCGTGACTCATCCGAGTCGCGAGTGTGGAGTCGACCACCCTAGACTCGCCGGCTTCTTAACCGTGCGGATCGACGCGCTTCCCTCTATGGGGACGCCTGCGAGCTATAGATTCTTGTGATTGGCATAATTTCCTTCTTGGGAACCTTACGTGTCGAGCGAACGCCATTCGCACTATCGCCATTGCTGGTCGTAGTTGTCATTTAGGCCCGCCGTTGCCTAGAGTCCTAGTTCGCATAGCGTCCCGCATCAATTTTGGTATCAGAGCCAGGTTGTCTAGGGTGCATTTGAGTCTTCGTTCTACCCCTTTTGTCCCTTAGAGTCTTGCATTAGTTTGCATTAGAAAAAAAAAAAAGAAAAGAAAAATTCCCTTGCCTTTAGCCCCATTACATGCCCACTCGGCGTGGTACAGATTACCAACACCCGGCCCCAATGGCTTTGGACCCTAGGAATGCTGCCCCTAGTGACTTGTCCCTTCAGGATATGATGCAGGCTCTCATGAATCGGATAGATCAGTCCGATAAGAGCTTTAGAGATCATGCTGCATTCATGGAGGGCCGGCTGAAGGCCATGGAGGACCGGATGGAGGCTTCCGACCGGACCATTCAAGGTCTAGCTGGACGGCCCAACCAGGATAGAGCTCCACGTGAGGATGTCACCGGGCAGGCCCAAGGCCTACTTGACCCTGCTCTTCGGCCCGCACACGCTAGGGCCGACGACCGGAGACCACGTATTCAGGAGTTTGATGATTTTGGGTCCGATAATGAGGTTGAGGGTTATGGTCGCGCTCGGCGTGGCTATAGGCCCCATAGGTATGACGAGGATGACCGTCTCCTTAGGTCCGTGCGTGCAGATCCTCCAACCTTTGATGGGTCCTTGGACCCTAAGGTCTATGTTGATTGGGAAGCAGGTATGGACCGCTACTTTGAGTGGTATGAGATGACGGACCACCGGAGAGTCCGATTTGCCAAAATGAAATTGCTAGGACAGGCCCAGACTTATTGGAGAAACGTGGAGAGCCTGTTGATGCAACGACATCAACCCCAAATTGAGACCTGGGATGATATGAAGGTAAAGCTTAGGCAAAAATACCTTCCTGCCACATACCGTCAGAGGCTTATTGATAGGTGGCAGAGTCTCAGCCAAGGGGATCGGGCCGTGACCGACTACATCGCTGACTTTGATGAGTACTACTTGCGATGTGGGGTCACAGAGGAGAGTGCCATGACCATCTCTCGCTTCCATCGGGGTCTGCGGCCGCACTACCAGTATGAGTTATTTCGCCGCCATGCCACGACCCTAGAGGAGGCTTATCAGGTCGCACTCGAGTTAGAGCAGTTTGAGTCCGAGTTTGCTCTGGCCCAGCGCCTGGGACCCACATATCCTCGTGGGTCGGACCCTCGTGCTATGACTGGACCTTACCCTCGGGGACCTGTGGCCCATCCACAGGAACCCACTCGTCAGGACTTCACTGTCCCTAGACCTCATCCTCCCCCTCCGAGGGACTATCTCCCTCGACCCCAGGCTCCAGTCGCGGCCCCTCGGCCTCAGCACCCCACCATTCCTACCCGACCCCAGCTTCCACCACCCCCGACCCGTCGTGATGACAAGGGAAAAGGGCCGATGACTAGTGGAGCACCTCAGGGAACTGTGTCCCATCATGAGTGTTTTAGGTGCGGAGGAGTTGGTCATTATGCTGTTAGTTGTCCAACCCGATCTTCTTTGGTCATCGGGGAGTCTTCGACCGGTGAGCTCGCACATGGGATCGTATCCGTCAGTTATGAGGCTGACCAGGAGCTCGCGGAGGAGTTCTTTGATGAGCTGATTGAGGGCGAGCAGCTAGATGTCCAGGGCACGCAGTGCCAAGATGATGTTTGATGTGACACGAGCTCGGACTTAGGCAAACAAGCACAATTAAGCATTCAAATGGGCCTTAAGGGCCACTGCTCTCCCATCGCACTCTATACCCGGAGTGACTTGGCGATGC
This sequence comes from Amorphophallus konjac, assembly GCA_022559845.1. NCBI lineage: Eukaryota > Viridiplantae > Streptophyta > Magnoliopsida > Alismatales > Araceae > Amorphophallus > Amorphophallus konjac. The sequence continues at coordinate 213,347,327 of CM040122.1, forward strand.
CAAGTGTGAGGTATGGGAAAGGGCCCTTGCTGGTAGAGGGCCAGCAAGGCCAAGGTTTGACTCCCAAGGTTTGGATGCCCAATTCAATTGGGGCCGACAAAGTGCACAAGGGCACCGGTTCACACTATCCCACGGCGATCACTCTTAAGTCATGGACTTGAGGATCGGGCGCTCCCTCGCAAATTCAGCGGCGCATGAAGTAAATATTGAAAGAGCAACACTAATGAGCTAGGATGAGGCACTTACTCGACCGGTTTGAAGAAACCGGTCCCGGTCGGAGACGAGGGCGAGCGGGGAGGCGGTGGTTCCCCACACGCCGCGGCGGTGAAGCTTGACCTGCTCAAACCATGTACAAAACTACGCCTCTCGCAGGAGGGGGATCTTGGGGTGGGGGTTAATGTGAATACAATAATACTACTTCCCGCAGGGAGGGGCCTTCAGCCGGCCAAGCGGAGTGGGGAAAGTAAGGTAAAGAACGACGATTAAGCGAGGTTGCCGAATCTGCCGGTTGTCTACGAACAGGGATAGTGTGTTGGTGTGGTTGCTGTAGATCCTTCTCACAAATTTTTCCGATGGCGAGACCGGCGGCAAAAGCTTCGTAACAGGGACATGAACGCTTCAGATTTTCTTAAATTTCTTCTGAGACCGTTGTTGACTGGGGCAGAGGTTGGAACAGGACATCAGGTTTTCTGACTCGCAGTTGCAGACTTCTGGCAGCAGGTTACAGAGGACACCACGCACCCTCCCGAACTCCGATCAGCACGAAACTGGCGGCGACGTCTTTGTGGTCGAAGTAGCTTTTAGCCAGAGGTGACGGGGATGCAATCAGATGTCGAGGGCAGTCGGTGTACCCTAAAGAGTGGGCACTGGTCGGAGCAGACTGCAGGAGACAAGACTGGAGAGCTCGGGGGAGAAAATTTGTAACTCCTTCCTCCGGCAGCCGAATGAGGTTCTGTTTCTTGATCCTGAACGAAGACTGGAGGAGGAAGATATTTGTAGAAGAGCTTCGGGGCTGGTTCGTCCAAGGTTTGTCATGGCCGAGCTTTTAGTCCGGCTCAGATCCTCAGCCGGAGCAGAACTGCGCGGTCGGGGAAGAACGGACCTCCACAGCAGCACCGATCTCCGATGGGGATGAGACCTCAATCGTTGCGAAGAGGACAGGTAGCCGCTTCCGTGGATGCCTCTTGGGTCTTCAAACTCGTCGGGAGGAAGCCGTGGTCACCGCTGTAAGATGGTACACTTCTGCAGGTTGTCAGCTGAAACGGTAGGTTGAAGATGATGGGGGGGAAATGGGGTATATGGGAGAGGAAATGGGGGTGGATGAGTGTAGGGAAAGCCCGGGCTGTGAGGGGGTCTAGGATGGGGTGTTTCAAGGTGAGGGAGGGATAGAATGGGAGTTGGAAGGGGGTGTTTTCTGTGGGTGAGAGAGGAGCTACGAATTTGGGGCTTGGAGGGAGAGGGGGGAAGGTGAGGGGGAACAAGTGGGTGGAGGGAGTGTGAATTTCAAATTTGAAATGGCCTTGGAAGGTGGGTGATTATGTGGGGAAGTGGAGAGTTTGTATTGGAATGGGGTAGATTTGGTGGGAAGGTGGAGAAAGGTGTTGGAATGGGGAAGATGCCACCTAGGGACTATGGGAGTGGAGTAATGGCAACTTGGGGAAGTGGAGGGGTATTAAATGAGGTGGGTAGCTAGTGGAGGTGGTTGGGAGGGGAGGAGAGAGAAGAAAATTCGAAATTGGGGTTGGAGGAGAGAGAAAGAGGGGTGAAATAGAGAGATTAAGAGGAGAATGGGTGGGGAATCTCTCCCCTAGGGTCTCTCACCCAAAAACTAGAGGAATCACTCCAATTTGAACTCAAATGGCAAGTTTAACTCATTCATTCATTCATTCATTCATTTCAAATGGGGGAAATGGGGTCCTATATATATAGGAAACTCACATTTCTACAAAAATCCATGACAAAAGACTCAATAGCAAATAACCGAAGGTGGAAGGGGTGCACATGGGCCTAGTCCAATGGATTGGGCCCAATTAGCACATTACATCATCTAATGACACACAATCTTAGGAAAATAAATGCAAGACCTAGGGAAATGACTCAAATAAAATGAAAATACATCAAAATGACTCAAAGGAAAGCTACAAAATGGATATGGGGCCTTAATAGAGTGAGGCCAAAACTCAACCAGCTCCCGAGTGTGAAGAAGTGGACCCGAGCCAAAGGGAATCGTGGGTGATGCCTCCCTCAAATCCTCTGGGCCGCGAAGAGCTCGACTCCATCGAGTAAGGGTCCATCCGGCTAAGGTACCGCTCGAGGAGGTCTGGATCCAACCGCTGGAGGTCCTCCCGACTCACCCATGAGTCTTCCGAAGGAGGCCGATCCTTCCACCTGACGAGATAGCGCTCATATACCTTGCTCCGGGTGGTAGTGACCTGCTCATCCAATATTCGTTCAATGCGTTCGCGCTGAGCTCTCTTGGCTAGTGGACTCTCCTCACGGGTGGGTGCTCTCTCAAAGGAAGAAGTAGGCTCAATCTCCTCACTAGGTACCACCGTGGGGCCCTTGTATGGCACTAAGTCGGCGACATTGAATGTTGGACTTACCCCATAGTCCTCAGGGAGATCTAACCAATAAGCATTTGCATCAATGCGCCTCAAAACCTGGAAGGGACCAGTCCCATGTGGCCTCAACTTGGAGTTGGCTCCTGGGGAGAGCCTCTCCGTCCTTACCATCATAAAGTCACCCTCTTGGAACTCTAAGTGACGCCGGTGAGAGTCAGCCAACCTTTTATAAGCCTCATTTTTTATGCTAATGTGCTTGCGGATTTCCTCATGCAATTTTGTGAGTGCTGACCTTCTAGTGGTTATGGGTGGACCTGGACAACCATATATAGACCATTTATGCCATGATGCCATATGGACCTTGATGAGCCTTGGTGGGCCGGGGCAACCATATGTGGACTTATCATGCAATGTTGTCATGTAGACTTTGGTGGGCTTAGGTGGACCGGGGCAACCATATGTGAATCTATCATACAAAGTGGTGATGCATGTCGGGGGACCCGGACATCCGTAGATGTCTTTGATATGCTTAAGACCCATGATGAATGAAGGTGGACCACTACATCCAAATTTGGACCACTCATACTTTCTACTTGACATGTGGGTGATATGAATGAATGGACCCAACATAGTGTTCATGCCAAGGGGTGTGGAAAGCCTAGACACATGCATACTTTTCCCAAAAGTGACTTCCATGTGTATAGGGGTGGGACAACCTTTGAATTCCCATTGGAACGGATCGAATGGATCTAAGAAGGTGGTCATCATGGGGTGGGGCACAACCTTATTACCTAGGGATATGTGGCCCAAGGTCTTGGCTCCCAAGGTGTAACCCGGGTCATGGATGAGATTGGTTTGGCCCAATATGATGGGTGAGGGTAGGAAAGGGTGGGTGGTGGGTAAGATGGTTGGGTTACATGGGGAACTAGACTCCCATAGGAAGGGATCAAAGGGGTCGTAGAAAGGTCTTCCTAGAGGGAGGCACTCTATGTCTTCAAGGTTCCCAAATTGTGAGTCATCCTCCTCCAAGGTAAGTGGGCCAAGTTTTCTAGTGGGTTGGCCGAACAAAGTGTTTGGGATCTTAATGGGTGGGTATAGGAAGGGATCGAAGGAGTCATGGTAAGGGTCACCTAAGGAGAGGAACCCTAGGTCCTTTTGGTCCTCACAACCCCTTGATGGTGGATTCTCCTCCTCTAGTAAAGTGATCGGGCCAAAGTTTTTGGTGGGATGGTCGGACATGAATGGAGGACTAGGCTTTCTACCCGAGATAAGAAGCTCTAAATCGAGGAGAAGGTTGGGCTCATCGGGTGTAGGGAGGAATAGAAGGAGGTCACTAGTGTAGCAACCAATGGTGCAAATCGAGGTGATAGACCCTATGCATAGGTGTAGGAGGCCAAGGCTCCTAGGTGGTTTGGCCATAGGGGTCAACATGCTAGTGAACTCAATTTGCCATGCTACGCCCTTAAGAAGATCCTCTAAGGTTTCCACTTGGTAGGATGTTTGGATTATGGTGTGATAGGAGTTAATGGGTGCAATGGGAAGGTTTTTCTCCATGGGTGGGTAAACATAGGACACGATGGGGTGAAGTGGTCTCTCCTTTAGCCATCTAGCTAGGGGCCCATCTATGATTATGGTGCTATTTGTGAAGGCTTGTGGCTCTTGGGGGTCCAAGCTAGGGGACATTTGTGATTCTTCCTTACCACGGATATGAACTTGGGTTTCCTCAATGATGGGGATGGGTTCATCTACTCCCATGTGGATGGTTGTGGTCTCCTTTCTCAAGGGAATGGGAAGGTCTATTGGGGGTGGGGTGATGATGGTTGGTGCATGGTGTACCCGGGGTGGTGGGTGATGGGAAACTTTGGCTTGGATAGGGAGGGGAAGTAGTGGAAGCCTAGGACTTTGGACTTTTGGGGTAAGGAGTGGGAGATGGGTTGGTTGGGGTGGCTTGGGTTGATTGGTTTTGGGGGGAATGTCCTTTTTCAGGGACAAGGGAGGGGTGGTGGTGGGGACCAAGGGGTTTTGTGGGGTAGGGGTTTGGTGGGAGCTTCTGGATTGGAGGGTGGTGACAATCATGGGCCTAGGTGGAGGGGTGGACACGGTGTCCACTTGGTTTTGAATGGTGAGGGTTGGTTGAGTGGTGGTCATCATGGAGGGGATTGGGTCGATTAGGGGTCTCTTGCCCTTAGGATCGTTTGGGGTGGAAGTGGGAGCTAAAGGGGCTTGACTAGCGTAGGTTAGGGAAGGGGGTTTTGGTTGGGGTATGGGGGCCCTCATGGGGTTAGGTGGAGAGGTGGATGTTTGGTTTATTAGGGTCTTAAGGGAGAGGACTTCGTTGCGAAGTGTAGTTATGATGGTTGAGAGGTGATTTGTTGGGATTGGTGGGGGTGGAGACCAAAGGTCGGTCTCAAATTGGTCGGGTGAGGATGGAGGAGTGGTAGTGCTCCTCGGGCTTGGGGTGTTCGAGTAGGACGGTTGGGAATATTTTGGGATGTAGATCTTCCTAAGTTCCTTCTTCATATCATCCCACGAAGAAATGGGCTCTTGCCTCCTAACCCTTCTTAATCCCTCTATGTTTGCCCATTTACTCTTGGCTTGACCCCGAAATCGTCCCTTGGCCTTGCGGACTCTCGCGGGTCCATATACCCAAGTCCGTTCAAAATATCTTTCCATGGTAGTTTCCCACCTAAGATAATCACTAGAATGTGATCCGTCAAAGGTAATGTCCCCATCTAGAATGAAATTCAAGGTTGGTGAGTAGGCTAAGTAGTTGGCCATGATGATCGGGGGGATCAATGCAAGGGTCGGATTGATGATGACTCTAATGCAAGAATGCCCTAGGACTTGACTTGATAGAGACAAGTCAAAGACTTGCTCTGATACCACTTGATGTGACACGACCTCGGACTTAGGCAAACAAGCACAATTAAGCATTCAAATGGGCCTTAAGGGCCACCGCTCTCCCGTCGCACTCTATACCCGGAGTGACTTGGCGATGCCAAGTGTGAGGTATGGGAAAGGGCCCTTGCTGGTAGAGGGCCAGCAAGGCCAAGGTTTGACTCCCAAGGTTTGGATGCCCAATTCAATTGGGGCCGACAAAGTGCACAAGGGCACCGGTTCACACTATCCAACGGCGATCACTCTTAAGTCATGGACTTGAGGATCGGGCGCTCCCTCGCATATTCAGCGGCGCATGAAGTAAATATTGAAAGAGCAACACTAATGAGCTAGGATGAGGCACTTACTCGACCGGTTTGAAGAAACCGGTCCCGGTCGGAGATGAGGGCGAGCGGGGAGGCGGTGGTTCCCCACACGCCGCGGCGGTGAAGCTTGACCTACTCAAACCATGTACAAAACTACGCCTCTCGCAGGAGGGGGATCTTGGGGTGGGGGTTAATGTGAATACAATAATACTACTTCCCGCAGGGAGGGGCCTTCAGCCGGCCAAGCGGAGTGGGGAAAGTAAGGTAAAGAACGACGATTAAGCGAGGTTGCCGAATCTGCCGGTTGTCTACGAACAGGGATAGTGTGTTGGTGTGGTTGCTGTAGATCCTTCTCACGAATTTTTCCGATGGCGAGACCGGCGGCAAAAGCTTCGTAACAGGGACATGAACGCTTCAGATTTTCTTAAATTTCTTCTGAGACCGTTGTTGACTAGGACAGAGGTTGGAACCGGACATCAGGTTTTCTGACTCGCAGTTGCAGACTTCTGGCAGCAGGTTACAGAGGACACCACGCACCCTCCTGAACTCTGATCAGCACGAAACTGGTGGCGACGTCTTCGTGGTCGAAGTAGCTTTTAGCCAGAGGTGACGGGGATGCAATCAGATGTCGAGGGCAGTCGGTGTACCCTAAAGAGTGGGCACTGGTCGGAGCAGACTGCAGGAGACAAGACTGGAGGGCTCGGGGGAGAAAATTTGTAACTCCTTCCTCAGGCAGCCGAATGGGGTTCTGTTTCTTGATCCTGAACGAAGACTGGAGGAGGAAGATATTTGTAGAAGAGCTTCGGGGCTGGTTCGTCCAAGGTTTGTCATGGCCGAGCTTTTAGTCCGGTTCAGATCCTCAGCCGGAGCAGAACTGCGCGGTCGGGGAAGAACGGACCTCCACAGCAGCACCGATCTCCGATGGGGATGAGACCTCAATCGTTGCGAAGAGGACAGGTAGCCGCTTCCGTGGATGCCTCTTGGGTCTTCAAACTCGTCGGGAGGAAGCCGTGGTCACCACTGTAAGATGGTACACTTCTGCAGGTTGTCAGCTGAAACGGTAGGTTGAAGATGATGGGGGGGAAATGGGGTATATGGGAGAGGAAATGGGGGTGGATGAGTGTAGGGAAAGCCTGGGCTGTGAGGGGGTCTAGGATGGGGTGTTTCAAGGTGAGGGAGGGATAGAATGGGAGCTGGAAGGGGGTGTTTTCTGTGGGTGAGAGAGGAGCTACGAATTTGGGGCTTGGAGGGAGAGGGGGGAAGGTGAGGGGGAACAAGTGGGTGGAGGGAGTGTGAATTTCAAATTTGAAATGGCCTTGGAAGGTGGGTGATTATGTGGGGAAGTGGAGAGTTTGTATTGGAATGGGGTAGATTTGGTGGGAAGGTGGAGAAAGGTGTTGGAATGGGGAAGATGCCACCTAGGGACTATGGGAGTGGAGTAATGGCAACTTGGGGAAGTGGAGGGGTATTAAATGAGGTGGGTAGCTAGTGGAGGTGGTTGGGAGGGGAGGAGAGAGAAGAAAATTCGAAATTGGGGTTGGAGGAGAGAGAAAAAGGGGTGAAATAGAGAGATTAAGAGGAGAATGGGTGGGGAATCTCTCCCCTAGGGTCTCTCACCCAAAAACTAGAGGAATCACTCCAATTTGAACTCAAATGGCAAGTTTAACTCATTCATTCATTCATTCATTCATTCATTCATTCATTTCAAATGGGGGAAATGGGGTCCTATATATATAGGAAACCCACATTTCTACAAAAGTCCATGACAAAAGACTCAATAGCAAATAACCGAAGGTGGAAGGGGTGCACATGGGCCTAGTCCAATGGATTGGGCCCAATTAGCACATTACATCATCTAATGACACACAATCTTAGGAAAATAAATGTAAGACCTAGGGAAATGACTCAAATAAAATGAAAATACATCAAAATGACTCAAAGGAAAGCTACAAAATGGATAAGGGGCCTTAATAGAGTGAGGCCAAAACTCAACCAGCTCCCGAGTGTGAAGAAGTGGACCCGAGCCAAAGGGAATCGTGGGTGATGCCTCCCTCAATGTTCAACTGGGTGTTGTCAGGTGTATCTTGACCCAGCCGTTGGTGAGTGATGACTGGCGTCGCACCACCATCTTTCATACCTTTTGCCGGCTGGGTGGGAAAGCCTGCAAGGTGATCATAGATAGCAGGAGTTGCATTAACGCTATCTCCACGGGTACTGTGACACGCTTAGGGTTGACCCCCGTGGACCACCCCTCCCCTTACCGCGTGTCATGGGTAGATTCCACCTCTATTCCTGTCAGACTGCGATGTCTGGTGCCATTGCAGTTCCATGCCTACCACGACGGGATCTGGTGTGATGTGTTGCCAATGGAGGTAGGCAGTATTATCCTAGGAAGGCCTTGGTTATTTGATCGGGATGCTACCCTCCATGGCCGGTCAAACACATGCACATTCGACCATAATGGCCAACGGATTACCCTTCACCCGTCCCAACCGAGGAGTCCATCAATCCGGGGTCCCGTTGGGCCTAGTACCCCGACTCCTGCTATTCCAGGGCCTAGTATCCCATTGCCAGCTCAAGATACGACCTTGCCTACGAATGCCCCCACCCCGAGTGTTCCTCCGACTAGGAGGTTGATGCTAGTTAGCTCTCGGGAGTTGGAGCGTGACTTGGTTAGAGGGGACCCTATTTTTGCCATTGTAGTCCGAGAGGTGGTTAGAGAGACGGAGAGTGATCTCCCATCTGATGTTGCTGATGTCCTTCGGGAGTTTACTGATGTATTTCCCGATGATTTACCCGAGGGTCTTCCACCCATGCGAGACATTCAGCATGCTATTGACCTGATTCCGGGGTCCTCATTGCCCAACTTGCCACATTATAGGATGAGCCCTACTGATCACGCTGAGCTTCAACGTCAGGTTGGGGAGTTGATGACGAGGGGATCTCTCCGTGAGAGCATGAGTCCATGTGCCGTCCCTGCATTGCTTGCTCCTAAGAAGGATGGTACTTGGAGGATGTGCGTCGACAGCCGTGCAATCAATAAGATCACGGTAAAGTATAGATTTCCCATTCCCCGCTTAGATGATATGCTCGATATGATGGCGGGAGCCACTATGTTTTCCAAGATTGATCTAAAGAGTGGCTATCACCAGGTGAGGATCAGGCCCGGTGATGAGTGGAAGATGGCCTTTAAGACCAAAGATGGTCTTTACGAGTGGTTGGTCATGCCCTTTGGGATGACCAATGCTCCCAGCACTTTTATGCGGCTGATGACTCAAGTCCTTCGACCTTTGATTGGGGTCTTTGTGGTGGTATATTTTGATGATATCCTTATCTATAGCCTCACTCGGGAGGCCCACTTAGACCATCTACGGCAGGTCTGTCTTATTCTGAGGAGAGAGAGCCTTTACGCCAACCCTAAGAAATGTGCTTTCATGACTTGTCAGGTCACCTTCTTGGGGTTCATAGTGTCTAGTGAAGGAGTCTCCGCTGATCCGGAGAAGGTGAGGGCTATAGTGGAGTGGCCCGAGCCTCGCACTCTTCATGATGTCCGCAGCTTTCATGGTCTGGCGACATTCTATCGCCGATTTATTCGAGGCTTCAGTTCCGTCACAGCCCCCATCACTGATTGTATTCGAAAGGGGGCCTTTGAGTGGACGAAGGCTGCATCAGCTGCATTCGCGCTCCTCAAAGAGCGCATGACTCAGGCACCTATTCTTAGACTTCCTGATTTCACAAAGGTGTTTGAGGTTTCTTGCGATGCCTCTGGGGTAGGCATTGGTGGTGTCTTGAGTCAGGAGACTCACCCCATTGCATATTTCAGCGAGAAATTGAGCGATGCTAAACTGTGTTATTCTACATATGACAAGGAGTTTTACGCAGTTGTGCAGGCCCTTCGCCATTGGAGACATTACTTGTTGCACCAGGAATTTGTCTTATTTTCTGATCATGAGGCACTCAAGTATCTCCATGCCCAGAAGAAGCTCAATTCTCGTCATAGTCGCTGGGTAGACTTTCTCCAGGATTATACCTTTGTGCTGAAGCACAAGGCTGGTGCAGAGAACCGGGTGGCCGACGCTCTTAGTCGTCGTGCTTATCTTTTGTCCACCATGAGTATAGAGGTGGTTGGGATGGATAGGATGAGGGAGGCCTATGCGGATTGTCCGGACTTCGGTCCGATTTATACCACCCTCCAAGGTGGACCATGCCGAGAGTATCCTGATTATGCCATGCAGGATGGTTACCTTTTTCGGGGGAGTCGATTATGTATTCCGCGGACTTCAGTTCGCGACTTCCTCACTTGGGAGATACATGCAGGAGGTCTAGCCGGCCACTTTGGTCGGAACAAGACCATCGAGGCTGTTGAGCATCGGTTTTATTGGCCCAGTTTGAAACGTGATGTTGCTCGCATTGTGGCCCAGTGTCGCACTTGCACTGTGGCCAAGATGACGAAGCAAATTTCTGGCCCATACACTCCACTCCCTGTGCCCGATAGGCCATGGCAGGATATTAGTATGGATTTTGTTTTGGGTTTGCCACGGACCACCCGTAGGCATGATTCCATCTTTGTGGTGGTTGATAGGTTTTCCAAGATGGCCCTCTTCATTCCTTGCTCTAAGACTTCAGATGCCTCACGGGTTGCTCATATATTCTTCTCTAGTGTAGTGAGCCGATTCGGACTTCCTAAGTCCATTGTGTCAGATCGAGATGTGCGATTCACTAGCTACTTTTGGAAGACCCTTTGGCATTTGTTGGGCACTCAGCTCAAATTCTCCACAGCTTACCATCCCCAGACTGATGGGCAGACAGAGGTAGTTAATAGAAGTTTGGGGAACCTCTTGAGGTGCTTGATTAGGGAACGCGAGAGGGACTGGGATCTCATTTTGCCACTTGCCGAATTTGCATATAATGACTCAGTCAATAGGTCTACAGGCATGAGTCCATTTGAGGTTGTCACCGGATATAGACCTAGGAAGCCAGTGGATCTAGTTCCCTTGCCCATGCATGCTAGAGTGTCGCAGTCTGCAGAGTCATTTGCCGAGCATGTTAGAGGTTTGCATGATGGTATTCGTCGCCATATAGAGACCAGCAACGCACGATATAAAGAGTTGGCTGACGCTCATAGACACCCCCGTAAGTTCCAGGAGGGAGATTATGTCATGATCCGGGTCAGACCAGAACGATTTCCTTCTGGAGCCATAAAGAAACTACAAGCTCGTGGTGCTGGCCCCTTTAGAGTTTTGAAGCGAGTTGGATCCAATGCATATGTTGTAGACCTGCCGGATGACTATGGTATCAGTTCCACATTCAATGTCTCGGACTTAGTCACGTATAGGGACCCAACAGTGATCCCTAGTGAGTTGTTCGGGCCTTCTCCACCCCTTGTGAGTGAAGCCTCACCTGAGAGTCCACTTCCAACCTTGTCACCTCAGCAGCGTGAGCGGATAGAGTCTATACTGGATGAGCAGGTGACCACCACTAGGAGTGGCGTGTATCACCGCTACTTGGTGCGTTGGAGGGGACGACCCGCGTCCGATGATGCATGGATCACCCGGGCGGAGCTGGAAAGGTTGGACCCAGACTTGCTAGAGCGGTACCAGAGCGACAGAGACCCTTACTCGACAGGGTCGAGTTCTTCCCACCCGGGGAGAGCTGGTGAGGACACCCGAGCAAGAATACGGATCGACCCGGAGAGCCGCCGATACCGGACACGCAGTACAACCTGGTCGACACCGACATCCTTATGGCTGGGGGACAGTCTGGAGTCTCCATTGGAGCTTTGATACTTAGTACGTATTTTTATACGTATTCATATTTTGTACGTATTTTTATACGTACTTGTATTGTGTACGTATTTGGTATTATGTACGTATTTGGTCGTATTATGTATTGTGTACGTCTTAGGTGTGTCTTTGATATGTAATTTGAATTTTATCCAAGGAGGGAAAGGGAGCCCATGGATTTGAAATTCAAATGGGTTCAAAATCCAAGGAGAGAAAGTGGAGCTCATGATGGGTTCCAACTCCAAGGTGGAAAAGAGGGCCCATGGATTTCAAATTCAAATGAGTTCAAATTCAAACTCCAAGGAGGGAAGTGGAACCCATACTCTATATATTACCTTGTATTCCCCTCTTGGGAGGATTGATGAATGAATGGAAAATTGAGTTTTGCCAAGAGCATTTCCCTCTTCTTCCTCCTCTCCCCTCTAGGGTGTGACACCCTCTATCTCTCCTCTTCATCTTCCTCTCCCTCTAGGGTGCGACGCCCTATTCCCCCCATCTCTTGCAGGTTTCGGCTTCTCCAACATCAGGGAGGCGACCACTCTCACCTCTCCTCAAGCCCGGAGTTCATGGATCGAATGTTGCTACATGTCCGGAGGAGATAGCCCTTGCTGCCCTACGCATCAGTTTTCTCTTGTCTGCCTGCAGACATGGGCCGCAAAGATCAGGTTGGAACCCTTCCTTCCCGTCCTCATATCCCATCCATGTCTTCTTGACTTTTCTTCCTCTTCTTGTTACCAAGATACTCCCGAAAACGGCATCCCAAAATTCGTCCATTTGCGAAAATTCTCTTTGTAGGCCTTTTTGCTGCGCTGGCTGCCCCTGTGCAGGCCTGCCAGAATCCAGAGCCGCAAATATCCAACTGGTACGTCTCCTTCCCCACCTCAGGTCGCCCTAGTATCTTCACCATATTTCTTCCCCTGCCTGTTTCCAAACCATCCGCGCAAACCTCATTCAAAAATTCGTTCAGGGTAAAAAGTTTCCTTTGGAACTACTTTTACTGTGCAGACTCTCTCTTTGCAGCCCTAGCGTGACAGAGTTAAAACCCCTACAAAGGGGCATCCCTCAAACCCTGTTGGATCGACCTGGGATTTTTATCACCTCTCCTACACATCCCAAACCATCTCCATAAATTTTCCCACTCCCCAAAAGGTCCGCTTCCTTTGCCGACCATGTCCACCTTCCCGGGTCTCAGTTCTGACTGCACTGAAGTGCAGAACTGAGCCCCAACTCCCACTGCTCCCCACGCCAAAAACTCCCACTGCGCACCCACCTACCACTTGGCCCTAGCCTGACCCCCACAGTCACCTATCCACCAGAGAAAATCTCGCCCTATTCGCCTCCATAAAACCCCAGTTCCACCCCCATCTTTGGTCCATTGTCCAGCTGCCAGCAAACAGGCCAGATTGCGCAGGGGTTGCTTCTAAAATTCGCCACGGTTGCCACGGTGCTCGATTGAAGCTCTCCTTCCACAGACGTTCTTTGGACGTCCCCACCCGCGTCCACGCCAAATTTCGTGGCCAGCGGGCTAGCAGAGGGTTGCGCCCCAGCCCCACCTTCCTGCTGCTCGCCAGGACCTGTGCATACCGAGCTGCAATCTGCCCGCCGGTTCGAGTTGCTTCGGTGGTCCGCGCCGGTGTCGTTGGCATCCACCCTCTTCCAAGAGGTTCGGCGTCCACTACCCCACTCCATCAGGGGCAACAGCACCATCCACGACGCCCGGGCTCGCCTTCCTTACTGCTGGTTTCAGCTTGATCCGTCGGCGTGATTCAGGCCACTTCGGTTCACGACACTTCGTGGGTGACGATCTTCGCCGACCCGTGGCCCGCCAACCCACGTCACACATCCCCGGATCCACTGTGTAGCCTTTTACCTCCCTGCGAGGAGTGGGCGTGTTTGGATGTGTATGTGTTTAGCCTTGTACTGGGTGATTGTGTGACTTGGCCGGGTTTCTTCCCCACGCCCCGAGCGTGGAGGTACGCGTCCACTATCTCCTTTGTTTAGCTTGCTTATTTAGTATAGTTTCTAGACGCCGCTGCTTGTGAGATCATAGGCACCTAGCTCTATAGTTATCTCTATATCACTGCCACGGTGAGAGAGTGTGACCGTCCCGTGACTCATCCGAGTCGCGAGTGTGGAGTCGACCACCCTAGACTCGCCGGCTTCTTAACCGTGCGGATCGACGCGCTTCCCTCTATGGGGACGCCTGCGAGCTATAGATTCTTGTGATTGGCATAATTTCCTTCTTGGGAACCTTACGTGTCGAGCGAACGCCATTCGCACTATCGCCATTGCTGGTCGTAGTTGTCATTTAGGCCCGTCGTTGCCTAGAGTCCTAGTTCGCATAGCGTCCCGCATCACTCATGGTGGTAAGCAGACATGCTCGCCGACTCAAGGCATCACCCACCTTGTTCTCCACTCCAGCCTTATGTTTAAGCACAAATGTGAACTGCTGGAGATACTCGACCCAACGACTGTGACGCGAGTTAAGCTTCTATTGGGAATGGAGGTACCTCAATGCCTCATGATCGGAGTATAAGACAAACTCCTGATGTAATAGGTAATGCCTCCAATGCCTAAGAGCCTGAACAACTGCGTAAAATTCCTTATCATATGTGGAGTATCGCAGTTTCGCGTAATTCAGCTTCTCGCTGAAATATGCGACCGGGTGGGCCTCTTGACTCAACACACCTCCTATCCCAACACCCGACACATCACAAGAGACCTCAAACACCTTCGAGAAATTAGGCAATCGAAGGATAGGTGTCTGGGTCATGCGCTCCTTGATGTCCTTGAAGGCGGCAGCGGCGGCCTTCGTCCATACAAAGGTGCCCTTCTGGATACAATCCGTGATCGGGGCGGTGACGGAGCTAAATCCACGGATAAAGCGACGATAGAACGTCGCAAGGCCATGAAAGCTGCGGACATCATGAACCGTACGGGGTTCCGGCCACTCAACAATGGCCCGGACCTTCTCCGGATCGGCAGAGACCCCAGTACTAGACACAATGAAACCCAAGAAGGTAAGCTGAGATGTCATGAAGGCGCACTTCTGTGGGTTTGCAAACAACTGCTCTCGCCGAAGAAGAAGATAGACCTGCCGAAGGTGGTCTAAGTGGTCCCCCGTGGTGCGACTATAGATAAGGATATCATCAAAATACACAACCACAAAGACTCCAATAAATGGTCGAAGGACCTGAGTCATGAGTCGCATGAATGTGCTGGGGCCATTGGTCAACGCAAAAGGCATGACCAACCACTCATATAGACCGTCCTTGGTCTTAAAAGCAGTCTTCCACACATCACCTGGCCTAATCCGCACCTGATGGTAGCCACTCTTAAGATCAATCTTCGAAAAGATAGTGGCACCAGCCATCATGTCTAGCATGTCATCAAGGCGGGGAATAGGGAACCTGTACTTCACGGTGATTTTGTTGATGGCACGGCTATCAATGCACATTCTTCACGTGCCATCCTTCTTCGGGGCAAGCAAAGCGGGTACAGCACATGGACTCATGCTGTCCCGAATAGACCCTCTCTGCATCAACTCATAGACCTGCCGTTTAAGCTCGGCATGCTCCGTGGGACTCATGCGATAATGTGGAAGATTGGGCAATGAGGAGCCTGGGATAAGGTCGATGACATGCTGAATATCCCGCATAGGTGGGAGTCCCTCGGGAAGCTCATCTGGAAAGATATCAGCAAACTCCTGCAGAATAGGGATGACCTCGGGTGGGAGTTCACCCTCGGAGTCTCTCTCTACCTCTCGGACCGCAATGGCAAACACAGGGCAGCCCCGACTAGCCTCCCGCTCCATCTCCTGGGAGCTAATCAACATCCATCTCCTCGTCGAGGGCTCACCTGGGCCGGATGTAATGGTCATAGCCCGAGCTGGGGATGGGGTACTGGGCCCAGGGATGGAAAGCTCCGGAGCACTAGGGCCAGTACAACCCCTGACTGATGGGATCTTGGGCCAATGGGGTTCGAGGGTAATCCGTTGGCCCTCATGGTCGAAGGTACAGGTGTTCGACTGGCCATAGAGTGTGGCATCCCGATCAAATAACCACGGCCTACCCAAAATAATGTTGCCCACCTCCATGGGTAGGACATCACACCAAACCTCGTCATGGTGGGCAAAGAACTGCCGCGGGACCAAGCACCGCAGCCTGATCAGAATGGAAGTGGAATCCACCCATGATACACGATAGGGGCTAGGGTGATCCACGGGTGTAAGACCAAGATGGGAGACAGCACCCGTGGAGATTGCATTGATGCAACTCCAGCTATCGATGATCACTTTACATGCATGCTTGCCCAGCCTACAGAAGGTATGAAAAATAGTGGTCCGACGCTAGTCATCACTGGCCTGTGGCTGGGTGAGAATTCACCTGACGACCCCCACGTGGGTATCATCGGGATGCGGGGCCTCCTGGTCGTCACCTTCGATCTCATAGTATTCATCAGCTAGCTCTTGATCGGCCACATAGGTGACTAACTCGAGACCCGCAGGGGTGGTATCCTCGGCCTGTGTGTCTCCAATGATAAGAGATGGGCGGGTGGGACATTGGTTGGCGAAATGGCCAAACCCATTGCAGCGAAAACACTGCTGCCGTAATCCACTAGGCTCCACAATCATAGGTCCTTTACTTTTATCCTCCCGACGAATAGGAGGTGTAGGCAACAAAGGACGTGCAGGAGGTGCGGGGACTAGTGGACGGGCTATGGGTGGAGCCGTAAGATGCTGGGGACGAGGAAGGTCCCTCGGGGGTGGAGGGCGAGGCCTAGGAGCAAAGGGCTCGGGATGAGCGGGCTCCTGAGGTCGAGCCATGGGGGCCCTTGGATACGTGCCAGATGAGCCACGGGGCTCGACACTACGAAGGGGAAAGGAGCGCAACCGATGGGGTGACTCGAACTCAGCCTCGAATTGCTCCAATTCGAGAGCTATCTGATATGCTTGCTCCAAAGTGGTTGCATTGCGGCGAAATAGTTCATATTGATAATTGGGCCGCAGATCTCTTCGAAAGCGGGATATAGTCATGGTGCTCTCTTCCGTGACCCCACACCGTAAGTAATACTCATCGAACTCGGTGGTGTACTCGGTCACGGATCGGTTCCCTTGGGAGATGCTTTGCCACTTGTCTATGAGACGTTGGCGATATGAGGCAGGAAGGTATTTCTCCCTCAACTTGGTTTTCATATCATCCCAAGTACCGATTTGGGGTTGACGTTGCTGGTTGAGCATGCTCTCCACATTGGTCCAATAAGTTTGGGCCTGCCCTTGCAGCTTCATCTTTGCGTATCGGACTCTTCGGTGGTCCGTCATCTCAAACCACTCGAAGTACCGGTCCATGCCGGCCTCCCAATCTAAATATACCCTAGGGTCCAAGGACCCGCTAAAAGTGGGAGGGTCCGCACGCACGCCCCTATGAATGCGGTCGTCATCCTCGTCATCACGATTCCGTCGTTGATTACGACGACCGTTACCCCCTTGATCATTATCAGATGCATAATCATCCACCACATGCACCTGTTGTACCCCAACATTCTCCGCCTGAGCCCTTGGTGCAGCAGGTTGTTGAACCGGCTCTTGTTGGCCGTTCGTCGGCGCGGGTTGCGCCGCTACTGGGCCCCTCTCGAGGACGGTAATTCTCCCAACTAGGCCCTAGATGGACTGATCCAAATTCTCAGCCCGATCCTCGAGGACTTTCATCCGCCCTTCTAGATGCGTTCCAATGCCATCCATATGCGTACTAAGACCATCCATACGCATGTCAAGACGTTCCATAATGGCTCGGAACATCTCAGCCGTCGAGGACTCATCGGAGCTACGGGCTCGAGAATCCGCCATAAGTGGTGGTGGCGAGTATTGGGTACCTCGACGGGTGGGCATGCAACTGACACACGACCTAGAAGACACCGACTAATGCAAAAAGACGCACTTAGACCTAACCAATATTCGGTACGTGGGGGAGATAAGCGATCCGAAGATCACTCGCACAAGTACGCTACGTTCCCGATAGGTATAACCTAATATTCGGGCAACGCCTTTTAATATACCGGGCTATTGGGTGAAATGTAATTCTAAAACACCATTTTTTTTTTGTTTTTAAAAATAATGATGATCCTAGACTCGACTTAGACCATGGTGCATGCGAGACTTATGCAATGACTACCCTAGACTCGACTCGCTCTGATACCAAACTGATGCGGGACGGACTGAGGAGACGACGCTATATGAGACAGACATGACTCGACCAACAACGACACGACTACTAGAGCGACCTCGGCTCGACACTAAGAGCTCCTATAGGCTACACCTCGATAACATAAGTGCAAACTCACTCGTCATCCCATGCGAGGGAAAGCGTGGATCGTGCGCGGTTAAGGAACCGCCAGAGTTCAAGGTAGTCTGACTCAACTTTCGGACTCGGATCGAGTTGCGGGACGGGTCACTCTCTCACTCACAGCGGCGACATGAAGACACGGGCTAGGAACCTACACTCTCGACAGCGGCATACGACCGTATACTAGCTAAGCAAGTAAATGCCAAGAAGGTGAGACCGTTACCTCCACGCACCCGGCGTGGGGAAGACGACCCCGGCCAATCACGGACTCCCGGTTAACAATTATCACAGCAGTGTACAATAATTTGACCCACTCCACGCAGGGAGGTAAAAGGTCACATGCGGGGCCCGGGAATCACGCGAATTGGGTTGACGGGCAGCATCTTGATGTCGCCCGGCGGTGCCGAACTCCGCGTTTACGTGCTGTACGAACGGTGGATTCTACGGGTCCGTGGGGCCCATGGATGGCACTCTCCTCCCGGCCTGCTGGGGTGGGGCCCAATATGATGGAGACCCCTGGTGGCGTGCCCCCTCGGACGGCGGTCGGCGGGAAACACCGATCGGTGGCCGAGCGGCCCCGATCTCCAACTCTTGGAGTTGCTGCCCACAGATTATCACTTCTGTTTTCCGGCGCGCGCTCCGGCGAGAACGGCCGCTGCGATCATTCCCGATGTCGGATTGGGGCACATGAGCAATCGTTGGAAAGTTCTCTTGAAATCCTCCAATCTAGGGCCAAGGGGATCTATTGGAACTGCTCGGATCTAGACTTTGTTGAATTTTGAAGTTCCTATTGTACAGTACCCAAACCCTCAGATCAGCAGGGGACTTGCCTGAGATCCGCCGTTGACCGCTAGGAAGACGTCCTATTAAGCCTCTGAGCTCGTCACCACAGTTGTAGGGATTTGAACAAGGAAAATGGCAATAATTCTTGTGGAAGGATTGGAGGAGGATACGAATTGTTATGAATTTTTCAGTGGAAGGTGGTCGGATATGGACAGAGGTGGGAAGAACTGTAGCTGGCTTTGAAAAGTATTTTTGAAAAATAGATGGAGGGCTGATAAAAAATCAATAAAAATCATGGGTGGAGGGGTGGATGTGTAGAACACCAAGTAAAATTGGGAGCTTTGGAAAAAATCACAGATGGGGTCGAAGAAGGGAAACTCAGAAAAGTGGGAAATCAGATCTGAAACTGGCAGAACTTAAATTGAAAGTTGGACGAAAATGGAAAATTAGGAAAAGTGAACTAGAAGGCCAACCGAATTTTCTGTGGTGTGGTGGACATCCCTAAAACATCCCCTCCAAATTTGGTGCCCAGAAGATCACGGGGGAGAGCTGTAAAATTCGGACAAGCTGCTGCTGCACTGCGCGGATAGAATACCGATGAAGACCGTGGCGGTGCGAGGGCGGCACGATGGCGGCGGCGGCGATCACCGGAACGATAAGGGAGGCATCACACCTCAGAATGGCAATCGACTCAGCTGCAGGGGGGAGAGGGAGGAGAGAGGAGGGGGGCGCACCAGCCCTTGCTCAAGCAATTTTCAGATTTCAAATGGCATTAATCCTGCAAAATGGGATAATACAAGGTTTTATAGGTCACATATCTAATCCATTATCCACTGTGATGGGAGAGACACTAGTCCCGACACGGAGAGCTCCTATGGGCTATACGTCGCTAACAGAAACGCAAGCTCACTCGTCGTCTCAAGCGAGGGAAACGTGGATCGTGCGCGATTGAAGAACCGGTAGAGTTCACGGGTAGTCGACTCACTTCCGGACTCGGATCGAATCACGGGACGGGTCACTCTCACACTCACAGCGGTGACATGGACTCACGAGCTAGTACCTATCGCTCTCGGCAGCGGCAAAAGACCATATACTAAACTAGCAAGCGAATGCCGAGAAGTTGAGACCTTTACCTCCACGCACCCGGCGTGGCGAAGACAACCCCGGCCGAATTACGGACTCCCGGTTAAACAATGTTACAGCAATACAATAATTTGACCCACTCCACGCAGGGAGGTAAAAGGTCACATGTGGGGCCCAGGAATCACGCAAATCGGGTTGACGGGCAGCATCTTGATGTCGCCCGGCGGTGCCGAACTCTACGTTTTCGTGCTTTCCGAACGGCGGGTTCTGCGGGTCCGTGGGGCCCACGGGTGGCGCTGTCCTCCGGATCTGTAGGGGTGGGACCCACTGTGATGGGGACCCCTGGTGGCGCGCCTCCAAGGACGGCGGTCGGCCGGAAACACCGATCGGGGGTCAATCGGCCCCGATTCCCAATTCTTGAACTAGCTTCCCACGGATTTCCGGTTATGTTTTCCGGCGCGCGCTCTAGCGAGAATGGCCGCTGCGATCAATCCCGACGTCGGATCGGGGCGCATGAGCTATCGTTGGAAATATATTTTATGGATTGATTGGAGATGGCTACGAATTGATATGATTTTTGTACTGGACAGATGTCGGATCTGGAGACAGGTGGACAGCACTGTAGCTAGCTCTGAGAATGAATTTTTTAATATTAGGTGGAGGGTTGATCAAAAATCTGGAAAATGCGTGGAAGGAGGATTGGGTGGACAGAACTCCTAGTAAAATTGGGAGCTATAACAAAAATCAGAAAGAGGTCCGAAACTTGGAAACACAGGGAGGGTGGAAATGGAAACAGACAGTAGACAGATCTGGAAATTAAAGTTGGGCGAAAATGAAAAATTATCAAAGGGGATCTTTATGACCAACCAATTTTTGTGGGACGTGCTTGACACCTCTGGAACATCCCCTCAAAATCCCAAATCGATCTGAGCTCGTGGCTGATGGAAAGAATTCGTGGAAGTGGCGGCTGCAGGTGGAAGGCAGAACTCCGACGGTTGCGATGGCGGTGCGGTGGCGGCTCGTGGCGGCGACGGCGGTGACCGGAACTGATAGGGGTGGAGTCACAGCACAAGAATACAGCCTTCGCAGCTGCAAGGAGGAGAGGGAGAGAGGGAGAGGGGGTGCCCAAGGGCTACTCCAAGGATTTTCCAAGTTCAAATGGCATTAATTCCTCAAAAATGAAAATTACAAGCATATATAGGTTACATGTCTAATCAATCCTCAACCGTTGGATCTAGGGATGTTAGATGGAGGGCTGGGATTGCTTGTGACCATCCACAAAAATTAAAATTAAAAATACAAGGGGGGGGGGGCAGCCCATTGATTAGGGAGGCAAGGGGGGGACATGGTAGGTGGGGGTGGGTTGGAATTGTTCGTATTTTCATTCCAATGTCCCCCACTTGGCCCACCCTTCTAGAAGCCACCATTTGAATGGTTGACCGACCCCACATGGGGCCCTAGGGATGAGGTGGATCAATGGGAGGGGGCCTGGGGTCCCGTGGGGCCTAGGGGTCCCATTTTTACAAATAAGCCCCTCTTACAATCAAAATTACATACCGAATAAAATGAAGTAAACACACATTAAACACAAATAAAGTTTAACTAAATATGATAAATGGGGAGACTCAAGGCGGAGTCTCTAGGCTGTCTCCGAGCTAGATGGATGCTGAGGTGGCTCGAGTCGTGCTCCGTGTGCGGTACCGGTGGCTGGGCGTATCACGCCGCTCAACTGCTCGGGTGTCCGCACCAATTCTCCCCGGGTGGGAGAAACTCGACCCTATCGAGTAAGGGTCTGCATCGCTCTGTATCACTCCAGAAGGTCCGGATCAATCCGCTGCAACTCGCCATGTGTGATCTATGTGTCCTCGGTAGCGGGCCGTCCTCTCCATCGCACTAGGCAGCGCGGGTAGGATCCACTCCTGGTAACCGTCACCTGCTCATCCAGTATATGATCTATATGCTCACGCTGCCGTGATAAGGGGGCTGGAGGTGGACACTCAGGTGTGGGCTCACTCTCAATGGGAGGAGATGGCTCAAAAGGCTCACTAGGGATAACCGCTGGGTCCCTATATGCAACTAGATCCGAAATATTAAAAGTAGAGCTTATATCGTTTTCCTCGGGCAGGTCCACAACATACGCATTGGATCCAACGCGTTTCAACACTCTAAATGGACTGGCTCCGCGAGCTTGCAACTTCTTAACGGTTCCAGAGGGAAACCGTTCAGGTCTTACCCTGATCATGACATATTCGCCCTCTTGGAGCTCTCGGTGGTGTCGATGGGCATCGGATAGCTCTTTGTAACGTGCATTGCTGGCCTCACTCATGCAGACTCCTAACATACCTAGCACTAGACTCGGCAGACTCACTATGCACTCCTAAAATGCTTAGCAAAATAAAAACACATGGATGCACACATAATCCTAAGCAACCCTACAGTTAGTCAAACCCAATCATATGCAAGGTGGTCCAGGACATCCGAATGTGTGCCATGCATCCCCTAGGTGTGACCGAGGGTCGGTACAATCATAAGATGGTCCTTTGGATTTGGGAGGTTTGGGTGGGACAGGAGGGTCGGGTGTCTCTCGCCCGTGAACGGACTCGGTGGGTGCCGATGGCCCGGTCCATGGGGGAGGGGTATAATGGTGACCTCCTTTAAAGAAGTGGAATGGAGATTGTAGACCAAGGGGACCACTAAGAAAGGGATCGAAGGATCAATGAATGTGTGACCCCTCGATATGGATTCCCTCATCTCAAGATCCCATGTGTGGAAGTCTAGAAGGTGTTGTTGATCTCCTTCATCCTTGAAGGGAGATGAGACGGTGGGGGTATGATGGTGGACTCTATCAAAAAGGTGGAGTAAATATGGTGGGTCACGGGGTCCACAAGAGAATGGGTGGAAGGGATCAAAGAAGGTATGACCCTCGGACTAGGCTTCCACAAATCGCTATCCCACATTTGGAAATCTTGGAGGTGTAAATGATCACCTTCATTCATTGTGAGAGGTGGGACGACAGTCATAGGTAGAAAGTAAGATTCCTCCCTTGGGCAAAAGGAAATGAAGTCGGACTCGGCCGGCATAGGGAGGAGTAGAAGAACCTCCGTGGTAACATGACCCACGGTGTACACGGAGGTGATGGACCCTAAAGCGGGATGAGTGAAACTACGACCTGTGGGTCGGTCGAAGTCTGGAGCCAACAAGTGCGTAAATGTCCACTGTCGGTCTAACCCTTTAAGAAGGTCATCTAATGTATCCACATAGTGACTAGACCAGAAAGTGGTGTGAAATGAATTGATTGGCACCAAAGGTAGGATAGGGTCCATAGATAGGAGGGGAGATGGGACCAGGCCATTCTTAAGCCAGCTAAGGAGTGGCTCGGCTATAAGTAGCTTTCCCATTAGAAACACGGGTAGCTGTGGCTGAGGTGGCTCCGAATAAAGATCAGAGAGTGAGGCTTCTCCAACCCTTTTGTCCCCTAGGGCTAGAGATGTCCGAGTGGGACACTGTCCGGCAAAGTGGCTGAACCCCTGGCAGCGATAACACTGGTGTCGTGACCCACTACGCTCCCTGATAAGTGGACCCTTACCCTTATCCTCCTGACGGACAGGGGGTGTAGGCAATGGGACTCTCGTGGGTGGGGAAAGAGGATCCACTATGATGGGGAGAGGACCTTGGGATGGAACCATAGATGGCAACGGGTTGGGGCTACCGATTGCTACCTCCTTAGGCTCGTGTAGGAGTACATCACTAGGAGTACGTGTCCTTTCCACCCCATCCAACTCGTCCAAAATCATTTGCATAAGTTCGGCAACGGAGTGGGTTGGAATAGGGATATCATGGTGGACTCGCCCGTAGTCAACCGTCCTAGGATTGGGTCTGGGCTCATCTACGTGTGGGGCTCTTTGCCTCCGACTAGGACCCACTTGGTTGGAAGTGATTGGGTGGGGCCGGTTGGAGGTGACCGGTTGGGGCACATAGACCTTCCTAAGCTCTCTCTTCATGTCCCACCATGATTCAATGGGCCATTGCCTCCTAACCTCTCTCAAGCGCTCAATGTGGTCCCACTTTTCGGCGGCCTTGTGTAGAAGCCTCTCCTTAGCAAAATAGAATTGCCCGGCTTCGGACTTGGTATAACAATCAAAGTATGTGTCCATGGCGGCCTCCCACTTGAGGTTGTCGCCCGGGCCATTGGGGCCATAAAAATCCGAGGCTTCGGGCCTACGGAAGTGGAGTGGGTGGTTGCCAAGCCCATGGGTGGACCAACGGCCATATTGCCCGGGTGATGGGGATTCCATGTGAATTTGGCGGAACTACATGCTAGACATGCCGACACGTGGAGACAGACACTAGACAATGCAAGGTTGGAATGCACTAACTAATGCAAACACCGACTAATGCACCTAGACCTAAACCAATATCCGGTACGTGGCGGAGTTAATCGATCTGAAGATCACTCCAGCAAGTGTGCGACCTCCCGATAGGCGTAGCCTAATGTTCGGACAACACCTTTTAAGATACCGAATTATCGGGATGAAATGTAATTTTAAAACACCTTTTTTTTACACCTTTTAAGATACCGACTTCCCGATAGACTCGACTTAGACCATGCAAGACATATGCAACGACTACCCTAGACTCGACTCGCTCTAGTACCAAACTGATGCGGGACGGACACGGGGACCGACTCTACGTGGTATGAACCTCGGACTCTAGATGCGGACACGACCAGCAACACATGATGGGAGAGACACTAGGCCCGACACGGAGAGCTCCTATGGGCCATACGTCGCTAACAGAAACGCAAGCTCACTCGTCGTCCCAAGCGAGGGAAACGCGGATCGTGCACAGTTGAAGAACCGACAGAGTTCACGGGTAGTCGACTCACTTCCAGACTCGGATCGAATCACTAGACGAGTACCAATCGCTCTCGGCAGCGAAAAAGACCATATACTAAACTAGCAAGCGAATGCCGAGAAGTTGAGACCTTTACCTCCACGCACCCAGCGTAGGCGAAGACAACCCCGGCCGAATTACGGACTCCCAGTTAAACAATGTTACAGCAATACAATAATTTGACCCACTCCACGCAGGGAGGTAAAAGGTCACATGTGAGCCCGGGAGTCACGCAAATCGGGTTGACGGGCAACATCTTGATGTCACCCGGCGGTGCCGAACTCCGCGTTTTCGTGCTTTCCGAACGATGGGTTCTGCGGGTCCGTGGGGCCCACGGGTGGCACTGTCCTCCGGATCTGCGGGGGTGGGACCCACTGTGATGGGGACCCCTGGTGGCGTGCCTCCACGGACGGCGGTCGGCCGGAAACACTGATCGGGGGTCAATCGGCCCCGATTCCTAATTCTTGAACTAGCTTCCCACGGATTTCCGGTTCTATTTTCCGGCGCGCGCTTCGGCGAGAATGGCCGCTGCGATCAATCCCGACGTCGGATCGGGGCGCATGAGCTATCGTTGGAAAGCTCTCTTTAAATCCTTCAATCTAGACCCAGATAGATCTACTGGATCTGGTCGGATCTGAACTTTATTGAATTTACAAGTTCCTGTTATACAGTACCCAGAATCTCAGATATGCAGGGAACTTGTCTGAGAACTGCCGTTGACCGCCTAGTAGACTTCCGATTCAACTCCTGAGCTCTTCATAAAAGTTATAGGATTTTGAACAAGAGAGATGGCAATATTTTTTGTGGATTGATGGGAGGTGGCTACGAATTGATATGATTTTTGCACTGGACAGAGGTCGGATCTGGAGACAGGTGGATAGCACTGTAGCTAGCTTTGAGAACGAATTTTTTAAAAATAGGTGGAGGGTTGATCAAAAATCAGGAAAATTCGTGGAAGGAGGGGTGGGTGGACAGAACTCCCAGTAAAATTGGGAGCTCTAACAAAAATCAGAAAGAGGTTCGAAACTTAGAAACACAGGGCGGGTGGAAATGGAAACAAACAGCAGACAGATCTGGAAATTAAAGTTGGGTGAAAATGAAAAACTATCAAAGGGGATCTTTATGACCAACCAATTTTTTTGGGACGTGCTTGACACCTCTGGAACATCATCAAGAAAAATCGTGGGTGGAGGGGTTGATGGATGGAACTCCCAGTAAAATTGGGAGCTCTGGCAAAAATCAAAAGATGGGTCGGAGATGTGAAACTCAAGAAAGGTGGAAATCAGAACAGGAAGCAGATAGGTCTGGTAATTAAAGTTGGGTGAAAATGAAAAATTATCAAAGGGGATCTTTATGACCAACCAATTTTTGTGGAACGTGCTTGACACCTCTAGAACATCCCCTCAAAATCCCAAATCGATCTGAGCTCGTGGCTGATGGAAAGAATTCGTGGAAGTGGCGGCTGCAGGTGGAATGCAGATCTCCGACGGTTGCGATGGCGGTGCAGTGGCGGCTCGTGGCGGCGGCGGCGGTGACCGGAACTGATAGGGGTGGAGTCACAGCACCAGAATACAGCCTTCCCAGCTGCAAG
The DNA here is from genome assembly GCA_022559845.1 of Amorphophallus konjac. NCBI lineage: Eukaryota > Viridiplantae > Streptophyta > Magnoliopsida > Alismatales > Araceae > Amorphophallus > Amorphophallus konjac. The sequence continues at coordinate 213,373,565 of CM040122.1, forward strand.
GAGGAGAGGGAGAGAGGGAGAGGGGGTGCCCAAGGGCTACTCCAAGGATTTTCCAAGTTCAAATGGCATTAATTCCTCAAAAATGAAAATTACAAGCATATATAGTTACATGTCTAAGCAATCCTCAACCGTTGGATCTAGGGATGTTAGATGGAGGGCTGGGATTGCTTGTGACCATCCACAAAAATTAAAATTAAAAATACAACGGGGGGGGGGGGGGCAGCCCATTGATTAGGGAGGCAAGGGGGGGACATGGTAGGTGGGGGTGGGTTGGAATTGTTGGCATTTTCATTCCAATGTCCCCCACTTGGCCCACCCTTCTAGAAGCCACCATTTGAATGGTTGACCGACCCCACATGGGGCCCTAGGGATGAGGTGGATCAATGGGAGGGGGCCTGGGGTCCCGTGGGGCCCAGGGGTCCCATTTTTACAAATAAGCCCCTCTTACAATCAAAATTACATACCGAATAAAATGAAGTAAACACTCATTAAACATAAATAAAGTCTAACTAAATATGATAAATGGGGATACTCAAGGCGGAGTCTCCAAGCTGTCTCCGAGCCAGATGGATGCTGAGGTGGCTCGAGTCGTGCTCTATGTGCGGTACCGGTGGCTCGACGTATCACGCCGCTCAACTGCTCGGGTGTCCGCAGCAGTTCCCCAATGGGGTGTGTGTGTGTGCGTGTTGCTGTGGCAACACGTTGAGGCAAGGCCTCGTGTGTGTGGTTTGCACTAATAGCAGCGTGTGTATGTTGGGGTTCGTCCCCGTGTTGCTACATTTTGTAGCGTGTAGTGGAGCCTCACCGATTTAGTGAGGGGTGGACGTAGGGAGCCCGTCGTGGTCCCGAACCACCTTAAAAATCTCCGTGTCTTGTGGTTTGTTCCTTGTGATTGTGTGTTTCACTATACTATCTGTTTATGCAATCGTGTGAGCTCGGTGAGATTGAGTGAATTAAGTTTAAACCTCTTTAGATTAATTTCCTCAATCCTATCAATCTTGTAAATTTCGCTGTGTGCTAGTTTGTGTCTTTAATTGGACATAATTTTTAGCAGTAGGATCTATTCACCCCCCTCTAGATCCGTGTTCCTGCACTACGGGACCCAACAATTGGTATCAGAGCAAGGCTCTGTTGTCCCTAGATCTTGCGATCTACAGAGTGATCCTAGTGCAATATACAATCATGAATTTTTCTGAACATATCTCAATGAAGTGTCTGCCAATCCTCACTGGTTCGAAGTTTAATTCATGGCTAGGTAAACTATATATGGTGATCAATTCTATCAATCCTGGTCTTTGGAAATTAATTTATCATGGTCCACACATATTACCTCTAGATGAGACCAAGTGATCTAATCAGGATAAAATGATGCATCATGATAATGTTACTGCTTTGAGTTTATTGAAAGCTTCTGTAAGTACTAACAAGTATCTATTTGTATCTTCTTGTAGGACGGCAAAGGAGCTTATGGACCGGCTGATCAAAGCTCAAGAGAAGGAAAGGTAAAAATGTCTCATGGCCGATGATGCTGATCAACAAAGTGAGAAAAATACAGAAGAGGTAAATTCAGATTCTAAGAATTTACTCTTGATGATCTTGTTGATGCTTATGATGAGTTGGAAAAGTAATATAAGAAAATCAAGTCAGAAAATAAAAATTAAAAAATAAATCTGAAAACATGCTCCATGAAAATGGATCTTGTGATAAGTGTTCTGAGCTTGATAACTTGAATGAAATTTTAGACCATGATGTTGAATGTCACAAAGAAACCATTACTTGCTTGAGAAATGAGAATGTTACCCTCAAGAATAAAATCGATCAATTGGAGAAAACTGAAAAAGATCTAAGAAACAAAATGGAATCAAACTCAATTGATCAGGATATTTACAATGAATTGATTATGAATGATAAACTTGTAAATGAAAATGAAGAACTTAAAAAGGAAAACAATGCTATTTTGATTCAGATCTCCCTGCTTGAAAGTAGATTGAAAAATCTTGAAAAACTTGAAAAGGGAAATCTGTTATTATTGATGAATCTGACAAGATGCATGTGTTAGAACAAAAGATGGAAAGCTACCAAACCATCAATGCCGAATTGAATGAAAAAGTCATTTCTTGTGACAATGAGATCATTTCCTATGAATTGCATATTTCATCACTTGAAAAAGAAATTCTTGATCTGAATGCTTCTTTGTCTAAATTTATAAATGGGCAAGAATATTTGAACAAGATCTTGGGGACTAAGGTGAATTTTCAAAGAGAGGGGCTAGGCTATAATCCTGTTAACAAAAAGAATTTTAAAAACAAAGTCTATACATCTTTTGTCCACAGTTCAAACATAGCCAGCATATCAAATAAGTCTCCAAATCAAACTGCTGCTCAAACAATAAAGAGATCAAATGAAAATCTGGAAAAGAAACAAAACTTGCATCAAAAAGCTAAAAGTGTTGTTGGTGTCACGATGAATGCCAAGAAAAATCATGTTGCACACACACATACATCCACAAAGAAAATCTCATGTTTTTATTATGGTGAACTTGGTCATATGATGCGTGATTGCCTTTTGATGAAATTTGAAGATCTAGAAGCATGTAAGAACATGAATGGCCTCATAAAGCCAAGAAAGTTTTTGAACATAAAAAGAACTCTTGATAACTCTTATGTTCATGAAAGAAGACTATTTGAGATATTTGCTACATTGAACTATTTTTATGGTGGAAAGTTTGGTCACAGGATGAACAATTGCTTTAGTTTGAAAGATGATAACATCTCTACAAACCCACAGAAATTCCATGCTCATTCTTACAAGAAAAATCTGAAGGTTTTTGGTTGTTGTCATTATTGTGGTGAGTTTGGGCATACAATGTATGATTGCTCCTTAATGCATTTTGATGATATACATGCCCAAAAACTGTGGAATGCACCCACTAGAGGTGCAACTAACCATGCGGGACTCAAGAAGGTTTGGATACCCAAAACTATTGAATGAGAACCCTTGTTGTAGGATTACCTTGAGGCCAAGAGGAAGGCTTCAAGTCGACTTGACTAGGTCTAGAGTGATGCCTTGGTAAACATGGGTTTGTCCTTGAATTAAGTTTATGATACTGCAGGTTGAGAGAGAGAGTCATATGTGATGAAAAGTCTTGAAGTAAGTTTCTTCATATGCTTTGGCTTAATTGGTTCTAGATGAATTTTAAACTGTCATTCAATGCTCATGTGTTTGCTAAACCCCCGATGTCATATGGGAATGCATTGTACTTTTCTGATCATCATCTCAATGACTACATGGCATATAAAATGGTGACATGAGGAAGGGCAGGTCAAGTCTGTCTTAAAGCTATCACCATGCGTGAGAATGTGCCTCCGCCCGGTACCATGAATCATTTATGCATATGGCATCAAACTTAAATGAATTTCCTGAAATCATGCATTGAATATGGGGGAGTCTTGCGAGCTGAAATTTTTGAGATTGATGTTTTTCCATTCTCTCAGTATGATGATGTTATTCTGTGACTGAACATTTTGAAGACGGAATTTGATCAATGTTCCATGGTCGTTCCCAATGTGCTACTCATCCTTCTTTAGTTAAAAGTAAAAATATTTTCAAAGAAAAGTTCACATGTGATGATTTTGATGTTTTGAATGAATTTTCTGAATTCTCCTTTCAAAATAAAATTGTGAACTCATAATTTTAAAAAAAAAAAAAAATTTCTGCATGTCTTGCATTAGTTGCATTTAGAGTTGTCATGTGAAATCGAAAATCTTGCGTCACATTACATATTCGCATATCACTTGTTGCATATCATTCACATAGTGCTATTGGAAGATGAAGCTCATCGTGTGTCTTGTTGCACAATTGGAATTTTCAGCATGCATATAGTGCATATTTTGAAATGCATCATGTTGAACATTTCATATTGCATAAATGCCAAAATGAATACTTCCAACAATGGTATCATATCTTTGGGGCCAACATTTCAAGAACTGAAATTGCATATCTTTACATTTTGCACTGCATATATGCATATCTCCATTGTATACTTGCATGTTAATATATGTTAAAACCCCTTCCTTTGAAACTTCTAAGACCAAATATTCCATTGATAAATAATGTTACATCTGAGTCTTAATAAGTGTGCTCCATGTCAAACTCTCAGGGGGAGCATTTCATGCTTATTGCATTTACATAGGGGGAGCTGCACTACCTTGTTTTAAGTTAAATTTTATTCATACATGTTAAATCAAATTCGCACACTTCATGCACTAATGTGAAATTGAGTGTTATTCATAAGGATATAAGAATTTCATTTCAACACTCTAAAGTAATCCAACTTGCTGCATGAATGATAAAGAGATAGTTGAGGAAAAAGCTACCTGCCTCCACATATAAAAAAATGGATGAAATGAAACGCAGAGCGATGCTAAGTCTCACTGAGTAAATTGGGCACATGTCACCTGAGACGTGATGTGGTTCATTTCTGAAAAGTGTTGACTAAAGTATCTCTGTTAAAATGAGGTGAAATGGTTCAGTATTCTGAGTAACCGGGGATTCTGGCATGAGCTCCATGTGTCTCCTCGCGTAAAAAGGAATCATTTGAACCTGATCCTTCTTAAAAAAATTCAGATTGTCAATGTGAGATTTTCTGATGTTATATTTGACTGAGGCAGAGTGAAGCCTCCAATACGCTGCTCTCTAGATTGAAATGCAGTCTGTGCAATTACTATTGTGTTTAATTGAAAATCTGGTTATCCATATGGCTAGAATTCATTCTCATGTTACTCACTTACACATGGTCATTTGATTTGATATGTATTCTGAAAATTTGATTAACTACATGACCTGCTGTACGTCTTCTCTATCTATCTGCACACTCCTCAAGGTGTAATTATGAGCACTTTGATCTTAATGACTCACCTGCACTTTTTGTACACCTATCCTCTCACTCTAACTAAGATGGGGGAGTTATGTTGCATGTATATATATCTATTTACATGTGTTCAATCATATTGGATCATTTGCCTTGCATTCTGCATGTCCATATTGTCTACACTTGCATTTCAATCATGTGAACTTAGTTCATGCATATTGTGCATATTGTTTCTCTTCGTCACCTCGTTAACCCCATTATCTGCAGGTTTTTTGTCTATAAACAAAACAAAAAAAACAATTGGTATAAAAAAAATTGTTGTCATCATGGATTCCCCATCATGATCCCCATTTCTTATTAAGTCAAAGGGGGAGAGAGAGTTTTAAAAGAGAGCTTTACAACATAATATTTTGCCATCATCAAAATGGGGGAGATTGTTGTGTATGTGATTTTGATGATTACAAAATGACTTTGTTGCTTGGCCTTGTGCTTTATTGATACTTCATGTTCTCATGTGCTTGAATCCTTCTTGTTCTATTGCTATGGGGTCATGTTCTAGAATGAGAATGAATTTGTGAAACATGATTGAAAGAATGCATATGCTATGTACTCAATGAGAATTCATGATAGAACATGTTTGCATGATTGAACACATGAATAAGTCTTTATGCTCACTTGAATTCCCGTTATGCTCATATAGTGTGCTAATCTTCTTGCATTACAGGAACGAGTCACAATGGACATCATCTTGTTGTCCACCATTCAGACCTTATGTTAATTACATCACCATTCTTCAAAGAACCATTGGTAAGGCTTTACAATTCACATATCTTTAGTTAAGTGAATTTTGGGTAAGAAAGCCACGGTGTGTTGACCCAGAGAACTTGTGCATAGATACATGATGTGGTTTCATGTACCTCCTACATGAGTCATTAAGGTTTGAGGATGTATGCTTCATGCATTCCCTACATGAGATTTTGATGGTCATACATGTTATTCAAATGCATGGGTTATGTTGTTGACTTTTGGTTGAGATGCCTTGAGCTTTCACACATAATCTTCTAAGTTGCTGTGAAAGAATTGCATGAACTTGGCTCTTATGAAGATGCCTTCAATTAGGTCTCAATCAAGGAGATTGTGTTCATTGAACACACCCTTCTATTAAAATGGTATCATTCATGAGGTCATCAGGGTTTCAATGTGTGGATGCATTTGTGATGTCGTATGGTTCCTCATACCTGTGTGATTGCACATCATACGATCATGTCATTGGTCTTGAGCTATATATTTGCTTCTTACATGTGCAAATGAATATCACTCATTTGATGCTATTTGATGTTGAGCATTTGGTAGATACTAGAATGCTAGTTGAAAGTTTGAGCTCCCATGTCAATATATTTGATTGAATGATAGATTCATGCTTATCATTTCAAAACCTTGTCATTTGGTCATATATATTTTTGTTAAGTGATATGAGAAGCAAAATGCATGTTTGAATAGGTTCAATGATGTATTTTATTGTGAACATGTTCATAGTGTTAATGCTTGATGTAAAGATCTTGATTTTCAACTTACGTCTTGCTTTATCATGTTTTTCAGGATGAAAAATCATGGTTGATCTTCATGGGATTATGGTAATATTTAATCAATTGTTTCCCATTGATTTGATGGTGGTTTTAGTTATTTTTCAGGACCAAACAAGAAGGGGTCGACCCATGGGGTCGACCCTCTCAGGTTATGTTCAAAACAGAACCAATTTTGTGAATCCTGCCTGAAAGGGTCGACCCCTGGGGTCGACCCCTATAACCGAGAACCAAATGTTGGTTTTATTTGGGTTCTGGAAACACGAGGGTCGACCCCTGTAAAATAGAACATAAAATTAGTTCTGTTTGGCTTCTATTTGCCCGAGGGTCGACCCCAAGGGTCGACCCATTCCGGTCCGACCTCCAGCCGTATTTTTTGACCACCGTTTTCTTGCTCCTAAAGTCTTCCAATCCGAGTCCAACTTCCACAAATCACTCCATGACTTGTGGATCTTCTCCCAAGGCTGTCTCTTGACCATCCCAAACACTTATATACTTCTCTTTGGGTCACAAACCCTAACAAGAGATGTGAGATCTGATTTTTGGGTGTGTTTTCTAACCCTTGTGAGTGCAGGTCGAAGGTAGCAGCTCCAGGGCTTCTCCCACGTTCTTCTGAGCTTGTATGTGAAGGGAAGAATGTGGATTCAAGTCTTCAGTCAATCCTCTATTGGAAGCTGCGTGGGAAATCAAGTTACAACTTCGTTTTTGCAAGAATTGATCATCTTTCTGTAAGAACGTTCTTCATCCTGCAGAAGCATTCAAATACGTTTGAAGAAGAGAAAGGGGGAGCTCTAATCACCGCAAAATCTTCCTTATTCTAATCTTTGTTGATAGAGCTTGAAAATCTGCTTTAAGGCATATTAGGAGGGCTTCATATGTCCTCTCTCTTGCATATATATATGAGCTGTGATTTTTGTGATACAACAATTCTAATGCTTATATATTCGTCTTTCGTATAGGTGAAGAAAAGGGAGAAAACGAAGTGAAGCTCCTACCATCGTGAGGATCTGGAGCTCGTGGAAGAAAAAAAAGAGGAGCGGCACGAGGAGAGGGAGAAGATGATGTTAAAATCATGATCATCCGTCAATGAGCCTAGAAGAATCAAATTTTGTTGAAGAAGAGGGATTCTTACTCTTGATGCATCTTTCTAGTTTTCATCTGTAGAATTTGGTTGGGGGGTCATAGCATATAATTGTCCTTATTTCATATAAATCTCAAACAATACTTTGTGTAGGTGTTCGGAGAAAGGGTTCTCCGAGTGTTTGTATTGTCATGAGTGCGCCGTTTTGTGCAGAGTATATCCGCGTGTGTGCTTGGACGTAACTTGGGGTGTGTTCCCCATGTGTAGTTGGGAGTTTACTCCCGTGTGGTGGTGTAGGCATTGCTCTACGTGTGTGTGGACGGAGCTGTGTCTCCTTGTGAGGTATTTTGTTCGGGGTGTGTTCCCCAACGGTGTGTGTGTGTGTGTGTGTGCATGCTGCTGTGGCAACAGGTTGAGGCAAGGCCTCGTGTGTGTGGTTTGCTGCAATAGCAGCGTTTGTATGTTAGGGTTCGTCCCCGTGTTGCTACATTTTGTAGCGTGTAGTGGAGCCTCACCGGTTTGGTGAGGGGTGGACGTAGGGAGCCCGTCGTGGTCCCGAACCACCTTAAAAATCCCCGTGTCTTGTGGTTTGATCCTTGTGATTGTGCGTTTCACTATACTATCTGTTTATGCAATCGTGTGAGCTCGGTGAGATTGAGTGAATTAAGTTTAAACGTGTTTAGATTAATTTCCTCAATCCTATCAATCTTGTAAATTCGATGTGTGCTAGTTTGTGTCTTTAATTGGACATAATTTTTAGCAGTAGGATCTATTCACCCCCCCTTTAGATCCGTGTTCCTGCACTACGGGACCCAACAGTTCAGATCCATTTCATCTCTATTTACTTTTTAATTTGGTCGACACTTTCACTGAGGGATTCATTCACCCCCCTCTGAATCCATCGCACCAGCCCTAACAGGGGGAAGCCGGTGTAAGTCCATAAATCAATTGAGAAGCCCAATGGGCCTATCTCAAAACCCGATATCAACACTTACTAAATCTTGAGGCATGGACTAATGAGGATTCATGATGATCCGGAGGAGCTGCGAAGGGTCTGAATGTAGCCAAGTGAATGGCATTTCATGTCTCACCATGTGCAAGGGGCTTCCAGGAGAACATGTGACATAGCAACAGATCCCTTGGAACCCATGGTGAGTAGAGAGTGACTGAATAGAAATCAATAATCGAGGTTGTTTCCCTCCCCGGTGATGGATCCACAGACACGACTGAGAAACAATCATTGCGATCAGATAAAACCGTGAACAATCCAACTGTCCACACGAAAGCCTGAGGGTCCACTCCGGAGGCCAAAGCAAACGATCTTGGCGAAACAAATGGGCTAGCGTCTGTATTTGCAAGCATAGTAAAGGGGGAAGCTCAGGGGAGGTTAAAGCCCTTAAGGAAAAACCATCGAAGACCCAAGGTGCATACATGGTTTAGAACATAGATGATACAGACGATGAAGCAATCGGATCCCGGGAAGGGGATATTACTGTCGCCATGGTGGGCGTGGCCATTGACCATTTTCAAAGTGAGCTTCGAACGGAAACTGTATTTCCAGGCCAACCCATGGATCTCGAAGTGTGTATAGCCCTGCCGGGCCTTCTGACGATCGGGGTGCGGAACCTTAGAGTAGAGGGCTGCAATCCTCCTTGACTGATCCTAGGATCTCACAAGGGATGTAGCCCGTAAGGGCCCCCTCCCGGTCAGGATATACAGTCGATCGCTCATTTCCCTCGAAAGCAACAACTCAAATCCCCGAAGAAGAAAAATAAAATTCAGAAGATGAGATATACCACAACGAAAAGAGAGGAAAAAAAACAATGATCTAATTCAAATATAGGAGCTAACATTAGCCTGTACACCACGAATGCATTTACATCAGCATAAATGATAAGACAAGAGAGCTTTTATTCATCCCTGCAATTACAGAGGGCACAGACAAGCAAGACTTAGCGATACAAAAGTGAAGAAAAGAAAGAAGAATACAAAGCTTTCCCTTAGCCCTGAGACCCACCTTGCGCCTTCCTCTCTCTCTCTGGCTCTCTTTCTCCTTTTTTCCTCAGCTTCTTTTCCTCTGCTCGACCGCTCTCTTTAGAGTTTCCCCGATGGTCTGTGCGCTCTCTATTTCTCCCCCACTTTTTCTTCTCCGGTCCTTTTGTGTTGAGGGCCAAATGCCCTATTTATAGACGAAGGAAAAATAGGGCATCGGCTGGATGATGGGACGGAGGACCATCACCGAATCGTCGGCCCGCCAATGCCCAATGCACCACCGGCTCCAGCATGAAAAGCCCCCACCGACTGTGCTTTCAAGTGCGATTGACTGAAATGGGGGCACCGATTCAGGATCTATTCATTTTTTCCATTTCACTTTTTAGATAAAGTGTGTCATCAATTCACATTGAAGTGCTCCACCGATTCACATTACAGAAAGGCTTTGATTCACTTCACAAAAAGTGCTCCATCGATTTACATTGCAAAAGTGAAGAAATTCAATTTCCTTTAATAAAATGCCACCCAATCACTTTGTAAAATGTGCATTATTACACCTTCATTCATTTTCTTTAACAAAAAGGGGTGTCGACTCAGCCCATGGCATTCTTGTAATTTTCGTCATTTGACCCCGGAACTGGCCCAAACGGAGGCCTGGCGTCTGGTGCAATTTTGGATCTGATGCAGTGGCGACAGAGTATAGATTTCATCATTTTCGGGCCCCGATTTACAATTTACGATGATTCCGGCATGTGCCGACCTATACCGATTTTCCTGAGTTTTGTCATGATTCAGCCTTCGGCACTATAATTCATGCGACCAACTCAACTTTGAATATATGTGGGATATCCTCATCGAGTGGACAATCCCTAGAAGTATTTTCATCCTGGCTGGGCGTCCTTTCGGTCACTTATGGACCTTTCGATGCGGTGTGTACTCTAATCGGGTAACCTGGGTTTTCTCCTGATTTGGCGTTCGACATGTTGATTCGTGCAGCCAACTCCACGTTGTGGACACGTGGGGTGTCATAATTAGGAGGGCCATCCCACGAAGCATTTTTTCCCTGATCGGATGACTTTCTGACACTTACGGACTGTTCTGGCATTCCGCGTGTGCTGAGCGATTTCTGGGTTTTCTTCTGATTTAGCCTTCGGCTCAGCAATCTGTGCCGCCAACTCCACGCTGTGGACACGTGGAGCGTCTTCATTAGAAGGGCCACCCCTCGAAGTATTTCTGCCCTGGTCGGACGTCCTTCTGGCCACTTACGGACCGTTCCGACATTCTGCGTGTCTTGATCGGATCACTCGGGTTTTCCGCTGATTGAACCTTCGGCTCTCCGTTTTGGGGGTGTAGGGCACTCGGCCAAATTTTATGACCTGCAAAAGCAAAGGTCAAGAAAAAAATAGAAATATTTTCAGTGTCAACAAATGCCCCCCACCCGTGGGTGTCGCAAGTGAGAGACGAAAGAGCGGGACCTGCGAGTGTAGCCCATAGCCCATTTGAAAATATCTTTATCTTTTATTTATTATTCTAATATTATCCTTATTTTTTTATTCATCATTTTCATTCATTTCATTTTTTTATTTATCGTTGTTTTTATTCTATTTGTTTTATTATTATTATTTTTATCATTTTTATTTCATTTATTTCTCTATCATCATCGTTTTTATTCTTACGCAAACACGGAAGCACTCATCACCAGCAGGCATAGCAAAAATAGTATAGTTCCCCTCTATTATGGATAGCATAAGGACAACGCCCAAAATTCACGGACGGAGTGCAACTCACAAGGCACAACTAAAGGAGACGTGCATACGTGAAGAGGAAACTGCGTAGGATATATGCATAGCATAAGACATGATCCGCACGCAAGACTATTCCTCCATAGAGTGAAAGTGCAATTATATGGGCAACGAGCCCTAAACATAGGGACGCACAGACGTTCTAAATATCATTAGAGGATTACTTATCGCCTACACATGCATTTGGGGTTCTCGACTTTTGGTAGCTTTGCATATCCCCCTTATTTATTCTTAATTCGGGGTTTCACCGTTTGACGCGAGTCTCCTCATATGTCTCAATGGGGATTCCCGGCTACTAGGATTCATCCCTTTATCCGTAATGATATTATGGACTTCACCATTTAGCGCGAGTCTCCTCATGTGTCTCAATAGGGATTCCTGACTACTAGGATCTATCTTTTTATTCATAGTGCTATTATGAACTTCACCGTTCGGTGCAAGTCTCCTCATGTGTCTCAATAGGGATTCCCGGCTACTAGGATTCATCCTCTCTCTTCTTCTTTTTTTATAGTGTTGTTATGGACTTCACCGTTCGACGCCAATCTCCTTATGTGTCTCAATAGGGATTCCCGACTACTAGGATTCATCTTTTTATTCATAGTGCTATTATGAACTTCACCGTTCGGCGCAAGTCTCATCATGTGTCTTAATGGGGATTCCCGGCTACTAGATTCATCCTCTCTCTTCTTTTTTTTTATAGTGTTGTTATGGACTTCACCGTTCGACGCGAGTCTCCTCATGTGTCTCAATGGGGGTTCCCGGCTACTAGGATTCATCCTTTTATTCATAATTTTTTTTATTCTTCTTTTTTTAAAGGGGGTAGGTAGCTTTTTCCTTCACGATTACCCTTCATGTGAGTGTAGAGATTTAAGGCTCCATGAAGTGTTAAGAAGAATTTATGATGTCCCTACGGCTAGGGGCCACTGCTCGTATTGTGTGCAAGGTGTGAGAGTTTCATCGAGAGTGTATCATGTGAGTTGTGCTAGCAACATAGACACGACTCTTTCTCTGGCCGTATGCACTCACCGAGAATTAGCTTTTCATTCCTTAGTGTGTGCCGTGATGCACACAGACATAGAATCTGGGCAGCGTTATTTACCAAGAGAGCATGCGGTCTTAGAAATTTTGAAGGAAGTGTATTAATGCTATATTACTGGCAAACATGCATGCAAAACAAGGAAGCAAGCAAGCCATGTTATGATCATTTTTTCTTTCTTCTTCTTTTTTTTCTTTTCTCCCTTTTCTTTCTCTCTCTTCTTCATCTTCTTTTTTTGTTTTCTCTTTTTTTCTTTCTTTCTTTTTTTTCTTTTACTTTTTTTATTTTCTCTTTCTCTTTTCCTTTTCTTCTTTTTTTTTCTCTTTTTTTATATGGGGCTTAATAGGCACACCCGCAGGCCAACAGTTTAAGAGGTAAGTGACTGATGCAACAACAATGGAGAGAAGATGTTATGTGTTGTTGTGAATCCCGAGAGGGATTAAGACTTGGTGTGAAACCAAGGGAGGGGTCTTTTCGTTCGTTGGTTTAGACTGCGATTCCGAGCCAATAGTAAGGTGGTGGTCGACCTCACTCGAGGGTCGTGACATAGAAAGACTTGGCTTGGATGTAAAACCGCAATGCCAAGGTAGAAAGGCCTTTTTGTTCATTGGGTTGGTTAATAGTTTCCGGGCCAATGATAAGATGAATGTCGACTTAGACAGAAGGTCATGACACCGAATGACTTGGCTTAGGCGTAAGGCCATGACGCCAAGAGAGAGCGTTCGCCGGCTTAAGCAAGGAGCCATGACGCCGGACCACTTGGCCTAGACGGAAGGTCATGATGCCAAGGGAGAATATTTACTGGCCTAGGCGGAGAGCCATGATGTCGAATAACTTGGCCGAGACATAATGTCATGATGCCATGGCAGAATATCTATGGGCTTAAGCATAGAGCCATGACGTCGGACAACATGGCCTAGACGGTATGTCATGTTGCCAAGGCAGAATATTCACCGGCTTGGGCAAAGAGCCATGACGCCGGGCAACCTGGCTTAAGCGGAAGGCCATGACACCAAGATAAAATATTTATCAACTTAGGCGGAAGGCCATGACGCCGGGTAATTTGTCTTAGGTGGAAAACCACGACACCAAGATGTAATATTCACCTGCTTAGGCGGAAGAAGCCATGATGCCGGACAAGGATATTTAAAGTCTTAGACGTAAAGTCATGACACCATGCAGCTTAGCTTTGGCGGAAGGCCATGATGCCAAGATATAATATTTACCGGCTTAGGTGGAAGGCCATGACGCCGGGTAGCTTGGCTTACGTGGAAAACCATGACGCCAAGATGTAATATTCACTGGCTAAGGCAGAAGAAGCCATGATGCCGGACAAGGATATTTAACAGGTTAGACGTAAACTTATGACGCCGTGCAGCTTGGCTTAGGCAGAAGGCCATGATGTCAAGATATAATATTTACCAACTTAGGAGGAAGGCCATGATGCCGGGTAGCTTGGCTTAGGTGTAAAACCATGACACCAAGATAAAATATTTATCGGCTTAGGCGGAAGGCCATGACGCAGGGTAGCTTGGCTTAGGTGGAAAACCATGACGCCAAGATGTAATATTCACCGACTTAGGCGGAAGAAGCCATGACACCGGACAATGATATTTAACGGCTTCGGCGTAAAGTCATGACGCCGTGCAGCTTGGCTTAGGCGGAAGGCCATGACGCCACGATATAATATTTATCGGCTTAGGCAGAAGGCCATGACGTCGGGTAACTTGGCTTAGGTGGAAAACCATGACGCCAAGATGTAATATTCACCGGCTTAGGTGGAAGATGCCATGACGCTGGACAATGATATTTAACGGCTTAGACGTAATGTCATGACGCCGTGCAGCTTGGCTTAGGCGGAAGGCCATGACGCCAAGATATAATATTCACCGGGTTAGGTGGAAGGCCATGACACCGGGTAGCTTTGCTTAGGTGGAAAACCATGACGCCAAGATATAATATTCACCAGCTTGGGCGGAAGAAGCCATGACGCCGGACAAGGGTGTTTAATGGCTTAGACGTAAAGTCATGACGCCGTGCAGCTTGGCTTATGCGAAGGCCATGACGCCAAGATATAATATTTCCCAGCTTAGGCGGAAGGCCATGACGCCGGGCAGCTTGGCTTAGGAGGGAAAACCATGACGCCAAGATGTAATATTCACCGGCTTAGGCGGAAGAAGCCATGACGCCGGATAATGATATTTAACAGCTTAGACGTAAAGTCATGACGCCGTGCAATGATATTTAACGGCTTAGACGTAAACTCATGACGCCGTGCAGCTTAGCTAGGCAGAAGGCAATGATGCCAAGATATAATATTTATCGGCTTAGGCGGAAGGCCATGATGCCGGGTAGCTTGGCTTAGGTGGAAAACCATGACGCCAAGATGAAATATTTATCGACTTAGGCGGAAGGCCATGACGCCGGGTAGCTTGGCTTAGGTGGAAAACCATGACGCCAAGATGTAATATTCACCGGCTTAGGCGAAAGAAGCCATGACGACGGACAAGGGTGTTTAACGGCTTAGACGTAATGTCATGACGCCGTGCAGCTTGACTTAGGCGGAAGGCCATGACGCCAAGATATAATATTTACCGACTTAGGCGGAAGGCCATGACGCCGGGCAAGGATATTTAACGGCTTAGACATAAAGTCATGACGCCGTACAACTTGTCTTAGGCGGAAGGCCATGACGCCAAGATATAAAATTTACCGTCTTAGGCGATAAGCCATGACGCCGGACAAAGATATTTAACGGCTTAGACATAAAGTCATGACACCGTACAAGGAGAGTTATTTTTTGTTGGTTTATGTGCCAGCTTAATGAAAGGTCATGATGCCAAGGTGATAAAAGGAGACTTTTTGTTAACTTAACTTGATGGAAGGGCATAGCCAAGGAAAAAATGGTCTTTTTGTTCCCGACCAGGCTAGAGGCCCAAGCCGAAGATGAAGGGGTCGTTTTGTTCTTTAACTGGATGGAAGGGGCAGAGCCACAGGTAAATTGGTCCTTTTGTTCTATGGTCAGACGGGAGGTCCGAGCCAAAGGTGAAAGGTTTTTTTTTTTTGTTATCTGGCTAGACGAAAGGTGCGAGCCAGAGGAAGAAGAAAGGTCTTTTTGTTGTCTAGCTAGATGAAAGGTCCGAGCCAGAGGTAGAAGGGTCTTTTTGTTCTATGATCGGACGGAAGGTCTGAGCCAAAGGTGAAAAAGTCTTTTTTGTTCTATGGTCGGACGGAAGGTTCAAGCCAAAGGTGGAAGGGTCTTTTTATTTTATGGTCGGACAGAAGGTCCGAGCCAAAGGTGAAAGGGTCTTTTTGTTCTATGGTCGGACGGAAAGTCCGAGCCAAAGGTGAAATATGGGCATTGACCTAACGAATGTCAGAGTCAACAAACCTTGCTTAGATGGTATGTCCGAGACTAGGGCAGACATAAAACACTGTTGTCGTCTCGAAGTCATGTCAAAAATGAGCAGCCTGGGAGAGATACAGGGTCTGGGCCATGGTAGAAAATGATTGTTGACTTGACAGACTACCAAAGTCAACCAACTTGGCGACGACGTGGGGTCTAAGCCAAGGAGGAATATAGGACGTAAATGTTGACCCGACGTCATGTCGAAGCCAACGAACTTCGTAGAGGCATGAGGCCTTAGCCAAGGATAGAATATAGAATGGGTGTTGACTTGAAGTCCTATCGAAGTCAACGAACTTGGCAGAGGCGTGAGGACTAAGCCAAGGGCGGAATATAGGATAAGTGTTGACTCGACGTCCTGTCAAAGTCAACAAACTTGCCAGAGGCGTGAGGCCTTAGCCAAGGGTAGAATATAGGATATGTGTTGACACGACGTCCTGTCGAAGCCAACGAACTTGGCAGAGGCATGAGGCCTTAGCCAGCGATAGAATATAGGATAAGTGTTGACTCGACGTCCTCTTGGAGCCAACGAACTCGGCAGAGGCGTGAGGCCTAGGCGAAAAGTAGAATATAGAGTAGGTGTTGACTCGACGTCATGTCAAAGTCAATGGGCCCTATCCCGATAGAAGGTTTGGGGTGAGGGCAGACCAGATGGTAAACGGATGAGAGCCCCAGACTCGGGGCTAAATATTAATGTTAATTCGATGAAATATCGGAGTCAACGAACCTTGCCCAGACGAAAGGTCAGAAACAAGGGTAGAATGTGTAGATGAGGATGTCAACCTGACGTCATGTCGAGGTTGACCAACCCAGCAGAGATGTGAGGTCTAAGCCAGGATAGAATATGGACGATGACCCGTGAAGAGGTCGGGGTCAACAAACCTTGCCTAGACAGAAGGTCTGAGACAAAGCGAAGAGGTCTTTTTGTTAGTTTATTTGTTTGTATTGATTGAATTTGTTAATTTATTGAGTTCATCGAGTTTGTTAAGTTTATTGGGTTTGTTGAACATTTTGTCAATTCCATTCAGTTTATTGGTTTTATTAGGTTTATTGGGTTTGTTGAACATTTTGTCAATTCCATTCAGTTTATTGGTTTTATTAGGTTTATTGAGTTCATTGATTTATTGGGTTAATTGATTTTGCCTGATTTATTGGGTTTATTACATTCTGTTGTATCAATTGAGTTTATTGATTTTATTGGGTTTATTGGGCTCGTTGGGTTTATTAGTTCGCCTGAGTGTATTGGGGTTGTTGGGTTTATTGATTCATTGGGTTTATTTTGTTTACTTGATTTATTGAGTTGATTGAATTTATCAGAGTTTATTTAGTTTATTGGAGTAATTGACTTATTTTGGTGATTGATTTTGTTCTTGTTTATTGGGTTTATTGAGTTTTGTTGGGTTTATTGAATTTATTGTGCTTATTGATTCATTAAGTTTGTTTTAAATCATCATTTTCATTTCTTCATCAAATTTTTTATTCTTATTTTTTGTTCCGTTTTGTTATTATAATTTTTTTGTTATTGTTTGGTTTTGTTTGTTGTATTTTTTTGGCTCCCTGACATAGACTCGTTTGCAGTGCGGGATATTTATTCGGTGGGACTATTGGTGACTTTCAATTTTTATTACGCCGGTATGACTAGGGATTAATGTCCAAGAGTCCAACCAAGACGGGGTGCCTCGAGCCGGGAAGGAAGGGGTTCAAGGGCCCAGTTCCCTGAGGCTAGGGACAATTTTTGAGCTTGGCGAGGGCGGAGTGCCTCAAGCCGAGAAAAGGGCTTTATGAACCCAGCCCAGTGGGACAGAGGGTAATTTTAGGGCTCGGCGAGGGGGGAGTGCCTCCTGCCAAGGAAATGGTTTTGTTGACCCAGCCCGATGGGACAAAAGGTAATGTTCAAGATCGGCTACGGCGGAGCGCCTTAGGCCAAGGAAAAAGGCTTTGTGGACCCAGCCCAATGCGACTGATGGGCAAAGATTTTGAGAGCTTAACAAGGGAAAAGTGCCTTATACCAAGAGAAGAGAGATTTTATTGGGCCGACATTGGGCAATGGGTCAGAACCGGCAACAGTGGGAGAGCCCCATGAGACAAATATGGCGTTTCTTGGTGTATCTGAATCATGGTTGGCCGAACGCTAGAAAACAACGAGAATGCATTGGCCGGGGGCATAGGTCCCAAATCAAGGGTAGAGGTTCAGTCCCAGTGGGACAAGTGGGGAGTACCCCCGTAGGATGAGGCGTTAGTATGGCCTATTCTTTTCGTTCCCCTCAACGGGCACGACCTATATTTGAAACATGAGGCTTAGTGGCCAATGAGGGCTCTTCAGCATAGGTGGGACCGTTGACTAACGTGGTCCCCTTGGTGATATTCACTGACAGCTATGCATCAGATCAACAACTATCTTCTTTTGTCATTGATTTCTTCAGGAGACGCTCTGGGTAGCTTCGGCTCGGGCTCCCGGCGCTTACGCCAAGTGTCATCCTCTGAACGCTTGTTCTTAGAAGCTGTAGTTGTAGGGTCTTCCTTGGGCATTCATCGTGCAATGCTACCAGGGAGTCTTCTGCCTACGTAGGTAGATGGGGAGGCCTTATTGACCTCATAATTTCCTTTATTCTTTTCTTTTGCATTCATTCTTCTCTTTTTTTTTTGAATGGACAACTCGGATGGCGCTGACAGTGCAATGAAGTGCAGAGCTGTCACCCTTCATCCATTTTTTTTAACAGACCATGGTGGGTGCATAGGAGAGCACTCACCTCCTCAGAGAGGGGATGAGTGGTTCACTCCACCATGTCAACCCCACAATGGTAGTTTCTTATTTGGCATAGACCAAGTCATAAGGGGAATGATATTTTCCTTAGCATATGCAGCCATCAAGGCCTCCTTCATTCACCATTTTTTTTGTGCCTGCCCCCATAACAGGTGAATTCCTTTCCTTCTTTTTCTTCTTTTTTTTTCTTCTTTTTTCCCATTTTCTTAAACATCCGCATTCGAGCTGCGGGATGATACTAAATGTTGGCTTCAACCAAATCTGTGAGGAGCAGCTGGGGGAGCGATGCTGCGTGGGGCTGCTCTTTTGAAGATGGGCATTTGATGAGGGCGCGGTTGATCCACCTTGTATTCGCCCATCTGTAATTCACCTTTCTTGATCAGGCGTTCAATAATGTCCTTGAACACATAGCAATCCTTAATGGGATGCCCCACTGTTTGGTGATGAGGACAAAAGCATGGATCGTCTTTTATTGCAGAATCCCCGGTTTCTTTGGCTCTGGAAGCAACACTTTACCACATTCATAGGCCCACTCAAAAAGAGCCCTAGTCTTATCCTTCGGAAAGGAGTATGGTTTCATCATTCTGCCCCTTACTGAGGACCCTTGTTTTGCCGGCTCGACGGAAGAAAGGCTGGCTACCTCTTTCATTTTCTTCTTTTGATGCTTGGAGACTTCAAAATTTGAAGCACAAATTTCTTTTTTCGCCGGGTATTTATCGGTTGGTTTATTCTTTTGACTTGAGGCTGTAGAAGTAGGGCAGAGCTTGGCTAGAATTACTTCGACATCAGCCATGATGTCACTTAACAGTTGAAAGGTTATGACTTCAATGTCAATGACCCATCGTAGAATTTCTGTTCTCAAATTTTCTTTATATATTTAATAGAGTCCCCGTAACTTGGCGGATGCCGACACCTTTCACGGAGATCCTCCACCTTCTTATGTAGTCTAGGGCTGACTCGTTATATTTTTGTTTGGTTACTTGTAATTCGGCCTCAGTGACTTCTTCTTCGGCCATCTTCATGCTCATTGTTTGTTCTATCCTCGGTCTGTCTATTGTCACCAAACTTGTTGGACTTTGATGTAGTGCAGTTGGCTGCATATGCGGCCCTTTTGGCACCATTGTCGGAGACGCTTCGATTGCCTCCTGACATGCCTAGGGGACTGGATATTGGAGTGGCTGAGGGGGAATCCCCCCTATATATTAAGGCGTTAGTCGGAGCATGGCTGGCCAAGTTGGGGCTTTAGGTGAGCTAGCATCAGCTTGTACCGCTTCAAGTTGATGTCTTGCCGATCGAGGCATGTATGGACTTACATTCATTTCATTTAGCTGCCTCTACATCATTTCAATATCTTGATGTTTCTGGTGCAGTAACGCCATTAAGGCGGGGTCTCGCCAGGAGGGGCCAAGAGTGCTACTGCCTTCCGCCTCTGCTCTGTATAAGATGTGTGGCATCCTGCCATCATCGCCGACTGCAGGTAGCTTTCTCAAGATGAACTCCTTGTATTTTATGCCTCCGGGTGTAGGAGGAATGTGGCGTTGAACCCCCTTATTAGCTGACGGGTGTTGTTTTGACATTCCTCCGGACCTAGTAGATGAGTGGGAGGAGGAAACCTCAATCTGAATTATTCCTTCGGCATGAAGCAGATTTCGTCATCTTTCTCATCAGTGATTTGCAGCACCCCGCCAGACGAGGCTAACCATGTGTTGCAGGAGAGAGGCGTATATCTCCTTTCAGCCTTTGTGTGCTTCTTTCACTTTTCCTCTATGGTTGGCATCTGCCCCCACAGTAGGTTGCTTGGTGCATTCAACATCTTTGCCTTTTCTTCAGTTCTTTTTATAGCCAGTGGAACTCATTGCATCTTTGAGGGGCATGCTTCTTGAGCTGCATAGGTCGGCCCTTGGGCTGCTCATGCTCGTCTAACCCATTTATAATGGCCTATAGCCGTTCCTCGGCTGGGTTGATTTCTTCATGCATCTCAAGAGCCAGGCGAGGTGCCGGTCTTGTTCTTTTTCTTGTTGGCATTGCTCGCCGATTCCTTTGTTTTTCTTTAGGAGCTGGAGCACAGTCCTCATTGGTTCACTGGTTGTAGGACTCTGGCACTTTTTCGGGTAGCTGTTGACATATATATATCATGTTGATTGATTCCCCTAAAGTAGGCAACTCATGCAGGCATGGAGGATTGACTTTGTGCTCCCCAATTTGTAACTCCCCTCTTTTGATTAGACTTTGGGCGATGTCCTTGAATATTTGGCAATCCTGAATACGATGTCCAAGGTTTTGATGGTAAGGGCAGAAGCAAGGGTCATCTCTTCTTCTGACATCGTCAGGCCTCTTTGGCTTTGGAAGAGTGATTTTGTTATATTTGATAGCCCATTCGAACAATGCTCGTGTCCTGTCCCTGGGGAAGGCATAGAGCTTATTTTCTTTGTTCTGTTGGGGATGTCGTTCTCGACATTCAACAGGTTCATTTGGGGGAGGATTGTGCACCCACTTGTGCCTTTTCGCCTTGAGGCTAACAGCATGGACCACTTTCAACATCGGCCGCTTATTAACCTGCCTAGCTTGATGACTTGGGTTGGCAGGAAGTGAGGGATATCTCTCGAAGAAGTCTTCCACTTCCGTGGCAACATCAATTAATCGATCAAAAGACCGGATTTCTATACCAATTACCTTTTCTAAGATCTCTTTCTTTAGATTTTATTTGCACATCTGTATTGCATCTTCTGGATGTGGAGGATGCCAGCACCTCATGCTGAGATCCCTCCATCTCTTGATATATTCTGCAGCAGACTCATCATATTTTTGTTTGGTTGCCAATAACTCGTCCACGATCACCTCTGCTTTGGCAACGCGAAATCTCTCATTAAATGTATGCCGCATATCTGGCTAGTCTTTAATAGATCCGGCCGGCAGGGTAGAGTACCATTCAAAGGCAGGTCCTGTGAGAGAAGACCTGAAGAACTTCAGTAGGTACGACTCGTCAGCCGCCAAGTTGCCCATGGCTGTTATATAATGTGCAATATATTCTTTCAGGGAGCCCTACCCGTTGAATTTGTCAAATTTAGGGGGATTGTTAATGCCAGGTGGCAGTCTCTTGGCAGCATGATAGGCTGGGTATGGCACTTCATATATGTCGAGGGGGCATGATCTTCACTTCCCCTCTTTGCCAGCCTTGCTTCAATCAGTTGCTCCACCATCAACTCGTTCACCATAACTAGCTCTGCTGGTTGAGGGCGGAGGTTGGCGGGCTGCACCAATTGTGAGGCCGAAGCCGTAACATGGGGTGGCAGAGGCTCTGATAGGGGATCCTGCTTCTCCATTTGAGGAGGCATTCATCGTGCCGACTGAAGCCACTGGGAACAATGTGGGGGAGTAGGCCAGTTCTGATCAGCAGTCTATAAAACGATCGGTGAAGGAGCACTCGTGAGGTTGGAACCTTCCCGTGATGGCTCGGCTCGTGCCCCCAGTTGCTCGGGTGCAATAGCATGCTCAGTCTCTTCATTTAATTGTTTCCTTAGTAGTTCTATCTCCTGCTGGTACCTTTGCAAGGCTATTAGGACAGCGGGGTCCATAGCTATTTCGTTACTAGTGCCTCCGAGGGTGCTACTGGAGACACATTTAAATGGAGGAGATAGGACTACTCCTTCTTGTTCAGACACCACTGTTCTAGCAATAACGATTGTGATGTCTTCATCAACAACTTGTTTGCCCTCAGTGGCTTGCAGTAGTTCAGTGGTAATTTCGCCCTGTCTTATCATCGGGCCTTTTCATCCAGCGATCTCAGCCGGCTCTTTTGTTTATTCGGCATAGTACCATGCCTACTCATCACCCCTGTCATATTGCATGTGAGGATTTGCATTCTTCTATTGTATCTTCCGACTCCCCTTCGGGCCTGACAGGAGAAAGTTGGCTCTTCATATATAGAAGTTCTCTTCATCTTTTCGTTTTATGGAGACCTTTCAAGGCTTCTAGCCCCAGCTTTCTTCTCCTTTTCATTCGCCCCCACGGGTGACATTTTGTCTTTTCCTTCCTCTTCGGTCTTGACGACATGAAGCGACCTTTGCCGGCCCACAACGGGACTCCTATGGACGCCAAAAAATGACGAGGATGATCATGGCGACATTCGCGTCTAAACATTCGAGCGCGAGTCGAAGACGGAAATGCCGAATAAACCTCATGCCTCGCCCGATCAGGACGAGAACTCGCTTGGTGGTCCGCTACCCGCTAAGGAAGCCCCCTAAACAGAAGATACAGCTACAACGCTCCGACCGGCCATGCCGAGAGCTGAATCAGAGAAAAGTCAGGAACTCCGGCACAGCCTCGGCATGCACCAAAAGTCACGCGAAGTCTGGGACCGAGTCCCGGAGGCTACGAACGGAATATTACGGAGGCCATACATCACAACCGGAACATGCCGGGAATGCCAACATTCATATAAACGGCCTCGACTTTGAAAAGAACTCGTTTGGTGCTTAAACCGGCGTGATATGCACTTAAAACGGCGCCACTAAGATCGGCGCGCCCCTTTCCTCTTTATTCCTTGGTTGGTTGTTAAAGCGGCGCTCCCCCCTTGTGCACAACTTACCCGGCGTGCCCATTTGAAGGAAATGCCCCCTTTTATACCTTAATACGGCGCCACTAAGATCGGCGCACCATTTCCCATCTCCCCCACTTGCAAATGGTTAAATCGGCGTGCCTCCCCTGCCACGCCATTTTAACAACACAACGTTGCACATTTTAAAAGCTTCTCCTCAAAATGTTAAAATGGCGTGGCCCTTCAATGCTTAATCCGGCGCGCCTTTTTACACCCACTAGTGACGTTTAATCGGCACGACTACCTTCCCTCGCGCCGTTTTAACTCGACGGCCATCCCATCCGCCAGCCGATACTCTGTGCGGCATAAATGAGATGCACAGAGAACATTCAATGGCCTAAGCTCTATCTTTGGCTCCGTTCGACAGCACATAAGCAGCGGCAGCAAGGCAAGCTCCGACAAATCTCTGAGCGTCCCATCCTCGGACGAGCAGCAGTGTACGGGATGAATCAACGGCGTCCAGCACAGCCAGTCAGCTCCCGAATTCATTGCAGACGAGGTGGAAGTGGCAGGGACGCTCCCAGGATGGTCGTTATATAAAAGGGGCAGCATTGTGAAGTCGAAGAGAGAGCTCGAAAAAGAAGGGGCTGCGAGAAGAGAGGCTGAAGGGGGGTTTGGCTAAGGTCTCCAGCATCCGAAGAGAGGAAGAAGCTCCGTTCATTCACATCTGCAAGGTGAAGAAAAAGAGAGAGAGGGTGAGAAAGAGAGAGAGGAGAGAGGAGGAGGAGCTTGTGCTCTGTTCCTCCTTCTCCCCCACCGGTGTATCTTCTTCTCCCCCCACCTCAACACCTAGTTTTTTTCATCTTATCTGTTGTATTCTTGCCCCCCGCAATGTATTTCTTTTTCTATCTCTGGATGAACCTTCTCTATGTTAAAACCTCCCCCCGTTTATGTGGATGAATAAAAGGAAATGTTCTTCTGTGAGCTTCATGTTCCTTGTTTAGCCTCTGCCTCCCTTCTTCACTTTCTACTCATCCAGGGTCTTTGAGGCCTACCTCTCCATGGTATGGCCTTCAAAGGAATCCACGTGATGGATGAACATTCACAGCCCTCTTGTGGCATACACTCGTCCCGTTCAAGAAATCACCACCTGTAAGCTGCTGGAGCTCTTGAAGGCTAGTCCTCGAGCCTCTACAAGCGCCTACGGGTTAACGGAGGACTCACTGCGAGTTCTGAGGTGCACCCCGGAGTTATCCGTTTGGTGTTCCTTATTTTCTCTGGCAAAACCTTAGTCCGGGGGAGATGCTGCCCAAATTTTGCCAGGTAAAGAACACACAAGAACAGATGAACATAATAAGCTCTGTGGGTAAAAGAACAGACGAACAACTAAACCCCTGAATCAAGTTGAATTCATGAGTCCCTGCGTAACAAACTCTTCCAGTAAAACATTCGATCATACGTACTCATTCACCTCAACAAATGTTAAGAAGCATTCTATTGATTTAAAGTGCCAATTGAACAAACAATCCACCCATTTGATCAATCTGCAAGTTGAAGAAACAAGAACAAAAGCAATAAGAATCAAACAGATTGAAATAAAACCCACAGAGGCTATCCCGGCGCGCCCCTAATCCGGCGCGGGCTAATCCGGCGTGCTCACCCCCCGCGCCGGTTTAACTCTACACTCAAATCTACTTTGGAATTCTTGGAATGAATAGTATCCCCCTTCCTATTCACCTTGCTATCACGGCACGCCCCTTGCACCTTCTAATCCGGCGTGCCCCCTGAAGACCCATTAAACCGGCGCGCTCCCCTTGCACTTCCAATTCCGGCGCGCCCTCCCTTGTATCATGCTAAACCGGCGCGCCCCCCCTCTCTTCCTTCATATCCATTTAACCGGCGCGCCTCCTTAACACACAAAAAAGGGGATAAATAGCCAATAAGAAAGGAGAAATATTCAAAACTAATAAAATGAAATGATCAATCTTAATAAAAAAAATGAAACAAACACTATCACCCTTTCTATAATCAAATTTTGTTCCCTTGACCCCCGCGACCTGACCGGGCAGGTCGATCCCCGCGACCTGACCGCGCAGGTCGATCCGCGTGTGAGGGCGCACATTAGTGAGCTCGGGCTACGCACCTAATAATTCACTCCCTCGGATTGGGTGCAGAGAGAAGATCAACAACGCCTTGTGGTATCGAACGTGGTTTACGGAATTTTCGATATGGCCATAGTCCGAAATCATCTCCGACCAACAGTCTATCAACTTGACCCGTCCCTACCGGGATCCAATCCCGCATTCTCATTAAACTTGCCTTGTTCGTGGCAGACATCTGCGCGGTTTTGTTACCGTCTTTTATGCTACAAACACGGACCTTCGTCCGAACATGAAGTGGCCCATGAGTGACCGACATAGTCCGAACATTCACGTCCCGATACAGGTTTCTAGTATAGTTCATCTTTCACTATCCTCCTGCATTATTAGTATTCTCTTTAGGCCGTAGGGCCCTTATTCCCAGCAATCAATCAAGGGTGTTCCCCCGTATGGGGGATGTAAATAACGTCGTGGCCTTTACGGCACGGCGGGTTTCGGTCCCGACATGAACTACACAATTGTCTGATTAGTCAGATCGAGCGCACCATGGGCTTCCGTGAAGCCCGAATAAGTCGTCACTTTGTGACTGGCACGCCCTCGCACTAAATAAGCGAATTAACCCCGATCAACAAACGAACCGATTCCCTTCGAATTTTAGTGCGTCCACAACTCCCTAAGCTATGGAAATACTCCTGGACCATCCTTATTGTGTCTTCTTGGCTGCACTTTGTAGAGGAGGCAGAAGGCAGTGTTTGGATTCGGGCCGATGGCATGCATGAAAGCGGTGCTAGTTTGGCCACTTGATTGAGACTCCTTGAATATTTAGGAATATCGGCATGCCTTGCACAGGCCCTGACAGTGGATGGAGGAGTTCTAGCTATGGCATCCTCCGCATGCATCACTTTGTTGCCCCCTCTCCTAGGGACATCAGTAGAATTGTTGAAGTTCTGAAGGACTACTACAGCACCTCGGGTCCTCTTGGGAACCCACATTTGCTTAATTTTCATTAATTGTGGAAGAAGCCTCCCTTGCTTGTTCTCATCAAAATTCACCTTCTGGCTTGCTAGCACTTGGAAGGTGTTATGGGTGGGGACGGTTGGTTTGACCTGGTCTGGTAAAACTTTCGCATTGCGGCCATTGAAATAGACTCGGACGGCCCCGATCAACATAGATTTCCCGGATGACGAGAATCGACTCCGGGGAGCAACAACAATTTTTGCTCTAGTGCTCTTCTTGTTGCCCCAAGCGGGCTTCTTCTTATGTGCCCCAGTTGGGCGAGTAATGTGGTGAACATGGCAGCTCACAATTACTGGACTCTTCAGTAGAGTTTTGGTAATTCGGCCCTCACTTTGGCGGGACACAACTTCATCATTCTTCAGCTTCGCAGGTTCCGAGCCCTCCACATGTAGAAGACTCACAAATGCGACTCCCAGGAAGTTGGGGAAGCCAACAACAGGGGGAAGTTGCCAAAGATAGTTGGTACGGCAAGGTAGCCATATGCAGCATGGCCGGCCACGATCTGAGGGCTGAAGGCAAGTCCAGACAATCCGCTTGTCATCGCTCCAACCTACAAAAGGGAGAAACAAGACGAACGAATAGTTGACATTGAAAATACTTGAGTGGGGGCCCCATGGTCCCTTTATTTCGGTAAAAAGATGAAGGGAGGTTGAGTCCCACTAGGCGTGCCACTTTGGTGGAACGATTGTAAATTAAAATTCGTTAGGCGTGCCAGTCACATAGGTGAGAAATTATTGTGCGCTCGATCTGACTTGGTCAGTCGATTGGGAAGTTCATGTCGGGACTCAAAACTCGCTGTAACGTAAAGGCTACGACGTTAATTACGTGCCTCCGAAAGAGGGACAACCCTTGATTAATCGTCAAAATAGAAGGACCATGGGGCCCGTAGAATACATGAAAGACGTATATGCATGCAAGCACACAACATGGTAGTATTTTTTCATTAAACTGGGTTCTGGTACAAGGCAGAGAACATAGGTCCGAAGACCATCATCACGCATAATGAAACCCTCCGGTCGGGCATAACCCGACTTTCTGCTAATCACTATTTGATCTACTGAAGAAGCGGCCCATGCAAGCATACAAGGTAATATTATTTAGTTTTATTATTTATTATTTATTTGATCATTTATTCATAATTTTAAAAGAGATTTCGACAACGTCTCTCTGGCTTCGAGAGTTATCAGGGCCTTTTTATTTGGAGACTGTGCATGACATTACGGTGCACACATATGGACCCATGAGGTGGGCCTGGCGTGACCGTGTTCGGGCAGACTCATGTATTGTCGGGATAATGTATGCCGGGATACGACAAATTTGATGTTCAAGAATCGAGAGAATGCAGTGAAACCCGATCGAAACGAATTGAAGACAACGGATTATTGGCCCAAAGCAAAGTTATGCCATGACTATAATCGGATGAATCCCGAGGTCCAGACATGACTTATTGGGCACCATTAATATTTCCCATACTCGGGTCTAGAGGAGGTGAGAGCTCCGAAGCGGGTACACTCGTATTTATTGGTTTCTATTTATTCACGGTATTATTTAGGTGTATGAATGTGTCTTTTCTTTTTAGTTCTTTATTCTTATTTTGTTTACGTTATTCCCCTTTGCATTGTTTATTTGTTTATTTTCACATTGCATGCATATGTTTTTATTTATCTTTTTTAATGCCTTTTGTTTGATTACTATTTATTTATCATTTTTTTGAGTTACCATTTTATTCTCTTTGCTTATATATTATTATTTATTTATTTGTTCTTTGTTTGGCGATTATTTGTTTATTGTGTCTTCTCCTATTACTCACTTTTACTCTTTTTATATCCCCTGTTTATTATTTATTTGTTTTATTTTAACCATCTTTATTTTTCATTTTTTTTAGTGAGAGTGTGTTATTTGTGTTATTGCTTATTTCCCCATTTTTTATTTCCCCATTTTTATTGTGTGTTTATTTTATTTTAACCATTCTTTTTATTTCCCCATTTTTTTTAGCCAGAGTGAGTTATTTATTTTATTATCCTTTTCTTTATACGTAGATATATGTATAAGATGGGGGGGATATGTGTTACGTAGGTGGTTGTATATTGATTAGTGTTAGTGGGTGTTGTTTAAAGTGGAGGGAGTTTGGTGTTAATTGTTGTTTTATGTGCATTTACGTGACAAGTGCATGCCTAGTGTGTGCATTGCTTTATGATGTTTAATGTGTGCAACGTGCTAACGGGGGGTGTTTTACGTGGGTGAAATGCATATGAATGGGTTTCACGTCGGTGCAGAATGAAGGGAGGTCGGTGCATGGGTGATGTCGGGTCGGTGCAAGGTGATGGGTCTGTGCAAGGGTAAGAGGGGGTCGGTGTTAATGGGATGGTTAGTGCATATGTGTTTTGTGTGTTGTCTTATTCTTTTGTTTTATATGACCACCAAATCATACTTTCACGTGGGTGGTATGTTACGTGGGTGCTTTGCATTGCTTTATGTGTATCGGTGGAGGTGTGGGGTATAAATGGGTGAACATTAATGGGTGTGCATGTTTGACAAGAACATGAGACGGTGGGGATTGTATAACATGGTTCAAAAGGTGAGACGGTGGAGACATTAGGTGATACGGTGGCGGGGTTGAGAAGTGTGCTTCAAAAGGTTAGATGGTGGAGATATTAGGTGATACGGTGGCGTCGTCACCGACTCAATGCCTCTCTCCTTTTTAGTTGTTTATTTTATTTATTCATGTTTGTTTTATTTATTCAGGTTTTTTTATTTTATTGTTCAATCCAGAGGTCCCCACGAAAATTGGGCAGCATCTCCCCTAGACCCGGAGTGTTCGGGGAGTAATGGGACAGACACACGGGGGAAGCCGGTGTAAGTCCATAAATCAGCTGAGAAGCCCAATGGGCCTATCTCAGAACCTGAGATTAACACTTACTGAATCCTGATGGCTGGCCTACTAAGGATTCATGATGATCCGGAGGAGCTACGAAGGGTCTGAATGTAGCCAAGTGAATGTCATTTCATATCTCACCTTGTGCAAGGGGCTTCCAGGGGAACATGTGACAGAGCGACAGATCCCCTGGAACCCATGGTGAGTAGAGAGTGACTGAATAGAATTCAATAATCGTGGTTGTTCCCCTCCCCGGTGATGGATCCACAGACACAACTGAGAAACAATCACTGCGATCAGATAAAACCGTGAACAATCTAACTGTCCACACGACGGCCTGAGGGTCCCCTCCGGAGGCCAAAGCAAACGATCCTGGCCAAACAAATGGGCTAGCATCTGTATTTGCAAGCATAGTAAAGGGGGAAGCTCAGGGGAGGTTAAAGCCCTTGAGGAAAAATCATAGAACACCCAAGGTGCATACATGATTTAGAACATAGATGATATAGACGATGGAGCAATCGGATCCTGGGGAGGGGATATTACTGTCGCCCTAGTGGGCATGGCCATTGACTATTTTTAAAGAGAGCTTCGAATGGAAACTGTATTTCCAGACCAACCCATGCATGGATCTCGAAGTGTGTATAGCCCTGCCGGGGCCTTCTCACGATCGGGGTGCGAAACCTTAGAGCAGAGGGCTGCAATCCTCCTTGACCGATCCTAGGATCTCACAAGGGATGTAGCCCGTAAGGGGCCCCTCTCGGTCAGGATATACAGCCGATCGCTCATTTCCCTCGGAAGCAACAACTCAAATCCCCGAAGAAGAAAAAGAAAATTCAGAAGATGAGATATACCACAACGGAAAGAGTGGAAAAAAAACAATGATCGAATTGAAATACATGAGCTAACATTAGCTTGTACACCACGAATGCATTTACATCAGCATAAATGATAAGACAAGAGAGCTTTTATTCATCCCTGCAATTGCAGAGGGCACAGACGAGCAAGACTAAGCGATACAACAGAGAAGAAAAGAAAGAAGAATACAAAGCTTTCCCCTGGCCCTGAGACCCACCTTGTGCCTCCCTCTCTCTCTGGCTCTCTTTCTCCTTTTTCCCGTGGCTTCTTTCCCTCTGCTCGACCGCTCTCTTTGAGTTTCCCCGATGGTCTGTGCGCTCTCTATATCTCCGCCACTTTTTCTTCTCCGGTCCTTTTGTGTTGAGGGCCAAATGCCCTATTTATAGACGAAGGAAAAACAGGGCATCGGCTGGGTGATGGGACAGAGGACCGTCACCGAATCGCCGGCCCGCCAATGCCCAATGCGGCACCGGCTCCAGCGTGAAAAGCCCCCACCGACTGAGCTTTCAAGTGCTGCCGACTGAAAAGGGGGCACCGATTCAGCATCTATTCATTTTTGCCATTTCACTTTTTAGATAAATTATGTCATCAATTCACATTGAAGTGCTCCACCGATTCACGTTATAGAAAGGCTTTGATTCACTTTACAAAAAGTGCTCCATCCATTTACATTGCAAAAGTGAAGCAATTCAATTTCTTTTAAGAAAATGCCACCGAATCACTTTGCAAAAAGTGCATTATTACACCTTCATTCATTTTCTTTAACAAAAAGGGGTGCCGACTCAGCCCATGGCATTTTTGTAATGTTAGTCATTTCACCCCATAACTGGCCCAAATGGAGGCCCGACGTCCGGTGCAACCTTGGATCTGATGCAGTGGCCATAGAGTATAGATTTCATCATTTTCGGGCTCTGATTTGAAGTTTTCGATGATTCCGGCATGTGCCGACCTGTACCGATTTTCCTGAGTTTTGTCCTGATTCGGCCTTCGACACTATAACTCATGCGACCAACTCAACTTCTAATATATGTGGGATATCCTCATCGAGTGGACTATCCCTATAAGTATTTTTGTCCTGGCTGGGCGTCCTTTCGGCCACTTATGGACCTTTTCGATGCGGTGTGTACCCGAATCGGGTAACTTGGGTTTTCTCCAAATTTGGCGTTCGGCACATTGATTCGTGCCGCCAACTCCACGCTATGGGCACGTGGGGTGTCTTCATTAGGAGGGCCATCCCACGAAGCATTTTCACCCTGATCGGATGACTTTCTGGCCACTTACGGACCGTTCCGGCATTCGCATGTGCTGAGCGGATTTCTTGGGTTTTCTTCTGATTTAGCCTTCGGTTCAGCAATCTGTGCCGCCAACTCCACGCTGTGGACACGTGGCATGTCATCATTAGGAGGGCCACCCCTTGAAGTATTTCTGCCCTGGTCGGACGTCCTTCTAGCCACTTACGGACCGTTCTGGCATTTCACGTTTCTTGATCGGATCACTCGGGTTTTCCGCTGATTGAACCTTCGGCTCCCCGTTTTGGGGGTGTAGGGACACTCGGCCAAAGTTTATGACCTACAAAATTAAAGGTCGAATTAGAAATATTTTCAGTGTCAACAGAAGACAAACATATATTGTGCTCTGATCTATGGTGAACCGTCCCTACCGGTGATAGTAGGAAGACAGACTGAGCTTGTGCTCTGATATGTGGTGATCTGTCCCTAGCGGTGATAGTAGGAAGACAGACTAAGCTTGTGCTCTGATCTGTGGTGATCCGTCCCTAGCAGTGATAGTCGGAAGACAGACTGAGCTTGTGCTCTGATCTGTGGTCTGGCCTTGTGTGCCATCAAGCTATGTGGTAGCGATTCCTTGAGAGGGATAATCTCTCTGTAAGCTGTAAGGCAGCGGTTTAGTGCATTTGTACTAGGGAAGACTCACTCATTTGAGTGAGGGGTGGACGTAGGTCTCTGGGTAGAGTCTGAACCACCTTAAAATCGATTATCCAGTGGTTTACTTGATGTGTTTTTTCCTTATCTCTTACCTCCTTCACAGGGTGGTTGTTTGATATGCACACTGTTGATCCTATATTCGCATTGGATTCACGTTTATATATATTCTTTTAAGACTCCACTGGTATATCAAAATGTGTGTAGCAGCACACTTTGCGTGAGGAGTGTTTTGAGTTCTAACCTCTGCCTTGTACCATCTCCATTGACTTATCGTTTGTGGGTGTTGTTGATTTTAGTTTGATTGATTTCTGGTTTGGTTATGCACGGTCACATAACAACATACTAAGCATTTGATATATAATCTGTGTGAATTGCCACTAGTTGTTTTAATTAGTATAGAGTTTTAAATTGGGCATAACTTCCTTGCTAGATCTATTCACCCCCCCTCTAGATCCCAGTAGTGTGCCTAACAGTTGATGCAATGTTTTAATGGAATGAGGTGAGGTCAACGCATGGAGCAGCTGTGGGCAGACTTGAAGGAGAGGTCGACCCCTATGGCAGTGGGCCTCAAATCACCCTATATCTAGCCAATGTAGAATGCATGAATGCATGAGTAATTGCACATGGAAATGAGTCCTTCTAACTATTCAGCTATTTCTTTGAATGCATTACTTTCTTTTCATTAACGCCAGCACGGTGTTTCTTTGTTTGTTCAGTCAATTTCTTCATTTCAGATCTTCCCTTGATCAATTTATTCACAGAGTTTGTGACGACCCAGTCTCTAGATATAATTAATAATATATATAATATATATATAATATATATACAATAATATATATAAAATAATATATATAAATATAACCTTTTAAATTATTAACTTATTTTAAATTATTAAATTATTATATTTTATATTAATATTTTAATCAAAAATTCTCATTCTATACATAACATAGGTTGTCTATTGAGCATTGTTTCTGGTACAAAAGTTCCTATATCAATGGGAAATGCCCTACCTTTGAATGCGGTTTGAACTATTGATTTACAGAAATTAACTAAACTATTCCGATCGGGGAGAATTGGCCATTAAAGAATAATAATACTAATTAAATAATACTAATTAAGTATTTACTAATTATATAATACTATTTTAATCTATCTCAATAGGGATTGTGCTTAAGATTAAATAAAATTTTTATTTATATTATATAGTTTAGTTCTTTCTACCATACTATCTCAGATATTGTCGAGTCCAGTCTGATCATTTCATTTAAAAAATGATGGTGACTTTTTTTTATAGAATAATTATTATATTCTTTTTTCCTCTTTGAATCATGATCTTAGTGTATAGGAATTGCTGAAGGAATAATACCAAACCTCTAATTTAATGATGAGGTTTGGTACGGGTAAACGCGATACCACTTGGATTCTGAGAGGCCTCCCAAGAGCGGAAAAGTTCCGAAGGGATAGAAAAGAGTGTGAGATTACATTGAACTTCCAGATAAAGCAGTAAGCAATTAAATTTCTATGATCAGGATTGCTAAAATAGTATAAATAAAATTACATTTTCTATAACAAATTAAAGCTACAGAGCTAGCAGAGTCTAGTCCAACTAAAGTACAGTGCAACAGGAAAGAGAACGTACTCTCAAGTTGGGGGAATCTCGACACTAGCAAAGCTGGCAACTAAGAACCACCGCACTACACCTCCAAGCATGAGGAAGAATAGCTACACCTGAAAAATCAGGGGTGAGCCTCGTCTCACTGGCTTAGTAGGGATCCCGTAGAACCCTACCACAAAACAACGCAGTAACAATAGTGCTAACAACTAAAGCAAAGAAGTAACAATAGGAGTAGGAACAGCAAAAGTAAAGAGGAAAGCCGTACCATGGAAACACGGCAACCGATCGAGCCTCGACCCTCCAAAACTACTCCTATCGGTAGAACACTAATTCCCGTACTCACGGTCACGAATCACCAAATCGATATAAAGAAGCTCTAGCTACATAGCCAGGATACATCACGACACCTCAGTCGTGCACGCTCGTCTACCGAGACAAAATCCCAACTCAAGACCACACGGTATAAAAGCTCCAACACATACACGATCTCACCGTCGTGTACGCTACTATGACCTCGGGTGAAGCCGAACACATACTATCAGGAAGTCACGCCAACCATGGAGGAAACTAGTCACGAAAGCCACAAGTCATCGTGTCGTGTGACAAAAGCACCTCCTCACTAGAAGAACAGCTAGATGCGTCTACTGACGTCTTACAATGCACCTCAAGTGTCTCCCACTCGCCTGGAACAGCGGTAACTAAGACACTTAACAAGAACCAAGTACCAAGGAACAATAGCAACGAGTGGACTAGTCAGGGTCACGCCCGTCGACACTGGTCCAAACACCCCTGACCACGTGTGCACACACAAGCTCAATGTCTTGAGTCAGGCCTCTACCTAGTTTTCCCCTCTCGTAGGACTCTCACGGCAAGACAAAAGGGCCGACGGCAACCAGCCTACAAACCGTCTCAACCGGGACTCACCCCACCACCACTCCTAGGTGGGCCGACACACAGGAAGTGTCATCAGGCTATGACTAGTGGAGGCTCACTAGACATAGAGACTCAAAACAGCACAGTATGGACACTATACGCATGCACCTATCGCACATACTACAAAGCACAAGGCAGCACACTTGACTGCCACCAGACATAGGACAAACAAGTACACCAGCTCACAACGATCCTTGAGTCACAAGACTCGACTCAAGATCATCGCACATCACGGCAACACGCCGTTAATCAGCCTAGTCCCTAAGCCAAATCATGGTAAAACACACGGAAGATGGCACACAACAGCTGAAGCCACACATTAACAATGAGTCCTTGGCCTCCAAGCCACACAACGGACTCACAATTCCATATAACACAAAAACACGGAACACAAGGGATCATCGAAGCCCTCAAACCATAAGGACATGCAAATCGAGGTAAGATAATACCTCCAAGCATCCAAAACCATAGTCTCGATCCTCACAGGATAATCGAGACACTCACGAGGTCACGTGTCAACCACTGGTCACAACCGGGTTGACCAGAAACCATAATGACCCCCGAAACAACACGAAGCACAGCTTAGTACAATGGCACTCCCATACACCCTATAACACAGTCACAGCTCTCATATGATGTCCAAGACATCCATGGAACAACGGGCAAACCAAGAGGTCAAAGCCACAACAACCGGAAGCCAAACCATAAAAAAAAACACTAGGGGTAGGTGGCGGTCATCCTCTAGCCGCTACTAGGTAGCCCAGCAAATAGCAATCGCATTAGGACTGCTACCCGAAGAACCAAGCCAAATGCGGTTACCCAAATAACCGCTAGTGGACAAGCGTGGTTACCCAAATGACGGCTTCTATCCACACACAGTCCGGTGAACGACCGTGTTCACCTAAACACTTAAACGTAGCAAGAGAGACTGTCTCGTCCTGACCGGTACTCGGAGAGGCGGTCACTCGCATGACCGCAACTTGCGAACCGGCTTAAACCAAACGAAGAAACCTTAACGCGGTTGACCAACGACCGCTCCTACAAAGACGCGGTCTTCCAGACGATCGTGTCTACCTAACGCGGTTGGGTAGACGAATGCATCTACCAACCGACTTCAAAGGCTAAAGCGGTCTAGACCTGACCACTACTACCCCCGAAAGATGAACGCGGCTTCTGGTGGACCGCGACTCGTCCTCCGATCTGAAAATCGTAAAACCTCACAAAACACAATTTTTCCACGCCCCAATCGCTTCTAAACGACGGGGAAACATCCTTAGAGTCAATATCGACCTTCCATAAGCTGGAAGGGATCAAAGCATCCACAAAATGGCTAAAAACGAGCGATTCCCACGAATCGACCCAAAATGAGTCACATGGACAAACGAGCTCACACCGGCCCCAATTCACAACCAAATGGAGTTACACTGGCGAAAAATGAATCCCAACATGCCAAGGGTTCATATTTTACCATTTAATGTGAAAACCATCGCCTAGAACGGCGATTTCGCATCACACCCCCCGAACATGATTTCACCCTTAAAGCTATAAAACCCATTCAAACTCACACCGTTCGGCTCCAAACCGCGAGAGAATGTAGGAAAAGAGTAGGGTATCCATCCCCCTACCTCCACCGAAGATCTCGCACGCCGAAACGGCCAAGCCACATCGAAAACCATCACACGAACAACCCACGCCGACTTCGAATCCACGAATGGGATCGCGCCTATGCCACACTCCATTCCTCACACCATCACGCTCCACGACACCTCCATGATATCTCCACGTCATCCCCGGGCCTCCTCCATCTATAGCTAGAGCAGAGGGGGAAAGAGGAGAGAGAACGGAGGGGGAGAAGAGTGAATGGCAGGAGGAGAGAAGAGAGAGGTTAAGAAAAAGGAAAGGGGAAAAAATTAGGAATATTTTTAAAATCCGATTTTTGGCACGAAATTTTGTAAACTCATAAAAATACGAAAAAATAGTCTCCACTATCCTCGGAATGAGCACAATGCACCTGTAGCGTCCCGGAGTCTCAAAACTCAATGGTTCACTCTCCACGGGGTTCTGCAAGTTATACAAGAGAAAAACCCAAGTGGATCGTAAAACACTATCAGGGACCCACGAAAGTGCTCCGAAAGCTCTCCAATTCCGATCCGAAGAATCCAGGGTATTACAGCATTGATGCAGCGATATGTTCATAGCTTGTTCGATTGTATGTTCAGCATGCATACACACTGTCTTAAATAGTTTTATTAATTCAACATATTTTTGGTTTCTTTGTGTGTCTGATCATTAGTCTTAGCCTTTTTTAGCCATTGGTTTAGCCCATGTTTTAGCATTAGTTCAGCTTTGTTAAGTCCATAATTCTGAGAAAATTTGGGTAGCACATCCCCCGGACCCGAGTTTTGGGGGTGAAAAATAGGAAGCGCATCCACAGAAATTTTGAGATGGCTCTGAAATATAAGGATGCGCACGGAGGCGACAACATCCGAGGATGCACACGGAAACGACAACGTCTTTAAAACCTGAATTGGGCATGGACACCCCGAGGGCTACCCTACAAAGGGCGCCACTGACCCAGTGGTTAGCAGCATTTCCTTCTCTGAAATTTGCATTATTTTTGCTGGCCCTATGGCCATTAATGTCCAACCCTCGATGAAACATCCCCCAGAAAACATACTATAAAGAAGTAGAGCCCTGGAGGATATGAGAGTGGTTAAGGAATGGAAATGCACTGATATGAAATCACAATGTACCCCTTCCCCATTGCAGGACCTTAATCGTAATCGATGGCAAACCGAACAGAACATCTTATTACCCCAGTGCATGAGAGTACAGGGCATGCTATGAGACTAGTAAGGCCTGTATTCCAAGTGGGGGTTGAAGGCTATAGCAGATTTTGCTGAGCAATGGATAAAACATAAAATCTGAGGAAGCAAGCTCCAGTGGGCATTCAAGCAAACACCATTGTGCTACTGTGTGGTTGGCATACCGGACAATGATAGTGAATAGCGGCCTGTCAGACAGTTGGGACCGAGTAGGTACAAAGATAGAGGAAGTACAGATCTCAGCATATCTGGAATTGAACCACAGTCCCTACAACCCATAGGAGTGGGTGAAGGGGCGGATGGCCTTTTTCCTATGGATATTTCTTGAGACGGGAAGCCAGAAGGCATACGCATTGATCCCACAGAGTGCATATAGCTCAGGCTCAGAAAACCAAGTATCGAAGTGAAGTGTAATTCGGACCTACTTAAGCCATTGGGAAGGAGCTTATTTCCATTTACTGTCGCCAGGGAGGGCATCCATCCACTGTAGGATCTGGGGCGGTATGCTGCCACCTACCCCGTCCAAGGGCATAGAATGAGGCTTGAGAGTGCACCCTCATCTGGCGAAGCAAGAGGGGCAGAACCCAGCCCAATCCATTATGGTTGTTTAGGCTAGGCCTGGCTTATCCTCACGATGCAATGCTTACCACCAAGTGATAAAACAAAGAAGAAAAGAGGCAAAAACATAATAGCATTCTCATAGCGAACTAGAGATTGGGATTGAGGAAAAATGCAAGATGAGGCGCATTCATCTCTAAACACAACAGAAGGCATTTTCTTATTCATCAGCTTTTGCATAATAGCAATAAATTCTCCCGGAACTCATTCGTCTAGGGAGCCATCAAACTGAAGAGAAAAAAAACATGGACAATAGAGAAAAGAAGAAAAGGAAAGGAAAGGGGGAGGGCAAAGCATTGACTCCTCTCCCTCCTCAAACAGCACACCTCTCCTCTCTCTCTCTTTCTCTCTTATCCTCCATATGCAAGAGCACGGCAGAAGAACTCTGGAAGGCACCTCAAGGAGGCTTCGAACAGCACCAGCAGGGGGGAAGTAGAACAGAGCTATCGGAGGACTTTCTCTCCTGGACGTTGGGTCTTTTTTATAGCAGCAACATGCCTTTTCTTCTTTTCTGAGACAAGGGAGCGCAAGAATGTCCTCCAATGATTAGAGAATATTGCCCCACGCATCTTGCTACGGTCGTACGGCCCTTTAGAAGGAGCTATGATCAGGGTTTGAGAGAGAGCACGAGCCACGCGCGTGACCCACGCCCATACGGGCTTCTTCACATTTTGAGGGTGCGTTGATGCAGGCTACAGGCTACGTCGACGTAGCCAACTGCCAGAGGCCATTCTTCAACTCACCATCTTTAGCTGTGTCGACACAACTTTCACAGTGCGTCGACGCAGCCCACTGCCAGGGGCTACTACTCGTCTTCTATCTTCAATGGCATCGACGTTGGGGCTATTATGCGTCCACGCTGTCAGGGAGCCAGGGGCTCTCGCTTCTGCTTTGTCTTCAGATGCGTTGACGTAGCAACAGACTATGTCAACGCGGTTCGTTGTCCAGGGGTATTTTTCCTCTTCCCTTCAGTTGATTATTCTTGGCCTTCATGTGCCAATTTTTGAAGCGTCCACAAATGCCCCCCACCCATGGGTGTCGAAGGCGAGGGACAAGCATGCGGGGCACGCAGGTGCAGGTTTCTTCATTACCCCACTGAAGTAGACCCCGGTGGGACTAAGGCCGCAACGCCGCGGTGGGACAGATCATTTTATCAAGGGTGATAGCTTTTAATCTGGTCTTAGATGGAAGGTCTAAACCGTTGGGTTTTAGTGGTTAGCCCCGACGAGAAGTCAAGCACTAACCCTGATGGAAATCATTGGCATTGGGTATATGCCAACGCAAAGATAGCTTTAAGCCGGTATTAGATGGAAGGTCTAAGCCGTTGGGTTTTAGTGGTTAGCCTCGACAAGAAGTCAAGCACCAACCCTAATAGAAATCATTGGCATTGGGTATATGCCAACGCAAAGATAGCTTTAAGCCAGTCTTAGATGGAAGGTCTAAGCCGTTGGGTTTTAGTGGTTAGCCCCGACAAGAAGTCAAGCACCAACCCTAATGGAAATCATTGGCATTGGGTATATGCCAACCCAAGGATAGCGTTTAAGCCAGTCTTAAACGTAAGGTCTAAACAGTTGGGTTATAGTTGTTTTAGCAGTTGGTCCCGATGGGAAGTCAAGCACCAACCCAGATGGAAATCATTGGCATTGGGTCTATGCCAATGCAAGGATAGCTTTTAAGCCGGTCTTAGATGAAAGGTCTCAGCCGTTGGGTTTTAGCAGTTAGCCTCGACGAGAAGTTAGACACTAACCCTGATAGAAATCATTGGCATTGGGTATATGCCAACGCAAGGATACCTTTTAACCTGGTCTTAGACGTAAGGTCTAAGCCATTGGGTGTTAGTGGTTATAGCGGTTGGCCCCGACGGGAAGTCAGGCACCAGCCTTGAGAAGAACTTGTTTAATCCAGCTTTAGACGTAAGGTCTAGGCCGTTGGGTTTTAGGGGTTTTAGCGCTTGGCCCCGACGAGAAGTCAAGCACCAACCGTGATGAAAATCATTGGCATTAGGTATATGCCAAAACAGATCAGTGTCATATTTCATATCATAACGAGCATCACATTCATCACTTTTGTGTGTTAAAGAGCATAGTTATGCAATTTTGATAAATAACTCCATTCTCACACTTAATTTGAGTCTACATGTATTTTATCATCATTTTTTGAGTAACAATGACAATGTGAGATTTATTCAAGAGTCTGCATAACCATTTTGGGATCAAAAATAATGATTATATGAATTTCTGAATTTTTAGGAATTTACGACCAAGCTCAAGACGCCAATTAAAATTGCGCCCAATTGAAGAGGCGCTCATTAGAAGAATAAGCGGCTGAGAAAAAGGGCGCCCATTCCTGTTGATCGAAAATAGAAAAAAAGAGTTAAAAAAAAGGAAAAGAATGAGCACCCGTGCGCTCGGGCGTCCATTCCTTGGGAAAGAAGCAGCGACCATTCATAAAGTCACCCATCCTTGGTACGAAAAAGAAGAAAAAGGGTGAAAATATGAAAAAAAAGAAATTACGCCCGTTTGAAAAGCCGATGTTTTATGAATAAATGGCATTGCACAAGTTGCCAATTCAGTTCGAACCAGAAGCGGAAGCGAATAGAATCAAACGAAGTTATCTTGCTATGTTTAGAGTTATCTTCTCTTGTTTGATGAAAGGATGACTCTATCTATTGCAAGAGACCTACTTTAAGCAAGATCTTGATGGTGCAAACTCGGATTTGAGCTTTATCTCCAAAGATTTGTAGGATTGAAGTCCCCTGAACACTATAAAATCTGCCCTAGAGAGACCATGGCAGGGATCTCAGCCTTTTTCTATGCTTTCTGCTCTTCCTTTCAATTTACTATCTTCAGCAAACTTCTCCATTTTTAAGAGTTCTTCAACTTCTTCTTCTTCAACTTTAGCAAGTTCTCTCTACTTTTTAAGATATTTCAAGTTTTTCAAAGCTCTGCCTTTTACATTTTTTGAAGCTCTATGTATCTCTCTTTTATCTCCCTCTTTTCTCCCTCTTCTACTCATCTTTTCATCTTAGTTTCTTAAGTAAAGTTCTTTGTTTTCAAGTGCTCTTTAATTTCTTCTTCTTCCTCTTCTTCTAATTCTCAACCGTTTTCAAATTATTCTTAATTTTTCAGAGTTCAGTTTTACATTTTTACTGTTCACCTAGTTTTACATAACTCTGTTCTCCCTCTTTTTCCTTCCTCTTCTGCTCTTCTTTTCATCATAGCCTCTTCATATTTCCTAGATCTAGATTTTCTTCTTCTTCTTCTTCCTCTTCCTCCAATTCTTTCTCCTTTTTGAGTTATAATCTCTTTTACAAGGTTCTATCTTTGCATTTTCACTATTCATCCGTGGGTCTGCACCCTATTCTTCCCCTGATTTAACCATCCTCCAATCATCTTCTCCCTCTGTATTCTTCATCAACTTTCTTCCTCTCTTCGTCCTATCCAACTTCTTCTTCCTCATCATCTTCTGATTCCTCTTTGTTTTAAAGTTATTCTCAGTTTTTCTTACTCTATTTTTGTCATGTCCCGGGCCTTTATTACAGCGGAAGACTAGCTCGAGGAACGTGAAAAACCGGCATGGTAAGCCTCTTGCAAGCAAGAATGATCAGGGCACAAGACGACCACACATAATAAAAATACAATTGCATAATAATTTACTCAAACTCCAACTTTATTTCATTAGTAATCAAATCAAAATATTCAAATACAATAACTTTTCAACCTTCTTCAATCCATCGGACTCAAGAAAAAGGAAAAACTACAAAGACTCGATCTAAACAAGATTGACTTTCCTAAGTCTTCACTCTCATTTTTGATATGACTCTCATTCGCTCTCGGACCCGCTACTTGAATAACTCGAATCTGAATTCGAATCACTTCCATCTCCTGAAAAGATTAGAAATAGGTAATGAGCACACTTACCCAGTAGGTATCTTCGCATCAACATGAAGGCACTATTAAAGTGATTTAACATTTTAGCTCTAAGAAAATAAAGTGAAATCATACGAATGCGATAATTCACATGTAAATAACCAAGGTAACAAGACGATCATGTAAGATAGATTGAGCAAGTATGAATTAGAAAGAATGTAACAAGAACATGATATGGCCTTTCATGATCAAGAATGTATCGAGAATGTACTAGCAAACCACATAATCATCACACCAACATCTTTTGCTTATGAGCAAGTATTTGGTGAATTTCTATGGATTATCATGTAACAAGTAAGAAAGTCATGTACGTGTATATGTCGTGCCATGGATTTTTCACTTATTTATAGAGAAGGTACTCCCAGCGTAATGCGACGCCAGTAGCATCATACCCCATGGTTTACAGTATGTTTTCGACAATCAGCCGAGGGGACTAGCATAGAGCTGTTGAACACAAGCAGTGTCCGATCGCATCTTCAAGTATAAATCAAGCTACTTCCACGTTTCAAGCAATAAAATATGGCCAGTAATATAACAAGTTCAATAAGTTCATGATAACAATAATTCAATGAATGGACGCTTCGATTAAGAATGCGAGGGATCAAGAATGACTTAAAACAATGTTATGCTTATGGAAACAATTTGACAGCATAACAGTACATTCTTTATCTTCCATAATTTAAGATTAAGTATCTTGTACAATATGACTAGTCCTAGACCATCAACAATCCATCTAGAAACTTTGGAATTCCAACCCTTGGGTCAAATCTCGGGTTAAAGTACTCAGGAATTTTGGCGGTCAATTAAAGGGCCGCTACATGAACGTGACGGTTTAGTATTGGACCGTTATAATGGGCTGAATCCAGAAAGAATAAATTGGACTCAGTAATGTGACGGTTGTATACTAGACTGTTAGATGTGCCTGCCGATCGAGTAATAGGCCATTACATGGACAGAATTCAAAACTTCGGTAGTGCTTTTCTAGACAATTGGGCTTTAATGGTACAACCAGCTCAGCGTCCTAGTGGAAATCTCAGGCTCACGGAGACTTACGGAGGCCTTTGTAGATCGTGATAAATCCACACATGAAGAAGAGTTTAAATATGAGAAAAAAAACACAAGGGGGAGAGATGATATAATAATGAATAAAAAGAAGCACGTGGTGCTACTAAGGAGGGTGATCACCAGAGGGGTTACCTCAAGAAGAAACAAAGAAGATCGCGAATACCTGGCGAAAAATAGAACGCGGGATAGATTGTGAATTCCTCCTCCTCCTTCAATCGGCCGACCGATGAAGGGGGTTTTTCTTTATTGATTACCCTTGTAAAAAAGACAAAACAAACAAACAAAGGAAGTGGATCAGCCAAGTGAATGTAGTATCAATCCCAAGTAGATGATATGATGATGAATAGAGAATAAAACATGCGCACCTTTTTTTGTTTTAAAACCCCTAAAAAGTTAGGGAAGGAGAAGATATGATGAAACTAATGCAAAAGAGAAAAAAACCGTATGATAACCGACGGAAAAACAACAGTTAGATAAACAAGAAAAACCCTGCTGTCCCTGATGACAGTAAAGGGAACTGAAGTCGATGCTGTTGACAGGAGAAGATGGAAACAGAGAGCTTTAAAGACCGCACAGGAAGAAGATGGATAGCCTCAGCGTCTATGCATAAAAAAAACTCTGATCTCGATAGCCTGCTCTCGTAACCTGCCAACGTAACCCTGCCAACCTCGTGCGAGGTCGATCAAGACATCTCTATATAGGGTTCCAGATCCAAGATAACCTCAGATTCAGAAGGATAAGAACGGGCAATGATCAAAAGAGGTAGAACTCTAGTTCCAATTCGAGCAAGGAGACCATTAAAGGTAGGGAACTCCCTAGGAAAGACGAGTTTAAGCAGGACACCGAAAGATAAAACACGACCTTCAGAAGGGCATCAAATCACAAATTGACGACCTACATCAAGACGTTACTCAAAAACATGACCATGATCAAGGGCGTCACTTCTTGGATTTACTTTTGGCAATAAAACGTACCTTATTTGAAAATTATGAGAAAATGCCTGAGATGAAGGCGTTACTTGAAAACACGCCCTGAGGAAGGACGTTAATCAATACTTTGAATTTATTTTGAAACTGGATAATACCAGGAATTGACGCCCTGACATTTGGTCGTCCTTTCTTTTGAACACGCCCTAGATAAGGTCACTTTTTAAAACACGCCCCTCTTCAGGTCACGAATCACAAAAATGCAAAGATCAAATCAAAAACACACACAAAAATAGAAAAACTTCATATTATGAATGTATTGAAGTTCACTTTGGGGCGTCAACATAGTGACATGAGATTTGATCAACATAGCGTCAATTTTGGCGTGTCTACAGCTGCCCCGCCTTGGCGTCTGCTTTGCAAGGGAGTGAGACGAAATGGAGTGAAAGTGCAATAAACGAAATGAAGTGGAGCGAACTGATAAGTAGATGTCAAGGTTGTGATGTGACACGCCTCAGACACTAAGCATTGGAAATCTTTCCAAGATTCTGAGCGAAACAACTCTGAGTGATTCCAAGGAAGCATCGATTTGCTGGATAAAAGAGATTAAACTAAACAAGTAAAAATGTGCGCATGGCACGATAAGGAGACACCATTGGAGAGCGGTTACCAGCCAACGTGGACGTGCTACAACCAAGGTGTATTTGTGGGAAAAATAAAGGGAATTGAGATGGAGACCCAGTAAAGGGACATTTTCAAGTAATCAGCCTAAGCGGCTTCAAAGAGAATAAAGTACTCAATTTGGAATGGAATATCTCATGTCAACTCAATCAAGAGCGAGTGACCTTCATTACTGCCATAATATGAAGATTTTCAGCATGAAGCTCAAAGTCCTACATGATGCATGCTGGGCTAAAAGAAAAGATAAGACAAACTAAAAGATAGAAAATAATCAAGGATAATATTGTTAAGCCATCTAGATTTGGTCAAGAATCCAGATCTCTGAGCTGACACTAAGTCGAAGCCTGTTTGTCCGCGCATCAACTCAAAAAGTGGAACCATCGTCCCAGACCTTCAACGACTCAACGGCCTATCCGTGTGATCAAGACTCTCCAGGAACTATCACTGTTTTTGATGAAGGGGAACTCAAATTCCAGGTTCATCAGAACCACAAGGTCCTTGATATG
This sequence comes from Amorphophallus konjac, assembly GCA_022559845.1. NCBI lineage: Eukaryota > Viridiplantae > Streptophyta > Magnoliopsida > Alismatales > Araceae > Amorphophallus > Amorphophallus konjac. Next base: position 213,418,526 of record CM040122.1, read on the forward strand.
CTATAATAGCGTAGAATACCATTTAGTAATAATACTCACAACAAGAACAACATGATGTTACCTCCACATTAATCCGGACATCTCGAAACCTGCAATCTTCTGCACTCAAGAGTTCATTAGTTCTCTCAAAATTTTAATATAAATAATCCTCAATTCAAAGCATGACATGATCATAAGTGCTAAATAAAATTCCAACGAAATAATAGCACTTAAGTTCATCAGAGCATGTAGGGAAGGAAATTCATAAATTCACAAATTCACGCCTGCATTGAACGGCGTCAAAACATGAAACGCGCCTTGTTATGAGGGCGTCAAAAGGATAAACACGCCCTTCATTAAGGCGTGAAATGCACCAAGGGTTCACGAAGACAACGACGCACTCAAGGGCGTTAAACAAAACACGACCTCAGTCAAGTCGTCAATTCAACAATTGACTCCCTAACAGAAGGCGTTAATTAAGCACAAACTTCCGTTTCCGATTCGAAAGCTAAACCCAGTCCTAATAGCCATAAACTTTCTAACTCCGAACAGCCTTAAGACTCCCCGGACTTCTATAAAGGGAAGGCGCACTTCCTCAAATCAATCAAATCCTCCGAGCTCTGTTTCTTCTGCTGCTTCTTCTGTTCTTCTGCAGACACCGCAACCGTCCAAACTTCTTCCTGCAAACCGAAGATGGAGAGTGCACTTAAGAGATCAAAGTTCTCAATTCCCAGACTAACCAAGATCAACGGGCATATCAGCAGTAGAATCTCCATGAACCAGGTAAAGATTGAGTCTTCTGTTCTTTTCCACTTTTGTCTTAAATGTTCTTCTCTTCTGCATGCTCATTTATCCTTCTTTCTCTGCATTGTTCTTCCTTTCGTCCTTCCACAGGACTTCCCGAATGTCCCAGGAGCAAGGAGATTTACAAATTTTAAGTGGCTGCCTCTTATACTCTCTAAATTTTCTTCAGATATGAGGGTGTACTTAACAAGATGGCACCTTCTGAGTCTAGTTACCCATGCCAAACATTACGATCAAATTCATCTTGACTGGGCAGCTATGGGGCCCTTGTAGAGATATGGCATCCTTCTACTCATACCTTTCTCTTCTCTACTTTTGAAGCCACGATCCTATTAGAAGAATTGGAGATGCTCTTGGGCTTGAAGAGAATGCAGCAAGGGGATGAGGAAAAGATGGCCATCATGCCAAAACCAATTTCCTCTCATGAGCTATTAACAAGCTTGATATCTAGCCCCAACCTAGTGAATCAAATCAAAGCTACTAAAGGAATCAATCTTCTAAAGCTCGCCTCATGGGTGTACAAGAGAGCAGATCAAGAAAAAGAAGATGAAGAGATAGAGCGGGTAGCAAAGGCCTTCGTGGTGTGCTTGGCAGGAGCAATCTTATTCTCATCCACGGAGGACTTTCTAGAAGAGGCCCAATAAAGCGCTATAGTGAGCTTATGGGAAGGAGATAGAGTGGGACCGGCGATTCTAGCCTATCTCTATAGCGGGCTTACCTCGGCGGCGATGGGAAGGCCCATCTACGGATGCATGCTAGCACTCTCTAGTTGGTTAGATCTTCACTTCAAATTCGATCCATGTGATGAGGCCCAACAATCCTCAAGAATCTTCTCAAAAAGCGCACTCTCTTATATGACCGGTTCACTTGGGATAAGCAATAGAGTGACGAACCGGATTCCTCAAATCAAGAAGAGAGCGGAATGGAGAGAGCACCTCAAAGTAATGCCAAAGAATCTCTTCACTTGCACCCCTGGGAATACTCAAGACTCAAGAACTTCGTGCAAGATTCTCTCCCGGGATGGACCTTCGACTCATAGGCGCTTCAGAATTCGTCTTGTACAATTCATACCGATGCCTCCTCAACTCGGGCTTCCACGGCGAGTATTCGAGGACCCATCACACCTCCCTCCTATCAAGAGACGGGACCTTGGCAGTAATGAAGATGAAGAAGAAACAACCACATTCCAAGCTCTGTGGAAAATCAATAAGGTTCATCAACCTGTGGAAAGCTTGAATGAAGACAGAGATGAATGGAAATCTTATGTAATTGCTTTGAGAAAACTGAGGCCCAAAATGGCTCATTAAGCATTGTAGTCTTTTTCTTCCAATAAATCAATGATATTTCCTTTATTGAGCCATCTTACTGTTTTCTGAATAACTCTTCCAACGTTCTGTGATTCTATTGCAAATAACGCCTCAAGCAATGTCGTTAATTCTATAAACGACGCCCCAGCACAGGTCGTCTCCCATGATTGATCACTCATAACTGACGCCTTCACCAATGGGCGTTAACTGAAAAATGTCCTAGGACAAGGCGTTAATTCGATTCATATTCCAAAATATATTCGTTGAAATTCTAAAAGTAACGCCTTCAGCAAAGCCACGTTTCATATAAATAACGCCTCAATCGTAGTCGTTACTCAAAAACAGTAATGATTATTCCCATCAGATCAATCAATCGCCATTAAATGCGTCTGACGACGGTTATCATTCCCCATGCAAACAAAAATAACGCCTTAAAAATGTCATCAATTATTAAGAAACGCCTCGATGTCAGTCGTTAATTTCATAAGACACGGCCTTCATTAAGTCGTGATTTCTTTTTGACCGTTCGACTTAACTTTCCTCCTTTCTTCTTCTTCCTTCGTCCTCTTTCCCTCTTTCTCTCTGCAAGCCCTAACCGAAACCCTCCCCCCCTTCTCTCATTCTCTCTCTCTACCTCTTTCTCCCCTCTACACACCCTAGCCCTAGCCATGGCCGGAGGAGGCTTGAAGAGGCAGCGGGTGGCTGCCCCAGAAGTTGTGGACCTGGGCGAAGACGCCCATGCTGAGGAGGATGCTCCCATCGAGGCTCCGCCGGTTGCGGCCAGGCGACGAACAGGCCGTGGCGGTCGGCGACGAGGCCGAAGGAGGCCAAGAGGCCCATGAAGAAGACGAAGAAGGAGATGGAGAAGATGGAGAAAACGAAGAGGGTGAAGAAGAAGGTGGAGATGGTGATGAGAGGGGTGAAGAAGAACCACCGCCTACGGCGGCGGCCCCTCCCCGTGCCAGCCAGCTCCGGCGACCGCGTCAGCCACGGCCTCATCCACAAGGACCAAAGCACAAGAAGGTAGGCCCCCAAACCCAATTCCCATTTTTTTATTTTTATTTTTATTTTTCCTGTAATTTCCATAGCTCTCGGGGTATAAACCCTGCACCCAGAAAGAAGACGCCCTCAGGGGCGTCACGTTTTACAAATGAAACGCCCAACCCAAGGGCGTTAATTAAATTATTTCCCTGAAAAATAATTAACCCCATGAGAACACGCCCTGCATCATGCCGCCCATTTAAATTCATCATTTTTTTATATCATGCTGTTAATTCCATTAATTCCCATGCTTTTAATTTTTTCATGAATTATTCGCATGCTGTTATTTTTATTTTATTTTCTGAAAAACTTGAAAACAATGCCCCCCACCAGGGCGTTAATTCAACAATAGACGACCAAACCAGCGGTCGTCCATTCATTAATTCCTGATTAACGGACCCATTTTGGAAAACGCCCGACCCAAGGGCGTGACTTGAAATATTTTTTAAGAATTCTAGAAATTAACCATAGAACCACGCCCACCACAGAGGCGTTTCTTAGATAACAGCGACCTAGGATAGGTCGCAAATTCAAAACACACTTAGAACCACGCCCTCCTTAGGGGCGTTAATTCAACAAACCACGACCTGAGGATGGTCGTTAATTAAAATCAAACACCAATATAACCCAAGGCAATCAAAATGAGATTCAGCATGAATAATCAAAATAATTAAGTGAAAATTCTTTTCTTTACATGCAGGGATTGATGAGGACGCGCATCTCTGGGTCATGGTCCGGGCAGCATACTACGGCCTCCCCGAGTTTCAGAGAGCGAGGGTAGATGCTATGGGGTTCGGGGCCTTCCTTAGCATAGAGCCAGTCAGACCCGACCTACCACTTATCCAGGTTCTACGGGAGAGATGGGACAGGACTAGCCGGGCATTCTTGATGCCCTGGGGGCATATGGTTCCTACCCTAGAGGATGTAGCTAGGATCACGGGACTGAGGGTAGATGGTGAGGCTGTGAGCGGGATTACCTACCCTGACTACACTGAGTTTGCCCAGAGGTTGCTAGGGCTAGAGATGGTCTACGAGACGCCTAGCGAGTGTAGGACTATCTTCCGCACCGACCTGACTACAGTGATAGGCTTAGGGAATGCTAGGCATAGGTCCGGGGAGACCCTAGAGCAGTTCTCGCAGAGGTTGATAGACGGGGCTAGGGCGGTCTACTGCCAGGACCCAGCCGACAGGGAGAGAGCGGACCGAGACCTGAGGAGGTTCCTGCTGCTGCTACTCGGGAGGCTATTGCTCGGGACGAAGGGCGACGTCATCAACTGCCGATTCCTGGGGATACTCGAGGACTTGGAGGCAGTTGGCAGCTACGCCTGGGGAGCGGCACTGCTGGCGCATATGATGGCCGACTTGTCCACCGGGACAGGTCGAGAGATGACCGTCAGTGGCTTCTCACCTTTTCTTTAGGTATGCATTTTTCCTCTTTTCTTTTCTTTTTATTATACTTGTGAATGCCTTACTAATGCAATGCATGGGTGCAGGTTTGGAGCCATCTATACATGCCGATGGGGCGCGTTGACCCACGGCCTGGAGGTGAGATAGCTTTTCCCTTAGCGCGGCGCTGGCTGCCGGTGGTGTTTGGAGCCCCACTGGGCTACGAGCTGTGGGTGCTGCGGAGAGAGTTCCGAGACTTCCCTCCCTCGCTGGTATGCATGAATGTTATGCATCTTTCTTTTTCATTTATTTTGAATTTATTATGATGATGATGAAATGATGACATGTATGTTTATGAATGCAGGTGCAGTGGAGATCCTACGAGGGGATGACAGACGAGGGCCAGCCGTGGGTCGTAGCGGGCCGTCCTCGCTTTGAGCATGAGCTGTGGGTTCACTGCTTGAGCGGGATCGAGCCGTTACGGCTTAGGTTGGTGATGAGGGCGCTGGGCCTTCACCAGGAGTGGGTAGAGGTAGGCGAGCCGCGGGGCATTGGGAAGAAGACGTGCAGTCGTACGAAGGCGACCGACTGGAGAGTGCGGTTCGAGGAGCAGTACGCCGACTGGCAGCGAGGCGGGACCAGAGTCACCTCCCGGGCGACTGACAGCTCCGAGTACCTCCGGTGCTACTGGGAGGTATACGCCGGCCGACCCCAGATGAGGGTCTTAGGGGTATGTATGAATGTAATTACTTCTAAATTAAATGCAAATGCTTATGTTTCTATCATGTGACTAACATGTAATGAATGCAGGATGTGCGGGACATAGCGGCGATGGATGCCCAGGCCCATCTACATAGCCTGGAGGACCAGCTGGCCGCCACACGGGCTGACCTAGAGACCCTGGTGAGTGTTTAAATTATTTCTATATGCAAATGTATATTTTTTTGTTGAATTATTGATGATTAGCCACTAACGATCTCAATGAATGCAGCGTGCCCAGCAGGGAGTAGTGAGGAGAGACCCCGGGGAGGCCTCCAGCTCGAGAGGGCCCAGTGCAGAGGTGACTGCACTGACAGAGCAGCTAGCCGGAGCGATCGCACGAGACGAGGCAGCAGAGCGCGATCTCGCTTCACGGGTAAATTCCAAAACATAAATCCATTCAAATATTGATTATATAATTGTGCACTGATGAAATTCATTTTACAGACTGAGGAGCTTCGAGCCGCTCTTACCTGCGTTGATGAGGGCTTCCGTGCGACGAGCACACAGGTGAGTGGTTTAATCATGTATTGCTTGAATTGCTAAATTACTGAATCATTGCATTAATTATGGAATTGATGATTTGCTTACCTGTTTGCAGGTGACTCAGCTTCAGGCGGTACGTACCGAGTTGGCGATCCGTGATCAGCGGATCTCAGAGCTAGAGAGGTCCCTGAGGCGTCGAGAGGAGCTGCCTCAGGATGTGGCCGAGCTGCGGGTGGCTCTTGAGCTGGAGCGACGGGAGCGTGCCCGGGAGCGCGAGGAGCGTGCTCGTGAGCGGGAGGAGTACCAAGCGGAGCGTGCCCGGCACCTTGAGCTTCAGCGGCGGAGCGTGCCCGGTACCAGGAGTAGGTAGCAGCACGCGAGCGAGAGCTGGCAGACTCGAGGACCCAGTTGATCCTTTCTCAGGAGCGGCTACGAGTGTCTGAGGAGCGTCTCCAGCGAGGGCGTGATCGAGCACGGGCTACGGGGTACTCCTTCACCAGCTCTACCTTTGTGGCGGGCTCTTCCCTCCGAGAGAGGAGCGAGGCAGGTGGTCAAGTTCGGGTTCCAGCTTCTTCACGGGGGCCCATGCCTCCTCCACCAGCGCCAGCTCGGGACGGCGAGGAGGAGGTTGAGAGTAGGAGAGAGGAGGGTGGAGGCGAGAGCTGAGGGACTTACTTGTACTCCTCCACCCTCACACTTGTACATGATAGACATTCATGATGTATATATATATATGAGATTGACATCTTTTGTTACCTGAGCACTTTGCATGGTTGTGGCCTTGTGTTTGTGTACTTTCCTCTTTCCACGTTCTTCGTTTTTGCTTTGCTTTGCCCTGTTTCTGCAACTGTAATCCACACGTTGAACAAACAGGTTAATTCATCTGTTCGACTTGGCCCCTTGCTCAATAAGCAAGGGGTGCCTTTACTTTTGACCTTAATAGCGGGTCAAGGGGCCAAGCCTTTAATCAAACAAGGTAAATAAAATATCTGATAACGGGGAGATGCATCATGCAAGCATGCATATGCAAACTATAAATAAAAGATGTCCATGCAAAAGAATGCAACCACACATCGTGAAGAAATGCATTTTTTTCTTTTTCCTCTCATTTATATTTTTTTGTTATTTTTCCTGAAAAACGCGTCTTAGAGTAGGTCGTGGTTCGAATAAAGACGCCCTAGACGACGGCGTGAATTTGAAAATGAAATCTGATTTTTGAAAAAGTAACGACATGCTCAGAGACGTTATTCAGAAAGAGACAACCTAATCTAGGACGTTAATTCTATAAAAAGCGCCTTAGCCAAAGGCGTTAATTGAATTATTCTGCAAAAAAGGGTTGACAAGGCTATCAAGACCACGGGTCCTACACGGTCACCATCTAAAATTCATTAACCTTTCTTAAGTAATTAAAAGGGGGTTGATGTGATCATAGTTGACTTATATTCGAGATTTCGTACAGTGCAATTTCCCAGGTCGGTCTTGACCATCCTGCCAGTTCGTGACTTGCCACATAGAAAGGATGGAAGAAAATATAAGGGAAGCCCATAAGGGATTTTGAGATGCTCAAGGTAAAGTTACCTTCCCTACCCTATGCCTGTTGGGGTTCGGTCTTTGGCGTAGGGAAATTTGTTGCCATTTTGCCCCTTTTATATTGCACGCATACGCCCAAGGTTTTCCTTGCGGGGACTTTTCCCTCTTGACATGCTATTCTTTTCTCAACGTGACTTTCACTTCGAAATTGATTTGCATTGAAAATAAACCTAATTGTACTTGGGCTTTTGTGGCATTTGCTTCCTTTTGGGCCCTGACTTCCACCTACTAGGGCGGCGGATAGGCTTGGGCGGATCTACCCCGAGACCTCCCTTCCTCCCTTATGGGTCGAAGAAGAAACGAACGGGTATTGTCTTTCACTTTTAGTCAGGTTTTTGACTTTCCATCGGATTTTGCACTGCTTGAGTTCGAGAATAAAGCGTGTAGTGTGTGCGGGAGTCAACCCCCTTTTAAGTTAGCAAGACTGATGAATGAATTCTGAATTTTGACCTTTCGGGCCTTGATCCTTCATGTGCCATGGCACCAATTTTGATCTCTTTTGATTTTGATCTCTTTTTGATTTTGAAGAATTTCTATTTTTTATTTGCTTTTTGGTATTCCTATATTTTTTTGGTTTTTGGAAATATTCCACTTTGTTTTGGATTTTTGAAACAACATTTATTTTTGTTGGATTTTGAAAATTTCTCCATATATATATATATATATATATTTTGGATTTTTGAATCAAGGGTAGTATTTCTTAAGATACAAACCATTCCAAGGGTGAGTTAACTCTTCTCCTTCAGCATTAATCAGTTTATAAGCATTGCCTGGAAAAACGTCTTTTATAACAAACGGTCCCTCCTAATTGGGTTGGAGTTTTGAACAAGGGCCACCCGGCTTTACAAAAATCCTCTTAATTACCATCTCACCGATTTTAAATTTTCTCTCAATCACTTTCTTTTGATAAAAACGCGAGAGCCTGTTTTGATAAACGCGCGCATGCTCAGCGGCGACCAGACGCTTCTCATCTAGGAGTTCCAATTGGGCAAGGAGTGAATCACGACGCTCATTAATAGAAAATTCCTTATCCAATTGTACTCGTAGAGAGGGAATGAGAATCTCATAAGGGACTACCGCCTCCATTCCATAAGTAAGGGCGAAAGGGGTTTGCCCAATAGGGATACAAATGGAAGTTCGATAGGCCCAGAGAGCTTCAACTAGCTTGTCTGGCCAGTCAAAAAATTTATTAGCCTCACACGTCTTTTTGACAATTTTTATCAAAGTTTTGTTCGTTGCCTCTGCTTGGCCATTGCCCTGCGGATAATAGGGAGAAGAATGATGCAATGTAATGTTATACCTGTTGCAGAGATCCTTGATTCCTTGAGAGATAAATTGAGGTCCATTGTCGGTGATGATGGTGCTCGGGATGCCGAACCTCACGATGATGTTCTTCATTATAAACTTGCAGACGGTTGACGCTTTTGTTGTGTATGTAATTTTGATGATTACAAAATGCCTTTGTTGCTTAGTCTTGTGCGTGAATGCTCTTCACTTGAAGTGGTTGTGGAAATGATCATAAACTATCTCTATTGGGATATCATCATGTGGATGCATTGTAATTCTAAAAGGATTATCATCATGTGGATGAATTGTAATTCTACAAGGCTTATCATCATGTGTATGCATATGTGCTTTGAGGTTAGCACAAACAATTGCATATACATTATCTCTACACTTGGTGAGATTGTTTTGAAAAACATACTTGGATAAATAGCATCATGTCATATTGAGTCTCTCATATTAAGCATCATGTCATATTGAGCCTCATATCATGAATGTGTACTTTGGTAATGCTAAATGAATGATTGAGATGCAAATATCATTGCTTTCCCCTAAGGTAATGATCTGTGGTTTGAAAGCTTAGATGATGATCAAATTGAATGTGACTCAATATTGTTCTATGTGGCTTGGCTCCTTACTCTTTGAATTCCACACATACCATCAGTCAATGGAGAATACGATTTTGAATTTCATGACTATGTGTATGAATGATTCAACCAATCAACAAGAAATGTGAATTCAGGTAAAACAATGAGGTAAGTGTTGTTATGTGGATTTAAATGGATATCTCGTTCATCATTCACTCTTGGAAAAGTAATTTATTGTGAACTTGGTCATAGTATTAATGCTTGATGTAAAGATCTTAATTGTCAACTAACATCTTGCTTTATCATGTTTTTTTAAGTTGAAAAATCGTGGTTGATCTTCATGGGATTATGGTAACATTTAATCAATTGTTTCCCTTTGGTTTGATAGAGGTTTTTGTTATTTTTTAAACTCAAACTGTCTTACAATCTTTACCATTTTCAATCCCACTGTTGGATCTCCCCATAAAAATTATATGTTGTAGCTCTGCGAGTCCTCTTTCCAACGCCTCTAGTCTTGCTTCGATCAGAGTTCGGAGCTAGGAGAATTAATTCCTGTCGCCGGAGCACTCAAAGCTATTTTTTTTTTAAACCTGCTGAAAGGGGTCGACCCTGGGGTCGACCCCTGTAACCCAGAACCTTAAAACAGGTTCTGTTTGGGTCTGGAAGCGCAAGGGTCGACCCCTGGGGTCGACCCATTGAAAGGGTCGACTCTGGGGTCGACCCATGTGACCCAGAACCACATTTTTGGTTCTGTTTGGCTTCGGTGTGCCCGAGGGTCGACCCTGGGGTCGACCCCTTCCGGTTGGACGCCCAGCCACCATGTTTGACTACCGTTTTCTTGCCCCAAAAGTCCTACCAATCAATTCCTAATGCCCTATATGTCTCCCTAATTCTTGGATCTGGTCTCCAAGCTGTTCCTTGACCATTCTAAACACTTATATACAACTCTTGGGTTGTAAACCCTAAGCAAGAGGATGCTAGATCTAAAAATTATCTTCTTCTAACCCTTGTATGTGCAGGTTCGGAGTTGAAGCTCCCAAGCCCTCTTCCACCTCGTTCTAAAGCTGAAATTGAAGGGAAGAAGCTTGAATCAAGGCCCAAGATCATATACAACTGAAAGGGGCATCCGAAATCAAGATCCAACCTCTGTTCGTGTTGCATCTCTTCAAAATTACTTCAAGAACGTTCTTCATCCTGTAGAAGCATTTCATGAGGGAGTAATCTTGATCCTTCACTTCTATATCTTTTGTTTGAGATTGTTCAAGGTTTTGAATGGGCATCTAAGAAGTGTAATAATCATTTACATGTTCTTTGTTCACTCTCTCTTGCTTATATATATGAGCTACAATCTTTGTGATACAACATCTCTAATGCTCATGTATTCTTTTGTATAGGTGAAGAAGAGGGGAATCTCTAAACCATTCATGTCTATATTCTTGTTTGAGATTAGCTTAAAGATTGAACTCATTATGTCTATCTACTCTTTCAGGTGAAGAGAGGAAATTGGAATAAGGAAAAGAGAAGCGGATAGAGGAGTGGAAGAAGATGATGTCAAGACCATGATCATCCATCAAAGAGCCTAGAAGAATCAGATTTTGTTGAAGAAGGGGGATTCTTACTCTTGATGCAACTTTATAGTTTTCATCTCTATAATTTGTTTGGGGGTCATAGCATATATGTGTTGTTGATTCATATACATTTGACAGAATATTTGGTGTGGGTGTTCGGAGAAGGGGGTCTCCGAGTGTGTGTGTCGATATATGTGTGCTGATTGTGCGGAGTATATCCGCGTGTGTGATTGGGAGTTTACTCCCGTGTAGTTGTGTAGGCAGTGCCTACGTGTGTGTGGACGGAGTTGTGACTCCGTGTGAGGAATTGGTTCGGGGTGTGTTCCCCAGTGTTTGTGTGTGTGAGTGTGTGTGTGTGCTGTTGTGGTAGCAGGTTGAGGCAAGGCCTCGTGTGTTTTGTTTGCTACGAAAGCAGCGTGTGTGTGTGTTGGGGTTCGTCCCCGTGTTGCTACATTTTGTAGCGTGTAGTGAAGCCTCACCGGTTTGGTGAGGGGTGGACGTAGGGAGCCCGTCGAGGTCCCGAACCACCTTAAAAATCCCCGTGTCTTGTGGTTTGTTTCTTGTGATTGTATGTTCACTATCCTATCTGTTTGTGCAATCGTGTGAGCTCGGTGAGAATTGAGTGAATCTAGTTTAAACCTGTTTAGATCAATCTACTCAATCTTTTATATTCCGCTGTGTGCTAGTTGTGTTTTAATTGGACATAGTTTTTAGTAGTAGGATCTATTGACCCCCCTCTAGATCCGTGTTCCTGCACTACGGGACCCAACAGCTTTGATCTCCACGTAAGCTTCCGCTTCTGCCCACTTGGTGAAGTATTCCGTTGCCGTGAGGATGAACGATTTTTACTTGGTCAGGAGGTTCGAATCACCAAGAGGTCCAATGATATCAAAAGCCCACATGGAGAAAGGCCATGGGGAGGACGTAGGATGGAGTGAAGAAGCAGGAGAATGAATCTTGTCGGCGTGCAGTTGGCACTTAACACACCTTCGAACATAGATGGAACAATCCTCTTCTAGAGTTGGCCAATAGAAACCTAGCCTAAGAATCTTCTTAGCTAACATCTGGTTGTTCACGTGACCACCACACACTCCAGAATGCGCCTCTTCCACAACTTTCCATGATTCATCATCGTCGAGGCATCTTAGTAAAACACCGGTGAGCCCTCTCCTATAGAGCACACCTCCAACCAAAACATAACGCTGAGCCACTCTTCTAATTGCTTTCTTTTCTTCTGCAGTGGCTTCCTCGGGATAGGACTGATCATTGCAATATCTGGCAATCTCATAATACCAAGGCTTCTCTTCGTCAGCCAATTCTTCTTCCCAGTCTAAAAGCATGACCTCTTTGCCTTTAAGAGATTCCTTCTGCTTGTCCTTCTCAAGCACCTTATCCCTAATATCGAGGAATGCACGATCCTTAATAGCTGGCGTGTCACGCTGATGAATTAGAGGAACATGAAAATCACGCTCAGGAGGGAAGACTAAAGCAGAGGCTAAAGAAGCAAGAGCGTCAGCTAGGATGTTCTGACTACGAGGAACATGGACAAAAATCAATTTGGTGAAGAGCTTGGCATAAGCTGAAGCAAGTTCCTGGTAGGGTTTGGTCTTAGGATTGATAGTGCGGCACTTGACCAGCACCTGGCGCAGAATGAGCTGACTATCACCCACAATCCTTAAATGGGTGACACCATATTGATGAGCGGTTTGAAGACCAGCTAAAAGAGCTTCATACTCAGCTATATTATTGGTGGCGGGAAAAGTGAGCCGAGCAGCAAATGGGATGGTGACCCCTTCTGGTGTTAAAAGAACCATGCCGATCCCTCTTCCCTGGGAATTTAGGGCTCCATCAAAATGTAATGTCCACATAGGATCATGAGGTTGATTAATGGACATCAATTCTTCATCTGGAAACTCCGAATTGACAGGATCAAAATGAGGTAGAGGGTGGTGAGCAAGGTGTTCGGCAATGGCGTAACCTTTGATAGCTTTCTGTTGAATGTAAGTGATATCAAACTGAGAGAGGAAGCTTTGCCAGCGTGCTAATCGATCAGTGAGGATAGATTTTTCAAGGAGGAATTTAATCGGATTCATGCGAGCAATGATGTGAACCTCGTGAGCTAGGAAATAGTGTTTTAATTTCTGAACTACCCAGACCAAAGTAGCGCAAGTCTTCTCCATGGCTGAATACCTCTGCTCACAGGAGTTAAGAAGTTTAGACAAGTAGTATGCTGCCCTCTCCTTACCTTCTTCATCCACTTGAGCCAAGACAGCACCTACGGAGTCATCCAGGACTGAGACATAGAGAATAAGTGGTTTACCTGGAATCGGCGGCCTCAGGACAGGAGGATTGGCCAAATAATCCTTCAATCCGTCAAAGGCTTCCTGACACTTGTCATCCTAATTAAACTTGACTCTCGGCTTAGTAAGCTCGTAAAACGGCCTACATCTTTGTGAATGCTGGGAGACGAAGCGGCGAATAAATTGCAACCTCCCGATTAATCCTCGAACTTCCTTCAAATTCTTGGGAGGAGGCATATCTCTAATGGCCCTTGCCTTGTTGGGATCAACTTCAATTCCCCTCTTGCTAACAATGAAACCAAGCAACTTCCCTAATGAAACACCAAATACACATTTCTTGGGGTTCATCTTCAATTGATACTCTCGCGATCTTTGCAAGACCTCGGCTAGAACCCCAGGATGCTCAATCCTTGTCCTTGATTTCACAACCAGGTCATCCACATACACCTCAATATAAATATGAATCATATCATGAAAAATTGCCATCATAGCCCTCTGATAGGTGGCTCCAGCATTCTTAAGTCCAAAAGGCATGACCACATAACAGTATGTACCCCATGGTGTATTGAATGATGTCTTCTCTTGATCTTCTTCAGTCAGACGAATTTGATTGTAACCTGAGAAGCCATCCATGAAAGAGAGAGTCTCAAATCCTGCCGTATTATCAATCAAAACATCAATATGAGGGAGGGGGAAGTCATCCTTAGGACACGCGCGGTTGAGATCCCAGAAGTCTATACAAATCTGAACTTTTCCATCTTTCTTTATAACCGGGACGATGTTAGCCACCCAATTGGGGTAGAGGATAACTCTAACAAATCTAGCCTTATGGAGCTTGTCGACCTCTTCTTTCATCTTTAAAGCCATATTAGGGTGGAAACGCCTCAACCGTTGCTTGACCGGCACAGACCCTGGCTTAAGTGTAAGGCGGTGTTCAACGAGCGCAGGGTCTAAACCAGGCATATCTTCATAACTCCATGCGAACGTGTCCTTGTATTCTTGCAGGACCAAAATGAGCACCTCCTCTTCGGAGGGCGGTAAATTCTTACTTATGAGGACAATCATAGGGTCTTCCTTGGTACCCAAATTAATTTCTTTGCTAGGCTCTTCTACGGAGGCTGACGGTTCGTCAAATCGTCTTATACCACTAGCAAAAGCATCAGCCTCATCCTCATATTCTTCATAACTTTCATCCCCCTCTTCAATAGGGTCTTCATCATTCATAATTTCATAGACACCCAAACCCTCATAAGAAACAACATCATCCTCATATTCTGACTCCGGCAGGATGATTGGATTCTCTATAAATTCAGGAAGAGCTAAACAAGCCTGGCTCTATAAATTCAGGAAGAGCTAAACAAGCCTGGCATCTGATAGCTAACTCCAACAGAAACCTATGGGGAATCTTTTTACCCTTGAACTTCTTATGTGAATCTACCTCTTGAATTTTAGCGTTAGCGGAAGAAGAGGAGGAGCAACTAGCTTGATCGGAAAAGGGAAGGGAAGGAGGTGAAAAAGTGGATACAGGAGGTAATACAGAGGAAGTCCCCTCACCAGAGGGGGAGAAAAGATTTAGCAATGAATCTTGAAGGAGCGGCCCCTGGGTCGGGACACACTCAGAAGAGAAATAGGAGGTCTCCTCAACAGAAATGGAGGTTTGGAAAGTTGGGAATTTGGCATTTTTTTTCATTTTTGTCTTTTTCTTCATTTTTATTTTCTGTTTCAAGAAGAAAGCAGTGTGAAGGGAGGATAGCAGGAGGAGTGAAAAATTGCCAGATCAGAGAAAGATTGAATCAGTGACGGCCCGCGCGGGGGTGTGATGGAGAGTTTAGAAAATCGCTCGAGGAGCGAAGAAGGAATTGGGAGAGAAACTTGGATTGAATCTGGAGATAAATTGATTATAATCGGAGGCGGTCTTGGCACGCGACCAAACCGATGAGAATATAGAGAAGCAAGCACAGATGGATGCATGAAAGTGAGAGAAAAGAGGCCGGCCCACAGCCTGTCCACGGTGAAACCTTCTTCAAACGGAACATCTGGCTCTCCAGTATCAGTGTAGTCACTCAGCAGCTGTCTCTTATCTGTAATTACGGCCGGCTTCTCAATTAATTCATGAATAAGTGGCGGCCATTCCGGATCAGTCGGCATGAAGAGGCGGCTCAAAGAAATAGTAATATCCTATCGAACCACCTGTACCAGTCACATTCTGGATCATCCATTTTCCTTCTCTTGTCAGGCCTTAAGGATTCCTAGGCTTTGTATGTGGCCAACGGGGCAATATGACGAGCAAACTGTCTAGCATGAACATCCTGACAGTCTAATATGGAAGTAATTATGGTAGTTTGCTCCTTATTTTGACAGCCACCCGTGACAAAATGTGTCTTCAATGTCCAAGTGAGCGGCTGGCGATCTGTTTTTAATGTGGATGTCATAAATGCCCATGGTTCATCTTTGTTTTTGCCCGGCCCTTTGTAACCTAGGCCACCTCGTGTAATCAGCTTCTGAGGTTTAACAGGCCTAATCCTGCCTTGACAATTGGCACCCAGACCTTTGCCATTTTGATACCCCATTTTCATCAAGATGTTCCAACCAGAGGTGTTCATCATTGTTTTCTTCTTTTTCCCCTTGGGAGGCAGGGGTGTCGTAGCAGCTGTTGTGATTTTTTCTGGCATTGGTCGTGGACAAGGGACGTCCAGCACAGATAATAGTGGCTTGTTGGCTAGCCACATGGATGGAACTGATGAAGCCACATGAATATCTTCCTCTGGTAGAATTGGCATACTGGTAACTTTAATGATGCGGCCCTTGTGTGGGAATTTAAGGCATTGGTGATTTGTGGAGGGCACCGCATCGAGTTGCTGAATGTAGGGGCGTCCCAGAATGCCATTAAATGTCGGGTCCATATCTAGAATGTGAAAATCTGTTGTGATGGCGGCGGGACCCAAACTTACTTTTAACGTAATCATGCCTATAGGAGGTTTCTTCGTGTTATCATATGCAGTGACTGTGATAGTGGACGGCCGAATTTGGCTTTCCGGAATGCCACACAACTTCAAGGTGCTAGGTGGCAAGACATTGATGGATGCCCCAGTGTCCACCAGACATTGCTTAACAGCCACCTTATTGATGTCAACTGTGATGCATATAGCGTACTTTCTTGCTGGGTGTGGCGCCAGTTCATGTTCATGGAAAGTAATTGCCGGCTGACTGCTAGCGGGCGTTAAAACCGTGACTATCTGCTCAACTGGAATGTCCTCATTGACCATCACCTTTTGCAGATATTCTTTCAAAGATAGCTGATGAGTGGTGGACCTTTTAATTAATTCTAGGATTGAAATCCTTGCTGGGGTTCGGTCCAAGTGTTTTAGCAAATCATACTGAGTCCCTGGCACTGACTCTTGTTCTTGTTCTTGCTCTTGCGGCCCCTGTACGGGCTCTACCTCTCTCTGTGGAAAAATACGGTGGAACATCTGTCCACTACGGAGCGGCGCCACGCCTTGACGTGCCTCTGTCGGGGCAAGTGTGGGAGGAGGATTAGAAGAAGAAGAAGGTGTGTTGGTGTCAAGAAGTGGTGGAGTGGGAGTTCCCGCAGAGGGAATCCCCGTAGGGGGTGTTGGTGCCCCGGTAGGAGGCGTAGGAGTAGAAAGGGATACCCGTATGCGGGGGGAATTGGTGGGGGGTGGAATGAGAAGAGTTCTGGGTACAAAAGATGGTGGAACCGATGGTGGGGGGATCCTTGTCGGTGAAGGAATAGTGGTGGCGGGTGCAGTGGGTGTTGGCGACGGGCGGATAAGGAGTGGCCTAGATGGCAATGGCGGAGGATTAGTGGTGGATGGGTTTTGTTATGGCGTAGGCTGTGGAGGTGGTAAGCGTGTAAGAAGGGGGCGAACCGGCAAGGTCGGAGAATAGGCGGAGGTAGGTGGATTAACGGGGCGCAGAAGAGATCGGCCTAATTGAGGGGTAGGAGAAGAAGACGGGGTGCGCAAGAGGCGCGGAGGTTGATTTTGATTGTGATGAAGTGCCCCGACAGAGGCGTTTTCTTCATGCCATCCCTGCCCTCTCTCCACCTCATAGAGAGACGTGACAGGGTTTACGTGCTGGTTTGGCGGGTGCTCCGGCAGTGGATTGTGGACGATCCCCATATCGTGCTGAGGCGCTGGAGCTCGTTGTTGCTGCTGTGGAGCTGGTTGCTGTGGCTGCTGAGCCTGTTGCTGCCGAGGAGACCTTCTTTCTTTCATGGTGGCGATGAATTGTCTCATCTCATCCCAATTGATGTCACCCTGGTCATTTAGGTCATAAATGTAATCTCTGAAGTGGAAGCAACGATCAAGGTTGTGACCAGGTGCACGATGGAAAGCGCAGTAACGGGATGTGTCAACATTAGCGGGCCACACTATTCTTTCCCTTGGTAACATGAGCAAATTGGCGGCCATTAAAGCATTGAAAATATCCGGGAGACTTTCTGGTAGTGGAGGGTAGTGGTCCCTTTTGGGGCCAAGTGGTGGTCTCCGTTGTTGTTGTTGGCCATAGTTGGTAGGTGGTGGTACCTGGTGGTACTGTTGCGGAGCTGGAGGGGTAGCGCGGGGCGCTTGGTTTGGCGGTGAAGCAAAGGAATGTTGGGGTGCGAATTGGCATTGTGGAGTGGAGTTGAAATGGGGGCTTTGTGGTGGAGGAAGGTTAGGACGTGGGTTAGCTTGGTGGGGGTGGCCAACTACGCCAACCTGCTCATTTGCAATAGTGCCCTCCGTCGTGGGCCCGCTGTTGTTGACAGTTGTGGTTTTCTTGAATAGCCGTGGCTTCGGCTCAAACATGCCCATAATGGGCGAATCCTTCATCTGTGTCTGAATATAACGAGCCCTTTCATAGAGCTCCTCCATGGTTGTTAATCTGTTCATGGCCAAGATATGCCGAAACTGAGGAGTTGCATTAGAAATTATCATCTTAACTTGTTCTTGTTCCGACAGTGTATCTTTCAGCTTCTCGGCCATTAACCGTCATCTATCAGCAAACATTATGAAGTCTTCCTCGGGCTTCATTTTTTCCGCAACCAGGTCCGTGAGTGAGAGGGAGGGTCCGACCCGGTCTCTGTATTTCTGTAAGAACTTCCTCTGAACGATATCAAAGTCACCGGCATCAGCAGGATCCAATGAATAGAACCATTCAAGGGCTGGCCCCTCCAAAGATCTCCTGAATAAGTAAGCCAAGGAGGCCTTGTTGTCTTGCCAAAAGGAGGTCTCGTACATGACATCCTTGAAATGAATAAAAGGGTTACCAGTCCCATTATATCGCCGAAAATTCGGCATTTCAGATGGTGGTAAGTGGAAGACTAGCAATGTAGGGAGCGAGATCTCCGGGGCATTCTTAGCCATGGTGACCTTCTTTAGTTGCTCTTCCATGCTTGCCAACTTCTGAAGCAATAGAACATTAGTGTCGGACTCGACTGGGGCCGGATTTTGAATAAAAGAATGTGGTATAGACGTCCGTAGAATTCGGGGAGGTTGGGGAAATTGGGGCCTAACCGCAGAGTGGCTCTCCTGTTGGGCCGGCATGGCCGTACCAGGCGTTGGTGGACGGGAAGGAGGTTTATGCAGGACCGCTTGGTCATTAACGGGGTGATGGCCACTCTCGGCCGGAGGGGGATTGGAGGATGAAGAAGGAACAGACTTTCCTTTCAAAGCGGCCTGAACTGCCTGCCGCTGGGAATCATCCAACTGAGATAGTGCATTAATTAAATCCGTGACATTGAAGGATGAGGAAGGGTTCCCCGAAGTGTTGGAAGGCACAGCCTGAGAAGAGGGCACAACCTCTTGAGGAGTGGTATCAACCACATGGACTTGAGGATAACGAGACTGAGGAGGAGGGTAATTTCCCTCATGATAGATGGAATCTTGGAGGGGACTTTCATATTGACCAAGAACATTCTCATCCTCATCATCATAAGAATATCCGTAGCCTGCCATGTTGATGATTTTACCTGAACGGAGTTGCATGTTTAAGAGGAGAGACGGCCTTATAAAGGAACTGTCAAACAAAACCCACTCAATCCAAACAAGCCAAATCAACCCAAGCAAGTTTATGCAACCAAGTTGAGATGAACGGAAGATTTTAGTGTTTCGCTTGAGATTAGAGTGGATTAAATTGCAGAATAATTCCCTCTTTTGTAAAGTGAAACCTAGTTTATCCGATTGTGATCTCGGGTTAACTAGATTCTTTCTCTCTCCTCACCAACGATAGGTTCTCTATACTCCGGGTACTTCAAGGGTACAACCAGCCCGGCGTCCGTGAGGGAATCCACGGGTGCGGGGACTTACGGAGGTCTTGGAAAAGGGATTTTCGGTCCAAAGAGACGAAGTGCTCAATGGAGGGTTGTCCCGATTCCAAGATAGGTGTGTGGAATCCTAGTGTAGAGAGAGGGGGTCTCTCAACCAAATGCCACAAGATCCAAAATAATATGATCAGATCACAGCAATATAGGCAAGCAATGTAATAATCAATCCAACAATCACAGACAGCAACAGGAAGCAGGTTTCTGTAAAAACGCAGGAAAGAGACGACCTGGGGCAGGTCGCTATCAACCAAAGAGACGACAGAGTCACTGTCGTGAATCACTGTGAAAGCCCACGAGCCAGCAGTGAGAAAACAAAACACGTCTCTGGGTGAGGCGCTATAATCGCAAAGGACGCCTCCGCAAGAGGGCGTCAAATATGAAAATGCGCCTTGACATGAGGCGCTATGAAATAAAAGGGCGCCCTGGGGCAGGGCGTGAATCCACAGATAGTGTGATAAAAGCAGTAGAATAATGAAAGACGCCTTCTTGGAAGACGTAACACAGAAAATAGACGCCCTCGATGAAGGCGTTAAATGAAAAAGCGTCTCTGGGTGAGGCGTTAATTCAGGAAAATAATCTAACAATCGCAAACTGGCTGATCCCGGGAGTGTGCAGTGTGCACGGTGGAGGGTGCCCGTGGGGCACAAAAGGAGGGGTACCGTGGGTACCGAGGGGAAAGGGCACACGTGGGTGCCGAAGGGGAAAGGGCACACGTGGGTGCCAATAGGAAAGGGCACACGTGGGTGCCAGTAGGAGATGGTAATCAAAAGAAAAACAGTGGAAGTCCCACCGTGATCGCCAATTTGTAGATCGTGATAAATCCACACATGAAGAAGAGTTTAAATATGAGAAAAACAACACAAGGGGGAGAGATGATATAATACTGAATAAAAAGAAGCACGTGGTGCTACTAAGGAGGGTGATCGCCAGAGGGGTTACCTCAAGAAGAAACAAAGAAGATCGCGAATACCTGGCGAAAAATAGAACGCGGGATAGATTGTGAATTCCTCCTCCTCCTTCAATCGACCGGCCGATGAAGGGGGTTTTTCTTTATTGATTACCCTTGCAAAAAAGACAAAACAAACAAACAAAGGAAGTGGATCAGCCAAGTGAATGTAGTATCAATCCCAAGTAGATGATATGATGATGAATAGAGAATAAAACATGCGCACCTTTTTTTTGTTTTAAAACCCCTAAAAAGTTAGGGAAGGAGGAGATATGATGAAACTAATGCAAAAGAGAAAAAAACCGTATGATAACCGACGGAAAAACAACAGTTAGATAAACAAGAAAAACCCTGATGTCCCTGATGACAGTAAAGGGAACTAAAGTCGATGCTATTGACAGGAAGAAGATGGAAACAAAGAGCTTTAAAGACCGCACAGGAAGAAGATGGATAGCCTCAGCGTCTATGCATAAAAAAAACTCTGATCTCGATAGCCTGCTCTCGTAACCTGCCAACGTAACCCTGCCAACCTCGCGCGAGGTCGATCAAGACATCCCTATATAGGGTTCCAGATCCAAGATAACCTCAGATTCGGAAGGATAAGAACGGGCAATGATCAAAAGAGGCAGAACTCTAGTTCCAATTCGAGCAAGGAGACCATTAAAGGCTGGGAACTCCCCAGGAAAGACGAGTTTAAGCAGGACACCGAAAGATAAAACACGACCTTCAGAAGGGCGTCAAATCACAAATTGACGACCTACATCAAGACGTTACTCAAAAACACGACCATGATCAAGGGCGTCACTTCTTGGATTTAATTTTGGCAATAAAACGTACCTTATTTGAAAATTATGAGAAAACGCCTGAGATGAAGGCGTTACTTGAAAACACGTTCTGAGGAAGGACGTTAATCAATACTTTGAATTTATTTTGAAACCGGATAATACCAGGAATTGACGCCCTGACATTTGGTCGTCCTTTCTTTTGAACACGCCCTAGATAAGGTCGCGAATCACAAAAATGCAAAGATCA
The DNA here is from genome assembly GCA_022559845.1 of Amorphophallus konjac. Lineage (NCBI taxonomy): Eukaryota > Viridiplantae > Streptophyta > Magnoliopsida > Alismatales > Araceae > Amorphophallus > Amorphophallus konjac. The sequence continues at coordinate 213,439,923 of CM040122.1, forward strand.
AATCAAAAACACACACAAAAATAGAAAAACTTCATATTATGAATGTATTGAAGTTCACTTTGGGGCGTCAACATAGTGACATGAGATTTGATCAACATCGCGTCAATTTTGACGTGTCTACAGCCTTGAAACAAGATTTCCTAGTCTATTGGAAGGAATATCCAATAGAGAGGTCCTCAAGTGCAAGAATGTGTTCCTATAGTACAAAAGTGTAACTAGTGGATACATACCGGAGTATACGCCACGTACTTAAAGAAAATGACTCTATAGACGAGAAAGAATATATAACGATGTGAAACCATGATAAACTCCGTCAATACAACATTTAAAATCATGGTTTTAATACAAAACTATAGAGTTTAGCAAATGAAATTAACATAAGCTTAAAATAACTCAAGGTGCATTAGACATGCAATTTCCATTATGAATCAATTAATAAACTCAAAGTCATGAAAACAGGTCAAAACATCGATATCTAGGCTTTATTTATAAGCTAAGTTGACTATTTTCAATTCTGTCTCGGTTGACAGATCACAGTATTCTAACGGTCTAATATGGGGGCGTCATAGTGTTGTGACAGTTTATCGTAGGGCCGTCATAGTGTTGTAACGCTCCACTTATAGTCCGTCAGAGTTTACGTGGAACTCAAGTATAACAAGGGGTGTGACGGCTTATCGTAAGACCGTTATATGCCTCTGACGATCGAACTATAGACCGTTAGAGCCTTGTTGATCGTACATAGAAAATAAAAGACTATGATTGAAACATGTCATGTTTAAAAAGACTTAACTACTCTAGTCATGACAAAAAGAAGTAAAGGCCATGTAGATGCATAGGTTGCAGTGAATTAACAAGAGAATATCGTTTATCTTTAATTTAAGCTAAAGATATGCATGTATGCATAGACCTACTAAAACATGAAATTCTTGGCCTACACTGCATGAAATCAAGTAAAATCAAAGGGCTTTTATCCCGAACATGTTATTCTTGCCGTTCATGAGATGACCTACCTCTTTACAAGCTTCTATACTTCAAATTTGGGTCTGTAAAGCATGCCATAATCCTTCCCTTCCTGTGGGTTTTCAACAACTTCACGCCATCCTAACTCCTCAATCTCTTGACCTAAAGACGTGAAATTTGGAGGGTATAAATATGAGACTATTTGGAACAAAAAGGTCTAAAGAACCAACTTCTAAATACCTCGTTTAGACGTCCTAATTTCCTGTTCTTCAGTGGACTTTTGCTCAGATTCCTGGGTTGCTATGGTTGAACCAGCAACTTTGGAAGCTTCTAACTCCTTGGAAACTGGATCTCCTATCACGAAATTTTGGGAGCTATTAGTCTAAAGTATTAGAAACAAAAGCTTCTAAACAACTTACCCAAAATTATGACTCCTTACCTTGATTTTCAAGAGCCAAAAGTAAGGGTCGCCCGGTCCCAATCTAGGTCCTATTTATAGAACTTTGTTAGGGTTTCATGGATTAGCTCAATTCTAGAGTCCTTAGTTGGTCAAAACCTGATCTCTAAGAGTCCTTAGTAACCCTACATGTTCTCTCAATTAGGTCTCTAGCAGATAGGATCCCAAAGATCCAATCTTTTTGCTTGTTTTTCCACTTACGAAATTAGTCAGAATGTAACGATCGATTCTTGGTGCGTTAGAGCCCTGTGGCGGTCACACGATAGACCGCTACAGCTACTGTGCACATAACTCAAACTTAATAAAACTCTTTCATTGTTTTATCCACACAATTATCTATAAAAGGGTATTTATCCTAATATTCCGAGGATAAATCAATTAACCTTCTAGAATATGGGCCAAACTTAATGGGCTTGGTCCTTAACTCCTTTGGGCTTTATTTAACAAAGATGGATTAATTATTTAACATAATTGGGCCTTATAATCCGAATATCAATTTGTTAGTTCATTTAAGGTTTATAAATTCCTAATAAATTATAGAAAATTCTTAAAATATTTTAGAAATAATTTATATAAATTTTGGGGCACTACACCCTCCCCCACTTAGAAGAATTTGGTCCCCAAATTTAATACATGGATTATATGGAGAGTGTACTTATAGTTGAATAATTCTGGGACTCTTTTCCGCATGGCTTCTTCTGTTTCCCAAGTTGCTTCAAATGGACATGATTTCTTCCATTGAATCTTTACCATATGAATAGCTTTATTCCTTAGTTGACGCACTTCCCGTTCCAGAATCTTTATTGGTGTTTGCTCGTACGTCATATCCTTCTGAATTTCCAAATTATGATAAGTGATAACATGGTAAGGATCATATACATACTCTTTTAGCATAGAGACGTGAAATACGTCATGAACTCCAGCTAATTGTGGTGGTAAAGCCAATCTATAAGCCACTTCACCGACCCTTTCGAGAATTTCAAATGTGCCAATGAACCTTGGAGTTAGCTTGCCTTTGATGCCAAATCTTCGAATATCACGACTCGGAGAAACCTTCAGATAAACCTGATCTCCTACCTGAAACTCCAAGTCGCGCCTTCGATTATCAGCATAAGATTTTTGCCTGTCTTGTGCCATCTACAATCTTTCTCGAATGAGCTTAATGTTTTCTGAAGAATCCCTGATAATGTCGGGGCCTAGAAATTACCTTTCCCCTATTTCATTCCAACATATTGGTGATCTATAGCTTCTTCCATATAAAGCTTCAAAGGGTGCCATCTGTATGCTGGCCTGATAACTTTTGTTATATGCAAATTCTACCATAGGTAAGTGATCATGCCAACTTCCTCCAAAATCAATAGCACAAGCCCTGAGCATATCTTCCACCACTTGATTTGTCCTTTCTGTTTGACTATCAGTTTGTGGATGAAACACTGTGCTAAAGTTCAGTCGGGTCCCTAGAGAATATTGAAGACCCTTCCAAAACTGTGATGTGAATCGAGGATCTCTATCAGATATAATAGTGACAGGGACACCATGTAATTTGACAAGTTCCCTCATGTATAATGCTGCTAGAATATCCACAGACCATCGACTTTTTATTGGTAGAAAATGTGCAAGTTTAGTCAATCAGTCTATGATCACCCAGATACCGTCGTGTCCACCCCGTATCTTAGGTAAACCCATAATGAAATCCATCCCTATACTCTCCCATTTCCATGCTGGAATATCTAAGGGATGTAATTTACCTGCGGGTCTTAAATGCTCTACCTTTACTTATTGACAAGTGAGACAGCGAGACACGAAATCAGCTATTTCCCTCTTCATATTGGGCCACCAGAAATTTCTTTTGAGATCTTGATACATTTTGGTACTACAAGAGTGAATGGTGTACTTGGACTTATGTGCTTCTTCTAGGATCAGTTTCTTCGTATCCTCATGATCTGGTACACACACTCGGCCCTTAAATAGCAATCTTCCGTCATTGGAAACAGAAAAATCCGGCCTATGTTCTATGTTGGCTTTAATCTCCAGTAATATAGGATCATCATTTTACAACTTGACCAGATCCTCTATTAACGTAGGCTGATCTTGGATATTAGCTATGAAACACTCTTCTTTCTTCATATCAATATTCAAATTTAGCTGTGTAAATTAAGAAATAAGGTTAGTCATACTAACCATGACACTTGACAATTTTACTATTGGCTTCCTACTGAGTGCATCGGCTACAGCATTAGCCTTGCCAGGATAATATTGAATAGCAAAATCAAAGTCCTTGAGATATTCTAACCATCTCCTCTACCTCATATTTAGCTCCTTTTGAGAGAATAAGTATTTCAAGCTTTTGTTATCTGAATAAACCGTAAATTTCTCTCCGTAAAGGTAGTGACGCCAAATTTTTAAGGCAAATATAACGGCTGCCAATTCTAAGTCATGCACAGGATAATTCTCTTCGTGACGTTTCAATTGTCTTGAAGAATAGCAAATTACCTTTCCATTTTGCATGAGGACGCACCCTAAGCCAATGCCAGACGCATCCGTATATACTTCGAATCCACCACCTTCAACGGGCAATGATAATATAGGGGCTGTCGTGAGATGTTCCTTAAGAGTTAGAAAACTCTTTTCACAGTCCTTCGACCATACAAAAGGATTTTCTTTTCTTGTAAGTCTTGTCAAAGGAACAACAATCTTTGAGAAATTCTTTTATGAACCTCATGTAATACTCGGCTAGACCTAGAAAGCTCCTTACTTCTGATACGGTTGTTGGCCGGCTCCAGTTCTTAACTGCTTCTACCTTAGAAGGATCCACTGCGATACCTTCTTTTGAAATAATGTGGCCTAGGAATGAAACTTCCTTAAGCCAGAATTCACACTTGTTAAGTTTGGCATAAATTTTATGTTCTATAAGCGTTTGCAAAGCTATCTTCAAATGTTCTTCATGTTCCTCTTTTGTCTTGGAGTATACCAGAATGTCATCAATGAAGACGACGATGAACTGGTCCAGATATGGCTGGAAAATATTGTTCATAGGTTGCATAAATGCTGCTGGGGTATTTGTTAACCCGAACGGCATTACCACAAATTCATAGTGGCCATAACGACTTATATATCTTCATCTTTAATTCTAAGCTGATGATAACCTAACCTGAGGTCTACCTTGGAGAAATATTTTGCTTCCGAAAGCTGGTCGAAGAGCTCGTCAATACGCGGCAACAGATACTTGTTCCTGATTGTAAGTTGATTCAGTTGCTGGTAGTTGAGACACGGCCTAAGAGAGCCATCCTTCTTCTTGACAAAAATAATCGGCGCACCCCAAGGGGATGTTCTAGGTCTGATGAAACCCTTGTCTAATAGTTCCTGAAACTACCTTTTTAATTCTTTAAGTTCCGTGGGAGACATCCTGTAAGGGGCTATAGAAACAAGTGCTGCTCCTGGAATGAGTTCAATGGTGAAGTTTAATTCCCTCTCGAGTGGTAAACTGGATAATTCGGATGGGAACACATCAAGGAACTCATTTACAATATGGATGTATGCTATGATGATTTCCTTGGATTCGGTAACAATGACAGAAGCAAGAAAAGCTTCACATCCTTGCGATATAATTTTGCAAGCGTGAAGAGAAGAGATGATGGTAGGATGTTTCTTATACTTGATACCAAGGAAGGAAAATCTTGGTAAACCTAGTTTATGAAAGGATATTATCCTATTCCAGCAATTGATATTGGTATCATGATCCACTAACCAATCTATTCCTAAAATGGCATCATAACCTTGATAAGATGCTAGGACCGGATTCAGAGGGGTGGTGAATGAATCCCTGATAAAACCTTGCTCAATTAAAACTTAGATCAAACAGATATGCGGAATTAAAGCAAACAACTGTAGCTCTAAGAGCACACACTGAACTTCAATTAGAGAAAATCAAATGTATACGATTGGTGCTCAAGTAAACCTAGTCAAAATGGCTCTCTCTCTTGAGATCTGAATCAAATGCTCAGTGTGCAAACCAGATACCTACTAGTTAGGAACTATAGGTCTAGCCTAAGCATACATCTAGCGGATTAGACAAGGCAAGCAAACCACCATGGATAGAAGATTTTCAGGTGGTTCGATCTCAGACCCGAGATCTACGTCCACCCCACACTCTAACCAGAGTGTGGCTTCCCGCTGTCGCACAGCTTGAACCGCTGGGCTTCACAGCTTGCCTACATCAGTTGGTCCTCATAGCTTCGCATCCGCTGGGCGACACAGCTTGCCATCCACTGATACACAGCTTCGATTCTGCTGATTCACAGCTTCTAACAAGGATTCATGAAAATGAAAGAAACTTAGATGAACTATCAACTGAAAACTAGACAAAGAACGCACAATTAAATGTAGGTCACTAGGAGCAGCGTGGGTTGGATCTAATCTAGCAGCACGAACAAGCTGTAGGGAATCTTGACAGGAATCCCTTTTCTTCTTCTTCCTTTGCTTCACGAACAGTAACCTCTATATTCTCTTCTTTCCACTTAGCTCACGATACTCTTCTTTCTCTCTTCAGATCACTCTTCAAATTCTCTGATCTTCTTGCTCAACTCTCATCTTCTATTTTCTCTAAGACTCTCTTCTTCTACTGCTCTCCCTCTTCGAAACCCTTCTCAAGGCTCTCTCTTTTTCTGCTTCAATCCTCTTTTCATGACCGCTCTTTCTCTTCTCCTTTTTCTTCTTCTTCTTCTGCTGCTGCTGGCTCTCTTTTCTTTTCTTCTAGCTGCCTCTTTTTCTGCACCAGCACCCTACTTCGAAGGGTAATGTAGCTTTATATAGAAACATGGGCTTCATATGGATCAAGCAACAGAACCCTACTGACATTCCATTGGTCCACGTGTTAGGGAATAGAAGCTTCCTTTCCTCGGATCACGTGCCTATCATTTGCCCCTTTATCCACGAGCCAGCCTTCTGCCATTTCAGAGGTCACGAGATCACTTTATCCTGTCAGTTAAGAGAATATTTCATTAGATATCTTATATTGTATAGAACAATGTTTGCACTGACATAATATGGTATATACAAAGTATGCACAAACTTTGATATACATATAGGAAAGTATGCACATACTTATTGGAGAGGGGGATTTCTGAAGCCCACTCAAAGAGCAGCCCAACAAGACCCAACAGGGTCCAACGAGGCAAGCTCACCTGAGTGACAGCCCTCAGGGCCCACTTAGGAAAGAAAAGCCCAATGAACAAACACTCGAGGAACCAACTCTCCCCGGCGGCCCCTAGGCTCGGAGGGCCCGAGTAATGGTCAGGTCACAAGGAGGGTCCGGCCCAAGCCGTTTCCCCACCCGGGAGAGACAGGCATTCGCCGACCTATCCAACCCCTCTTTTGCCGAGCTATGCACATCGCCCAGACAGGGCTGGTGTTTTAGAAGCTCGGCCAGACCGGATATTATCCGTTCGTGCTGCCGTTAAGAGTCCCCAATGGACAGGGGAATCAAGAAGCCGTCGGACTTCGAGGCGATAACATTCCCACGATAAGGCCATGAAAGCCCACGTTGAGGACGTAACTCCCGCCGGAAACCCCTCAGCTTGCAGGACTCCTGAAGGCGGCGTACTATTTAAACCAGGGATACCCTCCGGTGGAAGGTAAGGGCCATTAAGGCACTCATACACCCCAACTCCTGAGCACAATCCGCTTCACCCCTCTGGTGGAGAGGAATCTCGCGCACTAGTTTTTCTCCTCCCCATTATTGCTTCCACCACAGCTCTACTGACTTAACCATCGGAGGGTTTTTCCCCAGGGAAATCCCCTGGGCCCTCTGATACGTTTCCTTGTCTTGTAGTTCATCTTCTGGTGATCCATAGCCCGCTCAGGCCACAGCGCGAGATTTCGCCTCTTCATCTGGCGCCGTCTGTGGGAAAAGCACGAAGAGACAAGATGGTGAGAAGAAGTTCAGGGAGGAGGTCCACCGGCGAGAGGGGTAAGGCCATGGTGGCGGCAGGAGATGGCCCCTCTAGGGCCTCAAAGAACCCTCCCTCCAACGCCAGCGTCCCCACCGACGGGCCGCCACCCCCTCCGACGGCGACAGGGGTACCCCCCAACGGTGGTGACGAGGTCTTCCAGGCCCTCAATAAGAAGCTTGACGTCCTCGTGGAGCTCATGAGGGCCCAGGCGGCAGGGGATGCCAGGTCCCGCGCCCCGTCCGGGAGCCCCCCCCCCCGTCGAAGTGCATCCCAGCATACCGCCGGGGGCCGCTTCACCCTCCGCGGTCAGCAGCTCATCCGCAACAACGTTGGAGGACCCTCGCAAGCTCCGCCCCCGGAGCAAGAGGCTTCCTCCACGCCCAGAAAAGGGAAACCGGGGGCGAGGCCTCCGCGCCCGGGTGCTGACGTTCCTGAGGACCGCCATGACGCTCCCCCCAGTCCCACGGCACGACCGCATCCGGAACTATCCCTCCGACTGAGGGATTTTGAAAGACGTTTTGCAGAGCAAGAGCGCGCCCTCCGCGCCCTGCAGAAAACCTCTTTCCCGGAGGACGAGGAGAAATCCCCTTTCTCCGAATATATCTTGAAGGCAGAGGTGTCTCCCAGAACCTCCATTTCGACCTTGAAGCTCTATGATGGCCAGTGCGACCCAGCCGACCACTACGACAGCTTCGACGCCCTGGTAACTCTGCATGGAACGCCGGATCCTATCAAATGCCGAGCCTTTGCAGCCACCCTGGTCCAAGGCGCTCAGGCATGGTTCCGAGCCCTCGCCCCTAGGTCCATCCGGGACTTCAGGTAATTCGGGCGAGTCTTCAAGGAAAGCTTCGCCGGGAGCGCCCCCCCCCCAAGGTCAATAGCGGGGCTCTGTTAGGGTGCAATGCCCGGATACAGAGGGGGGTGAATGTATCCTTTTACAATTAATGCCCAAATAAAAACTCAAGTGCTGGACGCAATCTCAGAATAAAAGCAAATTCAATTAAACCAATGAGCAAACACAAGAGACGCGCCTATTCAGGCATCTAGCGGAAGCACACTCACAATGCAAACCACTGCTCAAGAGATTTTTAGGTGGTTCGGTCCTCCAGACCTACATCCACCCCACACTCAAACCAAGTGTGGCTACACTAACAGCTGGGCAACACAGCTTGCCAACAGAAGCTGATACGCAGCTTACCCAGGGGAACAGACTCCCCTCTTCCTCCTACCTGGAGGGAACCTCTAGCAACCCTCGGTCACTAGAAAACCAGAGACTAGCGTCTCTCTTCCTCTATACCAAGAGGGAACCCCACTGGTAGCAGCCCCACTACTGCCAGTAGCACTCTGCTACCAGTAACCCACCAGAGGCAGAGCCTCTCTTCCTCCAGACCAGGAGGGACCCCTGGACTTGCAACCCACAAGCCCAGAACTGGAGATCAGATCTCCCTTCCTCCAAACCGGAGGGAACAGACAAGTGACTTCCAGCCACTTGCAGACTAGAGGTCGAAGACCTCTCTTCCTCCAGACCAGGAGAGACCCGAGCTCAGTCCAGAGGATCGAAAGTACAAAGCTAACCAAATGAAAAGGAAAAAAAATAAGAAAAGAAAAATACACAGCGATCAGAAAGCTGTAAGGAAAGATAACACAGATGTGGCTCACAAGGAGCTGACTGGCTTGGATTTGATCCACGGTCTAGTAGACAGATCTTCAGGTAAGCTTCTCTTCCTCTTCTCTTCTCTCTCACTTTCTTTTTCTCTTAACCCTCACGAGCTCTCTAACTTTCTCTCTTTCTCTTCTCCTCTTCTTCTGCTCTTTTACTCTCTCGATCTCTGCTCCTCTATTCTTTCTGGCTCATCCGCTTGCTCTCTGCTTCATCAGCCTTTCTTCTATTTATAACAGCAGCCAGTAGGATGATAGGGTACAAAGTGCGTGTGCCTCCCACGCTTGATCCAGAACCTTCCTGCCACGTGCCCTTTTCGAATTTGTTGCTCTAGTATTGGATCACGTGCAGCCCAGTTATTGGGGAATATTCTTCCTCGGACCTGCAAGGAGATAAAAACTATTAATACTCAGGGTTCGCTATATATATCTACCTGAAATGAGTTGGTTGACACTCAAGTTGAAACTGCACGAGGTATGTGGGAACGACAAGAGGTGCACTATACTGAGATCAACACGAGATACAGTGGTGACAAAACAAACACTACCAAGAGAACGACACGAAGTCCAAGGGTGACAAAACAGATACTACAAAGAGAACGACACGAGGTAGAGAGAGAACAACACGAGATATACAATAATAAAGATGACACTACAAAGAGAACGACACGAAGTAGAAAGAGAACATCACGAGGTAAAAAGGAAATAGCACGGAACTAAAAAGGTAGTAAGACACGCGGTCAGAGGAAACCTGGACGAGGATAGAAAGAAACAACACGCAGACATAAACATAAGAATAACACGAAGACACGAATACAAAAACAACACGACATAACAAACATCAAAGAGAACGGCACGAGAACAACATGGACTGAAACCAACTCGAAGACGAAAACAACACGAAAACAACATGGACTGAAACCAACTCGAAGACGGAAACAAAAACTGACACGAAGTGTGGTCACAAAGCAAAAAAAGACACGGGGTCTAGGAAAGACAACACGAAAACAGAAGACAGGAACGGTTACAACGACACGTGATAAAACAAAGAAAGCAGGAAAACAACTCGAGTATCTACAGTAAATGACACGAAGACAAGCCTTGAAAATACTGTTTAGACTTCACGCTGTACAGACTTTGAGGAGTCTGAACCAATGTACAGACTTTAAAGGCTGTGAATACCAAGGCATGCTGAACAGACTTGAAACCTATGAAGATGGAGTGTATAGACTTGAAAGTCTGAATGCGATGTGCAAACTTGCTGAGTTGACGCTGCAGCCCAATGAGTTAACGCTGCAACGTATACACTTTGCGTTCAACTGAAGGTGTATATACTTGAAGTTTCAAGGCCACAATGTATAGACTTCAAAAGAAGCAGTCCGATGTACAGACTTCAAATGTGAAGACATTGTGACTGCAAATGCAGTTATCAGACTTCATTGTATAGACTTGGAGAAACAATATGCATACTTGGGACGCCTGAAGACCAATGTATAACATGACTGAACATAATCAATTATGCAATGCCATATTAGAACTAATGAAGAACTGCATTATGATCAGAGTGTGAATACTAGCGATTTGACTCACACAGGATGACTCACTGTGAACAGCTCACTACAAAGGCCAAACATCAAAACCACCATTAAAACCATCATCAAAACCACAAGGGCACAACAATCTCCCCCTTTTTGATGATGGCAACACTACACAGTGAGTCATTTGAGAAGTCTGATGACTCAAACTATTCTCCCCCTTTGACTTCATCAAAAAGAAAATAGTTTGAGAAATTAAAGCAACCAGCATGCTATAATTGAAAACCAATCTCCCCCTTGATATACCCAAGATGAATCATGGGAGGATAAGAATGCATATGCACGTGGAGAATTCAAAATGCAAGATCACAATTCTTCCCCTTTGGCAACATCAAAAAAAGAAAGAAACAAAAGGAGACAGAAATGCTAATGATATGAGATGTAATTAACAAATCCAAGAGTGTGAGAGAGAGCCTCAAAATGGGCAACAAGATACAGATCATTGTCTTTTTAAGGATTAAAATATCTGGTATGTCTGCTGGAAGGGCCACGCGGCCTGCCTTGTGGTGGTCTCCCCCTAGGAGTAGCAGAGGTATATTCTTGAGGTGGAGTTCTGCTAGAGGAAGCCTGACCAGGGGCTGAACCCAAGACAGATTGAAATTCCTTCAGGTCATTGGACAATTTAGCTAGCCAATACACCACAGCGCTTCTGACATTTGCCACTTCAGAAATGATGTCTTCTTGGCGAATATTAACAGTTTCATATCTGTCAGTTGGAGTTGTCATTTCTGATACGAAAGCGATCAATTTATCATAGATTTTCTGGACATCTGGACCTAGGGCACTGAATGACCCCTTCAAAACTTCTAAGGATGTCCTGATCTCAAAACAGTGATTTATAATGCTGGCAGAAGACTTAAAGGAGGAAATTTGAGCATCTTGTAATTCACGAAGTGCTGTTGCGATCTTTGAACATGCCTCCTGCAAGCCTGACATCAAGGACCTGTTGGCATCATCTGAAGCTTTCTTGTTTAACAGAAACCTTTTCCATTCAGTTAGGAGAGAAATTTCAAGCTTCAGTAGCCTGGAATGAACTTGATTGATGTTGAGAGTGACATACGTGAGCAGATCATCCATTTTCTTATCTTGTCTTTGCATTTGCTGAGTCAAATTTATAAGAAGTTCTTCAATATTTGGCGCCCTAGCAGATAGAAGTCGAGGTTGACCTAGAGGTGTACCAAAAAATTCACAGCCAGGTGCAGTTCTCTCATCTGTTTCTTCTTGCACTGGCGTTTGGTTGCCTACTGCTGGAGCTTGATCTTCATCTTCAGCTTGGATGTCTTTGTCAGGAACTACATTTTCAGGTGCCTCTTCTTCACTAGATGATTCTGTTTCTAGGTCTATGACAGGAACTTTCTCCTGACACTCATCCACTATTTCTTCCATGAGATCATGATCTGCAGGACTTTCAACAGGTGCCTGTTCTAGAATTTCAGATGTAACTACGTTTTCAGCCTCTTCCAAACTTTTCTCCACAGCTTCTCTTAGAATGACATTAACAAAATCAGCAAGTTCTTGATCATTACTTACTTGCTCTTGATCAGGCTGTTCCACGGGCACCCTCACTTCGTCTAATGTCTTCCCAAAAGAATCAAACAGACCATCAATGTTTGTATCTAGATCAGTCTGAATGCTGTTTTCAGACAACCTGACTTCTTCAAATGCAAACTCGACAAGCTTCTGAAAAGAAAAAGATACTTCAGTGGGTGCAGCAGACATAGTTGGCTGTCGATGTTCAGATGGTGTTTCCTGTAGAGCAACCTCAGAAGCTGATGCTAAAACTGTTTGGGTTGAATCTTGAGGGTGTTCCAGAAGCTCCCCCTGAGCTTGTGATTCCTTAACTTTCTGGGCCTTAACCTGCCCCAAGAGAGAAGAGCCCTCCAACCCCAAAAATATTGAAACAAAATTCATGTTAAAAATGTTTCGAGCCCTAACTTCTGACATGGCCTCTCCATCAAAGGGAATCTTTGAATACTTGAAGATGTCTGTCAAATGGGAGGCGTAGGGCAGATGTCTTTTGGATCCAATACAACCCTTCATGACATTAAAAATATCCTCAGGCAAACAGATCTTTACATTCTGAATCAGGTAGAACAATAGGAACCTCTGTGAGTCTGTGATTCTTCCTCTAGCTCCAGTCTGTGGGGTGACTATTGAAGCAATGATGTTCTGAAGAAGCTTGTGAAGAGAGGGAAATGACGAGGTTTGGTAAGCTTTCAGCTTCAACTGCCCCTTGTCATGAATGTTACTGGGTTTACCAGTAATGACCGAAAAGGCTTCATGCAGACTATATCTATATCCTCTCTCCACTTCCCCTTTTTCTGGAATACTAAGAGCTTTGTGGAGAGAGTCACATGTTACTGTCATCTCAACCCCTTTAACAGACTAGATCAAAGCAGACTTATCTCGGCTCAAAGACAAATTATTGTAAAATTCCATTACCAGGCTAGGGTAATAGACACGGTGGTTTTCTAGGAATTTCCTCCATTCCTGAAACTCAAGAATCTCCAAAAGTTCTGGAAACTTCAAAACCAGGGTTTCATCTCCGAATTGGAGGAATGATTTTCCCACTCTCTAAAAACACGGTAGACTGAGAGGGCCTAGTACCTTGTGCTGAAGACATTTCAGCAGCTGTTTCTGGTTCAAGACATCTTTGCTGCTTGGACGAAGGCTCCTCATATATTTCTTTTCCCTTCCTCTTCCTTTCCACAGGAGCGACGGATTCTGGCTGATCCATTTGTCGTAACTCTATGAGTATCAACTCTTTCTTGCTGGTTGCTGCTGGAAATGAAGCTAGAGCCAAGAACGGAGGAGAACTCTGTGGTGGAGATGAGATTTTAGTGAAGAAGAATGAGCGGGAGAGAAGGGTTTGAAGAAGCATACAAGACGTATCGACACGAGGAGACTCAGGAAGCGGCAGGGGCACGCGAGGGTTTATGGATGTAACCTTCAGGAACAAGAAGGGTTTTGGGGGGTCACTTTTCACTCTTATCGTACTTTTCAGGAAATGCCCAAACTACCCTTATTCAATATGTAACACAACCGTTTCCCGTTAAAGTTCGCTCTTCAATATATGGAATTATTATATTCTTCCGAATACCTTGGTCAGTTACCTCAAGACGTTAAATCAACATGATCACAAAACTAGCAGTTAAAGGTACTTAGCCTAGAGAAGGTTACGATTAAAATACTCCTTATGTTTGTCCGGCAAAGAAATACCAAACAGATAGTTAAGCACGGTTCATTACCTCATTTAAAGGACAAGAGAGGGCATACAGAGTCAACCAATTTGTTGAGCACTAGGTAGAATTGTCTCTTTTTTCACAAGGAGACATGTTTATAAGACACCAGAATCCCTGGTTACTCAGGACAAGCTACCTTTATGCCAATGAAAACCAATGAATTTTTTTGTTGTTGACTTTTCTTTCCCCTTCCTTTTTTTTATTTCAACTTTTCCATAATATACAGAGATAGCTAACTGTATCATGACAGAACCTCTAGACTTCTTTGATCTAGAATATCTATTTTTCCACAATTGCCATTGCTCTGCCACAAGGTATGGCGTATTCCCTGGTAGCACCTCTCAAGATCTTAGACACAAGACAGAACCCTTACTTAACATAATTTTTTATCTCACAGCCATCTTCACATAAGTTTCAGTTAAGATGAAATCCTCAGCAAGGCTTTTCCATTTAACAGAAATTTTTACAATGTGTTGACCAACAATTGAGGAATACCTTGGAAGGATTAAAGGACAAAATATAACCCCCATACATTAAAGTTCTTTATTAACAGGTATAACTTGTTACAAAAGATTTTGGGTGGTTTAAGGTATTCTGATAAAATCTGATAAGAGTGACAAAGCTATAAGAGGGAATTTTCCTTCAAAAGAATTCCTAAACCAAAGGGGATAAAACAAGGATAAGAAGGTTGTTGATTGTTTGTTTACCTATCTCTTCTTATCTTCTTTCTTTTTTTGTTGATTGTGAGGGTTTTGAAAAATGATATGGCGAGATGATAAATAAACTACCAAAGATCAGCTCAACCTATGCACATGTGAACATGAACCTAGGCAATCAAATCTAACTCTAGCATGGGCATGCTATCTCAATCAAATTACGCTAAGGGAAAAACAAAAACACACGCCGGGGCGTGGAGCAAAGATAAATAAAAACACACCGCTAGGGGTGGAACAATCAAGGGGAATAAAGAGATTTGATGAAAAAGACAGCTAGTGCCCAACACTAAGGAAAGTCGTGATCGCCACCAAAGTAAACACAAGTCAAAGACTCGAATATACCTTTGAAGTAGGTGGATGAAACACCCGCCCACGGGAGAGAAAACCAAGGAAAGCCTGCAGATCAACTTGCAAATAACGGTCCAAACCCTGTGCGTCGCGTGGAAGTAGCGGTCGTACGATAGACCGCCAGAAGGAAATAACGCTCCTGAACCTGACCGTCAGATAACCTGCAGTGAAAAGATGTGAATCCTTTGAACTACAACCCTTCCAGCCGGCTAGAAGGCTTGGGCCTCATGCTAGGGATCCTGTAAAACCTGCCAAGGATGTAGAAAGCAAAACAAGACAACCTCAATTAGCCCTCAACATAAGTATAGCATCAATCCTTAAAAAGCTTAAGAACATCAAAAGGAGAGGGGATTACCGGGGAGTTGTTGGTTTTTTAACCCCTCTGGGCGTTTTTTTAAGTTTAGGAGGATATGTGTATGCTTAGCAACAGTGAAAAACGTGGAGGAAGAGGAGGGACAATGCTTTTGATTGATAAAATTAAGGGAAACTTGAGCATGCAATGATGATCTTGACAAGCTAAAACCCAAAATTACTCCCTTGACTTGGAAGATGGACGTGGGAAGCAGCTCCTCCTGGATGTAGATGGCTCCTGAATTTGGCAGCACTTCATCGTGAATCAAATCTTCCTCTCTCCTGGGTCATGAAATCAAGGGTTCTATTTATAGACTCCCTCAAACTCTCAGGTCGAGTTGAAGATAAATCAGCCAAGAAAGGAGGATAATCCTTAGCAAATCCTTGAGGATAATATCAACAAGAGTCCAAAGAAACAAACGAGAGGTCCTGAGGATTAGAATTGAAGGAGATAATGCCAATCCAAAACCCTATCTCGTCCTCGGAGTAGCAGAGAAAAGGCCTGAACTGTCAGGACTCTCTGAAGGAAGTAACGGTTGCGCGATAGACCGCCACTTGGAAATAACGCTCCAAGGCATTACCGTCATTTTCAACCCTATCCAAAGGATAAGATCGACAGGAAGAAGATCTAAACAATAAGACTCTGCAAGTAAGTAACGGCCAGGGCATAGGGCGTCATAAGAAAATAACGGTTAGGGAGTAGACCGTTATTATCAAAGGACAACGAGGCCCTAAATCTTGGGACTCTTGAAAGAGTAACGGCCTAGGCTTCATGCGTTATTATGAAATGACGCACCTAGTCCAGACCATTATTTGTCATTGATTTTCAAGAAAATAGAATGGAGGGATTGCCAAGCTTTTTTGAACGAAGTGCCACCAGAAACCACGTCTAATCCAGGAATTGAGACGCAGAAAATAGGCTTCAACTGATTAAAAGGAATTCAATGAAGAGTGAACAACTCGGAGCATCACATTGAATTAATAAGGAGATGACCCGACTTATTGGGTATAAAACGGGTGTCAACAGATGCCCCTCCTTAACGTCCTCTTTGCAGGAGAACGAGCGGAAGTGAAGCGAAAGTGAAATGGAACACGGAGATGAAGTGGAAATGAAGCGGAGTGGATCAAAAAGAGGGCGTTAAGGTAAACGACACCCGTTTTTTACCAACAAGCGATAAGAATTTTCTGGAAAACTTCAAAACTGATCACAAGGAAATAGCTAACCAAAGGATGCAAGTCTGGAGGATTTAATTAACTAAGGAAAGGAAACACGGCTGGCCACCGGAGGTAACGGAAAGGAAAGAGACTAAACTCCAGACAGGGATCTTCAGTCAACCAGATCAAGCGAGCAAATCGAAGGAAACCTTCAAATTCAGAGTGGAATAATTCTCCTTATCCAGGATCAAGAACACAGCTGCTCACCGTCAATGAGACCTCTTGAACAAACGAAGCTCATGAATGCTCAAAGAATGCGTATGATGCATGCTGGGCTAAAGAAAAACAAATCTTCAAAGCAAATGCAAAGAAAGATAAAATAACAAGATACTCGAGAATAATATTGCTAGATTGGGGAAACCAGAGTCAAGACACTATCTGCAACCACGGCGTGCAAGATAGAACCATCATCCCTAAATTTTCCAACCTAACGGCCTATCCAACGATTATTCACGTGAACTTAGATCATCATCATTTTTGTTTAAGGGGAACATCAGATCCCAGGACACCTGAATGACCAGCCGGTTCTCGAGATAATAAATCATGGATAACATATAGTAATGCATTAAGGGATAAGGGAACGAGATACAATACCTGACTTACCTGCTTGACGGACGTCGAAGCGTGCCTTCTGTTCATAGTTCCTTTCATGAAAGATAGGTTAGCCAACAAGATAGTTATGATAATAGTTAAGGCATAACCATTGTTTATGTGATCAACTCATCAAATGTTTTTATGATGGAGATAAGTTTAAACATTAATTTTGACCATTCATTCATCAAGAAACTTGCAAGCATATAACGGCCTGACTCAGGAGCGTCACATGAAAATGACGGATTAAGCCTAGTCCGTCAACACCAAGTCGGTTCAAATTCTTCAATAAAATAGCTCGTCACAAGCGACGGCCTTAGAGGGGGGTGTCAGGATGATGTGACGGTCTAACGATAGACCGTCGCTTCTCCTGAGTTTTAAAAAAAAACAAACCGAACGGCCGTTCAGTCTCACTTCACGCTCAAACAACCAAAACGCCAAACCAGAAAAAACCCACCGGCGATCTCCATCTCCACCCTCCAATGGCCGGCGACGAGGCACCGCAGCCACCACCTCAGAAGAGAGGGAGAGGAAAGAAGATGGCTATAAGGTGGTTCCACCGTCGGCTCGAACGAGAGACCACCCCGCCGTCCGTGGAGGAAGAACCGAGGGGAAGGGAGCCAAGGGAAGAGGAGGAGGTCCCCACGGTCGTGGAAGAACCAACCGAAGCCTCCTTGGGTGCAGAGGAGCCCAAGGAACCAGAGCAGAAGAAGAGGAAGGTCCTCGACCATGAGGTAGGCCCTCCGCCCTAATTTTTAAATTTTTGATTTTTATGTTTTTATTTATGAATGCATGTGGGGGATAAGGGTAGAAATGGGTCTATGAACCCACTAGGAACACTTGTAGGCCATTTGGCCAAAGTGGGAAATCATGGGGATGCAGGGGAGAAATTCCCTACTGGCAGACAAAGTGACGGTCTTGCCAGCGACCGTCACTCTTCTGACGCCTCAAGCTAAGGCCGTCAGAGACAAGTAACGCCCCATCCCAGGGCCGTTACTTCTGCCAGGGTTCCAAACTCTTTTTAGGGTTTTCAATTTTCAAATTTTTGTTTTCCTTTTCGATATTTAATGTTTGTGCAATGTCTATATGATACGAATGGACTAATTAGTGCTCTAATATGCAATGCAGGGAAAGAGGAGATCGAGGATCTCATGGCTGCAGATTCGGGCGATGTACCAGGCACTGCCCGACTACCAGAGAGACAGACTTGCAGAGATCGGTTTCGCCGAGATGCTCAGCATCGAGGTGATCCGGATGGATACGCCATTGCTGTACGCTTTGCACGAGAGGTGGGACCCGGTTAGCAGGGCACTCATCTTCCCATGGGGCCACATGATCCCCACGCTAGAAGACATGGCGAGAATTACAGGCCTGAGAGTCCACGGCGCCGCAGTTACCGGGTGGACGTACGGCGACTATCGGGAGATAGTGCAGCATCTACTGGGGTTGGACCTGATCAGGCCGGGTCAGTCTTCATCCCAGCTCTCGAGATCAGTGCTGCAGGAGAGTTTGGGGCTGAGAGGGGCAGCGATTGCCATGGGGGAACTGCCCGAGGAGCATCTGGGCAGAGTGATTGACCAGGTACGCCCTCGCGTAGCGGCAGAGGCAGGAGAGGAGGGGGATCGAGTGATGAGGCGCTTCTTGATACTGTTGTTCGGGAAGCTCCTGTTCGCGACCAGAGCGGATGTCATCAGCTGCAGACTGCTGCCGCTGATAGAGGATTTAAGCAGAGTGAGGAAATACGCCTGGGGAGCAGCGGTCTTGGCCTTCCTGATCAACTCGTTGAGTACCACGGACCGACTGACGATGCTGGGAGGCTTCTCACCCTTCCTACAGGTAAAAAATGCGCTTAAGTGCTTTCTACTATGCCATGATGTATGCTATAATTGATGATTTATGTAACTGACTTGATTCCTAAATGCAGATCTGGAGCTATTTGCACCTCCCGGGCATTGGGAGAGGCGCATTACTCCATCCTGGCCTGATACCGATCGCGAGGCGATGGTCGGTGGCGAGGGATACGGGATCGGTCTTGAGACAGACCCGGATGATCCAGGAGGACCTGGACTCCTACCCACACACATCGGTGAGCCCAGAACTTAAATGCTTTAAATGCTTTATATGCCTATATGTGCTCATGCCATGCGAATGCTAATGGATCTAAATGCCTGCAGGTGAGGTAGACCCCTTACCGCGGTGAGGGCTACACAGGACAGCCATGGGTGGAGGCGTCTCTATCGTATCGGGGACGAGACGTCTGGCTGCACTGCCTCCACATCATCGAGCCTCTGCACTACCGGCTGATCTTGCGGACCCGAGGACTACACCAGCCCGAGGTGACCTTTCCACGCCGCACCGACGACCATCCAGGCAAGTCGGCGAGAGGTATTAGTGGGAATGTGGATTGGCGTGCCCGGAAGGCGAAATACGTCCTCGACTGGAGACAGCGAGGCAGGGCTGTGAAAGAGCGGGCAGAGAGCGACGAGGCCTACCTGAAGGCCTTTGCTCGACACTACGGTGACCGGGTATACCAAGGTACCCAACGACCGGTATGCAATTCTAAACAAAAAAACTCTTTCTATATGATGAAATGCGGATGTGACATGCTGGCTCATGCTTTCTTCATGCAGCTCGATCCTGAGGGGCGGATAGCTGAGCTAGAGGGACTACTCCACTCTACCATCCAGCAGCGGGATGAGTACCGGACTGCTTTGGAGCTCCTAGTGAGATTCTGAATGCTTATGATATGACTATGATTATGCATGATGCTAATGCTTTGGCTATGACAATGCAGCGGGCAGAGGGAGCTCAACGAGGAGGACCGGATGCCCCATCATCGTCCTCGCAGCCTGCGGGAGACAGGGCTGGGAGAGAGACCTACCTAGCCCTTCCTAAGACTAAGTTGGGGGATGAGGATCAGGTTTGCTATACAATAGAACCCATTGATCCGTCCTTGATCTTAAGCGACTTTATTCATAACCCAAAGGACGTGCGGACCATGATCAGCCCGCGCCACATTCACATGATCCCTATGGCACAATGGATAGTGTCTCACTGTAAAAATAAGTGGGAGAGACACGAAGCAATAGCCAAGGCGGTGACGGTTTGCTTGTGCGGGGTCTTCCTTTTCTCCACAACCGACCACCTCTTAGACATCCAAAATCTTAGCATTATTAGTGGACTATGGCGGGGTATGTCTATTTCTCAAGCGGTCCTCTCATACCTCTATGAAGGACTAAGCTCGGCTTGCCTTGGAGGGCCTTTGTTCGGTTCCATGATACTCCTTGAGTGTTGGATAGGAGTGAGAATCAAATTCCTTCCCAAGGAAGATATAACTTCGGCGAGCCGGATCTTCGGGAGCCACCCCCTCTTCTTCATTGGAGGGGCTTTTGGATATTCTTCTCATGTTGAATGCAGGACGGCAGATAAGAAAACGCGGGATGAATGGCGCCTCTTCTTCAATGCTTTGCCTCTTGAAAAGTTCATCATGCGACCAAGCGTTCTTCGAAGCATTCTTCTTAAAATACCACGGCGTCAAGGCCTCGACCTCCAGCTAGTAGGGAACACTACCATGGCGATCTACAACCCGCACCGATGCCATCTTCAGATCGGATTACCTCGAATCGGCGTTTCTGCACTATCACACTACCCTCCCCTTCTACCTAGGAAGATGGGGACCGAGGAAGATGAAAGATCGATCCGGAACGCGCTGACCATGTGGGAGATCAGCAAGGTGCGCCCGTGGCAAGCAGAAGTTGAAGAGAACGACGAAATACGCCGAGATTACGTGAAAGGGTTGAGAAGAATCCGCCCTCTTGCGGATACGAAACTGAATGTATCTTGATTATCCTTTGTTTATGAGAGATATCATGTAATGGACAATCAAAGTTGAATTCATCAAGATCTATATTTCATTAATCTGCTTGAATGAGATGAGATTGCCACAGTTGAGGGATCTTGAGTTCCATCATGTGGAATGCTAGAATGATGTGAGCAGACAGGGCTTCTGGAGGCTGTAACGGATGTACTCTGGGCCGTTATTCAGAAATGACGGTCTGCGATAGGCCGTCATAATGGAAGTAACGAGAGCTCAGTCCCTGAAGGATGTGACGGATGGGTCTTGAGCCGTTATTTGTAATTAACGGTAAGTCTCAGACCGTTATAATGATGGTTTAATTGAAAGGAAAAGGGGCCCATGCCAAGGGAAGTGACGGTCAAAGAGGGGCCCGTTATATGACTGTAACGGTCCGAACCTGGCGCGTTACACGCTCTGAACCTGCATAGCTGTGAGCTTCTACTTTTGGGCTTGTTCCTGTATTCTGCACACACTTAGACATGAAAACAAGTTAGATCTGTTCTTAGACTCAACCCCTTGCCTTGAAGCAAGTTAGAAAATGACCATTTCTTGATATTTGGTCAAGGGGTGGAGCCTTATTAAATAGGCGAAAACATAATGAAAATGCGATGCATGCTATGCATATGATGGTATTTTGGGGGTTTTGGAAAATCTTTAATGTTTTGAATTTTTGAAAATATTTGTTGTTTTTAGATTTTGAAAATATTTGATTGTTTTTGGATTTTGAAAATATTTGTTGTTATTGGATTGTGGAAATATTTGTTGTTTTTGGATTTTTGGAAAACCAGTGCCTCTCTAGCAACACGAGACCTCCCTTGTTTTAGCTTGAGTCTCGAGACCGGCGTGCAATAGCGTGGCGACCCCTGGCCGAGACCTGATCATCGTGACGGTGTTTTTACCAAAGCCATACCTAGGGTACTCGTCTCAGTCCTAAAAAGAAAAAAGAACACGGGGGGTAAGCTTAGGCCAGGTATGGAAGTTTTTAGAACTTGATTCCCTCACCGTACAACCTTTTTTAGAGATTCGGTCTGTTGTGCCGGGGCTTTTTATGTCCGTCATCGAACCTTCGTCCACTTAGGCATGCATGCGACCGGGCTCATAACGTCCCGCGGGGAACTGTACTGCCACTCTTGTCATGCCTAATCTTCTTTTTCTTTTGGAGCTTTTGAGAATTCATTCACAGACCTTGAGATGATGCTTTTGATTTCATGGTAAAGAGCATTTCTTTGCTTTTCTTTTTTTTTCTTTCTTGTGGAGTCAGGTCATAACGGACTTGCCCCTATTTGAGACCTCTTCTCGTTAGGGAGTTTGGATCGGTTGTCGCCTTCTTATTCACTCCTTGCCCCTGGATGCAGCCGAAGAATGAAACGTACAGGGACTTTGACTTTCCCTCAAAGCATGGCCGAGGAAAAACGGTATCTTTTTAAGCAAGGAACCCGACCAGGGGCGTCGTGTAGTGCGTGTTTGCCTTACTCAAGACTCTCTTTTGGAGATAGGGAGACAGTTCTTATTGCCGGAAAAGCACATGGTTTAGATTTTTAAGGAAAGAAACGCTTAAGATACAACCCATTCCACGGGTGAGAGAGCTCCTCACCTTCCGCGTTGATTAGACGATAGGCATTCCCTGAATAAGCTTCCTTTATTACAAACGGCCATTCCCAGTTAGGTTACAATTTAGACCTAGGACCTGCAGACCGAATGAATTTACGTTTCAAAACCATTTCACCCTTGCAAAATTTTCGTTCAATTACCTTCTTTTGAAAATAACGCGAAACTCTCTTTTGATAAACAGATACGTGATCGGCCGCATTCATCCTCTTCTCATCTAGGAGTTCCAGTTGGACCAGCAACGCCTCTCGACGTTCATCGAGATTAAGTTCCTTATCAAGTTGTACTCTGAGTGAAGGGATTAAGATCTCATATGGGAGCACCGCCTCCATCCCGTAGGTTAGAGAATAGGGAGTTTGTCCCGTAGGAGTACGGACGGAGGTGCGGTAAGCCCACAGAGCTTCCACCAATCTTTCAGGCCAATCAGAAAATTTATGCACTTCGCATGTTTTCTTAATGATTTTAAGAAGAGTTTTATTAGTGGCTTCGGCTTGACCGTTGCCTTGAGGGTAATATGGTGATGAATGATGCAATGTAATTTTGAACTTCTTACAGAGGTCTTTAAGCTCCTGGGAAACGAACTGGGGTCCGTTGTCGGTGATGATGCTGCTTGGCACTCTGAACCGCGAGATGATATTCTTCATGATAAAGCGGCACACCGTTGTAGCTTTGATCTCTGCGTACGCCTCGGCCTCGGCCCATTTGGTGAAGTACTCAGTTGCTGTGAGAATGAAGGATTTCTGCTTGGTCTGAGAATTAGGATCACCGAGTGGGCCGACGACGTCGAAAGCCCACATAGAGAATGGCCAAGGAGCGGTCATAGGATGAAGAGATGAAGCTGGAGAGTGGATTTTATCAGCGTGGAGTTGGCATTTAAGGCACCTCCGGACATAGAGGGAGCAATCCTCCTCCAGAGTGGGCCAGTAGTAGCCCTGCCTAAGAATCCTCTTCGCTAGAGCCTGGCCATTGACATGACCTCCACACTCGCTGGAATGTGCTGCTTCTGCTACTTTCCAAGCTTCCACATCATCTAGGCATCTCATGAGCATTCCATTAGTAGCGCGCCTATATAGTTCTCCTGCAATGATAGTGTACCTTGCGGTGGCCCTCCTTATTGCTTTGCGCTGCTCAGCTCTTGCCCCTTCTGGGAATGCCCCTTCTTTGCAAAATAACTCGATTTCATGGTACCAAGGCAATTCTTCTTAATCCAAGATCTCCCCTAGTTCTGCCAATGATACCTCCTCGAGATCTTCCTTTTCAGCTCTCACTTCTGCAGACTTCCTAAGGTTGGTGAACCAAGGATCCTGGAGAGAGGGTGCGTCCATCCTCTGGACGACGACAGTCTCAGTACTACGACTGAGAGGGAAGGATAAGGAGGAGGCCAGAGATGCCAATGCATCCGCCAGAATGTTCAGAGAACGGGGAGTATGGATATAGATTAGCTTGCGAAATCGCTTAGCGATGAGCGTGACCAAATCTTGATAGGGCTTGAGCTTGGGGTCACGGGTACGGTAAGTGGACAGAACTTGTCGTAAGACGAGCTGAGAGTCTCCTATGATGTTTAAATAACACGCGCCTAAGAGATAGGCGTGCTTCAAGCTGGCCAGGAGAGCCTCATACTCAACGATGTTGTTGGTAGCAGGAAATCGAAGTTGATAAGCGAAGGGGATGGTTACTCCCTCTGGAGTAAGCAAGACAGCCCCGATCCCTTGGCCCTGTGAGTTAAGCGCACCATCAAAGTGCAGAGACCAGAAGGGATGCTGAGAAAGGACAGAGAGATGCTCATCAGGGAAATCGTCCTGAATAGAGTCCGTGTGAGGAATAGGGAGATGTGCAAGATGCTCAGCGATGGCATATCCTTTGACTGCCCTCTGAACGACAAAGGTGATATCGAATTGAGAGAGGAAGCTCTGCCAGCGAGCTAACCTACTAGAAAGAACGGGCTTTTCTAAGAGATAACGGATCGGGTCCATTCTAGAGATCAGCCTAACTGGGTGGGCGAGAAAGTAATGTTTAAGCTTCTGAACTACCCATACTAAGGCGGCACAAGTCTTCTCCATAGCGGGGTACCTAGATTCAGCTGGATTAAACAACCGAGAAAGATAGTACGTAGCCCGCTCTTTTCCTTCGTCATCCACTTGTGCTAAAACCGCCCCTAGGGAGTCCTTAATGACCGAGATGTATAGGATCAGGGGTTTCCCAGGGACAGGGGGTTGCAAAACCGGGGGATTGGATAGATATTCCTTGAGGTCCTCATAGGCCTTTTGACAATCTTGATTCCATTCGAACTTGACCCCCGCCTTGAGCAATTCATAAAACGGACGACACCTTTGAGAATGCTGGGATATGAATCTTCTAATGAATTGCAATCTACCAATCAGTCCTCGAAGTTCCGTAATGTTCTTTGGCGGAGGCATATCCATGACGGCCTATGCTTTGTTAGGATCAATCTGGATCCCCCGTTTGCTCACTATGAAACCTAGCAGCTTCCCTGAGGAGACTCCGAATACGCACTTCTTCGGATTCATCTTTAGCTTGTACTCCTTGGCTCTCTGCAGCACTTTAGCCAAAATAGAGGGGTGTTCTTCCTTTGATCTTGACTTCACCAGAATGTCATCCACGTAAGCTTCCATATATATGTGCATCATGTCGTGGAAGATAGCCATCATCGCCCTTTGATAGGTGGCGCCTGCGTTCTTTAATCCAAAAGGCATAACTACATAGCAGTATGTGCCCCAGGGCGTGGTGAAGGAAGTTTTCTCTTGATCTTCAGGAGCAAGACGGATCTGATTATAGCCCGAGTACCCATCCATGAACGATAGAGCTTCGTACCCGGCAGTGTTATCAACAAGGACGTCTATATGAGGCAGCGGGAAATCGTCTTTAGGACATGCTTTGTTAAGGTCCCTGAAATCAATGCATATGCGCACTTTCCCGTCCTTCTTGAGAACAGGGACTATGTTTGCCACCCACTGAGGATATAAAACTACTCTGACGAACTTGGCCTTGTAAAGTTTGTCGACCTCTTCCTTAATCCACAAGGCCATGTGGGGGTGAAATCTTCTCGACCTTTGTTTAACAGGTGTTGCCCCTGGTTTAAGCACGAGTCTGTGTTCCACTAAGGAGGGGTCAAGACCTGGCATGTACTCATAAGACCAGGCGAAAGAATCGCTATACTCCCTCAGTACCTTAATTAGATCCTCTTCTACCTGTGGAGGGAGATTAGCTGAAATATTGATGGGCCTTGGATCTTCTTCTGTTCCCAAGTTGATTTCCTTTGTAGGTTCATCCACTGCCGTCGACGGCTGGTCGAATCTCTTCAGTCCCTTTGCATATAAGTCGGCAGTGTCCTCTACGTTGCTGTCTTCATCAATTGGGTCTTTCTCATCCAGCACTTCATAGACGCCTAATCCGTCATCGCTCCACACCCCTTCTATTTCCTCTTCATCTTCAATTGCAATCGCCGTGGCGACGAATTCTGGGCACTTCAAAAGAGCATGACACCGCTGAGCTAGATCTTGCAAGAACCTATCAGGAATAGATCAGGAAGGATGCGCAAGCGAGCGCGGCTCAGGAGGGGAAGGGTTGAACGACCTAGAACAAGACCCTACTTCTTTAGACCTAACTGACTCTTCTTCTCTAGACTCGCTAGACCCTAACTCTGACCTAGGAGAGAGGAGGCTTAATGGAAGGGAAGGAGCAGGGGACTCGTGCCCCTGGGACGAGGAGGATGGAGACAGGATAGCATAATCTTCCACTGAAATCTCCGTTTCAAATTTGACGTTTTTTTTTTTTGGAGATCAGTGGAGACCACGCAGCACGACGGAGGATGCGGGAGCTGCATAGGGAACAGCTCAGGAAAGATGTAATCGAAGAAAATATCACAAGAGGAGGAACCCCACATCTCGTGGATTTGAGAGTTAAAAAACGGAGGGATGGGGAAAGTAGGCAGATTAATGGGGCAGCGAGGCCCATAAGCAAGAGGATTGATTGGAATCTGGAATGGATCATTGAAAGACGGATTAATCATAATCAGAGGAGGACGGGGTACAAACCCCTTCAGCTGGATCATGCACTGAAAATGAGAGGGAGATAGAGAAAGAGCAATCAGCGAGCTCCCTTCTTTCTTTGAATCATCACCAGGCCGCTTCTTCGGCCTCCACTGCATAAGCTGAACCTTCTGTGGCTTCTGGCTGCCTCTTTCACAAAACAGCCCCTGGAGGGCCCAGCTGTAGTCGATCACATCGTCATTTAGTCCCCTTGGCAATGGGGGTGGACTGGTGACTGGACAAACCGTGTCGGTTTCTGACTGGACTGGCTTCGCAGCTAACGTGCCCGGCTGTGGAGGCCCTCTGACAAAATGCTGACGGTAATGCCATGTAAGCGGCCCAGAGTCACCCATCATTGATAATGCTGTCTCCTTGTAACCGAGACCTCGTCTGCCCATTTTTCTTCCTTTTGGTATGGGCTTGGTCATCCCTTGCAGCTG
The DNA here is from genome assembly GCA_022559845.1 of Amorphophallus konjac. Taxonomy (NCBI): domain Eukaryota; kingdom Viridiplantae; phylum Streptophyta; class Magnoliopsida; order Alismatales; family Araceae; genus Amorphophallus; species Amorphophallus konjac. The sequence continues at coordinate 213,466,961 of CM040122.1, forward strand.
TGCACCGAGGCCTCTCCCCGGTTGATAGCCCAGTTTCAATATAATGTTCCACCCCTTTGAATCTCGAATCTGCGGCTTTGCCTTGATATTGACCGGGGTAGTGACGGGCCTAGGAGTGGTGTACGCCCAAGGAAAGTTTAGGTCTAACACTGATAGCACGGGCCGGCTGCTTGGCCAGAGAGTAGGAAGAATCTGTTCAGAGATGGCCTTCACTGATTGTACCGTGGATAAACTTTTAACTTTGACGACCCTCCCTTGAAAAGGGAATTTAATGCATTGGTGCGCGGTAGAGGGCACGGCGCCAAGTGTGTCGATCCAGGGACGACCCAAGATACCCTTGAACATAGGGTCGATATCAAGTACATAGAATTCTACAGCCATGGAAAGAGGCCCGAGCTCAGCCTGAATAGTGACTACCCCGTGACGTGCCCGCCTTGAGTTGTCGTATGCTGCTATAGTGGTTGGGGTAGGCCGTAGTAACTCCTCAGATATATTGCGGGCACGGAGAGTGCTGAGGGGGCAGACATTAATTGAGGCCCCAGTGTCGACCAGTGCTGCTTCAACGTCGACTTTGTTCAAAGTAATTGTTATGCAGAGCGGCATTTGCCGAGCCCCCGGAGGTGCAAGCTCGGTCTTAGAGAATGTGATTGCCGGCCCTTTAGAGATAGTTGCTAGTGCCGTTGGTAGACTGTCGACTGCCATGTCTTCACTAACCATGACCTTCTGCAAAAAATCCCTCAGTGCATCTTGATGGAGAGTGGACCTCTTGATTAACTCCAGCACAGATATCTTGGCGGGTACTCGATCTAGATGATGCAGTAAATCATATTGAGTCCCCGGTAACGGCTCAGCTTCCTCTTGCTCGGCCACCGGTTGGGAAGACTGGGGATTGCTAGTAGTGGCGTAGTTCCGATGGAACATCTTCCCGCTCCTTAGAGCACAATTTGCCGCGGCATCGGGGAATAGTATGATGGGCCCTCCGGGGCGAATGAGCGGAATAGGTGGCGTGGGGGAGGCAGTTTGGTAAAGCGGAGGGTTGGTGAAGTTAATGGGGGATGCGCGGATGATAGGTGAAGGATTGGTGGGTGGTAGGGTGGTGATGGACGTGGATGCTGGTGAAGGCAGGGTGAATGGATGGGTAAGGATAGGTGCGAGATTGGATGGTGGTGTGATGACGGTGATGGGGGTTGGCGAAGGATACGACGGGATGGTGAGCGGATTTGGTGGAGCGGGTGTGAATTGTGGTATGAGCGGAGAGGGTGTTGGTTGTGTAGGGAGGATGAAGGAAGGTTTGTGGTGGAAGGCCATGACCTGTGGTGCAGCGCCATCATCATCAAATGACCACCCGTCGTTGGAGGCCGGTGGTTGAACTACATTAACTTGTGCCGGTGCTGGCGGCTGTTGCGGAGGAGCGGGTTGATGGTTCGGCATCGGATTCTGATGGATGCCCAGATCTTGTGCTTGCTGCGGTGGCTGCTGTTGTGGCGGCTGCTGTGGCTGCGGTGTTGGATGCTGCTGCACTTGCTGCCCCTGCGGCTGCCTTCTCTTCTCTTTGATTTCCATAATGGCCCTATGCATCTCGGCCCAGTCTATTCTCTGTCCTTCGTGTAAGTCGTACACGAGATCTCGGAAGTGAAAGCATCCTTCTATAGTGTGACCCGGCTGCCGGTGGAACATGCAATACTTAGTTTGATCAACAGCTGGGTTCCAAACAGTCCTTTCTGGAGGAAGTTGAATTGCATTTACCGCCATGAGCGCTGAGAATATGTCTGTAAGTGTCTCTGGCAATGGAGGATACTGGGCTCTTCTGGGAGCCGGGCGCTTGCTATTGGGATTATTATTGTTGTAGCCGCCGGGTGGAGGGACGTTATGATATTGCGGTGATGGTGGTGGTTGTTGTGGTGCGGTGAAGGTGTTTTGCGGGATGGTGAAGGTAGGCGGAGGGTTTTGTGGAGTGTTTTGAAAGTGTTGCGGAGCGGAGTTTTGCGGATTGCGGGGGCTTTGGTTGTAGCGGAATGGTGCGGCTTGGTAGGGAAAAGCAACAGCTTGTACTTGCTCATTTGTCTGGACTCCTTCGGTAACCGGCCCCTGTGGTTTCTTATGGTACTTGGGCTTTTGATTTTCGAAAAGAGAATGGATAGGGGAGTCCTTAAACTGAGTTTGTATAAATCGCGCCCGGCTATATAGTTGATGCATATTGGTTATATCGTTCATTGCCAGGATGTTCTTGAAGGTGGGCGTAGCATTTGAAATTAGCAGTTTAACTTTTTCTTCCTCTGGAATATGGCCGGGCACCCTGGCGGCCATCTGCCTCCATCTATCTGCATAAGTTGCGAATTCCTCATCCGGCTTCATTTTCTCGGCCACCAGATCTATGAATGAATATTCCGGGCCGACCCGGTCTTGAAACCGCTGAATAAACTTGTCCTTGACCACTTTGAAGCTCTCGGCCTCTTCTAGGGGCAGAGAATAAAACCATTCCAGAGCAACGCCATCCAATGATCGGCGGAATAGGTACGCCATAAGGCGATCATCATATTGGAACTGCGCCGATTCATACAGAAAATCCCTCACATGGATGAAGGGATTGCTGTTCCCATCATACTTACGGTAGTTGGGGAGCTCAGACTGCGGAGGGAAACGGATGTTCTGGAAGCTTGGGACGGGAATATCAGCCAAGGATTGTGGGCCCACCTTCTTCTGGAGAAAATCAAGTAGTTGCTGCATCGTGGCCCACTTATTAAGCAAATCCTGCTCTCGAGAGGGAGCAGGGGCAGTGAAGGGAGTTGATTGTATCTGGTGAGCAGGAGGAATGGCGGTTGCCGAAGGCGGGAGCCCATAGGACGGAGCAGAAGGATAACTAGTGGAATTAGGGGGGCCGTAAGAGGGATATTGGGTCTGAGATAGACCCGAATTGGAGTGAAATTGGGCCACCCCGTGCTGTTGGGGCAAGAAATCGGATGGGCCCACGAGGACCTGTGGAGCCGCCAGAGCAGAGGGGTGATAATCCATCGGAAGAGAGGGGATAGGCGATTTCCCCTTATCAAAAGATTGATGGGTCAAATTGGAGGATTGACCCATCTCCATGCCAGCAAAGGTGATGGTCCGGGGCTGGAACAGGGTGAGCTCAATCGGGGTGGGCTGAACAGACGGCCCAATAATGGAAGAATTAGAGTGCCCCTGGACGGTAGCGGAGGGAGGAGGATTGGACCCTTGCATGGCCTGATAGAGGACCTGGAGTTGGGTCGGATCCAACTGGGCCATCATATGGAGGACAGAGCCCGCGGAAGGAGCGGATAAAGAAGGGATGACCTGACCACCTTCTATGGGAGTGGAGGATGAGAGAGGGGCGGTCCCCTCTCCAGCGGAGAAAGAAATAACCCTCGGGGGGTTCTCAAGGAGCCCTTGAGGAAGGGAATCCTCTTGGGAGCGAGGAGGATTGCAGGATGCCATGGTAGATTCGAAGAGGGGATTGGAATAGAATGTGAAGGAGGAAGCGACTCGAGGAGATGATTCGGACGAACGAAAACAACTCCACATGCAACGGACAACCTTGATAAATGCAAAACAACAAACACAACAAACACACAATGAGCAACCGCACCTAGGTGATTCAAACAAGATATAAGTGATAGGGAATGAAGACACTCAAAAGCCAACCAAGTTGCTTAAGATGATGCAAATAAAGTTTCTTTATGGTTTCTCCTTTGGAACTTTTAGTGAATTGATTGATATGTGTTCTCTCCAAATGGGTTCCTGATAGGAGGTGGATATGGACTTGGCTTGACTTTAAGTGTGACCATTCCTTCACTTATGCAACCCTAGACACAAGGGGGGAAAGGTACAACCGGCCCGGCGTCCGTGTGGGAATCCACGGCTCGCGGGGACTTATGGAGGTCCCTGCTGTGATTTCCTAGTCGGCCCCAAGGAATATGGAGACGAGAGGTCCTCACAACAAGGTAGGAAAATGCAGTCTAATATATGAAAAGATGGATGACCCTATGTGCACCGGAGTGCATGCAAAGTCTAGCCTAGAATCTAGCAAACAACGGTGCACATAATGATATGAAGATATGAATGGAATTATGGCAGAAATCAAGCAGCACCCAAGCAACAAATCACAGCCAAAAACTGTGGAAATAACTGCACCTCGGATGCGTACCTGCCAGGCGAGTGACGAACGAAGGCCCCTGCGTCAGAGCCAAATAACGGTCAGAGGCCAGACCGCCATAAATAATGTAACGCAGGGGTTCCAGACCGTCGTATGAGCCAGGGAACAAAAAAAAACAAACTGAAGTAACAGGAAAACCCATGAAAGCTCACACCACAGAGACAAGCGACGGCCTTACGTCCCCGTGTCAGAACACTGTAACGCGCCGAGACAGGGCCGTCATATGATTCAGAAAACCAAAAAGAGGGGTGAAAACAAAGGGATCAGAAGACAACTGAACAAACAAATGATGGCAGGTTTAAACAGGAATCAGAAGCACGATTGGCACTAGTCGTCCCACCGTGATCGCCAAAAAATTATTTGTTGATTGTTTGTTTACCTATCTCTTCTTATCTTCTTTCTTTTTTTGTTGATTGTGAGGGTTTTGAAAAATGATATGGCGAGATGATAAATAAACTACCAAAGATCAGCTCAACCTATGCACATGTGAACATGAACCTAGGCAATCAAATCGAACTCTAGCATGGGCATGCTATCTCAATCAAATTACGCTAAGGGAAAAACAAAAACACACGCCGGGGCGTGGAGCAAAGATAAATAAAAACACACCACTAGGGGTGGAACAATCAAAGGGAATAAAGAGATTTGATGAAAAAGACAGCTAGTGCCCAACACTAAGGAAAGTCGTGATCGCCACCAAAGTAAACACAAGTCAAAGACTCGAATATACCTTGGAAGTAGGTGGATGAAACACCCGCCCACGGGAGAGAAAACCAAGGAAAGCCTGCAGATCAACTTGCAAATAACGGTCCAAACCCTGTGCGTCGCGTGGAAGTAGCGGTCGTACGATAGACCGCCAGAAGGAAATAACGCTCCTGAACCTGACCGTCAGATAACCTGCAGTGAAAAGATGTGAATCCTTTGAACTCCAACCCTTCCAGCCGGCTAGAAGGCTTGGGCCTCGTGCTAGGGATCCTGTAAAACCTGCCAAGGATGTAGAAAGCAAAACAAGATAACCTCAATTAGCCCTCAACATAAGTATAGCATCAATCCTTAAAAAGCTTAAGAACATCAAAAGGAGAGGGGATTACCGGGGAGTTGTTGGTTTTTTAACCCCTCTGGGCGTTTTTTAAGTTTAGGAGGATATGTGTATGCTTAGCAACAGTGAAAAACGTGGAGGAAGAGGAGGGACAATGCTTTTGATTGATAAAATTAAGGGAAACTTGAGCATGCAATGATGATCTTGACAAGCTAAAACCCAAAATTACTCCCTTGACTTGGAAGATGGACGTGGGAAGCAGCTCCTCCTGGATGTAGATGGCTCCTGAATTTGGCAGCACTTCGTCGTGAATCAAATCTTCCTCTCTCCTGGGTCATGAAATCAATGGTTCTATTTATAGACTCCCTCAAACTCTCAGGTCGAGTTGAAGATAAATCAGCCAAGAAAAGAGGATAATCCTTAGCAAATCCTTGAGGATAATATCAACAAGAGTCCAAAGAAACAAACGAGAGGTCCTGAGGATTAGAATTGAAGGAGATAATGCCAATCCAAAACCCTATCTCGTCCTCGGAGTAGCAGAGAAAAGGCCTGAACTGTCAGGACTCTCTGAAGGAAGTAACGGTTGCGCGATAGACCGCCACTTGAAAATAACGCTCCAAGGCATTACCATCATTTTCAACCCTATCCAAAGGATAAGATCGACGGGAAGAAGATCTAAACAATAAGACTCTGCAAGTAAGTAACGGCCAGGGCATAGGGCGTCATAAGAAAACAACGGCTAGGGAGTAGACCGTTATTATCAAAGGACAACGAGGCCCTAAATCTTGGGACTCTTCAAAGAGTAACGGCCTAGGCTTCATGCGTTATTATGAAATGACGCGCCTAGTCCAGACCGTTATTTATCATTGATTTTCAAGAAAATAGAATGGAGGGATTGCCAAGCTTTTTTGAACGAAGTGCCACCAGAAACCACGTCTAATCCAGGAATTGAGACGCAGAAAATAGGCTTCAACTGATTAAAAGGAATTCAATGAAGAGTGAACAACTCGGAGCATCACATTGAATGAATAAGGAGATGACCCGACTTATTGGGTATAAAACGGGTGTCAACAAAGGTGACAAACAAAATGGAGAGAGATGAGATGAGATGAGAAGCACTCCATACAGTAAAGCAACAGGTGAGAGATAACTCTAGAGAGTAAAGACCAAGGAGCTCACATATAAAATCTTCCTAAGGAGATTCAATCTAGAAACCAGAGAGTGCTCTTGAGCAATAAGCTGCAACCTCATGAGATGACTGAACTCAGCACCAATTAACCACATTGGCAGACAAAGGTTCTTCTGATACCAGATGACCTGACAAGCTCCTTTTTCAGTCCATGCAAGGGCATCTCACACACAACTCTTGGAAATATTAATTATTATTATTTTTTCAATAAGTGGAATGTAATGCAATGAGCATGAGTCAGTAAATTGACACAAAAATAGCATGCCTCCCCCTGACTATGAGCATGAAGCTTTTTTTGAGAGCATGCAGTGTTTGCCATGAACACTAAACAAATGAATTTGTGATTCATGCACATTCAGGCTGCCCTGTTCAGTAGAATGACCTATGGTACTAGGCGGAGCACTTGGTCAGAAGGACCACCTCACACATAGTAAGCACCTCCAGACAGATTTTCCCTGCCCTTATGATAGCTTACTATTTGATATACCATAATGGTCAAACATGATGATCAAAGGGCATGCCAGACAAGTAAGATTGTTCTAATCATGATAATCATGTCTAGTCTAAAACAGGCAGTTTATATGTTCAACAACAATCATCAGTCTGATGGATTAAGAATTGAATTCAGATTAGGAAGGCAGCAGTAGATTTACCTGATGCATTCAGGCATGGGGTCGTTTTATGTGCCCTGGTTTATTACCCCTTTATTCCATCCAAGGCACACCTGCCAGGCACCTTCCTATTTTCCACTAGCAGGTACCCAAGTGGTCTTGGGTCTTGCATAGTAATTGGCCCCTTTTGGGACTGCCTACTCCCTTTTCTGTGCCAAATAGTCGTCAGAGTTCATGATAAAACAATTATGCATTGAATGCCCAGACAGCCCACAATAGTGGCATGAACTAGCAGGTTTCATGTTTCTCTTATGTACACTAGCATGAACTTGAGCATTATAAGAGTGAGCATGAGGGTTTCTGTTATAATTATGAAATTTTTTTCTTTCATGACCAGCAACCCAACAAGCAGCAACGTGGTGGCCTGGTTTTCTGCAATTTGAGCAAACATGAATTCTTTTAAGAACATGTTTGTTCCTACCAAATCCTTTGAAATTTCTATTCCTACCCTGGACATGCCAGCAGTCCTTGACTGCATGCCCATGCTTCCCACAATGGGAGCAGAAAGGAGACTCTCTTCTAAAAAAGCTTGCCCAACATTCAGTGGCCTTGTGCCCAAGCTTGTTACAATTAAAACATTTGACATGCTGGTTCAGAGAAGCAGTTTTGTTGATATTAAGAGCATGTTGGTTAGCATAAGATTTAGCATGATGTGAGAGTGGTTTTTTCTTTCCATTAGCAAACCAACATTGAACAAGGGTGTGGCCTAATCTACCACAATGCGAGCATTCACTTTTCTTTGAATGAGCAGCATGATTTCTATCATGATATTTCCCAGCATCCATCATTTCAGCATTTAAATCATCCAGTTCTTTTAATTCACACTCATGCATCAAATGGCCTATCTTGTGATAGTAATGACATTTCATGATTTCCCTCTTATGTGCATGTCTCGGTATATCAGTGTGTTTTACAGCATGCACATTTTCAGTGTGATCCAATCCTTTCTTCACATGACTGACCATATGAATAACTTTTGTTTGTTTCTGATTCTTCTGAACATTTGGTTGTTTATTTTCTAAGGTGGTGGCTACATCAGATGCTTTGATAAAAGATGTCATTAGCTTATTTTTGAAAGCCTTTTTATTTATATCGTTGTAGCCTAACCCTTCCTTTTGAGTATTAACCTTAACACCTAACAACCTGTCCAGATTTTCTTATCCTTTCACAAATTTTGACAGGGATTTATTCAAATCGTCAATTTCATTTTGCAGAGAAACGATGTGTATTTCATAACTGGCAATTTCTTGTTCATTGTAATTTACACATTCGCTTAGCACTTTGTTTGCAATTTTGCAATCCTCAACTTCTTGTTCCAGATTTTTCATTTTTTCAGATTCTTCAAAGTAAACAAATTTTTCTTTTTCTAAAGCTAGAAGCCTCTCAGACATAGTGGAGTTCAGCACTTTTAACTTCTCATTTTCTTCCTTAAGCTTGTCATTCTGAATTAACTCATTTATTAAGATCTGATCTTCTGAGTTAGTTTCAAGTTTTCTTCTAGCCATAAATTTCTTCAAATCTTTTTCCTTCTCTTCAATATCTTTATGTAATTCCACATTCACAAATTTTATGGCTTCAATTTTCTCAATCATCAGAATGTTATCTTTTTTCAGTTTCTCTAAACTTTCTTCATTTTCTTTGGAGAACTTTCTAAGAGAATTATCTTCAGATTTCAGCTTATTTAGATCAGATTTTAGACATTCACATTCCTTCATCAAGTTTTCGTTCTAATTTTTATACCTACGAATATCAGATAGACAGGTATCATGAAGTTGCTTGATACTGGAGCAATTTTCACATGGGGATCTAGACCTTTCTAACCCAGTATTCTTTTTCAACTTTTTATACTGACTTCTTAAGCTCTCATGTGATTCTAGCAATTCAGCATATGCATTTTCCCAATCATCTACAGTATAATTTTCAAAAGGATTTACCTCATCATCTTCATCTTGAATGCTGCCTTGATTATTTCTATCAGCCATCATGCAGCCGTCCTTCTTTGTCTTCTGAATTCGCTTCAGCATGTTCATAATATCTTTAGCAGAACTGCAATCATAAAGACAAGACCATAAGGCTCTGTCAATAGCTGCTTTCATCAGATTAAAAGCTTTCTGATTCTCTTCATGCAAAGAGGTATGCCTGTCAGTCCATTTGGACTTTTTCTTTGGTAGTTCATGAGGACCGTGTGGAATTACTTTCCACAGGTCTGGATTAATAGATTTAGCATAACTCTTTAGATTAGCAAGCCATGCACTGAAGTGTGTACCACTAAAAATCGGTGGATTAGCCATGGGAACAAATAGCAGGTAGATTTGAGGCAACAAGAGTATTGATGAACTAAAACCAGATAAGTATCGAAGACTACAAGATCGGATCTGCAGGTCGCTGGACCTTCTAGGCAGACACCCACTCTGATACCAATTGTTAGGGTGCAATGCCCGGATACAGAGGGGGGTGAATGTATCCTTTTACAATTAATGCCCAAATAAAAACTCAAGTGCTGGACGCAATCTCAGAATAAAAGCAAATTCAATTAAACCAATGAGCAAACACAAGAGACACGCCTATTCAAGCATCTAGCGGAAGCACAGTCACAATGCAAACCACTGCTCAAGAGATTTTTAGGTGGTTCGGTCCTCCAGACCTACATCCACCCCACACTCAAACCAAGTGTGGCTACACTAACAGCTGGGCAACACAGCTTGCCAACAGAAGCTGATACACAGCTTACCCAGGGGAACAGACTCCCCTCTTCCTCCTACCTGGAGGGAACCTCTAGCAACCCTCGGTCACTAGAAAACCAGAGACTAGCGTCTCTCTTCCTCTACAGCAAGAGGGAACCCCACTGGTAGCAGCCCCACTACCCGTGAACCAGCCAGTAGCTCTCTGCTACCAGCAACCCACCAGAGGCGGAGCCTCTCTTCCTCCAGACCAGGACGGACCCCTGGACATGCAACCCACAAGCCCATAACTGGAGATCAGATCTCCCTTCCTCCAAACCGGAGGGAACAGACAAGTGACTTCCAGCCACTTGCAGACTAGAGGTCGAAGACCTCTCTTCCTCCAGACCAGGAGAGACGCGACCTCAGTCCAGAGGATCGGAAGTACAAAGCTAACCAAATGAAAAAGAAAAAAAATAAGAAAAGAAAAATACACAGCGATCAGAAAGCTGTAAGGAAAGATAACACAGATGTGGCTCACAAGGAGCTGACTGGCCTGGATTTGATCCACGATCCAGTAGACAAATCGTCAGGTAAGCTTCTCTTCCTCTTCTCTTCTCTCTCACTTTCTTTTTCTCTTAACCCTCACAAGCTCTCTAACTTTCTCTCTTTCTCTTCTCCTCTTCTTCTGCTCTTTTACTCTCTCGATCTCTGCTCCTCTATTCTTTCTGGCTCATCCGCTTGCTCTCTGCTTCATCAGCCTTTCTTCTATTTATAACAACAGCCAGCAGGATGATAGGGTACAAAGTGCGTGTGCCTGCCACGCTTGATCCAGAACCTTCCTACCACGTGCCCTTTTCGAATTTGTTGCTCTAGTATTGGATCACGTGCAGCCCAGTTATTGGGGAATATTCTTCCTCGGACCTGCAAGGAGATAAAAACTATTAATACTCAGGGTTCGCTATATATATCTACCTGAAATGAGTTGGTTGACACTCAAGCTGAAACTGCACGAGGTATGTGGGAACGACAAGAGGTGCACTATACTGAGATCGACACGAGATACAGTGGTGACAAAATAAACACTACCAAGAGAACGACACGAAGTCCAAGGGTGACAAAACAGATACTACAAAGAGAACGACACGAGGTAGAGAGAGAACATCACGAGATATACAATAATAAAGCTGACACTACAAAGAGAACGACACGAAGTAGAAAGAGAACAGCAAGAGGTAAAAAGGAAATAGCACGGAACTAAAAAGGTAGTAAGACACGCGGTCAGAGGAAACCTGGACGAGGATAGAAAGAAACAACACACAGACATAAACACAAGAATAACACGAAGTCACGAATACAAAAACAACACGACATAACAAACAGTAAAGAGAACGGCACGAGAACAACATGGACTGAAACCAACTCGAAGATGAAAACAACACGAAAACAACATGGACTGAAACCAACTCGAAGACGGAAACAAAAACTGACACGAAGTGTGGTCACAAAGCAAAAAAGGACACGCGGTCTAGGAAAGACAACACGAGGACAGAAGACAGGAACGGTTACAACGACACGTGATAAAACAAAGAAAGCAGGAAAACGACTCGAGTATCTACAGTAAATGACACGAAGACAAGCCCTGAAAATACTGTTTAGACTTCACGCTGTACAGACTTTGAGGAGTCTGAACCAATGTACATACTTTAAAGGCTGTGAATACCAAGGCATGCTGAACAGACTTGAAACCTATTAAGATGGAGTGTATAGACTTGAAAGTCTGAATGCGATGTGCATACTTGCTGAGTTGACGCTGCAGCCCAATGAGTTAACGCTGCAACGTATACACTTTGCGTTCAACTGAAGGTGTATATACTTGAAGTTTCAAGGTCACAATGTATAGACTTCAAAAGAAGCAGTCCGATGTACAGACTTCAAATGTGAAGACATTGTGACTGCAAATGCAGTGATCAGACTTCATTGTATAGACTTGGAGAACTTGAAACAATATGCATACTTGGGACGCCTGAAGACCAATGTATAACATGACTGAACATAATTAATTATGCAATGCCATATTAGAACTAATGAAGAACTGCATTATGATTAGAGTGTGAATACTAGCGATTTGACTCACACAGGATGACTCACAGTGAATAGCTCACTACAAAGGCCAAACATCAAAACCACCATTAAAACCATCATCAAAACCACAGGGGCACAACAATTATTTACAGGATCAAGCCCTTACCGTTGCACTAAAAGCTCGAGCTGGTAGCGAAGGTTAGACCGTATTTCCTTATGGCAGCGCAGAGCCCCACGTCTATGACGTGCTGTGGGCGGGCATGAGGGGCTTCGCACATGGACCCCATAATCCATGCGGCGGGTTGGGCTGCCAAGCACCGATGGTCCCACGTGGGTCCCATACCCCACATGGTACACACCAAATCCAAGGAGACCCTGGCATAAACCAACAATCTCCCCCCCAGCGGCACCTGGGATTTGAACCCGCGACCTCGCTCTGATACCAGTTTACAGGATCAAGCCTCTACCGTTGCACTAAAAGCTCGAGCTGGTAGCGAAGGGTAGACCGTATTTCCTTATGGCAGCGCAGAGCCCCACGTCTATGACGTGCTGTGGGCGGGCATGAGGGGCTTCACACATGGACCCCATAATCCATGCGGCGGGTTGGGCTGCCAAGCACAGATGGTCCCACGTGGGTCCCATACCCCACATGGTCCACACCAAATCCAAGGAGACGCTGGCATAAACCAACAGGCTCCAGGCCCTCAAACAGGCGCAAGGGGAAAGGCTCCGGGCTTATGTCCATCGATTTAAATCGGAAGCCCTCAGAATTCCCCGCCTGGATGTGGCCTCGGCCACGACCGCTCTGACCGGGGGCACCCGGGACGAGAATCTCCGTCGCGAACTGGTCCTCCACCCTCCCTCAACCCTTGCCGAGCTAGTGACTATGGCACTGCGCCACGCCGAGTGCGAAGAAGTACTCAGCGCTTGCCGAGACACAACCGGCTCGGGTCGGGAGGGGGACAAGAAGCGGGCCTCCGAGCCAAATCCTGGCTCGGGCAAGAAGCGCGATCGGGAAGGAGAGCGCAAACGGAAGTATGAGCGATACACCCCGTTGACCGTGCCAGTCTACGAGATCTATGAAGACATCAAAGACCCGGGACTCCTCCGCCAGCCCGAACCAATGAGATCGAAGAACCGCAAGCGCGACAGGCATTGCCTGTTCCACGGCGACCACGGGCACCACACCGGCGACTGTCACCAGCTCCAAGACGAGATCGAGCGTCTCATCCGTCAGGGGCACCTGGCCCGGGTTGCAGCCGGGTGCAAAGAAGACCGAGACGTCGCCGAGGAGATCGACAACGCCCCCCGAGGGGTCCACATCAACATCATCTCCGGAGGAACAGCATCGGGCGGCGACACCAGCCGAGGAAGGAAGCGTCATGCTGAACGGGCCAGCCAGGCCTTAGAGCCCTCCAGGGGCCCGCCGAGGGAGCCCCAGGTCATAGTCTTCTCCGACCAAGACCTGGAAGGGCTGAACACCCCGCATGATGATGCCCTCGTTACCTCGGCCATAATAAATCATTGTAACGTAGATAGAATTCTGGTTGACAATGGGAGCGCCCCCGATGTATTATCTTATGACTGTTTCCTCAAGATGGGGGAAGACCCATCCAAGCTCCGCCCGATCCGAACACCCCTTTGCGGGTTTAACGGCCTGGCCACCTACCCCGAGGGAGCCCTAAGCCTGCCGGTCACCATCAGCACCCCACCCAAAACCGTTACAGTCATGGTGGACTTCATAGTGATCAAGGGTATGATAGCGTACAACGCCATTTTCGGCTGGAAAATCCTCAGCCGAATAAAGGCCGTACCATCTACCTATCACCAGAAAATGAAGTTTCCCACCAAAAATGGGTTGGGGGAAGTCTGAGGTAACCAGGCCACGGCTAGAAGGTGCTACAACATCTCGGTGGAAGCCTCAAGGCCGGACGGGAAGGATAAGGGCCCCAAGGGAGTCGAAGGAAAGACCGTAACCACCGAGCCCGGTGGCGAATTGCTAACGGTATTCCTAAACGATGACCCGGCCCTCGGAGTAAGCATCGGAGCCGACCTACCACCTAAGGAATAGCAGCAATACAAAAAATTTCTTTCTGAGTACATTCAGGTCTTTGCTTGGTCCGATGATCAACTCCCTGGCATACCAGAGAAGACTGTGATGCACAAGCTCAACCTCGACCCCACCGTGAGGCCCGTACAGCAACGGAGAAGGAAGCATGAGCCCGAGAAGCAGGCGATCATCAAGGCGCAGGTCACCAAGGGACAAGAGACTGGCCTCTTCAGACCAGTCTGGTACCCAACGTGGCTAGCCAACGTCGTCCTGGTGCCAAAAACCACAGGCAAATGGTGAATGTGCGTGGACTTCACCGATCTGAATAAGGCTACCCCCAAGGACTGCTATCCGCTATCGAGCATCGACCAATTGGTTGATTCAACATCGGGCAACGAGATACTCAGCTTCCTAGATGCCTATTCGGGTTATCACCAGATCAAAATGAATCTAGAAGACGTCGAGAAGACCGCCTTCATCACCGACTGCGGCGTATATTGCTACACCCGGATGCCCTTCGGGTTGAAGAACGCTGGAGCCACATATCAGCGACTAGTAAATCACATGTTCGAGGGACAGCTAGGTCGGAACGTCGAGGCTTACATCGACGACATGCTCGTCAAGACCCCCAAGGCCCAAGACCACTTCACCGACCTTGCCGAAACCTTCGGCACCCTCCTGAAGTACAACATGAAGCTCAACCCCGCCAAGTGCGCCTTTGGAGTAAAATCCGGGAAGTTCCTGGGTTTCCTGGTCACTCAGCGCAGGATCGAAGCCAACCCCGACAAAGTCCAGGCCATCCTGAACATGCGCCCGCCCACGTGCGTTAAAGACGTCCAGCGTCTGACAGGGCGTGTCGCCGCTCTCAGCCGGTTCCTGTCCCGTGCGGCCGAACGATGCTTGCCCTTCTTCAAACTGATGAGGGGACCCAAGCTAGCATCTGCTACGTTCGCATGGGATGAGGAATGCCAGACAGCATTCGCCGAGCTTAAAAGTTCCTGGCTTCGCCACCGGTGCTCTCCAAGCCCGTCCCAGGTGAAGTCTTGCTGCTCTACCTCTCGGCGACGCCATCCACGGTCAGCTCGGTCCTAGTCAGAAATGACTCGGGAATCGAAAGACCGGTCTACTACACCAGCAAGGTGCTCAATGAGGCCGAACGGAGGTACCCCGCAACCGAGAAACTCGTGCTAGCGTTGGTTACCTCCGCAAGGCGCCTCCGACCCTACTTCCAGGGGCACCCCATCACCGTGCTAACCGGCGAGCCGTTGAAGAAGATTCTGGCCCACCCCGAGGCCTCAAGGCGACTCGTCAAATGGGCCATTATGCTCGGGGCCTACGACATCTCGTACCGGCCACGATCAGCAATCAAAGGCCAAGCGCTCGCCGACTTCATTGCCGAAAGCACCATCCTGGCCGAAGACAGGCCTCCGACCACGACCAGGCCAACCTGGGAACTGTTCATCGATGGATCGTCCAATTCGGCAGGCAGCGGTGCGGGGATCCTCCTGAGGTCCCCCGAAGGGATAGAGCTACAGTACGCCTTGAAATTCAACTTTCAGGCATCCAACAATGCTTTCGAGTACGAGGCCCTTATCTCGGGAGCACGCATGGCCCGACGGTTGGGGGTCGAGCGAGTCAGGATCCACATCGACTCTCAACTGCTCGCAGGTCAGGTCAACGGTGAGTACGAAGCTCGGGAGGCACCCATGATCAAATACCTTCAGTTGGTCCGGAGCCTGGCCCAACAGTTCGAGGAATTTGGGGTAGTCCGGATAGCTCGGGAGCAAAACTCTCGGGCGGACGCCCTCTCTCGATTGGCCTCCTCCCTAGACCCGGAAGGTACACGATCGGTCCTCCTAGAAGAGCTAGAGCGCCCGAGCATCGACACGGAGCTCCTCGCTGTTGACTCGGCCACTCCAAGTGACTGGCGCTCCCCCTACCGGTCCTGGCTACAGGACTCCTAAGAGCCCTCCGACCCTCAGGAAGCCGCCGAATGAAGTATCAAGCTCGGCGCTTCGTCATCCTCGACAACACTCTCTACCGAAGATCGTTCTCCGGTCCCCTCCTGAAGTGCCTCGGTCCCGACGAAGCAAGCCGAGCCATCCAAGAGATTCACCAAGGCCTGTGCGGAGCGCATGTAGGAGGTCGGCCGCTAGCCCGAATCCTGCTACGGCAGGGGTACTGGTGGCCCACCCTGCAGCGCGACTGCACGGCTCACGCACGGCAGTGCGACCGTTGCCAGCGGTTCGACCATTTGGTCCATCAGCCGGCTACGGAACTTGTCACCCTAGCCGAGCCTTACCCTTTCGCTCGGTGGGGAATCGATATCCTTGGGCCATTCCTGACGGCCCAGTCCCAGAAGAAGTTCATCATCGTCGCCATCGACTACTTCACCAAGTGGATCGAGGCCGAGGCTACGGCAAGGATCACCGAGACAGTCGTTTGGGGCTTTGTTTGGAAATCGATCATTTGTCGCTTTGGCATCCCCCGAGTGATAGTGAGCGATAACGGTCGGCAATTCGACTCTCGGTATTTCCGAGACAGATGCGCCGACCTAAATATCCGCAACCACTTCACTTCGGTCGCCCACCCTCAGGCCAACGGGCTGGTTGAAAATGCCAACAAGACTATCTTAAAAGGCATAAAAACCAGACTCGGCAAGGCTAAGGGTAGCTGGCTCGAGGAATTGCGTAGCGTACTATGGTCGCACCGAACGACCCCCAGGACGGCAACCGGTGAAAGCCCTTTTCAGTTGGTATATGGCACCGAAGCCGTCGTTCCATTAGAGATCACCAATCCGTCTCTCCGAGTGATCAGCTTCTCACCCGAGGCAAACGGGCAAAAGTTGCTCGAGAACCTCGACCTGGCAGACGAACTCCGAGAGATCGCGAACGTCCGAGCAACGGAGTACCAGCGCCGCCTCACTCGATACTACAACGCCAAGGTCTGAGATAGACGTTTCCAACCGGGGGACTTCGTCCTCAGGAAGACCGAAGCCTCTCGACCACTGGAGGCGGCGGGCAAGCTATCCCCCAACTGGGAAGGCCCCTACCGAGTGATCGAGACGCTCGAGAAAGGTGCGTACAGGCTAGCTACAATGGAAGGGGAACCCATTCCCCAGACATGGAATGCGACCACACTACGTAGATTCTATTTCTAAAGTTGCATAGCAAGATTGAATGAAATAAAATTCCCTCTCCATTCATTCAAACAATTGTTGGTACATCAGATAGGCAAATGCCAGTACATCACATAGCAAAAAGCAAAAACCCGTCTAACACCGCTTCAAGAGGCCATCGCTCGGCTGACTCGGTCTTGATCTCCTCGCGTCCAGCCACTGACTCTGCCTCGTGTGGAAACTGGCTCGGACAAGAGGTGGTCGAGCCAGTTGGCTCGGGTGGCCTGTGACAAAGGTGACAGAGGGACTGCAGAAGGAAGGCCACCTTTAAACGTTGAGGAAGGCTACCTCCCAAGTTGGCAACAACCAGGAAAAAGGAGCGCCGTGAAGGCCTCCCCTCTTCCAATCTGCCAACTCCTTGGAAGGAAGGAGAGAGCAAGCAGCCCCCGAAGAGTGAAAGAAATGAAGAACAGAAGAGGGAAAAAGAGGCTGCTGGGAGAGGTTAGGGGGGAACTTGAGTCGCCTCCTCCCCTTACACGGAGGGGAGTGGCGGCAGGCACCCCTAATCCCCCCATCTGCCCTCCGCCTTGGCGTCCACCTGGAAGCCTCGCCGGAGCTAAGAAGAGGCAAACGGCGTGCTTCCACACGCCGAAGCCCTCCCCAGATCCGCGCGGCGACCGTCGGACCCGTCTCGTGCACGCGCGGCGACCGTGGGATCCGTTCAACATTCCAGGACAGCGGGAGCCCGCCGCTCCCCGTCGTCGGCAGCGTCACCCTCCGCGGGACCCACCATGCTTAGATTGTAGCGGCGTAACGCAGAGTGAAGAAGAAGGAGTAAGGACAGATCGTCGGCTAGAATCCTTAGCGTTAAGGAGGAAGGAGCACCCTTCGGTCTCTCTTATAGGCCAAGGGAGGCCGCACGCCTTAAATGACTCCCCCCTTTAAAACACAACAAGGGATCCCCCTAAATGGTCACCTCCAACTCCTCGATCCCTGCCCTAGCGGGATTCACGAAGCGGCCTGGCATTCAAAGCGTGAAGGAACGAAAGGACGCACCGTCAGAAGTCTACCAAATCAGCATGCGAGAACCGCGCAGAACATATCGGCACCTCCCAACTACTCCAGATACGCCAACCAAATCACGGAAAAGATGGTACTCAAATAGAGTAAGTCGTTCATTATCACACAAAAAGGAAACTCTCTAAAAAGAAGAAAGAGAGACAAAAAGGGAAAGAGGCGAAACAAGGTAAAATACATCAGGTCTCGGGCCCACTTTGACGCTCGAGAACGGCGGAAGGGGACACGTCATCCCCGGCACCTTCGGTGACGGTTGGCTCGGACACTGACCTCGCCTGTGCGAGAACTGTCTCGGTCGTGAGCCGTCCCGAAACGCCCAGAGCCGGTGACCCCGATGGAGGCGACCCCTCCGAATCTTCCTCGACCGACGATGAGGAGCTCGAAACCGACTCATCCGAGTCATAACGCTGGCCAAAGGGGAACTCGATCGCGGAGTTTTACTCGTCGGCGTAGTTTATCGCCTGGCGATAGTCCCTGCTTGAACCCCTTTCGAGCGCCCCGGTGAAGTGCTACCTCGTAATAGGGTAGGGCGGCTTCCACCAGGTCGGCCGAGTAAGCATCCGAGCTCCTATAGAGCTCGATCGCCTCCGCCTCGATCTGCCCCGCCCTTTCGACGAGCTCGACCCTGAGCCCGCTCCACCCTCGCCAGACGCTCCTCTACCTCGACCATCCTCCGCTCGACTTCGCTCGAACGCTCCTCCGCCCGGGCCCGGTCCACCTCAGCCTCAGAGCGGAGGCACTCCGCCACCTCCGCCCGATCTAGCAGCTCGGCGTGTTCGAGCTCCCAGCGATTGTCTAGCTCGAGGCGACGCAGACGCTCCTCCTCCAGGGATCGGCTTGTCCTCTCAAGAGACTCTCGGGTCTTGGCGAGCTGTTCGGTCAGCACCCCGGCTTCCAGTCGGCTCGCCCACGCCACCTCCCGGAACGCGGAAAACTCCTGCCAGAGCCCCTCATGCTCCCCCTTGAGTCGGGCCAGTTTCCTTTCGCATCCCCCACGGGCCCAGGCGAGGTTCGACCGCTCCGCCTCCGTCCGGGCGTGCGCCTCCGACATCAAAGCCGCTGACCGAGCTATGACCAGGCCGCCCTCCATCAGAACATCAAGGATCCCGGGGGGGTATTGCGCCTTTCTCCCCCCTCCGTCCTTGCGGCGATCGACCGGCAGACCCGATACAGGTCGCCCGTAATACCGAGCCTTTCCAAGGGCTCCGACAGAGGGAACCGCTCCACCCTGGGCACCCCGCCAGAAGGCTCTGCTCGCGCGACGGAGCTAACCGCCTCGCGCACCACGGTCGGTTAGGGTTGCTACGCCTCCCCGGGCGAACCCCCAACCTCGACCGGCGCCGCGGGATCGACCGCACCGGGAACTTCAAGCACTTGCGGCTGCAACGCCCTCGCGGGCGAACCCCCAGCCCTGCCTGTCTCGGCCCGCACCTCGCCGATCGAGACATCACCGACTCCGACCGATCCCCCGGTCTCAGCGTCAACTACTTCAACATCGGCCCCCTCTACCCCCGTGGGGGGGAGAGCCGACCCATCGCCGCCCTCTGAAGGGCCCCCGGTCTCCTCGGTCCCCTCTCGCCTGGCAGGTGGGGGAGCTGGCCCTGAGGGGTCGGCCCCATCTTGCCCCTGAGAGGGGAGCGCCGCCGAGCCGGAGTCACCCCCGGCGGTAGTAGGAAGACCTACCTTCTTGGCCCGTTTCCTGGCCTTCGCGGCCTCCCGCAACTTTCCCGCCATGGGATCCTTGCGCTTCGTCCCAGTTGGTCGTGAAGATCCCTCGGGGGCCACCCCCTTGCCCTTATCTCGGGCTTGGGCACGACCCGCAGAAGCATCTGGTTCGTCGGCCGCCGAGTCATCTCCCAGATCAATGACCTCAGCAGCTTCCTCCAGAGGTTCCCGCCTCACGTCTGCAACAAAGGAAGAAGACCCGGTCAGGAGAAAGAAAGTAACTCCCACCCCAGGAGAAGAACCTCGAGAGCGGTACCTGTCGACGTCAACCGCGTAAGAAAACACCGTTCGATGTTCTCCGGCGTCACCAGCTCCTCGGTCGACTGGCGGTTATCCAGCAGACGAGCGGCCTGCCGCTCCACGTGGGGAGGGAACTCCTCCTGGCGAGGGGGAAGATTCAGATGAAAATTGGGCGAGACCAGACATCTCCAAGACTCGTCCGTCACCTCCACCTTCACCCAGAAGAATTGGGTCTTCCACCCCTTGTGCGAGGAGTCATTCGCTGCGAGTGAGATGCAACTCTTGTTCCTCCTCGCCTGGATAAAGTAGAAGCCCTTCCCCGCCAACGGGTGCGCTTTCAACTCGAAAAAATAGTGAAAGAGGTCCAAGGAAGGAAAAATGTCGTGCTGACAACAGAGAATCCGAAAGGCGGAAAGAAGGAGATACGAGTTGGCCACCAACTGAATAGGCGCCAACCGGAAAAACTCGGGAAGCTTAAGTACAAAAGGCTCGAAGGGAAGGCGGAACCCACTCTTCCAAGCCAGAAGAAAAGTGCAAATGTGCCCCGTACGGCTGTCCAGACTCGTCTCATACGGGGCGGCGGCAGCAAAGCTGTACCTGAGAGGCAAGCAAAAATGATGCTCCAGCTTCCTCACCTCGGCTTCCCCCAACACACTGCAATTGGGGACGGGCTCCCGCCTCACTTGCTCGATTTCCAAAGGTAGATCCGCCATCGAGCTGGAAGATGATCCCTCGCGCGAGCTCGAAGACTCTGGGGGGGAAGGAAGTTGCCGGACCGCCTCCGCAGTTATCCTCGCCAACTCCTCAAATGCCGCCGCAAGACTTTGCGTCTCCACTGTGCTCTCACGGCGCATCAAGGAGCCCCAGAAGCAAAGAAACTAAGGAAAGCCTAAAACCCTGAGAAGCCTAGAACGACGAACAGCGCCCAACGCCTATAAAACCCTGGAGGAAGGTGGCGCGTCGTTCCGTGCTCCGAGAAAAGGGGGGGGCCTTCATTTCAAATCCGTGAGGATCATCATTACGGGCCCAGGCGACCACTACACGTGGCTCCATAACGCCAACAGAATTCCACCCACCTAAGTCACGCCGGTCCAAAGTTTCAAAAACTACTCGACCGAGCCTCCATGGCTCGGGAGTAGGAGGGGGACAAGTGGAGAGGGGGATTTCTGCAGCCCACTCAAAGAGCAGCCCAACAAGACCCAACAGGGTCCAACGAGGCAAGCTCACTTGAGTGACAGCCCTCAGGACCCACTTAGGAAAGAAAAGCCCAATGAACAAACACTCGAGGAACCAACTCTCCCCGGCGGCCCCTAGGATCGGAGGGCCCGAGTAATGGTCAGGTCACAAGGAGGGTCCGGCCCAAGCCGTTTCCACGCCCGGGAGAGACAGGCATTCGCCGATCTATCCAACCCCTCTTTCGCTGAGCTATGCTCATCGCCCAGACAGGGCTGGCGTTTCAGAAGCTCGGCCAGACCGGATATTATCCATTCGTGCTGCCGTTAAGAGTCCCCAACGGACAGGGGAATCAAGAAGCCGCCGGACTTCGAGGCGATAACGTTCCCACGATAAGGCCATGAAAGCCCATGTTGAGGACGTAAGTCCCGCCGGAAACCCCTCAGCTTGTAGGACTCCTGAAGGCGGCGTACTATTTAAACCAGGGATACCCTCCGGTGGAAGGTAAGGGCCAATAAGGCACTCATACACCCCAACTCCTGAGCACAATCCGCTTCACCCCTCTGGTGGAGAGGAATCTCGCGCACTAGTTTTTCTCCTCCCCATTATTGCTTCCACCACAGCTCTACTGACTTAACCATCGGAGGGTTTTTTCCCAGGGAAACCCTCTGGGCCCTCTGATATGTTTCCCTGTCTTGCAGTTCATCTTCTGGTGATCCACAGCCCGCTCAGGACACAGCGCGAGATTTCACCTTTTCACTTATATATACGCATGATGCAAATTTTACACTGACCTGCTACAGTGTGTGCATTGAATATGAAGCATGAATGAACAAGAGATGCACTGACCCGTACATATCTCGCTATAGTGAAGAGCACAGACTATCAATGCATGTTAACCAAACATTGCACCGAGTTTATAAATAGTGAATGCACAGACTTCAGGTGCAAGGAAGACAAACGACATTGCACCGAGTATATGAATACTGAATGCACGAATAGGGAAATGTGCACCAAGTGCAAAGCTTTAAACCTAATATGCACCGACACTAGGCCACATGTGAGGCGCACAGTAAGACGCACCTCCTATATGCGTCATAAAAGAAAAAAAAATGAACCGAGGCAAACTTTCACCGACCTCTATATGAGTAAGTGAAAGTATGCACTGAGTCAAAGTTTGCACTGACCTTGCAACATGCATTGACCTACACAGTGTTTACACCGAGCTCCTATAAGTTCACGGCCCTTCAGATGCTGATGCGGGATGGACACGGGGACCGACTCTACGTGGTATGGACCTCGGACTCTAGATGCGGACACGACCAGCAACACATGATAGGAGAGACACTAAGCCCGACACGGAGAGCTCCTATGGGCTATACGTCGCTAACAGAAATGCTAGCTCACTCGTCGTCCCAAGCGAGGGAAACGCGGATCGTGCGCGGTTGAAGAACCGGCAGAGTTCACGGGGAGCCGACTCACTTCCGGACTCGGATTAAGTCACGGGACGGGTCACTCTCACACTCACAGCGGTGACATGGACACACGGGCTAGTACCTATCGCTCTCGGTAGCGGTAAAAGACCATATACTAGCTAAGCAAATGAATGCCAAGAGGTTCGGACCATTACCTCCACGCACCCGGCGTGGCGAAGACAACCCCGGCCGAATCACGGACTCCCGGTTAACAATTATTACAGCAATACACTAAGTCGACCAACTCCACGCAGGGAGGTAAAAGGTCACATGTGGGGTCCGGGAATCACGCAACTCGGGTTGACGAGCAGCATCTTGATGTCGCCCGGCGGTGCCGAACTCCGCGTTTTCGTGCTTTCCGAACGGCGGCTTCTACGGGCCCGTGGGGCCCACGGACGGCGCTATCCTCCGGATTTGCAGGGGTGGGACCCACTGTGATGGGGACCCCTAGTGGCGCGCCTCCACGGACGGTGGTCAGCAGGGAACACCGATCGGGGGTCGATCGGCCCCGACTCCCAATTCTTGAACTAACTTCCCACGGATTTTGATTGCTATTTTTCGGCGCGCGCTCCGACGAAAACGACCGCTGCGATCAATCCCGAGGTCAGATCGGGACGCATGAGCTATCGTTGGAAAGCTCTCTTCAAATGCTTCAATCTAGACCCAAAGATATCTGCTGGATCTGGTCAGATCAGAACTTTATTGAATTGACAAGTCCCTGTTGTACAGTAACTGAAACCTCAGATCTACAGGTGAGTTGTCTGAAGACTGCCTTTGACCGTGAAGAAAATGGCCGATTCAGCTCCTAAGCTCTTCATCAAACTTGTGCTATTTTGAACAAGGAGAACGGCGATATTTTTTGTGGACTGATTGGAGGTGGCTGTGATTTTTTATAATTTGTTTACTAGAGGGTGGTCGAATCATGGAACAGGTGGACAGCCTTGTAGCTATCTCTGAGATCGATTTTTGAAAAATATGGGATGGCCTCACAAAAATTCAAGAAAATTTGGGGACAGTGGGGTTGATGGACAGAACGCCCATTAAAACTTGGATCTCTAACAAAAATTAGAAAGGGGTCCGAACATTTGAAATACAGGGCGGGTGGAAATTGAAACAGCAAGTAGACAGATCTGGAAATTAAGGTTGGACGAAAATGAAAAAATATCAAAGGGGATCTTTATGACCAACCAAATTTGTTTGGGACGTGCTTGACACCTCTGTAACATCCCCTCAAAATCTCAAGTCGATCTGAGCTCGTGGCTGATGGCTGAATTTCGTGGAAGCTGTTATGGTCGGATGAAGGCAGAATTCCGGTGATCTCGGCGGGGATGCGATGGCCGCTCGTGGCGGCAGCGGCGGGCTTCAAGAACGGATACCGGAGGCGTCTCACCTCAGAATATAGCCATATCAGCTGCAGAAGGGGGAGAGAGGAGGGGGAGGTCGCACCAAACTTGGAGCTTCACCAATTTCACCAAAATTCTTATGCATTAATTCAACTAAAATGAGAATTACATGGTATTTGTATGAATTGCAAAATGACATAAAATACCCCTAGATCTAGATTTCGAAGGGGCAAACTTGGGAGTCAACAAAAGTATTTCTCTCATGTGGTTTGTAACAAATAAAATAAGATTCAAAACCTATTAAACTAATACAAAAGGAGGGGGACACTCCCTTAAATTAAGGAGAGATCTAGGAGATGCTCCCCCCTTTGTCCCCTCCTTTGGTCCCACCTTCTAGAAGCCCACAATGGAAGGTTTGACTGACCCCACATGGGCCCCAGTGATGAGGTGGATCAATGGGAGGTGGGATGGGGGGCCCGTGGGACCCGGGTGGTCCCAAATTACAAATAAACCCCTATTACAATCCAAATTACAATCTAAATAAAATACACACAACACACAAACAAAATACGAAAAATACCGAGACTCAAGGGGGAGTCTCTAGACCGTCTTCGAGCCATATGGATGCCGAAGTGGCTCGAGTGGTGCTCCGCGTACGGTACCGGTGGCTCACCGGCTCGTGCCTCTCGCGTGCTCTGGTGTCCGCACCAATTCTCCCCGGGTGGGAGAAACTCGACCCTGTCGAGTAAGGGTCTATATCGCTCTGGTAGCACTCCAGAAGGTCCGGATCGATTTGCTACAACTCTCCATGGGTGATCCAAGTATCCTCAGTGGCGGGCAGTCCTCTCCATCGCACTAGGTAGCGTGGGTAAGATCCACTCCTGGTAACTATCACCTGCTCATCCAGTATATGATCTATATGCTCTCGCTGCCGTGGAAAAGGGGCTGAAGGTGGACACTCAGGTGTGGGATCACTCTCAATGGGAGGGGATGGCTCGAAAGACTCACTAGGGATCACCGCTGGGTCCCTATATGCAACTAAATCCGACACATTGAAAGTTGAGCTTATACCATATTCCTCGGGCAGGTCCACAACATACGCATTGGATCAAACACGTTTCAACACTCTAAATGGACCTGCTCCGCGAGCTTGCAACTTCTTAACGGTTCTAGAGGGAAACCGTTCAGGTCTTACCCTGATCATGACATATTCGCCCTCTTGGAACTCTCGGTGGTGTCGGTGAGCATCGGCTAGCTCTTTGTAACGTGCATTGCTGGACTCAATGTGACGACGGACGTCGTCATGCAGACTCCTAACATGCTTAGCAAAAGAAAAAAAAACACACGGATGCACACACAACCCTAAACATACCTAATGTTAGTTCGACCCAATCATATGCAAGGTGGTCCAGGACATCCGAAGGTGTGCCATGCATACCCTAAGTGTGACTGAATGTCGGTACAACCATAAGACGGTCCTTTGGATTTGGGTGGTTTGGGTGGAATAGGAGGGTCGGGTGTCTCTCGCCCGTGAACGGACTCAGTGGGTGCCGATGGCCCGGTCCATGGGGGAGGGGTATAATGGTGACCTCCCCTAAAGAAGTGGAATGGAGATTGTGGACTAAGGGGCCCACTAAGAAAGGGATCGAAGGGATCAAAGAATGTGTGACCCCTCGATATGGATTCCCTCATCTCAAGATCCCATGTGTGGAAGTCTAGAAGGTGTTGTTGATCTCCTTCATCCATGAAGGGAGATGAGACGGTGGGGGTATGATGGTGGACTCTCTCGAAAAGGTGGAGTAAATATGGTGGGTCACGGGGTCCACAAGAGAATGGGTCGAAGGGATCAAAGAAGGTATGACCCCTCGGACTAGGCTTCCACAAATCACTGTCCCACATTTGGAAATCTTGGAGGTGTAAATGATCACCTTCATTCATTGTGAGAGATGGGACGACAATCATAGGTAGAAAGTAAGATTCCTCCCTTGGGCAAAGGGGAATGAAGTCGGACTCGGTCGGCATAGGGAGGAGTAGAAGAACCTCCGTGGTAACATGACCCACGGTGTACACGGAGGTGATGGACCCTAAAGCGGGATGAGTGAAACTATGACCTGTGGGTCGGTCGAAGCCTGGAGCCAACAAGTGCGTAAATGTCAATTGCCGGTCTAATCCGTTAAGAAGGTCATCCAATGTATCCACATGGTGACTAGACCGGAAAGTGGTATGGAATGAGTTGATTGGCACCAGAGGTAGGATAGGGTCCATAGATTGGAAGGCAAGTGGGACCAAGCTATCCTTGAGCCAACTAAGTAGTGGCTCGGCTATGTAAAGTGTACCCGTTAGAAATACGGGTGGCTCGGGCTTGGGTGGCTCCAAATGAGATGGTTCCGAATAGAGTTCGGAAGTAGAGGGTGGTAGCATGGGAGCTCTCGTGGGTGGGAAAGACCATGGGGTAGGCTGTCTGACCGGCTCGGGAATCGACTGAGAGGTAGAGGCTTGCCGAAGGGCGGCATCTGCTCGCCGAATGGCGGCATCAAATCGGGCCTCGAAAGGCTCGACCTCGAGAGCGACCTAATAACACTGCGCCAGAGAGAACGCGTCACAGATAAGACATTCATACCAGAAATGAAGCTGCAAACCTTTCCGGAACTGGGAGGCAGTCGTGGTGCTCTCATTTCCAAACCGGTACACTTCGAAGTCCCTAATGTACTCGGACACGGACTTGTCGCCTTGGACGGGTTGGCATGGGTTGGCCATAGTTGCCAAAGGATGGGAATGGATCCCTAGAAATGGACATGCAAGGCCATTTGAACATGACACGAGACCGACTATGCAAGGTTGGGATGCATGCACACTAAGGACAAGACACCAAGACTCAGTACGAGGCGGAGTTAATCGATCCAAAGATCACTCGCGCAAGTGTGCGGCCTTCCCGATAGGCGTAGCCTAACGTTCGGACAACACCTTTTTATATACCGGGTTATTGGGATGAAATACAAATTTGAAGCACTTTTTTTTTTGTTTTGAAAGTAATGATGGTCCTAGACTCGACTTAGACCATGATGCATGCAAGACTTATGCAATGACTACCCTAGACTCAACTCGCTCTGATACCAAACTGATGCGGGATGGACACGGGGACCGACTCTATGTGATATGGACCTCGGACTCTAGATGCGGACAGGACCAGCAACACATGATAGGAGAGACACTAAGACCGACACGGAGAGCTCCTATGGGCTATACGTCGGTAACAGAAACACAACCTCACTCGTCGTTCCAAGTGAGGGAAACACGGATCGTGCGCGGTTGAAGAACCGGCAGAGTTTACGGGTAGTCGACTTACTTCCGGACTCGGATCGAGTCACGGGACGGGTCACTCTCACACTCACAACGGTGACATGGACACACGGGCTAGTACCTATCACTCTCGGTAGCGGCAAAAGACCATATACTAGCTAAGCAAATGAACGCCAAGAGGTTCGGACCATTACCTCCACGCACCCGGCGTGGCGAAGACAACCCCGGCCGAATCACGGACTCCCGGTTAACAATTATTACAGCAATACACTAAGTCGACCCACTCCACGCAGGGAGGTAAAAGGTCACATGTGGGGTCCGGGAATCACGCAACTCGGGTTGACGGGCAGCATCTTGATGTCACCCGGAGGTGCCGAACTCCGTGTTTTCGTGCTTTCCGAACGGCGGCTTCTACGGGCCCATGGGGCCCACGGACAGCGCTGTCCTCCGGATCTGCGGGGGTGGGACCCACTGTGATGGGGACCCCTGGTGGCGTGCCTCCACGGACGGTGGTCGGCTGGGAACACCGATCGGGGGTCGATCGGCCCTGATTCTCAATTCTTGAACTAACTTCCCACGGATTTTGATTGCTGTTTTTCGGCGCGCGCTCCGACGAAAACAACCGCTGCGATCAATCCCGAGGTCAGATCGGGACGCATGAGCTATCGTTGGAAAGCTCTCTTCAAATGCTTCAATCTAGACCCAGAGATATCTGCTGGATCCGGTCGGATCAGAACTTTATTGAATTGACAAGTCCCTGTTGTACAGTAACTGAAACCTCAGATCTACAGGTGAGTTGTCTAAAGACTGCCATTGACCGTGAAGAAAATGGCAGATTCAGCTCCTAAGATCTTCATCAAACTTGTGCTATTTTAAACAAGGAGAACAGAGATATTTTTTGTGGACTGATTGAAGGTGGCTGTGATTTGTTATGATTTGTTTACTGGAGGGTGGTCGGATCTTGGAACAGGTGGACATCACTGTAGCTATCTCTGAGATCAATTTTTGAAAAATATGGGATGGCCTCACAAACATTCAAGAAAATTTGGGGACGGTGGGGTTGATGGACAGAACTCCCAGTAAAATTTGGATCTCTAACAAAAATCGGAAAGGGGTCCGAACATTTGAAACACAGGGTTGGTGGAAATTGAAACAGCAAGCAGACAGATCTGGAAATTAAGGTTGAACAAAAATGAAAAAATATCAAAGGGGATCTTTATGACCAACCAATTTTTTTTGGGACGTGCTTGACACCTCTGTAACATCCCCTCAAAATCTCAAGTCGATCTGAGCTCGTGGCTGATGGCTGAATTTCGTGGAAACGGCTATGGTCGAATGAAGGCAGAACTCCGGCGATCTCTGCAGGGATGCGATCGCGGCTCGTGGCGGCGGCGGCGGGCTTCAAGAACGGATACCGGAGGCATCTCACCTCAGAATACAGCCATGTCAGCTGCAGAAGGGGGAGAGAGGAGGGGGAGGTTGCACCAAACTTTGAGCTTCACCAATTTCACCAAAATTCTTATGCATTAATTCAACTAAAATGACAATTACATGGTATTTGTATGAATTGCAAAATGACATAAAATACCCCTAGATCTAGATTTGGGAGGGGCATACTTGGGAGTCAACAAAAGTATTTCTCCCATGTGGTTTGGAACAAATAAAATAAGATTCAAAACCTATTAAACTAATACAAAAAGAGGGGGACACTCCCTTAAATTAAGGAGAGATCTAGGAGATGCTCCCCCCTTTGTCCCCTCCTTTGGTTCCACCTTCTAGAAGCCCACAATGGAAGGTTTGACTGACCCCACATGGGCCCTAGTGATGAGGTGGATCAATGGGAGGTGGGATGGGGGGCCCGTGGGACCCGGGTGGTCCCAAATTACAAATAAACCCCTATTACAATCTAAATTACAATCTAAATAAAATACACACAACATACAAACAAAATACGAAAAATACCGAGACTCAAGGGGGAGTCTCTAGACCGTCTCCGAGCCATATGGATGCCAAAGTGGCTCGAGTGGTGCTCCGCGTACGGTACCGGTGGCTCGCCGGCTCGTGCCTCTCGCGTGCTCTGGTGTCCACACCAGATGCTCAAGATAAAACTTGCACCGAGTTCATGTGGGTAAGAAGGAGAGGGTTTGCACGGACTTATGAAAGCCAAGACTCGAGCTAGCACTGACTTAGTGTACGCGTGAGGTGCATTTTCACATATGAACAGTTGTACCAGTCTCTATGCAAGACTTGTACAGAGACATTCACAAACATGCACATGTGCAGCAATTCATTCCATGTAATTCATCTATAGAGCAATATGAGCATTGTATGCAACACACATTGTATGTAACAAAAACCCATGTTGTATGCAATAAGAACATATGGAATCATAAAACACATATGACATCATACATATGACTCATAGTGTTTGTCATCATCAAAACACAATATCCAACAATCTCCCCCTTTTCGATGATGGCAACACTATGAGTCATATGAGTCAACATGACCATGTAATATGTCAAATGAACCAGATGTTCAACATGTCATGCATGTAGACATATGACTCCATGCAAATAGTAAATATGACTCCACATATTAGCCATAAATATGACATATGACTCACCTCCTATTCTCCCCCTTTGACTTCATCAAAAAGAAAGGACCTAAAATGGAGCAATTTATTTAAGCACAAATGCAAACAATGTGACACACTACTCTCCTCCTATGAAAAGTGAATGGAGGTCCTGATGCCTAAAGAGGTGGCACATACCAGTAAAGCACATTCTCCCCCTTGGACAAGACTGATGAAACAACATATAATTCTCCCTCTTTGGAAGAACAGAAGGATTAGAATGGAAACAGATTCATCAGAGATAACATGAGTTCAGCTAAAGCACAGATAAGTAGACAGAGATCAGTTAAAAAAAAATTGCAATGAGTTATCAAAGCCATAATTCCAGGGTTAATGTATTTCAGATTCTTCCACTATAAAGACTTATGACATAATCTTTATTGAGCGCCCTGGTTTAAACATGATGTATTCAAGTTTTATTCATTCATCCTGTACTCATATCTGACATCAATTTCAATAAAGATGAACCATGCCTTCACGTTAACATCTAGTTTAACCTCCCTATCTCTTACTCATTCATATTCAATGACTCCTTTAGGAGTTACAGAATGTAGTGTTGAGATTAAATAGGCACGAAAGGATCTGATTTTGTCCAAAGATTCATCAATTTTCAAATTTCCAGATTATTTTTCTATCTAGCATCATCAATGTTTATTGCAATAACTCTCAAGATCAATCGAGTTTAGTCCACACCTTATAACTAGAGGATACACGTTGTTTAGACGCCAGTATCCCTAAGCACTTAGTATGACTAACTGTCATGATACATATTGTACAGAGTTAACTAGGACACTTCATGACATAGGATGACTCCTTTTCTTTGATGAGGATCCCAGTTTCTCAGTGCAACCTAATCATTGCTCTGCCTTAACATTTCACATATTTTTCATTAAATTTTCACCATAGATAACTAAGGCACTTCATGACACAGTCCTTTGGATGTGATTTCTCAGTGACCAAAATTATTGCTCCGACATTATTTTTCATTCAGATATTACTCAGATCAAATAAACATTTAAAAACAACACTCACCTTAAGTATCTCTACCAAAGAAAGTCATGGTTATAAAAACTTTCAGATTTAAGAAGGTTTTACATGGTATAACATGAATCAACTAGTTAAAGTTTATTAAAAGATTGATTCAGTTATTTTCAAGATGTTCAAAATCAAACTCAAGAAATACATAAGGCTTAAACTAGCTGAGTTAGTTCAGATGTTCATAGTTCCATACAGTGGAAGATTCCTAGTACAAGTGTTTTTGGATTTATGATTAGGATAAGCTCATTGAAATCTTCATGAAGATCTGACAGTAGTGTTCCAGCCATAGTGAATGATTCAGAATAATGATCATCAAGTATCATACCAAGAGTGAAATTTTTCAGAAGTTCTGAATCAAGGATTAGTTATCTGCCAGATAGATTTTCAAAGAATAATGCCGAGCAGGTGACTTATCATTGATTAGGAAATTTCAATTTTAAAAGTATGATTATGATAATCAAGAAGTGCAGACAGAAGCTCCCCATCACCAAATCGGATTTAAGTTCAACTGATTTTCAGAACAGATAGATGCAAGTGAGTCCGACTGATACCATGTATGAGATTAAACACATGAAGAGCAAAGAAGATCATTATGACAAGGATGACATTCAGTCCAAGAATTGTTCTTATGCTCCCCCTGAGCAAATATAGAAGTAGAATCACACCAATGAAGATATCGACTCTCGATGACAGCATTTTAAATGGAATGCTTGAGGCATAATGTCGACTCACGGTGTCGACACTGAGGATCAGATGAAGCTTGCATACAAGATCAATCAAGGATAAAGTGAATTCAACTTCACTTGTATCAAGGAACATTGAGGTTCAGTCAAAGGAGGTTCAGATTGAAGAAGGAACAGCTCAATACAAGCATGTAAGCAAACGATTCAAATTAAGACAAGAACTGTAGCAACCCTGATAAATAAAGGGTTAAAATAAGATAAAATTTCCCTAAATGAATCAAAGAATTAGTAAAGATAATGGGAAGAAGCTTAAACGGATAAATTAAAACCCAAAACCAAATAACGCCTCTCAGTAGGGCGTTAATTTAGTAGGAACGCCTCTATATAAGGCGTGCCTAAAGAAAGGACGCCCACACGTGCGGTCGTCAATTCTCACGCGACCAAATTGGGCAAGTAAAAGAAATGCCCCTTTCATGGGCGTATTTTTAAACACGAAACGCCCTTATACAAGGCGCCTTTTAAGAAACGCCCTATGACAAGGCGTCAATTTAAAATGCGACGCCCTGACCTAGGTCGTTAATTACATTCCGGTTCCGTTCGAACCAAGAGCTTATCCTGGGAAGGATTAAGCTAATCTAGTAAGTATCTACTAGGGTAAGGACTCTATATTGGAAGCATTTCTTCCACTAGAACTCTAACCCTAATAGGACCCCCAAAATCCTATAAATACCTTTGATTACCAAACCATAAATCCATTTGATCGATCCCCTCTGCTACGGTAAGTAATAAACCGTGATTCTTCCTCCTGCTTTCCTCTCAATATGAAGAATTTTAAATGATTCTTCTTTTTGTAGGAAACCTACAGGTCAATTGAAGAACGTAGGTTCTTCATCCGGGTGTAAGTTCTTCTTCCTTTGCCTCTAGATGATCATTGCAAAGGAGCTAATATCTTCCGTATATTCTATAGGGTCCTACGGCAGGTTGACAAGTGAAGAACGTGGATCTTCTTCAGTTCAACTCGTCCTCTGAGTCCTTCGCTTTGACATCTCTGCTTCTGGTGCAAGTCGGTTCATGGGAGGAACATATATATATATATATATACTAGAGCTGCTGTCCGATTCTTCAGAAAGTCTTCAATCAAAAACTCTCACATCAACTAAAGGTAGGTTTTCTCAAGCAACGTAGCCCAAACAAGTGATTTAATATATATACCACCATTACATGCATGTAGTATAGTTTTCTGCTGGCTTTAATATGTTTTCTGTAATATTTTTTGAAAGAGACGCCCGTGTCTAGGGCGCTACTTTTAGAAACGACCTGCACTACGTCGTCAATTTAAGATTTGACGCCCTGCCCTATAGGCGTTAATTTCATGACAATCGCATGTAATTAATAATTGATCCTGTTTAAAATTCAATAAATATGAAATATCGATTCTAATATCTTGCATGACTCTACCTGTGAATTCCTGCTAATTTTCATGTCATGACCATGTCTCCTGTCTCTTGAAATTTTATTTCCTGAAATATTGTAAATTCCTTGAATTCACGACCTGGACTAGGCCGTCTCTCACGGTGATAACGCCCCTGTGTAGGGCGTGATTTTAAAAATTTACGACCCTTCCTAGGGCGCGTTCATGTTAAACTACAGAAATTGATATCTTGCAAAAATGAAAATTAAGAAATAGACGACCACTGTATATGTCGTCAAATTTTTATAAAACGACCCTGTCCAAGGCGTGTTTTTGATAAAACACAGAATTATGGAAATTTCTGCAAAATTGGAAATGCATGTAAACGCCCTTATTTAAGGCGTTATTTACTTAAGTAGTGACTTAATCAAAGTCGTTGTTTTCTGTAAAAATGTTTTTACCTGTTACTGCTAACCGAGGGTTTTCATTATATTTATATATATGTATATCGGCACTATATCTCCACTCTGTGAGTATAGTCCCACGTTTTCATGTTGTTCTATCGATCACCCTCAACTCTCATTGACATACAAGCTCTCCATTGGACATTCCGTTCCTTTGGACTAGCGAGTTAGTCATAGAGACCTCCGTAAGACTCCTCGTACCTTGGATTCCCTCAAGGTCGACTGAGCTGGTTGTACCCTAACAACCCGTTACACAATTTTTGCCATGTCACTTTAAAGAAACATGGTATACCGGCCCTTATGATTATACAAAGTGTATATCATGGGAATTTCCCAATGGGATGATGATATCATGCCATATTCCGATGTTCTTGTGGACCTCAATTCTATGATAAGAATGAGGGTATCTTACCTTTGATGTGCTATTCATGTGGACCACAATTCTATATAAAGAAGGATAGTCCATACTTGTCATGGTACCCGAGTAAGGGAACCTAATTCCACCTAGTTTATCGATCATCGTGATTCTACCGTGATTATCGCCTAGCTATGTCCAATGTCATATTTTTGGACTCTATTCTCTCAAAGTTATCCTATAGGAGCTTGATTATTGAAATTCCATATTGGCTATATATATACAAGAGTGGATGTCGAAATACATGATAAATGCCTGCGCATATAGGGCCCGATCTGGTCCTGGGAGGAGCACCCGAAAGTACTTGTGCCCATGTGAGTTTTAATGATAAGGTATCTGGCATTATACCGAGTGCATGACTAGCTTGATTAGACATTCCACACAAAATCTTGTACTTGAATCGTACTTGACTTGACATGACTTGCGTGACCCGAAAAAGGGTAATTACTTGCTTGCTTGACACATGACAGCCAAAGTTCTTGACATGATAAAAGTACTTGCTTGAATATCTTGTTATCTTTTCTTGAAAGTTCATGACTAGTTCAACTTGTTACCTTATTGATATTCTCTCTATCTTGTCATTTCATGCAAGCATGCATAGCTATAGTACATTCATGAAAGATGTAATTACTTAAACCCCTTGCTAGTGCTTGAGATATAATTTCCTACTGAGCGTTCGCTCACTCCGTGTGTCCCTTTTACTTTTTCAGGTAAGTCCGATGACGAGGGAACTCATTCTGAAGGGGATAGTCAACAGTGAAAGAGATAGAACTTCTTCAAATGTCATCGAGTCTTTTATATACTTCTTGAGTCAAACTAAGTACTTTTCTTTTTTTATTAAACAGAGTATTGGATTTGTAATAGCCTATTAATAATAAGGATTGGGTTATCTTTCTATTTGCGCATCTCTGTCTTTGTGTCGAATACACTACTACTTTCATTGGCATGATTGATATAAACTCGTCGCGCATATCCGGGTATCTTCCGCGCTCGGGACGTGACAGTTTTTGTGGTATCAGAGCCTAGGGTATTCAATTCCTAGGAAAAACCCAAGTCCAAGGATAAGTATAAACGTTTTACCAGTGAGATTGGGTAGAACCAAGGGTTAAAGTTAAAAATAGAGTACTGGTTTCTAAATGTAGTCACGTACTAATATAGTTATTGTAATTGTAGGATAATGGCTGCCGAACGTGCTCAATGGCGCAACATGTAGCGTACCCTTCAAGGAATGACTCAAGTGCTACAACAGGTAGCACAGGGTGGTGCTCCACGAGCTGGAAGCTTACACCAAGCCTTTAAGAGCATGAATCCCCCGAAGTTTATGGGATCGATCGATCCGGACGATGCCGAGCATTGGGTTCGGGAGACTGAACGTATATTCCGTGTTATGCAATGCACGGATCAGGACAAAGTCTTATTAGCTACTTTCCAGTTAGAAAAGGATGCTAGATGCTGGTGGGAGTCTATTGAAGCAACCATCGATCCTAATCAAGTTACATGGGAAGAATTTGTAGAATATTTCAATGCTAAATACTTTTCAGACCGAGTCCAGGAGAAGAAAGCTGCTGAGTTTGCTGCATTAAAGCAACGATCCCTATCAGTAGCTGATTACGAGGCACAGTTCTCAAGATTGTCTAGATATGCTAAGCATTTGATTAGCACGGAGAAAATAAAGGCTAAAAGGTTTCTTAATGGGCTCAGGCCCCAGTACATCACTCAGCTGGCGCCTATGGATATCGAAGTTTATTCTGAAATAGTACGTCGAGCTCAGCTACTTGAAGATGCCACGGAACTATCTGATAGGATCCGTGGGAAAGACAAGAAGGAGCAAGTTACAAGTTCGGGTTCTTTCAAACCCAACTTCAAGAAAAGGCCTAGTAATGGAGGTTCTTCCTCTCAAGATCAGAAATTCAAGAAGACCAAGCCCTTCTCTATCACCACTACAACTTCAAACGTAGTATGCAAGCATTGTGACAAGGCTGGTCACAAGACCGAAGAATACTGGAGGAAATTAGGAGCATGCCTCCGTTGTGGGAGCCGCGAACATCGGATTCCCGACTGTCCGTTACTTAATGACCAAGCCGGAGACGGTAAGCGCCCGGTGACAAAGAACGCTCGACTTCATGCAATAAAGGAGACCGAGCAAGAAGAAGGTGGACTGGTAGAAGGTACATTAACAGTTTGTTCCAAAAGTGCTTATGTCTTATTTGATACGGGTGCATCGCATTCCATTATTTCTAAGAAGTTTGCCGACCCGTTACCGTTAGAACCAGAATGGATAAAAATAGTTCTAACTACTCCTCTTGGAAGTGAAAATGATATTACTCATCACTACCAAAACTGTGAGGTAATGGTTCAAGGTAGGAATTTACCTATAGATCTCATATGCCTCGATCTAAAGGAGTATGATGTTATACTGGGAGCGGACTGGTTATCCAAATACCAGGCAATTCATCAAAGATTTCTCTAAGATCGCCGTACCACTTACAAGATTAACTCGTAAGGAGATCCGTTATGAATGGAGCGAGGAATGTGAAAGAAGCTTCCAAACTCTTAAGGATCATCTCACTACAGCTCCGGTCTTAGTTCTACCAATAGAAGGAGAAAAATTCGAGGTTTACACTGATGCTTCTGGCATTGGCCTCGGATGTGTCCTAATGCAACAAGGGAAGGTTATAGCATACTCTTCACGTCAACTAATGAAACACAAAGAAAACTACCCAGTCCATGACTTAGAACTGGCCGCGGTGGTATTTGCACTGAAGATCTGGAGACACTATCTTTATGGAGTACAGTTTACTGTATACTCCGATCACAAGAGTCTCAGATATCTCTTCTCCCAGAAAGAGCTAAACATGAGACAAAGACGTTGGCTGGAATATCTCAAGGACTTCGACTTCAATATACAATATCATCCCGGAAAGGGTAATTTTGTTGCTGATGCCCTTAGTCGAAAGCCGCGACTAATGATAGCCAATTGTATGATACAAGAATGGAAGTTACTGGAACAATTCTCAAAGCTTAATATAAACATGGACACAGATTGCAATAGTGTCACCTTATCTCATGTGAGTATACAGTCAGATTTACTATCTGAGATACAGGCACTTCAGGGTGATGACCCAGCATTGGTAGAAATAAAGGACAGATTAGAAGGACAATCTGATTTCCAAATAACCTCTGAAGGAAGATTGTTATTTAGGAACAGAACTTGTATACCGGACTGTCCTGAATTAAAGAAGAAGATCTTAGACGAAGCTCATAGATCGAGGTACATGATTCATCCTGGATCAACCAAAATGTACCAAGATATGAAAAGGAATTTCTGGTGGCCCAACATGAAAAGGGAAATCGCGAGCTACGTATCGCGCTGTCTCACATGCCAACAGGTCAAGGCGGAACACCAAAAGCCTGCTGGAAAGCTACATCCGCTAGATATTCCCAAATGGAAGTGGGAGGAGATTGGTATGGATTTCATCATGGGTCTATCTAAATCAAAAGGAGGACATGATGGAATATGGGTTATTATTGATCGATTGACTAAATCGGCGCATTTCTTGCCAATCAAGAGTCGATGGTCAATTGATGTCTTAGCTGCATTATATATCAAAGAGATAGTCAGACTACATGGTATTCCTGTCTCAATCGTGTCTGACAGAGATCCCCGATTTACTTCTCATTTTTGGAAGGGATTACAACATTCGTTGGGGACAAGACTAAATTTTAGTACAGCTTTTCATCCTCAAACGGATGGTCAGACCGAGAGAACTAACCAAGTTGTTGAAGATATGCTTAGAGCATGCATCATTGACTTTGGAGGAAGCTGGCACGATCACTTGCCTCTAGTTGAATTTGCATACAATAACAACTACCAGGCAAGTATTCAAATGGCACCTTTCGAAGCCCTATACGGGAGAAGTTGCCGATCACCCTTATGCTGGAATGAAGTTGGTGAGAAACAACTGTTAGGTCCAGACATGGTAAGGGATACTACCGAGAAGATACAATTGATCAGGGAAAGACTACAAATGGCCCAGACAAGGCAAAAGGCTTATGCTGATACAAGAAGGAGGGATCTTGAATTCCATGTCGGAGATCATGTATTTCTTAAGATATCACCTGGACGCGGAATACGAAGATTTGGTATTAAGGGCAAGCTTACGCCAAGATTTATCGGACCTTTTGAAGTGCTAGAAAGAGTTGGCGAGGTTGCTTATCGCATCGCATTGCCTCCTCAATTGTCCGAAGTACATAATGTGTTTCACATTTCTATGCTGAAGAAGTATGTGCACGATCCCTCGCATATTATTGAACATGGAG
This sequence comes from Amorphophallus konjac, assembly GCA_022559845.1. Lineage (NCBI taxonomy): Eukaryota > Viridiplantae > Streptophyta > Magnoliopsida > Alismatales > Araceae > Amorphophallus > Amorphophallus konjac. Next base: position 213,505,243 of record CM040122.1, read on the forward strand.
ACCTGGTAATACAGAAGGATCTCACATATGAACAGAAGCCTATGAAGATCTTAGAACGTGAAATACGTGCTCTCAGGAATAAGGTTATTCCCATGCTTAAGGTGCAATGGAATAAGAACGCTGAACACGAAGCAACATGGGAGACCGAGGAGTCTATGAGGAAACGATTTCCTGAATTATTCTAAGTGGTATATACTCTATACTCTCCACATTTTATATATATACAGTCGAATTTGGGGACCAAATTCTTTTTAAGTGGGGGAGGGTGTAGCAACCCTGATAAATAAAGGGTTAAAATAAATTAAAATTTCCCTAAATGAATCGAAGAATTAGTAAAGATAATGGGAAGAAGCTTAAACGGATAAATTAAAACCCAAAACCAAATAACGCCTCTCAGTAGGGCGTTAATTTAGTAGAAACGCCTCTATATAAGGCGTGCCTAAAGAAAGGACGCCCACACGTGCGGTCGTCAATTCTCACGCGACCAAATTGGGCAAGTAAAAGAAACGCCCCTTTCATGGGCGTGTTTTTAAACACGAAACGCCCTTATACAAGGCACCTTTTAAGAAACGCCCTATGACAAGGCGTCAATTTAAAATGCGACGCCCTGACCTAGGTCGTTAATTACATTCCGGTTCCGTTCGAACCAAGAGCTTATCCTGGGAAGGATTAAGTTAATCTAGTAAGTATCGACTAGGGTAAGGACTCTATATTGGAAGCATTTCTTCCACTAGAACTCTAACCCTAATAGGACCCCCAAAATCCTATAAATACCTTTGATTACCAAACCCTAAATCCATTTGATCGATCCCCTCTGCTACGTTAAGTAATAAACCGTGATTCTTCCTCCTGCTTTCCTCTCAATATGAAGAATTTTAAATGATTCTTCTTTTTGTAGGAAACCTGCAGGTCAATTGAAGACGTAGGTTCTTCATCCGGGTGTAAGTTCTTCTTCCTTTGCCTCTAGATGATCATTGCAAAGGAGCTAATATCTTCCGTATATTCCATAGGGTCCTACGGCAGGTTGACAAGTGAAGAACGTGGATCTTCTTCAGTTCAACTCGTCCTCTGAGTCCTTCGCTTTGACATCTCTGCTTCTGGTGCAAGTCGGTTCATGGGAGGAACATATATATATATATATACTGGAGCTGCTGTCCGATTCTTCAGAAAGTCTTCAATCAAAAACTCTCAGATCAACTAAAGGTAGGTTTTCTCAAGCAACGTAGCCCAAACAAGTGATTTAATATATATACCAGCATTACATGCATGTAGTATAGTTTTCTGCTGGCTTTAATATGTTTTCTGTAATATTTTTTGAAAGAGACGCCCGTGTCTAGGGCGCTACTTTTAGAAACGACCTGCACTAGGTCGTCAATTTAAGATTTGACGCCCTGCCCTATAGGCGTTAATTTCATGACAATCGCATGTAATTAATAATTGATCCTGTTTAAAATTCAATAAATATGAAATATCGATTCTAATATCTTGCATGACTCTACCTGTGAATTCCTGCTAATTTTCATGTCATGACCATGTCTCCTGTCTCTTGAAATTTTATTTCCTAAAATATTGTAAATTCCTTGAATTCACGACCTGGACTAGGCCCCCTCTCACGGTGATAACGCCCCTGTGTAGGGCGTGATTTTAAAAATTTACGACCCTTCCTAGGGCACGTTCATGTTAAACTACGGAAATTGATATATTGCAAAAAAGAAAATTAAGAAATAGACGACCACTGTATATGTCGTCAAATTTATATAAAACGCCCCTGTCCAGGGCGTGTTTTTGATAAAACACAGAATTATGGAAATTTCTGCAAAATTAGAAATGCATGTAAACGCCCTTATTTAAGGCGTTATTTACTTAAGTAGTGACTTAATCAAAGTCGTTATTTTCTGTAAAAATGTTTTTACCTGTTACTGCTAACCGAGGGTTTTCATTATATTTATATATATGTATATCGGCACTATATCTCCACTCCGTGAGTATAGTCCCACGTTTTCATGTTGTTCTATCGATCACCCTCAACTCTCATTGACATACAAGCTCTCCATTGGACATTCCGTTCCTTTGGACTAGCGAGTTAGTCATAGAGACCTCCGTAAGACTCCTCGTACCTTGGATTCCCTCAAGGTCGACTGAGCTGGTTGTACCCTAACAACCCGTTACACAATTTTTGCCATGTCACTCTAAAGAAACATGGTATACCGGCCCTTATGATTATACAAAGTGTATATCATGGGAATTTCCAATGGGATGATGATATCATGCCATATTCGATGTTCTTGTGGACCTCAATTCTATGATAAGAATGAGGGTATCTTGCCTTTGATGTGCAATTCATGTGGACCACAATTCTATATAAAGAAGGATAGTCCATACTTGTCATGGTACCCGAGTAAGGGAACCTAATTCCACCTAGTTTATCGATCGTCGTGATTCTACCGTGATTATCGCCTAGCTATGTCCAATGTCATATTTTTGGACTCTATTCTCTCAAAGTTATCCTACAGGAGCTTGATTATTGAAATTCCATATTGGCTATATATATACAAGAGTGGATGTCGAAATACATGATAAATGCCTACGCCTATAGGGCCCGATCTGGTCCTGGGAGGAGCACCCGAAAGTACTTGTGCCCATGGGAGTTTTAATGATAAGGTATCTGGCATTATACCGAGTGCATGACTAGCTTGATTGGACATTCCACACAAAATCTTGTACTTGAATCGTACTTGACTTGACATGACTTGCGTGACCCGAAAAAGGGTAATTACTTGCTTGCTTGATACATGATAGCCAAAGTTCTTGACATGATAAAAGTACTTGCATGAATATCTTCTTGTCTTTTCTTGAAAGTTCATGATTAGTTCAACTTGTTACCTTATTGATATTCTCTCTATCTTGTCGTTTCATGCGAGCATGCATAGCTATAGTACATTCATGAAAGATGTAATTACTTAAACCCCTTGCTAGTGCTTGAGATATAATTTCCTACTGAGCGTTCGCTCACTCCGTGTGTCCCTTTTACTTTTTCAGGTAAGTCCGATGACGAGGGAACTCATTCTGAAGGGGATAGTCAAGAGTGAAAGAGATAGAACTTCTTCAAATGTCATCGAGTCTTTTATATACTTCTTGAGTCAAACTAAGTACTTTTCTTTTTTTATTAAACAGAGTATTGGATTTGTAATAGCCTATTAATAATAAGGATTGGGTTATCTTTCTATTTGCGCATCTCTGTCTTTGTGTCGAATACACTACTACTCTGATTGGCATGATTGATATAAACTCGTCGCGCATATCCGGGTATCTTCCGCGCTCGGGGCGTGACAGTTTTTGTGGTATCAGAGCCTAGGGTATTCAATTCCTAGGAAAAACCCAAGTCCAAGGATAAGTATAAACGTTTTACCAGTGAGATTGGGTAGAACCAAGGGTTAAAGTTAAAAATAGAGTACTGGTTTCTAAATGTAGTCACGTACTAATATAGTTATTGTAATTGTAGGATAATGGCTGCCGAACGTGCTCAATGGCGCAACATGCAGTGTACCCTTCAAAGAATGACTCAAGTGCTACAACAGGTAGCACAGGGTGGTGCTCCACGAGCTGGAAGCTTACACCAAGCCTTTAAGAGCATGAATCCCCCGAAGTTTATGGGATCGACCGATCCGGACGATGCCGAGCATTGGGTTCGTGAGACTGAACGTATATTCCGTGTTATGCAATGCACAGATCAGGACAAAGTCTTATTAGCTACTTTCCAGTTAGAAAAGGATGCTAGATGCTGGTGGGAGTCTATTGAAGCAACCATCGATCCTAATCAAGTTACATGGGAAGAATTTGTAGAATATTTCAATGCTAAATACTTTTCAGACCGAGTCCAGGAGAAGAAAGCTGCTGAGTTTGCTGCATTAAAGCAACGATCCCTATCAGTAGCTGATTACGAGGCACAGTTCTTGAGATTGTCTAGATATGCTAAGCATTTGATTAGCACGGAGAAAATAAAGGCTAAAAGGTTTCTTAATGGGCTCAGGCCCCAGTACATCACTCAGCTGGCACCTATGGATACCCAAGTTTATTCTGAAATAGTACGTCGAGCTCAGCTACTTGAAGATGCCACGGAACTATCTGATAGGATCCGTGGGAAAGACAAGAAGGAGCAAGTCACAAGTTCGGGTTCTTTCAAACCCAACTTCAAGAAAAGGCCTAGTAATGGAGGTTCTTCCTCTCAAGATCAGAAATTCAAGAAGACCAAGCCCTTCTCTATCACCACTACACCTTCAAACGTAGTATGCAAGCATTGTGACAAGGCTGGTCACAAGACCGAAGAATGCTGGAGGAAATTAGGAGCATGTCTCCGTTGTGGGAGCCGCGAACATCGGATTCCCGACTGTCCGTTACTTAATGACCAAGCCGGAGACGGTAAGCGCCCGGTGACAAAGAACGCTCGACTTCATGCAATAAAGGAGACCGAGCAAGAAGAAGGTGGACTGGTAGAAGCTACATTAACAGTTTGTTCCAAAAGTGCTTATGTCTTATTTGATACGGGTGCATCGCATTCCATTATTTCTAAGAAGTTTGCCGACCCGTTACCGTTAGAACCAGAATGGATAAAAATAGTTCTAACTACTCCTCTTGGAAGCGAAAATGATATTACTGATCACTACCAAAACTGTGAGGTAATGGTTCAAGGTAGGAATTTACCTATAGATCTCATATGCCTCGATCTAAAGGAGTATGATGTTATACTGGGAGCGGACTGGTTATCCAAATACCAGGCAATTCATCAAAGATTTCTCTAAGATCGCCGTACCACTTACAAGATTAACTCGTAAGGAGATCCGTTATGAATGGAGCGAGGAATGTGAAAGAAGCTTCCAAACTCTTAAGGATCATCTCACTACAGCTCCGGTCTTAGTTCTACCAATAGAAGGAGAAAAATTCGAGGTTTACACTGATGCTTCTGGTATTGGCCTCGGATGTGTCCTAATGCAACAAGGGAAGGTTATAGCATACTCTTCACATCAACTAAAGAAACACGAAGAAAACTACCCAGTCCATGATTTAGAACTGGCCGCGGTGGTATTTGCACTGAAGATCTGGAGACACTATCTTTATGGAGTACAGTTTACTGTATACTCCGATCACAAGAGTCTCAGATATCTCTTCTCCCAGAAAGAGCTAAACATGAGACAAAGACGTTGGCTGGAATATCTCAAGGACTTCGACTTCAATATACAATATCATCCCTGAAAGGGTAATTTTGTTGCTGATGCCCTTAGTCGAAAGCCGACAGTAATGATAGCCAATTGTATGATACAAGAATGGAAGTTACTGGAACAATTCTCAAAGCTTAATATAAACATGGACACAGATTGCAATAGTGTCACCTTATCTCATGTGAGTATACAGTCAGATTTACTATCTGAGATACAGGCACTTCAGGGTGATGACCCAGCATTGGTAGAAATAAAGGACAGATTAGAAGGACAATCCGATTTCCAAATAACCTCTGAAGGAAGATTGTTATTTAGGAACAGAACTTGTATACCGGACTGTCCCGAATTAAAGAAGAAGATCTTAGACGAAGCTCATAGATCGAGGTACATGATTCATCCTGGATCAACCAAAATGTACCAAGATATGAAAAGGAATTTCTGGTGGCCCAACATGAAAAGGGAAATCGCGAGCTACGTATCGCGCTGTCTCACATGCCAACAGGTCAAGGCGGAACACCAAAAGCCTGCTGGAAAGCTACATCCGCTAGATATTCCCAAATGGAAGTGGGAGGAGATTGGTATGGATTTCATCATGGGTCTATCTAAATCAAAAGGAGGACATGATGGAATATGGGTTATTATTGATCGATTGACTAAATCGGCGCATTTCTTGCCAATCAAGAGTCGATGGTCAATTGATGTCTTAGCTGCATTATATATCAAAGAGATAGTCAGACTACATGGTATTCCTATCTCAATCGTGTCTGACAGAGATCCCCGATTTACTTCTCATTTTTGGAAGGGATTACAACATTCGTTGGGGACAAGACTAAATTTTAGTACAGCTTTTCATCCTCAAACGGATGGTCAGACCGAGAGAACTAACCAAGTTGTTGAAGATATGCTTAGAGCATGCATCATTGACTTTGGAGGAAGCTGGCACGATCACTTGCCTCTAGTTGAATTTGCATACAATAACAACTACCAGGCAAGTATTCAAATGGCACCTTTCGAAGCCCTATACGGGAGAAGTTGCCGATCACCCTTATGCTGGAATGAAGTTGGTGAGAAACAACTGTTAGGTCCAGACATGGTAAGGGATACTACCGAGAAGATACAATTGATCAGGGAAAGACTACAAATGGCCCAGACAAGGCAAAAGGCTTATGCTGATACAAGAAGGAGGGATCTTGAATTCCATGTCGGAGATCATGTATTTCTTAAGATATCACCTGGACGCGGAATACAAAGATTTGGTATTAAGGGCAAGCTTACGCCAAGATTTATCGGACCTTTTGAAGTGCTAGAAAGAGTTGGCGAGGTTGCTTATCGCATCGCATTGCCTCCTCAATTGTCCGAAGTACATAATGTGTTTCACATTTCTATGCTGAAGAAGTATGTGCACGATCCCTCGCATATTATTGAACATGGAGACCTGGTAATACAGAAGGATCTCACATATGAACAGAAGCCTATGAAGATCTTAGAACGTGAAATACGTGCTCTCAGGAATAAGGTTATTCCCATGCTTAAGGTGCAATGGAATAAGAACGCTGAACACGAAGCAACATGGGAGACCGAGGAGTCTATGAGGAAATGATTTCCTGAATTATTCTAAGTGGTATATACTCTATACTCTCCACATTTTATATATATACAGTCGAATTTGGGGACCAAATTCTTTTTAAGTGGGGGAGGGTGTAGCAACCCTGATAAATAAAGGGTTAAAATAAATTAAAATTTCCCTAAATGAATCGAAGAATTAGTAAAGATAATGGGAAGAAGCTTAAACGGATAAATTAAAACCCAAAACCAAATAACGCCTCTCAGTAGGGCGTTAATTTAGTAGAAACGCCTCTATATAAGGCGTGCCTAAAGAAAGGACGCCCACACGTGCGGTCGTCAATTCTCACGCGACCAAATTGGGCAAGTAAAAGAAACGCCCCTTTCATGGGCGTGTTTTTAAACACGAAACGCCCTTATACAAGGCACCTTTTAAGAAACGCCCTATGACAAGGCGTCAATTTAAAATGCGACGCCCTGACCTAGGTCGTTAATTACATTCCGGTTCCGTTCGAACCAAGAGCTTATCCTGGGAAGGATTAAGTTAATCTAGTAAGTATCGATTAGGGTAAGGACTCTATATTGGAAGCATTTCTTCCACTAGAACTCTAACCCTAATAGGACCCCCAAAATCCTATAAATACCTTTGATTACCAAACCCTAAATCCATTTGATCGATCCCCTCTGCTACGTTAAGTAATAAACCGTGATTCTTCCTCCTGCTTTCCTCTCAATATGAAGAATTTTAAATGATTCTTCTTTTTGTAGGAAACCTGCAGGTCAATTGAAGAACGTAGGTTCTTCATCCGGGTGTAAGTTCTTCTTCCTTTGCCTCTAGATGATCATTGCAAAGGAGCTAATATCTTCCGTATATTCTATAGGGTCCTACGGCAGGTTGACAAGTGAAGAACGTGGATCTTCTTCAGTTCAACTCGTCCTCTGAGTCCTTCGCTTTGACATCTCTGCTTCTGGTGCAAGTCGGTTCATGGGAGGAACATATATATATATATATACTGGAGCTGCTGTCCGATTCTTCAGAAAGTCTTCAATCAAAAACTCTCACATCAACTAAAGGTAGGTTTTCTCAAGCAACGTAGCCCAAACAAGTGATTTAATATATATACCAGCATTACATGCATGTAGTATAGTTTTCTGCTGGCTTTAATATGTTTTCTGTAATATTTTTTGAAAGAGACGCCCGTGTCTAGGGCGCTACTTTTAGAAACGACATGCACTAGGTCGTCAATTTAAGATTTGACGCCCTGCCCTATAGGCGTTAATTTCATGACAATCGCATGTAATTAATAATTGATCCTGTTTAAAATTCAATAAATATGAAATATCGATTCTAATATCTTGCATGACTCTACCTGTGAATTCCTGCTAATTTTCATGTCATGACCATGTCTCCTGTCTCTTGAAATTTTATTTCCTAAAATATTGTAAATTCCTTGAATTCACGACCTGGACTAGGCCGTCTCTCACGGTGATAACGCCCCTGTGTAGGGCGTGATTTTAAAAATTTACGACCCTTCCTAGGGCACGTTCATGTTAAACTACGGAAATTGATATATTGCAAAAAAGAAAATTAAGAAATAGACGACCACTGTATATGTCGTCAAATTTATATAAAACGCCCCTGTCCAGGGCGTGTTTTTGATAAAACACAGAATTATGGAAATTTCTGCAAAATTAGAAATGCATGTAAACGCCCTTATTTAAGGCGTTATTTACTTAAGTAGTGACTTAATCAAAGTCGTTATTTTCTGTAAAAATGTTTTTACCTGTTACTGCTAACCGAGGGTTTTCATTATATTTATATATATGTATATCGGCACTATATCTCCACTCCGTGAGTATAGTCCCACGTTTTCATGTTGTTCTATCGATCACCCTCAACTCTCATTGACATACAAGCTCTCCATTGGACATTCCGTTCCTTTGGACTAGCGAGTTAGTCATAGAGACCTCCGTAAGACTCCTCGTACCTTGGATTCCCTCAAGGTCGACTGAGCTGGTTGTACCCTAACAACCCGTTACACAATTTTTGCCATGTCACTCTAAAGAAACATGGTATACCGGCCCTTATGATTATACAAAGTGTATATCATGGGAATTTCCCAATGGGATGATGATATCATGCCATATTCCGATGTTCTTGTGGACCTCAATTCTATGATAAGAATGAGGGTATCTTGCCTTTGATGTGCAATTCATGTGGACCACAATTCTATATAAAGAAGGATAGTCCATACTTGTCATGGTACCCGAGTAAGGGAACCTAATTCCACCTAGTTTATCGATCGTCGTGATTCTACCGTGATTATCGCCTAGCTATGTCCAATGTCATATTTTTGGACTCTATTCTCTCAAAGTTATCCTACAGGAGCTTGATTATTGAAATTCCATATTGGCTATATATATACAAGAGTGGATGTCGAAATACATGATAAATGCCTGCGCCTATAGGGCCCGATCTGGTCCTGGGAGGAGCACCCGAAAGTACTTGTGCCCATGGGAGTTTTAATGATAAGGTATCTGGCATTATACCGAGTGCATGACTAGCTTGATTGGACATTCCACACAAAATCGTGTACTTGAATCATACTTGACTTGACATGACTTGCGTGACCCGAAAAAGGGTAATTACTTGCTTGCTTGATACATGACAGCCAAAGTTCTTGACATGATAAAAGTACTTGCTTGAATATCTTGTTATCTTTTCTTGAAAGTTCATGACTAGTTCAACTTGTTACCTTATTGATATTCTCTCTATCTTGTCGTTTCATGCGAGCATGCATAGCTATAGTACATTCATGAAAGATGTAATTACTTAAACCCCTTGCTAGTGCTTGAGATATAATTTCCTACTGAGCGTTCGCTCACTCCGTGTGTCCCTTTTACTTTTTCAGGTAAGTCCAATGACGAGGGAACTCATTCTGAAGGGGATAGTCAAGAGTGAAAGAGATAGAACTGCTTCAAATGTCATCGAGTCTTTTATATACTTCTTGAGTCAAACTAAGTACTTTTCTTTTTTTATTAAACAGAGTATTAGATTTGTAATAGTCTATTAATAATAAGGATTGGGTTATCTTTCTATTTGCGCATCTCTGTCTTTGTGTCGAATACACTACTACTCTGATTGGCATGATTGATATAAACTCGTCGCGCATATCCGGGTATCTTCCGCGCTCGGGGCGTGACAAGAACTCCCCCCAAGAGTATTCATGACAATTACTCTTTTTGGTATTTTCAATATGAATGATATGCAATTACCACATGCATGCCTATGCATTGACTCCCCCCTGACTAAATGCATTAGACTATCCTATATGCAATGTGACCCATGGTACTAGGCAGAGGACTTGGTCTAAAATACCATCTCACACATAGTAAGAATCTCCAGACAGATTTCATCTGCCCTTTAGTAGCTTACCATTTGATATACCATAGTGGTCATGCATGACAATGCAGTGACAATGCAGTCCTATATGCATCAGATTTTTAACGAATATAATGCAAATTCGGACAAACATCAAAACACAAATCATGTGAAATTCAGATATTTTTCAGAGAATTCTAATCAGACGATGTCTATCAATAGAGTTGAGTGCAAAGCATAAGTTTCAGATGAGCAGAATTCAGAGAGTTCAAATTTGACAATGCAGATGATGAATGCATATGCAAAAATAGATTTAACATGCTATGCAGTAATCAAAGACAGAAAAACATGAATGAAAGGAATTGAGCAGAGTTAACATGATAGACCTGGTAAATACAGAACTGGGATTTTCATTCTTGAATGCCTTGGTTTATTATCCCCAAATTATTCTTTCCACCAAGGCACACCTGCAAAATAGCCTTTATTTCGCACAAGCAGGTACCCAATAGGTCTTGGGTCCTGAACTGACAGTTGCACCTTTAAAGGGTGCTCTCAGCAATGTTTGAGTATATGAATCATGAAATCTCAGTATATAACAATTATCCATAGAATGTCCATTCTTTCCACAGTAACGACATGAGATAACAATTTTTGTGTTCTTCCTATTGTGCACATTAACGTGAGCATGGAATCTATGTGCATGAATATTTCTGTTATCCATATGTGCATTTTGTATTTTATTCTTTGCCAGCCAGCAATCAGTAACTTTGTGACCTGGCTTTCCACACTCAAAATATGAAATGAATTTTTCTTTGAAAATAGATTTATTTCTACTGAAACCATTTTGATTTATAGGAAGTTTAACAAATTCAGAGTTAAATCTCCTTCCTTGAGCATCCCAACAGTGGGGTGCAATGTGGCCCATCTTGCCACAGTGAAAACATGAAATAGAATTTCTCCCAACAACTTTCACCCAACATTCAATCGCCTTGTGTCCTGATTTGCCACAATGAAAGCAATGAAGTTTCCTTCTAAGAATTGCATGATATTTAGCATGGAATTGTTTGTCATGCACTCCTACAGCAACTAGGTCATCTAATTTCATATGTCTACACTCATGCATGAGATGACCTATCTCAAGACAGTAAAAGCCGTGAATTCTTTTCTTTTGAACAAAAGAAGGTTTCTTAGCATGAATTCTACCAAATTTCAGATCATCCTTCTTCATAATAAAGCAATTAACCATCTCATGACCAACCTTTCCACAATAAAATCATTTGACATTCTTGATAGGTAATTTGTTGGCCTGAGCTTTCTCAGCATGGTTATTATCATCAATCTTTTTCAATATTTTCTTTTTCTGATTCTCTTGAGTGGCAACTTGTTTTGAGGAGGAGGAGGCAGAAGCACTAGGTATGTTTGTGCTACTACCAAAAGTTGTGTAGAGTTTATTTCTCATTTCTTGCTTGCTGCCTTTCTTGTTATTACAATTTTTCCTTTTGGAAGCAACTTTCAGATTTTTACCTTGCTTTTCAATTTTCTGAGCAGTAAATTGAAATATAGATGGAACATGAATTTTGTTTTGCTCAGAACTCTTCACAAGCACATTAGTCATTTTATTTCCATCCGTCATTTTATTGACTAGACTATAACCCAGTCCTTCTTTCTGAAGGTTAGCATTTGTTCTGAAAAGTGTATTCAGATTGTCCTTTCCCTTAACAAATTTAGATAATAAGATTTTCAGATCCTGAATCTCAGAATTCAAATCAGCAGTGTTAGCTTCGTAACCAGCAATCTCAGTTTCACAGAAAATAACATGCTGATGCAGAGCATCATTCAATGTCTTCAAAGTAGAAATTTTTTGTTTGAGCTCAGGTTCCTTATTAACTTCTTCGTCCATTAGCACACATTTCCCCTTTTCAAGCATTATAAGCTTTTCTGATATGGCAGTATTCAGATGCTTCAATTCTTCATTTTCTTTTATCAACTTTTCATTTTGCACAAGTTCGTTTATTAGAATCTAATCATGTTCATTCATTCCTTGTTTCAGATCTATTTTGGCCTCATCCATATTCTTTTGGAGTTTTTCATTTTCAACTTTAATAGCATCAAATTTCTCAGATATTACTTTATTTTCTTCTTGCAGTCTTTCAAGCTTTTTAAATTTATTTTCTAAAGTTGCGATGTGTATCTTCTTCTTCTTCCTTTGCTTCACGAACAACAACCTCTCTATTCTCTTCTTTCCACTTTGCTCACGATAATCTCCTTTCTCTCTTCAGATCACTCTTTAAATTCTCTGATCTTCTTGCTCAACTCTCCTCCTCTCTTTTCTCTGAGACTCTCTTATTCTGCTGCTCTCCCTCTTCGAAACCCTTCTCAAGGCTCTCTCTTTTTCTACTTCAATCCTCTTTTCATGACCTCTCTTTCTCTTCTCCTTTTTCTTCTTCTTCTTTTGCTGCTGCTAGCTCTCTTTTCTTTTCTTCTAGCTGCCTCTTTTTCTGCACCAGCACCCTTCTTCGAAGGGTAATGTAGCTTTATATATGAACAGAGGCTTCGTATGGATCAAGGAACAGAACCCTACTGACATTCCATTGGTCCACGTGTTAGGGAATAGAAGCTTCCTTTCCTCGGATCACGTGCCTATCATTTGCCCCTTTATCCACGAGCCAGCCTTCTGCCATTTCAGAGGTCACGAGATCACTTTATCCTATCAGTTAAGAGAATATTTCATTAGACATCTTATATTGTATAGAACAATGTTTGCACTGACTTAATATGGTATATACAAAGTATGCACAAACTTTGATGTACATATAGGAAAGTATGCACAGACTTATATATACGCATGATGCAAATTTTGCACTGACCTGCTACAGTGTGTGCATCGACTATGAAGCATGAATGAACAAGAGATGCGCTGACCCTTACATATCTCACTACAGTGAAGAGCACATACTATCTATGCATGTTAACCAAACATTGCACTGAGTTTATAAATAGTGAATGCATAGGCTACAGGTGCAAGGAAGACAAACGACATTGCACCGAGTATATGAATACTGAATGCACAAACTGGGAAATGTGCACCGAGTGAAAACCTTTAAACCAAATATGCATCGACACTAGGCCACATGTGAGGCGCACAGTAAGACGCACCTCCTATATGCGTTAGAAAAGAAAAAAATTAAACCGAGGCAAACTTACACCGACCTCTATATGAGTAAGTGAAAGTATGCACTAAGTCAAAGTTTGCACTGACCTTGCTACATGCATTGACCTACACAGTGTTTGCACCGAGCTCCTATATGTTCACGGTCCTTCAGATGCTCATGACAAAACTTGCACCGAGTTCATGTGAGCAAGAAGGAGAGGGTTTGCACGGACTTACGAAAGCCAAGACTCGAGCTAGCACTGACTTAGTGTACGCGTGAGGTGCATTGACACATATGAATGGTTGTACCAGTCTCTATGCAAGACTTGAACAGAGACATTCACAAACATGCACATGTGCAGCAATTCATTCCTTGTAATTCATCTGTACAACAATATGCGCATTGTATGCAACACACACTATATGTAACAAAAACCCATGCTGTATGCAATAAGCACATATAGAATCATAAAACACATATGACATCATACATATGACTCATAGTGTTTGTCATCATCAAAACACAATATCCAACAAACCTTTCATATCAAGGCATACTAAGTTTGCGGGGAGATTGTGACCTTCTACTATTACCTCACTATCAGCACAATACTCAGTAAGCTTTGTTCCAGAACCTAAAGGTGTAGTAATAGAAAGATCTAAAGGTAGGGGAACTGATGAAATTGGGATTGTTTTTGCAAAAGTAGTGGAGATAAAAGAATGAGAAGCACCCGTATCAAATAGCACAAATGCAGGACGGGAACAAATTTGAAGGGTACCTGAGAGAAATAACAAATTGTTAATTCTTATGGAATTAGAAAGCGATTAATCTTAAAACTAATTAACTATCTAATCCCGGGCTCTACCCAATTCTCGCATGGGTGAGGAAATTTCTTCCTTAGTTCCTAGGTAGGGGTCCTTAAGCCTTGGACTTATCCTATGACGTGACTCTTTACCCTAATTCCTGAGACTTAGGCTCTGATACCGACTTAACTGTCACGCCCCGAGCCTTTATTACAGCGGAAGACTAGCTCGAGGAATGTGAACAGCCGGCATGGTAAGTCTCTTGCAAGCAAGAATGATCAGAGCGCAAGACAACCACACATAACAAAAATGTAATTGCACAATAATTTACTCAAACTCCAACTTTATTTCATTAGTAATCAAATCAAAATATTCAAATACAATAATTTTTCAACCTTCTTCAATCCATCAGACTCAAGAAAAATGGAAAACTACAAAGACTCGATCTAAACAAGATTGACTTTCCTAAGTCTTCACTCCCATTTTTGATATGACTCTCATTCGCTCTCGGACCCACTACTTGAATAACTCGAATCCAAATTCGAATCACTTCCATCTCCTGAAAAGATTAGAAATAGGTAAGGAGCACACTTGCCTAGTAGGTATCTGCGCATCAACATGAAGGCACTATTTAAGTGATTTAATATTTTAGCTCTAAATAAAATAAAGTGAAATCATGCAAATGTGATAATTCACATGTAAATAACCAAGGTAACAAGACGATCATGTAAGATAGATTGAGCAAGTATGAATTAGAAAGAATGTAACAAGAACATGATATGGCCTTTCATGATCAAGAATGTATCGAGAATGTACTAGCAAACCACGTAATCATCACACCAATATCTTTTGCTTATGAGCAAGTATTTGGTGAATTTCTGTGGAATATCATGTAACAAGCAAGAAAGTTATGTACGTGGATATGTCGTGGCGTGGATTTTTCACTTATTTATAGAGAAAGTACTCCCAATGCAATGCGACGCCAGTAGCATCATACCCCTTGTTTATAGTATGTTTTCGACAATCAGTCGAGGGGACTAGCATAGAGCCCTTGAACACAAGCAGTGCCCGATCGCATCTTCAAGTATAAATCAAGCTACTTCCACATTTCAAACAATAAAATATGGCCAGTAATATAACAAGTTCAATAAGTTCATGATAACAATAATTCAATGAATGAACGCTTCGATTAAGAATGCGAGGGATCAAGATTGACTTAAAAAAATGTTATGCTCATAGAAACAATTTGATAGCATAACTAGTACATTCCTTCTCTTCCATAATTTAAAATTAAGTATCTTGAACATTATGACAAGTCCTAGACCACCAATAATCCATCTAGGAACTTTGGAATTACAACCCTTGGGTCAAACCTCGGGTTAAAGTACTCAAGAATTGTGGCGGTCAATTAATGGGCTGCTACATGAACGTAACGGTCTAGTATTGGACCGTTAGAATGGGCTGAATCCAGAAAGAATAAATTGGACTCAGTAATGTGACGGTTGTATACTGGACCGTTAGATGTGCTTGACGGTCAAGTAATAGGCCGTTACATAGACAGAATTCAAAACTTCAGTAGTACTTTTTTAGACAATTGGGCTTTAATGGTACTACCAGCTCAGCATCCTAGTGGGAATCTCAGGCTCACGGAGACTTACGGAGGCCTTGAAACAAGATTTCCTAGTCGATTGGAAGGAATATCCAATAGAGAGGTCCTCATGTTCAAGAATGTGTTCCTATAGTGTAAAAGTGTAACTAGTGGACACATACCGGAGTATACGCCATGTACTTAAAGAAAATGACTCTCTAGACGAGAAAGAATGTATAACCATGTGAAACCATGATAAACTCCGTCAATACAACATTTAAAATCATGGTTTTAATACAAAACTATAGAGTTTAGCAAATGAAATTAACATATGCTTAAAATAACTCAAGGTGCTTTAGACACGCAATTTCTATCATGAATCAATTAATAAACTCAAAGTCATGAAAACAGGTCAAAACTTAAAAATCTAGGCTTTATTTATAAGCTATGTTGACTATTTTTAATTCTGTCGAGGGTTGAGACATCACAATATTCTGACGGTCTAATATGGGCGCGTCATAGTGCTGTGACGGTTTATCGTGGGGCCGTAAGAGTGTTGTAACGCACCACTTATAGTCCGTCATAGTTTACATGGAACTCAAGTATAAGAGGGGGTGTGACGGCTTATCGTAAGACTGTTATATGCCTCTGACGGTCGAACTATAGACCGTTAGAGCCCTGTTGATCGTACATAGAAAATAAAAGACTATGATTGAAACATGTCATGTTTAAAAAGACTTAAACTACTCTAGTCATGACAAACCGAAGTAAAGGTCATCTAGATGCATAGGTTGCAGTCAATTACCAAGAGAATATCTTTTATCTTTAATTTAGGCTAAAGATATGCATGTATGCATAGACCTACTAAAACATGAAATTCTTGGCCTACACTACATGAAATCAAGTAAAATCAGAGGGCTTTTATCCTTAACATGATATTCTTGCCGTTCATGAGATGACCTACCTCTTCACAAGCTTCTATACTTCAAATTTGGGTCTGCAAAGCACGCCCTAATCCCTCCCTTCCTATGGGTTTTCAGCAACTTCACGCCGTCCTAACTCCTCAATCTCTTGACCTAAAGACGTGAAATTTGGAGGGTATAAATATGAAATTATTTGGAACAAAAAGTTCTAAAGAACCAACTTCTAAATACCTCGTTTAGACTACCTAATTTTCTATTCTTCAGTGGACTTTTGCTCAGATTGTTGGGTCGCTGTGGTTGAACCAGCAACTTTGGAAGCTTCTAACTCCTTGGATACTAGATCTCTTAGCACGAAATTTTGAGAGATATTAGTCTAAAGTATTAGAAACAAAAGCTTCCAAACAACTTACCCAAAATTATGACTCCTTACCTTGATTCTTCACGAGCCAAAAGTAACGGTCGCCCAGTCCCAATCTGGGTCCTATTTATAGAACTTTGCTAGGGTTTCATGGATTAGGTCGATTCTAAAGTCCTTAGTGTTGTGCCCCTGTGTGGTTTTGATGATGACTGACACACCATGAGTCACACTGAGGTGTGCTAATTAATATAGATGACTGATTGACTGCTTGAATATCTGATTGCTTTATCTGATTGTTTGCTTGACTAGTTAATTCATGAATATGGCTAGATTGGGTTAACGTAGTGGCTAATTGTGTGTTCATGCATTACTCTATTTGACAAGTGTATACATCAGTCAGCATTGCACTTTGTTCACGAAGTCTATACACTGCTGGATGTTCATGTCTGCACATTGGTGCTTTTCCCTACGTTCTGGCCAAGTCTATACAGCCTCATTCTTACCTTCGTTCAAAGCCAAAGTCTACACAACGCCCTTCATTGAAAGTCTACATTCGCTGCAGAGCTCACTGTCAAGTCTGTACATTGGGTTCACATCTTCAAGTTTGTACAGCCGTTTGCATTGGATTTAAAGTCTATACATTGCACTGTTCCTTTCATCTTCGTGCTATTCATGATCACTACAATTCGTGTTGTTTCCCCTCACTAACACGAAAAGATTTTGTGTCGTCTGAGCTTACAACACTTCGTGTTGATTTCCATGCTTGACAGGAAAACTTGTGTGAGGTATACTTCGTGTTGTTCTATCCTTGTCATCCTTGTCTTCAAGTCATTTTTCTTGCATCTTTGAGTCTTCTTACATTTCACTTCGTGTTGTTTTCGTGTTTTCCTATTTAGTTCTGTCTTCGTGTCGTGTTGGTTTCAGCTCTTCGTCTTCGTGTTGGTTTCTGTTCTCGTCTTCGTGTCGTTGTCAGTCCGTGTCGTTTCTATTTTCATGACTTCGTGTCGTTTTCCCTCTCATGTCTTCGTGTCGTGTTTCTGAGGCAGCTCGAATAGTTCTGATGAACTTCGAGTCGGTTCCCTGTAGACCTCGTGTCGTTCCTGTTTAGTAACCACACTTCGTGTCGGTTACTATTGTTTCTTTGACTTCGTGTTGTTTTCCTTGTGTTTCATCTTCGTGTTGTCTTCACCTCGTGTCGGTTTCACTTTTCATCTTCGTGTTGTCTTCACCTCGTGTCGGTTTCACTTTTCGTCTTCGTGTTGTTTTTGTCTTCGTGTCTCCTTGTTGTTTTTGTCTTCTACTTCGTGTTGTTTTCTTTATACTTCGTGTCGTTGTTCTTTACTCCGTGATGTTTTGTCACGCCCCGAGCGCGGAAGATACCCGGAGATGCGCGACGTGTCTATATCAATCATGTCAATCAGAGTGGTCATGTATTCGACACAAAGACAGAGATGCGCAAAATAGCAAGATAACCCAATCCTTTATTTCATAATGGATAGACTATTACAAATCCAATACTCTGTTTAATAAAAAGGAAAAGAATACATATTTGACTCAAGAAACTATAGGAAAGACTAGATGACACTTGGAGAATCTCTATCTCTTCACTCTTGACAATTCCCATCCGATTGACTTCCATCGTCGTCGGACTTACCTGAAAAGTAAAAAGGGACAAACGGAATGAGCGAACGCTCAGTAGGAAATTATATCTCAAGTACTAGCAAGTGGTTTAAGTAATTACATTTTCATGGATGCAATAAAGCTATGCATGCTCGCATGAAACGACAAGATAGAGAGAATGTAATATCAAAGAAATAAGATGAACTTTCATGAACAAGATACAAGTTATTCAAGATATTCAAGCAAGTACCATTATCGAGTCATGTCAAGAACTTTGGCTATCATGTATCAAGCAAGTAAATTACCCTTTTTCGGGCCACGCATTTCATTTCATGTCAAGTACGAGTCAAGTACAAGATGTGTGTGGAATGTCCAATCAAGCAAGTCAAGTACTCGGTATAATGCCAGATACCTTATCATTTTAACTCCCATGGGCACAAGTACTTTCGGGTGCTCCTCCCAGGACCAGATCGGGCCCTATATGCGCAGGCATTTATCATGTGTTTTGACATCCACTCTTGTATATATAGCCAATATAGGATTTCAATAATCAAGCTTGTAGACACGTATGACAACTTTGATAGAACAGAGTTCAAAATATGACAAAGGACATAGAATGGCGATAATAACGGTATAATCACGATGTCGGTAAAACTAGGTAGATTATGGTTCCTTTGACTTAGGTACCATGACAAATCAATATGGACATTCTTTATATAGAATTGAGGTCCACATGAATATTAGATCAAGCAAGATACCCTCATTCTTATCATAGAATTGGGGTTTACAAGAATGACACGATATGGCATGATATCATCATCCCATCAAGAATTTCTTATGATATACTCTTTGTATAATCATAAGGGCCGGTATACCATGTTTCTTTTAGATTGACATGGCAAGGATCGTGTAATGGGTTTTTAGGGTACAACCAGCTCAGTCGGCCTTGAGGGAATCCAAGGCTACGAGGAGTCTTACGGAGGTCTCTATGACTAACTCGCTAGTCCAAAGGAACGGAATGTCCAATGGAGAGCTTGTATGTCAATGAGAGTTGAGTGTGGTCGGTAAATCAACATGAAAACATGGGACTATACTCACGGAGTGGAGAATAGTGCCGATATATATATATATGTATAATATATAAACCATCGGTTAGCAAATCAGAGGAAAAATCAGTTTACAGTAAAATAACGACTTAGGTCAAGTCGTGTATTGAATAATTAACGCCTAACAGAAGGGCGTTTACATGTATTGCCAATTTGCAGAATTTCCATTTATTTCATTAATTTATCAAAAACACGCCTTTCCTAGGGGCGTTTCTTCAAAGTTGACGACTGCAGGGGCAGGCGTCTCATCATTTACATATTCGACAGGATATAATTATTCTCAGAAATTTATCAAAAACGCGCCCTTGGAAGGGGCGTTACTTCTAATTCCATTATACAGATAATGTAAATTTCAGGGTTTTAACAATTACACGCCCAATGAAGGGGCGTTACTTTTAAATTTACGCCTTATATACAGACGTTAGTCCAGTGAGAGACGACCTTGTCTAGGTCGTGAATTCAAGAAATACCATGATTTTTCATGGGCAGTACTAATTTCAGGATACAGGATAATAGAACTCATGGGAAAACGAATATATGGTCATGACAATAATATCAACATAGGATCATGCATTATTAGTGTAGAATCAGGTTTTCATATGTAATCAGTTCTTAGCATGGGTGAGTAACGATTGATGAAGTTAACGCCTGAGTGCAGGGCGTCAATCCAAAATTGACGACCTTGGCAGGGTCGTGATTTGTAAAGTAGCGCCCTTGTCTGGGGCGTGTATTTCATAATCACGCCCTTGCTAAGGACGTGTTTTTCAAGAAATTAACAGAAAGTCGTTGAAAAAACTATAGTAAACCAAACCATGTATATGCATGATAATTATTGTACTGTATCAATTTAGTTTGGGCTACAGTGACTTGAGAAAACCTACCTTTAATGATAGATTTGGAGATGACCGGTCAATAACTTGAGAAGAACACCTTGGGCAGGAAGAAGGAAAATTCAGTTGATGAAGATGATGGTGACGATGATCTTCAATCAACCTGTAGGGGAAGAAAGGAGGGAGTATGAAGATATAACCGAAGTTTAGGAAAACGGTTTGAAGAACATTACCTTGTTCTTCACGTACGTAACCTTCTGGACCTATAACAGAAGAAGATGAAGAACATTAGTTCTTCACAAAATACGTTCATAACAGAAGAAGAAGAATAGAAGAACATATGTTCCTCTCACGTACCTCTGCAGACGAATAAAGCAAATAGGTTTAGGTTTGGATCGAACGTATTATTTATAGGATTTTGAAGTCCTAACAAGAGTAGGGTTTGATTAAGGGTAACATATCCCTAATAGAGTCCTTACTCTAATAGATACTTACTAGATTAGGTTAATCTTTCCCTGGATAAGCTCTGGGTTCGAACGAGTCACGAACTGAATTAACGCCTTTGGTCAGGGCGTGTATTCTTGAATTAACGCCTTGCATAAGGGCGTTTCTTAAAAAGCGCCTTGAAAAAGGGCGTTTCTTTTTTTTAAAACACGCCCAAGATAGAGGCGTTTCTTTTACTTGCCTATTTGGTCGTGAGAATTGACGACCGCACGTGTGGGCGTCCTTTCTTGAGTCACGCCTTTGATAGAGGCGTTTCTTTTTGAATTAATGCCCTAATAAGAGGCGTTATTTTTAATTTGTTTTATTTCGTCCAATTAACCCTATTCCTTTTATATATATTACTTCTGTAATATATATGTTTTAATTCATTTCAATTATTCATTTATTAGGGTTGCTACACCCTCCCCCACTTAAAAAGAATTTGGTCCCCAAATTCAATATATATATAATTATACATGCGGAGAGTGTAGGACATATACCTCTTAGAATAACTCGGGAAATCGTTTCTTCATAGATTCCTCGGTCTCCCATGTCGCTTCGCGTTCAGGATTCTTATTCCATTGCACCTTGATCATGGGAATAACCTTATTCCTTAGAGCTCGTATTTCTCGATCCAATATCTTCAAGGGCCTTTGTTCATATGTGAGATCTTTCTGGATCACCAGATCTCCATGCTCAATAATATGTGACGGATCGTGTACATACTTCTTCAACATAGATATGTGAAATACATTGTGTACTTCGGACAACTGAGGAGGCAACGCGATGCGATAAGCAACCTCGCCAACTCTTTCGAGTACCTCAAATGGTCCGATAAATCTTGGCGTAAGCTTGCCTTTAACACCAAATCTTCGTATGCCACGTCCAGGGGATATTTTAAGAAATACATGATCTCCAACCTGGAATTCAAGATCTCTTCTCCTGGTATCAGCATAAGCCTTTTGCCTTGTCTGAGCAACTTGTAATCTTTCTCTGATTACTTGTATCTTCTCGGTTGTATCCCTTACCATGTCTGGACCTAATAGTTGTTTTTCTCCAACTTCGTTCCAACATATGGGAGATCGGCAACTCCTTCCGTATAAGGCTTCGAAAGGTGCCATTTGGATACTAGCTTGGTAGCTATTATTATATGCAAATTCAACTAAAGGTAAGTGGTCATGCCAGCTTCCTCCAAAGTCAATAATGCATGCTCTCAGCATATCTTCAACAACTTGATTAGTTCGCTCGGTCTGACCATCCGTTTGTGGGTGAAAAGCAGTACTAAAGTTGAGCCTTGTCCCCAACGAATGTTGTAATCCCTTCCAAAAATGAGAAGTAAAACGGGGATCCCTATCAGACACGATTGAGACAGGAATTCCATGTATCCTGACTATTTCTTTAATGTATAGTGCAGCTAGTACATCAATCGACCATCGGCTTTTGGTTGGCAAGAAATGTGCCGATTTAGTCAATCGATCAATGATAACCCAGATTCCATCATGTCCTCCTTTAGATTTAGACAAACCCATGATGAAGTCCATACCAATATCCTCCCATTTCCACTTAGGAATATCTAGAGGATGTAGTTTTCCCGCAGGCTTTTGGTGTTCCGCCTTGACCTGTTGGCATGTGAGACAACGTGATACATAGTCCGCTATTTCTCTTTTCATATTGGGCCACCAAAAGTTCCTCTTTACATCTTGGTACATTTTAGTTGATCCAGGATGAATAGTGTATCTTGATCTGTGAGCTTCATCTAAGATCTTCTTCTTTAATTCCGGACAATCGGGTATACAAGTTCTATCTTTGAATAATAATCTTCCCTCGGAAGTTAGTTGAAAGTCAGATTGTCCTTCTAATCTGCCTTTGATTTCTACTAACATGGGATCATCATCCTGAAGTGTTTGTATTTCAGATAACAAATCTGACTGTATGCTTACATGGGA
Organism: Amorphophallus konjac; assembly: GCA_022559845.1. NCBI lineage: Eukaryota > Viridiplantae > Streptophyta > Magnoliopsida > Alismatales > Araceae > Amorphophallus > Amorphophallus konjac. Next base: position 213,528,213 of record CM040122.1, read on the forward strand.
TAGTGTGACAAATTTGGATTCCATGTCCAAGCTTATATTGAGCTCAGAGAATTGTTCAAGTAGCCTCCATTCTTGTATCATACAATTTGCTATTATTGCTCTCGGCTTTCGACTAAGGGCATCAGCAACATAATTACCCTTTCCGGGATGGTATTGTATATTGAAGTCGAAATCCTTGAGATATTCTAGCCAACGTCTTTGTCTCATGTTCAGCTCCTTTTGCGAAAATAGATATTTGAGACTTTTGTGATCGGAGTATACAGTAAACTGTACCCCATAGAGATAGTGTCTCCATATCTTTAGGGCAAATACTACCGCGGCCAATTCCAAGTCATGGACGGGGTAATACTCCTCATGCTTCTTCAGTTGACGAGAAGAATATGCTATGACCTTCCCATGTTGCATTAGGACGCATCCGAGGCCAATGCCAGAAGCATCAGTGTAGACCTCGAATTCCTCTCCTTCAATTGGTAGGGCTAAGACCGGAGCTGTGGTGAGATGATCCTTGAGAGTTTGGAAACTGCTTTCACATTCCTCACTCCATTCATATCGGATCTCCTTACGAGTTAATCTTGTAAGTGGTACGGCGATCTTAGAGAAATCTTTGATAAATCGCCGATAATAGCCTGCAAGACCCAAGAAACTTCTGATCTCGCTTGCATTAGTGGGTCTCTCCCAGTTTCTCACAGCTTCAACTTTTGACGGATCCACAGATAAACCGTCCTTGGTTATGACATGTCCGAGAAAAGCCACTTCTTCAAGCCAGAACTCGCATTTGCTGAGTTTAGCATATAATTGATTTGTCCTCAAGACTTGCAATGCAATCCTCAAATGCTCTTCATGTTCTTCCTTAGTCTTAGAATATATCAATATATCATCGATGAAGACTACTATGAATTGATCCAAGTAAGGCCTGAATATGCTATTCATTAACTGCATAAAGGCAGCAGGGGCATTTGTTAGTCCAAAAGGCATAACAACAAATTCGTAATGGCCATACCTGCTTCTGAATGCGGTCTTGTGAATGTCATCATCCTTGATCCTTAATTGATGATATCCCGACCGGAGATCAATCTTGGAGAAATATTTGGATCCTGAAATCTGATCAAATAATTCATCGATTCTCGGCAGTGGATACTTGTTCTTGATAGTAAGATGATTCAACTGCCGATAGTCAATACACAATCTCATGGATCCATCCTTCTTCTTTACAAATAAGACTGGTGCTCCCCACGGGGAAGTACTTGGTCTAATAAACCCTTTTCGGATTAGTTCCATCAACTGCTCCTTCAACTCCTTGAGTTCAGCAGGGGACATTCTATATGGTGCCTTTGAAACCGGACCAGCACCAGGGACTAAGTCGATGGTAAAGGCCACATCTCTTTGCGGGGGTAATCCCGGCAAATCTTCTGGAAATACGTCTGGGAATTCTCGTACTACTTGAACGTCTTCTATCTTGTTTTCCTTAGCTTCTTTAATAGTGACAAAAGCAAGGAAGGATACACATCCTTTCTTGACGAGCTTGCTTGCTCGAAGAGCCGAAATAAGAGGGGATTTGCTTCGACTCTTAGGACTAGTATAAGTCAGTTCCGGAAATTCCTTGAAAACAATCTTGCTATCACGGCAATCAACCGTTGCCTGGTATTTGGATAACCAATCTGCTCCTAGTATAACATCATATTCTTTTAGATCTAAGCAGATAAGATCAATAGGAAAATTCTTTCCTCGAACCAATACCTCACAATTTTGGTAATGATGTGTGATATCCGTCTCGTTTCCGAGAGGAGTAGACAATATTATCTTCATCCATTCTGGTTCTAGAGGTAATGGGTCAGCAAACTTCTTGGAAATAATGGAATGCGATGCACCCGTATCAAATAAGACATGTGCATATTTGGAACAAATTTTTAATGTACCTTCCACCAATCCGCCTTCTTCTTCTGGTTCGGTCTCTTGGATTGCATGAAGACGCGCGTTCCTTGTCACTGGGCGTTTACCCTCACCGTCTTGGTCATTCATTAATGGACAATCGGGAATCCGATGTTCACGACTCCCACAACGGAGACATGCTCCTAATTTCCTCCAGCATTCTTCTGTTTTGTGACCAGCCTTGTCACAATGCTTGCATACTATGTTTGAAGGTGTAGTGGTGATAGAGAAAGGCTTGGATTTCTTGTTCTTCTGATCTTGAGAGGAAAAACCTCCATTATTGGGCCTCTTCTTAAAGTTGGGTTTAAAAGAACCCGAACTTGTGACTTGCTCCTTTTTGTCTTTCCCACGGATCCTATCAGATAGTTCCGTGGCATCTTCAAGCAACTGAGCTCGGCGCACTATTTCAGTATAAACTTGAATATCCATAGGCGCCAGTTGAGTAATGTAGTGGGGCCTAAGCCCATTAAGAAATCTACGGGCTTTCATCTTTTCCGTGCCAATTAAATGCTTAGCATATCTAGACAGTCTAGAGAACTGTGCTTCATAATCAGCCACCGATAAAGATCTTTGCTTTAATGCGGCAAATTCGGCGGCCTTCTTTTCCTGGACCCTATCAGAGAAATATTTGGCGTTGAAATATTCAACGAATTCTCCCCATGTAACTTGAGTTGGGTCAATTGTGGCTTCAATCGACTCCCACCAGCATCTAGCATCCTTTTCTAACTGGAAAGTAGCTAATAAGACTTTGTCCTGATCCGTGCATTGCATGACACGGAATATACGTTCAATCTCCCGAACCCAATGCTCGGCATCGTCTGGATCGGTCGATCCCATGAACTTCGGGGGATTCATATTCTTGAATGCTTGGTGTAAGCTTCCAGCTCGTGGAGCACCACCTTGTGCTACCTGTTGTAGCACTTGGGTCATCCCTTGAAGGGTACGCTGCATGTTGCGCCATTGAGCACGTTCGGCAGCCATTATCCTACAATTACAATAGCTATGTTAGTATTATATCACTATGATCTTATAAAGGACTCATTGATCATTTAACCCTTGGTTCTACCCACTCTCACTTGGTTAAAGGTTTTTGAAACCTATCCTTGGACTTGGGTTTCCTAGGAATTGAATACCTTAGGCTCTGATACCACAAAGACTGTCACGCCCCGAGCGCGGAAGATACCCGGAGATGCGCGACGTGTCTATATCAATCATGTCAATCAGAGTGGTCATGTATTCGACACAAAGACAGAGATGCGCAAAATAGCAAGATAACCCACTCCTTTATTTCATAATGGATAGACTATTACAAATCCAATACTCTGTTTAATAAAAAGGAAAAGAATACATATTTGACTCAAGAAACTATAGGAAAGACTAGATGACACTTGGAGAATCTCTATCTCTTCACTCTTGACAATTCCCATCCGATTGACTTCCATCGTCGTCGGACTTACCTGAAAAGTAAAAAGGGGCAAACGGAATGAGCGAACGCTCAGTAGGAAATTATATCTCAAGTACTAGCAAGTGGTTTAAGTAATTACATTTTCATGGATGCAATAAAGCTATGCATGCTCGCATGAAACGACAAGATAGAGAGAATGTAATATCAAAGAAATAAGATGAACTTTCATGAACAAGATACAAGTTATTCAAGATATTCAAGCAAGTACCATTATCGAGTCATGTCAAGAACTTTGGCTATCATGTATCAAGCAAGTAAATTACCCTTTTTCGGGCCACGCATTTCATTTCATGTCAAGTACGAGTCAAGTACAAGATGTGTGTGGAATGTCCAATCAAGCAAGTCAAGTACTCGGTATAATGCCAGATACCTTATCATTTTAACTCCCATGGGCACAAGTACTTTCGGGTGCTCCTCCCAGGACCAGATCGGGCCCTATATGCGCAGGCATTTATCATGTGTTTTGACATCCACTCTTGTATATATAGCCAATATAGGATTTCAATAATCAAGCTTGTAGACACGTATGACAACTTTGATAGAACAGAGTTCAAAATATGACAAAGGACATAGAATGGCGATAATAACGGTATAATCACGATGTCGGTAAAACTAGGTAGATTATGGTTCCTTTGACTTAGGTACCATGACAAATCAATATGGACATTCTTTATATAGAATTGAGGTCCACATGAATATTAGATCAAGCAAGATACCCTCATTCTTATCATAGAATTGGGGTTTACAAGAATGACACGATATGGCATGATATCATCATCCCATCAAGAATTTCTTATGATATACTCTTTGTATAATCATAAGGGCCGGTATACCATGTTTCTTTTAGATTGACATGGCAAGGATCGTGTAATGGGTTTTTAGGGTACAACCAGCTCAGTCGGCCTTGAGGGAATCCAAGGCTACGAGGAGTCTTACGGAGGTCTCTATGATTAACTCGCTAGTCCAAAGGAACGGAATGTCCAATGGAGAGCTTGTATGTCAATGAGAGTTGAGTGTGGTCGGTAAATCAACATGAAAACATGGGACTATACTCACGGAGTGGAGAATAGTGCCGATATATATATATATGTATAATATATAAACCATCGGTTAGCAAATCAGAGGAAAAATCAGTTTACAGTAAAATAACGACTTAGGTCAAGTCGTGTATTGAATAATTAACGCCTAACAGAAGGGCGTTTACATGTATTGCCAATTTGCAGAATTTCCATTTATTTCATTAATTTATCAAAAACACGCCTTTCCTAGGGGCGTTTCTTCAAAGTTGACGACTGCAGGGGCAGGCGTCTCATCATTTACATATTCGACAGGATATAATTATTCTCAGAAATTTATCAAAAACGCGCCCTTGGAAGGGGCGTTACTTCTAATTCCATTATACAGATAATGTAAATTTCAGGGTTTTAACAATTACACGCCCAATGAAGGGGCGTTACTTTTAAATTTACGCCTTATATACAGACGTTAGTCCAGTGAGAGACGACCTTGTCTAGGTCGTGAATTCAAGAAATACCATGATTTTTCATGGGCAGTACTAATTTCAGGATACAGGATAATAGAACTCATGGGAAAACGAATATATGGTCATGACAATAATATCAACATAGGATCATGCATTATTAGTGTAGAATCAGGTTTTCATATGTAATCAGTTCTTAGCATGGGTGAGTAACGATTGATGAAGTTAACGCCTGAGTGCAGGGCGTCAATCCAAAATTGACGACCTTGGCAGGGTCGTGATTTGTAAAGTAGCGCCCTTGTCTGGGGCGTGTATTTCATAATCACGCCCTTGCTAAGGACGTGTTTTTCAAGAAATTAACAGAAAGTCGTTGAAAAAACTATAGTAAACCAAACCATGTATATGCATGATAATTATTGTACTGTATCAATTTAGTTTGGGCTACAGTGACTTGAGAAAACCTACCTTTAATGATAGATTTGGAGATGACCGGTCAATAACTTGAGAAGAACACCTTGGGCAGGAAGAAGGAAAATTCAGTTGATGAAGATGATGGTGACGATGATCTTCAATCAACCTGTAGGGGAAGAAAGGAGGGAGTATGAAGATATAACCGAAGTTTAGGAAAACGGTTTGAAGAACATTACCTTGTTCTTCACGTACGTAACCTTCTGGACCTATAACAGAAGAAGATGAAGAACATTAGTTCTTCACAAAATACGTTCATAACAGAAGAAGAAGAATAGAAGAACATATGTTCCTCTCACGTACCTCTGCAGATGAATAAAGCAAATAGGTTTAGGTTTGGATCGAACGTATTATTTATAGGATTTTGAAGTCCTAACAAGAGTAGGGTTTGATTAAGGGTAACATATCCCTAATAGAGTCCTTACTCTAATAGATACTTACTAGATTAGGTTAATCTTTCCCTGGATAAGCTCTGGGTTCGAACGAGTCACGAACTGAATTAACGCCTTTGGTCAGGGCGTGTATTCTTGAATTAACGCCTTGCATAAGGGCGTTTCTTAAAAAGCGCCTTGAAAAAGGGCGTTTCTTTTTTTTAAAACACGCCCAAGATAGAGGCGTTTCTTTTACTTGCCTATTTGGTCGTGAGAATTGACGACCGCACGTGTGGGCGTCCTTTCTTGAGTCACGCCTTTGATAGAGGCGTTTCTTTTTGAATTAACGCCCTAATAAGAGGCGTTATTTTTAATTTGTTTTATTTCGTCCAATTAACCCTATTCCTTTTATATATATTACTTCTGTAATATATATGTTTTAATTCATTTCAATTATTCATTTATTAGGGTTGCTACATGTTTTCATCGTCTTCGTGTTGTTCTCTTTGTAGTGTTAAGCGTTATTAGTATGTATCATGTGTCGTTCTCTTCGTAGTGTCTGTTTTGTTACAGTGACACGTCGTGTCGTTGTTCGTTACTTCGGGCTATTTTCATCGTCGTCGTGTTGTTATCATATACCTCATGCAGCTTTGCTTTTTGTGGCCATACAGCGTGTTAATGGTTTTTAATGTCATTACAGGTCCGAGGAAGAACATTCCACACACCTGAGCTGCACGTGATCCGAGACAAGAGGAACCAATCCTATAAAGACACGTGGCAGGAAGGTTCTGGATCGAGCGTGGAAGGCACACGCGTTTTGTGCCCTATCCACCTGCTGCTGTTGCTATATGATGCAGCCTTCGTCCATAGATGAAGAGAGATCATCTAAGCAAAAAGCCTGAAGAGTAGAAAGCCTTTCTATCAAGAAAAGAAAGAAAAGAGTGAGAGCAGAAGAAGAAAAAGAGAGAGAGATAGTGCTCGTGTGAAGAGAGAAGAAAGAGTGAAGAAGAAGAAGTGTAGCAGAGAGTGAAAGAGGAAGAGAGCTGAAGAGAAAGAAAGAGAGATAGAGAGTGAGCGAGAGAGCTCGTGGAGAAGAAGGAAGAAGCTGCTTGAAGATCTGTTTCCTGCTGGACCGTGGATCAAATCCAGGCCAGCCAGCTCCTGCGAGAGCCACATTTATTTTTATCTTTTCAGCTTTCCGTTACTGGGTTTTGTTTTTCTTTTCATCTATTCATTTGCTGTATTTCCGATTCTCTGTAGAGAGGTCGGGGTGCCTCCTGTTGGCTCAGGAGAAGGGAGATCGGTATCTCCGGTTGCAAGTAGCTGGGTGCTACTTGTGGGTTCCCTCTGGTTAGAGGAAGGGAGGCTCGACCTCCGGTTCTGGGCTTGTAGGTTTCAAGTCCAGGGGTCCCTCCAGAGGAGGAAGGGAGGATTGATCCTCCGGTTCTAGTCTTGTGGGTTGCAAGACTAGGTGTTCCCTCCGATCTGGAGGAAGAGAGACTTGCGTCTTTGGTTTGCTAGTGACTGGTGTCACTAGTGGTTCCCTCCGGTTGGGAGGAAGAGGGGAGGTTGTTCCCCTGGTCAAGATGTTTGGCAGCATTTGTTGCAGACTGAGTCTGCTATTTCTAGCGTGAGCTAGTGAAGCCACACTCGGTTGAGTGTGGGGTGGATGTAGGTCTGGAGGACCGAACCACCTAAAACCCTTTGTGCATTGTGGTTTGGTTTATTTGCTTTTGCTTCCGCTAGATGATTGCATAGGGGCGCTCTAAGCGTTTGGCTTCTGGTTGAGCAGAAGTGTTGATTAGTTTTCTTAGACTATTTTAATCTGTCAAGAGAGCGAATTTCCAGTTGAGCTTCAGATTGTCGAATCTGTCTTGTTATTATTCTAGTTTTAATTGGGTGAAGTTTTTTAACGGATTATATTCATTCACCCCCCCTCTGAATACTGCACCGAACCTATCAATTGGTATCAGAGCAGTTCTCTGATTGATCAGATCCAACGATCTGCAGAGGATCCTGTTGTCCCTTGGTGCTTATCTGTTTCTACCCTTTGCTGCATTAATCTGTTTGCGGATTTATTCAATGGGTTCTCTACCGGTTTTCAATGGCTCTAACTTTAACTCATGGATTAGCAGTCTTCACAATTATGTGAAAATGATTAATCCGGATCTGTGGAAGTTAATTTCACAAGGTCCCCACAGATTGCCAAAGGAAAAGTCCAAATGGACTAAAAGTCATAAGTCAAAATATGGAGAAAATCAGAAGGCCTTTAACCTGATGAGAGCAGCTACTGACAGAGCCTTATGGTCTTGTATTCATGATTGCAGGTCCGCCAAGGACATTATGAATGAGCTGAAGCTTGCTCAGAAGGGAAATGTGGACAACTGTCTGTTGGCTGACAAGAGCAACCATGGTAGTGATCAAGATGAATCCAAAGAACGTGATGATGAGGAGGTAAACCCTTTCGAGAATTTTTCATTAGACAATTGGGTAGATGCCTATGCTAATCTATCAAGATCCCATAAGAAACTAGGGAAGAAATATAAAAGTCTGAAAAAAAAGCTGGAAAATCTAGGAGGTGAAAATCTTGAAACTCTGAAAACTGAAAATGAAATATTCAGAAGACAACTACAAGACTTTGACTCTATTACTACAGATCTAGATCATTTGAAATCTGAAAAACAAACTCTTATGAAACAAATTGGTCTACACAAAAAGGAGAGTCAAAAGCTTGTTTGTGAAACTGTTGAACTAAAGGAAAGGCTTAGCTTCGTTGATCAGACTCATAACAATGACGTTGTTCAAAATGAAAGATTGGTGAGAGATTTAGAGTGTATCAATTCTGAATTGAAAGAATTAAAATCTGAGAATGAAAAACTCAAAAACCAATCCAAAGAATTCGAACATAAATCAATGAACCTTGAAAAAGAAAATAGTTTGATCTCTGAGAAATTGGAGGCTGAAAGAACAATGAATTCAGAGATTCAGAAAAATCTTGACAAATTTCAATCTGAAAAACAACAAGAAATGTTTTATGAATGTCAGTCTTCAATAGATAAATGGGTGTTTGATGATGAACTCCTAGAGCAGAACAGCAAACTGAAAGAGGAAATCAATGAGTTGAAACACCTAAACACACAGCTGACAGATAGGCTAATGACAATTGAAAAAGGCAAGAGTGTAAGTGTGGATAGTTCTGATAGGTTGATGAATGCTGAACAAGAAATTGAGAGCCTAAAAACCATCAACCTATTGTTAAATGGAAATGTCAGTTGCAGTGAACAGAAAATAGCTGGATATGAGCTTACTATCACATCCCTTCAACAAGAAGTTGATGATCTTTACAAGTCCTTATCTAAAACTGACAAGGAAATAGAATTAAAACAGGAAGTTGAAAAACTCAAGAGTCTGAATGATGCCTTGCATCAACAAGTCATTTCCTGTGAAACAGATCTGTCCAAATATGAAGCTAAAATTGCAGATTTGAATTCTGAGATTAAAGATTTGAAAAATTCTCTATCAAAATTTGTCAAAGGTAAGGACAATCTGAATAAGCTTCTAGGAAAGAGTGATAACTTTGAGAGAAAGGGACTGGGCTATAGTCCGACAAATAAAAGGAGTAATGGGAATAAAACATCCACTGTTTTTGTTAAAGCTTCCAATCAGAACACAACCTCTGCTCCTTCTGTCTTCCAATTCACTGCACAAAAATCCACTATGAAACCCAAAACTGTGGAACAAACTCCAAAACAGAAAAAGGGTGAAAACTCACAGAAAAAGGAAAAAGGCACTCCTGTTGCTGTAAAGAAGACTGCACACAATTCACATGATCTCTCACACACTCACATTAAAAAGGGTTCATGTTATTATTGTGGGAAAGGAGGTCACATAATGGAAGACTGCAGATTGATGTTAAAGGATGAGCATGTTAGTGGAACTTTACATTCAAGAAATCTATCTGATAGAAACCATGCTGCTAGGAAGCCTGATGCTTCATGTTATTATCGTGGGAAGCATGGTCATCACATGAATGAATGTTTTATCATGAAAGAAGACGATCAACTTCCTGCCAAGTCTTCCATGCATTTTCATGATCCATATGGATCTAAACATAATTCTAATCAGCACATTGTGTGCTTCAACTGCCATAAGCCTGGGCACAAAGCTGCTGAGTGCTGGTTTAGATCTACTTGGGGTAAAAATGGCTTTCATAGAAGGAATTCTTTTGCTTGCTCTCACTGTGAGAAGATGGCCATACAGTCAAGAACTGTTGGCATGTTCAGAAGAACAATGTTAACCCCTATGGTGTCAAATTCCCTGCAAAACCATTTGCAATATTTTCATGCCATAACTGTGGGAAGCAAGGACACAAATATTCTGAATGTTGGATGGTTAAGAACAAGCATCAAACTGCTTATGCATATAACAGAAAATCTTATGAACATGTTTATAAACATCACCCTGCTGTTAACATGTATCATAAGAATCAAAAACCAGCCACTTGATGTAGATACTGTGGAAAAGTTGGACATTCTATGGATGACTGTTCACTGATGAAATTGGATGATAATCTTGCTATGAAAATGTTTAGAATACCTATTAGAGCTAAAGCAGGACCCAAAGCTGCTTGGGTCCCTGCAGGATCAAGATGATCAAATAATTTGCAGGTGTGCCTTGGACTGAGGAATAAAGAGGGGTAAAGTAAACCAAGGCACCCAAGATGATAAAGCCCCATTCAGGTAAATTCTGAAAACTTTGTATTCTGAGTTGTGTGATCTGAATGCACTGCAGATCATGATAATTCTTTTGCGCATTGTCTAACTGAAACTAATTGAAAAAATCTGAAATGCTCATGAAAATGATTGAGTTTATTTCAAAATGCATTTGCACACAAATGCCATGATCAATGATATGCCAAACTCCTTGTATGTTGAATTGCACTATGATGCATGACCACTTTGGTATATCAAATGGTAAGCTACTACAGGGCAGAGGAAATCTGTCTAGAAGTTCTTACTTTGTGTGAGATGGTCTTTTAAACCAAGTTCTCCACCTAGTACCATGGGTCATATCTCCTCATAGGGCAGTCTGAATGAGCATAAACCTTGAAATCATGTTTCAATGCTTTGATTGCATATCAGAGAATGTCCGCATCTTCATGTGAATATTTTTGCTTCATGCCCGTGCATACATGTAGTTAATTGCATTGCATTTCATTACATTGAAAATGCCGAAAAGATACATTGAATGCATACATTTAGGGGGAGCATTATTCATACATCTGAAATCACTCAACTGTTTTTAGATTTACTGCATAGCATGTTAAATCTATTGTTTGCACAGTCATTCATCACCTACATTGTCTGCATGACATATAGGATGATTCAGTGTTTTTAGTTAGAGGGAATCATTGCATAGCATATCACTTCTTTGAAAAATCAAAAAAAAGGGGGGGGGGGAAGGGAAATATTACTGCATATAGATAGGGGGAGCTTGCTTAATCCGCTCTTCTCCAGCTATATGATTCATCTTGTCATATCTGAAGTGTCAGTGATTCCATCATTTAAAGTGGTATCAAATGATTTCTTGACTACTTCTGAAGTTGTTCATAATCTGAATGAATACCTTATTGGTATCTGGTTGTCTCTCCTAAATCTGCTGAATGAGAGCTTTTTCTCTATTTAGTCAACTTTGAATCTCTTTGCTCAAGAGCAGCTCATTTGCTATAATTCCTCAGAATCATGTTGTTTAGTGAATATTCTCACTTGAATTACTCTGCTGAGATATGAAGTAAACCTTCAGCCTGTATACTACTTCATAAAAGTTAAAATACCTTTAATGAGGAACCTTCCATTATACATGCTTAAGAACATTTGTTAACTGGAAGTGGTTTAAGTCTTATGTACTCTTGTTTGGTTCAAGAAACTTGAAAATATCTGTTTCAACCTCTTAATAAACTTGAACTGTCTGCTTCATGTAAATTCATGTAAGACTTTCTGAAATCTGAAAAGTTGATATCCATGTCTACGTTGACTGAGATATATAGTGTGTGTGGTTGTTCCTAAACAACTAACGTGTTCTGAATTTTTTTTTAGTAAAAGTAGGGACAGAGCAATGACTGTGGCTACTGAGAAACCTGTCCAAACGATTGTGTCATGAAGTACCATGGTTAACTCTGTTTAAAGAGATGATTGGAAATTATTGTGAAAATATGGCAGAGCAATGGCATAGTTGTATTGAGTAACTGGGGATTCTGGCCTCTGATCAAGGTGTATCCTCATGCCAAAGATACTTTTAATGCTACCTCTGTTCTCTAAAATGGGAGAAACAATACGGTTGTCACACGGAGTAACTGGGGATTCTGACCTCTGATCAAGGTGTCTCTCCACGTCAAAAGGTGCTGATAAACCAAAATTGTTCATTAAAGAAAGATTTGAACAAGTGTAAATCAAATTCTGAAAGAACAAGTAAAATTCAGGAGCATTCACTTGTGTCTCTTTTAAAGCTGTCATGAAAAGTAAACTAATTAAGATAGAAGTTGGTTGAACTAGAATCTTATATGAGCTTGTAGTTCCTTTTTAATTAAGTGTTGGTTTAGATATGAGTACAATTTCTTTTGAAAATTTCAGTTTACATCATTCTTAAACCATATCTGACAATCAAGGTTTCATAAGCTTTTATGATGGAGGAATCCAGAACTTAAGACTTTGATTTTATGAAGTTGGTATCTTGCTGAAAAGTTCATTATCTCAATTTTTCACAAATCGTTGAATCTGCTCATCCTATTGCCCTTTATCACTGTGATTTGATTCGGACTGGTTGTCACATATGAGAGTTGTTGTCTCTGGATAACCAGAGTTCATCCTTGTAGATTTCTCTTGCATCAAGGATCATAAGGGTAGAATTCTCTGGTCTGTTTGAGAGACTACATGCATAAGGGGGCAATGTGCTAGATTGTCTGATCGTGTTATTTGTCTGCATTAGCTCTATATCTTCTGCCATGTCAAAGGGGGAGTATTGTTGCATATGCATGACTGCATAAGTTGTTTGACTAAGGGGGAGAATTGTTTTTAATTGTTTCTGATATTGTGTTGTCATCTTCTGCTGAACTATCTTGAGTGTCTCATATGACATCTTTGGTTTATTCGTTTTGCTAAAGTAAAATGGGCTGCTTAGTCAAAAAGGGGGAGTTTTTGATTAACAATTGGTTTTAATTCACTCTTCAACTCATGTCTTTTTGCTGAAGGCAGAGGGGGAGAAGAATCTAATCTGAGTCAGTGTAACTCATAGTGTTGCCATCATCAAAAAGGGGGAGATTGTTGTGCCCCTGTGTGGTTTTGATGATGACTGACACACCATGAGTCACACTGAGGTGTGCTAATTAATATAGATGACTGATTGACTGCTTGAATATCTTATTGCTTTATCTGATTGTTTGCTTGACTAGTTAATTCATGAATATGGCTAGATTGGGTTAACGTTGTGGCTAATTGTGTGTTCATGCATTACTCTATTTGACAAGTGTATACATCAGTCAGCATTGCACTTTGTTCACGAAGTCTCTACACTGCTGGATGTTCATGTCTGCACATTGGTGCTTTTCCCTACGTTCTGGCCAAGTCTATACAGCCTCATTCTTACCTTCGTTCAAAGCCAAAGTCTACACAACGCCCTTCATTGAAAGTCTACATTCGCTGCAGAGCTCACTGTCAAGTCTGTACATTGGGTTCACATCTTCAAGTCTGTACAGCCGTTTGCATTGGATTTAAAGTCTATACATTGCACTGTTCCTTTCATCTTCGTGCTATTCATGATCACTACAATTCGTGTTGTTTCCCCTCACTAACACGAAAAGATTTCGTGTCGTCTGAGCTTACAACACTTCGTGTTGATTTCCATGCTTGACAGGAAAACTTGCGTGAGGTATACTTCGTGTTGTTCTATCCTTGTCGTCCTTGTCTTCAAGTCATTTTTCTTGCGTCTTTGAGTCTTCTTACGTTTCACTTCGTGTTGTTTTCGTGTTTTCCTATTTAGTTCTATCTTCGTGTCGTGTTGGTTTCAGCTCTTCATCTTCGTGTTGGTTTCTGTTCTCGTCTTCGTGTCGTTGTCAGTCCGTGTCATTTCTGTTTTCATGACTTTGTGTCGTTTTCCCTCTCATGTCTTCGTGTCGTGTTTCTGAGGCAGCTCGAACCTGTAGACCTCGTGTCGTTCCTGTTTAGTAACCACACTTCGTGTCGGTTACGGTTGTTTCTTTGACTTCGTGTTGTCTTCACCTCGTGTCGGTTTCACTTTTCATCTTCGTGTTGTCTTCACCTCGTGTCGGTTTCACTTTTCATCTTCGTGTTGTTTTTGTCTTCGTGTCTCTGTGTTGTTTTTGTCTTCTACTTCGTGTTGTTTTCTTTATACTTCGTGTCGTTGTTCTTTACTCCGTGATGTTTTCATCGTCTTCGTGTTGTTCTCTTTGTAGTGTTAAGCGTTATTAGTATGTATCACGTGTCGTTCTCTTCGTAGTGTCTGTTTTGTTACAGTGACACGTCGTGTCGTTGTTCGTTACTTCGGGCTGTTTTCATCGTCGTCGTGTTGTTATCATATACCTCATGCAGCTTTACTTTTTGTGGCCATACAGCGTGTTAATGGTTTTTAATATCATTACAGGTCCGAGGAAGAACATTCCACACACCTGAGCTGCACGTGATCCGAGACAAGAGGAACCAATCCTATAAAGACACGTGGCAGAAAGGTTCTGGATCGAGCGTGGAAGGCACACGCATTTTGTGCCCTATCCACCTGCTGCTGTTGCTATATAATGCAGCCTTCGTCCACAGATGAAGAGAGATCATCTAAGCAGAAAGCCTGAAGAGTAGAAAGCCTTTCTATCAAGAAAAGAAAGAAGAGAGTGAGAGCAGAAGAAGAAAAAGAGAGAGAGATAGTGCTCGTGTGAAGAGAGAAGAAAGAGTGAAGAAGAAGAAGTGTAGTAGAGAGTGAAAGAGGAAGAGAGCTGAAGAGAAAGAAAGAGAGATAGAGAGTGAGCGAGAGAGCTCGTGGAGAAGAAGGAAGAAGCTGCTTGAAGATCTGTTTCCTGCTGGACCGTGGATCAAATCCAGGCCAGCCAGCTCCTGCGAGAGCCACATTTGTTTTTATCTTTTCAGCTTTTCGTTGCTGGGTTTTGTTTTTCTTTTCATCTATTCATTTGCTGTATTTTCGATTCTCTGTAGAGAGGTCGGGGTGCCTCCTGTTGGCTCAGGATAAGGGAGATCGGTATCTCCGGTTGCAAGTAGCTGGGTGCTACTTGTGGGTTCCCTCTGGTTAGAGGAAGGGAGGCTCGACCTCCGGTTCTGGGCTTGTAGGTTTCAAGTCCAGGGGTCCCTCCGGAGGAGGAAGGGAGGATTGATCCTCCGGTTCTAGTCTTGTGGGTTGCAAGACTAGGTGTTCCCTCCGGTCTGGAGGAAGAGAGACTTGCGTCTTTGGTTTGCTAGTGACTGGTGTCACTAGTGGTTCCCTCCGGTTGGGAGGAAGAGGGGAGGTTGTTCCCCTGGTCAAGCTGTTTGGCAGCATTTGTTGCAGACTATGTCTGCTGTTTCTAGCGTGAGCTAGTGAAGCCACACTCGGTTGAGTGTGGGGTGGATGTAGGTCTGGAGGACCGAACCACCTAAAACCCCTTGTGCATTGTGGTTTGGTTTATCTGCTTTTGCTTCCGCTAGATGATTGCATAGGGGTGCTCTAAGCGTTTGGCTTCTGGTTGAGCAGAAGTGTTGATTAGTTTTCTTAGACTATTTTAATCTGTCAAGAGAGTGAATTTCCAGTTGAGCTTCAGATTGTCGAACCTGTCTTGTTATTATTCTAGTTTTAATTGGGTGAAGTTTTTTAACAGGTTATATTCATTCACCCCCCCTCTGAATACTGCACCGAACCTATCACTTAGTTGGTCAAAACCTGATCTCTAAGAGTCCTTAGTAACCTTACATGTTCTCTCAATTGGGTCACTAGCAGATAAGATCCCAAAGATCCAATCTTTTTGCTTGTTCTTCCACTTACGGAATTAGTCAGAATGTAACGGTCGAGTCTTGGTGCGTTAGAGCCCTGTGACGGTCGCACGATAGACCGCTACAGCTACTATGCGTAGAATTCAAACTTAATAAAACTCTTTTATTGTTTTATCCACATAATTATCTATAAAAAGGGTATTTATCCTTATATTCCGAGGAAAAATCAATTAACCTTCTAGAATATGGGCCAAACTTAATGGGCTTGGTCCTTAACTCCTTTGGGCTTTATTTATCAAAGCTGGATTAATTATTTAACATAATTGGCCTTATAATCCCAATATCAATTTTTTAGTGCATTTAAGCTTTATAAATTCCTAAGAAATTCCAAAAAATTCTTAAAATAATCCAAAAATTATTTATATAAATTTTGGGGCACTACACCCTCCCCCACTTAGAAGAATTTGGTCCCCAAATTTAATACATGGATTATATGGAGAGTGTACTTACACTTGAATAATTCCAAGAATCTTTTCCGCATGGCTTCTTCTAATTCCCAAATTGCTTCAAATGGCCATGATTTCTTCCATTGAATCTTGACCATTGGAATATCTTTATTCCTTAGTTGATGCACTTTCCATTCCAGAATCTTTATTGGTGTTTGCTCATACGTTATATCCTTCTGAATCTCCAAGTTATCGTAAGTGATAACATGGTAAGGATCATATACATACTTTTTCAGCATAGAGATGTGAAATACATCATGAACTCCTGCTAATTGTGGAGGTAAAGTCAATCTATAAGCCACTTCACCGACCCTTTCAAGAATTTCAAATGTGCCAATGAACCTTGGAGTTAGCTTGCCTTTGATGCCAAATCTTCGAGTACCAGGACCCGGAGAAACCTTCAGATACACATGATCTCCTATCAGAAACTCCAAGTCACGCCTTAGATTATCAGCATAAGATTTTTGCCTATCTTGTGCCATCTGCAATCTTTCTCGAATGAGCTTAATTTTTTCTGAAGAATCCCTGATAATGTTGGGGCCTAGAAATTGCTTTTCCCCTATTTCATTCCAACATATTGGTGATCTATAGCTTCTTCCATATAAAGCTTTAAAGGGTGCCATCTGTATGCTGGCCTAATAACTGTTGTTATAAGTAAATTCTACCAGAGGCAAGTGATCATGCCAAGTTCCTCCAAAATCAATAGCATAAGCCCTGAGCATATCTTCCACCACTTGATTTGTCTATTCTATTTGACCATCAGTTTGTGGATGAAACACTGTGCTAAAGTTCAGTCGGGTCCCTAGAGAATATTGAAGACCCTTCCAAAACTGTGATGTGAATCGAGGATCTCTATCATATATAATAGTGACAGAGACACCATGTAATTTGACAATTTCCCTCATGTATAATGCTACTAGAATATCCATTGACCATCGACTTTTTATTGGTAGAAAATATGCAGATTTAGTCAATCGATCTATGATCACCCAGATACCGCCGTGTCCACCCCTTGTCTTAGGTAAACCCATAATGAAATCCATCCCTATACTCTCCCATTTCCATGCTGGAATATCTAAGGGATGTAATTTACTTGTGGGTCTTAAATGCTCTGCCTTTACTTGTTGACAAGTGAGACAGCAAGACACTAAATCAGCTATTTCCCTCTTCATATTAGGCCACTAGAAATTTCTTTTGAGATCTTGATACGTTTTGGTACTACAATGGTGAATGGTGTACTTGGACTTATGTGCTTCTTCTAGGATCAGTTTCTTCGTATCCGCATGATCTGGTACACACACTCGGTCCTTAAATAGCAATCTTCCGTCATCAGAAATAGAAAAATCCGGCCTCTGTTCTATGTTGCCTTTAATCTCTAGTAATACGGGATCATCATTTTGTAGCTTGACCAGATTCTCTGTTAACGTAGGCTGAGCTTGGATATTAGCTATGAAACACTCTTCTTTCTTCATATCAATATTCAAATTTAGCTATGTAAATTGAGAAATAAGGTTAGTCATACTAACCATGACACTTGACAATTTTCCTATTGGCTTCCTATTGAGTGCATCGGCTACAGCATTAGCCTTTCCAAGATGATATTGAATAGCAAAATCAAAGTCCTTGAGATATTCTAACCATCACCTCTGCCTCATATTTAGCTCCGTTTGAGAGAATAATTATTTCAAGCTTTTGTGGTCTGAATAAATCGTAAATTTCTCTCTGTAAAGGTAGTGACGCCAAATTTTTAAGGCAAATATAACGGCTGCCAATTCTAAGTCATGCACATGATAATTCTCTTCGTGACGTTTCAATTATCTTGAAGAATAGCAAATTACATTTCCATTTTGCATGAGGACGCACCCTAAGCCAATGCCAGACGCATCCGTATATACTTCGAATCCACCACCTTCAACGGGCAATGATAATATAGGGGTTGTCGTGAGATGTTCCTTAAGAGTTAGAAAACTCTTTTCACAGTCCTTCGACCATACAAAAGGATTTCCTGTTCTTGTAAGTCTTGTCAAAGGAACAACAATCTTTGAGAAATTCTTTTATGAACCTCATGTAATACTCGGCTAGACCTAGAAAGCTCCTTACTTCTGATACGGTCGTTGGCCGGCTCCAGTTCTTAACTGCTTCTACCTTAGAAGGATCCACACCGATACCTTCTTTTGAAATAATGTGGCCTAGGAATGAAACTTCCTTAAGCCAGAATTCACACTTGTTAAGTTTGGCATAGAGTTTATGTTCTCTAAGCGTTTGCAAAGCTATCTTCAAATATTCTTCATGTTCCTCTTTTATCTTGGAGTACACCAGAATGTCATCAATGAAGATGACGATGAACTGGTCCAAATATGGCTGGAAAACATTGTTCATAAGTTGCATAAATGCTGTTGGGGCATTTGTTAACCCGAACGGCATTACGACAAATTCATAGTGGCCATAACGACTTCAGAAAGCCATTTTGTATATATCTTCATCTTTAATTCTAAGCTGAGGATAACCTGACCTGAGGTTTATCTTGGAGAAATATCCTGCTCCCGAAAGCTGGTCGAAGAGCTCATCAATACGTGGCAACGGATACTTGTTCCTGATTGTAAGTTGATTCAATCACCGGTAGTCGATACACAACCTGAGAGAGCCATCTTTCTTCTTGACAAAAAGAACCAGTGCACCCCAGGGGGATATGCTAGGTCTGATGAAACCCTTGTCTAATAGTTCCTACAACTACCTTTTTAATTCTTTAAGTTCCGTGGGGGACATTCTGTAAGGGGCTATAGAAACAGGTGTTGCTCGTGAAATGAGTTCAATGGTGAAGTTTACTTCCTTCTTGGGTGGTAAACTAGGTAATTCGGATGGGAACACCTCAGGGAACTCATTTAAAATAGGGATGTCTGCTATGATGATTTCCTTGAATTCGGTAACAATGACAGAAGCAAGAAAAGCGTCACATCCTTGCGATATAAGTTTGCAAGCATGAAGAGAAGAGATGATGGTAGGATGCTTCTTATACTTGATACCAAGGAAGGAAAATCTTGGTAAACCTGATTTACGAAAGGATATTATCATATTCTAGCAATTGATATTGGTATCATGATCCACTAACCAATCTACCCCTAAAATGACATCATAACCTTTCATATCAAGGCATACTAAGTTTGCGGGGAGATTATGACATTCTACTATTACCTCACTATTAGCATAATACTCGGTAAGCTTTGTTCCAAAATCTACGAGTGTAGTAATAGCAAGATCTGAAGGTAGGGGAATTGATGAAATTGGAATTATTTTTGCAAAAGTAGTGGAGATAAAAGAATGAGAAGCACCAGTATCAAACAGCACAAATGCAGGACGGGAACAAATTTGAAGGGTACTTGAGAGAAATAACAAATTGTTAATTCTCATGGAATTAGAAAGAGATTAATCTTAAAACTAATTAACTATCTTATCCCGGGCTCTACCCAATTCTCACATGGGTGAGAAAATTTCTTCCTTAGTTCATAGGTAGGGGTCCTTAAGCCTTGGACTTATCCTATGACGTTACTCTTTTCCCTAAGTCCTCAGACTTAGGCTCTGATACCAACTTAACTGTCACACCCCGAGCCTTTATTACAGCGGAAGACTAGCTCGAGGAACATGCACAGCCGGCATGGTAAGTCTCTTGCAAGCAAGAATGATCAGAGCGCACGACATCCATACATAACAAAAATGTAATTGCACAATAATTTACTCAAACTCCAACTTTATTTCATTAGTAATCAAATCAAAATATTCAAATACAATAACTTTTCAACCTTTTTCAATCCATCAGACTCAAGAAAAAAGGAAAACTACAAAGACTCGATCTAAACAAGATTGACTTTCCTATGTCTTCACTCTCATTTTTGATATGACTCTCATTCACTCTCGGACCCGCTACTTGAATAACTCGAATCCGAACTCGAATCACTTCCATCTCCTGAGAAGATTGGAAATAGGTAATAAGCACACTTGTCCAGTAGGTATCTTCGCATCAACATGAAAGCACTATTAAAATGATTTAACATTTTAGCTCTAAAGAAAATAAAGTGAAATCATGCGAATGCGATATTTCACATGTAAATAACCAAGGTAACAAGACGATCATGTAAGATAGATTGAGCAAGTATGAATTAGCAAGAATGTAACAAGAACATGATATGGCCTTTCATGATCAAGAATGTATCGAGAATGTACTAGCAAACCACGTAATCATCACACCAACATCTTTTGCTTATGAGCAAGTATTTGGTGAATTTCTGTGGAATATCATATAACAAGCAAGAAAGTCATGTACGTGTATATGTCGTGCCGTGGATTTTTCACTTATTTATAGAGAAAGTACTCCCAGCGTAATGCGACGCTAGTAGCATCATACCCCATGGTTTACAGTATGTTTCCGACAATCAGCCGAGGGGACTAGCATAGAGCCCTTGAACACAATCAGTGCCCGATCACATCATCAAGTATAAATCAAGCTACTTCCACGTTTCAAGCAATAAAATATGGTCAGTAATATAACAAGTTCGATAAGTTCATGATAACAATAATTCAATGAATGAACGCTTCGATTAAGAATGTGAGGGATCAAGAATGACTTAAAACAATGTTATGCTCATGAAAACAATTTGACAGCATAACAGTACATTCCTTAAAACAATGTTAAGTATCTTGAATAATATGACAAGTCCTAGACCATCAATAATCCATCTAGGAACTTTGGAATTCCAACCCTTGGGTCAAACCTCGGGTTGAAGTACTCAGAAATTGTGGCAGTCAATTAATGGGCCGCTACATGAACGTGACGGTCTAGTATTGGACCGTTAGAATGGGCTGAATCCAGAAAGAATAAATTGGACTCAGTAATGTGACGGTTGTATACTGGACCGTTAGATGTGCTTGACGGTCGAGTAATAGACCGTTACATGGACAGAATTCAAAACTTCGGTAGTGCTTTTCTAGACAATTGGGCTTTAATGGTACAACTAGCTCAGCGTCCTGGTGGAAATTCCAGGCTCACAGAGACTTACGGAGGCCTTGAAACAAGATTTCCTAGTTTATTGGAAGGAATATCCAATAGAGAGGTCCTCAAGTTCAAGAATGTGTTCCTATAGTGCAAAAGTGTAACTAGTGGACACATACCGGAGTATACGCCATGTACTTAAAGAAAATGACTCTATGGATGAGAAAGAATGTATAACGATGTGAAACCATGATAAACTCCGTCAATACAACATTTAAAATCATGGTTTTAATACAAAACTATAGAGTTTAGCAAATTAAATTAACATATGCTTAAAATAACTCAAGGTGCTTTAGACAAGCAATTTCTATCATGAATCAATTAATAAACTCAAAGTCATGAAAACAGGTCAAAACATAGATATCTAGGCTTTATTTATAAGCTAAGTTGACTTTTTTCAATTCTGTCTTGGGTTGACAGTTCACAGTATTCTGACGGTCTAATATGGGGGCGTCATAGTGCTGTGACGGTTTATCGTGGGGCCGTCAGAGTGTTGTAATGCTCCACTTACAGTCCGTCAGAGTTTACATGGAACTCAAGTATAACAGGGGATGTGACGGCTTATCGTAAGACCGTTATATGCCTCTGACGGTCGAAATATAGACCGTTAGAGCCCTGTTGATCGTACATAGAAAATAAAAGACTATGATTGAAACATGTCATGTATAAAAAGACTTAACTACTCTAGTCATGACAACACGAAGTAAAGGCCATCTGGATGCATAGGTTGCAGTGAATTAACAAGAGAATATCTTTTATCTTTAATTTAGGCTAAAGATATGCATGTATGCATAGATCTACTAAAACATGATATTCTTGGCCTACACTACATGAAATCAAGTAAAATCAGAGGGCTTTTATCCCTAACATGATATTCTTGCCGTTCATGAGATGACCTACCTCTTTACAAGCATCTATACTTCAAGTTTGGGTCTGCAAAGCACGCCCTAATCCTTCCCTTCCTATGGGTTTTCAGTAATTTCACGCCGTCCTAACTCCTCAATCTCTTGACCTAAAGACGTGAAATTTAGAGGGTATAAATATGAAACTATTTGGAACAAAAAGTTCTAAAGAACCAACTTCTAAATACCTCGTTTAGACGTCATAATTTCATGTTCTTTAGTGGATTTTTGCTTAGATTCTCGGGTCGCTATGGTTGAACCAGCAACTTTGGAAGCTTCTAACTCCTTGGATACTGGATCTCCTAGAACGAAATTTTGGGAGCTATTAGTCTAAAGTATTAGAAACAAAAGCTTCTAAACAACCTTCCCAAAATTATGACTCCTTACCTTGATTCTTCACGAGCCAAAAGTAAGGGTCGCCCAGTCCCAATCTGGGTCCTATTTATAGAACTTTGCTAGGGTTTCATGGATTAGGTCGATTTTAGAGTCCTTAGTTTGCTAAAACCTAATCCCTAAGAGTCCTTAGTAACCCTGCATGTTCTCTCAATTAGGTCTCTAGCAGATAGGATCTCAAAGATCCAGTCTTTTTGCTTGTTCTTCCACTTACGGAATTAGTCAGAATGTAACGGCCGAGTCTTGGTTTATCAGAGCCCTATGGTGGTCGCATGATAGACTGGTACAGCTACTATGCGTAGAATTCAAACTTAATAAAACTCTTTTATTATTTTATCCACATAATTATCTATAAAAAGGGTATTTATCCTTATATTCCGAGGATAAAGCAATTAACCTTCTAGAATATGGGCCAAACTTAATGGGCTTGGTCCTTAACTCCTTTGAGCTTTATTTATCAAAGCTGGATTAATTATTTAACATAATTGGGCCTTATAATCCCAATATCAATTTGTTAGTTCATTTAAGCTTTATAAATTTCTAATAAATTCAAGAAAATTCTTAAAATAATCTAGAAATTCTTTATATAAATTTGGTGGCACTACAATTTTTATTTCTATTTTGATTTTAATCTTCCTCTCTTCTTCTATCTTTCCCTCCTCTATTTTCTTCACATATCCCAAGGCGAAGATTCTCTTCTTTTGATGCTCTAAAGGTGGTGTCTACCTCCAAGGCGGGACGATTCAATCAAAGGCTTGGCACGGAGATGGCGGCACTATTCTTCACTATCTTGGCTCTATTTCTTCCTTTTCCCTTTGTTTACTCAAGTTGTAATATTTAATTTTCATAAGATATTGTATTCTTTCCTTAGCAATAAAAGTTGATTGAGCAATATAAATTGATGTGCACAAAACTCGTCGTCAAAAGTCGTGGCACAATTTCAAAAATAACCACACTCACTCACTAAAAAGATATTAAATATAAGTAGAGTGGTATGAACGAGTCGATCCCACAGAGAAGAAAATTTATTTTAAGTGAGTTGGAAAATCCCTATGTTTTGAAAACCAAATTTTGAGTGAGTTTAAATTAAAGGAAAGTAAAAGTGCATGAACCTCAGACTAAAAATAAACATATCTAAAGAATTTGAGAGGGCTAAATAAGAGAATTTGAAATGAGATAGAGAGAGAAAATAAAAGGAACAATTGCATAAAATCAACTTTTCTCTCTTTTTTTCTTCTTTTTCAATAACGTGCTCTTGCACTTATTTTGTATATAACTTGTCAAAAAGCTATATTAAAAAGATCTCTTCCTCATGAAGTGTAGAGTATCAGACACCATACCCAAAATAACAGAAGGCTTGTCCCGCTTATTTCATTAACATGTAAAGTGATTTCTTTTTCTAAAGTGCAAATAAACTTTAAAGAGATTATTAAATCAGTTTTTCATGGCTAGATCGAATAAATTTTCCATCATCTTTTTCTATAGTCTTTTTTATTCCAGAATCACTTTCAATTCAAACATGCATCAAGAAACTCAATTGAGGATTTCATCTTTTCATTTTGATGTGAAGTAATATGATTAATATAGGATGCATGATATTATGCAAACACTCCTATCAGGTTGTACTATATGCATCATGAAATTTTTCTCTCCCCCCCTAACTTGAATGACATTGTCCTCAATGGCATATGTAAGTCATAGAAATAATAGAACAATGTAACAATACAGATTGATGAGAAGGAAAGAGACAACCTGATATGTGGGGCGAAACTCCATCATTGATATGAATGACGACAACTTCATCTCATTAGCTCTTACCTAATTACTAAAAAATAAATTAAAATAAAACATCAAATAAGAAAAATATTTGGTTGATAGGGACATCACTCAGAGCTCCCTCTGGCTCGACGCCTCTCTCCCCTCTGGAGACGGATAGGATGACTTGATGGGGCCTCGACGGCACTGGATTTCACTACTATAGACATCTTGATGTATTTTATCCTTTATTGAGTCCTTTTGATGTATTTCACTTCTATTTGTGAGTCTTGTCCTAGGTACTCTTACTAGTGGGTCACCATATTGGACTTGTTTGGTCGTATGGCCCATTAGGGAGCTAGGCCCATGGGCGCCCCTTTCTTGCACCCTTGGTTATCTGCTATTTTCCTTTTTCTCAAGGGCTTTTGTACAACGTTGGGTTCCCTATATATAGGACCCCAACTCCCACTTGAGAAGGTAATGAAATATTGAGTAATTTTGAGCATAAGTGCATCTTTCCCTCTCTCTCTCTAGCTTCCTCACTCTCTCTCCCCCCCTCTCTAAAGGGGCCGGCCCCCTCTCTCTCTCCTCCTCTCTCTCTCTCCCTCTACCTTGGGCGAATCTGCCCCTTCACCTTCCCCCATCCACCTGCCACCTCACCCTCCAACCCTTCACTTCCCCTAGGCCACTTAACTCCCATCAATTCCCTCCCCTTCCCAAGAGACTCTTCCTATTCCCCATACATCTTCCCCACATCCAATACACCCCTCCCTCTTCCCCAAGCAACCTTCCCACTCCCCCACACCCTCATTCACACCCCTAGACCATTCAAACCCCATCCCCCCCCTCCACTTGTTGCGCAAACACCCTCCCCACCCCTTACCTCCTTGCCTTGGCCGAACCCCACCCCCACCTCTACCAACTTCGGCCCCCACCTTCCTGCTCCATCGCCCCCCCCCCCCCCCCCCGACCAGATCCGACCCTCTCATCCCCCATACAACTCTCTCCCCTCCTGCCATCACCCCACATCTTCCCCATTACCCTAGCTCCACTTCTCCTTACCATTAACCCCACCTCCACCCCCTCAATCTGTTACAACTGCAGGTGGTAGAAGAAGTCTCAGTTTGCAGAAGCTCCCCCGAGGTCGTCCGGCAACATCTGAAGGCCCATCCTACCATTCTGGAAAGGGTTCCCTGTCCCCTATGCAGGCGAGGTGGAAGCACCCCATTCCGAGTTCGTGGCCACCTGTGAGAACCGATCTCCTCCGACAGCATCAAGAACCAGTTGCAGAACATCAGAGCCCGACCAGAAGCCGAACCACGGTCGACAGCGGCAGAACCAGACGGAAGTTCCTTCTCCAAAGATCTTCCTCTCCCTTTCCCCGATCAGGAGCAAGAAACGGGACCTCGTTCGCCCACCAGGAGCCCGAGTTACGAATTTTCTCCCACCGGCGTTCGAGTCTGCCTCCTGCTGTCTTCCGTGACCAGATCCCACTCAACGGAGCTCCCCTGTCCACCCCGACCTCAGAAGGAGTCCCCGTCAGTTTTGGTGCGCAGAGGCCTTGTCTACGGAACCAACAACTCTGACGGATCGAGATTCTGAGTCCGGGAGCCCGAGATACAACGTCTGCATCCTGCTGCGCACGTTCTGGAGCTGTCAACCCCAGATTCCGGCATCCTGTTCGAGTCTCCACCACGACCACCAGCGACGACAGAAGAATTCGATATAAATCTGAGGCATCCCAACACCTGTTACGAAGCAAACCTCACTGGTTTCGTCATCGGCAACAATCCTGAGAACGATCTACAACTGCAGCAGCGACCACCTGTCCCTGTGCACAGCAAGCAAGCGGATCGGCGTCGGCCTCCGTTCCATCTTTCTCGTCAAAAACCCCCCTCCCGCCTGGCTGGCTTATCGCCCCTCCCTGCGTGGAGGTAGTGTTTGATGTATGTTTGAGTTCCCCACCCCTAGTTCCACCCTCCTGCGTGGGGCGTAGTTCATGTAACTAGCAGCTCAAGCTACATCGGCGCAGTGTGCGGGATCACACTTCCCCGCTCGCCCACGTCTCCGAACGGGGTTGGTTTCTTCAAACCAACCAGGTGAGCTCTAAAGCTTTGCTCCATTCATATTAGTGTCTGTTTGTTTAATATCCGTAGACATAGCTCCGTTGCGCAAGGGAGTGAGTGTCCGTTCCCGGAGCCATCATCATTGAGTGGTCACCGTGGTCATCGTGAGAGAGAGGAACCTTGTGCCCCAAGTGGCACCGGCCAGCCCCAAAGTGTGGGCCACGTACCCTCGGGAGGATAACCCTAGCCCTGCTGGCACTCTACCAGTTAGGGTCTTGATCCATCACCTCCATCTAGCATCATATAGTCACCCGGGGCTTGCGAGTGTGCGACGGCGTTTCGGTCTCAATTTATCATTTTACTTGCTATGTGATTGTGAATGCGGATTAGGTCCGAGGTTTGCATTTGCTTGCTGCATACCCCATACTTGTGTCACATCAAATTGATATCAGAGCAAGTTTTAGACTTGTCTCTACAAGCCTAGGTCCAAGGGCTTTTGCACGTTCACCCGTGTGTCGATCTCTTCACCTTCGTGCATGTCTACCCGTCGAGGCACTGCTTACCAACCCAACCCCCCAAATTCTGATTCCCCCATGAGTTCCCATTCTCAGGGCAACCAAGGCATCCCTAGTGAAGTCCCCCCTGCCCCTATGGAGCAAGTTGACCCTATCCTTAGGGCTATCCTTGAGAAACTTGATGGACTTAGCACCCGAATGGATAAACTAGAGGAATTAAGGGCCCCACCTAGGATCCCTGCCCAAAGAGTCACCCCTCCTCTAGTTGAACCGGGTAGGGAAGGCCTTGAGAATGAGTGGTACCATGAACCGGAGAGGCCTCAACAGCCCCGGCATCATGAGAGACTCCCACCTAGGAACTATGCCCAAAGGTTTCCCCCTCCGCGGGATGAACATGATAGGGAAGACCTAGATAATGGGTGGTATCGTGAACAAGAGAGGGCTCCTCAACCTCGACACTTTGAGAGGCGACCACGTGAGGATCATGATGAACTCCTATTAAGAATGATCAAAGTGGAAGCCCCTAATTTTGATGGGTCTCACAACCCTAGTGTCTACAAAGATTGGGAGCATGGCATGGACCAATACTTTGAGTGGTACCCCATGTCCGAGGAGAGGAAGGTTAGGTTGGCCAAAATGCACCTCCTTAAACTAGCCAAAACCTATTGGTTAAAGGTTGAAAACCAAAGGAGGATCAGGCATGAGGAACCCATTAACACTTGGATTGACATGAAAGATCAGCTTAGGAACAAGTACCTTCCCATCTCCTATAGCCAACTTCTTCTTGATGAATGGCAAAGCCTTACCCAAGAAGGAAAAACCGTGGAAGAGTATATTGAAAAATTTGATTCATACCTCCTAAGATGTGGTGTGGTTGAGGATCCAGCCGTTACTCTATCCCGGTTTAGGAATGGTCTCCTTCCCCACATCAAACGGGAGCTCTTTATGAGGGAAGTGCATAGCTTGGAAATTGCCTATCAAATAGCCCGGGATGTTGAGAGATTCTCTAGAAATCCTAGGTTTGTCCCTCCCAAGGGGTCAGGACCACGTCCCAACCTCCCTCCTCTGTTAAAGACACCTCCTCCCAGTGGGGGAATTCCCACAAGACCCTCCCCACCTCCTACCACACCCAATCCTCCTCCTAGAAAGGAAGACAACTCCAAAGGGAAGGCCCCAATGAGTAGCACGATCAAGTGTTTCCAATGCCATGGCTATGGCCACATAGCCTCCCACTGTCCCTCTAAGGGGTTGTCAAGCCTAGTTATTGAGAGTGGACCTTCTACTACCCAGGAGACACATGAGGGTACTATTGAGGAATATGAGGCCAATTTAGAATGGGAAGGGGAATACAATGAACAATTCTTTAATGAAGGGGTAGAAGAGGACCCCCACTCCAGTCACCTAGGAGTAATAAGGTGCACCCTCACCCAACCACAAGAGGATGATTGGAGGAGGACCTCCATTTTTCACACATTTGTCAAAATCGGGGACCATGTTAGGAAGATCATCCTAGACAATGGGAGTTGTGTCAACGCCGTGTCTCCGGACACCGTCAAACTCCTAGGACTTACCCCTACATCCCACCCCAAACCTTACCGTGTGTCATGGATAAACAACCACTCCCTACCCGTCAACACATGTTGCCTTATCCCCATCACATTTTCATCCTACAAAGGGCAAATATGGTGTGATATCATACCTATGGCTGTAGGAAGCATCCTATTGGGGAGACCTTGGATATATGATGTCAATGCCACCATTCATGGAAAAACAAACACATGCACCTTTGACCACGAGGGGAAGACTATCCGTCTCAACCCCTCCCCTCCCCAAAAAGAACCACCCACCAAGGGAACCCTTCCTACACCACCAAAACCCAAGGCCTCGATTGCTCCAACCCAATCAACAACACAAAGTCACACTTCTGCAAATCCGACAATCAAAGGCCTCCACCTTATCACCAAGAAGGAGCTCGAGGAAGAGATAACCCGGGGGGCACCCCTTTGTGCCATTGTCATATGCCTTGGGGAGGCAATTCCCTCCAACCCTCACCCCGTGGAAATCCACCCTCTCTTGGAAGAATTTAAGGACGTTTTTCCCGAGGAACTCCCCGACCAACTACCACCCATGAGGGATGTCCAGCACGCTATAGACCTTGTCCCAGGAGCCACCCTCCCAAACCTACCCCACTATCGCCTCAATCCCACCGAACATGCTGAGTTAAGGAGGCAAGTGGAGGAACTGATTAGAAAGGGGTTTCTTAGGCTAAGCAAAAGCCCATGTGCGGTCCCGGCCCTCCTCACACCTAAAAAGGACGGGACATGGCGGATGTGTATTGACAGCAGGGCCATCAACAAAATTACTGTCAAATATAGGTTTCCCATACCTAGACTTGACGACATGCTGGACATGCTCGCCGGAGCCACCATATTTTCAAAATAGACCTCAAAAGTGGCTATCATCAGGTTAGGATAAGGCCCGGGGATGAATGGAAAACAGCCTTTAAAACCAAGGATGGGCTTTATGAATGGCTGGTGATGCCTTTTGGGCTTTCAAATGCCCCAAGTACCTTCATGCGCCTTATGACTGAGGTCCTAAGGCCCTACATTGGAGTCTTCCTGGTAGTTTACTTTGATGACATCCTCATTTACAGCCAAACCAAGGAAGCCCACCTCAGTCATCTAAGGCAAGTTTGCACCACCCTTAGGAAGGAAAGCCTCTTTGCCAATTTAGGGAAGTGTCACTTTATGACCCAATCCATCACCTTCCTGGGGTATGTTGTCTCCACAGAAGGCGTATCCATGGACCCTGACAAAGTCCAAGCCATCATCAATTGGCCTGAACCTCGAACCCTCCATGAAGCCCGCAGTTTTCATGGGTTAGCCACCTTTTACCGGAGGTTCATCAGGGGGTTCAGCACCATCACAGCCCCTATCACCGATTGCCTCAAAAAGGGGACCTTTGTGTGGACCAAGTCCGCCACTAGAGCCTTCCAAGAGCTCAAAGAGAGAATGACCCAAGCCCCTGTCTTATGCCTCCCTGATTTCTCCAAAGTCTTTGAAGTGACTTGCGATGCCTCAGGGGTAGGAATTGGTGGGATCCTTAGCCAGGAAGGACACCCAGTGGCCTACTTTAGCGAAAAGCTGTGTGATGCCAGGATGAGGTACTCCACCTACGACAAGGAATTTTATGCGGTGGTACAATCCCTCCAGCATTGGAGACACTACCTCTTGCCTAACGAGTTTGTCATATTCTCCGACCACGAGGCCCTGAAATACCTCAACTCCCAGCAGAAACTGAATGCTTGGCATGCCCGATGGGTCGAACACATCCAGGCTTACACATTTGTAATCAAACACAAGGCTGGGAGTGAAAACCGAGCAGCCGATGCCCTCAGTAGGAGAATTTCCTTGCTAGCTACCATACAGGTGGAAGTCATAGGATTAGAAAGACTCAGGGAAGAGTACTCTGCTTGCCCAGACTTTGGCCCAATCCATACCACTCTGTCCACCCTCTCACCAAAGGAACATCAAGGGTTCATCTTAGAGGACGGGTACATTTTTAAAGGCCATAGGCTTTGCATACCAAGGACCTCTCTACGGGATTTTCTGATCTGGGAATTACATGCAGGAGGCTTGGCTGGACACTTTGGGATTCACAAAACCATTGCCTTGGTAGAAGGACAATTCCATTGGCCCAGCCTCAAAAGAGATGTGGCCAAAATTGTGAGGCAATGCCGCACATGTGCAGCCGCTAAGCAAATCAAGCAAAACACAGGCCTGTACACTCCCTTACCAGTCCCAGACCGACCTTGGCAAGATCTTAGCATGGACTTCGTACTAGGGCTACCCCGGACCCAAAGGAAACATGACTCCATTTATGTCGTGGTGGACCAATTCTCTAAAATGGCTCATTTCATCCCCTGTTCCAAAACCTCAGACGCCTCCCATGTGGCACGTCTATTCTTTGAAGAGGTGGTCCGACTCCATGGCCTACCCAAGACCATTATCTCAGATAGGGACGTCAAATTCACCAGCTACTTTTGGAAGACCCTCTGGCATCTTATGGGGACCCTGCTTAAGTTTTCCACAGCCTACCACCCCCAAACCGATGGACAGACTGAAGTTGTCAATCGGAGCTTGGGGAACCTTCTACGGTGCCTTGTTGAGGATCGCCCCGGGAATTGGGATCTCATATTACCCCAGGCCGAGTTTGCATACAACAACTCTGTGAATAGGTCGATAGGGATGAGCCCGTTTGAGGCTGTGCATGGGTACAAGCCTAGAACCCCTACAGATCTCATTCCTTTGCCACCGCATGCTAGAGTGTCTATTAGTGCTGAGTCGTTTGCCCAACACATGAAGGAATTGCATGAGGAAATCCGCAAACACATTAACAAAAGCAATGAGGTGTATAAAAAGTCGGCCGACTCCCACCGCCGCCACCAGGAGTTTTACGTAGGTGATTATGTGATGGTACGAACTGAGAGGCTTTCCCCTGGGAATGTCTCCAAATTGAGGTCGCGTGGATCAGGCCCCTTCCAGGTTCTAAAGAGGATTGGTACAAACGCTTACGTGTTAGACCTCCCCGAGGAATACGCAATAAGCCCCACATTCAATGTGGCTGACCTGGTGCCATAGAGGGGTTCCACGGTGACACCTAGTGAGGGAATTGAGCCTGTCCCACTTTTTGAGAGAGCCCCCACCCACAAGAACGTTCCACCAGCCCAGAGAGGCCAACGGGAGCAGATAGAGCGGATATTGGATGAACAGGTCACCATCACCCGGAGCAAAGTATACGAGCGATACCTGGTCAGGTGGAAGGGCCGGCCTCCAACAGATGACTCATGGGTAAGCAGGGAGGATCTTCAGCAGCTGGACCCGGATCTCCTGGAGCACTACCGCAGCCGAGAGGACCCTTACTCGACAGAGTCGAGTTCTTCCCAGTCCAGGGGAGTTGATGGGGACATCACTCAGAGCTCCCTCTGGCTCGACGCCTCTCTCCCCTCTGGAGACGGATAGGATGACTTGATGGGGCCTCGACGGCACTGGATTTCACTACTATAGACATCTTGATGTATTTTATCCTTTATTGAGTCCTTTTGATGTATTTCACTTCTATTTGTGAGTTTTGTCCTAGGTACTCTTACTAGTGGGTCACCATATTGGACTTGTTTGGTCGTATGGCCCATTAGGGAGCTAGGCCCATGGGCGCCCCTTTCTTGCACCCTTGGTTATCTGCTATTTTCCTTTTTCTCAAGGGCTTTTGTACAAAGTTGGGTTCCCTATATATAGGACCCCAACTCCCACTTGAGAAGGTAATGAAATATTGAGTAATTTTGAGCATAAGTGCATCTTTCCCTCTCTCTCTCTAGCTTCCTCACTCTCTCTCCCCCCCTCTCTAAAGGGGCCGGCCCCCTCTCTCTCTCCTCCTCTCTCTCTCTCCCTCTACCTTGGGCGAATCTGCCCCTTCACCTTCCCCCATCCACCTGCCACCTCACCCTCCAACCCTTCACTTCCCCTAGGCCACTTAACTCCCATCAATTCCCTCCCCTTCCCAAGAGACTCTTCCTATTCCCCATACATCTTCCCCACATCCAATACACCCCTCCCTCTTCCCCAAGCAACCTTCCCACTCCCCCACACCCTCATTCACACCCCTAGACCATTCAAACCCCAGCCCCCCCCCTCCACTTGTTGCGCAAACACCCTCCCCACCCCTTACCTCCTTGCCTTGGCCGAACCCCACCCCCACCTCTACCAACTTCGGCCCCCACCTTCCTGCTCCATCCCCCCCCCCCCGACCAGATCCGACCCTCTCATCCCCCATACAACTCTCTCCCCTCCTGCCATCACCCCACATCTTCCCCATTACCCTAGCTCCACTTCTCCTTACCATTAACCCCACCTCCACCCCCTCAATCTGTTACAACTGCAGGTGGTAGAAGAAGTCTCGGTTTGCAGAAGCTCCCCCGAGGTCGTCCGGAAACATCTGAAGGCCCATCCTACTATTCTGGAAAGGGTTCCCTGTCCCCTACGCAGGCGAGGTGGAAGAACCCCGTTCCGAGTTCGTGGCCACCTGTGAGAACCGATCTCCTCCGACAGCGTCAAGAACCAGTTGCAGAACATCAGAGCCCGACCAGAAGCCGAACCACGGTCGACAGCGGCAGAACCAGACGGAAGTTCCTTCTCCAAAGATCTTCCTCTCCCTGTCCCCGATCAGGAGCAAGAAACGGGACCTCGTTCGTCCACCAGGAGCCCGAGTTACGAATTTTCTCCCACCGGCGTTCGAGTCTGCCTCCTGCTGTCTTCCGTGACCAGATCCCACTCAACGGATCTCCGCTGTCCACCCCGACCTCAGAAGGAGTCCCCGTCAGTTTTGGTGCCCAGAGGCGTTGTCTACGGAACCAACAACTCCGACGGATCGAGATTCTGAGTCCGGGAGCCCGAGATACAACGTCTTCATCCTGCTGCGCACGTTCTGGAGCTGTCAACCCCGGATTCCGGCATCCTGTTCGAGTCTCCACCACGACCACCAGCGACGACAGAAGAATTCGATATAAATCTGAGGCATCCCAACACCTGTTACGAAGCAAACCTCACTGGTTTCGTCGTCGGCAACAATCCTGAGAACGATCTACAACTGCAGCAGCGACCACCTGTCCCTGTGCACAGCAAGCAAGCGGATCGGCGTCGGCCTCCGTTCCATCTTTCTCGTCAAAAACCCCCCTCCCGCCTGGCTGGCTTATCGCCCCTCCCTGCGTGGAGGTAGTGTTTGATGTATGTTTGAGTTTCCCACCCCTAGTTCTACCCTCCTGCGTGGGGCGTAGTTCATGTAACTAGCAGCTCAAGCTACATCGGCGCAGTGTGCGGGATCACACTTCCCCGCTCGCCCACGTCTCCGAACGGGGTTGGTTTCTTCAAACCAACCAGGTGAGCTCTAAAGCTTTGCTCCATTCATATTAGTGTCTGTTTGTTTAATATCCGTAGACATAGCTCCGTTGCGCAAGGGAGTGAGTGTCCGTTCCCGGAGCCATCATCATTGAGTGGTCACCGTGGTCATCGTGAGAGAGAGGAACCTTGTGCCCCAAGTGGCACCGGCCAGCCCCAAAGTGTGGGCCACGTACCCTCGGGAGGATAACCCTAGCCCTGCTGGCACTCTACCAGTTAGGGTCTTGATCCATCACCTCCATCTAGCATCATATAGTCACCCGGGGCTTGCGAGTGTGCGACGGCGTTTCGGTCTCAATTTATCATTTTACTTGCTATGTGATTGTGAATGCGGATTAGGTCTGAGGTTTGCATTTGCTTGCTGCATACCCCATACTTGTGTCACATCATGGGTTGTCTCCCAGACGCGCTAAATTTTTCATCTTCAGCCAGACGCATGCATAGAAGGTGCAAACTTCATAACCAACGAGTTGAGTTAAGAATGAGCCACTACGTGATCTCATCTTCGTTCAAGTTCCACCGACTGTACCATGCAGAGATAAGATCATGACAAAGCGTATGTGGCTGAAATATAAGTTAGTTGTTAGCATGATTGATTTCTTCATGCAACGTGTATGCTAACAATTCTTCTTCCGTGGGCGTCATGTAAAAATCAACATTCATTATTTTTGGTTTGGCCACCATTGCATACCATAATGAGTTTAATAGGCCAAACAGATTGCCCCGGTCAGAAAATAAAAGAGGAAATATCATATCATCAATTATAAAATATTCCTCTTCAAACTTAAAATCTTTATAAGTGTTAAAAACATGAATGCCGACCTTATTATCTTCCAAAAAATTTTCTGCCACCTCAATTTGAGGAATGACATGAATATTTGTGAGGTGAGAATAGATCGGAGGGTGAGGGGCTCCTATCAAATGATTAGTATCAAGAAGAGAAGTACTATCTAGAGTGAGAGAAACATGCTCCTTAACACCATGATACTCGTGGGGCTCAATAGGATCTGACAGCCTGGCTAATTGAAGAAAGTCCACCATGAAGTTAGATTCGCCGAGGTCATGAAGAGGTAGAAGATCAATACCCTCCCCTAGATCAGAAGATGCCTAATCGAGATAAAAGTCATGTGAGGTATCCGCCTCCTCCTTTACCCAAGAGAGATTATTCATTACTCCACTCAATTCATCCTCTATTCGCACGTCCTCCTCATCCTTCCCTTGGAACAAGGTCTCTTTAAATTCAAGAAGGGAAGTGAAAGGGATCTGATCATGGACTTGCACACTACTTTCTTCTTCTTCACCCCCTAACTTGGGATCATCAATTTCATTACAACCCATCTCATAATGGCAATTAAGCTCATGCTCATCGAACTCATATTTTCGATCATCATGACTATAGCTAACTCCCTCAAAAACTTCCTGAAAAGACTTCTCCATATTTCCCACATGATCTAAATCGAGATTGATTTGAGTATTGTGTTAATGGGAAACCATGGGTTGATCATCAAAACTTTTAGTATTGTCAAATTGTAGAAGTTGGTAATCAGAATTGTCATTCGAGTAACTAGACAATTGATCAAATTCCATGCCCTTGATAGTTTCAGCAAGTTGATCTAATCGAGCTTGATTTTGGGCAATGATGGATTGAAAAAATTGATGGAATTAATTAATTCTCTCCTCTTGATTAAGAGTTGAGCGTGGAGGAGATAGAGTTATAAGTTGAGAAGCAGAGTTCGAAGGATAAGAAGTTGAATAATGATCAACTTGATAGTGAGGTAGGGGAGAGTATATGGGTTGTCCTCCATAGTGGACTTGATCATGAAAGTTATTTGAAGATAGAGCCCAATTTTGAAAGAATTTATCCGGAGGAATTTACGCTAGGCATTGATAATAATCCCATGAAATATTAGGTTGCTCTTTCCCATAAGAATCATAGGAAGGGGTGGAGAGTCCTTGAGTAATTTGGACTTGTTCTTGGGGGCGAAATTAATTATAGGGCCCATGAAGGAATTGAGTGGATTGGATATGATCTAGATTAAAGGAATAAAGTTGGCCCCCCATGAGTGATGGGCTGACATTGTGGGCCGACCAAGAGTATGGGCTTTCGTAGTGGGTCGGGCCAGGATGGGTGAAAGGTGGAGGTTGAGTTGGACTATTGTCAACATAATGGGCCGGTCTGGCCCACATGTTATTATGATCATGATAATAAGGTGGAATGAATGAGTTTAAATTCATAGCCTAAAGAATTGATCAAAGAACATGGGCCAACAACTCCACCTCATTGAATTTATGAGCCCACTCAAAGATTTGAATTTTCTAACCCATTTTTTTAAATTCACTTCTCTCTCTTTTTTTTATTTTATTTTTTTCGATGCAATGCAAACAACAACTATATGAATAATGCATGCAACATGATGGTTTTTTTTTCAAACTTCGAAGGGCAAGCTAACTCTTGGGTGCTTCTTGGTACAACCGACCCGGCCTCCGTGAGAGAATCCACGTGTGCGGAGACTTATGGAGATCTTAAAAAAAGAAATTTTGGTCCAATGAGACGGAGTGCTCAATGGAGGGTCCTTCCAATTGCAAGAGGGGTGTGCCTATATTATCCTTAAGAAGGGAGAAAGAGAAGAAGAGAATGATGATTTTTTTCTTATTTTTCAAATGATGCAAGAACAATGAACTATTAATCAACTATATACAGCAATGCATGTAAGAGATATAACTAACATAAGAGCATGATGTCATGATGGTGATAAATTTTATTGTTTTTTATTTTCTGATCTTTTTAAAGAATTTTTTTCTAATTTTTTTCCAAAAAGAGGGATTGATAAAAGATAAATAACAACTAAAACAATAAATAAAATGCAAGCTACTGAGAAATGAAGCCTAAACTCATGCTTTCTGTGTTTTTCTGGTTTTTTGATTTTTTTATAGAAATTTTAAGATTTTTCTTATTTTTTTTAGATTTTTCAAAAATTTTGAAAATAAGATCTGTAACTATGTTTACAGACCTTTGGCGACACTTAATTCTCAGAATTTGTAGAATTCCTGATTTTCTGCTCCCTATAGTGACAGATACAGACTTTCAGCAACGATTTCTGACTTTCTGTACAGTTGATTTTATGTGAATTTTAGGTCCGAATTTCCACTTTTCTTTGATTTTCTAATTTTTTGATTTTTTTTTCCTGCAAAATAAAAATAGAAAAATTAATATATAAATATACACAATAAACACAAAAATATCTAACTATAAAAAATTATTTTCTCCCCGACAGCGGCACCAAAAATTGATGTGCACAAAATTCGTCGTCAAAAGCCTTGCCACAATTTTAAAAATAACCGCACTCACTCACTAAAAAGATATTAAATATAAGTAGAGTAGTAAGAACGGGTCGATCCCACGGAAAAGAAAATTTCTTTTAAGCAAATTGGAAAATTCCTATGTTTTGAAAATCAAATTTTGAGTAAGTTTAAACTAAAGGAAAGTAAGAGTGCATGAACTTGAGACTAAAAATAAACCTATCAAAAGAATTTGAGAGAGCTAAAGAAGAGAGTTTGGAAGGAGATAGAGAGAGAAAATAAAAGGAACAATTACATAAAATCAACTTTTATTTGTACGGAAAGAGTACAATATCTTATGAAAACTAAAAATTACAACTTGAGTAAACTAAGGGAAAATGAAGAAATAGAGCCAAGATAGTGAAGAATAGCGCCACCGTCACCCTGTCAAGCCTTTGATTGAATCGCCCCGCCTTGGAGGTAGACACTGCCTTTAGAACATCAAAAGAAGAGAATCTCTGCCTTGGGATGTGTGAAGAAAATAGAGGAGGGGAAGATAGAAGAAGAGATGAACATTAAAATCAAAATAGAAATAAAAATAGAGTAAGAGAAAATTGACAATAACTTTAAAAGAAAGAGGATTCAGAAGATGATGAAGAAGAAGAAGTTGGAGAGGACGAAAAGAGGAAGAACGTTGATGAAGAGTGCAGAGGGAGAAGATGATCAGAGAATGGTGAAATCTGGGGAAGAATAGGGTGCAGACCCACAGATGAACAGTGAAAATGCAAAGACTGAACATTGGAAAAGACATTATAACTTGGAAATGAGAAAAAAAAGGAGGAAAAGGAAGAAGAATAAAATCTAGATCCTGGAATGGCGAAGAACTTTTATGAAGAGGCTATAATGAAAAGAAGAGTAGAAGAGGAAGAAAACGGAGGAAGAACATAGTTGTGTAAAACTGGGTGAACAGTAAAAATACAAAACTAAAATTTGAAAAACTCAAAATAATGTGAAAACGAGAGAGAATTAGTATAAGAAGTAGAAGAATAAATGAAAGAGCACTTAAAAACAAAGAACTTTGCTGAATAAACTAAGTTTAAAAGAGGTGTAGAAGAATGAGAAAAGAGGGAGAGAACAGAGAGATGTGCAAAGCTTCAAAAAACGTAAAAGGTAGTGCTTTGAAAAATTAGAAATATCTTAAAAACTAGAGAGAACTAGCTAAACGTGTAGAAGAAGAAGTTGAAGAACTCTTAAAAATGAATAAGTTTGATGCAGACAGTAAATTGAAAGGAAGAACAGAAAGTAAAGAAAAAGGTCGAGATCCCTGCCATGGTTGCTCTAAGGCGGGTTTTATAGTGTTCAGGGGACTTCAATCCTACAAATTCTTAGAGATAAAACTCAAATCAGAGTTTGAAACATCAAGATCTTGTCCAAAGTAGGTCTCTTATCATAGATGGAGTCCTCCTTTCATCAAACAAGGGAAGATAACTCCAAACATAGCAAGATAACTTCGTGTGATTCTATCTACTTCCGCTTCTGGTTCGAACTGAATTGGCGACTTGTGCAATGCCGTTTATTCATAAAATAACGGCTTTTCAAATGGACACAATTTATTTTTTTTCATATTTTTACCCTTTTTCTTCTTTTTCGTACCAAGAATGGGTGACTTTATGAAGGTCGCAGCTTCTTTCCCACGGAATGGACGCCCGAGCGCTTGAGCGCTCATTCTTTTCCTTTTTTTTTCAACTCCTTTTTTCTATTTCCAATCAACAGGAATGGACACCCTTTTTCTCAGCTGCTTATTCTTTTAATGAGCGCCTCTTTAATTGGGCGCAATTTTAATTGGCATCTTGAGCTTGGTAACAAATTCTTGAAAATTCATAAAATTCATATAATCACTATTTTTGATCTCAAAATGGTTATGCAGACTCTTGAATAAATCTCACATTGTCATTGTTCCTCAAAAAATGATGATAAAATACATGTTGACTCAAATTAAGTGTGAGAATGGAGTTATTTATTAAAATTACATAACTATGCTCTTTAACACACAAAAGTGATGAATGTGATGCTCATTATGATATGAAATATGACACTTATCATACCCCCCAACTTACTCATTGCTAATCCCTTAGCAATACAATCAAATTAAAATTTAGGACCAACAAAAGTTTACAAAGTTCATACCTTCATATCCAGCTCTTCCTTCACAGAATTAACTAAAGATTGGGAATCCAGAATCATTGATGCACACTAACCTTATGTAGGAAATTTGGGTAAATGATCAAGAATACAAATCAAAATTCACTAGCACTCGTGCAAGTGTAATACTAAGTTCACAGCATAGACAATTGCATCCCTTATATGTTATTCTAAGCAAACGCCTTTCAATCCTGCACCTCCAAATTCAGAGCAGTAAGCATGCTAGCTTTTTGTCTGCCTTATTTTCTTTTCTTTTTATCATCATTTTTTTCTTATTTTTAATACACACATGATGTTGCACTACCCTTCATTGTTTAACGCGAACCTCAACACTTGTTAGGTGAAGCAGGCCCAGTTTACTAAGATCAGTGTTCCCTTTTCCATTTTACGCAAATCTCAAAACTTGTTAGGAGAAGTAGGCCCGGTCACTAAGATTCGGGACATTTTTCATGGTGCTTTTCTCATATTTTTTTCTTTTTTTTGGTCCGGTTACTAAGATTCAAGGCATTTTCATGGTACTTTTCTCACATTTTCTTCTTCTTTTTCAACAATGTGCCTTTACACTTATTTTATAGACACCTTGAAAGAAAGCTATATGAAAAGGATCTCTTCCTAAAGAAGTGCAGAGTATCAAACACCATATCCAAAATAACAGAAGGCTTGTGCCGCTTGTTTCATTACCGTGCGAAGTGATTTCTTTTTCTAAAGTGTAAATGAACTTTAAAGAGATTTTTAAATTTGTTTTCCATGGCTAGATCGAATAAATTTTCCATCATCTTTTTCTATAGTCTTTTCTATTCCAGAATCATTTTCAATTCAAGCATGCATCAAGAAACTCAATTGAGGATTTCATCTTTTCATTTTCATGTGAAGTAATATGATTAATGTAGGATGCAAGACATTATGCAAACACTCCGATCAGGTTGTACTATATGCATCATGAAAATTTTCTCTCCCCCCCAAACTTTAATGACATTGTCCTCAATGGCATATGTAAGTCATAGAAATAATTGAATAATGTAACAATAAAGATTGATGAGAAGGAAAGAGACAACCTGATATGTGGGGTGAAACTCCATCATTGATATGAATGACGACAACTTCATATCATTAGCTCTTACTTATTTACTGAAAAATAAACTAAAATGAAACATCAAATAACAAAAATATTGAGT
Organism: Amorphophallus konjac; assembly: GCA_022559845.1. Lineage (NCBI taxonomy): Eukaryota > Viridiplantae > Streptophyta > Magnoliopsida > Alismatales > Araceae > Amorphophallus > Amorphophallus konjac. The sequence continues at coordinate 213,568,696 of CM040122.1, forward strand.
TGTCTCTCAGAAGCGCTAAATTTTTCATCTTCAGCAAAACGCATGCATAGAAGGTGCAAACTTCATAACCAACGAGTTGAGTTAAGAATGAGCCACTACGTGATCTCATCTTCTTTCAAGTTCCACCGACTGTACCATGCAGAGATAAGATCATGACAAAGCGTATGTGACCGAAAGATAAGTTGGTTGTTAGCATGATTGATTTTTTCGTGCAACGCGTATGCTAACAATTCTTCTTTCGTGCGCGTCATGTAAAAATCAACATTCATTATTTTTGGTTTGGCCATCATTGCATACCAAAATGAGTTTAATAGGCCAAACAGACTGCCCCGGTCAGAAAATGAAAGAGTAAATATCATATCATCAATTATTAAATATTCCTCTTCAAACTTAAGGTCTTTATAAATGTTAAAAACATGAATGCTGACCTTATTATCTTCCAAAAAAATTTCCACCACCTCAATTTTAGGAATTACATGAATATTTATGAGGTAAGAATAGATCGGGGGGTGAGGGACTCCTATCAAATGATTAGTATCAAGGAGAGAAGTACTATCCAGAGTGAGAGAAATATACTCCTCAACACCATGATACTCATGGGGCTCAATAGGATCTTATAGCTCGGCTAATTGACGAATGTCCACCATGAAGTTAAATTCACCGAGGTCATGAAGAGGTAGAAGATCAATACCCTCCCCTAATTAGAAGATGGCCAATCGAGATAAAAGTCATGTGAGGTATCCGCCTCCTCCTTTACCCAGGAGAGATTATTCATGACCCTACTCAATTCATCCTCTATTCGCACGTCCTCCTCATCCTTCCCTTGGAATAAGGCCTCTTCAAATTTAAGAAGGGAAGTGAAAGGTATCTTATCATGGACTTGCACACCACTTTCTTCATCTTCACCCCCCAACTTGGGATCATCAATTTCTTTAGAACCCATCTCATAATGGCAATTAAGCTCATGCTCCTCGAACTCATCTTTTCGATCATCATGACTATAGCTAACTCCCTCAAAAACTTCCTGATAAGACTCCTCCATATTTCCCACATGATCTAAATCAAGAGTGATGTGAGTATTGTGTTCATGGGAAACTATGGTTTGATCATCAAAGCTTTTAGTATTGTCAAATTGTGGAAGTTGGTAATCAGAATTGTCATTCGAGTAGCTAGACAATTGATCCAATTCCATGCCCTTGATAGTTTCAACAAGTTGATCTAGTCAGGCTTGATTTTGGGCCATGATGAATTGATTTTAGGCCACGATGGATTGAAAAAATTGATGAAATTGATTAATTCTCTCTTCTTGATTAAGAGTTGAGCATGGAGGAGATAGAATTGTAAGTTAAGAAGCAGAGTTCGAAGGATAAGAAGTTGAATAATGATCTACTTGATAGTGAGGTAGGGGAGAGGATGTGTGTTGTCCTCCATAGTGGGCTTGATCATGAAAGTTATTTGAAGATGGAGCCCAGTTTTGAAAGAATTGATCTGGAGGATTTTGAGCTGGACTTTGAAAAAAATCTGAAGAAATATTTGGTTGCTCTATCTCATATGAATCATAGGAAGGGGTAGAGAGTCCTTGAGCAATTTGGACTTGTTCTTGGGGGCGAAATGAATTATAGGGCCCATGAAGGAATTGAGTAGATTGGTTATGATCTTGATTAAAGGAATGAAGTTGGGCCCCAATGTGTGATGGGCTTACATTGTGGGCCGACAAAGAGTATGGCCTTTCGTAGTGGGTCGGGCCAAGTTGGGCGAAAGGTGGAGGTTGAGTTGGACTATTGTCAACATAATGGGCCGGCCTGGCTTACATGTCATTATGATCATGATAATAAGGTGAAATGAAGGAGTTTAAATTCATAGCCCAAAGAAGAGATCAAGAAACATGGGCTAACAAGTCCACCTCGTTGAATTTATGAGCCCACTCAAAGATTGTAATTTTCTCACCTATTTTTTTAAATTCACTTCTCTCTTTTTTTATTTTAATTTTTTCAATATAATGTAAAAACAACTATATGAATAATGCATGCAACATGATGATTTTTTTTGAAACTTCTAAGGGCAAGCTAACTCTGGGGTGCTTCTTGGTACAACTGGCTCGGCGTCCATGAGAGAATCCACGGGTGCGGAGACTTAAGGAGATTTTGGAAAAGAAAATTTCGATCTAAAGAGATGGAGTGCTCAATGGATGGTCCTTCTAATTACAAGATGGGTGTGCCTATATTGCCCTTAAAAAGGGAGAAAGAGAAGAAGAGAATGTTGATTTTGTTTCATATTTTTCAAATGATGTAAGAACAATGAAAATGAATCAACTATATGCAACAATACATGCAAGAGATATAACTAACATGAGAGCATGATGTCATGATGATGATGCAATTTTTTTTGTTTTTTATTTTCTGACATTTTTTTAATTTGTAGAATTTCATTTTTATTTTTTTCTTTTTCAAAAAGATAGATGGATAAATGATAAATAACAATTAAAATAAATAACAAGATGAAAATATATTGAGAAATGAATCATAAACTCATGCTTTCTTTATTTTTCTGGTTTTATGATTTTTATGAATTATTTATGAATTTTTCTGATTTTTTTAGATTTTTAGAAAATTTCAAAACAAGACCTGTACCTACGCTTATTGACCTTTGGCGATGCTTAATTCTTAGAATTTACAGAATTCTGATTTTCTGCTCCCTGTAATGACAGATACAGACTTTCAGTAATGCTTTCTGACTTTCTGCAACAGTTGATTTTCTGTGAATTTCAAGTCTGAATTTCTCTTTTTCTTTAATATTCTAATTTTCTAATTTTTTATTTTTCCTGCGAGATGAAAATAGAAAAATTAATATGTAAATATACACACCAAGCATGAGAATATCCAACTATAAAAAAATATTTTCTCCCCGACAACGGTGCCAAAAAATTGATGTCCATAAAACTCGTCGTCAAAAGTCGTGCCATATTTTAAAAAATAACTGCACACAGTCACTAAAAAGATATTAAATATAAGTAGAGTTGTAAGAACGGGTGGATTCCACGGAGAAGAAAATTTCTTTTAAGAAAGTTAGAAAATCCGTATGTTTTGAAAACTGAATTTTGAGTGAGTTTAAACTAAAGGGAGGCAAAAGTACACGAACTTGAGACTAAAAATAAACCTATTTAAAGAATTTGAGAGCGCTAAAGAAAATAATTTGAAAGGAGATAGAAAGAGAAAATAGAAGGAATAATTGCACAAAATCAACTTTTATTGCTAAGGAAAGAGTACAATATCTTATGAAAACTAAAAATTATAACTTGAGTAAACTAAGGGAAAAGGAAGAAATAGAGCCAAGATAGTGAAGAATAGCGCCGCCGTCTCCGTGCCAAGCCTTTGATTGAATCGCCCTATCTTAGAGGTAGACACCACCTTTAGAGCACCGAAAGAAGAGAAACTCCACCTTGGGATGTGTGAAGAAAATAGAAGAGGGGAAGATAGAAGAAGAGAGGAAGATTAAAATCAAAATATAAATAAAAATAGAGTAAGAGAAAACTGAGAATAACTTTAAAACAAAGAGGAATCAAAAGATGATGAAGAAGAAGAAGTTAGACAGGACGAAGAGAGGAAGAAAGTTGATGAAGAGTGTAGAGTGAGGCGATGATCGGAGGATGGTGAAATCGGTGGAATAATAGGGTGCACACCCACTGATGAACAGTGAAAATGTAAAGATAGAACCTTTGAAAAGAGATTATAACATAAAAACGAGAAAGAATTGGAGAAGAGGAAGAAGAAGAAAAATCTAGATATAGGAAGGACGAAGAACTTTTATGAAGAGGCTATGATGAAAAGAAGAGCATAAGAAGAAGCAAATGGAGGAAGAACAGAGTTGTGTATAACTGGGTGAACAGTAAAAATTCAAAACTGAACTAAAACCTAAGAATAACATGAAAATGGGACGGAATTAAGAGAAGAAGAAGGAGAAGAAATTAAAGAGCACTTAAAAATAAAGAACTTTATTGAAGTAACTAAGACGAAAAGAGGAGTAGAAGAGGGTGAAAAGAGGGAGAGAACAGAGAGATGCGCAGAGCTTCGAAAAACATAAAAGGCAGAGCTTTGAAAAACTAGAAATATATTAAAAACTACAGAGAACTAACTAAAGGTGAAGAATAAGAAGTTGAAGAACTCTTAAAAATGAAGAAGTTTGCTGAAGACAGTCAATTGAAAGGAAGAACAAAAATCATAGAAAAAGGCTGAGATCCCTACCATGGTCGCTCTAGGGCGGGTTTTATAGTGTTTATGGGACTTCAATCCTACAAAGCCTTGGAGATGAAGCTAAAATCCGAGTTTACAACATCAAGAACTTGCTCAAAGTAGGTCTCTTGCCATAGATAGAGTCCTCCTTTAATCAAACAAGAGAAGATAACTCCAAACATATAAAGATAACTACGTTTGATTCTATCCGCTTCCGCTTCTGGTTCGAACTGAATTGGCGACTTGTGCAATGCCATTTATTCATAAAATAGTGGCTTTTCAAACAGGCGCAATTTCTTTGTTTTCATATTTTCACCATTTTTCTTCTTTTTCGTACCAAGAATGAGCTACTTTATGAATGGTCACAGCTTCTTTCCCATGGAATGGACGCCCGAGCGCATGGGCGCTCATTCTTTTCCTTTTTTTTTCAACTCTTTTTTTCTATTTTCGATCAACTGGAATGGGCGCCCTTTTTCTCAACCGTTTATTCTTCTAATGAGTGCCTCTTTGTTAGCGCAGCAAGAGTGATATAGAAGGGGGGGATGAATAGATCACTCCCAATTTGCAGAAACTCAGGCGGAAAATAGATTTTGCTGCTAACGCACCTCCTTAACCCGTACACAGAGAAATGTAGATGAGAGTGAAGAACTGATCACTTGAAGGCAAAGGGACAAGCAGATGAAGAGCATAGAAATCAATAGCAAACCACAGAGGAGGCACTCGTTTTTTTAGGTGGTTCGATTGCAGTCCGCAATCTACATCCACCCCTCACTCCAACTAGAGTGAGGATTCCACTAGACGATGCTAGATCAATGCAGACTCAGTCTACGAACAACATGCTGCCACACAGCTTGAACACCAAGGGAAACAAATCCCTCAACCAAGTTCTGCTACCCACAGAACTTGAAACCTGTTCTAGCTCCCAGCTAGAACACAACAGGAGAATCCTCTCCCTTCCTCCACACACCGGAGGAGAACAGTTAATGACAACCTATCACTAACACCACCAGAGATCACCGATCTCTCTTCCTCTGCAATTCAGAGGGAAACTGGAGTAGTACTCCCTTCCTCCACACACCGGAGGGAAACCAATTCAAATCAGAATGGAAGAACGAAAATAAACGAAAGCAAAGTAGAAACAAAAAACAGTGAAGAAGAAATCGATTCTGAAACCCAATATAAATGTAGCTTCAAATGAAGCAATTCATCAATCCACACACACTCTCTTTCTCTCGAACTTTCTCTTCTGCTCCCTTCCTCTTTCTTTTCCACGAGCTCTCTCTCTCACTCTCTATCTCTTTTTCTTTTCTGGATCGTGCAGACTCTCACCAATGGCTTCTGCTTTTTCTTTTCACGATCGAGCTTCTACTGAAGGATGAAGCTCTATATTTATAGTAGATAATGGCGTGTGGCTGCCAGGTTCCCGCCTTAAGAATTCGGATCACGTGGTAGCATCCAGCAGGCTGTCAGAACACGTGTCCTCATCTGGGCACTCTCCTTATCCTCGGATCACGTGCCCAGCACCAGTACGCTCAGCAACTAGAGTTTAGATGGCGTCAACTCACTTGCTCCAAAGGGTTGACGCAGCCATCATAGATCTTCAACCTTTTTAACCGCTGCGTCGACTCCATCAGCCTTCTGCGTTGACGCAACGGTATCGGCAGTCCAATGATCAAGCCTTCAACATATGGGCGTGCTGCGTCGACGTTATCAGCATGTTGCGTTGACACATTGAAGACATGTACATTTGTATACTGGCGTCTCTTAAGCCGCTGCGTCGACGCTGCTTGTTGATGGCGTTGACGCAGTGGAAGATATCGTGAAACCTTCGTCGCTTGTAAGAGTCTCTGCTTTTTCTAACTGCTGCGTCGACGCTGCTTGCTTGTGGCGTTAACGCAATAGAAGACATCGTGAAAGCTTCGTCTACTGATGCGTGGACGCTTTAAGCTTCAGGCGTCGACCCTGTTCCCTTCAGCAACAATAATGAAGTGTATAGACTTAGTGTTAACGTGAAGCATTGTATAGACTTCAGAGATCAATATAGCAACTGTGTACATAGTGAGGGAGTGTATAGACTTAGCAGTCTAGGTCTCTAACAACGAGTGTATAGACTTGCAACTCTTCATGAGATCTCAGTGTATAGACTCAACCAATGTATATAGTTGAAGATCTAACAATCGAGTGTATAGAGTTAGTTATGTGAGCATGCGTTGTATAGACTTCACACAAGAAGACAAACATGCTGTACAGACTTGGAGAGTTGAACCCAATGTACAGACTTGTTGATATCAAACGAAGAGCTTCCAGTGTATGGTCTTTGCAGTGCAAACGACAATGTATAGACTTAGAGAAATGAAGTCTAGTGTATAGACTTGGGGAACTGTTCAATGTGTTGGGTTGGCGTTGTATAGACTTTATGAGATGCAGACGGCTGAACAGACTTGAATGAGTATAGGGTGTATAGACTTGAAATCCACTGTACACGACTATACAGACTTTGAGGCTTAATGCAAAGGCCAGTGTACAGACTTCTAAAAACTGTTGTGTTGCATAGACTTTCATGAGACGCTAAAGTCTATACAGACTAGACCAGTGAGACACTGATAGAGACGATGCAATGTGATGTGGAGACCTTAACATTAGACGATGCATGAGACGGTAGGCTGTACAGACTTGCAAAGAGTGTAGGGTGTATAGACTTGAAAGTCTCAAGCGAAGTGCAAGCATGCTGAGTTGACGCTGCAGCCCAATGAGTTGACGCTGCAACGTATTACTTTTACGTTCAACTGATGATGTATAGACTTAATCAAATGAAGAACCTGAACAGAAGAGTCTACGCATCAGCACACTGAGTTGACGCACAGGTGTGAGAACAGAGACATGCAATGACTGAAGGGTCGACGCATCAGCACGCTGAGTTGACGCACTGGTGTGAAGATTGTGCAGACAGAGTGTAGGCAGAATTAAGGTAGAACATGTTATCTGACAGCCATTGAACTGTACTCACTCACATGATGAAGCAACATTAATCTAGAGATAGAAGATTGATTTATAGTGTGAGACATCATCAAAACCATAGGGATGCAACAATCTCACCCTTTTTGATGATGACAACACTATGAATCAAGTAATATCAAGATTCAACAAGAAATTTATATCAGCTGCAACAAACAGATTAAATTCAAGGCATGCTCATGCAAATGAATTAAACATTCCCTACAACACACTCTCATCTCCCCCACAACTCATAAACATATCAGCATAAAGCAGCATGACTCCCCCAAAGCTCAAGACAAATCCAAGACTCACTGATATTGCAGAACTTCTCACTGAAATTGCAGACATTGCAAACTTCTTCTCAAGACAAATCCAAGACTCACTGATATTGCAGAACTTCTCACTAAATTGCAGACATTGCAAACTTCTCTCCCTCTTTGACATCAGCAAAAAGAACTACAGAATGTATGACAGTGCTAGAAACATGAGGACTCAGGGCAGTAACTTCTTAGTGCAGAAAGTCACATGTAGGTCTTAAGAGAATAAGTGAGTTTCTAATCATAAGAGAAGATTCTTTAGACTTCAGTACACAATAGAGAAGTAGAATGAGAGACAAGTTTATCAACATACATAGTGGATGATTGAGAGCAGGAGTTCACAAGTATGGCCAGATATAGCTGATCATTCAACTATTCCACAAGACAGCAAGAGACTAAATCAGAGAGGTGTTCTCAAGGTATTGAAGACAAGCAATCCATTAGTTGCATAACAACAAGGAATTTTTGTTGGAGATGATTTTCAAGAAGATCAATGAGTAAGTTGGTAGTTCACTTCCTTTGACAGTAGGGAGACACATTGATTAGAGACCTGAATCCCCAGTTACTCAGAGTGAGTACCTCATTACTTCCTTCCCTTTTTTTTATTAAGGAACAGAGTTAGTAACTATGGTTTTTGACATGAGGAAACACCTTGATTAGAGGCCAGAGTCCCCAGCTACTCACCAGCAAGCCACCATTGCTCTGTCATGACTTTTCATTCATCTTAAGCATTTGACACCTCATGACTTGGGAGAACTATTCATTTCATTGATGAAGCTCCCAGTTTCTCAGTGATCAAAACAGAACATGTTTGTTCAGTTAAGCCCTTGAGTTAAAAAGATAGAATGATTGAAGACAATACCAAAAAGAACTTTTCTTGAATTGAGTCTTGAAGTCTAGATTTCAAGTTGATTGGGTCAGATATCAAGACATACAAGTTTTTGGCCTGAACCATAATCAATGACAATGTAGGAAGATATACTTTATGCAATTAGTCCAGATCTCTGAAAGAGTACCAAAGGAAAGATTCTAACTTGGAGATTAGAGTCACTGACTTATCGACTTAAGAGATAAGTGACACTCTACTTCCTGAGAGAACCACACTAAATCAGTCATGCAAGACCAGCAAAGGTACACATCTGGACAGCCCTTTTGAATCTGTCAAAGAACTTCTCTTCTTACATCACAACTCAGCTCCCCCTAAGACATAGCATTCCTCAATGAAATATTCCAGCAAAATCTCAAGGCTTCCCCTTTATTTAGAGCATTCCTGACAGCTAACCAGTAAGCATTCTGAACTCCCCCTTAAACCAGCATGCAAGAGGGCTAAACATCAGACAAATACAACTCCCCCTCACAACAAGAGCAGGCTTCATAATTAAGACAATTTGTATAAGCCTAATTCTCTTCTCAATGTGGAAAATTTTTCATTATCCAGAGGTTTTGTGAATATGTCAGCAATCTGATTATCTGTGCCTACATGAATCAGTTCAAAATTATTCTTAGACGCCTCATCTCTTATAAAATGATGTCTTATCTCTATGTGTTTGGTTCGTGAATGCAAAACAGATTTTTAGCAAGATTGATGGCACTAGTATTATCACAGTAAATAGGTGTGCACCCCAGGTCTACTTGGTAGTCCTGAAGCTGGTGTTTAATCCATATGACTTGTGTTCCACAACTCCCTGCAGCCACATATTCAGCTTCTGCAGTGGAGAGGGCCACAGAATGTTATTTCTTGGAGCCCCAAGACACTAAACACCCACCCAAGAATTCACAATGGCCACTTGTGCTTTTCTTGTCTAGTTTACAGCCTGCATAATCAGCATTTGTGTATGCTACTAGGTTAAGTGTGTGAGATGCAGGAAACCATAAACCAAGAGAGTGACTAGCTGACAAATATCTGAAGATTCTTTTAACTGCAGCTAAGTGTAGTTCAGTAGGTCTAGACTGATACCTTGCACACATTCCTACACTGAATTGTATATCAGGTCTAGAGGCTGTCAGGTAAAGTAGTGATCCAATCATACCTCTATAAAGTTTGGCATTTACTTCTTTACCTGTCTCATCTGCATCCAATGAAGTATTGGTGCCCATGGGTGTAGAAATGTGCTTTAAGTTTTCCATGCCAAACCTTTTGAACAGTTCCATTGTGTATTTGGTTTGGTTGATGAAGCACCCATCTTCTAGCTGCTGTACCTGCAATCCAAGAAAATATTTTAGTTCACCAACCAAGCTCATTTCAAATTCAGCAGACATCATGGTAGAAAATTCATCACATAGTTCATGCTTAGTTGATCCAAATACAATGTCATCTACATATACCTGAACTATGATGAGATCTTTATTCATGCCCTTGGTAAATAAAGTCTGATCAACTTTACCTCTTTTGTAGCCCTTGCTGATCAGAAATTCAGATAATCTTTCATACCAAGCTCTTGGAGCCTGCTTTAGACCATACAAGGCTTTGTTTAACCTGAAAACTTGGTTAGGTTGAGGAGAATATTGAAATCCAGGAGGTTGTTCAACAAAAACTTCTTCTTTAATGACTCCATTTAAAAAGGCACTTTTAACATCCATTTGTTGGAGCTTTATGTTCTTAGAGCATGCAAAGGCAAGCAACAGTCTTATAGCTTCCATCCTAGCAACAGGTGCATAGGATTCATCAAAGTCTACCCCGAATTCCTGACAGTAGCCTTTGGCTACTAGTCTGGCCTTATTCCTCGAGATAATTCCATCTTCATTCATCTTATTTTTGAACACCCACTTGGTTCCTATGACATTAATACCATCTGGTCTTGGGACAAGCTCCCAGACATTATTCCTTTCAAACTGACCTAATTCCTCACTCATAGCATTGACCCAAGCTTGATCAGCTAAGGCCTCTTCTACTGTTTTGGGTTCAATTTGTGAGACTAAAGCAATTAAGTCATCATTATTCACATTTCTAAAATGAGACCTAGTCCGAAGAGGATCTTCAGGATTGCCTATGACTTTATCTAAAGGATGGTCTTTAAGAAATCTGATATTTGTTGAAGACTCACCTGTTTCTCTTGGCCCTTCCTGATTGGGGGAATTTGTTTCTCCATTTGGCTGAGTCTTCTCTTCTTCCTGTTGGTCTTCTAGAAAGTCTCCACCATGATTGGAATCCCTGTCAAGATTTTCAACATTAGAGACATCTTTCTTTTCACTAAAAAGGATGTGTGGAGATTCTTCCACTTTCTGATCTGATATGTTAAATACCCTATATTCCCTTGACACTTCAGAGTAACCCAAGAATATTCCAGGTGAACTCTTGGCTTCAAACTTGTCTAAATCTTTCTTATCATTGTTATGAATAAAACATTTTGCTCCAAAAATTCTGAAATGAAACAAGTTTGGTTTCTTACCTTTTAGAAGCTCATAGGGTGTTTTCTTGTGTATGGGTCTTACCATGGCCCTGTTGATTATGTAGGTTGCTGTATTGGCCGCTTCTGCCCAAAACCTTCTAGGTAATTTACTTTCAATCAACATGGTTCGGGCCATTTCCACCACTGTTCTATTTCTTCTCTCCACAATCCCATTTTGTTCAGGTGTCCTGGGAGAAGAAAACCTGTGAGTTAGTCCTTCTTTGTCACAAAGATCAGTAAACATGGAATTTTCAAACTCACCTCCATGGTCAGATTGAATAGAACTAACCTTGTACTTTCCTTCTTGTTTGACCTTATTGAAAAACAGATTAAACTTTTGAAATGCATCACTCTTATTTGCTAAAAAAAATATCCATGAATATCTAGAGAAGTCATCTATGATGACATAGCCAAACCTATTTCCATTAAGACTCTGAGTTCTAGTTGGACCGAAAAGGTCCATATGAAGAAGTTCCATTGGTCTAGAAGACAATGGCTCAGATCTTAATTTAAAAGAATTTCTGGTCTGTTTGCCTAGAGCACAGGCATCACATGCTTTTGATATTGAGTTGAATTTAATTCTAGGCATGCCTCTAACTAAATCATGCTTGACCAATTTATTTAAAGTTGAAAAGCTAGCATGACCTAGACGTCTATGCCATTCAAAGGCATCATTTTCAGAATTGGCAGATAAGTAAATAGTAGATTCAGAATTCTCATCTAAGTCTACAATGTAGACATTATTAATCCTGTTGGCTACAAATTTAACCATGTCAGAATTTGTTTCAAGGATTTTACATGAACTATCATCAAATACAACCTTGTGACCCCTGTCACATAACTGACTTATGCTAATCAGGTTGTGTTGAAGCCCTTCCACAAGTAATACTTTTTCAATGGAATTTGTGGAAGACTTACCTACTGTGCCAACTCCAATTATTTTACCTTTGTTCTTTCCTCCAAACTTGACCAGACCCCCTGGCTTCATCTCTATCTTGCTGAACTTGGATCGGTCTCCTGTCATATGCCTGGAGCAGCCACTGTCGAGGTACCACTTGTTGTCTTCAGCTGCCAGGCCGACCTACACAAATATATCAAGCAGATTGATTTGGAACCCAGGATGAGTTGGGTCCAAGGACATTGTTCAAATCTCTGATCAAGTGTTTAGGTATCCAGATTTGTTTCAGCATGGTTTTCTCTGGCACCTTCCTTTCTGGTTTATTAAAGTTGAATCCAGCTGAACTGGAGAAGTGAGTTCTATTCCATTCATTAGTCTTCCTATTCCTAGGAAACTTCCTGTAGGCTTGTTGATTAGTATATCTTTGACCATGAAAGTTATTTCTCCAGTAGGTCCTGTTTGGACCCATCTGATTGTTGTAATTCCAGCTCTTATTCTGATTTACTTTCTTGGTCCATCTACCATTTGTGTTCTGGTAAGTGGGCTTAGTTTTATTCTTCATAAAATTCATTCCCATCTTAAATGGTTGTCCAGTACTGATTTTTATGTTTTCTTTAGGACTTTGAATTCCCTTAGAGCTGTTTGAGCTGGATGGTGTGTCCAGCTTTTCTTTTCCCTTCTCTGGACAGAAGGTGATGGTCTTGAATTGCAAGGGTCTCTTGTTGGTTGGGTCATAGCCTAGACCTTCCTTATTGAAATTGACCCTAGTCCCTAGTATAGCATCTAGGCTAGTCTTTCCTTGGACAAACTTTTCTAAGACTTTCTGTTTGTCTTCCAGCTCCTTTTGAAGAAACTCAGAATTCTTTAGGATTTTAGCATTTACTTTCTTCACAGCTTCATATTTCTCTGAATTCACTCTAATTTCATTCATACTTTCTTCAATTTTAGTTTTAAATTCATTGAGCTGTTTTTGACTTTCTTGAATTTCTCCCTTAAGCTTATCATTCTCTTTCCTTAGTGAGGTCATTTCTTCTAGTTGTTCTTTTAGCTTTTCATTTTCCTCACAGACCAGAGTTTGTTCTTCAATATTTGTGTTAAATTTTCTTTTCAGAACTCTGTGCTCTTTGCTAAGAGAATTAAATTTATCTAGCAAATCACCATAAGCATCCTCCCAGTCATCAATTGAGAAATTTTCAAAGACGTTTATTACCTCCTCTTCACTGTTTACCATAAGGCAAATTCCATCTTCATATTCTTCTGAGGAAGCATCTTCGGGGACTTCTTCTTCTTCGCTCCATGTGCAGACCATCGCCTGTGGCTTCTTCTTCCTCTGCACCTTTATGTTTTTCTTCTGAAGATAGGGACCCTTCTTCTGGAGGTCTGGGCATTCGCCTCTCATGTGTCCCTGTTTGTTACAATTAAAACAAGTCAGTTTCTTAGGATTTTTATCCCTGTAACTGGTAACTTCAGCATTCTTGTTAAAGTGTTGTGGCTTCTTCTTCCTAAAGGTCTTTCCCTTTTTCTTCAAAAATTTTCTGAACTGTCTAGTGAGCATTGCCTACTCCTCCTGGTCGAGATTTGATAAACCTTCAAGCTCGGACTCAGACTCGGGGCTACTGCTGCTGCTCCAACTGTTACTACCCTTGTTGCGGGAAGCTCTTAGAGCTACATTTTTACCCTTCCTCTCACTTCCTTCTCCACCTCCTTGGAAATTCATCTCATAGGTCATCAGGGATCCTATGAGTTCATTCACAGTTAAGACAGTCAAATCTTTTGACTCCTCAATCACAATGGCCTTAGTGTGCCATGCCGGGGATAAAGATCTAAGGATTTTCCTGACTATATCTGCCTCAGCAAGATCCTTCCCTAGCCCTTTAAGAGTGTTAGTGATCAAGGATAACCTGGCATACATTTCGGTTATATTCTCATCTGCATTCATCTTAAACATTTCATACTTAGAAGTGTAGAGGTTTACCTTCGAGGCTTTCACTTGAGCTGTACCTTCATAGATCAATTACAGCTCATCCCACATTCGCTTGGCAGTTCTGTATGCAGATATACGAGCATATTCCTCTGGATGAACAGCACACTGGATTATGTTCAGCGCCGTCCAGTTGAGTGACGAGAGTTTCACATGGTCATCTGTCCAAGCATCCTCGTTTGGTGGCAGCTCATATGGCCCCACCGTGATTACTCTCCACAGTTTATGACTCTGAGCCCTGATGAACACTTCCATCCTGTTCTTCCAAAACAGATAGTTACTACCATCGAAATAAGGAGGGCGACTAATGGATTGACCTTCGGCCATGAAGGTTCTAGGACCACCAGCATTTCCTTGACCGTTCGTCCACATGGCGTAAACCTGCTCTGATACCAATTGTTAGCGCAGCAAGAGTGATATAGAAGGGGGGGATGAATAGATCACTCCCAATTTGCAGAAACTCAGGCGGAAAATAGATTTTGCTGCTAACGCACCTCCTTAACCCGTACACAGAGAAATGTAGATGAGAGTGAAGAACTGATCACTTGAAGGCAAAGGGACAAGCAGATGAAGAGCATAGAAATCAATAGCAAACCACAGAGGAGGCACTCATTTTTTTAGGTGGTTCGATTGCAGTCCGCAATCTACATCCACCCCTCACTCCAACTAGAGTGAGGATTCCACTAGACGATGCTAGATCAATGCAGACTCAGTCTGCGAACAACATGCTGCCACACAGCTTGAACACCAAGGGAAACAAATCCCTCAACCAAGTTCTGCTACCCACAGAACTTGAAACCTGTTCTAGCTCCCAGCTAGAACACAACAGGAGAATCCTCTCCCTTCCTCCACACACCGGAGGAGAACAGTTAATGACAACCTGTCACTAACACCACCAGAGATCACCGATCTCTCTTCCTCTGCAATTCAGAGGGAAACTGGAGTAGTACTCCCTTCCTCCACACACCGGAGGGAAACCAATTCAAATCAGAATGGAAGAACGAAAATAAACGAAAGCAAAGTAGAAACAAAAAACAATGAAGAAGAAATCGGTTCTGAAACCCAATATAAATGTAGCTTCAAATGAAGCAATTCATCAATCCACACACACTCTCTTTCTCTTGAACTTTCTCTTCAGCTCTTTTGCACTTTCTTTTCCACGTGCTCTCTCTCTCACTCTCCATCTCTTTTTCTTTTCTGGATCGTGCAGACTCTCATCAATGGCTTCTGCTTTTTCTTTTCACGATCGAGCTTCTACTGAAGGATGAAGCTCTATATTTATAGTAGATAATGGCGTGTGGCTGCCAGGTTCCTGCCTTAAGAATTCAGACCACGTGGCAGCATCCAGCAGGCTGTCAGAACACGTGTCCTCATCTGGGCACTCTCCTTATCCTCGGATCACGTGCCCAGCACCAGTACGCTCAGCAACTAGAGTTTAGATGGCGTCAACTCACTTGCTCCAAAGGGTTGACGCAGCCATCATAGATCTTCAACCTTTTTAACTGCTGCGTCGACTCCATCAGCCTTCTGCGTTGACGCAATGGTATCGACAGTCCAGTGATCAAGCCTTCAACATATGGGCGTGCTGCGTCGACGTTATCAGCATGTTGCGTTGACGCATTGAAGACATGTACATTTGTATACTGGCGTTTCTTAAGCCGCTGCGTCGACGCTGCTTGTTGATGGCGTTGACGCAGTGGAAGATATCGTGAAACCTTCTTCGCTTGTAAGAGTCTCTACTTTTTCTAACTGCTGCATCGACGCTGCTTGCTTGTGGCGTTAACGCAATAGAAGACATCGTGAAAGCTTCGTCTACTGATGCATGGACGCTTTAAGCTTCAGGCGTCGACCCTGTTCCCTTCAGCAACAATAATGAAGTGTATAGACTTAGTGTTAACGTGAAGCATTGTATAGACTTCAGAGATCAATATAGCAACTGTGTACATAGTGAGGGAGTGTATAGACTTAGCAGTCTAGGTCTCTAACAACGAGTGTATAGACTTGCAACTCTTCATGAGATCTCAGTGTATAGACTCAACCAATGTATATAGTTGAAGATCTAACAATCGAGTGTATAGAGTTAGTTATGTGAGCATGCGTTGTATAGACTTCACACAAGAAGACAAACAGGCTGTACAGACTTGGAGAGTTGAACCCAATGTACAGACTTGTTGATATGAAACGAAGAGCTTCCAGTGTATGGACTTTGCAGTGCAAACGACAATGTATAGACTTAGAGAAATGAAGTCTAGTGTATAGACTTGGGGAACTGTTCAATGTGTTGGGTTGGCGTTGTATAGACTTTATGAGATGCAGACGGCTGAACAGACTTGAATGAGTATAGGGTGTATAGACTTGAAATCCACTGTACACGACTATACAGACTTTGAGGCTTAATGCAAAGGCCAGTGTACAGACTTCTAAAAACTGTTGCGTTGTATAGACTTTCATGAGACGCTAAAGTCTATACAGACTAGACCAGTGAGACACTGATAGAGACGATGCAATGCGATGTGGAGACTTTAACATTAGACGCTGCATGAGACGGTAGGCTGTACAGACTTGCAAAGAGTGTAGGGTGTACAGACTTGAAAGTCTCAAGGCGAAGTGCAAGCATGCTGAGTTGACGCTGCAGCCCAATGAGTTGACGCTGCAACGTATTACTTTTACGTTCAACTGATGATGTATAGACTTAATCAAATGAAGAACCTGAACAGAAGAGTCTACGCATCAGCACACTGAGTTGACGCACAGGTGTGAGAACAGAGACATGCAATGACTGAAGGGTCGACGCATCAGCACGCTGAGTTGACGCACTGGTGTGAAGACTGTGCAGACAGAGTGTAGGCAGAATTAAGGTAGAACATGTTATCTGACAGCCATTGAACTGTACTCACTCACATGATGAAGCAGCATTAATCTAGAGATAGAAGATTGATTTATAGTGTGAGACATCATCAAAACCATAGGGATGCAACACTCTTCAATTGGGCGCAATTTTAATTAGCGTCTTGAACTTGGTAGCAAATTCCTGAAAATTCAAAAAATTCATATAATCACTGTTTTTGATCTCAAAATGGTTATGCAGACTCTTGAATAAATCTCACATTGTCATTGTTACTCAAAAAATGATGATAAAATACATGTAGACTCAAAGTAAGTGTGAGAATGGAGTTATTTATCAAAATTGCATAACTATGCTCTTTAATACACAAAAGTGATGAATGTGATGCATATTATGATATGAAATATGACACTTATCACACCCCCAACTTACTCATTGTTAATCACTTAGTAATGCAAACAAATTAAAATTTAGAACCAACAAGAGTTTACAAAGTTATACCTTCATATCCAGCTCTTCCTTCACAGAATTAACTAAAGATTAGGAATCTGGAATCATTGATGCACACTAGCCTTATGTAGGAAATTTGGGTACATGATCAAGAATACAAATCAAACTTCACTAGCACTTGTGCAAGTGTAATACTAAGTTTACAGCATAGATAATTGCATTCCTCATACGCTATTCTAAGCAAGCACCTTTTAACCCTGCACCTCCTCATTCAGAACAACAAGCATGCTAGCTTTTTGTCTGCCTTATTTTTTTTCTTGTAATAATCATTTTTTTTCTTATTTTCAATACACACATGATGCTGCACTACCCTTCACTGTTTAACGTGAACCTCAACACTTGTTAGGTGAAGTAGGCCCAGTTTACTAAGATCATGGTTCCATTTTCCGTTTTACGGAATTCTCAACCTTTGTTGGGTGAGGTAGGCCTCGTTACTAAGATTCGAGACATTTTTCATTGTGATTTTCTATCTTTTTTTCTTATTTTTTAACAATGTGCTTTTGCACTTATTTTATAGATGACAGAAAGCTATATTAAAAAGATCTCTTCCTCAAGAAGTGTAGAGTATCAGACACCATATCCAAAATAACAGAAGGTTTGTTCCGCTTGTTTCATTAGCGTGCAAAATGATTTCTTTTTCTAAAGTGCAAATGAACTTTAAAGAGATTCTTAAATCAGTTTTCCATGGCTAGATCGAATAAATTTTCTATCATCCTTTTCCCTAATCTTTTCTATTCCAGAATCACTTTCAATGCATGCATGCATGAAGAAACTAAATTAAGGATATCATCTTTTCATTTTCATGTAAAGCAATATGATTAATGTAGGATGCAGGACATTATGCAAACACTCCTATTAGGTTGTACTATGTGCATCATGAAAATTTTGAAATTGTTATATGACAACGACGCCAAAAATTGATGTGTACAAAACTCATCATCAAAAGTCGTGCCATAATTTCAAAAATAATCGCACTCACTCACTAAAAAGATATTAAATATAAGTAGAGTGGTAAGAATGGGTCGATCCCACGGAGAAGAAAATTTCTTTTAAACAATTTATAAAATCTCTATGTTTTGAAAACTGAATTTTGCGTGAGTTTAAACTAAAGGAAAGTAAAAGTGCATAAACTTGAGACTAAAAATAAACCCATCTAAAGAATTTGAGAGGGCTAAAGAAGAGAATTTGGAAGGTGATAGAGAGAGAAAATAAAAGTAACAATTGCATAAAATCATCCTTTTTTGCTAAGGAAAGAGTACAATATCGTATGAAAACTAAAAATTACAACTTGGGTAAACTAAGTGAAAAGGAAGAAATAGAGCCAAGATAGTAAAGAATAGCATCGCCGTCTTTGTGCCAAGCCTTTGATTGAATCGTCTCACCTTGGAGGTAGACACCACCTTTAGAGCATCGAAAAAAGTGAATCTCCGCCTTCAGATGTGTGAAGAAAATAGAGGAGGGGAAGATAGAAGAAGAGAGGAAGATTAAAATCAAAACAGAAATAAAAATAGAGTAAGAGAAAATTGAGAATAACATTAAAACAAAAGGAATCAGAACATGATGAAGAAGAAGAAGTTGGAGAAGACGAAGAGAGGAAGAAAGTTGATGAAGAGTGTAGAGGGAGAAGATGATCCGAGAACGGTGAAATCGGGGGAAGAACAGGGTGCAGACCTATAGATGAATAGTGACAATGCATAGACAGAACCTTGGAAATGAGATTATAGCTTAAAAACGAGAAAGAATTGGAGGAAGAGGAAGAATAAGAAAATCTAGATATAGGAAAGGCGAAGAACATTTATGAAGAAAATATGATGAAAAGAAGAGCAGAAGAGGAAGAAAACAGAGGAAGAACAGAGTTATGTAAAATCGGGTGAACAGTAAAAAATGCAAAATAGAACTTTGAAAACCTAATAATAACATGAAAACGGGAGAGAATTAGGAGAAGAGGAAGAAGACAAAATTAAAGAGCACTAGAAAAAAAAACCTTTCCTGAAGCAACTAAGATGAAAAGAGAAGTAGAAGAGGAAGAAAAGAGGGAGAGAACAGAGAGATGCGCAGAGCTTCAAAAAATGTAAAATGCAGAACTTTGAAAAACTAGAAATATCATAAAACCTGGGGAGAACTAGCTAAAGGTGAAGAATAAGAAGTTGAAAAACTCTTAAAAATGAAGAAGTTTTCTGAAGAGAGTAAATTGAAAGGAAGAACAAAAAGCATAGAAAAAGGCCGAGATCCCTGCCATGGTCACTTTAGGGCGAGTTTTATAGTGTTCAGGGGACTTCGATCCTACAAATCTTTGGAGATAAAGCTCAAGTCCAAGTTTGCAGCATCAATATCTTGCTCAAAGTAGGTCTCTTGTCATAGATAGAGTGTTCCTTTTATCAAACAAGGGAAGATAACTCCAGACATAGCAATATAACTTCGTTTGATTCTATCAGCTTCCGCTTCTAGTTTGAATTGAATTGGCGACTTGTGCAATGCCGTTTATTCATAAAGTAGCGACTTTTCAAACGGGTGCAATTTCTATTTTTTTTTATATTTTCACCCTTTTTCTTTTTTTCGTACCAAGAATGGGCGACTTTATGAGTGGTCGTAGCTTCTTTCCTAAGGAATAGACAACCGAGCGCATGGGCGCTCATTCTTTTTTTTTTTTCAACTCTTTTTTTCTATTTTCGATCAACAGGAATGGGCGCCCTTTTTCGCAGCCACTTATTCTTCTAATGAGCGCCTCTTCAATTTGGTGCAATTTTAATTGGCGTCTTGAGCATGGTCATAAATTCCTAAAAATTTAAAAAATTCATATAATCATTATTTTTGATCCCAATATGGTTATACAGACTCTTGAATAAATCACACATTGTCATTGTTACTCAAAAAATGATGATAAAATACATGTAGACTCAAATTAAGTGTGATAATGGAGTTATTTATCAAAATTACATAACTATGCTCTTTAACACACAAAAGTGATGAATGCGATGATCATTATGATATGAAATATGACACTTATCAAACACAAGGATAGCTTTTAAGCCAATCTTGGATGAAAGGTCTAAACCATTAGGTTTTAGAGGTTGGCCCTGATAGGAAGTCAAACACCAACCTTGCAAAGATGTTTGTTTGAGCCGGCTCTAGACGTAAGGTCTAGACCATTAGGTTTCATTGGCTGATCCTGACGTAAAGTCGAGCATCAACCTAGATGAAATCATTGGCATTGGGTATATGCCAACGCAAGGATAGCGTTTAAGCCGGTTTTAGACGAAAGGTTTAAGCCATTGGGTTTTAGTGGTTAGCCCTAACAAGAAGTCAAGCACCAACCCTGATGGAAATTATTGGCATTGGGTATATGCCAACGTAAGGATAACTTTTAAGCCGATCTTAGACGAAGGGTCTAAGCCATTGGGTTTTAGTGGTTAGCCCCGACAAGAAGTCAAGCACCAACCCTGTTGGAAATCATTGGCATTGGGTATATGCCAAGGCAAGGATAGCTTTAGGCCGGTCCTAGATGAAAGGTCTAAGCCATTGGGTTTTAGTGGTTGATCTTGACAGGAAGTTGAGCATCAACCTTGGAAGGAAATCGTTTAAGCCAGCCCGAGACATAAGGTCTAAATTGTTGGGTTTTAGTGGGTGACCCCGATGTAAAGTCGAGCATCAGCCTTAATGAAATCGTCGGCATTCAGTATATACGAATGCAAAGATAGCGTTTAAGCCGATCTTTTGACGAAAGGTCTAAGCCATTGAGCCGTATTGATTCTCGTAGTGAAAATCACGGTGGAACAGATGATGACATCGTAAACATTGGGTTTACGCTGACGCAATGATTCAAATTTCATCTAGCCATAGACTAAAGGTCTAAGCCGTGTTCCTCGGTTGAGACTAGGATGCCATGGGCACCGAGTTAAGTGGCATCATCGACATTGGTACAATGCCGAGCAAGGAACCACCTATTTCAGTGGGGACTGAAAGTTGGTGTGAAGTAGACACTCATTACAAGAATCTTGTAGAGGTTTGTTCATTGTGGGATGTGGGTTTTAGTTGATCGCCAAATTGAGGCAGTGGTGCATGGTATAGCTTCAGGTTCTTCCCATCGAGGAGTGGGAATTGAACTTCCCCTCGGTGGTGGACAAGGACATAAGCTCCGCCTTCTTAGACTTTCTGGACCACATAAGGTCCTGTCCAATTTTCATTTAATTTGCCTTTTGGATTGGCTACCATCACTTCTTTTCTTTTGACCTAGACAAGGTCTCCTTTCTTGAATTCACGTTCTTTGACAAGCTTGTTGAAGGTGCGCGCCATATGGGCTTGGTAGACCTATATGTTCTGCTGGACTTTGAGCCATTGCCCTTCTAAATCGAAGAGTTCCTCCAGTCTTCTTTCCATATTTTCTTGGTTGTCTTTGACCACTTCATGCTGGGTGGCAACCATTACTGAGGGTATCTCCAGCTCTATCGGGATAATTTCTTCTGAGCCGTACACCAACGAGAACGGTGAGCAACCTGTCGCGGTCTTGTACACAATGCGGTATGCCCACAGTGCCTCGTACATTCTATCCTCCAATCTTTCTTGCTAGAGCTCACCGTCTTGGCATGAAGTGTGTAGAGAGTCTTGTTGAAAGCTTAAACCATCCTGTTTGCTTGCAGGTTGTACGGAGTGGATGTCCTCCAATCTATCTTGAATTTATCGGCCAGCTTGTAGACCTTCTGGTTCTAGAAATGGCTTCCGTTATCGGAGATGATTCGATCGGGTATGCTGAATCGAAATATAATGTTCTGACGGACAAATCTGACGATGATTTCGCCCGTCACTTTTTTTAGTGCTATAGCTTCCACCCAGCGGGAGAAGTAATATGTTCCTGCTAGAATGTATTTGCATCCTAATGAGGATGGGGGTAGCAGGCCCACGATGTTGGTGCCCCATTGAGCAAACGGCCAGCTAGGCGTCCTCAGATGTAGATGTATTGGGGCTCTTCTTGGGACCGTAGCATGTTCTTGGCATTTATGACATGACTTGGCATACTTGCGACAGTCATCGAACATAGTTGGCCAATAATATCCCAATTTCTTGATTTCAATCCTCATCTTCGGCCCGACATGATGAGCGCTAGTTGATCCAGCATGAACTTCTTTCATGACCGTCCAAGCCTCCTCCATTTATAGACATCGGAGGAGTATCTTTCTTTTGTCGTCTGACATAATCCGGCATAAGGTTCCGTTCCTGAATTCATGGGAATTTTTTGTTCTGATCAATTCGATCTTCTCTTCCCTTTGATTGGGCAACTACTGCTGTTGAAACCATTGTATCAGAGGTTCCCTCTAGTCGGGTGACCCGACTACTTCTGCTATTGTAGCTTCACATTCTTCTTCAGCTGGCTCCTCTTTCATACTAGGAACCTGACATCTGTTTATCATAGTGATGTTATGGGATGCATCTGGGAGGACTGCCAACGAGCTTGCTAGTTTTGCTAGCGCATCTGCTTGAGCATTCTGATTGCGGCCGACATGGCCTATTTCGATGAAGTAAAATCGTTGCATGAGCTTCTTTGCTTTGGTGCAGTAAGGGAGTAATTCTGGCTTTCAGAGATCAAACTGTCCCTGTATCTACCTGACAATCAGCATTGAGTCCCCAAATACTTGCCGCATTTGAATCTCCATTTGAAGAGCAATCTAAAGGCCAATGACCAGGGCTTCATATTTTGCCTCGTTGTTTGTACAAGGCTTGTTAATTGCGCATGACGTTTGCAACACTTCTCCCTCCAGGGACTTAAGGACAATGCCTGCACCGGCCCTTATCCTGGTCTACCCTGTTTGGGATGTTTCTGTTCTAGATACCGCATCAAAGTAGAGGTGCCATATGGCTTGACGGGCTTCATCCACATTAAGTGTTTCATCATCTGGAAGCTCCGTATTTAACGGAGAATCTTTAGGCACCAGATGTGTTGCAAAGAAATTAGCTATGGCTTGGCCTTTGATGGCATTTTACGGCACATAGGTGATATCGAACTCCATCAGGATGATGGCCCATTTGCCTAATCGTCCTTTCAATGCTAGTTGGGACAGTATGTATTTGATTGCATCAGCCATTGATATTAGTTCCACTTCGTGGGATAGCATGCAGTGCCTCATCTTCATGACCGCAAAGATCAATGCTAGGCAAATCTTCTCAATCGGGGTGTATTTCGCTTCTGCCCCCACTAATCTCCGGCTGAGGTAGTAAAGCGCCTGCTCTTTTCCCTCGTCATTATTATGGGCCAGCATTGCCGCATGTGAACATTCAGTAGCAGCTATGTACAGAGTCAACGGCGGCCCTTTGACAGGTGCCCCCAGCACAGACAGGGTGCTCAGATATTCTTTTAGCTAGTTGAAGGCCTTTTGGCATTCTTGACTCTAGTGAAAAGGTATATCTTTCATCATCAGCTTGTGGAATGGCTGGTAGCGTCCAGACAGATTGGAAATAAATCTGTGGAAGTAAGCTAATCGACCTTGCAGCGACCGTAATTCTTTCAAATTCTTTGGAGGAGGTAGCTCCTGGATAGCTTTAATCTTAGCAAGGTCTATTTCAATTCCCCGATATCTGATGAGAAAGTCGAGGAATTTTCCGTTCGAAATGCCAAAGGCTCATTTCATGGGGTTCATCTTTAGCTCGAATTGCCGCAACCTTTCGAATATGACCCTGAGGTCACTCAGGTGGTCTTCTCTTCTTCTGGTCTTGATGACCAAATCATCAATATAGCATTCGACATTGTTATAACGCAGCCCGTCGAATATCTTTATCATCTCCCTTTGGTAAGTGGCGCCAGCATTTTTGAGGCCAAAGGTGTAGCACCCCGGATAAAATTATAGGGAATAAAATTTCCTAAATAAATTAAAAATAACAAATTCCTTAAATAATCAAACAAGGGGCCAATTGAAAATAAAATACATAATATCTAACCCACAACCATCCCCAATGGGCCCTCAACGCATACACATTAAAAGGCCTTAACCTTTAATTATACATGAAATGGGCCTTTAGCCCATAAACCTTTCCACGTCACAGGGTGCTTAAGGATATATACATACATATACATATATATATATATAGAGAGAGAGAAGTGTTATTTCATAAAACCCAATCTCCTCACGTTCGAAGAGATGCATGGGAATTTAGGGTTTTCTAAACAAAACAAGGATGCCAGTTGTGAATATAGCAATAATGGATTAACATGGGAAGGTTTAACCCTCGTAGGACTCTAACATGAGAAATTTATTTCCCATTAGGAATCTAAACTCTGTTAGGATCCCTTCTCTATATACATGGCCCCTACGAACGACAGAAGCTTATTGATGCTACTGCTGTTTCGGTCATCTTCCTGTGGTACGTAGACGTCATCTTCCTGGTGATTGACGTATTCTGTTGCCTCTGCTTCCCCTTCTTTCCGTTACTATTGCAGTTGATTACATAAGACGACTTCATCTTCTTTCTTCTCTCTAATCGTATGTTGTTGTTGCTACTGCAGTTACTCTTCTTCTTCCTCTTCTTCTCTGTCGTCGACCCGTGTCTTCCTTTTCAACACAAAGAGTTAGTTTTTCTCAAGAACTAAAGCATAAGAGTATAATAATAAGTGTTGCATGCATGTAAACCATAATATCCTACATAATATTCTGGTTTTCCATGAATGTTGTTTGAATTTTACGTAGATCTGTCACTTGACCGTTTCATATGAAAATAGTGACCAGCGCAATGGCTGCTTATTAATGAACAACCGAGTAGAAGGCTACAAATTCTTGAATTGGCGACAGTCTTCTGGGCACAAGTTAATGAGCGACCATACGGCTGCAGCTATTTCTTTTAGTGTAATTAATAAATGACCCATGTTTCAAAATTTAATAACTATGGAACCATGTATCTGAAAATCATGTTATGCATATTTCTGGATTCCCCAGATTTTTCCCTACTTGATCCTGTCTTTAGTTTCTTACAAATCCCTGTAAACATCAGTATTCTACTATTCATGTGCAATTGAAAGAAATGAACAGTTTTGAGTCTAGCAACGTACTTGTCTGATGCCTTATAAGCTGTATACATGAAAGAATGAGCGACTGTTTGAACATCCGCCTATTCTCAATATAGTGCCTCTGCAAAGAGTTGCTTATTCCTATTATTTTGTTAAAAATTAAAATAATTCAAGAAAATTAAGAATTTACGTCCATCACTTGGACACTCTTTACGTATCTGGTGCCTTTCTAGAAGGTCGCCCATTTATTGTAAAATTACTAAAATTGTTAAATTAATGATTTAGCATCCATGTAAATAGACGCTAATTCTTGTGATTATTGTAAAACTTTTGAAAAATATCTATTTGGCGACATTATGAATGAACGTTGATTTCTGATATAGAGCCTATCTGAATGGACGCTATTTTATGCTCTCACGTGTTTTATCAAGTTTTTGACCCATATCGCAGGTCTTTCGACACTCTTATCTCACATCTGAAGATAGAGTCCCCGTTTCACGTTGTTTCACGCTTACACCTCAACTCTTGGTGATGATTAGACCCTCCATGGGATATTACTTCCTTTGGACTGGTACTTTCTTCATTGAGACCTCCGTAAATCTCTGCTAGCCTTGTATTCTCTCAAGGAATCTCTATTTGTCATGTCACTCTGAAGAAACATGATGCCTTAGCCATCACAGAGCGATGTTTCTACTGTTCTGTGAGAGTCTGTATCTATCTGGAATAGGCGACCAGACAGTGGACGCTAGTTGAATTAATGATCGTTTAATTGGCTGTTATTTCTTCGTGTCTGTGTTGTTGTCCCAGAATTCGCGGCCACCCCAGTGGGCGCCAATTCTGAAATTTGTGGCAGTCTGAGTGGACGCCAATTACCCAGTTTCATGAATTGTCATGCTTTTACGAGAGACTTGACGCTATGTCATACTTGTCCAAGTTCTATCTTGAACTCATTATTCCGTGAATCTACCTTATATTCCTACAATGGCTTACTCCTTTCGAATTCTATTGGCTATAACTATAGTGGATGTCTAAATATTTACATGACTCAATCCTTGGCGTTAATGGGGCCCGGTCTGGTCCTGGGAGGAGCACCCGAAATTACTTGTGCCCATGGGAGTTATATTGACCACGGTGTGGCTTTGCACCAGAGTGCATGACTTGCTAGATTGAGACATTCCACGTTCTTGTGCTTGACTTGACCTGACGTGACGTGACTTGCGTGGCCCGAATGGGTATCTACTTGCTTAAAATTAAATAGCCAATTCTCATGACATGACTTGATAATTACTTACTTGATATTTCTTGATATACTACATGATTCCTCTTGAAAAAGTACTAGTACGTCCTTGATAATTCGCGTTATCTCACTCTCGATATTACCTTGTGTTCATGCATAGTTATACTTGCATTCATGTAACATGTAATTTACTTAAAGCAAGCTTGTACTTGAGATGTAATCCCTACTGAGCGTTCACTCTCCTAATTTCCCCCATATTTTTCAGGTAACTCCGATGACGAGGATCATTCGGATGGGGATGACCAAGAGAGCTGAGAGTAGAGTTGCACCTAGATATCTTATGTTATCATCAAGTGGAGTCTTTTTCATCTTTCTTGAGTCTATTATTGTAATTTTCCTTTTTATTGAGTCTAGACTGTCATTTAGTACTCTTTTCCTTCGAAGGATTATGTAATGGAGTTATTGGATGGTAATAAAGAATAAATTAGATTTGGTATTATCTTGCTTCGCGCACTCTATCTTATGTGTCAAATTTCCTTATGCTTTGAGTGACATGATCGATATAAACTTGTCACGCTTACCGAATTCCTTTCGCGCTCGGGGCATGACAGTTTTTGTGGTATCAGAGCCTAGGATATTCAAATTCCTAGGAAACCAAGTCCAATGATAGGTTTATACCTTTTACCCGGTGAGATAGGTTGAGCCATGGGTTAAGTCCTATATTGACATGCAACCCTATAGTGAAAATATGAAACTAATTATACTTAAATTATCTTATAGGATCATGGCCTCCGAGAGAGCACAATCGCGAGATATGCAACGCACTGTCCAAGGTCTTACCCAGGCGCTTCAACAAGAAGCGCAAGGTGGTATGAACTGTGGAGCTAGAGATCTCCACCGAAGTTTTAGGAATATGAACCCGCCAATGTTCGCTGGCTCATCTGACCCCGACGATGCTGAGTACTAGATGAAGGAGATAGAATGCATATTCGTGTCATGCAATGCACGGATGAGGTGAAATTGTTGTTAGCAACTTTCCAACTTGAGCAGGATGCCCGATTTTGGTAGGAATCTGTCGAAGCGACCTTGCCACATGATCACATAACGTGGGGCAAGTTCGTGGCATACTTTAACAACAAATACTTTTCGGATAGGATACAAGAGAAGAAGGCCGTATAATTTACCGCATTAAAGGAAAGGAGTTTATCAGTGGCTGAGTATGAGGCCCAATTTTCTAGACTTTCCTGATATGCACCACATCTGGTAAGTATGGAAAAGATGAATGCCCGAACATTTCTTAATGGGCTTCAACCATAATACATCACACAACTGGCACCGATGGACATACAAGTCTATTCGGAGATAGTGAGAAGAGCACAACTACTCGAAGATGCCACGGAACTATCTGATAGAATCTGTGGGAGAGATAAGAAGGAGCATGTTACAAGCTTCGGGACATTCAAACCTTCCTTCAATAAAAGGAGGACTAATGATGAAAGTGAGTCCTCCAAGGATAAAAAGCTTAAGAAGGGTAATAAGCCATTTTCTATTACTACCACACCTTCCAAAGAGGTGTGTAAGCATTGTGACAGGGCCGATCATAAGGTCGAGGAGTGCTAGAGGAGGCTGGGAGCTTGCCTCCGATGCGGGAGTCGTGACCACCGGATTCCTGATTCTCCATTGTTAAATGACCAAGCCAATAATGAGGAAAAGCGCCGGGCAAAAAAGCAAGCCCGTCTCCAAGCTCTTCAAGAGGCAGAACAGAGTGAAGGAGGTATCATGGAAGGTACACTAAGAATTTGTTCTAAGACTGCTTCCGTCTTATTTGATACTGGCACGACTCATTCTTTGGTTTCCAAAAGATTCGCTACTTCATTCTCTATGGAACCTTGTATGGTTAGACTTAGTTATTTCTACTCCGCTTGGAAGTGAATCCGAGATTACACACCATGACCCAAATAGCGATGTTATGGTTAAAGGGCAAAATCTACCTGCCAATTTGATATGCCTAGACATGAAAGGTTATGATGTCATCCTAGGAGCCGATTGGCTATCCACACACAAGACAGCTATAGATTGTCAGAAAGGCAAGGTAACTTTTGATGATTATCTGGAGCTAGTTTACACTAGTCCTCGTAGTTGAAACAAGTCACCCCTTATTTCGGCTCTCCGAGCTAATAAGCTCTTAAGAAAGGGGTGTGTGGCTTTCATAGCATTTGTGACAACCATGGAAATTAAGGAGTCCAAGATAAAAGACATCCGTGTAGTCAAGGAGTTTCCCGACATATTTTTGGAGGATTTACCCAGTTTACCCTCGTAGAGCGAAGTGCCTTTCACCATCGACCTTGTCCCTAGTGCTGGCCCTATCTCTAAGGCACCTTATAGAATGTTCCCCGCGAGCTAAAAGAATTGAAGGAACAATTGATAGAGTTGTTGAAAAAGGGATTCATTAGACCAAGTACTTCTCCGTGGGGAGCGTCCATGCTATTCGTCAAGAAGAAGATCGTTTGTTCAATTCTCTATCCATCCTATTCGATTATCCTATCACCAAATAAAACAAATAAATCGATGTAAAGTGACCAAATAAAACAACTGTCGATAATCGATGTAAAGTGACCAAATAAAACAAATTGTCCATGCTATTCGATTATCGACAGTTGAACCACTTTACTATCAAGAACAAGTATCCACCACCGAGGATCGATGAATTATTTCATCAAATATTTGCAGCTAAATATTTGTCGAAGATTGATCTCAGGTCGGGATATCACCAATTAACGATCAATGATGAGGATATTCACAAAATGGCATTTCGGAGTAGGTATGGGCATTATGAATTTACGGTTATACCTTTTGGACTAACAATTGCCCTTGTAGCCTTTATGTAGTTGATGAATAGCATATTCAGGCCTCATCTAGATCAATTTGTTATGATTTTCATTGATGATGTATTGATATATTCAAAGTCTGAGGATAATCATGAAGAGCATTTGAGGACTGTAGTACAAATATTAAGGAATAATCAACTTTATGCCAAGCTTAGTAAATGTGATTTCTGGCTCAGGAGGTATCTTTCCTAGGGCCTGTGATTTCGAAGAATGAAATTTCAATTGATCCATCAAAAGTCGAGGCTGTGAAGAATTGAGAAAGACCTACCAATGCTACCGAGATCCGAAGTTTCTTGGGTCTAGCTAGTTATTACCGACGATTCATAAAGGACTTCTCCATGATTGATGTTCCTCTTACTAGGCTGACCCGCAAGGATATTCCTTATAAGTGGAATGAGATTGTGAGAGAAGTTTTCAAGCCTTGAAGGATCGTTTGACGACTGCCCCAGTTTTAGCATTACCAGTAGAAGGAGAGAAATTCGAGGTATATACCGATGCATCTGGCATTGGCCTCAGATGTGTATTAATACAACAAGAGAGAGTCATTGCTTACTCTTCCCGACAACTAAGGAAGCACGAGGAGAACTACCCGGTGCACGACCTAGAGTTGGCCGCGGTAGTGTTCGCTTTAAAGATATGGAGGCACTATCTCTACGGAGAGCAATTCACTATGTACTCCGATCACAAGGGCCTCAAATGCTTATCACAAAAGGAATTGAATATGAGACAACGACGTTGGCTAGAGTATCTCAAGGACTTCGACTTCACTATACAATACCATCTTGGAAAGGGTAATTCCATAGCTGATGCCCTCAGTCGGAAGTCGAGAGCATTATTAGCCAACTGTATAATTCAAGAGTGGAAGATGCTAGAGAAATTCTCTAAGCTGGATATAAATATGGACAAGGAAAAAGGCTATATTACTCTATCACACATGAGGATACAACCGGATTTACTTTCCAAGATCAAGGAACTTCAAGACAACGACCCGGTATTGGTGGAAATAAAAGGCAAGTTCGAGGAACGACCCAATTTCAAGTTTGCATGGGATGGAAGACTATTGTTTCGAGAAAGGAGATGTGTACCGGACTGTCCCGAATTGAAGAATAAGATCTTAGAAGAAGCTCACCGATCAAGGTATCCCATCCACCCTAATGCTACCAAGATGTACCAAGACTTTAAACAGACTTTCAGGTGGCCCAATATGAAAAGGGAGGTAGTAGACTTTGTGTCCTGATGCCTCACATGCCAACAAGTCAAAGCAGAACACCAAAAGTCTGCCGATAAGTTACATCCTCTAGACATTCCCAAGTGGAAGTGGGAAGAAATTGGAATGGACTTCATCATGGGTTTGCCTAAGTCTAAGGGTGTACATGATGGAATATGGGTGATCATAGATCGATTAACCAAATCGGCACACTTCTTTCCCATCAAGAATTGATGGTCAGTCGATGTTCTAGCTGCCTTATATGTCAATGAAGTCATGAGATTACATGGAGTTCCTATTTCTATCGTGTCTGACCGAGACCTGCGCTTCACTTCTCACTTTTGGAAGGGTCTACAACACTCCTTGGGGACGAGACTCAATTTCAGCACTGCTTTTCATCCTCAAACATATGGTCAGACCGAGAGAACCAATCAAGTCGTGGAAGACATGCTAAGAGCATGTATTATTGATTTTGGTGGGAGCTGGCATGATCATCTGCCTCTGGTAGAGTTTGCCTATAATAATAGTTATCAGGCAAGCATTCAGATGGCACCCTTCGAGGCATTGTACGGAAGGAGTTGTCGCTCACCAATATGTTGGGACGAAGTTGGGGAAAAGCAACTTCTAGGCCCAGATATGGTAAGAGACACCACCGAGAAGATAGAAGTAATTAGAGAAAGGCTTCAAATTGCCCAGTCAAGACAAAAGACTTATG
This sequence comes from Amorphophallus konjac, assembly GCA_022559845.1. Taxonomy (NCBI): domain Eukaryota; kingdom Viridiplantae; phylum Streptophyta; class Magnoliopsida; order Alismatales; family Araceae; genus Amorphophallus; species Amorphophallus konjac. Next base: position 213,599,899 of record CM040122.1, read on the forward strand.
CCGATACGAGAAGAAGAGACTTAGAGTTCTAAGTCGGAAACCACGTCTTTCTCAAGGTTTCCTCAGGCCGTGGTATCTGAAGATTCGGTGTTAAGGGTAAGCTTACACCGATCTATATCGGTCCCTTTGAAGTACTGGAAAGAGTTGGGGAGGTTGCCTACCGGATCGCCTTGCCACCACAACTATCTGAAGTTTACAATGTGTTTCATATCTCTATGCTTAAGAAGTATGTTCATGATCCGCTCCACGTCATAGATCATGACAACCTAGCAGTATAAAAGAACCTCACCTATGAACAAAAGCCACTAAGGATCCTTAATCACGAGGTTCGCGTGCTGAGAAATGAAACTATTCCCATGGTAAAGGTACAATGGAGCAAATGCTTAGAGCAAGAAGTCACATGGGAGATAGAAGAATCTATGAATAGAAGATTCCCCAACTTATTTTAAAATTGTAAGTACTCTGCACCCTCCATGTCTGTATGAAATTAAATTTGGGGACCAAATTCATTTATGTGGGGGAGGGTGTAGCACCCCGGATAAAAATATAGGGAATAAAATTTTCTAAATAAATTAAACATAATAAATTCTCTAAATAATCAAACAAGGGGCCAATTGAAAATAAAATACACAATAGCTAAGCCACAACCATCCCCAATGGGCCCTCAACCCATACACATTAAAAGGCCTTAACCTTTATATACACATGAAATGGGCCTTTAGCCCATAAACCTTTCCACGTCAAAGGGTGCTTAAGGATATACATACATATACACACCCACACACACACACACACACACACACACACACACACACACACATATATATATATATATATATATATATATATATAAGGATTGCTTCATAAAACCCAATGTCCTCATGTTCGTAGAGATGCATGGTAATTTAGGGTTTTCTAAACAAAACAAGGATGCCGGTTGTGAATATAGCAATAATGGGTTAACATGGGAAGGTTTAATCCTCATGGGACTCTTACGTGGGAAATTTATTTCCCATTAGGAATCTAAACCCTATTAGGATCCCTTCTCTATATATACATGGCCCCTATGAACGGCAGAAGCTCATTGATGCTGCTGCTATTCCGGTCATCTTCCTACGCTATGTCGAGATTATCTTCCTGGTGATCGACGTCCTATGCTGCCTCTGCTTCCCCTTCGTTCCATTGTTGTCGTGGTTGATTAGAGAAGATGACTTCCTCTTCTTTCTTCTTCCTGCTGCTGCTGCTGCGGTACTCTTCTTCTTCCTCTTCTTCTATGTCGTCGACCCGTGTCATCCTCTTCTACACAAGGAGGTAGGTTTTCTTAAGAACTATAGCATAAGAGTATAATAATAAGTGTTGCATGCATATAAACCATGCTATCTTGCATAATAATCTCGTTTTCTATGAACCCTATTTGAGTATTGCGTAGATCTGTCACTTGACCATTTCATTTGAAAATAGTGACCAGTGCAGTGGCCGCTTATTAATGAAAGACCGAGCAGAAGGCCACAAATTCTTGAATTGGCGACACACTTCTGGGCGCAAATTAATGAGCGACCATACCCCTACCGCTATTTCTTTTAGTGTAATTAATAAATAACCCATGTTTCAAAATTTAATAACTATGGAACCATGTATATGAAAATCATGTTATGCATATTTCTTGATTCCCTAGATTTTTATCTACTTGATCTTGTCTTTAGTTTCTTAAAAATCCCTGTAAACATCAGTATGCTACTGTTCATGTGCAATTGAAAGAAATTAATAGTGTTTTGAGTCTAGCAACGTACTTGCCTGATGCATTATAAGCTATATACATGAAAGAAGGCGCGACTGTTTGAACGGTCGCCTATTCTAGACATAGCGCCTCTGCACAGAGACGCTGATTCCTGTTATTTTGTTAAAAATTGAAATAATTCAAAGAAATAGGAATTTATGTCCATTACTTGGACGCTCTTTAAGTATCTGGCGCCTTCTTAGAAGGTTGGCCATTTATTGTAAAAATTCTTAAAATTGTTAAATTATTGATTTAGTGACTTTGTAAATAGACGCTAATTCTTGTGATAATTGTTAAACTTTTGAAAAATATCTATTTTGAGACATTATGAACGAACGTTGATTTCTGATATAGTGCCTATCTAAATGGACGTTATTTCCTGCTCTTACGTGTTTTATCGGGTTTTTGACCCATATCGCAGGTCTTTCGGCACTCTTATCTTACATCCGAAGATAGAGTCCCTGTTTCACGTTGTTTCACGCTTACACCTCAACTCTTGGTGATGATTGGACCCTCTGTGGGATATTCCTTCCTTTGAACCGGTACTTTCTTCATTGAGACCTCCATAAATCTCTGCTAGCCTTGGATTCCCTCAAGGCAGTCGGCAGTCGAGTTGGTTGTACCGTAAAAACCTTGGAATCTCTATTTGCCATGTTACTCTGAAGAAACATGATGCCCTAGCCTTCATGGAGCGCTGTTTCTACTGTTCTATGAGAGTCTGTCTCTGTCTGGAATAGGCGAGCCGACAGTGGACGCTAATTGAATTAGCGACCGTTTGATTGGTCGTTATTTCTTCGTGCCTGTGTTATTATCCTAGAATTAGCGGCCAACCCAGTGGGCGGCAATTCTGGAATTGGTAGCGGTCTGAGTGGACCCCAATTACCCAGTTTCATAAATTGTCATAGTTTTTACGAGAGACTTGACGCTATGTCATACTTGTCCAATGTTCTGTCCTTGGACTCATTATTCCGTGAATCTACCTTATATTCCTACTATGGCTTACTCCTTTCAAATTCTATTGGCTATAACTGAAGTGGATGTCTAAGTATTTACATGACTCAAGGCTTGGTGTTAATGGGGCCCGGTCTAGTCCTGGGAGGAGCGCCCGAAAGTACTTGTGCCCATGGGAGATATATTGACAAACGGTGTGGCATTGCACCGTAGTGCATGACTTGCTAGATTGAGAAATTCCACATTCTCGTGCTTGACTTGACTTGACATGATGTGACTTCTGTGGCCCGAAATGACTATCTGCTTGCTTGAAATTAAATAGCCAATTCTCATGACATGACTTGATAATTACTTACTTGATATTTCTTGATACATCACATGATTCCTCTTGAAAAAGTACTAGTACATCCTTGATAATTCTCATTATTTCACTCTCGATATTACCTTGTGTTCATGCATAGTTATACTTGTATTCATGTAACATGTAATTTACTTAAAGCAAGCTTGTACTTGAGATGTAATCCTTACTGAGCGTTCACTCACCCAGTTTCCCCCCTATTTTTCGGGTAACTCCGATGATGAGGATCATTCGGATGGGGACGACCAAGAGAGCCGAGAGTAAAGTTGCACCCGGATATCTTATGTTATCATCAAGCCAAGTCTTTTTCATCTTTGTTGAGTCTATTATTGTAATTTTCCTTTTTATTGAGTCTAGATTGTCATTTAGTATTCTTTTCCTTTGAAGGATTATGTAATGGAGTTATTGGATGGTAATAATGAATAAATTGGGTTTTGTATTATCTTGCTTGGTGCTCTCTGTCTTATGTGACGAATTTCCTTATGCTGTGATTGACATGATCGATATAAACTCGTCACACGTACCAGGTTCCTTCTGCGCTCGAGGTGTGACAAAAGGGCATTCTTTTGTAGTGAAATATTCCTTTGTGCGATCGGAAGGCCGTGTGAACTATTTCATGCTCAACAATCCATATTTGGTTGTATCCGAGCGAACCATCCATAAATGATAGTGCCTCATGGCCAGTTGTAGCATCAATCATGACTTCAGTGATTGGCATTGGGAAGTTGTCATTCGGGCATGCTTTGTTCAGGTCTCGAAAGGCCACGCATATCCGGATTTGGCCGTTCTTCTTCTTGACAGGCACAATGTTGGCCAACCATGTTGTATATTGATTTTCTGAAACAAAGCCGACGTCTATGAGCTTGTCAACTTCTTTGTAAATCTGATTTATTAGCTCCGGCCTCATCCGCCGAGGTGGTTGCTTCACTGGCTCGGCCTTTGGGTCGATGGCAAACATGTGTTGAGTGACTTGAGGGCTAAGGCTTGGCATCTCCTTGTAGTTCCAAGCAAAGCAATCCCAGAACTCTTGGAGCAGCTGCATGTATTACTTTCTCTCTTCTGGCAGAACGAGCGCGCTGAGGAAGGTTGGCCTCGCTTCCTCTTCCGAGCCAAGGTTTACCTTGACCAGTTCATCAACGGTGGCTTGGCCACCATCTTCTATCTCTGGCGGGGCCGGCTACAAGTCAATGAAGCCTTCATCATCTTCTTCGGCTTCAAGGACATCATAAATGCTTTCTTGCCTTATTTTGCCTAGCAACGAAATATGATCAGCTTGTTGCTTTAGCTTTTGGGTCTGCAGAGCTTCATCAGAGGTCATGACGATCTCTGTAGTATTGGCTTCTTGCCTTTCTTTTGTTGTTGCTTATTGCTTCAGGATATTCCTCGTCATTGAGAGCTACGAGATTTCTTCTTTATCATCTAGGTAGTCATCATAGGTTGCCTTAGAAAGCCCTTCATCCGTCAGGGTGGAGAAGGAGGTCACATCTGCTTCATAGCATTCTTCATCCGCAGAACCAGCTGCCTTCATGGTTAGACAAGTGGGGGTATGTGCCCCTATCTTGGGACAGGGGTGACTGATCTTCTGTTTCTTTATGGGTGACATTGGTTTCCTGGACAGCTCCCTTTGGATGTGAGCTTTTGATGTCTCTTTGGGGGTGTGATAGTGAATGGAATTCATGTGAACTCCCCCTCTATAAGCGCCCATTTCATGTGGGTATGGTGGGTCTACTGTATATTCCCCCATTTGGAGTTCGTCCTTCTTGATCAGACTCTAGGCAATATCTTTGAAAACATAGCAGTCCTCGATCGAATGCCCCATCATTTGATGATATGGGCAGAATCGAAGGTTGCTACTTCTTTTAGCATTCTCCAATTTCCTGAGCTCCGACAGAGTGATCTTGCCATAGTGGCAAGCGCATTCAAATATTACCCATGTCTTCTCCCTTGGAAAAGAGTAGGGCTTTTCCATCTTCCGCCGTAATGAGGGGCTTTGCTTTGCAGGTTCGTTGGCTGACGACCCGGCAACTTCCTGGGTTTTCAGTTTCATTTGCTCGAAAGCATTGACATTATCGCCTTCAAATTTGTTCTCCCACCTTGCCGTAGAGGTAGTGGGGCAATATTTCACCAGAAAGGCCCTAACATTAGCTGCTACTGTATTGAACTGGTCAAAAATTTGGATTTTAATGCCAACTATCCTTTGTTGAATTTCTATTTTTATGCCTTGTTTGTAGATCTGGATAGCAGCCTCATGGCTCAGTGGAGGTTCACATCTTTGACAAGAGTCGCTTCATCTTTGGATATAATCCAGGATAGGTTCGCCACCTCCCTGCATGTTCATAAACAGCTCCGATTTAGTTATAGGAGGATGCTTTAGTTGTGTAGAACTACATTGCCAGGGGAGAATGCCCCTTGTTAATTCAGACAGGTGTCTAGTCACTTCGGCCAGTTGCTTCTTCAATCTTTCAATCTCTACTGCTGCTCATACAATAATGCGAGCATGGTAGGTTTATATTTAGAGAAATCCGACGCATGGCTCAGGCTGCCAGCCTCCGTTGTAACATCGGGCAGGGGCGGTAGCACCCTATCACCATGAACAGCTGGGACTGGTCCTTCAGAAGTTGACACGCCCATATGCCTATGTGGAGATAGCCTCCAAAAGTGTATTTCTTCATTTTGTACTTCATCGTCTGGAGACATGTGTTGCTCCTGGCTTTTAGCTTCTCGCATAGCAGGATCTTCCAGAGGGTCATTGCCAATTGCGGCAAAGATAGATATCATATCTGCATCATAGAATTCTTCTAGGGAGAGGCCTAGGCCAGGGTGCTGGGTAATCTGCAACAATTCTTTGTCTAAGTTGGGTGGATACCACAACTTCTTAAACATTTGGTTCTGCCTTTCAGCTTGGTAGAAGGGAATTTGCTACCTTCTGGCCATCTTTATCACCTTGCCGGTTATATCGGGCAGCCCCATGATTGGGACGACCAAGTCTTGGATTTCTTCGCGGAGTTTGCAGTCATCATCCCCCTTTACTAGCTGTTCACTAGCCGTCTAAAACATTGATGGATGCCCCTCGGGATTAGGAATCTCGAGGGTCTTTAGCAATTCGATTGTTGGACAGTCTATATCTGTGATGTTGAGTTTCCGTGAGTGTAGTAAGTGATGTTGATGATAACAAAACTCTGAGTGAAGGTTTTTGGAAGGTTTTTGGCCCGTGTCATAACTCTCCTTATTCAAGCTAATGGATTGCAAGTTTAAAGCTTTCTTAAATTGAGTGTGTATAACTCATAAATTCTAATTGAATCCATGTGTCTTAAATTGAGTTGTCTTTGATTGCCAAATCCCAAAATGCTTGATGCAATCATTTACCTAATGCCTTTGTCTCTTTGTTTAAAGTCTCTGAGCTGACAACTCATTTTTGCAGGTCCAGGCCATTTCGGTCGACCAGGACCATAGGCCCGGTCGACCAGTTTTTCCAGAGATGAAAAATGGCAAGTTTTATAGGTTTTGATCGACCAGGACCCTAGGACCGGTCGACCAGTTTTCCCAGCAACCAAAAGGTCCAGAAGTTGCAGGTTTTGGTCGACCGCCCATGCAATTCCGGTCGACCGGAAATCCCGAGGCCCCTTTTGCTGACTTTTTGGTTCAAGCTCGAAAAGAGGGATTTTATCCCAATTGTTTAAACCCTTTGGTCTCCATTCTAGAGTGAATTGTGGATCTGGTCTGGGGACTTATCCCCTGACCTTCCAAGGTCTATAAAAGATCCTATTTGGGTCATAAACCCTAAGCCTTTTCAAGAAGAGAAGGAGGAGGGGCTGTCAAGGTGAGAACGCGGGTACTGTTCACATGAACAGTGATCCGTGAGAAACTTTTCATCAAGGAGCAGAAGGCTTCAAGAGCAAACTAGCATTCAAATCAAACGAAGATCAAGCCAAGAAGCAAGCTTCACTCAACATAATCTTCATCCATTAAGGGGGAGCCTGATCTATGCCTTCACTTATTGTCTATGTTTCTTCCATCTTTGTTTGAGTTGATTCGCACTTTCCTTGTAATTCTCAAGCACCCGTGTGTGTGTGGATCTAGACAGATCCGTGTGTGTGTGTGCGTGTCAGTATATCATTTTATCTAGTTTTAATCCATTAATTTTTAATACCCAATTCACCCCCCTCTTGGGTGCCATTTAATCTCGGGACTTCAATTGGTATCAGAGCTAAGGCTCTTTCTTTCATAGATCTAACGATCTAGAGTAAGATCCAGTTAAATGGCAACCAAGGGTATGATACCCGAGGGTCACTCCATTAATCATCCTCCCTTCTTTGACGGCTCAAACTATTGGAAAAATAGAATGCATATTTATCTGAGGGCTCAAGAGTACGAAGTTTGGAGAGTTGTGGACAAGTTTTTCTGGTTAAATCACAATCGTCGCGGGAAGACCCGGAACGTATGTATGTCGAGATACGACAAATATATTATTCCAAGGCATTGAAAGCACTCAGTTAAACCTCGGTTAGCGTAGCAGGAAACCAATGAATTTGTTGGCCCGATGCAAGATCGAGTCAGGTCCATACCGGGGGCGCCTCCCGCGGTCCAAACGGGGCTTGCGTGGGCATCATTAATGTTTTCGGTGCCGGAGGGCAACGGGGAAGAGTCCCGGGACTAGATCCCAAAATCAAAACGTGTCTGAAGAGACCGAGCTATAGGCCGAGGATATGGGTGAGACAATGACCATAATCAGGATAGACCCGAGGTCTAAGCGTAACCCATGAAGGCCTCGTCGATGTTCCCATGCGGAGGGTCCAGGGATGACGAGAGCCGCCTCATTCCGTTCGGATTTTGTCGGTCATACATGGGCCATTTTATGTTCAGACAAAGGTCCGTATAGAAAACAAGACGGCAACGGGAGAGAGTCCGTGCAAATGTCTGCCATGAGTACGACAAGTTTAATGCAAGCGCAGGATTAGATCCCGACATATATGCTGGTCACTAACGGACCATTCATTATTCGGACGGAAGTCCATATTAGTAGCGTCTATGACGACGATAAACCGTACGAATGTCTGCCGCGAGTACGGCAAGTTTAATGGGATTGCGGGATTGGATCTCGATAGAAGTGGTCAAGTTGATGGACTATTGGCCCGAGACGGTTTCAGACTATGGCCATGTCGGGGATTCCGATGTCCACATCTGACACCATGGGGCATCGTTGCTTTTCTCTTCATACACAGTCCGAGGGAGTGAACTGTTCGGTGTAGAGCCCGAACTCGCCATCGTGCGCCCTCGCACGCGGATCGACCTTCTTTTTTTTGATTAGTTTTATTCATTAGCTCCAAGTCTTTTTTTATTTAGTTAATCACCTTCTTTTGTTAATGAGGCACGCCGATTTAACGAAGTAAATGGGCACGCTGGTTAAAGGGGATGCCAAGGGGTGCGGCGGATAAGGGGACGCCAAGGGGCGCGCCGGATAAGGGGATGCCAAGGGTCGCGCCGGTTTAATGGGTGCAATAATGGGAGTGAGGCGCGCGCTGGTTTAAAGGGTTGCATAAGAGACGGGCGAGCCGGTTTAGAAAGGCATGGGGGCGCGTCGGAATAGGTGGAGCAATGGGGCGTGACGGAATAGGCTCAATGATGAATGGCCCGCCGGATTAGGGCACTATTCATTCCAAGGATTTGAAGATAGTTTTGAGTGTAGAGTTAAACCGGCGCGGGGGGGGGGGGGACCGCGCCGGATAAGGCCACGCCGGATTAAGATCACGCCGGATAAGTTCTATGGGTTTTATTTCATTGTTGTTTGTTCTGTTTCTTCTTTCTTTCACCCGTGGGTTGATTTGTTGATTAGTTTGTTTGTCCAATTGATGGATTAGCTTTGTGGAGAGGAGATTTAGGTATTTTGATTGTTTGTCAGGCTGACTTAGCACGAGGATTCAAGTGTTTTATTCAGAGGGGTTTTTTTATCTGGGCATTTTCTGACAGGGAGAACTTTAGTTTGTTTACTTCTATGTGCGTTCGTTCATAGTTTTTTGTTGTTCAAGTTCCTGGCGAAAATTGGGTAGCATCTCCCCCAGACTGAAGCTTGCCAGAGAAAAATGGGGTACACCAAACGGATTGCTCTGGGGTGAACCTCAAAACTCAGAGTAAGAACTCCGTTAACCTGTAAGCGCTTGTGGAGGCTCGAGGACTAGCCTTCAAGAGCTCCAGCAGCTCACGGGTGATGATTTCGTGAAGCGGGGCAAATGTATGCCACGAGGCCATGAATGTTCATCCCTTCGATGGGTTCCTCTGAAGGCCGTGCCACAGAGAGGTAGGTCTTCGAGGTCCCTGGATGGTAAGAAAACCGAGAGAAAGGGGAGCAGAGGCTAAACAAAGAACATCGCGCTCGCAAGAGGACTTTTCTTTTTATTCATCCACACAAACGGGGGAAGGTTCTAATGCAGAGGGGGTTCATCTGGAGATAAAAAGAATGAAATACATTGCAAGGGGGGGAGAGAATACATTAACGGAGAGGGGAAGAGAGCACATGCTCTTTCCCCTCTGACTCACCTCTCACCCTCACTCTTTTCTCTTCACCTCTCCGGCACGGGGACGAAGCCCTTTTCTTTTTCTTCGGATGGCCCTCTCTTCTCTTCTTAATCGCCCTCCGGGGGTTCCAGCTTCTCTCCTTTTTTCTTCTCCAGTGGAGCATGCCTTTTATAGAACGGACAGTGGGGGAGAGGATGTTGAAATTAGATGGAAGGCTCTTTACCACAGAATGTGGATCTAGAGGGGGGGTGAATAGATCAGCTGGCCAATAAAAAATTATGCCTAGATTCAGATGCGGAATTAAAAGAACACTAATCAAACACAGTCAATGCACCGGATAATAGAGATAAGATCTGCTAGATAGACAATCAACCACACGAGAGGCACAAAGAATTTTAGGTGGTTCAGTCAATCCGACCTACGTCCACCCCACATTCAACTCGAATGTGGATTACTGCTGATACACAGCTTCAATCTGCTGGGCACTACAGCTTGCCAACAACGGCTGGGGCTTACAGCTTATCCCGACCAGAGGAACCTCCTCTGCAACAGCTGAGCTTCACAGCTTGCTCTGCTGGGCTCTACAGCTTAGCCGACCAGAGGTAACACCTCTGCACACCGCTGCCTCACAGCTTGACACCACTGACTAACAGCTTGATCGAATCAAGAGTTTTCAAAAGAAAAATAACAAAGACTGAAAAGCAAGAAATGCAGAATCGAATGGAATGAAAACCAAAACGACTGTAGCTCAAATTGAGCAATATCAGCTCTGGTATCTGAACCAAGAGACTGATTCACAGGCTCTCATACAACTCTCTCAACTCATCTCTCTCACTTTCTTCTTCTCTCCTTTTCTTCTTCTATTTTTCTTCTCTTTAGATCATGGTGGCTCTCTGCTGCCTCAGGTTTGTCTCTCTGTATACACTTGCCACTGGTCGATCAGCCTTCAACAGAAGATGAAGACTTCTATATATATCAGCAGCAGCTTGGATAAGGGCGCGTGGCTTCCACGTTTTCCCGCCCAAGGAATTTGCCAGATCCGAGATGCTTTTATCCACATGGCAGCATCTGGTCACCTCATCCTCCTGGGATCACGAGCCATGTCAGCAATCTTAGTAGCAAATCCCTGTCAGACAGAGTATCGGATTATCAGGTTAAGTGTAGAACTCTGTACAGACTTTGTAAGATGAAATGCCTTATATAGACTTCAGTCTGTATAGACTTGTGAAGGTGAATGCAATGTACAGACTTTGCCCCACTGTGTATACTTCATATAAGAAGCCAACGGCTGTACAAACTTTGAAGAACAGCAGCCAATGTATGGACTTGCTCAGCCTGAAGCAATGTATAGACTTTAACTCAGAACCAGTGTATATACTTCAACCATGATGCATGCAATGCAAAGCAGACCAATGTACAGACTATGGTGAAGCAAGAGGGTGTACAGACTTCAACTAACATATGTACGATGTACAGACTTCCAATGTGTAGACTTTGGCAAGGCAACGTCGGTAAAGCAACCAATGTACAGACTTACTGAACTGAGCGTAGGTAAAAGATATGAGGATAGTATAGACTTACTCAGTTCAGTTCAGAACGTAGGTAATGATCAATGTATAGACTTAACAGTCGCCCTTGCTGTACAGACTTGGTCACAAGCTGAACAGTCGGTTGTATAGACTTCGCCCCAAAGCATAAGACGCTAACTGAGACGGACAATGTACAGACTTGCTGTAACAGTCCGATGTATAGACTTTGCCCAATGCCTGAGACGCTAACAGAGGTAGACGATGTTCAAACTTGCTGAAAGACCAATGTACAGACTTTGCTCGAATGCATGAGATGCTAACTAAGAAGCTGGACTCTGTACAGACTTGAGCGATGTATGGGCTTAGCTTCGTGCAAGCTACAGTCCAATGTATGGACTTTGAAGTTAAACTGGTGAGTGTACAGACTTCACCAATGAGACGCTCGCTGTACAGACTTGGCACCGACCAATGTGTAGACTTGACAATGCTAAATGAGCAATGTATAGACATTGGGTGTCACACTGTGCAGACTTCACGATGTATGGACTTGAGTGTTCGTGTGAGCAGCACTGTATAGACTTTAACAAAATGCCTAAGACGCTGCATGAGACACAAGACAGACAGACAGTGTATAGACTTCACTCTGGGGGCGTCGACCCATCTGAGAAGAGGGTCGACCCACTACTGTCCAGACTAAACAAGGAAGGATATAGACTCTATGTTCATGCTGCAATGCACTGTGTAGACATGTGAGTATGTGCATAACAATATATAGACTCTGACTGCATTATATACACAGACAACCTGATAAAAATAATTTCATCAAAATAATAACAGTTGCCAATTAATCAAAACAAGCTGTTGCCAATGAAGTAAAACTTATTGTCAACATCATCAACACAGAGGGGTCACAAAAATCTCCCCCTTTTTGATGATGGCAACACCCTATTATATAGAATATCAACATCCTGTTGTGCAGATGCATTTTTGATGAAGGACATGTTTTGTTATTCAGATTTGTCATGCAGATGCTATGTATGACATGCTGAGACATGAACACAACTCTCTGCTCACAAGATCTCCCCCTTTGCCATAGACATGATGCATACACTTCCCTGGAATGAATTCATCAAATAGACAATATATTCTCCCCCTTTGCCATCAACAAAGAGGAGGGAAAGAAAATGCAAGGGAAGGAACAAGAAGAATCAGCTGACTGGCATTCTTAGCAAGTAGTTCAGAAATTTAGCAACTAAAGCACAGAATCTGCAGTCATATGAATTTAGAAACTGCTTAGAAAGTGAAGTTCTGGTTTAAAGGTTATAAAAATGAGAGTTCATGCACTACATTCATTGGATAAGGTAGCTGTGCATGATAAAACAGTAAACCAGAATCATATTTACATGAGAGATTCAGTTTCAGAATATCTTACTTTCATAGACTCAGTAGAATGTGCTAAGAGATACCAGGTCATGTATTGAAGTTAAACAAATTGACATCCATGAAATTTCTTTTGAAGGAATAGCATTTTCAATATTATTTCATTTAGGGCATTCAGGTACCATAAGTCTTTTTACGTAAGGGTATACGCTTGTTAGACGCCAATACCCCTAGATACTCAACATGATAGACCATTTTGCCTATGATCAAACTCAATAGAACTGATTTACACCTTTTTGTGTGAGGGTACACATTTATCAGACGCCAGTTACCCACAGGTACTCAGTGAAACCAACCTACTGTTTTGATCATTTTATACAGAGATAGCTGATACACCTCATGACATGAGTGTTGTCCACTTCTTTGATGGATCACTTAGTTTCACAGTGATTTACCAGTCATTGCTCTGCCAATGTTATTTTTTAATTAATGTTCAATATTTTTCAATATCTTTCTTAGCTTTCCTTTATTTGTTTCAGAATGACTTGTTTAAGGACAATACACATACTTAGTTTCTCTAACATGATTTCAGATGAGTTTTCAGATTTCAGATATAATTAGCTTTGTCTGACATGAAATAAGATGAGGGTTGAGTGCTTTATCAATTTTCAGCATCCTTATTTACTGATTGTAGTCTTTCAACTCTAAAGATTATAAAATTTAAACCATTAAGTCAGTCTTTAAGCAATTTAAAGTTCTTATGAGGGAAGAAGTCTGTTTTCTATTGCTTAATATTAGAACTGAATAAAAGATTACCATACTGTCAGACTCAATCATTCAGAGTCAAAGGATGAATGAACAGAGTCGACGCTGGGAGTTCAAGGCGTCCACGCATCAGATGAAGAGGCAACAAAATAAAACACTAAGATAATATCACTGTGTCGACTCCACGCTATTGCAGCGTCAACACGTCAGAATAAGAAGCAGAGGCATTCACAGATCTAGTTCACTACGTCAACGCCACAGTAGAGCAGCGTCGACGCAGCAGTTCACCCTGAATTTCTGAGAAGACTCCCCCTGTCTATGTGCATGTGGTTTTACAAATGATGACTGAACAAATGATTTTTTAAGTTCATGTTTATTCAGACTGCACTATCATGCAATATGACCACCAGGGTATATGTAGAGAAATGTAGTGCAAAACAGTTCTATATGCATGTGAGTTTAGACACATTCATGACTAAATGATATGTAGTGATGATCATGAGAAAACAATATGAGTGTCATGCATGATCATGAGTCTGTTGTACCATTCAACCTTCACAGAGTTTTATACAAGCTATCAGATGCAAGTTCAAATCAGAAATTTAATTCAAAACAGCTGAAAATTTTATTCATCATGCTGAAACTTACACAAGCCAAGTTCTCTTCTAAGAAATTTAAACTTTTCATTTCAAAGTGGCTTAGTAAAGATATCAGCAATTTGTTTGTCTGTTTCAATGAAACTCAGTTCGATTTCCTTTTTATTCACAGCATCTCTAAGAAAATGGTGTTTTATCTCTATGTGTTTAGTCATAGAATGATGAACATGATTTTTAGCAAGGCATATGGCACTAGTATTATCACATAAAATTGGAATACATTCAGTTTTATCTGATAATCATCTAGTTGGTGCTTGATCCATAGTACTTGGGCAGCACAATTACCAGCTGCAACATATTCAGCCTCAGCTGTAGACAAGGCTACAGTGTGTTGCTTCTTAGATGCCCAAGATACTAGACAGCCACCAAGGAATTGACAATAGCCACTAGTGCTTTTTCTATCTACTCGACACCCATCATAATCAGTATCAGTGTAAGCTAGAAGCTCTAACTCACACCTAGCAGGATACCATAATCCTAGCTCTTGGGTGCCTAGCAGATATCTAAAAATCCTTTTTACTGCTTTAAGATGAGTTTCTTTAGAACTGACCTGAAACCTAGCACATAATCCTACAGCAAATTGAATATCAGGCCTAGATGTTGTTAAGTAGAGAAGGGATCCGATCATACCTCTGTATAGCTTTTGATCAACAGGTTTACCTTTAGTGTCTTCATCCAAGCTTGTATAGGTACCCATTGGAGCAGCTATCTCATTGAGGTTGTCCATCTTGTATTTCTTGAGTAGATCCCTTGTGTACTTGGACTGAGTGATAAACATTCCATCCTTTGTTTGTGTAACCTGCAGTCCAAGAAACAATTTGAGCTCACCCATTGAGCTCATTTCAAACTCATTAGTCATTGTTTGAGAAAATTCCTCACACAATTTGGGGTTAGTTGACCCAAAAATAATGTCATCCACGTAAATTTGTACAATAAGAATGTTTGAATGACTCACCTTTGTAAACAAGGTCTGATCAACTACTCCTCTAGTGAAATTTTGATCAATAAGGAACTTGCTCAACCTGTCATACCAAGCTCTGGGAGCTTGCTTAAGACCATAGAGAGCTTTATTTAATTTGTAAACATGATTAGGGAAATCTAGACATTCAAACCCAGGGGGTTGTCTTACATAGACATCCTCACTAATTTCCCCATTCAAGAAAGCACACTTTACATCCATCTGCTGGAGGATTATTCCTAGGGAGCATGCATAAGCCAATAAAATCCTAACAGCTTCTAATCTGGCTACAGGGGCAAATGACTCTTCAAAGTCAATACCAAATTCCTGGTTATACCCCTGAGCAACAAGTCTGGCTTTATTTTTAACAATATTCCCTAATTCATCAGATTTATTCCTGAATACCCACTTAGTCCCTATGACTGTTCCATGATTAGGAGGTGGGACCAAGTGCCACACCTTGTTCCTGTCGAACTGATTAAGCTCCTCATGCATGCGATTAATCCAATGCACATCCTTGAGGGCACAGTCAATGGACTTGGGTTCAATTTGAGAGACAAGAGCATATGTATTCAATTCATCTGAATTCTAAAGTGACCTCTAGTCCTAGGGGATCATTCAGATTGCCAATGACATTATTCACAGGGTGATCTTTAAGATATCTGATATTAACAATCTGAGTTTCAGGAATTTCACTTACCTCCCCCTGAACTTCAGGTTCTTCTTCATTCTGCTCTTCTTTTTCTTCCTCACCATCAGACTGGTCTGCAGAGTTATCATGTTTTAAAATGTTCCCATCTTCATTCCTGCAATGACCATGGTTAGTTTCCATCAAGGATTCATCAAAGATAATATGTGGAGATTCTTCAACAATTTTTGTGTTTAAGTTGAACACTCTATAAGCTCGGATGTTTTCAGAATAACCAAGAAAAATTCTTGGTTCACCTTTTGGCTCAAATTTATCAAGGTCCCTCTTTTCATTTATATGTATAAAACATTTACAACCAAAGACCTTGAAATGGACAATTGAAGGTTTCTTACCTTTCAAGATCTCATAGGCGGTTTTCTGGGTAGAAGGTCTTACCATTGCCTTGTTAATTACATAACAGGTTGTGTTGACTGCTTCAGCCCAGAATTTTCTTGGCAGTTCACCTTCAACTAGAAGTGTTCGGCCCATCTCCACTAGAGTTCTGTTCCTCCTCTCGACAACACCATTCTGCTCAGGTGTCCTGGGTGAGGAGAACTTATGATGAATCCCACTAGACCTGCAAAATTCTTTGAAGTGTGAGTTTTCAAACTCACCTCCATGATCAGTCAAAATATTTTCAATTTTCAAATTTATTCTAATGCAGAACTCCTGAAATTCTGAAAATGCATCACTCTTGTGTGACAGAAAATATACCCAAGTATACCTAGAAAAATCATCTACTAAGACAAACCCATACATCTTCCCTGATAAACTGACAGACCTGGTTGGCCCAAATAGGTCCATGTGTATCAGTTCATAAGGTTTAGTGGATAGGTTTTCTGTCCTAGATTTGAATGATTTTCTAGTCAACTTGGACTGAATGCATGCATTAAAAAATTTATTGTCCTTTTTAAAAGAGACTTCAGGGAGTTCTCTAACCATGATATGCTTGTTTAGTTTATGCAAAACAGTATAACTCGCATGGCCTAACCTACGATGCCATAAAAATGCTAAATCTTCTTTACTGGTAGTAAGACATAGGTTAGAATGCTGAATATCATCTAAATCTATCATGTATGTGTTATTTATTCTTTTTTCAGAGAATTTGACAATTCCAGAATCATGTTCAAAAACCTTGCAGCATTGAGAATCAAATAAGACTTTATGTCCTTTATCACACAACTGGCTGATACTGAGTAAATTATAAGCTAACCCTTCAACCAGCATAACATCATCAATGCAGCAGGTAGAACACTTACCTACCTTACCTGATCCAATGATCCTACCCTTTGTGTTGCTTCCAAAGGTGACAAGGCCTCCTAGCTTCTCAGTCAGCATGCATAACTTGGCCTTATCTCCTGTCATATGCCTGGAGCAGCCACTATCCAAGTACCACAAGTTGCTATTGGCTGCCAGGCATACCTGCACACACAATTAGGGCAAAAATTTTGGAACCCAAGTCTATTTGGGCTCCAATGCAAATGAAGTGCAAGTAAAGGAAGAAAACATGGCTTTGGGAATCCACATTTGTTTAAAAGAACTTTGTTCAGTTGATTTTGCAGATTTCATTCTGTTATTCTTTCTCTTATTTTTGTTGTTTTTCTTTTTATTTGCACCAACAGAGTTATTCACAGAATTGTTGTTATTGTGCCAATGCTTCGGCCAGGTTGCATTCATAAAGTTTTGGTCAAGGTGATATTTGGGCTGGCTGAAAGATTGGAAGTTTCTAGTTGTTCGACTACCATACCCATTACCCCAATTTCTGACATAGGGTCTGTAAAATTGTGTAGGTTGATGAACGTACCCTATATGCATCCCTTGAGTTCTAGTCCACCCAAACCCATTAGGTTAGATTGACTATGTGGGGTAGTAGGACTGGACTCTATGTGGATTGAATTTGTTGGGCTGACTCCTGAAAATATTTTCTCTTCCTTGCACCCTTGACCCTGCTGACCTGTTCATAGGTTTTTGTTGGGTCTTTTTATGGGATGGTGGTGGTGAAGACTCTTTGGCATTGACATGGGGTTTGTTTACCTGAGCAGGCTGACCCCTAGCCTTGGATTGAGCACTAGAGCTAGGTTTGGAGGTACCAATTCTATTAGGCTCACCAACTTTCTGTTTGCCCTTCTCCTCTGCATTGGGCTTTTTCAGATACACATTTGTTTTCACAGCATTATTAGAATTCATATTAATCAGAGGTCTTTTCTCCTTTTGTGCAACAAAGGAAATTGTTTTCATTCCAAAGCTCTTAGTTGCACTAGAGTTGAATCCTAGGCCCTCTCTCCTGAAATTAACCTTTGACCCCAATAATGCATCTAAATTTTCAGATCCTTGAGTCATTTTCTCAATGGTTTTCAGCTTATCCTCATTGTCTTTCTGAATTTCATCAATAGACCTTTTCAAATCATTATTTACATTGAGGACAGCTTCATATTTTTCAGAAGTAATTTTTATCTCACTTTCATAATTCTGAATTTTCAATTTCCATGCATCAATTTCATTGTCTAATCTCACATTTTCTTCCTTAGAGATTTTTAGTTCTTTCTTGATTTCTTCAAATTCAGAACATGTGAGTTTCAGCTTACTGTTCTCATTCTCTAAGCATGCAATTTTATCAGACAATGAAGTATCATTTTGCATGATGTTAATTTTTCTTCGTAGATGCCTATTTTCTTTTCTGACATCATCTACTCTATCAGCAAGTTCATTATAAGCATCCATCCAATCAGCAATAGTAAAGTTTTCAAAACGAGAGGATACCTCATCAGATTCTTCCTCTCTATCTTCTGAGCTGGTTGCCATGAGACAGATTGGCTTCTCAGCTTCAACTTCACTGTCCGAAGTGTTGCTCAAGGATCCCTCGTCCTCATCACTCCAGGTACTCACCATAGCTTTCCCTCTTGTGTTCTTTTTCTTGGACTTGTCCTTGAGGTTCTGATTTGTCAGACATTCAGCTTTAAAGTGACCAGCCTTCCTGCATTGATAGCAAACATTAGTCTCAGCTTTCTTCACAGGGTTTGATTTGTACCTTGTGTCTCGGCGGCCACCACTGGGATTTCTTCGGCTGAATCTTCTTCCTTCTTTCTTGAGAAAACGTCAGAATTCCCTAGTAATCATAGCAATATTATCATTTGCCATTTCTTCTTAGACAAGCTCTCTTCAATTGATGATCCGTTGGGGCTGGATCGACTGGATTTGCTAGCACCAGCCTTCAGAGCAATTGGCTTCCTCTTTCTATCAGCCTCTCTATCTTCGGCAGATTCATCTCATATGCCATTAGAGATCCGATAAGCTCATCTGCCCTTGTATTGTGCAGATCTCTTGACTCTTCCATAACAGTGGCCTTGGTGTGCCAAATTGGAGTCAAGGATCGCAAGATCTTTCTGACTATATCATACTCAGAATACTTCTTCCCAAAACCTCTGAGACTATTTGTGATAATAGTCAATCGAGCATACATTTCTTTGATTGTCTCATTTGGCTTCATCTTGAAGGCCTCATATTCTGAAACCAGTAGATTAGTCTTGGTCTCTCTAACTTGTGAAGTCCCCTCGTAGATAACTTCAAGTGCATCCCACATTTCCTTCGCTGAAGAGCAGGCAGATACTCGTGAGAACTCGGTGGGATGCAGAGAACACTGGATTGCATTGATTGCACTCCAGTTGAGCGTGGACCTTCTAATTTCCTCCTTGGTCCATACATCTTCATTAGGGGACAGCTCAAAAGGTCCCTTGCTAACTACCTTCCAGATCTCATAATCTTTAGCCCTCAAAAAAACCTGCATACGGTTCTTCCAGTATGCGTAGTTGGATCCATCGAAGTACGGGGGCTTGGATGTGGAGTGTCCTTCAGCTATCATCCCTCTTCCGTCCATCTGTACCTTCCTCTTCGGGCTGTAAGTCCCTGCAGAAGAGTTAGGCTCTGATACCAAATGTTGAAATTAGATGGAAGGCTCTTTCACCACAGAATGTGGATCTAGAGGGGGGGTGAATAGATCAGCTGGCCAATAAAAAAGTATGCCTAGATTCAGATGCGAAATTAAAAGAACACTAATCAAACACAGTCAATGCACCAGATAATAGAGATAAGATCTGCTAGACAGACAATCAACCACACGAGAGGCACAAAGAATTTTAGGTGGTTCAGTCAATCCGACCTACGTCCACCCCACATTCAACTCGAATGTGGATTACTGCTTATACACAGCTTCAATCTGCTGGGCACTATAGCTTGCCAACAACGGCTGGGACTTACAGCTTATCCCGACCAGAGGAACCTCCTCTGCAACAGCTGAGCTTCACAGCTTGCTCTGCTGGGCTCTACAGCTTAGCCGACCAGAGGTAACACCTCTGTACACCGCTGCCTCACAGCTTGACACCACTGACTAACAGCTTGATCGAATCAAGAGTTTTCAAAAGAAAAATAACAAAGACTGAAAAACAAGAAATGCAGAATCGAATGGAATGAAAACCAAAATGACTGTAGCTCAAATTGAGCAATATCAGCTCTGGTATCTGAACCAAGAGACTGATTCACAAGCTCTCATATAACTCTCTCAACTCATCTCTCTCACTTTCTTCTTCTCTCCTTTTCTTCTTCTGTTTTTCTTCTCTTTGGATCATGGTGGCTCTCTGCTGCCTCAGGTTTGTCTCACTGTATAGACTTGCCACTGGTCGATCAGCCTTCAACAGAAGATGAAGACTTCTATATATATCAGCAGCAGATTGGATAAGGGCGCGTGGCTTCCACATTTTCCCGCCCAAGGAATTCGCCAGATCCGAGATGCTTTTATCCACGTGGCAGCATCTGGTCACCTCGTCCTCCTGGGATCACGAGCCATGTCAGCAATCTCAGTAGCAAATCCCTGTCAGACAGAGTATCAGATTATCAGGTTAAGTGTAGAACTCTGTACAGACTTTGTAAGATGAAATGCCTTATATAGACTTCAGTCTGTATAGACTTTAGTCTGTATAAACTTATGAAGGCGAATGCAATGTACAGACTTTGCCCCACTGTGTATACTTCATATAAGAAGCCAACGGCTGTACAGACTTTGAAGAACAGCAGCCAATTTATGGACTTGCTCAGCCTGAAGCAATGTATAGACTTCAACTCAGAACCAGTGTATATACTTCAACCATGATGCATGCAATGCAAAGCAGACCAATGTACAGACTATGGTGAAGCAAGAGGGTGTACAGACTTCAACTAACAGATGTACGATGTACAGACTTCCAATGTGTAGACTTTGGAAAGGCAACGTCGGTAAAGCAACCAATGTACAGACTTACTGAACTGAGCGTAGGTAAAAGATATGAGGACAGTATCGACTTACTCAGTTCAGTTCAGAACGTAGGTAATGATCAATGTATAGACTTAATAGTCGCCCTGGCTGTACAGACTTGGTCACAAGCTGAACAGTCGGTTGTATAGACTTCGCCCCAAAGCATAAGACGATAACTGAGACGGATAATGTACAGACTTGCTGTAACAGTCTGATGTATAGACTTTGCCCAATGCCTGAGACGCTAACAGAGACAGACGATGTTCAGACTTGCTGAAAGACTGATGTACAGACTTTGCTCGAATGCTTGAGACGCTAACTAAGAAGCTGGACTCTGTACAGACTTGAGCGATGTATGGGCTTAGCTTCGTGCAAGCTACAGTCCAATGTATGGACTTTCAAGTTCAACTGGTGAGTGTATAGACTTCACCAATGAGACGCTCGCTGTACAGACTTGGCACCGACCAATGTGTAGACTTGACAATGCTGAATGAGCAATGTATAGACATTGGGTGTAACACTGTGCAGACTTCACGATGTATGGACTTGAGTGTTCGTGTGAGCAGCACTGTATAGACTTTAACAAAATGCCTAAGACACTACATGAGACACAAGACAGACAGACAGTGTATAGACTTCACTCTGGGGGCATCGACCCATCTGAGAAGAGGGTCGACCCACTACTGTCCAGACTAAACAAGGAAGGGGGTAGACTCTTTGTTCATGCTGCAATGCACTGTGTAGACCTGTGAGTATGTGCATAACAATATATAGACTATGACTGCATTATATACACAGACAACCTGATAAAAATAATTTCATCAAAATAATAACAATTGCCAATCAATCAAAACAAGCTGTTGCCAATGAAGTAAAACTTATTGTCAACATCATCAACACAGAGGGGTCACAACAGAGGATTCCCGCCACCTCTGCTTGTTCGCAACAACGTTGTTGTTGTGTTGGATGCTGCTGATTCGCGCCGTACACTGGCGCTCATCCTAGGATGGGACGTTCGCAGGTCTACCGGGAGATCTGCTGCCGATTCTCCACCGTGGATGCATGCATTTTCCATTGATGCTGATGTGCTGTCGAACGGAGATGGAGACAAGCTTCAAGCATTAAATGTCATGCCCTTTTGTGTCTGCACCAGAAGCTGATGGGAGAACAGAGTACCGGAGCTTGGACGGGTCAACTTTTGAGTTAAACCGGCGCGGTGTTGTGCGCGCCAGATTAACAACACACAAATAGGCACGCCAGATTAACAGCCAATATGGGGCGTGCCGGTTTAATGGCCACAGGAGGGGCGCGCCGATTTAAGGCCCAAGCAAGGGCGTGCCGGTTTAAGTGCAGGCCGCGCCGGATTAGACTTCATCTCGGCTTCGCGGCTATTAGGACGGACGCTTGTCCTCCCGTGTTGCTTTAGTTGTAATGCACCACCGTCGGGGTGTTTAGTTCAGGGCCTCTGAATCCCAATTCGGAACTTGAGTGATCTCCGGCGCGTGCTGAACATGTGTCAGAATTCCTGAGTTTGTTTTGATTCGGCCTTCGGCAATGCCGACTGGAGAGCCGGGGCCATTTCTTCAGCCCGAGGGGCTTCTTTGTTGGGTGGCGGAGCACCGGGAAGGTATTCGTCTTGCTTGGAGGAGGCATATAATTTATTCGGCCCTTCTGTCTTTGACTTGCTCTCGAGTGCTGAGACGTGAATGCCGCATGATCATTATCATTTTTTTTGATGTCCACAGGTCCCCATAAACTCGGAGCCGATGAAGAAAAATGGACACCTGAGGAAATTAAAAAATGCACTGTTAATTTCAATGCCATGAATATTATGCAATGTGCAATACATCCTAATGAATTCTCTCACGTTTCTATGTGCAGCTCAGCCAAAGAAATGTGGGATAAGCTATGACTCATATATGAGGGAACTTCAGAGGTCAAGGAAACCAAGGCAAATCTTCTAGTCACTGACTATGAGCTATTTAAGATGAAACCTGAAGAAACCATCTCCGAGATGTTTGCAAGGTTAACAGAGATCACAAATGGTCTCAAAAGTCTCGGGAAGTAATACTCAAATTCCGACCTTGTGAGGAAAGTGTTAAGATCCCTATCGTCGGCTTGGCACACAAAGGCCACGGTAATTGAAGACTCCAAGAACCTGTCAACTCTAACCTTTGATGAACTCATAGGGTCACTCATGACCTATGAGATAAATATTAAGAGAACGGTTGATGAAGACATCAAGAAGAAAAAGGTCATTGGACTGAAGGCTCATCACTCCGATGATGAGATTCAAGAAGGTGAATCAAGTGACGGAAGTAATGAAGAGGAAGAATTGGCAATGATAACTAGCCAAGTGAGGAAATTTCAAAGAAAGAAGAGAAACTTTCAGGGAAACTTTAGAAAGGGGTAAAGAAGACCCACACAAGCTAAAGGTGAATCAAGCAAGCCAAGTAGCATCATATGCTACGAATGTAAGAAGCCTGGGCACATGAGAGGTGAATGTCGAGATCTGAAAAAGAAATTCAAGAAAGACAACTTCAATAAACCCAAAGCCATGGTCGCCACTTGGAGCGACGAAGAAGATGAACCATCTGATGAAGAGAATCAAGAACTCGTGGAAAGCCTGTGCCTTATGGCACATGAAGATGAATCTACGGAGGTAAACTCTGACCCTGATTTCATTTTCAATGAACAATGGGAATCTGAATATGAAAATCTATACACTAAGTACAAGAAAATCAGATCCGAAAATAAAGCTCTCAAAAAGAAACTTGATGACTTGTCACATGAAGATATCTTTGTCAAATTTGAAAAACTGGAATAGGAATGGTTTGAGGCTATGGAAGAAAAAGAAAGTCTATTGCAAATAATCTTAGGCTGTGATAGAACCAAAGAGAAACTATCGTGCAAAATAGTTGAAATGGAGGAAGCATGTGAAAAGATCAAAAGTGAAGAACAAACTCTGAAATTCACAAATTCAGAACTTAAAGAAAAGGCTGTGAGTCTGGAAAAAGAAGTGGTTGATCTTCAATTCACATTGTCAAGATTTGTTAAGGGCAAGCAAAATCTAGACAATATATTGGGAGTTAAAGTCAATTTTCAAAAAGAAGGTCTCGGATACACTCCTCAAAATCAAAAATCATTTGAGCATAAGATCACCACATCCTTCATTCATGGAAAAGATAAAAACCATGCTTCATGTTCCAAGCCTGAACCAAAAAATGCTCAACTCAAACCACGATAGTTTCAAAGAAAATTTGCACCTGTTAACTGTTATCATTGTGGCAGATTTGGTCATGCCATTGTAAATTGCTTGTTCAGACAAAACTCACCTAGAAATCATATTTCTTGGACCAAGAAGAGATATACTATGAACTGGACTAACTCCTACGGACCCAAACTAGCTTGGGTACCAAAAACAATTGCATGAGAAGTTTTTTTCTTGCAGATATGTCATGAAGCCAGGGGGAGCAAATGGTACCTGGACAGCGGCTACTCAAGACATATGACAGGGGACAAAAAGGTGTTCTCTACACTGCAAGACAAGGATGGAGGGTCAGTTGTCTTTGGAGGACAAGACAAAGGTAAAATCATTGGGATTGGCAACATTGGTAAGAATTTTAAAATTCTTATTGATGATGTTCTTTTGGTGAAAGGTCTGAATCACAATCTTCTTAGCATAAGCCAATTGTGCGATAAGGGATTTAAAGTTGTTTTTGATGAAACCCATTGCATTATCTTGAACAAAAACATAAATGAAATCAAATTTCTTGGAAAGAGGAATAATAATGTTTATACTATTGATATTGATAATGTTTCTTGTATTGATCTCTACTTGGTTGAGAATAATCATGAAAACGCATGGTTATGGCATCGTAGGTTGGGTCATGCTAGTTTTGGAGTAATCTCCAAGATGTCTAGACATGATCTGGTGAATGGACTGCCAAAATTGAAATTTGAAAGTGATAGAATCTATGAAGCTTGCACAAAAGGCAAGCAAAACGAACTTCTTTCAAAAACAAAAACATTGTCTCATCCGCTAGGCCTTTGGAATTACTGCATCTTGATCTTTTTGGTCCTACCAGAACCTCTAGCCTAGGAGTAAAATCCTATGGCTTTATGATTGTTGATGACTTTTCAAGATTTACATGGGTGCTCTTCTTAGCAAATAAAAATGATGTCGTGACGGAATTTCAAGTTTTCTGCAGGAAAGTTCAGAATGATAAAGGCTATCTCATCACCACCATTCAAAGTGATCACGGTGGAGAATTTGAGAATCATGACTTCAACAAGTTTTGTAAAGAGCAAGGATACACACACAACTTTTCATCACCACGAACACCTCAACAGAATGATGTGGTGGAAAGGAAAAATAAGACTTTGATAGACATGGCGCGGACTATGTTGAGTGAGAATTCCTTGCCCAAGTATTTTTGGGCCGAGGCGGTAAGTACAGCCTGTTACATCATCAACAGGGCAATGGTGAGGCCCATCTTAAAGAAAACTCCTTATGAGCTGTACAAGGGTAAGAAACCAAACATCTCTCATCTCAAACCCTCTAGATGCTCATGTTTTATCCTGAACAATGGTAAGACCAATCTAGGAAAGTTTGACGAGAAAAGTGACAAAGGAATTTTCCTAGGCTATGCACTCAACTCGAGAGCCTATCGATTGTTCAATAAGAGGACTTTGGTCGTAGAAGAAAGTCCTCATGTAATTTTTGATGAATCTGAATTAAAACTAAAAAATCAATCCATTCAAATTGTGGATGCAGATGAGGATTCCAAAGGTCGGGATGTTGCCAAGGCCAAGAATGAGCCAACTGAAGATGGATCTAGCAAAAGTGAAGAAGATGAGGATCCCTCAATTGAAACACTTCAAGAGTAGCAAGTGCAATACCCAGAGTTGCCAAGACCATCCACTCTTCTAAAATATCACCCCGTTGAAAACATAATAGGTAATCCTGAAGATGGAATAAGAACTAGATCCTCTCTAAGGCAAGTAGAAGAGGAGGACTTGATTGCCTTAATTTCTGAAGACGAGCCTAAGAACATCCACGATGCTTTGCTAAATGACTCTTGGATCCAGTCTATGCATGAAGAGCTGCACCAGTTTGAAAGAAGCCAAGTGTGGACAGTCGTGCCACGTCCTAGAAATCAGCCCGTAATTGGTACCCGATGGGTCTTCAGAAATAAGCTGAATGACATGGGTATGGTCGTCAGGAATAAGGCCCGGCTTGTAGCAAAAGGGTATAGCCAGGAGATTGGGATTGACTTTGAGGAATCTTTCGCCCTGATCGGTAGGCTAGAAGCAGTCTGGATTTTATTGTCCTTCGCTTGCTCACTGAACTTCAAACTGTTTCAAATGGATTTCAAATCTGCATTTCTCAATCGGTATATTAAAGAGGATGTCTTTGTAGAACAACCTCCAGGCTTTGAAGATTCCAAGTACCCATGACATGTGTACAAGCTCCAAAAGGCGTTGTATGGGCTTAAGCAGGCACCAAGGGCATGGTACGAAAGGCTTACTTCTTTTCTGACTGAAAATGCGTTTAAAAGAGGTAAGGTTGATCAAACTCTCTTCACAAGGAATTCAGGTAAAGAGATACTGGTAGTTCAAGTGTATGTTGATGACATAATCTTTGGAGCTACTAACAATGCCCTATGTGATGAATTTGCAAGAATAATGCAAGGAGAGTTTGAAATGAGCTTAATGGGTGAACTAACCTTCTTCCTTGGTCTGCAGGTAAAGCAAACGCCCGAAGGCATCTTCATAAACCAAGCCAAGTATACAATGGAGCTGTTGAAAAAATATGGGATGGCAGAATCAAAACCCATATCGACTCCGATGGCCACAACCACGAAGTTGGACAAAAATGAAAATGGTAAAACAGTAGATTCTACACTGTATCGAGGTATGATCGGATCATTACTGTACTTAACAGCATGTCACCCTGACATTCAGTACAGTGTGTCTGTGTGCTCGCTTTCAATCTTGTCCAAAAGAATTACATCTAATGGCTGCTAAACGAATTTTTCGGTACTTGATTGGCACACTAGACTTTGGTTTGTGGTTTCCTATCGGCAGTTCTTTTGATTTGATTGCATATACTGACGCTGATTATGCTGGTTGCATTGTTGATCGAAAAAGTACTAGTGGGTACTGTCAGTTGCTTGGTGGGTGTCTAGTTTCATGGGCCTCCAAGAAACAACATTCAATAGCTCTCTCAACGGCCGAGGCTGAGTATGTGGCCACCGGAAATTGTGGAGCCCAAGTACTTTGGATCAAAAATCAATTGCTTGATTTGGATATTGAGATAAACTGTGTTCCAATTTTATGTGACAATACAAGTGCAATCAGTCTATCTAAAAACCATGTCCAACATTCTAGGACCAAGCATATAGACATTCGACACCATTTCTTGAGAGATCATGTAGGTAAAGGGGTGTTTGAGCTGCATTTCATTGACACTCATAATCAACTGGCTGATATCTTCACCAAGCCCTTGAACCAGGAGCAATTCTTCAAGATTAGAAGGGATCTTGGCATGTGCAAGGGTGAGGGCATTCACATTTAAGTCTTAATTAGGATGAGTGATGCATATCAAAAGCAAATGGGTAGATAGTGTGACATGCATCACCATGTTGTGTGTTTTTTTTTTTGGTTGATACCATCCTGCTTGTGTGACTATATTATTTTATCTTTATAGCCCTCCTTGATAGCTTCTAAAACCTTATACTCCTTGTTAAATAAATGTGGACAAATTGACCTAGGGACACTCGTCAGTCACTGAGGGGGAGCTTTCAGAAAAACTTCGCTATTTGACTCGTCGGATGTCCTTCTCTGGTTCTCTCCCCAAAAGGAAAAAGAAAAAGAAAAGTACTACAAAAAAGGAAGAAAAACAAAAGGAAGAAATAAAAAAAAAAGAAAAAGAAACATTTTATCAGGGGAATGAATACCTTTTAATGAAGGGATCTCAAGAGGACAGGAGATTTGGAGGTCTTTCCTTCACACTCAAATCCATCACATTTTTTGGGATGTTGACCTTTTCCGGTCGACCGGACAACCCGACCTGGTCGACCGAAACCGGCGGCCGGCCCAACCGGGATTCGACTGCCCCCCTTTTTAAAGGGGTTTTCACCCTCTCTCACCTCATTCCAATTCATCCCTTCTCTCTCTCACATATTCCAAAAACCCTAGAACACCAACCCTTCTTCTCTCAAGCCTTCACACATCCCCATCCCTTCATCCGCACAATCTCTGTCGGATTCGTCACCACTCCGGGACGTGATCTCCGCGGGCGATCGTGCTGCCACCAACCTCCTTCCTCGGTTCCAGAGCGTGGGGAACGATCTTCCAGGGCTCCAAGAGTGTTCTTTGGTCCATCTCCATCTCAAGGGTAGACCTCCTTCCTCTCGAAGGTTTCCACCGCCGGTTTCCTTGCATAAGATGCCGCCTAGACGGAGTTCTCGGCGTTCCACTCAAGGGGAAGCCAGCAGTTTTATGGGAATCTTATTGAACGGAATGGAAACTTATTCACCGTTGTTCAAGACATTGAGATACATATTGGACCCGACCTGTTCTGGCATGCTTTAGGAGTTTCAGCATGGGGTGCCAATATGACTTTTGGACATGGTGAAGTGGAGGACACATTCCTTGCTATGACATGTTGTGATTATGTTCGCGGTGTCAGTGAGAATATCCAACTTAATGCCAACTACTTTCCACCCATGCAGCGTGTTCTACATCATATGTTCACTACCTTAATTTTTCCCAAGGGTGGAAGTCGTAATGAGGGTGACATTGGTTCATCATTTCCTCTTTTATCATATGAATGGGAACACTGTGAATATGGGTCGACTCATGACCACTTTGGTTGATTCCTGCCGCACCAACTTGGGGAGATCCCTACCCTATGCATCATAGTTGACAGGAGTGTTTATATATGCTGGGGTAGATTTGTCAGAAGAAAGGTTGCTTCAAATTCGCCAAGATGACATATATAATGAACACAAGCTTTTATTCAATCTTGGTTACTACTGGGATGATGATGGTGAGCTCACCAGGGACATTCCTACCTTTGCTGAACAATTTGCCAATGCTGAACCACCACCGCAGCAGGTTCATGGGGATGCACCCCCTCCAGTTCAGGTGGAGGATCAGCCTCCCCCGCCTTCACCTCACCATATGGATGTGCAGATGCCACCTCCTCCATAGTTTGTTCACGGGGAGTCTTCTGCTCAAGGTGCCGGTCAGCCTTCTTGGGGGGACTACGAAGCTCTTGATAGACGTGTTTTAGGCATGGAAATCTGACTCTAGTCATCCCTTGACAGACTAGACACCTTCATGGACACCATGACTGGCCGAATGGATTCTTTCTCCCATGCTCTGGATGATCTCTCCACCCACATGGCCACACTTTATGCTAGCCATGAAGATAACCGTGAAGCCTTCCGGATAACCAACCAATCTCTTCTCGTCATCAACAGACAGCTTCTTCATCATGATGATACCCTGCATGACATCGTGAGCCGTCTCCCTCCTGCTCCTGCTCCTCCTGCTGCCAATGCTTCTGGTGATGATGCTCGCGAGGGGACTCCGGATCTTCCTGCTCCATAGCTGTTCTTGTGTCCTAATCGTGTCTTTTCTATCCACGCATCCTGTATCCCACTCCCCATTTTGATGATGCCAAAGGGGGAGAAGTAGCTATGTCAGGTCCTATCTATATGTATTTTGGTTGTTTTGCTTGCCATGCATGTTGAGTCTTTTGTGAGTTCTGTTGCATCATGCTAGCTTGTATTACATATTGTGCGTCCTTTTGGTTGGACCTCCATGATCTATGAACTAATGATATGCTATTATGCACTTGGTTTTAGTCACTTAATGGATGCACGTGTTCTACTTCATATCAAGATCGGGGCCTACATAAATTTTTGGATTCTTGATTATCTCATCCTCGCTCTATCTTTACTTGCGTTTTGTCATCATCAAAAAGGGGGAGATTGTTGAGTTTCCGTGAGTATAGTAAGTGATTTTGATGATAACAAAACTCTGAGTGAAGGTTTTTGGAAGGTTTTTGGCCCGTGTCATAACTCTCCTTATTCAAGCTAATGGACTGCATGTTTAAAGCTTTCTTAAATTGAGTGCATATAACTCATAAATTCTAATTGAATCCATGTGTCTTAAATTGAGTTATCTTTCATTGCCAAATCCCAAAATGCTTGATGCAATCATTTACCTAATGCCTTTGTCTCTTTGTTTAAAGTCTCTGAGCTGACAACTCATTTTAACAGGTCCAGGC
Organism: Amorphophallus konjac; assembly: GCA_022559845.1. Taxonomy (NCBI): domain Eukaryota; kingdom Viridiplantae; phylum Streptophyta; class Magnoliopsida; order Alismatales; family Araceae; genus Amorphophallus; species Amorphophallus konjac. The sequence goes on from CM040122.1 coordinate 213,630,062, forward strand.
CATTTCGGTTGACCAGGACCATAGGCCCGGTCGACCAGTTTTTCCAGAGATGAAAAATGGCAAGTTTTACAGGTTTCGGTCGACCAGGACCCTAGGACCGGTCGACCGGTTTTCCCAGCAACCAAAAGCTCCAGAAGTTGCAGGTTTTGGTCGACCGCCCATGCAATTCCGGTCGACCGGAAATCCCGAGGCCCCTTTTGCTGACTTTTTGGTTCAAGCTCAAAAAGAGGGATTTTATCCCAATTGTTTAAACCCTTTGGTCTCCATTCTGGAGTGAATTGTGGATCTGGTCTGGGGAGTTGTCCCCTGACCTTCCAAGGTCTATAAAAGATCCTCTTTGGGTCATAAACCCTAAGCCTTTTCAAGAAGAGAAGGAGGAGAGGCTGTCAAGGTGAGAACGTGGGTACTATTCACATGAACAATGATCCGTGAGAAACTTTTCATCAAGGAGCAGAAGGCTTCAAGAGCAAACCAGCATTCAAATCAAACGAAGATCAAGCCAAGAAGCAAGCTTCACTCAACATAATCTTCATCCATTAAGGGGGAGCCTGATCTATGACTTCACTTATTGTCTATGTTTCTTCCATCTTTGTTTGAGTTGATTCGCACTTTCCTTGTAATTCTCAAGCACCCGTGTGTGTGTGGATGTAGACAGATCCATGTGTGTGTGTGTGTGTTCTTCCTTGTTCATCATCGTTCTTGAGTGTCCGTGCTTTAGCACTTGTGTGTGAGTTCTATACTCATCACGTGTGTGTGTGTGGTTTTGTATTCATCTTGCAATCCTCTACAAGATAGTGTGTGAATCCTCACAGAGTGTAAGGGGTGGACGTAGGTTGCTGTTGTTGCTGCCGAACCACCTAAAAATTGCTGTCTTCTGAATGGTTTGATCCATATCTTCTACCTCCATTCTTTCTAGCTTAGTTTTATATCGTTCTATCTAGTTTTAATCCATTAATTTTTAATACCCAATTCACCCCCCCTCTTGGGTGCCATTTAATCTCGGGACTTCATGTGAGTGGCCTTGTGATTCCCAGAGGGACTCTCACTTAACCTACCAAATCATCGAGCTCAAGTGCTTCTTGCTCGGGGTAGATATCAAATGGGATTGCCCTGAGCACTCCCTCAACCTCAGTAATGTGTGACACCTCCGGTTGAGCCACGTAACCGGGTGGAGGCAGAGGGAACCAATTTTCAGTTTCTACAGCTTTCTTTGCTTTATTCTAAGCTGGTTTAGCCTTTTATTTATTTAGAGCTGGCTGAGAAGTCTACTTCGGCTTCTGCAAGTAAAGCGATGCATCAAGTAGATGACACTCAAACACCTTGAAGGGGTGTAAATCAGTAAAGATTCTTTCTTCCTATCAATCCCAGGGGTACTTAATGCATAGCTGCAAAGTAGATAGAACCACTCGATTCTGATGCAGCCACGGCTAGCCAAGCAGCACCTTGTATGAGGTGTCGGCGTTGATGACATGAAACTACACCTTAGTGGTGAAATCCCCCAATGAAAGCCTGAACTCCGCCATGCCCATGGGGACTTAAAATTTCTAGTTAAAGCCAGCAATCTTCATATCCCTGACCTCGACCAGGTGCACATTGAAGTAATGCTTTTGATAGACCCGGTAAGGAGTATATTTACTGCTACCCCTGGGCCAATTAGAATCATGTTGATCGACTGACCATTTAGTTGCCCCCTTATGTACAAGGGACTATTGTGGTTGGCCGTTGGTAGGAGCATATCTTCATCAGCAGAAGTGACAGCCGCCTCAGAACACATTTCGGCAAAGCAAGTCTCGAAGTACACCGAGGTCTGCAAGGCTGTAATGACGGCCTGTCGAGTTTCTTCATCCAGGGAGAGTATATCCTAGACGTTGAATCTTGCTGGAATTCTTTTTAGTTGTTTCAATATTCGAGCATCATCTCTTGCATTAAAGAGTCTTGCTTCTTCAGCACTGTTGTGCTTGCTGTAGCCCGGTGCCAGAGCAGTTGGCTCGACAAGCAGTTTATCTTATTCTTCGGGAATTGTCTGCTCCCGACACATCTGATCAGCTGGTTCTTTTATTTGGACAGGTTTGGCAACAGGAGTGATGCCTTCACCACTTTCATCTGTTAGAAATGGCATACCTGAGGCCTGGGTAGAAGTATTTTTATCCTTTGACTGGGACTGCTGGCATGGCTGCTTGCCCTTCTTTGTTGCTAGAAATTCAGGGAAAGAGGGAGCTTCCTGGCCACTTGCATCTTCAGGGTAGAGGCCCAGTGGGGGTGGTACTCTGACTCCTTTTATTTCAGGTTCAGGGATCTAGTACGGCTGTTCACCCCTGAACATAATATTATGGTTAGCTGGGGCAGACGTCCCCACTTTCTCCCAGATCCGGTGGCATGCTGGGAAGTAGAAGTTTCAGCCTGGTTTGCTTCAACTGGTGTAGAGCATATTTCTTCATCACCTTCTTCAGAGCTTTGAGGTAAGTTGAACAAAGCTGACAAAGTATTGCAGGAGATGATGCTAGCTTTCTTTTTATTCTTTGATTTCTTCTTTTTCTTATTCTTCTCTATAGGCATCTGCTCAGGTGGAGCATCTTTCAGGGCAATCCCTCACAAAAATTCATCTTTAGCTTCTTGTTCTAGCCTGAGGGACTCTAAATGTTCCCAAGGGACATACTCTTTCAGCTGTACTGGTTGGAGCTTGGGTTGTTCATATTCATCTAACCCGTTTATAATCTTCTATAGCCGCTTGACGTCCAGGCTAAGTTCTTGATGTACCCACATGGGGACTTGCTTCTTCTTCTTATTGGTCGGCACTCTAATGACCATTCGAGGGGTCGTGTCTTGCCAGACCTGAGTAATAATTGGTGGAGCTGGCTGGGGTGTAATGCCACGAATTCGGATTCCCGGAGTAGGGCGGGATGCTGGTCTTCTTTTTGCTTTTATAGGTACCATCTGCTAGTTTTTCTGATCTTTTGCTGGGTTCAGCACAAAAGCTTCATAGGTGTGCTTTGTGCAAGCTTCTGCCACCTCTTTAGGCAATTGCTGATATAATGATATGATATTAATAGTTGCCCCCAGATCGGGCATTTCATGCGGGCGAGGAGGATCCACCTCGTGTTCGCCCATCTGTACTTCCCCCTTTTTAATCATACTTTGAATCACATCCTTGAAGACATAGCAGTCTTCAATGGGGTCCTCGAGCATTCGATGGTACGGGCAAAAGCGAGGATCATCCTTCCTCCTATCATCACCTAGCCTCTTCGGGTCTGGTAATGTAATCATGTTATAGCGGGTGGCCCATTCGAACAAGACCAGAGTCTTCTCCTTGGGGAAGGAGTATAGCTTCTTCATTTTGTTCTGCAAGGAGGGGCCCTCCTAGCGTTCAGCTGGTTTAGCAGGAGGTGGATCAATAACTCCATTATCTTTTTCTTTTTGCTGCTCGAATGCCTTGAAGTCTATAGTGTGAACTTCCTTGGGCGCGGGCCACTTATTAGCTGATTTGGTTTTCTGACTGGTGACAACAGGGGCAGAAGAATATCTTGAGAGGAAAGTCTCGATTTTCGCGACCACATTGTTTAATCGGTCAAAGGCCCTAATTTCCATTCCTATCATCCACTCGAGGACTTCCCGCATCAGATTTTGCTTACAAATCTGTACATCATCTTCTTGATGTGGTGGACGCTTGCATCTCATGCTGAGATTGTGATGGGGGCATCCCTTGCCCCTCCACATTCTCGAGGCTCGGATTATTCGTCTGCATGCGTCATTGTGTTTGTCATATTTTTCTAAGTCTAGTCATGTAATTTTTATATTTTATTTGAGTCATAAACTATGTAATTTTCCCTTTATTTGAGTCCGGTACCTAGGTTTGAGAGTTATTTACCTAAGTTGAATGTCATTAGGTTGATTAGGTTGGTTAAAAGGAACAATTAAGTGGGCTTGGCGCAGGGGCGCCCCCCCTTGGGATAGTCTGGTCAATGTGTCATTAGTTCAGGGTCATTATGGTCATGTGAAAAGTCTGGAGTCTATAAATAGCCCCCTCCCCTCTCTCATTTGTAACTTTTGATGATCAATGAAATTTGAAATTCCCTTGGAATTTTTTCTCCTCTCCCTCTCTTGATATATATATCTCTTCATATCTCTCTCTCTAAGGGGGTCGCCCCCTCTCTCTCTCTCTTCCCCCACCCCAAATTGAAATTTCCCTCTCCTCTCTCCTCCATTCACTCTTCATTAATATTCCCCTTTCCCCACACACTCATTCAATTCCCCCAACCCCCAAGGTGGAATCCACCAATCTCCAAGCCACCCTCTAACCACCAACCACCCACTCCCCTTCCCCAAGACCCCCTCCATATCCCCAAGGCTGAAGAGGCTCAAATCCTAGGCCAAATTTGAATCTCCCTCCCTTGCTGGCTACCCCTCACCGCTCCCTAACACCCCCTTCCTCCCCAGGTCGCCCTCCCCATTTCCCCTTGCTTCCCTTGGCCATTCCACCCTCATACACACAACCCTACACCATCAACCTATTCCCAACTCACAGGTAGCATAGTACGGGTGACTTTCTGAGGCTGTCACATCATCACCAATAATCTTCATAGGGCGTATCTTATACTAGTAGAATCGTTGTCTAGTCTACTTCGAAATGGAGGTGGTGCCGCCTCCGTCTGAGTTCGTGGCTGCCCGGAGGAGTCTTCATCGCCGGACTGCGCAGTTCCTCTCTAGCAGACACTCAGTAGCGAATTGCAGAGGCGTCCACGGCCATCCTCCTAAATTTCTTGAAGTGGAGCTTGGCTGAGACCTTCTACTCCATGTCTCCTGCCACTGCCAAGAAGTGACACTCCGTTCGGATTCCAGAGCTATGAGTTCCTAATTTCCTCCCGAGGGTGCGCTGGTCAGTTCCCTCTGGAACTAACCTGATACCCCATCACTGTTCGAGTCCTCGCCATCTACTCCGATCTCCTCCGGCATCCCCGAAGGTCTCCGTTCGAAGAGGGTTCGACCACGAATCCAACGTCTCTGGCATCGCCTAATTCAGAGCTTGAGAGCCTCCATGGTTGCCTCACCTTCCAGATGCAGTGACTAAGAAGCTACCAGGTCCCGAATCAAATAGCCTTGTTCACGACTTTTCCCCGACCGTCACCGCCAATGAGAAAATCCCTAAAAATTCTGACATCCTCCTGGGTCAAACCCAGAGGTTTTGCCACTGGTTTTGTCACCAACAGAGTTCGGAGGAGTCCATAGCGGCACCAACACCGATTGTCTGTCCACTGTTCCAGAGGGCTGGCAGAACCGACAGTCTTCGTCCACTTCGGCTTCTAGCGTAGTTTTCCCAACCCCGCCTAGCCGGGTTGTTGGAAATCTAGTTTTGATAATGAAAACCTATGAATCATGTTTTGACTGGATTAAACAAAGCTGCTGCAGGGTTTGCCTGATATGCATTGCATTGTCTTAGGTTCATGCGATACTTGTTCAAGTCACATTCATGTCAGTACTATTCCGTGCTTGATCCACAGCATAGTCTTTGCATGGAATTCACTAGGTCGGTGCAATTCTTGTGGTTGCACACACGACCAAGTCGTTGCATCTATCAGGTGAGTCAGTGCATTTGATTAAAATGTTTGGACTTGGTATATTATACCTGGTTGATTGGTCCATTCATGTAAACTCTCTTTACACACTGGGTTGCTTGTGTCTGAAGCATGGTTGAATGATCTTAAAGCATGTGCGATTCATGCACTACGCCTGTGTCTTCAGTGCAAGGTGAGTCTGTGCATGAACAGTGCAACTGTCACGCCCCGAACTGATAACATCGGAACGTGTAGTTCGGAACGTGGTAGTGATACAGTCGTGAATAATCAGAGCGAACATAAGACACGAAATTACAACCTGGACAATGTGGGCCAATTTAACCTTTATTGATATTCAAATATTCGAATTACATACCTTGAGGCAACTTACATAAGTGAAGAAAGGACTCACTATTACACTATAATAAAGACAAAGGACTCAAATAACAAGACGAGACTCAAAGAAAGACACCGACATGATTCTCCATTTCGCTCATTACTCTTGCCCTTCCCCATCAGTTGGACTATCTTCAATGTCGTTACTTGAAAAAAACGTTAAAGATAGGCTGGTGAGCGAAACGCTCAGTATGAATTACATCTCTCATCAAGCAGAATATAAGTGATTAACCAATTACTCATGTTCATGACAAATGCAATGCAGGAAATGGTATAACTTGAAAATCATGACAATTGATCTATCAGAAAGGATAAATATCAAGGCCAAAGGTAGTTACGAGCTCAAGAGAAATAGGGATGAATTTCCCATGCAGAGTTAAGGACAAGCTATCAGAATATAACAAGGACAGATACTTAGATGAACATAACTTCAGAATTGGCTAGAATATAACAGAGTTCCAATAAATATAAGCAATCTAGCAGAATATCTAAATTATCGACATAACCAAGCAACAAATTATCAGAATAACAGATTTAACAGAATTAACAGAGTTTGCAGAATAACAGATATAACCGAATAACAGAATATAACAGATGTATAGAGTTTGGTGCAATGCCACACCCAGAATTACCATGGTTTATAGAATTAGACTTCCGTCCTACCTGGCACTGAAAAGTCGCAGACCCACAGCCCTAAATGTTTCAGAATTAGATTTGGCCAAATATAGAGTCAAAGGGTTATGTTCTCGAATTGATGACAAGAAGATTCCAAAAGGAGTAGAGTGTCAAGACTAACGGAAAATAAAAGTGACATGGATCGGATCTCGAGGTTTTTAGGGTACAACCAGCTCGGCTGCCTTGAGGGAATCGAAGGCTAGCGGAGACTTACAGAGGTCGCAATGACTAACGTGCCAGTCCAAAGGAACAGAATATCTAACGGAGGACTCGTATGTCACCGAGAGTTGAGGTGTATAACGTGAACCAATCATGAAAAAGGGGCTCCATCTACGGACGTGAGATGAGAGTGCCAAAAGACCCGAGGTATGGGTCAAAATCGGAAGAAAACGTTAAGAACATGAATACGTTAATTATAGAATTTACGTCCATCAAATTCTATATTTAATTATAATTAAATAAACTTATATTAATTGACATCCGTGTGTAGTGTCATTTATTAATTAGCGTCCACTTGGAGGGACGTTAATTCTATGATTTTCAACTTAATTTATTTAACAAGAATTCACGTCAATATCTATTTAATTGAATAATTTCAAATATATATATTCAAAGACACATTTATTTATTTAATATAAGTTAGATAAATAAAATATATGATAATTAGGAGAAAAATATGAGAATTCCAGATATATATATTTTATAATTTTTTGTTACATATTTTAATAGATATGAATTTTTAAAGATATAATTATAATATATATATATATATATAATTTAACGACTTTGCGTTATGTCGTCAAAAGGATTTGACGACAGTAAGCTTGTCGTCATTTATATATCACATGTGTTATCTTCTTCAAACCTCCGGTTCTCGACGTATACACGTCGAAATCACGCGTTCCATATATCGAAATGACGGGCTCGAAAAACTCTACCTAATCGGATGTTCAAAATAATTTTTCATTGAGAGATGGGGGATCTTGAGATAGGAGGCATGAAAAATGGTGCAACCACTCTCACTATCTCGATCTCTATCCCACTAGTACGCCCATAAATTTTCATGGCCAAAGGAGACTCCGATCCACGAACAAGCTATTAAGGTGAAAACTCCATAACTAACTTCTATAGTATTAACCAAAACACGTAAAAATCATGTAGTAAAATTTCTAGATCATGCAAGGTTTAACTACTTAATAGTTTGGCTTAGATGAGAGATCACCTACGGATACGTTAAAGATTATGGTACATGTAGATGTTATATTAAGGTTTAATATTAAACGCTTTAGCTTCATGTCGAGAACACCTACGTAAAGTCAACAATAGCATGATCATGCCAATTTTATTATTAAATATTTTTACTTGAGAGAGATCACCTACCTCGTGTGATGATTTGGACGGTGAACAGAGAGATTAAGACAGAAAACGGCAGCAGTTCTTCCTGTTGTACTTAGAACAGAGCCTCCGTAGCTCTGTGAAGAAAAGAATAGCATCAGCAGATGTTCTTCTCCTTTCTCGGGAATCAAGAACAACAGCGGCAGAGGGGCAATAGCAACAATAGTAAAGCACAGAGAGAGGCCCTCCGCGTGATCACAAGAGCAGCAGTCGAAGTCGACAGCAGGAGAACAGGGTTCGTTGTTGTAGGAAGAAGAAGATGAAGAAGTAGCAGTAGGTTGACTACCGCCGGCCTCGATCGGAAGAAGGGGTACTTATAGATCTGTGGGTGCTCTAATCCTAGTAGTATACAGGTTCTAAAGTAAGAATCCTACTAGTGAGGGACTTTCCTCACGCAGGATCATCGCCAGCCGTCTTCCTACTGGGACTCTAACTTTCCCAAGCATGCACGTCGATCCTCTTCTAAATTATATATAATTATATATATTCTTTCTTGATTTGGGTCCTTGCCTCATATAGCTTGGTGACCCCCTTTTTTTTTGTTTTAAGCCCATTATCCCCTTTCTACTTATATCAATTTTAAGCCCATTTAAGGCTTCAGTTGACACTTAGTTAAGGCCCATGTGTAAATGTGGATGAAGGTTAGATGGGTGTTTAGGGGGCCCATTTAATTACAATGATCCTATTCATGTGGGGTATTATATATATATATAATTAGTTAATGGTCAAGTTTTATATCATGACTCATTTTACTTTTAGTTCCTAAAATAAAATAAAAAAAATTTAATTTACATGTGTGTCATGACCATTTAGTGTATATACGAGAGTTATATTGTTTGGGTTTTACATATCTTGTGTTAATGGAGCAAGATGATCAATTTATCATGGCCCATTAAGTGTCTATTTTTATAACTTATTTGTCCTTCTCATGTAAGTTTAATTTATTTAGGAATTTTATTTCCTTAAATTTTCAGGGGTGCTACACCCTCCCCCACTTAAAAGAATTTGGTCCCCAAATTCAACTGAAATTCATCTCCAAAATATATCAGTGGGGTATCTAGTTCTAGTTTCCATTCATAAGACAAAATCATCTAGGCATGCTAATAAAACAACCCAATGAACTAGGCCAAGGTTAAGGGGTACCTTTAGTTACTTCATTGTCAGCAGGTTCGATTTGTCTTATTGCTCGTAATTTTACTCGATGTCGTACTTCTTTATGATCCTTTGCCTGCTGAGGTTGATCTTTAGGAAGGGGGCAGTCGGCTACCTTATGTTCTTGGCTTCCACAACGAAAACAAGCTCCATTCTTCCAGTGGCATTTCTCGGATTGATGACCTTCATTGCCACAATGCTTGCACTTCGCTTCTTTAGGCTTCTTGCTATTCAAAACTCCATTCCCATTATTGGGCCTTTTATTGCTATTATCTACCTTCCTCTTTTCCATTTTTGCCCTAACATTGTCAGATAATTCCATAGCGTCTTCCAATAGCTGAGCTCTCTTAACCATCTCGACATATGATTGAATATCCATCGGTGCTAATTGGGGTATATATTGCAATCTTAACCCATTCAAGAACCTCCCAGCTTTCATCTTCTCCGTCATGATTAAATGAGGTGCATACCGTGATAACCTCGAGAACTGAGCCTCATATTCTACCACAGACATGCTTCTTTGTTTGAGCGAGGTAAATTCTCTTGCCTTTCTCTCCCGAACTCTCTTCGAGAAATACTTCTCGTTGAAGTGTTCTAAAAATTCTACCAAAGTTACTTGAATGTTTGGCAAAGTGGCTTCTAAGGACTCCCACCAAGCCCTTGCGTCCTTCTCTAGTTGAAATGTTGCTAAAAGGACCTTATCTTGGTCCGAAGATTGCATCACTCGGAAAATTCTTTCCATCTCCTTTGTCCAATCTTACGCTATGTCCGGTTGAGGGGTTCCACTAAACCTAGGGGGATTGAGGCTCCGGAACTCACGATGTAACTCTCTAGCTCCACGATTGGCTCCACCCTCGGCTACCCGCTGAAGAGCCTGAGTCAAGCCCTAAACTGTCCTTTGCATTTCACGCCAATGGGCACGCTCAGCGGCCATTGTTATCTATCTAGTTCTACAAGACACAAATAATCTCATGTAATATTATCAAGTAATTCTCATGGAATTTTACAAAGCTATCTTCATAGACTAATCTTATTAGTATTTTAATTTCCTTTTTAGCTCATAACCCAAGGTTCTACCCAATCTCACCGGGCAATAATGGGATTGAACCTAGAAATTATGGCAACCTATAGTCAAGACCTACGGTTTAATATAACTAGGCTCTGATACCACAAACTGTCATGCCCCGAACCGATAACAGCGGAACGTGTAGTTCGGAACGTGGCAGTGATATAGTCGTGAATAATCAGAGCGAACATAAGACATGAAATTACAACCTGGACAATGTGGGCCAATTTAACCTTTATTGATATTCAAATATTCAAATTACATACCTTGAGTCAACTTACATAAGTGAAGAAAGGACTCACTATTACACTCTAATAAAGAGAAAGGACTCAAAGAAAGACACCGACATGATTCTCCATTTCGCTCATCACACTTGCCCTTCCCCGTCTGTTGGACTATCTTCAATGTCGTTACCTGAAAAAAATGTTAAAGATAGGCTGTTGAGCGAAACGCTTAGTAGGAATTACATCTCTCATCAAGCAGAATATAAGTGATAACCAATTACTCATGTTCATGACAAATGCAATACAGGAAATGGTATAACTTGAAAATCATGACAATTGATCTAGCAGAAAGGATAAATATCAAGGCCAAAGGTGATGTGACACAACCTAGGACCTAAATTGTAAGCAACACAACAATTTGGCAATGTCACGCAAGCGGACTCACTCGCGTTGGCACACTCGGGTCCGTAGGTGGACCGGCGATGGGGTGAGGGTCCGAGGTTGGACCAGAAGTTTCCAAGGGTACGGCTGGCTTGGGGAGGACCCCTATGGGTCAGGGGTTGCCCAAATTCACGGGCAGTCAGCACGCCGAAGGCTTGGGTTGAATGATCACTCTCACAACTCACCCGCGGTAGCCACACAATTAAACGATAATTCGGGTCCGGGCACTCTCTTAACACCGACGGCACTAAAATGCAATACTAATTAAGCAAAGGAATCCAGCAAAGAGGAGTGTTTAGTGGCTTACCTGATCGGTGTGAAGACACCGATCCCGGCCGGAGACGAGGGCGAGCGAGGAAGCGTGGGCTTACCCGCACGCCACGCCGGAGAAGCTTCAACCTGAAATTTCAGATTATATGCACTACGGGGGTTTGACTAGGGGTGGGGGTTCAAATTACAACCAAAATATTCCTCCACGCAGGGAGGGGCCTTCAGCCGGCCAAGCGGGGAGGGGAGAAACGGGGAAAGTATGCCGAATGAAGATCGAGATCGGTTCAGTCTTCTCTCTGCAAGTGCTGATAGTCAGTTGAAGATGTTGCTGCTGTGACTTCCCCCGAATTTTGTTAGGGACGAAACCACTTGGAGAATCTTCGTATCTGGAATAGGGTGACTCCAGAATTTTTTAAATTTCTTCAAGCACCGCTGCTGGTCGGGGTGGGGGCTTGAACAGGGTGGTAGACCCTCGGATCTGACAGTTTCAGGTTCCCAATAGCAGGAAGAAGATGGTGCCATGACCGCTCCCGAGCTCAGAATTAGGTACCGATGGATTCGTTGGAACCGTTGACGAGTCCTTTTCGAAGCAAGACTGACGGCAATGCCAGCTGATGTCGGGGTCGACCGGTGGGCTCTGAACATTGAGGAGGGGTCGGTGCTGACTGAGTGGAGGTAGATCCGCGCGCCTGGAGGAAGAAATTAATAACTCTTGCGAACAGATGCCGATTGGAGTTCTGCCTCTTGATTCTGAAATTAGACAGGTCGAATAAGATCTTTGCAGAATAACTTTCATCCTGATTCACGCTGGATTTGTCGTCGCAGAGCTTCTAATCACGTTCAGGTGCTCTGTCAGGAGAGCTTCACGCAGTCGAGGGAGAACGGCTCTCCCGGGCAGCTCGGTGATCGGACGACAACGAAATGACTGACGTTACGAAGAAGACAGGCAGACGCTTCCGTGGGTACCTCTTGGGCCTTCAGATTCCTTGGAAGGTGGTCGGGGTGGCCGCAGCTAGCAGGTGATCCTCTGCAGGTTGCCAGTCTAGATGGTGGAAGGTGGGGATGATGGAGAAGAACAATGGGAGAGTGGATGAGATGAGAGAGAGCGGGGGGGCGACCTAGGGCTGTGGAGGGAAGGGGGATTTCGAAATTCAAAGGCCTAGGGAGGTGGAGGGGTGCTTGGGGTAGTGGGGGAAGGGTGCTTGGGAAAGTGGGAGGGGTAGTTGGGGGTTGGGTGGTGAGGAGAGGATTGGTGGAGGGGGTCTTGGGAAGGGGGGAGTATTGATCAGGGTTGTGGGGAATGGGAAGAGGCTTTAATGGGATAGGTGGGGAGTGGAGGTGGTTGGGAAGGGAGGAGAGAGAAAAAATTTGAAATTGGGGTGGGGAGGAGAGAGAATGGGGTTTGCCCCCTTTAGAGAGAGAGAGAAGAGAGAGTGAGAGAGGGGAATCCACCCCTTAGAGAGAGAGAGAGATTCTCACAATTGTAGTGGAATTTTAAATTTTCTTTCAATCATTCATTGATTCATTAGTTCAAAATGAGGGGAATGGGGTCCTATATATAGGCAACCCACATTTTACAACAAGTCCCTAACATTTGACTTAATGACGAATAACCGAGGAAGGTGGGGGGCGCCCATGGGCCAGCCCAATGAATTGGGCCCAATAACAACCTAATCAATCCTAATGACACTCAAACTTAGGTAGATGACTCAATGACCTAGGTACTTGACTCAAATAAAAGGAAAATTACAATGACATGACTCAAATAAAATATGAAAATTACATGACTCGATTCAGAAAAATATGACGGACACAATGGAGCTATGCCGACGAGCAATCAACGCTGTGGAAAAAATGTGAAGGGTGAGAGATGCCCCCATCATACCCCCGGGGTGCGAAGAACTCGACTCCGTCGAGTATAGGTCCGCCAGGGAAGAGGTCCTCCAATGTAGCTCCGGCTGAGCCACAACCTCCAAACTCAACCTCGCGTGCTTAGCTAGGGACTGCTCTTCATCCTCTCAAGGTGGCTCGGGCACACCCTCTTGCTGGCGATGGTACCCTGCTTGCTTAGTATTACCTCCGTGTGCACACGTCGGACTCTCAAGCTGATATAAGGAGGCTCTCCGAGGATGTCACTCATAAAGGTTGGGGTAGGCTCAAGCTGCTCATTGGGATCCACCGCGGTGCCCTTAGAGGGTGCTAGATCCGCCACGTGATAAGTGGGGTATATCCCAAAATCCCATCGGTAAATCCAACCCGTAAGCCAGGTTGCCAAAGCCACTCGGAACATGGAAGGTCCAAGTCCTCGTGCCCTCGATTTGGAGGTGACCCTAAGATTGAGCCATTCCAAAGCCACCATCGTAGGTTTGCCTACTTGGAATCCCAAGTGGCACTCATGAGTTTTTGCCCGCTCATTATGAACCTCATCGCTCGTTGCGGCTTGCTTGCTTGGATGCACATGACATGTATTACGGGGCGGTGGGTGTGTGAAAATGTGTGTGGATAGAGGTGGACCCGGACATCCATAGATGGACCTATAGATGCCATGATGACCTTGATGAGCCTTGGTGGGCCGAGGCAAGCAAATGTGGCCCTATCATGCATAGACTCTCTAACAAAGGTTGGAGGGCCGGGGCATCCGTAGGTGATCCGGTCATACATGCGGGTGACAAATGTCGGGGGACCCGGACATCCAAGAATGCTCCTATTATGCTTAAGACTTATGATGAGTGAAGGTGGACCATTACATCCGAATTTGGACCACTCATGCTTTCTACTTGACATGTGGGTGATATGAATGAATGGACCCAACATAGTGTTCATGCCAAGTGGTGTGGTAAGCCTAGACACATACATGCTTTTCCCAAAGGTGACTTCCATGTGTATAGGTGTGGGACAACCTTTGAACTCCCATTGGAAAGGATCGAATGGATCTAAGAAGGTGGTCATCATGGGGTGGGGAACAACCACATTACATAGGGACATGTGGCCTAAGGTCATGGCTCCCAAGGTGTAACCCGGGTCATGGATGAGGTGGGTTTGGCCCAATATGGTGGGTGGAGGTAGGAAAGAATGGGTGGTGGGTAAGATGGTTGGGCCACATGGGTATAGGAAGGGGTCAAAGGGATCGTGGAAATGGTTACCCAGAGATAGGAACTCCACATCCTCAAAGCCCCAAAAATATGGGTCATCCTCCTCCAAGATAATTGGGCCATGGTCGTTAGTGGGTTGGCCGACCAAAGTACTTGGGATCTCAATGGTAGGGGAGTGGACCAAGATGGGTTCTTCCACCATAGGGAGAAAGAAAAGAAGGTCGCTAGTGTAGCAACCAATGGTACAAATCGAGGTGATAGACCCAATGCATAGGTGTAGGAGGCCAAGGCTCCTAGGTTTTTCGGTCATAGGGGTCAACATGCTAGTGAACTCAATTTGGCATGCTAAGCCCCTAAGAAAATCCTCTAAGGTCTCCACTTGATAGGATGCTTGGATTGTGGTGTGATAGGAGAAGAAGGGCACTAGGGGAAAATTTTATTCTATGGGAGGGCAAACATGGGCCGAGATCTCTCTAATTAGGCTCTCCCTTAGCCACCTAACAAGGGACTCTTCTAAGATGATTTCGGCCTTTTCTAGAGGGGGTGGTGTAGGGTGAAGATCCTCGTGCGAGGCTTCCTCTTCAATTGGGACATGGGTGCTCTCCATGGAGGGGATAGGTTCCCGATGGTTATTTATCTTCATGTGACAAAGTGGGTGGACTACTTCTTCCAAAGCTAATGGAGTGGGAAGGTTCTTTGATGGTGGGGTGATGATGGCCGGAGTATGGTGCACCCGGGGTGGTGAACAAGGGCGGGATTCCCGCAGGTGGGAGAATACAAGGTTGTTGAATTTAAAGGTTCCCGAAAGGTGTGGCGGATGCACTAGGCAAGTCCAACGTGTTGGATCGATGTCGGCATTCCTTTCATCTAACCATTTCTTACCTAGGATTATACATGGACCCGCCAATGTTCCCTTTTGACACCAAGCCCCATCCAAATACTTAGTCTTCCCGAACCATTTATGGAATTTAATAAAGACTTGGTCTCCATTGTGCACAATTTATCCGGTCCTACAAAGAGAGGTAATGATATCGGGGGACACCCAATTTTCAGATTCTAGGTCAATGAAATCAATTTCTACGGGCTCTCCATTAGGTAAGCATGCATGGGATATGATTGGGAGAGGGGCCATGTGACCCAAGACTCAATGTTAACAATGATGGTTTGACAATGCATGGTTCGGACAAGAATGCAAGCATGCCCTAGGACTTGACTTGATAGAGACAAGTCAATGGCTTGCTATGATACCAATTTGATGTGACACAACCTAGGACCTAAATTGCAAGCAACACAACATTTTGGCAATGTCACACAAGCGGACTCACTCGCGTTGTCACACTCGGGTCCGTAGGTGGACCGGCGATGGGGTGAGGGTCCAAGGTTGGACCGGAGGTTCCCAAGGGTACGGCTGGCTTGGGGAGGACCCTTATGGGTCAGGGGTTTCCCAAATTCACGGGCGGTCAGCACGCCGAAGGATTGGGTTGAATGATCATTCTCACAACTCACCTGCGGTAGCCACACAATTAAACGATAATTCGGGTTCGGGCACTCTCTTAACGCCGACGGCACTAAAATGCAATACTAATTAAGCAAAGGAATCCAGCAAAGAGGAGTGTTTAGTGGCTCACCTGATCGGTGTGAAGACACCGATCCTGGCTGGAGATGAAGGCGAGCGAGGAAGCGTGGGCTTACCCGCACGCCGCGCCGGAGAAGCTTCAACCTGAAATTTCAGCTTATATGCACTACATCCCTTGCAAGGGGGTTGGACTAGGGGTGGGGGTTCAAATTACAACCAAAATATTCCTCCACGTAGGGAGGGGCCTTCAACCGGCCAAGCGGGGAGGGGAGAAATGGGGAAAGTATGCCGAATGAAGACCGAGATCGGTTCAGTCTTCTCTCTGCAAGTGCGGACAGTCAGTCGAAGATGTTGCTGCTGTGACTTCCCCCGAATTTTGTTGGCGACGAAACCACTTGGAGAATCTTCGTATCTGGAACAGGGTGACTCCAGAAGTTTGTAAATTTCTTCAGGCACCGCTGCTGGTCGGGGTGGGGGCTTGAACAGGGTGGCAGACCCTCGGATCTGACAGTTTCAGGTTCCCAACAGCAGGAAGAAGATGGTGCCACGACCGTTCCCGAGCTTAGAATCAGGTACTGCTAGATTCGTTGGAACCGTTGACGAGTCCTTTTCGAAGCAAGACTGACGGGGATGCCAGCTGATGTCGGGGTCGACCGGTGGGCTCTGAACACTGAGGAGGGGTCGGTGCAGACTGAGTGGAGGTAGATCCGAGTGCGTGGAGGAAGAAATTAATAACTCTTGCGAACGGATGCCGATTGGAGTTCCACCTCTTGATTCTGAAAGTAGACAGGTCGAAGAAGATCTTTGCAAAATAACTTTTGTCCTGATTCACGTTGTATTTGTCGTGGCAGAGCTTCCAATCACGTTCAGGTGCTCTGTCAGGAGAGCTTCGCGTAGTCGAGGGAGAACAGCTCTCCCGGGCAGCTCGGTGCTCGGATGACAACGAAGCCACCGCCGTTGCGAAGAAGACATGCAGATGCTTCCGTTGTTATCTCTTGGGCCTTCAGATTCACGGGGAGGTGGTCGGGGTGGCCGCTGCTAGCAGGTGATCCTCTGCAGGTCGCCAGTCTGGATGGTTGAAGGTGGGGGTGATGGAGAAGAAAAATGGGAGAGTGGAGGAGATGAGAGAGAGGGGGGGCGACCTAGGGCTGTGGAGGGAAGGGGGGTTTCGAAATTCAAAGGCCTAGGGAGGTGGAGGGGTGCTTGGGGTAGTGGGAAGGGTGCTTGGGAAAGTGGGAGGGGTAGTTGGGGGTTGGGTGGTGAGGAGAGGATTGGTGGAGGGGGTCTTGGGAAGGGGGGAGTATTGATGAGGGTTGTGGGGAATGGGAAGAGGCTTTAATGGGGTAGGTGCGGAGTGGAGGTGGTTGGGAAGGGAGGAGAGAGAAAAATTTCGAAATTGGGGTGGGGAGGAGAGAGAATGGGGTTTGCCCCCTTTAGAGAGACAGAGAAGAGAGAGAGGGGGGGGGGGAATCCACCCCTTAGAGAGAGAGAGAGAGATATTCTCACAATTGTTGTGGAATTTTAAATTTTCTTTCAATCATTCATTGATTCATTAGTTCAAAATGAGGGGAATGTGGTCCTATATATAGGCAACCCACATTTTACAAAAAGTCCCTGACATTTGACTTAATGACGAATAACCGAGGAAGGTGGGGGGCACCCATGGGCCAGCCCAATGAATTGGGCCCAATAACAACCTAATCAATCCTAATGACACTCAAACTTAGTTAGATGACTCAATGACCTAGGTACTTGACTCAAATAAAAGGAAAATTACAATGACATGACTCAAATAAAATATGAAAATTACATGACTCGATTCAGAAAAATATGACGGACACAATGGAGCTATGCCGACGAGCAATCAAAGCTGTGGAAAAAATGTGAAGGGCGAGAGATGCCCCCATCAAAAGGCAGTTACGAGCTCAAGAGAAATAGGGATGAATTTCCCATGCAGAGTTAAGGACAAGCTATCAGAATATAACAAGGACAGATACTTAGATGAACATAACTTCAGAATTGACCAGAATATAACAGAGTTCCAATAAATATAAGCAATCTAGCAAAATATCTAAATTATCAAAATAACCAAGCAACAAATTATCAGAATAACAGATTTAACAGAATTAACAGAGTTTGCAGAATAACAGATATAACAGAATAAAAAAATATAACAGATGTACAGAGTTTGGTGCAATTCCACACCCAGAATTATCATGGTTTAAAGAATTGGACTTCCGTCTTACGTGGCACTAAAAAGTCGCGGACCCACATCCCTTAATGTTTCAGAATCAGATTTGGCCAAATACAGAGTCAAAGGGTTATGTTCTCGAATTGATGACAAGAAGATTCCAAAAGGAGTAAAGTGTCAAGACTAATGGAAAACCAAAGTGACATGGATCGGATCCCGAGGGTTTTAGGGTACAACCAGCTCGGCTGCCTTGAGGGAATCCAAGGCTAGCGGAGACTTACAGAGGTCCCAATGACTAACTTGTCAGTCCGAAGGAACGGAATGTCCAACGGAGGACTCGTATGTCACCGAGAGTTGAGGTGTATAACGTGAACCAATCATGAAAAGGGGGCTCTATCTACGGACGTGAGATGAGAGTGCCAAAAGACCCGAGGTATTGGTCAAAATCGGAAGAAAACGTTAAGAACATGAATACGTTAATTATAGAATTTACGTCCATCAAATTCTATAATTAGATATAATTAAATAAACTTATATTAATTGACGTCCGTGTGTAGTGTCATTTATTAATTAGCGTCCACTTGGAGGGACGTTAATTCTATGATTTTCAACTTAATTTATTTAACAAGAATTTACGTCAATATCTATTTAATTGAACAATTTCAAAAATATATATTCAAAGACACATTTATTTATTTAAAATAATTTAGAGAAATAAAATTTATATGATAATTAGGAGAAAAATATGAGAATTCCAGATATATAATTTTTATAATTTTTTGTTACATATTTTAATAGATTTGAATTTTTAAAGATATAATTACAAGATATATATATATATATATATATATATATATAATTTAACGACTTTGCGTTATATCGTCAAAAGGATTTGTCTATAGTAAGCTTGTCATCACTTATATATCAAATGTGTTATCTTCTTCAAACCTCCGGTTCTCTACGTATACACGTCGGAATCACACGTTCTATATATCGAAATGACGGGCTCGAAAAACTCTACTTAACCGGACGTTCAAAATAATTTTTCGTTGAGAGATGGGAGATCTTGAGATAGGAGGAACGAAAAATGGTGCAACCACTCTCACTATCTCGATCTCCATCCCACTAGTACGCCCATAAATTTTCATTGCCAAAGGAGACTCCGATACCCACGAACAAGCTATTAAGGTGAAAACTTCATAACTAACTTCTATAGTATTAAACCAAAACACGTAAAAATCATGTAGTAAAATGCCTAGATCATGCAAGGTTTAACTGCTTAATAGTTTGGCTTAGATGAGAGATCACCTACGGATACGTTAAAGATTATGGTACATGTAGATGTTATATTAAGGTTTAATATTAAACGCTTTAGCTTCATGTCGAGAACACCTACGTAAAATCAACAATAGCATGATCATGCCAATTTTATTATTAAATATTTTTACTTGAGAGAGATCACCTACCTCGTGTGATGATTTGGACGGTGAATAGAGAGATTAAGACATCAAACGGCAGCAGTTCTTCCTGTTGTACTTAGAACAGAGCCTCCGTAGCTCTGTGAAGAAAAGAATAACAGCAGCAGAGGTTCTTCTCCTTTCTTGGGAATCAAGAACAACAGCAGCAGAGGGGCAATAGCAACAATAGTAAAGCACAGAAGAGAGGCCCTCCGCGTGATCACAAGAGCAGTAGTCGTAGTCGACAGCAGGAGAACAGGGTTCGTTGTTGTAGGAAGAAGATAATGAAGAAGTAGCAGTAGGTCGACTATCGTCGGCCTCGATCGGAAGAAGGGGAACTTATAGATCTGTGGGTGCTCTAATCATATTAGTATACATGTTCTAAAGTAAGAATCCTACTAGTGAGGGACTTTCGTCACACAGGATCATCACCAGTCGTCTTCCTACTGGGACTCTAACTTTCCCAACCATGCACGTCGATCCTCTTCTAAATTATACATATTTATATATATTCTTTCTTGATTTGGGCCCTTGCCTCATATAGCTTGGTGCCCCCCTTTTTTTGTTTTAAGCCCATTATCCCCTTTCTACTTATATTAGTGTTAAGCCCATTTAAGGCTTCAGTTGACACTTAGTTAAGGCCCATGTGTAAATGTGGTTGAAGGTTAGATGGGTGTTTAGGGGGCCCATTAAATTACAATGATCCTATTCATGTGGGGTATTATATATATATATAAATTTAGTTAATGGTCAAGTTTTATATCATGACTCATTTTACTTTTAGTTCCTAAAATAAATAAATAAAATGTAATTTACATGTGTGTCAGGCCCATTTAGTGTATATACGGGAGTTATATTGTTTGGGTTTTACATATCTTGTGTTAATGGATCAAGATGATCAATTTATCATGGCCCATTAAGTGTCTATATTTATTACTTATTTGTCCTTCTCATGTAAGTTTAATTTATTTAGGAATTTTATTTTTTTAAATTTTCAGGGGTGCTACAGCAGCATCGGTGCATCGTCTATTACATGCATTTACTTTGTCGGTGCAGGTTTTTATATTCCCGCATAGTCGGTGTTTGTTTCTACCTCGGTGCAAACTTTCCTCTCTGGCGAAAATAGAGTCTGTGCATCTTTGTACTCTTCGCATTCATGTCCGTGCAGAGTCTGTGCAGGAAAGTGTTTAAGGCATACAAGGTCGGTGCATTTGTGTGTTGCATTTTTGGACACTAAAGTCCGTGCAGAGGTGTCACGAGCAGTCATAAGTCAGTGTATTCCCCGTTTCTACTTATATCAATTTGGTGCAACTTTTGGTTAAACGTAGGTATAAGTCTCACCACGTAGTCGATGCAAATCACTATAGCTCAGGTTTGTGCTCGTTTTGCTCCATGCACACCGAGTCGATGCAAATCACTGTTGCTGCATCTGAAGGTCCGTGCATATAGAAGGTCAAGTCCGTGCATATAGAAAGTCGGTGCAAACTTTGCACTGAGCTTGTCTCTATTCTTGGACTGTGCAGTTTTGACTGTGAGCACTTGAGGTCGGTGTTAGTCTCTGCCCTAGATAAACTTAGGTCGATGAGAGTGTGCTTAGACTCACTACTAAGGTTAATGCACGTTGGTATTAGACTGATCTAAAGTCTATACATTTCACTGTAGCACACTTAGTTTAAGTCTGTGCATATGTATGTTTACACATTTCACGGTCAGTGCACATCTGGTTTAATTAAGCCTAAGATCTGTGCAAGGTCTGCTCTTCCACGTAATGAACTCTAAATTTCTGCAAATGATCCTAAACGATACCTTGTCTTTTGCAGGGAACAACTTTGTTCACAGTAAAGGCACGTGATCTCTGGAAAGGCGGGAACAAGCTCTCCACACGCCTGAAGCGAGAGCCTGTGGGACCCAAGCCAGAAGCTCTATAAGAAGGCCCCTTCTGCGATCAATGAAGTGCGTGCGAGACCACGGTGGATAATTAAAGAAGGGCTTTGCAGCCAGAAAGAAGAACACGAGAGCCAGAAGAAAAAGAAAAAAGGGGAAGGAGTCGCCAGGAGAGCGAGAGAGTATACTGAGAGAAGAAGAATAAAGGAAGAGGTAGAGAGTGCGGAGAAGAGAGTAGAGAGAAGAAGAGAGAGCCTTCTTGAAGATCAGAGTTCTATTGGCCTCTGGATCAGATCCAAACCAAGTTACTCCTACGGAGCTACATTTGTTTCTATTTCTCCTTTTTTTTTTTCGTTTGTTCTTTCCATTCTTATTAGTGTGCTTCCGATCCTCAGGTTTGAGGTCGGGGTTCCTCCTGTGGACTCAGGAGAAGGGAGACTATGTCTCCGGTTACTAGTGACGGATTGTCACTAGTGGTTCCCTCCGGTTTGGAGGAAGAGAGGAAAGTGTCCCTCTAGGTCAAGCTCTAAGGCAGCGTTTGTTGCAGACTGAGTCTGCTTTGAACCCCAGCTTGGGCTAGTGGAATCCTCACTCGGTTTGAGTGAGGGGTGGACGTAGACAGACTATGGGTCTGGTCGAGCCACCTCAAATTCTGGTGTTCTGTGGTTTGTTTTGTGAGTTTGCTCCTGCCTTCTACTTCTCTCACAAGGGCCCTTGTCAGGTTGGGTGTGCCTCGCCTATTCGATTCATTGATTGCTTGATTCGTCAAATCCGTGAAGTGGTTAATTTGTGTGTGGGTGCTTCAGTATCATTCCCCACTAGTTTACAGATCGCCTTTAAATAATTCTAGGTCACCCCCGAGCCACTTTCTATTCTGAGAGATCTGCCTTATCTTGCTCTGTGCTTTACTGTGCTTTCTCAGATTGGTAGTTCATCTAGTAGAAAGAAGTTCAGACTTAACAATGTTTAAATTGGCAAAACTTTTTGTTTAAGATCCATTCCCCCCCTCTGGATCTAACACGGGTGATCGCCCCTCCCTACGTGGAGGTACATTTTGGTTGTAAAACTAATCCCCACCCCTAGTCCAACCCCCTTGAAAGGGGCGTAGTGATTGTAACTTGTTATTTCAGGTTGAAGCTTCATCGGCGCGGCGTGCGGGTAAGCCCACGATTGCTCGCTCGCCCTTGTCTCCGACAGGGGTCGGCGTCTTCACGTCAATCAGGTGAGCATCTGATCACTCTTTTCTGCTAGTAGTATTATCTTTGCTGGCTTATTATTACTTTCAATTACCCGTCGGACGGTGAGCGAGTGTCCGATCCGGAATCCACCAAATCGTGTGCCACCGTGGAGCGAGTTGCGAAAGAGTCATTACATCACATGCCCTTGGCGTGCTGGACGCCTGCGAGAGTGGGAATCCCTGGCCCCTTGGGGGTTCAATCTCAAGCTAGCCAATCCCCGGAGCAGTGAGGTCCCGCCTCGAACCCTCACCATTATCACCGAGTTGCCTACGGGCACAAGTGTGCGCTTAGCGAGCGAGTCCACCGTCAAAGTTGCTTGCTTGCGGGTGTTGGTCCTAGGCTCATCGAGTCACTCCCTGTGGCATCCCTAGGTTGTGTCACATCAATTGGTATCAGAGTAAATTCTCAACTTGTCTCTACAAGTTGGTCCTAGGGTGTAATTACATTAGAATCATCATTGGTCTACCCGTTGCATCATCGTGTATACTCCTCTCTGGGAAATGCGGTACAATTCAGACCTTGTCAAGGGTGATACCGACCCCCTACTTTGGGACATTATCCTAGATGATGACCTTCACTTTGACGGATCTAGCGCTAGTGCCTATCTAAAGTGGGAGGCTACCTTGGAAAAACACTTTGAGCGGATTCGTGTGTATGGACCCGAGAGAATCACCATTGCCAAGGGTCGACTTTCACCTCGAGCCAAGGAAGAGTGGGAACATATAGTGGGCTTAAGGAGGGTTAGAAGGTAAGAGCCTATTGACACACGGGAAGACATGAAAATTGAACTTAGAAAGATCTACGCTCCCCGACGTTCCCCTTCCTACCCGAGGAGCACTACCACTCCTCCATCCCCACCCGACCAACCTAAGACCACCCTTAGGGCCCCATTCTCACCATTCCCAACCAAACTCCTCTCAACCATCGCCCCAACACTTCGCTATCAAAACATCACCACTAAAACCCAAGTGTCCAAAGCCACTACCTCCCCACCTAACCCCATGAGGGCCCCCACACCCCAATCAAAACCCCCTTCCACAACCTACACTACTCAAGCCCCTATGACCCCCACTTCCACCCCACCACAATCGGCCGATCCCATGGGCAAGATACCCCTAACCAACCCGGATCCCCCCATGAGGACCACCCCTTACCCAACCCTCACCATTCAAACCCAAATGGACCCCGTGTCCACCCCTCCACCGAGGCCCATAACGACCACCACCCCCCAACCCAAAATCCCCCACCAAACCCGCACCCCACAAGCCCCCATGGTCCCCACCACTACCCCTCCATCGTCCCCTCAAAAGAACGCACCTCCCAAAACCAATCAACATAAACCCCCTCACCCAACCCACCTCCCACTTCCACCCCCAATCCTACCCCAACCTAGGACTCCACTACTCCCAACCCCAACCCAAGTCCGACCTCGTTCACCACCCCGGATGCGCCATGCACCGACTATCACCAAACCACCCACCTTAGATCTGTTGGGCATGTGTCTAACATATGTAACTCTATTGTTTTGATGATGTCTGACTATGTATGTTGGGCTTATGTATAACATTCTTTTGTTTCGATGATGTCTGACTATGATTCATTAATATAGTTTGACCTGCATTTCATAGCGACAAACACTCATGCATTTCAGGTAAAGCCCACACCGGTAACAAAGTGTGTCTTCAAAAATAGAATAAAATTAAGTAAGGCACAAAGATTGAGGCATTAGGCTGCACAAGAATCAAGGCAGAATCATGGTTTCACAGAAATCCATGCAGTCAGGTCAGTGCAGCTGCTGAAGTTGGTGCGCATGCTGAAGAAAGAAGGTGTTACAAGAGAAGTGTCGACACCGCAACCACACCTCAACAAAGGAAAGTCGATGCTACATTGCTGTCAAGGTCGAAGCAAACAAATGGTCAACACAGGTCAACACAGTAAAGTTTGTTCATGTTCATGACTTAGTCATCAGCAAGGTCGGTGCTTGTTTGCCTCTCAACGTAACAAAGGTCGGTGCACATTAAGCTGGCGCAAGGACAAGGTCGGTGCAGTCAGTGCAACACTATCATTGGTGCAACCTCTGGCTAAGCCACGCACAAAGTTTGTGCACGTTACTAGAAGGTCTGTGCACATATGAAGACAATGTCTAAGCACGTTGATGAAGGTTTGTGCAATGCTTCCTTCAAACAAGTAAGGTCTGTGTATGTTCACCTTCTAACAAGACAAGGTCCGTGCAAACTGCTAAAGGTCCAAACATCAAGATCTGAGCATACTTCAATCAAGGTCCATGCATATAATTCCTAAGTGCCTTCTATTCAAAGAAAGGTCAAAGGAATGTGTCGACCTGCCTCTCCCTGGAGGTCGACACCTTTGCTCTTCCTGAAAGCGTCATAAGAGCAATCTAACATAAAAGCGTCGACACTTTTCTAACAAGAGGTCGACACCTTGAATTCTCCAGACAACGTTGAGGGCCGTCTCACTATGTTGTGTCGACACTTACCTTACAGGAGGTCGACACCCTCGTTCTTCCAGGAAGTGCTCTATTGGATATCCTACTAAGATGTGACGACTCTTTTCATGTAGGAGGTCGACACCCTTGCTCCTCCAAGATGAGCACTATTGGCTATTCTACTAAGATGTGTCGACTCTTTCCATACAGGAGGTCGACACCCTTGTTCTTCTAGAAATCCTCAAGCCAATAAATTGTCAGATCAGTGGGCCATCTAGAGAGAGAAAAAGGAACCGTAAATCATTAAAATTAAGGATTTTGGGGTCTGAACCACGTCCCGAGATCTGACCCTTGCTCTACCATCTTATCACTCATTTGTCTACCTTTTAGAGATGGTTTTGTCAGAAATCCAGCTGAAGAGCCACTTCTATCTGCCGCGATTTAAGTCTTCACTATCTGCCTATCCATACTATCTGATATTGGAAATAGGACACTCTGCAGTCTGTCGCCATCTTGCTGTCGACCAATGGGCTGTCCAACCAGCCATTGCACGTAGAAGAGTACATTTGAGCAGAATGATAAGACTGCATATCTGAGGGAGAGTTATTGTAAATATCTGATGCTGTCTAAAGGGAGATCTGGTCTACTCCTTCACACTGTCTGCCATTGTAGCAATCCTTGTACTAAACGCTGCGACCAGCCAATAGGAAGATCACAGAAAGCAACACATTAAATGTTATGGGACATGGTCATCTTCCTCTTATTGATTATCACCATCACACATGGCATTCGCTCTAGAAGATGTTCTAGCTCTCATCTTCTGGTGCACGCTTCAAGGATGCTTTGGAGGGAATACTTCGTTGATCCACTGGTCCAAAGGAAGACTTCTTGGCGTGCAATATTCCCAGGCTTTCTCAACTGGTCTTCTTATTTATACCAAGCTTCCTCAACTAAAGAAGAATCTGCTGCTGCTGTCCACAAAGTGCCACGCCCTAGACCATTCTACGAAAAATATTCCTAAGTGGCGTGAGAGTAGCCCCAGCACCTATTGGACTTAGTCCAATGCTGTGAGAGAAGAAGAAGAAGAAGAAGAGAGAGCAGCCTTGAGAGAGAAGAAAAATCTTGCAGTCTATCGGTGCTTGAAGAAAAGGATCCTTGGATCCAATCTTATAGCTGCACTCACCAGTTCTGATGTCTTGATCCAATCCTTCAGCTAGTGTCTACATTGTCTATATTGATTCTCCACTACACTTGCAGTATTCAGTTTCTATTTGTTACGGTTCGTCTATCACCAATACATCTAGCTTCTCCGATCCCCTGTTTAGGGACCGAGTTCCCTCTGTGGTTTTAGAGGAAGAGAGGATCAGATCCTCTGGGTGGTTCAAGCTATTAGTCAGCAGAAAACAAGCTGTGCTGCTCAGCTATGTAAGCAAGCTGTGTTGCTCAGTGGATCAAGCTGTGTGTCAGCCGGAAAGCCTCACCGAGTTTGGTGAGGGGTGGACGTAGGTTGTGGGCTAACAACCAAACCACCTTAAAATCCTTGTGTTGTGGGTTGTGTACATTGTGAGCTTGTTCCATATCCTCTATCCCTATTTCACAGGTTCGTGTGCTCCTAATCTTTATTATCTCATTTGCACACACAATCACTCTTATTTGCCCCTTCTGTTTCATCTGTGCTTTAATTGGCCTTAGCACTTTGACTACATCATTTGGGCGGCCTGTTGCAACCTTGCATACAAGCGTCAAGATAAAAGTCTTGCTAAGAGATTCCCTTACTTAGACTCGCATACACCTTCGTTGATCACCACTATATTCACACACATATGCACTCTGAGTGATCAACATAGCATACACACACTAATGCTTGTTGCAAGCCATCACATGTTCTAGTGTTGTGCTTCATGATCCCTGCACTACAAGGTTTATACCTCTCAAAGATCACAAATGTGTTTAAAGAAGTGTCGACCTCTCTTCAGTAAAGAGTCGACCTGTGTTGCCCTGATCTTTTAGAGGTGTTGACCTCACTGCCCTGAAAAGCAGACCCCAGCTCATTTCATAGCTGGATCCTGCTGAAGAAGTGTCATCCTTCCCACTGGGAGTGTCGACCTGTCTGAACTGGGCATTGGGTTAAACGTTATTACTTGTTCCATTCCTATCTATTCCGCTACACTGTGTGCTTATGTGATTCATTTACCTTATAGGAGTGGTCTATATTTTTAGGAGTCAAGATTTAAATAGGCCAAAGTTATTAATAGGATCTATTCAACCCCCCTTCTAGATCCGATTGCACTCCGTGGGACCTATCAATTGGTATCAGAGCTAAGCTCTGCTATTCCCAGATCCTACGATCTACAGGGAAAGATCCCAGTACATTTTGAGAAAATGGCTTCATTTGCTACACATGCTTCGAAGGTTTCTCCACCTATTTTTGATGGTTCAGATTTTTCAATATGGCTAAGAGGAATGTACGTCTATGTCAAATTCACAGATCCACGATTGTGGAACCTTATATACATTGGTCCAAATGAGCTGCCATCAGATTCAAATGTATGATCAGTTGAACATAAGACCAAACATGACAATAACCTTGCTGCACTCAATTTAATCAAAGCTGCGGTTGATGACAGATTACTTGATCTTGTGTCTACCTACAGCATAGCTAAGCAAGTTCTGGAGGTGTTGATGAACATCCATGAGAAAGAAGATCAAGAGCATCAATGCCGTATGGCTGACCGATCAGAGTAGTCAAGTAATCCATCCTCATCTCATGTAAGCTCTGATTCTGAAGACTTTACTTTTGAAGAGCTTATGGGTGCATATGATCAGTTGATCGAGCAGTACAAAAAGATGAAATCTGAAAACAAAAGATTGAAAAAGGATTTGAAGAAAAATAGTCAAGGTAAGAGTCGTGCTTGTGAAAATTGTTCCAACCTTGAAGAGCTCAACAATACTCTTGCCTTTGATTTGGATTTAAACAAACAAAACATCGTGTGTCTAAACGATGAAATCAGAATCATTTAAGAAGAAATCATAAGGTTGGAAGAGACTATTCAAAAACTTAAAATGCAACCAATCCGTCAGAATGAAAGTCCTTTCTGTAATAATTGTTCAGCTTTTGAAGAGCTAAATGACACTCTCACCTCCGATTTGGATGTGAATAAGCAAACCATTACATGCCTAACAGATGAAAATGGAATCCTTCAAGCTAAAATCACTAGGTTGGAAGAAATCATAAGATAACTTTAAAACCAACCTAAATCAATCTCTAATGAAGAAATCATGTCGGACAAGCTAATCCCTGATAAAAGGTTGATTGAAGAAATAAAAATGGTAAAAGAACAAAATGACATGTTGCTTGAAAGACTGTCCATTTATGAGAAGGGCAAGGGTATTGCCCATGATAGTTCTGAAAAATTGAATGAACTTCAAATGGAGATTGAAAATTACAAGGGGGTTAATGCTATGCTCAATGAGCAATTGGCTGTGTGTGAGGAGGACCCCGTTGAAACCGAGCTGCACGTCTCCTCATTGGAGAATGAAATCAAAGATTTAAATGACTCTCTGTCTAAGTGTATGCAGAATAAGGAAAGCATGAATAGACTCTTGGAAACAAGAGTAAGTCATCATGAGGGAGATTTGCGTTACAAACCCGAAAACCAATGATCCTTTGGAAGTAAGGCCTACATCAATTCTGTCAAGGGTAAGAATGAAGCCATCACTTCTTACCACCTCCCAATACCGCATGGTACTCAGAAAAACCAAAAACTCATTGGTAAGCAGAAAGAGAAGGCTCTCATGCAAAAATAGAAACGTAAGTCTGCTAGTCTTGACATGCGTAACAGGAAAAGCCATGGTGACTACCATGTCTCTCATAAAGTGAATCTTTATTGCTTTCATTATGGCATGCCTTGTCACACTGTACATGATTGTCTCACCTTGAAAAATGATGAACTAAGAGCAGGACAGGATTCAAGAATTACTGTTGAAATCAAGGGCAAAAGACAGGTCAACTCTGGCAGAGGAAGTATGCAGCAGAACTCTGCACTGAACCGCATGGGGAATCAGAAGAGTCGACACTTCCATTCGGACAAGTCGACACTCCCCATGGTCTTCAACTGAAATCACCTTCCTTGCTGCTACCACTGTGGAAAGATTGGCCACACAGTCCAGGACTGTTGGCGACTGAGAGGTAGGAGCTACTCTCATAATCAACATAATAGTATACATACTCACTCACAATGGAACAATGCACATGTGCACAGAAAAAATGGTAAACACCGTATGCGTTACTTCTATTGTGGTGAATATGGACATACATCCAATTATTGTCCCTGGATGAGAGTGGGTGACCAGAAGGCAGCAAAGAAAAGAAGATCAATTGCTAGAACTGCTGCTAACCAACAAGGACCCAAGCAAGCTTGGGTACCTAAAAATTTCAAATGAGAATTTTGAATGTAGGGTGCCTTGGAGTTGAACAATGGATGGTGAAAAGAATAAATGCTCAAGGCACATGTATGTAAATAATTCTTATGTGTTCAACCTTTGCATGATAGGCTTGCATCATAGTCATTGCATTATAAAGTGGTATTGTTATCAATAAATCATGCAAGAAATTCTCCTTGAACTGTTGAAAAATCCGCCATGGTTTTTGTACCAAAGATCAATTAATTCAGCTTTGTAATCCATGAAAATTTTATCATGTTGATAAAATCAAATTGATGATTGAGTTGCTGATTGAACCTTTCTATCATTTAACAGTCATGTGAACCTCTTGCTTAGCATTCATGATCATTATTACTGATGATGCCTTCCATGGCTGCATATATCTCAAATCATCACTCTCATGAACAAATAACATGATGATTGTTTGTCTCAACATCCATGAGCACTGGACAGAGGGGGAGTTTAAGAGTTTGCACCTAAGGGAAGAAATGCATTGCATATGGATGTGTTGTGATCCTTGAGCATCAACTTGAAATTTCATTCCATATCATGCATTTCATGATCAAGGGACCCAACTCTGCATGACCTCTTGGTATATAAAATGGTAAGCTGGGAGAAGGACAAATCACTTCTGTCTGGAAACCCACATCATGCGTGAGGTGGTCTTAAGACTTCAGTTCTCCGCCAGGTACCAAAGGTCAACCCATCATTAGAACAGTCTAGATGTTCATATGAATAATTCATTAAATTCCCTGCATTGATTCCATTGCATGTGATGCACTCAGAATTTAGACACTCAATGCACAATATGAGGGGGAGTTCTTGCATTTCATGGTTTACCAACTTGCATGTATGTTCAGAATGCATTTTAGAAAATCCATGATTGCATCATATTATGGTCTTATACATTTAATGTTAAAAAGGACCCAAAAATGGCATCATTTTTCAGGCATCATGTGTTCACTTAAAACATAGGTTGCATACTCCATGCACATGTTCTGGAGGAGTTTTTTTTTCTTCTTTAAAATCCATCAAAACTCTGTCCTACAGTCAAACAGGTCGACCTCACAACACTGACAGGTCGACCTCTCTGTTCAGCTTGGCTGAAAAATGCCTCCTACCTGAGCTCAGGTGTCGACACCATCCGGTGCAAGTGTCAACACATCCTTGCATAGGCTGTATATATCTCATTCATACCGATCTGAGCTCATTCCATACCCTCAGGGGAGTGTTCATCATCTATTATCACTTTCCACTCATACAACACTCTCTTTTTATACCAAGCCACTGCACCATATTGCTAAAATCATTTTGTGGTTCAACTTGAGATTCAAATGCCCTGAACATCATGGAGGATTCTCTATATGTTGTTAAGATTGTTTATCAGAGTAAATCTTCAAGAAGAATCTTCTTTTATAGAGATTTGTGACTGCCTCGAACATGAATGATTTTGGTTTAACGTTAATGATTTCTTGTGTCTTGAAGTCTAAACGTCTTGAAAATGTTTGTGTTTGGGCTTAATAGACTTAAACCAGTTTCTCATGTTGTTATCCAGTTATGCCTTCTAAAATCTGAAAGTTTATTTTAAGTACAAAGGCATTTATGATTAAGAAACTTCTGTCTAAGTATTGTTTTTTAACAATCTGATTTTGTGAAATTCAAATGGCAAAAATCGTCAGAGCAATGACACTGGCTCACTGAGAAATATGTCTCCCCATAAATTAATTGAGATGAGATATGTCATGAAGTGCCCCTGTTAACTCTGCTATGTTATAAGGTATGTCATGAGGCAGAGCAATGACAAAGTTGCTAAGAAACATGTCCCCTCATCAAGAATATGTGATACGATATGTCATGAGGTGACAATACTATCTCTGTTCTTTTTGAAGCATGACAGTCAGTCTTACCAATTACCTAGGGATACTTGCGTGTAAACAACATATGTCCTTACGGATATGAGGCATGCACTAGACTTAAATGCTCGTAAAAACTTCTCCTGTACTCAATGAATATTTTGGTTGAAATTATAAAAGCTAAATGCACATCTATTGAAATTCTAAAATTCCATTCAGTCTTCATGTTTGTTTAATCTCAATACTTTCAGAGTATCTCTCAATGAAGCCAATGGAATTGAATGAGTAAGATAAGAGGAGGATAATCTGACTTTGATATGAATTTTTGGTTCATCTCTATCAAACTTGAATGCAAATGTTTTCATGAGATTCTACTGAGTAGGCCAGAATTCATTAACATTAAACCAATCTAAGTGTTAGGGCTAGTTCATTCGGGTTCTATAATTGAAAATTCTGAAAAATTCCATAACTCTGATTTATGAACTTGGTCTCAAGTTAAAGAACCTTCATCTTCTCTAAAGGCAAGTTGTCTTTCTATATCCCTTGATCTTTGCTCTCTAGACAAATGGTATCAATGCTCCTTGATGACTTCTAACATTAGATGTCATTACATTCCTATCAATTAACGTCAAGAGCAAGCCATTCCTTCTTGAAATATCATATCTTGATGCACCTTGGTGTTTGCCTTGCATGAGACATATTTGCATCAATCATTGCTAGCATTGTTACAAGTGTATAACTTTATAATCATCCCTTGGACATAACAATTGGAATCATCATCTATGGGCACTTGGCATAAGTTCTAGCATCATTGGCATTATGGTTACAATTCAACTAGTTTCAGTTTTTCATAAAATTGGGTGGATTGCATTCTTCAACTTCGTACACACATATCTTGCATTCTGCATTCCCATGCATTGCATAGAAAACCCAAAAGTCTGAAAAATATAAAACCACTAAAAATCTTGAAAAATCTGAAATCAAAAATGTGTTCTTTGGCTGCTATATTGCATCATACTGCTACAACCATGCATTTCAAATTACAACTATCTTTGCCAAGCCAATGGACAATACCATTGATTCTAACAAATTGGCCATGTTCGACAAGTCCATATCATTCATTGGTATCAGTCCTAAAAACTAACTTTCCAAGATGTGTTATTCGCAATGGTTATCTTGCCAATTTTAATAAGTGTACAACCATTGGCATGTATTTCCACATAATTTTTTGGAATTCTGGAAAAATGACTGCACTACTTGTGATCATACCTGCCCACAATTTGCCTACGAAAGGAGGAGAGATTCATGCACTTTCAGAAAGGTTTCTCAGGTTGTTGCACTTTAAGTTGCTCCCTCCAGGTATCTAATCTCTTTTACACTATACATACTATGCTAATAATTTCCAACAATTGGTGTGCTGCAATTTCCTTCACTCCTACCTTCCGACTTATGCCATATATTCTCTCTAGTGTGATATTTTGATGATGTCAAAGGGGGAGAGAATTGTATGTGTCATTAAAGGAATGTATAAGGAAGAGAGAAAATTACTTGGAGAAAATTATCTGGAGAGAAAATCACTGAAGGTCATTGTGCTTTTATTCACGATTACATCCTTTTAATCCTTGACTTTCAATATAATAATAGTGACTCAAAGCTGAAGATCATAATGACTCATAGTTCATAGTTGCCATCATCAAAAAGGGGGAGAATGTTGGGCATGTGCATAACATGTGTAACTCTATTATTTTGATGATGTTTGACTATGTATGTTGGGCTTGTATTTAACATTCTTTTGTTTTGATGATGTCTGACTATGATTCATTAATATAGTTTGACCTGCATTTGATAGCGACAAACACTCATGCATTTCAGGTCAAGCCCACACTGGCAACAAAGTGTGTCTGTAAAGATAGAAAGAAATCAAGTAAGGCACAAAGATTGAGACATTAGGCTGCACAAGAATCAAGGTAGAATCATGGTTTCACAGAAATCCATGCAGTCAGGTCCGTGCAGCTACTGAAGTTGGTGCACATGCTGAAGAAAGAAGGTGTTACAAGAGAAGTGTCGACACCTGCTACAGAAGTGTCGACACCACAGCCATTTCTCAACAAAGGAAAGTTGATGCTACAATGCTTTAAAGGTTGAAGCAAACAAATGGTCAACACAGGTCAACACAGTAAAGTCTGTGCACGTTTGTGACTTAGTCATCAGTAAGGTCGGTGCTTGTTTGCCTCTCAACGCAGCAAAGGTCGGTGCGCATTAAGCTGGCGCATAGACAAGGTCGGTGTAGTCAGTACAACACTACGATCGGTGCAACCTCTGGCAAAGCAACGCACAAAGTTTGTGCACGTTACTAGAAGGTCCGTGCACATATGAAGACAAAGTCTAAGCACGTTGATGAAGGTCTGCGCAATGCTTCCTTCAAACAAGTAAGGTCTGTGTATGTTCACCTTCTAACAAGACAAGGTCCGTGCAAACTGCTAATGGTCCAAACATCAAGATCTGAGCATACTTCAATCAAGGTCCGTGCATACAATTCCTAAGTGCCTTCTATTCAAAGAAAGGTCAAAGGAATGTGTCGACATGCCTCTCCCTGGAGGCCAACACCTTTGCTCTTCCTGAAAGCGTCATTAGAGCTATCTCACATAAAAGCGTCAACACTTTTCCAACAAGAGGTCGACACCTTGGATTCTCCAGAGAACGTTGAGGGCCGTCTCACTATGTTGTGTCGACACTCACCTCACAGGAGCTCGACACCCTCATTCTTCCAGGAAGTGCTCTATTGGATATCCTACTAAGATGTGTTGACTCTTTTCATGTAGGAGGTCGACACCCTTGCTCCTCCAAGAAGAGCTCTATTGGCTATTATACTAAGATGTGTCGACTCTTTCCATACAGGAGGTCGACACCGTTGTTCTTCCAGAAATCCTCAAGCCAATAAACTGTCAGATCAGTGGGCCATCCAGATAGAGAAAAAGGAATCACAAATCATTAAAATTAAAGATTTTATGCTCTGGACCACGTCCCAAGGTCTTACCCTTGCTCTACCATCTTATCACTCATTTGTCTACCTTTTGGAGATGGTTTTGTTAGAAATCTAGCTAGAAGAGCCACTTCTGTCTGCCGCGATGCAAGTCCTCACTGTCTGCCTGTCCATACTATCCGCTACTGGAAATAGGAAACTCCATAGTCTGCCACCATCTTGCTGTCGACCAATGGGCTGTCCAACCAGCCATTGTACGCAGAAGAGTACATTTGAGCAAAATGAGAAGACTGCATATCTGAGGGAGAGTTAGTGTAAATGTCTGATGCTGTCTAAAGGGAGATCTGGTCTACTCCTTCACACTGTCTGCCATCGTACCTATCCTTATCCTTAAAGCTGCGACCAGCTAATAGGAAGATCATAGCAAGCAACACATTAAATGTTAGGGTACATGGTCACCTTCCTCTTATTGATTATCACCATCACACATGACATTCGCTCTAGAAGACGTTCTAGGTCTTACCTTCCGGCGCACGCTTCAAGGAAGCTTTGGAGGGAATACTTCATTGATCCACTGGTCCAAAGGAAGACTTCTTGGTGTGCAATATTCCTAGGCTTTCTCAACTAGTCTTCTAATTTATACCAAGCTTCCTCAACTGAAGAAGAAGCTGATGCTGCCGTCCACAATGTGCCACGCCCTATGTAACGACCCGGAGATCCGGATACTGGTAAACCGATATCATCGATTAACCGATACCAAGAACTCGGGGAAGCCACCCAAGAGGCTGATGAGGCCCCGTAAGGGTTGGAGGGTTTTGTCGAGGGGATGTATAACGAATTGCGATTACACGCGCGCAAGATTAAATATAGCAACAATTTGAACTATAAACGAAAGTAATTAAAATATCAGAGTGATAAATATATACAATAGTCCAGATTCACAATATATACAAGTCCAACGACTAAACAAAAGTCCAAAAGTGAAACTACACGGGCATACCCCGGCCAAAAGTATAAGAAAACGACTAACACAGATAGACGGACCACTGCTGGCTGCTCAGACCTGCCGTCAAAAACACGGGATGCTCTGGAATACAGCTGTTGCTGCTCACCTTAAAGAGTAAGGGTGAGTCTCAGCCAGACTCAGTAGGGGTCACGTGGATCCCTACCTCGCAACTAAACATGTAAATGTAGTTAAAGCATGTATTGACATAATTAAACATGCAATGTCACAATAAACGACAGTTTAGTAAAGTTGTAAAACTATCTAAATAGTTTAATAACAGCTAACTACAATGCCACTTGAATTTAAACGTGAGTACTTGTAATCTACCAATAGAATAATAACTCAATCATTTCCAAGTGACAAAAGAGAGAAGGAAACCACCAGAAAGAAGAAACCATATGTGTCCACTGACGGCTTACACTACGCCTCAAGCGTCTACGCAAGTCTGGATAGCAACAAGCGAGACGCGTAATAGTACCATAAACAAGAAACTAGTCAGAGTAACATTCGTCAGTGTCAGTCCAAGCCTCTGACCACGTGTGCACACACCGGCTCGTCGCCTCGAGATAAGCCTGTAGCTAGTTTTCCTCCCCAGTAGGACGCTACTGTTAAGCAGGGGCCCACAGAAACTAGCTTAAAAACCGTAAAACGGGACTACCCCGCCACCTCTCCTAGGTGGGATCGACCCGAATGGTTGTCGGGCTACGACTAGTGGCTCCATCACAAGGAAAGAGAAAATAATTCTATTGGGATCTAAAAACATGCCACAGCTTGTAAAAATATTAAAACATGACGAAGATGCAATGTTAAATGCATAATTAAATGAACATGCAAAAATTGCAGAACAAGCGGTCGAACTTGGGCCGCTATAGTCTTAGGCGGTCGAATAACGAACCGTTGTGTGCTGCTAAACGGTCTGGCCGTGAGGCTTTCACCGCCATATAGATTTAAAATATTTACGCGGTCAAATTATCAGTCGCTCGGGTCAGTAAACAATTTATGGGCGAACCGTTAGAAACCCTGAAATAATTTAAACATAGTCCTTATCGAAGAACTGAATCCATGGGAATCATAATCGGATCTCCTCCCGGTCGACCCAAATGGACGGGAATCATAACTTTTAACCTGTTCCCTGCCATTCCACCACCATAATATGACAATTCATCGTCTATGAACTCAGCAACGATGGGCATGCTCCAAAAACATAAAGACGGTGGGCATGCTTCAAAAACACAAAGACGATGGGCAAGCTTCAAAAACATAAAGTGGATGGGCATGCCATTTAAACATAAAGACAATGGGCATGGTATTAGGAACGATCTAACGAGCTAGGGCATCGATCCCCCTGCCTCAAACGTGATGAAAACTCCATTCCCATGCAAGCCAAGGGTCGCGCCTCGCCTTCTCCCGACCGTCACTACACTCCGCGGTTCGACTCGGGTTGACGTCTCCGCGTTCCTCGCGTCGCGGGAAGCTTCCGTCGCTCCTAGCACAGGTAGAAGGTCGCCCCCCTCCGTATTTCAAGCCGAAGATGCCGATTTCACCACGAGAAGGGGAGAGAGGGCCGCCGTCTTCCATCGCGGGATCGCACCTCCTCGTCGCGGTCCGGCTCTGATGAGGACACGGCCGCGTTGCCTTTCCCTGCCAGCTCGCCGGCGAGGCCACTGGTGCCTCTGTCGTGCCTCCGAGTCACCGCGCGCCGCGAAGGAGAAAGGGCGAGAGGGGGGTTCCGCGGGCGTTCGCGGGCGCTCCGTCCGGTGCCGGTTAGAAAAGGGGGGGGGCGAAAGAGTAAAGGGAGAGAGAGAGAGAACCCTTGGTTATCTCCTCTCAGAAAACTTTCGATGCATATTTTTTTTTTCAAAAAAACCTTCTAATTGCTAAAAAAACCTTAAGTTAAGCAAAATTATATAAATGCCCCATTTAATTTCTAAAAACCTTATATATATACATAAAGCCCACTAAACTAGGCCCAATAAAACCCTAAAAATCTCATAAATTCATGGATTAAAATACCTTTTAATATTGGTAAATATCCATTAAAGAACGGGCCTTACAGTCCCTCCCTCCTAATAAAAATTTTATCCTCGAAATTTTAAAAGTAAGAACAAGGAGAGAATTGAAAGAAATTATACCTTACACAATTAAGAAAGGAAACTGCTGACGTATTTCATCCTCACATTCTCATGTAGTCTCATTACCAGAGTGACACTGCCAAACAACCTTAACCAGAGGGATGATCTTACTTCTCAGTCGTTGTTCACGACGATCATCAATTCAAATCAGATACTCTGCCCTGGATAGATCTGCTGTCACTTCAGGCCACACTAAATTATCCACCACGTAGGATGCATCAGGAATATACATCCTCAACTAAGAAACATGAAACACATTGTGGATTACTTGCATCTCCACTGGCAACTGAAGTCGATAAGCCACTTGGCCCACACGTTCCAGAATAGGAAATAAACCAACATAACGGGGACTAAGC
This sequence comes from Amorphophallus konjac, assembly GCA_022559845.1. Classification (NCBI taxonomy): domain Eukaryota; kingdom Viridiplantae; phylum Streptophyta; class Magnoliopsida; order Alismatales; family Araceae; genus Amorphophallus; species Amorphophallus konjac. The sequence continues at coordinate 213,667,887 of CM040122.1, forward strand.
TTTCCACGCTTCCCAAACCTCATCACACCTGTCATCGGAGATATTCTTACAAACACCATATCTCCAGGCTCAATTTGCAATGGTCGCCTACGCTTATCTGCATAACTTTTCTGTCGACTCTGAGCTGTCAACATTTTCTGCCTGATCAAGTGAACCACATCAGCACACTGCTGAACCATATCAGGTCCTGTCAACAATATGTCACCGGCCACAAACCAGTTCAAAGGTGTACGACAAGGACGTCCATATAAAGCCTCATATGGTGCCATGCCAATGCTGGAGTGATAGCTGTTATTATAAACAAATTCCACAAGTGGCAAATGCTGACTCCACGAACCATGCCAATCTAGGCAAAACGATCTCAGCATATCTTCTAAAGTCTGAATAGTCCTCTCTGACTGACCATCTGACATCGGATGATACACTGAACTAAAGGCTAACTCTGTGCCCAACGCCTTTTGAAAGCTGTGCCAGAAGCCAGAAGTCAACCGTGGGTCGCGATCTGACACAATTGATATTGGAATTCCATGCAATGGCACAATCTTTTGAACATAAAGTTTGACCAATTTCTACACACTCCAGGCAACTTTAATTAGCAATAATCTTGCTGTCTTTGTCAGACAATCAACCAACAGCCAGATTCCATCGAAGCACTGTGAAGTCTGAGGTAAACCCACAACAAAATCTGCCGTGACATGATCCCATTTCCATATCAGAATTTCTAAAGGTTGAAGCATCCCTCCAAGTTTCTGATGCTCAGCTTTAACCCGTTGGCATGTCAAACATTTCGACACAAACTCAGCTACATGCTTTTTCATTCCTGGCCACCAGAACTACCTTTTTAGATTTTGATACATCTTGGTAGTGCTGTGGACGTCAAAAAAAAATGATGATGACGATGATGATGATCATACGACACTCGCGTCTATGCGTTCAAGTGCAAGTCGAAGATGAGAGGGCCGAACAAACCCATACCTCACCCAACCAGGACGAGAACTCACTTGGTGGTCCGCCATCCGTTAAGGAAGCCCCCGGACAGAAGATACGACCACAACTCTACGACCGACCATGCCGAGAGCAGAATCAAAGAAAAGGCGGGAACTCGAGCACAGCCCGGCATGCACCGAAAGTCACGCAAAGTCTGGACCGAGCCCCAGAAGCTACGAACAGAACATTGCGGAGGCCATGCATCGCAACTAAAATATTCCGGGAATGCCAACGTTCATGTAAATGGCCGCGCTTCCAAGAAGAATCACTTTGAGGCATAAAATGGTGCCACCCCATGATTGGTTTAAAACGGCACCACCCCCTTTGCATTGCTTTAATCCGGCGTGCCCCTTGGCATACCCGGCGTACTCACAAAAGGGCCATTAGTCCTTGAAATGCTTTATACGGCGGCACCTCTTACAACCTTACTCGGCGCGCTAATTTCATGTGGGTTTAAAACGGCGTGGGGGAATAGTAACCACGCCATTTTAACCTCATTCTATCCCATATATGGCACGATATTCTGTTCGGCATAAATGTGATGCGCAGGGGACATTCAATGCCTGACGCTATGTCTCTACCTCCGTTCGATAGCACAGGAGCGGCAGCGGCAAAGCAACCCCTGCGGACCTGCAACCATCTCATCCTCGGATGAACAGTAGTGTACGGCGCGAACCAGTGTCGTCCAGCGCACCATGTCAACTCCGAGCTTCGTCACGGAGGAGGCTGGCTCTCTCTCTCTCGGCTAGGCAGTGTGCAACGGGAGAAGGAAGGGAAAGAGAGGTTAGATCTTCTGAGAGGAAGAGTCTGCCGAAGAGAAAAGAAGCAGCTTCGTCACGTCGGAGAGGTGAGATGAAGTTAAGAGACGGGAGTGAGGGTGAGGGGTGGTTCCGAGAGGGAGAAGCATGTTCTCTCTCTCTCTCTCCTCTGTCTAATGTTGTTCTCTCTCTCCGTCGAATGTATTCTCCTTTTTTTTGTAATGCTTTCATTTCCATCTTCTCTGTATCCAGACTCCTTCTCCAGTTTGTGTGGATGAATAAAGGAAAACCTTTTTTTGAAAGCTCAGTCTCCGTCGCTCTGGTCCTTGCTTCCCATTCTCACTCTCCGATCATCCGGGGGTCTTTGAGGTCTGTCGCTCCATGGCATGACCCTCAAGATAACCCACTCGATGGATGAATACTTCTTGCCCTACTATGGCAAACATTTGTCCCACTTCAAAAATCATCGCCCGTGAGTCATGGTCACTCTCGTAGGCTGGCCCTCGAGTGTTCCATACTCACACTTGGGCTAACGGACCGCGGTGAGGCCGTTCCTCATTTTTGAGAGTTTACCCAAGAGTAATCCGTGCGGTGGCTTTCGCTTCTCTCTGGCAAGTCCCAGTCCAGGGGAGGTGCTGCCCGATTTTTGCCAGGGCCAGGAATGCACAACAACAGGTGAACGAGTTGAACTAATGAAGAACAAACTGAGGCCTCTGTGAGCAAACTGCCTGAACAAAACGCTTAGATGTTCATGTTGTTTCATTATAATAAATGATTAAAATGGTTAAAGCTCTTAAAACCACCTCACTACCAGCTTGATCTATCAACAGAGCGAGCAAATCAACCCTTGAATCAACCTACGGGTGAAAGAAAAAGAAAACACAGTTAACAAAGCTTTGAAACAACCCCATATAGCTATTCCGGTGCGAGTTAAAGCGGCGTGGCCACTGTTCCACCGCGCCATTTTAAACCTCCTCACAAAGGCCCCCATCTCCTTCTTTGAATGCTAAAACGGCGCGCCCTCCCTATTCAGATCCTAAAACGGCGGGCCCATTTCCAATCCAAACCACATACACGGCGCGCCCCTCTCCCCTTGCATGTCCTAAAATGGCGCGCTCCTACTCCCCCTTCACTCTCAACCGGCGCCATCCTTCATCGCCCTCAATCGGCACGCCTCCCCCTTGGGTTTTCCTTATCCAGCGCCCCCCCCTTCACCAGCGCGCCCCTTGGGTTTCTCTTCACTGGCGCACCCCTTCGTCATGTTAAACCGGCGCGCCCCTCTCCTCTATTACTTTTAAACCGGCGTGCCTAAAAGGGAAAGAACTTGATTAACCAAAAGAAAATACTTGAAGCTAATGAATAAAACTAATGAAAAGTTTCCTCCCCGCTATAATCAAAATTTTGTTCCGGGGGCTCTGCCCCCCGAAAACCCCCGCAAGGGGCACTGCCCCCTTGACCTCCGCGACCTGACCGCGCAGGTCGATCCGCGTGCGTGGGCGCACGTTGGCGAGTTCGGGTTTCACATTTAACAACTCACTTCCCCAGACTGTGCGTGAAGAGAAAAGCAATGATGTCCTGTGGTATCGGACGTGGACCTCGGAATCCCCGACATGGTCATGATCCGTGCACTTCTTGGGCCGATAGTCCATCAACTTGACCCACCTCTTCCGAGATCCGATCCCGCATCCGCATTAAACTTGTCGTACCTACGGCAGACATCTGTACGATTTTATCGTCGTCTTCGACGCTACAAATGTGAACATCCGTCCGAACATGAAATGGTCCGTGAGTGACCAACATATATGTATCTATGAACATTTTACGCCCCAACGCGAGTTCGTTTGAACGTGACCCGAGATCTTTGTTCTCACCTTGTTACCATGAATCTCAGGCCGTATGGCCCTTATTCCCGGCAATCAATTAAGGGTGTTCCCCCGTATGGGGGATGTAAATAACGCCGTGGCCTTTACGGCACGGCGGGTTTTGGTCCCGACACGAACTACACAATTGTCTGATTAGTCAGATCGCGTGCACCATGGGCTTCCATGAAGCCCAAATAAATCGTCACTTTGTGACTGGTACACCCTCGCACTAAATAAATGAATGAACCCCGATCAACAAATGAACCGATTCTTTCCGATTTTTAGTGTGTCCACAAGTCTGGCACGCCCGGTGGGACCGAAATCACCCTTCATCTGTTGAAGTGATTTAGGGCCCTACGGCCCCTTTCTTGTAATACTAATTGTTTGATTTGCAAATGCAGGTTGCATTTCGGACACCAGGATGGCCCCTACGTTCGATCAACAGGCCGTCTAGAGCCATGTTCGGAACGGCTACTTGGCCGTGCCCCTCAGCTTCGGGAGCTTCCCCCCCCGCGGTAGGCTTCCGCAACTTCCTCGGGGTAGCCTTCACGAACCTGTTGGACGTGGAAGCGTCTGACAGGACTGAAAGTAATGCTCCCATCCAGGGCGTCGCCAAAGCTGCTGCAGGCCGATCTGTGGTCGAGACTTCCAAGACCGTCTCGACCGGGACGCTAAGCTGCAACGTGCACCATATGCACCAAACTGCCGGCCCATCTCGCCTGGGGTCGGCCTCTCACCAGACGAGGCTCCGGAGGAGCCACGCCACGACATCACCCCGAGGCTGGTTCTCCAGCACCGGCAAGTCTGCTGTCATCGGGACTGTCCAGGTGCATCTTACCGAGCAACGTTCCAAGGTGATCCATGATCGCATTATACCCGTCGTACCAGTGCACAACTCTTTTCAGGCACTAGAGAAAATGAAGGGCAAGATGACTCCCGCCATTCCGGCCCCGGCACCGCAGCATCAGTTGGCCTCCAGGCCCACCAAATGTAAGCAAGTTTGGGTTCCCAAGGGGGCCCCGCTCACCTCACCAGCCTAGGCGAGGCCCAGCACCTTCCGCCGGACAAGGGCACAACAAGGAGATCGGGTCAGGACATCGGCCCCCGTCCGCCAGCCGGCATTAACTACACTGGCCCCACCTGAGAACATCCACCGTTGACACTACCGACGTCACTATCAGACTACCCATGTGGATCCTGCAACCCACATGCCTGTTGCTGCCAACAGGGCGACATCACCGGCTTCTCCTCCTGATCAAGACTGGGAAGGAGTGGAGTAAGCCATGAGGAACTACTTGCGGGGCCCGGGGAGGACTCCCCTGAGTCGCCAGAGATTACTGGGCGCAATAGCCTCCGCCTTTGAAGAAGAAGAGACCCGACCAGTGCCCAGCGCTGAGTCAAGAAACTGCTATGAGGAGCGCTATCAGTCCCCGCTGAGGGAATAAGTGAAGCTGCGGAGATCGGTCTTTGATAGATTGGTCTTCCCAGGTAAGCCGTCGATAAGAATGGCAAGAAGAGGCAGAGACCTGAGGGTCTATACCTGCAACATGGTAGGGGTATCTGGTCGGTACGGGGCTCTACCAACCGAGCCCGAAAAAATGTCCAGGCTTGCCACAAGGCCAGAACGTCTTACCAGAAGAGGGAAAGTGGCAATTGAGCAAACACAAGTCCACACTGGAAGAGATAACTATGAGGAACCTTCAATGTCCTTGGCTGCCAATGTTATTACAGAAGGCACTGCGGGAGGACCATTCACTTCATCCGAAGAGGCGCTGATCGAAGAAGGAGGAGGCACCCCTAGCCTTTCCATGAACGACCCCGTGGTATTGCATATGATACAGCAGTATCAACGGGAGATCGAATTGTTAAGGAAGCAATTGACTGAAAGAGCTGCTTAGCCCTCGATATCCGGGTAGACTGAAGCATTGCTAGAGACCCTTGGGGGCAACGGTCAGGCCTCAGAAGCTTCTCCGCAGGTGATGGTGTCTCCCCCAATACCTACCTACACTGGTGGTGTACCCCTACATCAGCCACAACATGTCACACCAGCCCCGCCACCAAAGTTGCCATTCCAGGGGTCCACTATTGCACCTCAGGCGACAGTGTTAACAACGCCGCTGGTGCAACCGGCCCATTTCTATCCAAACCCGGTTGACCCAGCAACGGTGAGCAGACTATTGCTTGAACAAATGATAGACATGAAGTTGGAAGAGAGGAGCGATGGTGATCACACGCCATTCGACGTATACCGGGTACCTTTCCCGGCACACTATGCTGCCAAGAGGCTACCGGTCGGCATCACCAAGCCGCCGAAGTCTGAGAAATTTAATGGGCAAGGGTCTCCCAGGGAGCACATTGCCTATTATGTGAATGTTATGGGGGATCTAGCCGTGGATGAAGCTTATCTTCTCAAGTTCTTCGGCTCGACACTTATCAGGCTCGTTTTCTAGTGGTACTCGAGCTTGCCCGCCGGGTCCATTGCAGACTGGCCTGATATGCAGAAGAAATTCAAGGAAAGGTTCTACATAGCTGAGCGGGAGGTAACTGTCACGCCCCGAGCGCGGAAGGTACCCGGAGATGCGCGACGAGTTTATATCAATCTGAGTAGTAGTGTATTCGACACAAAGACATAGTGCGCAAATATAAAGATAACCCAATCCATTATATCCTTTAATAAGAATATGTCTATTACAAACCCTTGCAAATACTAGACTCAATAAAATAAAAATACAACGCTTGACTCAAGATAAATAGAGAAAAGATAGGACTAATTGACGCTTGAGGAGCTCTAACTCTTTCACTCTTGACTTTCCCGATCAGATTGAGTTCCCTCATCGTCAGACTTACCTGAAAAGTAGGGAAACATTGAGTGAGCGAACACTCAGTAGGAAATTATATCTCAAGAACTAGCAATGGGTTTAAGTAATTACATTTTTCCATGAATGCACTATAGCTATGCATGCTCGCAAAACGACAAGATAGAGAGAGTGGATAACAATAAGATAGCATGAAGTACTAGTCATGAACTTTCAAGAACTTATATCAAAAGATATCAAGATATTCAAGCAAGTAAACTCATCATTTCATGTTGGAATTTGGCTATTTTGTTTCAAGTCAAGCAAGTATACAATTACCCTTTCTCGGGCCACGCAAGTCATGTAATATCAAGTCAAGTACAAGATTTGTGGAATGTTCAATCAAGCTAGTCATACACTTCGGTATAATGCCAATACTGTGATCAATCAACTCCCATGGGCACAAGTACTTTCGGGTGCTCCTCCCAGGACCAGATCGGGCCCTATATGCGCAGGCATTAATCATGTATTTTTAACATCCACTTTTGTATATAGCCAATATGGAATTTCAAGGATAAAGCTTGTAGACACGTAGGATAGACTTTCATAGAATAGAGTCCAAAATATGACAGTTGACATAGATAGGCGATAATAACGGTACAATCACGATTATCGATAAAAACTAGGTGGAATTGGTTCCCTAACTTGGGTACCATGACAAACAAGTATGGACATTCTTTATATAGAATTGAGGTCCACAAGAACATCAAGTTTAATATAGAATTGGGGTTTACAAGAACATCATAACAATGTCATGCTTTACCCCGTTCATTAAGATAATTCTCATATCATGGCATGACATGAGGGCCGGTATACCATGTTTCTACAGAGTGACATGGCAAAGATTGTGTAATGGGTTTTTAGGGTACAACCAGCTCAGTCGGCCTTGAGGGAATCCAAGGCTCGAGGAGTCTTACGGAGGTCTCTATGACTAACTCGCTAGTCCAAAGGAACGGAGTGTCCAATGGAGAGCTTGTATGTCACTGAGAGTTAAGGGGGTAAACGATAAAACATCATGAAACGTGGGACTATATTCACGGACTGGAATATAGTGCCGATATATATATATATATTGAAACTCTCGATTATCAGTATCAGTGAAAATAATAACTCAGGAAAGTAGCGACTTAGGTAAAGTCGTTTTTAATGAAATTAACGCCTTTTACAAGGGCATTTAATTACAATTTTGACGACTTATACAGCAGTCGTCCATCCTGTATTTCTATTTTTGCAGAATTTAGATAATATGGAATTTTAGCAAAAACGCGCCCTGGACAGGGGCGTTACTTTTCAATTTGCGCCCTGTTCTGGAGCGTCAGTTAAATAAGAGGCGACCTATACAAGGTCGTGAATTCCAGAATTTACCAATTTTCAGATAATAAAATTCCAGGAAAAAGGGTACATGATCATGACAGGAAAAATAGCCGGATTTCACAGGTATACTCATGCAATATATTAGATTCATGGTTACATAGATATTAAATTTTAAACGTGGGTATTTATTAATTACATGCAATTGACGACTTCTGGGCAGGGCGTCAAAATAATAATTAGCGCCCTAGTGTGGGTCGCTTCTTTAAATTAGCGCCCTTGTAAAGGGCGTTTCTTTTTGAAATTATATAGAAACCATCTGAAATCATAATAAAACTATATGCATGCACGACCAATGATATTATTAAGATCTTCAGCTAGTTTGAGCTATGATCTTGAGAAAACCTACCTTATGAAAATCTGGAAGAAGAAACATGAAGGATTCTGATAGAAAATGATTCTCTGTATTAAACCGGCCTCCAGAAGATGATGTTTGATGAAGAACCCCTCGTTCTTCAGCACATCAAGAAACGCAAGGCAGGCAACCTATAGCAAAAGATGATGAAGAACATCAGTATCCTTCATAACCATGACTGAAGGAAAAGAAGAACACTACATGTTCTTCGTGCACGGCAGCAGCAGACGAACGCCAAAATAGTGAACAGATCGAATAGGTGGGTATTTATAGGATTTTTAGAATCCTAATAGGGTTAGAGTTATATTGGAAGTAATACTTCCATGATAAAGTCCTTACTATTTTCCATCTTCGATGTAGTTATCCAGAACTTGCTCTGGATAGACTCCTGGGTCGAACGAAACTCGAACTGAATTAACATCCTAAGTGAGGGCGTTAATTTAAATTGACGCCTTGTCAAGCGTCATTTCTTATGTGAAACGCGTCCATGTAGAGGGCGTCACTTATACTTGCCCTTTATGTTGGCCGCTGAGAATTGACGACTTCATCTGTTGGCGTCCTTTCTGAAATTCGCGCCTTGTATAAGGGCGTTTCTTCTTGAAGTAGCACCTTGACCTAAGGCGTTATTTTCCTTCTGGCTTATTCTTATACGTTTAGGCTTTCATCATCTATTTACTTATCTTTTTAATTTGATCCATTTTCCAAAATCTTTGTTTTTTTCCAGGGTTGCTACATAACCGTGGCAGAGCTTTATGCCACAAGATAGAGAAATGATGAGTCGGCACTCGACTACATAAAGAGGTGGAGGAACCTCAGCATGATGTGCAAACATCTCCCGCATCAGGAGGACGCAGTGCAGATCTGTAAACAGAATCTGAAGAAGGAAATCCTTGAGAGGATGATCGGTGCTGAGGTAAGGTCATTTGACTGTCTGAATAACATAGTGGTAGAGATCGAGGCATTCCTTCATCGATACTCTTTCGCCCCAGTTGCAGCGAGCCAGAGGGCCAGGCAGGTCGAGAAAAGACCAATATCGCCAGAAGTTCACACACTGGACTTCGAAGCTTTCGAGAAGCAAAGAGAGAAAGCCAAAGAGACAGCCGACCCTCCTCCGCCCAGGTCCACTGAACGGCGGGAGGTCCCTCCCTGGGGGAGAAGATGAGGAATAAATTGTATTCTTTTCCTAGAGACAAAGCCCGGGTCCTATTTGAATGGGCCACCAGGTACAACAAGATCACATTACCAGATCCGAAGAGGCCTGGTGACTTGAAGAGGAAGGATGATCCTCACTTTTGCCCATACCATCAGATGCTTGGGCATACCATTGAGGATTGTTACATCTTCAAGGACGTCATTGAGTCCTTGATCAAGAAGGGAGAGCTGGACACGGGGGAGCTCAGAGTGGATCCTCCGCAGTCGCACGAGATGCCGAACATCGGCACCACTGTCAACATGGTATCTTTATACCAGCAACTGCCTGAAAAATGGGCGGAGGCCAGTACACATGCTACTTATCAAGCCTTCGTCATGGCGCCAGCTCAAGACCAAGGAGGTTGGCAAGCCGCGCCGACGAAGAATAGAAGAAGAAGATAAGCTCCCCGGCCCACTCTGGAAGCTCACATAAGGGGCGTTACACCCCGGCCGGCACCGCCACCGGTGACACCTGTCTGGCATGACACAGCCCCCCGACTCGTTATGAGACGGCCCACTCACAACAAGAATAAACACATCCCGATGTGGGTGCACAAGAAAACCAGCCCTACGGTTGAAAGACTCCAGGCTATTATTGATGGGCTTGAAGATTATGAGCATCCCGAGATCTAGCCTGTGGAGTTGAATGAGTATGTCCCTTGGTAGGAGTTTGAGTCATTTGAAGTAGCTCCAGAAGCGGAAGCTGTGATGAAAGAAGAGCCTCTCTTGTGGGGTGAGCTTCCCCAAGAGTAGTTGCCAGCCACTGAAGAGAAGAAGAAAAAGAAGAAGAGAAGACCTAGAAACAAGAAGAAGAGTGGGGTTGTCCTTTCTTGCAACACCCTCTCAACATTATTTGACACATCCCTCTCCCTGAGAGAGGAAGAGCAGGAAGTGCCCGTCGAGCCGTCAGAGGTGATTCAAGCTGAAGCATCCACCTCCCAACATGCCACCAGGTCAGGAAGGAAGTGGGGATATCCTCCTCTGGCCAACCACAACATCATGTTCAGGGGAGAACAACCGTATCACATCCCCGAGCCTAGGGTCCAATGCATGGAGATTCCCCCTCCCTTAGGTCTCTACCGCGGAGAACCGGTCGGCCAGGCCGCCCCTTCATTTATTGAATTTCTTACGACTCGGAGGGGAAAACAGTCATGCCCCCGTGAGTCCCAGCAGGCCAAAGAGGCAGGTAGCCCCTCGGTCCTGTTGGTACTGACTCCTCCTCGGCCAAGGGAAGAACCTGACAACACCCTGAACCTTGCCGAGTTCATGAAAGAAAAGGAAATGACCCAGCAGCCTCCGCAAGCTCAAGCGCACCTGACCCAGCAGAAGAGGCGCCTGCCGAGCCAGCTCCCTAGGTTCAAGGCGGAGGCTGGCATAGTAGAGCCAAAGAGATGAAGTTGCTCGAGGTCCGAGCCAGCAACAGAATAGTCAAGCACCTGAAGAAGATCCCAGCCAGGTTCACCGTCTGGAAAATCCTATCTCTAGATGAAGAGACATGGCAAGCCGTCATTACTGCGCTCCAGACGCTAGCATATGTTGAAGCCTGCCACGTAGAAATGTCACCTGAAGTAGCTGTGGCCTTCATAGAAGAGGATATGCTTCTACCTACCTACAGTCACAACATGCCACTCTACATGAAGGGGCAGCTGAATAGGCATCCCATCAACCGAGTATTGGTCAACCCTGGGGCAGCAGTGAACATACTCCCCTATCGGGTGTATCAGAAACATTACTTTGACGTACACCTGGTCGAGGTCAAGAATGTCAAGATTGTCGTCTTCAACCAGAAGTGCGAGGTCCCTATGGGGGTCGCAGAGTTCAACCTCTCCCTCGGCGACTTCACCACCAAGGTCCAGTGCCATGTGATCAACTCCAGCACCTCTTACAAGGCGTTGCTCAGAAGACCTTGGCTGTACAAAAACCGCGTGGTACCATCCACTCTGCACCAATGCATCAAGTACCCCGGCAACGGGAAAGAGGAGAGAATCTTTGCCGACCTCTATCCTTTTGAAGTGTTCGAATGTCACTTATCGGACGCTAATCTCTATTTGGAAAAGCCAAAGCAAGCCTCCCAAGCCACTCAGGACAAAGGAAAGAAGAAGGCAGAGCCTGACAGCTGGTTCCCTCCACCACTGCCTGGCTATGTGGCTCCCCCTCAGGTGTCATTCATTTCTGAAGTAGAAGGGGTATTCCGGGCCACCTCTCTTCCCATCTACCCTACACCGGGAACACCATACCTTGAAGACTTGCTGGAAGACGTCAGGGTCCCAACCGGGATCATCAAGCCTCTCGTATAAGCTGACTGCCAGGTGGTTGAACCATTAAGGACCTTCGAGGTGCCCAACCCCGGGGGTCTGCCTACCATCTTTTATGTGGCCAAGGAGCACCCGGTCAAGAGGGATGACGATTGTAGACTCCCCGATGAGCTGCATGACCCACTCGTCTGAATCATGGGACTCCCTGACATAGCTGGTCGTGTGGTCAAGATGACCAGAAAGCAAGGGATCCCCTTTTGCCAGCTGATGGGGACATCACCTCCCATGCCCACGTTCACAGCTCGTCTCCTCGCCCCGGTTGCATCCGGTATGGTCTAGTCAGTTAATTTTGAGTCATATGTAATTTTTATTTGAGTCATTTGATGTATTTTCCCTGTTATTTGAGTCATGTTCCTAGGTCTTGTGTTCATTTCCCTAAGTTTGAGTGTCATTAGGTTGTCTAGTTAGCTATTGGGCCCAATTCATTGGGCTTGGCCCAAGGGCTCTCCCCTACCCCCTCGGTTATTTGTCATTAAGTCAATTGTCTGGGACTTTTGTAGAAATGTGAGTTTCCAATATATAGGACCCCATTCCCCCCCCATTTCAACTTAATGAATCAATGAATAAAAAAAACTTGCCATTTTGAGAGTTTACACTTCTTATCTATTGGAGAGATTCCATTTTTTGGGTGAGAAACCCTAGGGGAGAGATTCCCCACCCTTCCCTCTCTTAATCTCTCTTTTTCACTCCACTTTCTCTCTCCTCAACACCCAAATTCGAATTTTCTTCTCTCTCCTCCCTTCCCAACCACCTCCACTCCCCACCTACCCCATTTAAGCCTCTTCCAATTCCCCACAACCCTCATCAATACTCCACCCCTTCCCAAGACCCCCTCCACCAATCCTCTCCTCACCATCCAACCCCCAACTACCCCTCCCACTTTCCCAAGCACCCTTCCCACTACCCCAAGCACCCCTTCCCTTCCCCAACACAACCCCCTCATTCCCAAGACAAAAAATTAACCCCACCCTTAAACCTATTTTCGAATATCCTTTCCCCCTCTCCATTCCAACCAAATTTGTAGCCCCCAAGACCACCATCTATTGGACCCTCTTCCAGACCTTATTCTCCACCTCCCACACCTTAGAACACCCCCTCCAAGACCCCCTTACAACCAGGGGTCACTCCCACACTCATCTACCCCCTTCCCCTTCTTCTTTCTTGGTCATTGGAAGCTACTTCGAAGTTGTAATTTGCTGTCTAGAGGTTGCAGATGAACCAGCAACTTGCAGTGGCCACCACGACTTCCTCCAGATGAGTTTGAAGACCCAAGAGCCATTGTCGGAAGCGTCTACCAGTCTCCTTCGCAACAGAAGTGGTTTCATCTTCTTCCGATCTCCGAGCCGTCCAAGAGGTCCATTGTCCCACAATTGCACAGTTCTGCCTCGGCTGAGGACCTGAGCCAGATTAGAAGCTCTGCCACGATGAACCCCGAAGGAATCAGTCCACGAGTTCTTCTTCAAAGTTATTCATCGCCCAGTTTACTTCCAGAATCAAGAAACAGAACTTCATTCGGCATTCTTGATCCAGAGTTCACATTTTTCTCCCTCAGCTACGCAGATCTGCTATTCATAGTCTGCACCGACCAGTCACCATTGTTCTGTATCCCCTAGTTCTATCTGACATCGGTTGGCTTTCCCGTTAGTTTTTCTGCGAAGACGACTCATCCACAATTCCAACGATTCTGACGGCGCTTGATTCTGAGTTCGGGAGCTGTTGGGGCATCCTCTGCAACCTGCTGCTGGAAACCAGGAGCTAGCTCTGCAGAGATCCTGATCCGGAACGAAAGCTTCACCACAACAAACCCTGGAAGAATCAGGCCATGAGATCTTCTGTAAAGTTCTTCCTCTCTCTGTCTACTTTCAGAACCAAGAAGCGGAACTCCGTTCGGCATCTGGAAGTAGAGGTTACGAATTTTCTTCCTCAGGCGTGCGACTCTGCTTCCCACAGTCTGCACCAACCCCCACTCACTGTTCTGGGTCCCCTGATCTTCTCCGGCATCTTTTGGCTTCCCCGTCAGTTCTGTTGCAAAGAAGACTCATCCACGGTTCCAGCAGCTTGCGCGGCACCTGATTAGGAGTTCGGGAGCAGCCGAGGCAACCTCTTCTTCCTGCTGTTAGTAACCAGTTGCTGTCAGTCCGAGAATCAGCATCCCTGTTCGAGCTCCTGCCCAGGCCAGCAACGACCCCAGAAGAATTCAGAAAAATTCAGAGGCACTCCAGTTCCAGTAATAAAGATTTTCCCACTGGTCTCACCCTCGGCAAAATTCTTGATCACATTCTGCAGCCACAGTACCGACTGTCTGTCCATAATTTTCGAGAGAAGGCAGATTCAGCATATTCACTTCATCATCGTTTTAGCCCTAGTTTTCCCCACCCCGCTTAGCCGGCTGAAGGCCCCTCCCTGCGTGGAGGTAGTTTTGGTTGCAACTATCATCTTCCCTTCCCCACGATCCCCTCCTTACATAGGGTGTAGTGTTGTAATAGCTTAAACATGTCAAGCTACCCCGGCGCGGTGTGTGGGGAACCCACGCCTCCCCGCTCGCCCTCGTCTCCGAGCGGGACCGATTTCTTCAAACCGGTCGAGTAAGTGCTCCAAACTTTGCTCTAATTTATGCTTGTTCTTTCAATATTAGTTCATAAACTCCACTGGCCGTGAATGAGAGCCCGATTCTTAAGCTCTTGTGCTATAAGTGATCACCGTGGGAAAAGAGAGAAACCGGTGCCTTTGGCACTTGGTCGGCCCCATTGTCTTGGGCTTCCACATCCATTGGGAATCAAGTCTTGGCCTTGCTGGCCCTCTACCAGCAAGGGCCCAACCTCTCAACCTCACCTTGGCATTACCAAGTTACCCCGGGCTAGGGTGAGCGATGAGAGAGCGGCGGCCCAAATTGGCCCATTTAGATTGCGAATGTGCTTGCTTGCTTAAGTCCAAGGTCATGTCACATCAATTGGTATCAGAGCAAGTTATAGACTTGTCTCTACTAAGTCTTGTCCTAGGGCCATTGCATGCATCACCCTTGTCCACTGTCATGACTAACTCATACATGGCATACTCGCCACTCTTAGGCCCATTAGAAGCCTTTGTGTTTGATGGATCCCGCCCTAGCATATATCTAGAATGGGAGAAGTCCATAGACCAACACTTTGGGAGGTTTACCCTGTCAGGGCTTGTCCAAGTCAACTATGCCAGGAGTTTGCTTTGGCGCCAAGCTAGGAAAGAATGGGAGAACATTGTAGGTTTGAGAGAAGCCAAAAGGGAAGCACCCATTGAATCTTGGGATGAAATGAGGGCCGATCTTAGAAAGATCTACGCACCCCAACCCAAATCTCTTCAACCAACCGATCTTCCACCCCCAACCCCAACTCCAACCCAAGAACTTCCCCGACCAAGCCCAACCCAAGTCCACCCATGTTCACCACCCCGAGAGTACCATGCACTGACCATTATCACTCCACCCACCATAGACTATCCTACCCCATTATCCTTGGAAGCTGTGGCCCACACTCCTACCCAAGTGGAGATGGATGCCAATCCGGATTCACCTCCCACCATAGAGAACATCCTAGACCCCCCACTTCCACCCACCTCTCCTAGTTCGGGTCCTCATGAGCCGCACACCCTAACCATGAATGAGTCCATACTCCAATGGCTTAAGCAAGGCCCCACCATTCCTAGCTCACCACCTTACCTCTCACCCTTGGCATATCAAGTCCAAATTATGCCCATCCGTTCTTCCCATGTCACACTTCAAACCTCCTACTTTGTGGAAGGCTTAGGGGACCTAGTGGACTGTTTACAATGGCAAGTCTACCTGACCAATATGCTAGCCATATGACCATTGGAGTCTAGCCCCATCTACTCTAGTGGACCCTTCCTAGCTTACCCCGCCACCGGTTCCATCACCTCCATCTACACTAGTGGCCATTATACGAGTGAAATCCTCCTCTTTCTCCCCAAGGATGAGAAACCAATCTTGGCCCACTTCCCACCCATCAAGATTCCAATTGCTTTAATTGACCAACCCACTAGAGACCTTGCCCAATTATCTTGGAGGAGGATGACTCACCGTTTGGGTACCTTGAAGACATAGAGTGCCACCCTCTAGGAAGACCTTTCCACTACCCCTTTGATCCCTTCCTATAGGAGCCTAGACCCCTATGTGACCCAACCACCTTATCCACCACCCACCTTTCCCTAACCCAACCCACCATGTTTGACCCAATCCACCCCATCCTAGACCCGGGTTACACCTTGGGAGCCATGACCTTGGGCCAGATATCCCTAGGTAATAAGGTTGTGCTCCACCCCATGATGACCACCTTCTTAGATCCATTCGATCCTTTTCAATGGGAGTTCAAAGGTTGTCCCACACCTATACACATGGAAGTCACCCTTGGGAAAAACATGTATGTGTCTAGGCTTACCACACCACTTGGCATGAACACTATGTTGGGTCCATTCATTCATATCACCCACATGTCAAGTAAAAAGTATGAGTGGTCCATGTTCGGATGTAATGGTCCACCCATCACCCCTAGAATATCTGCATTCATAACATTGCATAAAGAGATCCGCAAGCACATTAGCAAGAAGAATGTGACTTATAAAAGATGAGCCGACTCTCATCGACGTCACCAAGAATTCCATGAGGGTGACTTTGTGATGGTAAGGACGGAGAGGCTCTCCCCGGGAGCCATCTCCAAATTGAGGCCACGTGGGGCTGGTCCCTTCCAGGTCCTGAGGCGCATTGGTGCAAATGCCTATGAGTTAGATCTCCCCGAGGAATATGGGGTAAGTCCCACATTCAGTGTCGCCGACCTAGTGCCATACAAGGGACCCACGGTGGTACCTAGTGAGGATATTGAGCCTATTCCCTCCGTTGAGAGAGCACCCACCCGTGAGGAGAGTCCACCAGCCAAGAGAGCCCAGCGTGAGCGTATTGAACGAATATTGGATGAACAGGTCACTACCACCAGGAGTAAGGTATACGAGTGCTATCTCGGCAGGTGGATGGATCAGTCTCGTTCGGAAGACTTGAGGGCAGTACCACTTCTACACCCTCCAAGGAGGGAAGGACACTTACTCGACGGAGTTGAGTTCTCCGCACCCCGGGAGTATGATGGGGACATCACCTCCCATGCCCACGTTCACAGCTCGTCTCCTCGCCCCGGTTGCATCCGGCATGGTCTAGTCATTTAATTTTGAGTCCTATGTAATTTTTATTTGAGTCATTTGATGTATTTTCCCTTTTATTTGAGTCATGTTCCTAGGTCTTGTGTTCATTTCCCTAAGTTTGAGTGTCATTAGGTTGTCTAGTTAGCTATTGGGCCCAATTCATTGGGCTTGGCCCAAGGGCTCTCCCCTACCCCCTCGGTTATTTGTCATTGAGTCAATTGTCTGGGACTTTTGTAGAAATGTGGGTTTCCTATATATAGGACCCCATTCCCCCCCATTTCAACTTAATGAATCAATGAATGAAAAAAACTTGCTATTTTGAGAGTTTACACTTCTTATCTAGTGGAGAGATTCCATTTTTTGGGTGAGAAACCCTAGGGGAGAGATTCCCCACCCTTCCCTCTCTTAATCTCTCTTTTTCACTCCACTTTCTCTCTCTTCAACACCCAAATTCGAATTTTCTTCTCTCTCCTCCCTTCCCAACCACCTCCACTCCCCACCTACCCCATTTAAGCCTCTTCCAATTCCCCACAACCCTCATCAATACTCCACCCCTTCCCAAGACCCCCTCCACCAATCCTCTCCTCACCATCCAACCCCCAACTACCCCTCCCACTTTCCCAAGCACCCTTCCCACTACCCCAAGCACCCCTTCCCTTCCCCAACACAACCCCCCCATTCCCAAGACAAAAAATTAACCCCACCCTTAAACCTATTTTTGAATATCCTTTCCCTCTCTCCATTCCAACCAAATTCGCAGCCCCCACTACCACCATCTATTGGACCCTCTTTCAGATCCTATTCTTCACCTCCCACACCTTAGAACACCCCCTCCAAAACCCCCTTACAACCAGGGGTCACTCCCACACTCATCTACCCCCTTCCCCTTCTTCTTTCTTGGTCATTGAAAGCTACTTCGAAGTTGCAGTTTGCTGTCCAGAGGTTGCAGATGAACCAAAAACTTGCAGCGGCCACCACAACTTCCTCCGAATGAGTTTAAAGACCCAAGAGCCATTGTCGGAAGCGTCTACCAGTCTCCTTCGCAACAGAAGTGATTTCACCTTCTTCCGATCTCTGAGCCGTCCAGCAGGTCCATTGTCCCACAACTGCGCAGTTCTGCCTCGGCTGAGGACCTGAGCCAGATTAGAAGCTCTGCCACGACGAACCCCGAAGGAATCAATCCATGAGTTCTTCTTCAAAGTTCTTCATTGCCCAGTCTACTTCCAGAATCAAGAAACAGAACTTCATTCGGCGTTCGTGGTCCAGAGTTCACATTTTTCTCCCTCAGCTACGCAGATCTGCTATTCATAGTCTGCACCGACCAGTCACCATTGTTCTGTATCCCCTAGTTCTATCTGACATCGGTTGGCTTTCCCGTTAGTTTTTCTGCGAAGACGACTCATCCACAATTCCAACGATTCTGACGGCGCTTGATTCTGAGTTCGGGAGCTGTTGGGGCATCCTCTGCAACCTGCTGCTGGAAACCAGGAGCTAGCTCTGTAGAGATCCTGATCTGGAAAGAAAGCTTCACCACAACAAACCCCGGAGGAATCAGGCCACGATATCTTCTGGAATGTTCTTCCTCTCTCTGTCTACTTTCATAACCAAGAAGCGGAACTCCGTTCGGCATCCGGAAGCAGAAGTTACGAATTTTCTTCCTCAGGTGTGCGACTCTACTTCCCACAGTCTGCACCGACCCCCACTCACTGTTCTGGGTCCCCTAATCGTCTCCGGCATCTTTCGGCTTCTCCGTCAGTTCTGTTGCAAAGACGACTCGTCCACGGTTCCAGCGGCTCTAGCGGCACCTGATTCGGAGTTCGGGAGCGGCCGAGGCAACCTCTTCTTCCTGCTGTTAGTAACCAGTTGCTATCAGTCCGAGAATCAACATCCCTGTTCAAGCTCCTGCCCAGGCCAGCAGCGACCCCAGAAGAATTCGGCAAAATTCAGAGGCACTCCAGTTCCAGTAACAAAGATTTTTCCACTGGTCTCACCCTCGGCAAAATTCCTGATCATGTTCTGCAGCCACAGTACCGACTGTCTATCCACAATTGCCGAGAGAAGGCAGATTCAGCATATTCACTTCATCATCATTTTAGCCCTAGTTTTTCCCACCCCGCTTTGCCGGCTGAAGGCCCCTCCCTGCGTGAACTTAGTTTTGGTTGTAACTATCATCTTCCCTTCCCCACGATCCCCCCCTTGCATGGGGTTTAGTGTTGTAATAGCTTAAACATGTCAAGCTACCCCGGCGCGGCGTGTGGAGAACCCACGCTTCCCCGCTCGCCCTCGTCTCCGAGCGGGACCGGTTTCTTCAAACCGGTCGAGTAAGTGCTCCAAACTTTGCTCTAATTTGTGCTTGTTCTTTCAATATTTGTTCATAAACTCCGCTGGCCGTGAATGAGAGCCCGATCCTTAAGCTCTTGTGCTATAAGTGATCACCGTGGGAAAAGAGAGAAACCGGTGCCTTTGGCACTTGGTCGGCCCGATTGTCTTGGGCTTCCACATCCATTGGGAATCAAGTCTTGGCCTTGCTGGCCCTCTACCAGCAAGGGCCCAACCCCTCAACCTCACATTGGCATTGCCAAGTTACCCCGGGCTTGGGTGAGCGATGAGAGAGCGGCGGCCCAAATTGGCCCATTTAAATTGCGAATGTGCTAGCTTGCTTAAGTCCAAGGTCGTGTCACATCACCAGCTCTCCAGTCGGAAAGAAATGTTCAAGAAAATGTGGATCCCACCAAACCTGGACCGGAGGTTGTTGCAAATTAACCGGCATCCAGGGTTGGGTTTTTCACTAAAAGATTCCTATGAAGCCGATGTGATATCAGTCTCGGCTCCAGGCGGCAATAGCCACGCAGGCACTGCAGGCCCATGGCAAGTTGAAGGCCACCAGCACCTTATGCCTTTGGCCAACGAAGAACAAGATGAAGAAATATTCCTATGGAATCCACCTCCCTGTAGGAGCAAGGGGAAGGTCCCGTCCTCCTCTGAGGGACCAACCTCGAATAACTGCAGCAGCAGGGTGCCATTACCCTAGTCTGACATTGATGCAAAGGACGGGGAAGCAAGTCAGACTCTGAGCTTCCCTCGGTGCGACTCTGCCCTTTTTACCCCATGTTATAAACAACAGCGGGAGATTGAAATGTTGAGGGCTCGATTGGCCGAAGCGACTTCACTCGTGTCTGACTTAATCAGGAGCATCTTCTGCCAACAGAACATCGACACGTGCCAGTCCCCGAACAGCATCCCGAATGCCCCCACGCACCTGAGAAAGGAGGCCAGGGATGTAGCTGTCCCCCCAGTCAGATAATCGGCCGAGCGAAATCCTACACTATAGGAGAGGATGGAAAGGCCTTACTCTTTCCCGAGGAATAAGACCCGAGGAATCTTTGATTGGGCCTGCTACTATGGCAAGGTCTCCCTCCCGAGGTCTAAGAGGCCGCAAGATGTGATAGGATAGGTGCGATGGATTCAGAGGGGGGGTGAATGAATCCCCTCCTTAAATTTTGCCCAATTAAAATCTCTAACTAGTGAGTGGATGCGGAATTGAAGAGGTTCACTTAGTTATCTAAAGTGCTTACCGAATATCAGAAAGATGACGTGAAGAACGGTGTCAGAAGAACTCTTAAAACCAATGTCGAACAGTCAAGGTGCAACCATACATCTCACCAGCCAGAGAAAGACTGATCGGCCCTAAGCATTCATCTAACGAAATAAGACTATGCAATCAAACCACAGTGTACAAAGGAATTTTTAGGTGATTCGGTCCGCAGACCTACATCCACCCCACACTCCAACCAGAGTGTGGCTTCCGCTGATACACAGCTTAACCCATTGTGCCTCACAGCTTGCCTACATCCGTTGAGCATCACAGCTTGCTTCAGCTGGGCAGTGCAGCTTAGCCATCCATAGCCTAACAGCTTGACCCGCTGGGCAATATAGCTTAACCGACCAGAGGAATCCTCCTCTGCAACCGCTGAGCAACACAGCTTGCTCTGCTGACTAACATCTTGAATAAAGGTTCAAAACAAAACAAAAGATGATAAATCACATCGACAGAAAGCTGTAAACGATGGAACATAGATGTGGCTCTCATGGAGCTGACTGGCTTGGATCTGATCCAAAGTCCAGTGAAAACAAATCTTCCGATGAAGCTTTTCTTCTTCCCCTAGAGCTCTCTACCTCTCTCTTCCTTTCTTTCTCTTCTTCTGCTTCTCTATACTTCTCTGCTGCTCACTCTTTTCTTCTCTCGATCACTACTCTCAAAAGCTCTCTCTCTCTTTCTATCTTCCTCTTCTTCTCTCTTTCTCTTTCGAACGCTCTCCTCCTCTGCTCTTCTTCTTTTTTCTTCTCTCTGGATCGTGCAGGCTCTCTCTCTCTCTGCTTCTGCTCTTTCAGATGGGCTCCCCTACTTCGATCACTCTGATCATCATTTTCACCCCTTTCACTCAAAGGAGACGCTTCCTTTTTATAGCAGCAGCAGGTAGGTGGGCGTGAGTCTTCCAGGAATTCCCGCCCTAGCACCTGGACCGCATGGCAGCATTTTAGCCTGCTAGATTACACGTGTCACGATCCTGAGCCATCTTCATTCTTGGATCACGTGTCCTTATTAATCTTTTCGAGCAGCATTCCTGTTAGAACAGACTTGTTATCAGTGTGAATTAATCTGAAAGGAAAGAAAGGATGCATCGAGTAAGTTTGATATTTGAACTGAGCCTGTACAGACTTGATGCACAAAATACAGTGTGCATATAAAACAGTATGTACAATGAGAATGAATGCACGGACATGTCATCCACGAGTGTACAGACTTTGAATGCATGTAATGCATTTTGCATATGGAGAAGTATGCACATTGAAAGTGAATGTACAGGCATGCCATCAACGAGTGTACAGACTTTACGTGCAATGTACAAACGATGTACAGACTTTCTATGCCTAACGCTTAAGCCTGAATGTATCGTGTATAGACTTGCTAAGACATCAAGGCAGTCGTGTGCAGACTTTGCGTGCAATGTACAAACAATGTGTAGACTTGCTATGCCTAGAGTTTAAGCATGAATGCATGATGCACAAACTATGCGTGTGCATGTGTGGACTTTAAGTGCATGACACTACCTTACGTATGTATGCGGCAGAATGTATAGACTTTGAATGCATGGTAAAGAGTGTACAGACTTTATCTTGAAACATGCACGAATGCATATAGGAAAGTATGCACATTGAAGAGAAATGCTCAGGCATGCTATCAAGGAGTGTACAGACTTTGCATCCATGCGACAAGATGATGTACAGACTTTGCTAAAATGATGCACGGACATATCAGCAGAGAATGTGCAGACTTTGTATAGACATGAAACGACCGAATGCACTGACTATGCCTGTGCATTGAGCAAGCAAATGCACTAACTATGTATATGTGTTAAGGACAACGATGTAAAAGGATGCACTGACTAAGTTCACGAATGTATAGACTCGCTAAGTCACCATGTGCAGACTTAGTGTATGTGCGAGACAAATTAATGCATAGACTATGTATATGCATGAAGACCACTGGCTGAACTGACTTGGTCGAATGAAACAATGGAGGTTGTACAGACTAGCCACCAAAGAATGTACAGACTTGAGTTGATACAGTCTAGGCAAACCTCTATACTGACTTAACCTGTACATGGGCATTTAATCAGAATAATGCACTCAAAACATCATTTCATCATCAATGCACAAGGGGCCTTGACCTAACACACTTCCCATAGCAGTTAGCATAGATCATCATCATTCTTATGTGGTGACTCATTGTGTTTTTTTTTTTAATCCAAAAAAGCCCTGCCTAGGGTCTGGTGGGGGCCAACAGACTCCTAGGAGGTGAATTTTATTACTAGTGGAAAAAATTGGGGTTACATCAATCTGATGCTGGGAAGACCTAGCTTATCCAAACGAGCCTCACCCTTTATAAATGAGGGTAGCTCACTGTTGTGAAAGAAGACATTACATTTTGATGAGCAAGCTAAAGAGGCCAATGAATCCGCTACTTTGTTTCCTTCTCTGTAGATATGATCAAACTTATCATGCTGTGAGGTAGTTCTCCAAATGACTCTGACATAGGATAGAATAGACCAAGGGCATTGGTATTCCTTTTTAATAACCCGAACAAGAACTTGTGAGTCACACTCAAAGAGCGCTGGCTGGTAAGAGATAGTACGGAGATAGTGGATTCCATCAAGGAAAGCTCTTGTTTCTGCTACAAGACTGTTTGTCTGGCCATAGTAATGGGAGTAGGCTAGTAGAACATTTCCACTATAGTCTCTAATAACACCTCCACCTCCTGAAATGCCATTTGGTTTGCAGGCACCATCCGAGTTTAGTTTGAGAAAAGGCCAAGGGGGGCAAATCCATTTTACTATTTTCAGCTGTGCACCATTGTAGGGGTGAGTAGGGATACCCAAGGTATCTAGGATTTTCTGTTTGCAAAGATCAGCTTCCTTGAGATTAGCATTTACACAGGCGGTTTTCACTTGACTGAGGATTTGGTGAAGTATCCTTATTTTATGCAGTGTTCTATCTTCATACCTCACTGAATTCCGAGCCCTCCAAATATTCCAGCAGCCATATCCTATGACTGCTAGGATTAAGTGACCATAAGCTGATTTTGGTTGGATAGTGTTGGCAGCATTGGAGATGAGAGCAGTAATGGAATTCCCTTCCAAAAGTAGACCAGCAGAAGTGAAGAAAGACCATATGTGCGAGGCTAAATCACTGTGTAAAAATAGATGATTCATGGTTTCACCATGGGGGACCTAACAGCATGAGCAAGCAGAGCAAAGATGCACACCTAGTCGCTGAATGTTGGAATCCACAGGCAAGCTGTTGTGTAGGATTTTCCACAAATGGACAGAGATTTTTGTTGGTAACCATTGAGACCACAGCCTTTCCCAATACACAGCTGGCTGACTTGAAACAGTTTGACTCATTGAGTTGCTATCATCAAAACAACAACACACTATCATCAAAGCACAAGGGGCACAACAATGTCCCCCTTTTTGATGATGTCAACACAATGAGTCACACAGACTCAGCAAACAATTCTCCCCCTTTGACATGATCAAAAAGGAAATGGTTTGCGAGTGGAATGAAAGACATGTATGAAATCTGATACCAATTCTCCCCCATAGAAACATGCAAAGTGAGCACTGAAGAAAAAAATATAAGAACTCCCCCTATCAACATGAATGTTTGACTACTCTCCCCTTAAATGCAGATGACCTAGAAGTCCCCCAGAAGTGCAGGAATGAACTCTGGTTATTTAACGAAGCAATCTGAAATTTGCCATCACAAGGAATCCAAAATAATAATGGTTGTGGCACCTCACATATGTATGGACAGAATAAAGCAGGTGGAAAGTCCACATAACTAGAACTAGTTATATAAACAAGATAGAAGATTCCAATAGTGTGGAGAGTGAAGTAGATGTGGCCAAGGGTGGGAGTAACTGGTAGAATTGGACATTCCATGACTAATTGTCAGTTGATGAACTTTGATGACAATGTTTCTAAAAGATTGTTTAGAACCCTTGTTAGAGCTAATACAGGACCCAAGGCGGCTTGGGTTCCTGCAGGATCGAAATGATTATCTTGCTGTAGGTGTGCCTTGGAAGCTGATGAATAAAGGGGTTAATAATTCAAGGCACTCAAGAATGTAACCCCCAAGGTCCTACACTTCAGGTTAGTTCTGAAAACTCTGTTTAAATTCTGTCTTCTGAATTTGTGTGCTCCAGATGCTTTCATATCATGACAAATTCCGTTTGATGAATGCATTATACATCCTTGTTATGATACATATTCATCAAATTCCCTGCATAATGATATTGCATATGTTGCATTTAGAAATCTCATTCAATGCATATAGTCAGGGGGAGTTTGCATGTCCTTGCACCATATAGTTAATTGCATTGCATGTCCTTATATTGAAAAAATCCAAAAAGGGTTGATTTATTGCATCTAGATAGGGGGAGCATTTGAGACTCATTAGTCTTCCACATCCTGAACCATTCCAAATCCAGTCACTCAAATCTTTCTCGAGTTGAACTAGACTTCATTGTTGTCAAGCTGATCTGTCTGTATTCCAGACTCAGCTACTGAAATTGATTCTGCTTTGCATATATTTGATGCTCTTCTCTCCTGCTATCATTTGCTCTATCAGCTTGCACCTATCAAACATTCACATCCTTTCAAGCTGGTCTGATTAATCTGGTTCTTGTTCCAGGTATGATAAGTTGTTCAGTAGCATTGATTGGACTGATCTGAGATCCTTATGCTGTGTACCATGTTTTAGTCTATTTTATTAAAAGAAATTCCTATCATATAGGTTCAAGAATGTCTACTGATTCAGACTGATATAAGTTTAATGTGTTCTCATATTTGCATTCAAATGTATTGAAAGTATCTTAATGATGAGTTTTAATAAATTTTAACCAACTGTGTCATGGATACCCTAGAATCACTCATCTGAAATATGAAAATATGTCTTTAGACTACATTGGTAGAGACTTATAGAGTGAGTATTATTTTTAAACATTAACCTGAAAAATGTTGACTAAAAGGAAATTGAATTCAGAGCAATGACTTGGTCACTGAGAAACTAGATACTCTATCAATGAAATAGAGTAATTCTATGTCATGAAGTGCCATAGTTATCTCTGGTGAAAAGTTATTGAAAAATCTTACAGAGCCATAGCATATCTGTGTTGAGTAACTGGGGAGTCTGGCCTCTAATCAAGGTGTCTCCTCATGTAAAAAGACACTTCTATTGCTAACTCTGCTCTCGAAATTGAGAGGCAATGAAAGTTATCACACAAAGTAACTGGGTCACCTCACCTAAGACGTGTTGTGCCTCATGTTGAAAGGTGTTGATCAACTTAAATTGCTCAGAAAAAATGATGTGCCGATTAAAAAGTGAATATCTTGCAAAAACAGTCAACTCTTGTTCTTGTAAGGGTGTCTAATCTCAATACTGCTCTATGTGACTCTCAAAGGAGTCATCGAGTTCATTTGAGTAAGATGGAAGATGGTTGTTCTTGAGTACTGCTTGACTAATTGGTTCACCTTTATTAAAACCTACCTTCAGATATGAGTATTGAATGTAATTGACAAATCTGGTATACATCATGGTTAAATCAGTTGGGTCATGTCGATTAATTCATAATCCCCTATGATAGGAGAGTCTTTCATTATAAGGACTTATTATTGTGGTACCTGCCATACAATTTCCTCTGATCTGACTTAACCTATGCATGGGCATTTAATCAGAATAATGCACTCAAAACATCATTTCATCATCAATGCACAAGGGGCCTGGACCTAACACACTCCCCATAGCAGTTAGCATAGATCATCATCATTCTTATGTGGTGACTCATTGAGTTGCTATCATCAAAACAACAACACACTATCATCAAAGCACACGGGGCACAACAAGATGCTCGCAGAAGTGGCGACCCCCTATTTTGCCCTTATCACCAACTACTAGGCCACTCTATCAAAGACTGTTACATCTTCAAGGACATTGCTCAAGACCTGATTGAGAGAGATGAGCTCAGAATGGGAGATTATGTGGTGGCTCCACCACGCCCCCATGTGACGGGCGGCCACGAAAGAAGCACCTACATGGTGTCAGTTCAGCACCAGATTTTTGAAGATGTAGCTGAGAATGGGCAACCCCAGCCACCAGTAGAGTAGCAGCCCCCAGTATGGCAATCAATCACCTCAGCCCCTGCAAGAGCCGTCTATGACAATTACAAAGAAGATCCCGAAGAAGTCCTTTACTTCTCAACACAAGAGAGCCCCCCAGAGCCGCACACATCAAGCCTAATAGAGGGGGAAACAAGTAAAGCCTCGTTACCCAATGAGGCAGAGCAAGAAGACACCTATGGTGTCCTTGAAGCAGAAGATGGTGAAGATAAGGATTTCATCGACCTACTACCAGCGCCCCCAGAAATTGAAGATGGCGGCCAGGCCATAGTGGATGAGCTCTTTGAAATTAACCTAGGCACAAAAAGCGACCCCAGGCCGACCTTTCTGAGTGCCGTTCTTCCTCCACAGGAGAGGGAACAATATGTCAAGTTACTGCAAGAATTCCGGGACTGTTTCGCCTGGAACTACAAAGAGATGCCCGGCCTGAGCCCCGGCGTGACTAAACATATTCTGGCTATTGTTCCCAAGGTGGAGCCGGTGAAGCAGTCCCCCCGGCGTATGAGGCCGTAGCTGATAAAACAGATTTGTAAATAAGTCGACAAGCTCATAGATGTCGATTTTGTAGCTAAAAATCAATACACTACTTGGTTGGCCAACATTGTGCCGGTGAAGAAGAAGAATGGATAGATCAGGATCTACATGGACTTCCGCGACCTGAATAAAGCTTGCCCAAAAGATGACTTTCCGATACCCATCACCAAAGAAATGATTGATGCAACTACTGGCCATGGGGCCTTGTCCTTCATGGACGGATCGTCCGACTATAATCAAATCTGGATAGCTGAGCACGACCGAATTCATACGGCCTTTCGGTCACCTAAAGGGATATTCCACTACAAAAGAATGCCCTTTGGCCTCAAGAACGCTGGCGCCACTTACCAGCAGGCGATGGCCAAGATATTTGACGAACTGCTATATAGCAAAGTCGAATGCTACATTGATGATTTGGTCATCAAGACAAAAGAAAGGGGGGATCACCTGAATGACCTTAGAGTCATCTTCAAGAGACTCCGGTGATATGAGCTGAAAATGAACTCAATGAAGTGTGCCTTCGGCGTCTCCAGTGAAAAGTTCCTCGGCATCATTGTCCGATATAAGGGGATCGAGACCGACCCCTTTAAAATAAAAGCCATTCAGGAGCTACCTCCTTCGAAGAATCTGGGAGAGTTAAGATCCCTACAAGGCCGGCTGGCTTACATCCGAAGATTTATCTCCAATTTGTCGGGGTGCTGTCAGCTATTCCATAAATTAATGATGAAGAATGCACCTTTCAACTGGAACCAGGAATGTCAGAAGGCCTTCGATCGACTGAAGGATTACTTAAAGACCCCGCCTGTGTTGGGGCCACCTGTTAAGGGGAGGCCACTTATTCTATATATAGTTGCCACCGAATGTTCGCTGGGGGCAATGCTCGCCCAGAACAACGATGAGGGGAAGGAGCAAGCTCTTTATTACCTTAGCAGAAGACTAATGGGGGCAGAAGCAAAATACACCCCGATTGAGAGGGTTTGTCTCGCCTTGGTCTTCGCAGTCAAGAAGCTGAGGCATTACATGGTCTCGCATGAAGTGAGCCTGATTTCTAAGGCTGACCCAGTCAAGCATATCTCTCCCAGCCAGTTCTGAAGGGACGTCTCAGCAAGTGGGCCGTACTGTTAATGGAATTCGACATCACCTATGTGCCGCAGAAGGCCGTTAAGGGTCAAGCCATGGCCGATTTCTTTGCAGCACAGCCTGTGCCTGAAGATTCCCCACTGGCCACAGAGTTGCCTGAAGATGAAACATTGGAGGTGAACCAAGCCCAACAGATCGCCTGGCAGCTGCACTTTGATGGAGCTTCAAGAACAGAAACAACCATGTCTAGACACACAAAAGTACGAGCCAGGGCTGGCATCGTCCTTAAATCCCATGAGGGAGAAGTATTTCATACATCATGCTCCATTAACAAGCCCTGCACAAATAACGAGGCAGAGTATGAAGCTCTGATCATCGGACTCCAAGTCGCTTTGCAAATGGAGATTAAAATGCTACAAGTATTTGGCAATTCATTATTGGTCGTGAAGCAAGTCCAAGGACAGTTTAAAGTGCGAAAACCCGAACTACTCCCTTACCATGCTAAGGCGAAACGGCTCATGCAGTAGTTCTACCTCATTGAGATAGGCCACGTCGCTAGGGGGGAAAATGCACAAGCCGATGCACTGGCGAAATTGGGAAATTCATTGGCAGGCCCGCCAGATGGATCCCTTAGTGTCAGGGTGGTGAATCAGCACCAAGTGCGTAGCATGATAGAAGGGCCAGAAGAAGAAGAACTTGAGGCCGCCACAGCGGAAACCATTAGCCTAACCGACTGGAGGGACCCCTTTTGCAGTGGTTTAAATATCAGTAGCTGCCCGGGCAGAGAGAAGAGAAGATCAAGCTGATCAGAACAAAGGACTCTTATGAGGTCCGAAACGGGATCCTGTTCCGAATTATGGCAGATGCCAAACGGAAGGTGCTCCTCCGATGCTTATCCACTGAAGAATCTTGGAAAGTCATGAAAGAGGTTCACGCCGGAACGACTGGTGCACATTAGGTAGAACCAAAAATGAAATTGAAATAAATAAGCTCGACTACTATTGGCCGACAATGCTCGAAGACTACTGCAAGTATGCCAAGTCTTGTCAGAAATGCCAGGAGCATGCGACGGTGCCTAGAAGATCGCCCGTGTTGCTGCATCCAACATTGCCTAGCTGGCCTTTTACCCAATGGGGAACAGACGTCGTGGGTCCACTACCCGCATCATCCGCTGGGTGCAAGTACATCTTGGCTGCAACTGATTACTTCTCCCGCTGGGCGGAGGCTGTTGCTTTGAAAGAAGTGACCGGGGAAATCGTTGCCAGGTTTATCCGTCGCAACATCATATTCCGATTTGGCACTCCAAATCGAATTATCTCAGACAATGGAAGTCACTTCCATAACCAGAAAGTCTACTGACTGGCAGAAAAGTACAAGATTGACTGGAGGACGTCAACCCCTTATAACACACAGGCCAATGGCTTGGCTGAAGCTTTCAATAAAACTCTTTGTACTCTCCTGTCCAAAATTGTTAGTTCTAACAAGAGGGACTTGGAAGAGAAAATGTACGAGGCCATGTGGGCATACCGAACTGTATACAAAACTCCAACGGGTTGTTCACCCTTCTCCTTGGTGTATGGCTTAGAGGCAATTGTCCCCATCGAGCTGGAAATACCGTCCCTTCGGGTCGCAATCCAGCACGGGTTGGTCTGGGAAGAACAAACAAATGTCGAGCGAAGGCTCAAAGAGCTCTCCAACTTAGAGGGGAAACGGCTCCAAGCCCAATAGAACATCGAGGTCTATCAGGCCCGGATAGCTCGCGCCTTCGACAAGCTCGTGAAGGAACACGAATTCAAGAAGGGTGACCTCGTTATGGTGAAGAGAAGAGAAGTCATGGCCTCCAATCCCAAGGGCAAGCTGAATGAGAGTTGGCTTGGACCCTATGTAGTCCAGAAAGTCTACGAGGGCGGAGCGTATGTAATCATCGACCATCGGGGGGAGGTTCAGTTTCCGCCCCTCAATGGTAGGCATCTGAGGTTGTACCACGCTCTGATTCCCCCATTCAATGAATAATGCATTTCTCCTCCCCGCCCCGGGTGAATTTGCATTACTATTGCCCAGATGGTTTGGGCACTATTTATCTTGCGTTTAAAAAAAAAGAGAAGAACAAAAATAGAAAAAAGAAGAATAAGAACAAAAAGAAAAAAAAGAAAAAAAAGAAAGAGAACAAAAGAAAAAAAAGGGAAAAAGGAGGGGAGGAATCAATCTCCCTTTATTAACACTCACTCTTATCTTCGAGTATCCCAATAAACGAATCAGCCATGTCAGCCCTCGACACCTTGTCGGCACTGACGAAGGACACCCCACCCGAACCTTTCGTCCGGGGTTGGGGAATCAACCTTTCCCCTTGCTTTGGCACCAACCCCGTGTCAATGAACAAACCACGTCGGTATCCGACTCCTTGTCAGTATCGAAAAACAAACCTGTGGTCCGGACCTTTCGCCCGGTTCCATGAACAAAAAGACCCTTGCTTTGGCACCAACCCCGTGTCAATGAACAAACCACGTCAGTCTCTGACTCCCTGTCGGCATCGATAAACAAACCTGTGGTCCGGACCTTTCACCCGGTTCCATGAACAAAAAAACCCTTGCTTTGGCACCAACCCCGTGTCAATGAATAAACCACGTCGGTCTCCGACTCCCTGTCGACATCGATGAACAAACCTGTGGTCCGGACCTTTCACCCGGTTCCATGAACAAAAAGACCCTTGCTTTGGCACCAACCACGTGTCAATGAACAAACCACGTCGGTCTCTGACTCCCTGTCGACATCGATGAACAAACTCGTGGTCCGGACCTTTCACCCGGTTCCATGAACAAAAACACCCTTGCTTTGGCACTAACCCCGTGCCAATGAAAACACCACGTCGGTCTCCGACTCCATGTCGGCATCGATGAATGAACCAGTGGCCCGGACCTTCCGTCTGGTGCCAGGAACAAAAAGACCCTTGCTTTGGAACTAACCCCGTGCCGATGAACAAACCACGTCGGTCTCCGACTCCCTGTCGACATCGATGAACGAACCAGTGGCCTGGACCTTACGTCTGGTTCCATGAAAAAAAATACCCTTGCTTTGGTACTAACCCCGTGTCAACGATTAAACCACGTCGGTCTCCGACTCCTTGTCAGCACCGACGCACAAACCTGTGGCCCAGACCTTCCGTCTGAAGCCATGAACAAAAGGCCCTTGCTTTGACATTAACCCCGTGTCAATGAATAAACCACCTTAATATTACAACTCCCAGTCCCACCGACGAATAAACCCTTGGCTTGGACCTTCCGTCCAAGTCGATGAACAGAAAGAACAACTTTGCTTGGCTAGGACCTTCCGTCCATGTCGATGAACAAAAAGAACCTCCTTGCTTGGCTCAGACCTTCCGTCCAAGTCGATGAACAAAAAGAACCTCCTTGCTTGGCTCGGACCTTACGTCCATGTCGATGAACAAAAAGAACCTCCTGGCTTGGCTCAGACCTTTCGTCCATGTCGATGAACAAGAAGAAACCTCTTTCGCTTCGGCTTGGACCTTCCATCTAAGTCGATGAACAAAAAACCCCTTGGCCCACGTGCGCACGCGGTGGAGCGGTTCCCTCATCCCTTCGCTGAAGGAGTTGGTGCTCTCCCGCGAATTAGCACCGGACCAGCATGCCACTAGCTCGGAAGAACATGCATCTTGTCAAAGAACTATACACTCATGAGCCCCGCGCACTCGTCCCTCGCTTGCGCCACCCGCGAGTGGGGGGACATTTGTGGACGTCAAAAAAAATGATGATGACGATGATGATCATACGACACTCGCGTCTACGCGTTCAAGCGCAAGTCGAAGATGAGAGGGCTGAACAAACCCATACCTCACCCAACCAGGACGAGAACTCACTTGGTGGTCTGCCATCCGTTAAGGAAGCCCCCTGGCAGAAGATACGGCCATAACTCTACGACCGGTCATGCCGAGAGCAGAATCAAAGAAAAGGCGGGAACTCGGGCACAGCCCGGCATGCACCAAAAGTCATGCAAAGTCTGGACCGAGCCCCAGAAGCTACGAACGGAACATTGTGGAGGCCATGCATCGTAACTAAAACATTCTGAGAATGCCAACGTTCATATAAATGGTCGCGCTTCCGAGAAGAATCACTTGTAGGCTTAAAACGGCACCACCCCATGATTGGTTTAAAACGGCACCACCCCCTTTGCATTGCTTTAATCCGGCGCGCCCCTTGGCATACCCGGCATACTCACAAAAGGGCCATTACTTTTTGAAATGCTTAATACGATGCCACTTCTTACAACCTTACCTGGCACGCTAATTTCATGTGGGTTTAAAACGGCGCGGGGGAATAGTGACCGTGCCGTTTTAACCTCATTCTATCTCATCTCTAGCACGATACTCTGTTCGGCATAAATGTGATGCGCAGGGGACATTCAATGCTCGAAGCTCTATATCTGCCCCCATTCGACAGTACAGGAGCGGCAGCGGCGAAGCAACCCCTGCGGACCTGCCACCATCTCATCCTCGGACGAACAACAGCGTACGGCGCAAACCAGCGTCGTCCAGCGCACCATGTCAACTCCGAGCATCGTCACGGATGAGGTGGAAGTGGCAGGAACCTCCCAGGCGAGCCATTCTATAAAAAGGGGCATTACTATGAAAACAATAGGAGGAGGCTGGCTCTCTCTCTCTCGACTGGGTAGTGTGCAATGGGAGAAGGAAGGGAAAGAGAGGTGATATCCTCTGAGAGGAAGAGTCTGCCGAAGAGAAAAGAAGCTACTTCACCGCGTCGGAGAGGTGAGATGAAGTGAAGAGAGGGGAGTGAGGGTGAGGGGTGGTTCCGAGAGGGAGAAGCATGTTCTCTCTCTCTCTCCTCCGTCTAATGTTGTTCTCTCTCTCCGTCGAATGTATTCTCATTTTTTTTGTAATGCTTTCATTTCCATCTTCTCTGTATCTAGACTCCTTCTCCAGTTTGTGTGGATGAATAAAGGAAAACCTTTTTTTTGAAAGCTCAGTCTCCCTCGCTCTGGTCCTTGCTTCCCATTCTCACTCTCCGATCATCCGGGGGTCTTTGAGGTCTGCCGCTCCATGGCATAACCCTCAAGATAACCCACTCGATGGATGAATACTTCTTGCCCTACTATGGCAAACATTTGTCCCACTTCAAAAATCATCGCCCGTGAGTCATGGTCACTCTCGTAGGCTGGCCCTCGAGCGTTCCACACTCACACTTGGGCTAACGGACCGCCGTGAGACCGTTCCGCATTTTTGAGAGTTTACCCAGGAGTAATCTGTGTGGTGGCTTTCGCTTCTCTCTGGCAAGTGCTGGTCCAGGGGAGGTGCTGCCCGATTTTCGCCTGGGCCAAGACCGCACAACAACAGGTGAACGAGTTGAACTAATGAAGAACAAACTGAGGCCTCTGTGAGCAAACTGCCTGAACAAAACGCTTAGACGTTCATGTTATTTCATCATAATAAATGATTAAAACAGTTAAATCTCTTAAAACCTCCTCATTACCAGCTTGATCTATCAATAGAGCGAGCAAATCAACCCCTGAATCAACCTACGGGTGAAAGAAAAAGAAAACACAGTAAACAGAGCTTTGAAACAACCCCATATACCTATTCCGGCGCGAGTTAAAGCGTCGCGGCCACTGTTCCACCGCGCCATTTTAAACCTCCTCATAAAAGCCCCCATCTCCTTCTTTGAATGCTAAAACGGCGCGCCCTCCCTCTTCAGATCCTAAAACAGTGCGCCCATTTCCATTCCAAACCACATACACGGCGCGCCCCTCTCCCCTTGCATGTCCTAAAATGGCACGCTCCTACTCCCCCTTCACTCTCAATCGGCGCCATCCTTCAACACCCTCAATCGGCGTGCCTCCACCTTGGGTTTTCCTTATCCGACGCCCCCCCTTCATCGGCGTGCCCCTTGGGTTTCTCTTCACTGGCGCACCCCTTCGTCATGTTAAACCGACGCGCCCCTCTCCTCTATTACTCTCAAACCGGCGTGCCTAAAAGTGAAAGAAATTGATTAACCAAAAGAAAATACTTGAAGCTAATGAATAAAACTAATCAAATGTTTCCTCCCCGCTATAATCAAAATTTTGTTCCGGGGGCTCCGCCCCCCGGAAACCCCCGCAAGGGGCACTGCCCCCTTGAACCCCGCTACCTGACCGCGAAGGTCGATCCGCGTGCGAGGGCGCACGTTGGCGAGTTCGGGTTTCATATTTAACAGCTCGCTTCCCCGGACTGTGCGTGAAGAGAAAAGCAATGATGCCCCGTGGTATCGGACGTGGACCTCAGAATCCCCGACATGGTCATGATCTGTGCACCTCTTGGGCCGATAGTCCATCAGCTTGACCCACCTCTTCCGGGATCCGAACCCACATCCGCATTAAACTTGCCGTACCTACGGCAGACATCCGTACGATTTTATCATCGTCTTCGACACTACAAATGCGGACTTCCGTCCGAACACGAAATGGTCTGTGAGTGACCAACATATACGTATCCATGAACATTTTATGCCCCAACGCAGATTCTTTTGAACGTGACCCGAGATCTTTGTTTTCACTTTGTTACCATGAATCTCAGGCCGTAGGGCCCTTATTCCCGACAATCAATCAAGGGTGTTCCCCCGTATGGGGGATGTAAATAACGCCGTGGCCTTTACGGCACGGCGGGTTTTGGTCCCGACACTAACTACACAATTGTCTGATTAGTCAGATCGCGCGCACCATGGGCTTCCATGAAGCCCAAATAAATCGTCACTTTGTGACTGGCACGTCTTCGCACTAAATAAATGAATGAACCCTGATCAACAAACGAACTGATTCTTTCCGAATTTTTGTGCGTCCACAAGTGCCGGGGTGAATTGCATAATGGGATCCATGGCCTTCACGCAAGATGGTAGTTCTTAACATATCATCGGCTGGAACATACAACCTGCCTCGGAAGCTGACTACCAATTCATCATCAAATTCAATATCATGCATCATTATAATGCTGGACAAATCAGAATCGACCTGCTGAGCTTCCTTGATCTGCTGATATATAGCTGGAGTCATCACAAGACTAGCACACACTGCTACCACCGGATCAGAAGGAATGTCCATGCTAAATGTCTCGCAAGGAAACTGTTCCCATAATTTCCATTCATGAACCAGCAAATAACTAATTTGCACTTTCCTGCTCAGAGCATCAGCCACTACATTCATTTTACCTGGCTGATAGGAGAGAGTTAAATCATAGTCTTTCATATATTTCATCCATCTGCGCTGCCGGAGATTCAAATCTTTTTAGGAAAACACATACTGCAAGCTTTGATGATCTGTGAAGATCTCAAATTTCTCACCATACAGATAGTGTCTCCAGATTTTCAATGCAAAGATCACCGCCACCAACTATAAATCATGAGTGGGATAATTCCTCTAATGCTGCTTTAATTGTCGAGATGCATAAGCTATAAGTTTACCATGTTGCATCATCACTGCACCCATACCTACCCGAGAAGCATCTGTGCAAACCACGAATCCACCCGAGCCAGACGGTAACACCAACACTGGAGAAGAAGTTAGAAGCCTTTTCAATTCATTAAAGCTCTGCTCACACTGATCTGACCCGACAAAAGGCACATCTTTGCATGTCAGACGAGTCATTGGTGTGGCAATCCGTGCAAAATCTTGAATGAATCTTCGATAGTAGCCAGCAAGACCCAGAAAATTCCTGATCTCTCTCATAGTCCATGGTCTCTGCCATTGAAGAACAACTTCAATCTTCACCGGATCAACTGCAACTCCGTCACCAGAAATCACATGGCCGAGAAAGTGAACTTCCTGAAGCCAAAACTCACATTTACTAAATTTTACGTAGAGCTCGTGATCTCGCAGAGTCTGCAACACGATCCTGAGATGCGGCACATGTTCTTCTTCAGATCCTGCTCGATAAAGATCACGATGAATTGATCTAGGTATGGACGGAACACACGCTGCATCAGGTCCATAAAAGCTGCTAGAGCATTGGTTAGCCCAAACGGCATAACCAAAATTCATAATGACCATATCACGTGCTAAAAGCGGTCTTTTCCACATCAGATTCCCGAATCCTCAATTGGAAATAACCAGATCGAAGATCAATCTGAGAAAAGATAGTAGCAGACTGCAATTGATCAAACAAATCATCAATCCTGGGCAGAGGATACTTGTTCTTGATAGTCACCTGATTCAATTGCCTATAATCAATACATACCCTCAGGCTTCTATCTTTTTTGTTCACAAACAAAACTAGAGCACCCCATGGAGAAAAGCTAGGACGGATATAGCCTTTTCCCAAGAAATCTAACAACTGTGCTCACAATTCTTTTAATTCAGCTGGAGCCATACGGTATGGTGCCTTTGCTCAAGGTGCCATACCTGGAATTAATTCAATCACCATTTCTATTTCTCGCTGAGGATGTAAGTCTGGTAACTCATCAGCAAATACATCAGGAAATTCATAAACCACAGGAATATCATTGATGTCCTACTGTGGTGCTTCAACAGCAACCACGGAAGCTAAGAATACCTGACAACCTACATTAAGTAATCTACAGGCTCGAATAGCAGAAATAAGCAAGCGAGAAGAACGAGATCGAATACCTTGGAAGAAGAATGCTGGTTTTCATGTGGTTGAAAATAGACTTTCTTTGATATGCAATCAACCACGGCTCCATACTCTTCCAACCAATCCATGCCCAGAATAATATTATAATCAACCAGCTGCAAGGCATATAATCTAGCCGGCAACTGCTGATTGCCAATAACAATAGGAGTCTCCTCCAGACAAAGGGGAGTTAACATGAAATCCCCAGAGGGTAATTCCACAAGCTAGTCACAATATACCTTAGGTGTCGGCTCCTCAATATAGGCAATAAAATCTTTAGAAATAAATGAAT
Source organism: Amorphophallus konjac (assembly GCA_022559845.1). NCBI lineage: Eukaryota > Viridiplantae > Streptophyta > Magnoliopsida > Alismatales > Araceae > Amorphophallus > Amorphophallus konjac. Next base: position 213,705,031 of record CM040122.1, read on the forward strand.
GAGAAGCACCTAAATCAAATAGAACACGAGCTGCATGACCATAAATCATAATAGTACCTACAACGAGATGAGATGCCACAACTTCAGCACGAGTTATATGAGAGACCTTCCCTTTTTGCTTTCTGCCAGCTGCAGTAGACTGTTGGGAATGAAGACACTGAAGCTTGAGGATAATATTGTTGAGGTTGAGGTGGTGGAGGAGGTCTGAACTGAGGCTGCTGTGGTTGAGAGGACTGAGAAAACTGCACCGGATGTGGCCTCAATGGACAGTCTCGAACCACATGCCCCAATTGATCACAACGAAAGCAAACCACTAGCATCGAACACGGCTTGCCTGGGTGGCTCCCTCCACACCTCGGACACGGTCTCGGTTGACTTTCTACTGAGCCTTGACGCTAGAAAGAAGGTGTTGATAGCTGCTGCACGATACCCGAAGAAGCTTGACTGTCATACCGCTTCTTAAACTTCTTGAATTTCGGTTTAGAAAAAGAAGTACCACTGGCAACAGGTACAACAGATGGAACTCCTGCCACAGACGGCTGACTGACCTGTTGAAACTGCACACTCGGCTGAACTGAGTCAACTTAAGTACGCCTATGGGATCTTGCCATGTCAAGTTCAAGAGCTGCAGCTGCCTCATATACTACGTTTATCTCTGCTACTCTGGTTTCAATCAAGGGCTGCCTCAACTCCGCTTTCAAACCTCGTAAAAATTGCTCGGCCTTCAAACCTTCATCAGCAAGGATGTGGGGCGCATATCGACCCAATTCCATGAACTTGTTCTGATATTATAGAACAGTCATGTCACCTTGAGCTAGTTCCAAAAATTGGAGCATCTTGTCCATTCTGAGGTACGCTGGACTGTAAGTGCGCTCCAAGGCTGTGAAAAACTCCGCCCATGTGATCTGACGAAGCAGACGGGATCTGAAAGCAACCTCCCACTCCGTGGTCGACCATGCGAGTGCTGCTCCCTGAAGTTGAAAGGTAGCCAGGATGACTTTTTCATCCTCCGTGCACTCCATAGAACGGAATACACGTTTGGTTGCATCTAGCCACACTCTGGCTGCATCAGGATATGTCTGTCCTTTATAAGTCGGTGGATGGAATAGCAGAAACTCTTTCAATGCCCTGCCACGCCCACCTCAAATCAGCTTGAGGAGCATGATCAGCTTGAACTTGCGCTGGCACATTAGCCGGAGGAGGAGAAGTGCCACTTTCATTGTCACGCCCCGAGCCTTTAATTACTGTGGAAGACTCGCTCGAGGAGCGCGAACAGCCGGCATGGTAAGCCTCTCGCAAGCAAGAATCAATCAGAGCGCAAGACATTCACCCAAATAAATACAATTGCACAATAATATTCAAACTCCAACTTTATTTCATAAATGATCAATATTCAAGATACAATCACTAATTTGATTTCATTTCTACTAGACTCAAGAAATAGGAAAATTACATTGACTCAATCTAGACACTTAAACTTCCTAAGTCTTCACTCTCATCTTTATAACACTTTCACTCGCTTTCGGACCTGGCTACTAGTATAGCCCGAATCCGAATCCGAACTATTTCCATCTCTTCAAAAATATTGGAAAATAGGTCATGAGCACACTTGCCCAGTAGGTATCTTCGTATCAACATGAAGGCACTATTTAAGTAATAATCATTTTGCTCTAAAGAAATAAGGTAAAATCATGCGAATGCAAATCAATCATGCAATCAAATCAATAGAAACAAGATAACCATGTAAGATAGAATGATCAAGAATGAGCTAGCAAGAGTATAACAAGAACATGATATTGACCTTCCATGAACAAGAATGTAACGAGATTGTACTAGCAAGCCACATATTTCTCACTTTAGCATCTTATACTTAAGATCAAGTGCTTCGTGAATTTCTGTGGAATATCAAGCAAGAATGTCATGTTGTGCCATGGATCTTCACTTATTTATAGAAATAGTACTCCCAGCGCAATGCGACTCCATTAGCATCATACTCCATGGTTTATAAAATAGTATGTTTCCGGCAATCAGCCGAGGGGACTAGCATAGAGCCCTTGAACACAATCAGCGCTCGATCGCATCTTCAGTTATAAATTAAGCTACTTCCACGCAGTATAACAGTAATGTATGGCCAAGAATATAGCACTTCCAATAATTTCATGATAACTAAGATCAATGAATGAATGCTTCAACATAAGAATGTAGGAGTCAAAAAATAGACTTTAAACAATGTCATGCTGATAGAAATAAATCGACAGCATAACGGTATTTTCCTTAACTTCCATTTCTTTTAGATCAATTTAAGCAATATGACAAGTCCTAGATTATCAAAGTTTGTCTAGAATCATAGGAATATCAACCCTTGGTCAAACCTTGGGTTAACATAAACAAGCTATGTAACGGTCATTTGCTGGGCCGTTACATTATGTAACGCGCCAGTAATGGGCCGTTACAGTGATTCGAGTCCAGAAGGATAAAAATAGATTCAGAGGAATGTGACGGTCTGGCACTGGGCCATTACGTAAGCCTGACGGTCCAGTTCAAGGCCGTTACATTTCAAGAATCAAAAACCACGATAGAGTGTTCTAATTAATGGGCTTTCATTGGTACAACCAACTCGGTGTCCTAGTGGGAATCCCAGGCTCGCGGAGAATTACGGAAGCCTTGAAACAGTGATTTCCTAGTCCATTGGAAGGAATATCCAATAGAGAGGTCCTCATGTCCAAGATTGTGTTCCTATAGTGCAAAGTGTGAACTAATGACAACATACCGGAATATGTGCCATGTATGTATAGAATTGACTCTATTGACAGAGAGAGATATGTATAATCAATGTGAACATCATGATAAAACTCCGTCAATACAATGTTAAAAAGTCATGCTTTATAGTACAAAACTATAGAATTTTGGCATGAAATTAACATATCCTTAAAATATCACTAAGGTATCAAAACATGCAATACCTATCATGCACAATCAGATATCCTAAAAATCATATAATAAGGTTAAAACTTAAGTAACTATACTTAATCAATAATAATATTGGCAAGTTATTTTCTGTCGCAGGATATAACGGTCTTAAGAGGGGGCGTCACAATGAAAGTGACGGTCATAATCAAGCCGTTACTTGAATGTAACGCGTCTGTCCAAGAGCATTAGAAACATCAGTGCAATTTAAGTACTACAGAGTTTGTAACGGTCTCTAGTAGGGCCGTTACTTGAAAGTGACGGTCCTATGCTAGTGCGTTACAGTATCTGCTAACAGAAAACAATCATAGAAACTAAGAGATCAACTCACATCATGTCTTTTATCAAAACATGATGAGCTTCTAGTCATGTTAACGAAGTAAGGCCATCTACATGCATAGGTGATCATGAATAGATGAATAGTCATGTTTTAATTTCTTAATTTGGCTAAGAGGTGCATGATGTGCATAGAAGAAATAAAACATGAAATCAATGCTCTATAATGCATGGAATTCAATCAAACCAGAGGGCTTTTAGTCCTATCATGCTGTTTTTGCCGTTCATGAGATAACCTACCTCTTGCTTAGACTGTAGTTTCTGAATTTGGTAGAGAACCTTGCCCTAGATCCCTTCCTTCTCTTGTGACTTTTTCAGTAACTTCTTTAGGCTCTAACTCTACGCCCTCTTGACCTAAAGATGTGAAATTCGGAGGGGAGTTAGTCTAAAGTATTGTAAACAAATACCTCTAAAGAACTTACCTGAGATAATGACTCCTTACCTTACTTCTTTACGTCCAAAAAGTAAGGGTCGCACAGTTCATAAATATGCCCTATTTATAGAGTTTGGGCTAGGGTTTGAGGATTAGATCGAGTTTAGAGTCCTTATTTCATCAAATCCTAATCTCTAAGAGTCCTTAGAGTTTTTACAATCCTTCCCAAGTCGATCCATAGTGGATAGGAACATCAAGTTCCAATCTTTTCATGAGTCCTTTCACTTACGGAACTAACAGGATGTAACGGTCGAGTGCCCATGCGTTACATGGATGTGGCGGTCTTACGATAGACCGTTACAGTCATCGTAGCTTAGAGTTTCAATTTATAACAACTCTTTTGTTAATTATCTAAATAATTATCCTATATTATTAGTATTTATCCTTAAAATCCGTGGATAGGCTTAAATACCTTCTATAATATGGGCCAAACCTAATGGTCTAGGTCCTAAACCCTTTTGGACTTCAATTAAGTGGGTTGAGTTAATTGATTAACACAATTTTGGACTTATATTGATTATTTTGCCCAATTAATGCCAGAATATTATTTAAATATCTAGAAATTACTTTCATAAATTTTGGGGCTCTACACCCTCTCCCACTTAGAAGAATTTGGTCCCCAAATTCAATTCATGGATTGAGGAGAGTGTACTTACAATTAAATAATTCCAAGAAATCTTTTCTTCATAGCTGATTCGGTTTCCCATGTTGCTTCATAAGGCCATGCTTTCTTCCATTGAATCTTAACCATAGGAATGACCTTATTTCTGAGTTGACGTACTTCTCGTTCCAAAATCTTCATTGGCGTTTGTTCGTATGTCAAGTCCTTCTGAATCTCCAGATTGTCATAAGTGATAATGCGATCTGATACACATACTTCTTCAGCATCGAGACGTGAAATACGTCATGAACTCCTGCTAACTATGGTGGCAAAGCCAATTTATAAGCCACTTTGCCGATCCTTTCGAGGATTTCAAATGGACCGATAAATATTGGAGTTAGCTTTCCTTTAATGTCAAATCTTCGAATACCACGACTCGGAGAAACCTTTAGATATACATGTTCTCCTACTTGAAATTCCAAGTCGCGCCTTCGGTTGTCAGCATAAGATTTCTACCTATCTTGTGCCATTTTCATCCTTTCCTGAATGAGCTTGATTTTCTCTGTAGAATCCCTGATTAAATCGGGGCCTAGAAATTGCCTTTCCCGTATTTCATTCCAACATATTGGTGATCGACAACTTTTCCCATATAGAGCTTCAAAAGGTGTCATTTGTATGCTTGCTTGATAGCTGTTGTTATATGCAAATTCTACCAAAGGCAAGTGATCATGCCAACTTCCTCCAAAATCAATGACACAAGCCCTGAGCATATCTTCTTCCACTTGATTTGCCCTTTCTGTTTGACCATCAGTTTGTGGATGGAAAGCGGTGCTAAAATTCAATCTAGTCCCAAGTGAATGTTGTAGGCTCTTCCAGAATTGTGATGTGAATCAGGGATCTCTATCTGATACAATAGCGACAGGGACTCCATGTAACTTGACAATTTCTTTTATGTATAGTGCTGCTAGAATATCTACAGACCATCGACTTTTTATTGGTATGAAATGTGCAGATTTAGTCAATCGGTCTATAATTACCCATATTCCATCGTGTCCACCTCTTGTCTTAGGTAGTCCCATAATGAAATCCATTCCTATGCTTTCCCATTTCCATTCCGGGATACTTAAGGGATGTAATTTACCTGTGAGTCTGAAATGTTCCGTCTTCACTTGTTGACATGTGAGACACCGAGATACGAAGTCAGTTACTTCCCTCTTCATATTGGGCCACCAAAAGTTTCTTTTGAGATCCTGATACATTTTTGTACCTCCTGGATGAATGGTATACTTTGATTTATGTGCTTCTTCTATGATCAATTTCTTTGTATCTTCATGATCGGGTATACACATTCGGCCCTTGAATAGTATTCTTCCATCTTTGGATATAGAAAAATCCGATCTTTGTTCAATATTGGCTTTAATTTCCAGTAAAATTGGGTCCTCCTCTTGTAACTTGGCCAAATCCTCAATCAATGTTAGTTGAGTTCGGATATTTGCCATGAAACAATTATCTTCCTTAATGTCAACATCTAGATTCAATTGAGCAAATTGAGGAACAAGGTTAGTCATACTAATCATGAGACTTGATAACATACCTATTGGTTTTCTGCTAAGTGCATCTGCTACAACATTGACCTTGCCATGGTGATATTGAATAGCAAAATTGAAGTCTTTAAGATATTCCAACCATCTCCTCTGCCTCATGTTAAGCTCTTTTTGAGAAAATAAATATTTCAAACTCTTATGGTCCGAATAGACAGTGAACTTTTCTCCATAAAGATAATGACGCCAAATTTTCAAGGCGAAAATAACTGTTGCTAATTCCAAATCATGTACATGATAATTTTCTTCATGACGTTTCAATTGTCTTGAAGAATAGCAAATCACCTTTCCATCTTGCATAAGGACACACCCTAAGCCAATTCTAGATGCATCCGTATATACTTCAAATCCAGCACCCTCTATTGGTAGTGACAAAACAGGGGCTGTAGTAAGATGATTCTTAAGATTTTAAAAACTCTTTTCACAGTCCTTCGACCAGATAAAAGGATTTTCTTTTCTGGTAAGTCTCGTTAAAGGAACCGCGATCTTTGAAAAGTCCTTTATGAATCTTCTATAATAACCTGCTAGACCCAAAAAGCTTCTAACTTCAGATATAGTCATTGGTCGGCTCCAATCTCTAATAGCTTCTACCTTAGAAGGATCCACATCAATACCTTCTTTTGAAATAATGTGGCCTAGGAATGAGACTTCCTTGAGCCAGAATTCACACTTATTGAGTTTGACATAAAGTTTATGTTCTCTAAGTGTTTGCAAGGCTATCCTTAGATGTTCTTCATGTTCTTCTTTTATCTTGGAGTATATCAGGATATCATCGATGAAGACGATGATGAACTGATCTAAATATGGCTGGAAGACACTGTTCATAAGTTGCATGAATGCTGCTGGGGCATTAGTTAACCCAAACGGCATTACCACGAATTCATAGTGGCCATAACGACTTCGAAAAGTCGATTTGTAAATGTCCTCTTCTTTGATTCTAAGCCGATGATAACCTAATCTTAGGTCAATCTTAGAAAAATATTCTGCTCCCGAAAGCTGATCGAAGAGCTCATCAATATGCGGCAATGGGTATTTGTTCTTGATTGTAAGTTGATTCAATCGCCGGTAGTCAATGCATAACCTGAGAGAACCATCCTTCTTCTTGAAAAATAGAACCGGCGCACCCCAAGGGGATGTGCTAGGTCTGATAAAACCCTTGTCTAGAAGTTCATGTAATTGCTTCTTTAATTCCTTGAGTTCTGTGGGGGACATCCTGTAAGGGGCTATAGAAACAGGTGCCGCACCTGGAATGAGTTCGATGGTAAAGTTTACTTCCCTCTCGGGCGGTAAATTAGGAAGTTCAGATGGGAACACGTCCGGGAATTCATTTGCAATAGGAATGTTTGCTAGGATAATTTCCTTAGATTCGGTGACAATGACTGAAGCAAGAAAAACTTCACATCCTTGCAAGATAAGTTTGCAGGCGTGTAGAGAAGATATAATGGTAGGATGCTTCTTGTATTTGATGCTAAGAAAAGAAAATCTTGGAAGACCGGGCTTTCGGAAAGATATAATCCTATTTCGGCAGTTGATGTAAGCATCATGGTCTACAAGCCAATCTACCCCTAAAATGGCATCATATCCTTTCATGTCAAGGCATACTAAGTTTGCGGGGAGATTGTGTCCTTCTACCACTACCTCACAATTAGGATAATAGTTGGTAAGCTTAGTTCCAGATCCTAAAGGTGTAGTAATAGCGAGATCTGAAGGTAGGGGAACTGATGCAGTTGGTAAGGTTTTTGCAAAAGTGGTGGAGATAAAAGAATGAGAAGCACCAGTATCAAATAGCACGAATGTAGGACGAGAACAGATTTGAAGAGTACCTTCTATGAGCCCATCATTTTGATCCCTAGGTGCTTCTTCTTCATCTATAACTGCATTGAGGCGAGCCTACCTCCTACGTCCTCCATTATTTGGTTGGTCTTTCATAAGGGGGCAATCTGGAACACGATGCTCCCTACTCCCACAACGCAAAGAAGCACCTAGGTGCTTCCAGCATTCTTCAGCTGAGTGGCCGAATTTCTCACAAAAGGTGCACGCCGAGGTGACTTGCTCCTTTTCTTCCTTCACCTTTTTACTACTCTTTTGAGAACTTCCACCATTCCCGTTCCTTGATCTTTTCTTATTATCACGGCTTTTGTATGGTTCCGTGATGCTGAACTTCTCCTTTTTATAATGCCGATCAGAGCGCCGGCTAGATTCTTCTCCCTTTCCTTTCAACCTTTCGACCTTCTCTAAGGTCCTCTCCCATAAATATGCCCTTTGAACCATCTCTGCATAAGTGCGGATATTCTGTGTCCCCAGTTGTTGAATGAAACCGGGCCGTAACCCGTCCAAAAATCGGTTTGCTTTTAATAAGTCTGTACTAATCAAATGTGGTGCATACGGTGCTAGCCTTGAAAACTGCAACTCATATTCTGCCATGGACATCATCCCTTGACGAAGGGAGGCAAACTCCATAGCCTTCCTTTCCTTTACATGCTCGGAGAAATATTTGGCACAGAATAAAGTGAGAAAAACATTCCATGTATGTGGCGCATCGGCTGGAGGTGCCGGAACCGATTTCCACCAAGTGCGAGCATCCTTGTTTAATTGGAACGTAGCCAGACGGACTTTCTTCTGATCAGTGCATTGAATAACATCAAATATCCTATTCATCTCGTCGATCCAATTTTCTGCTTCGTCTTGATTGGAACATCCATAGAAACGCGGAGGATTTAGACTCCGGAAATTGCGATGAAGGTCTCCTGCCCTTGCCCCCGCACCACCTTGTGCTATGGTTTGCAGTGCCTCGGTGAGGCCGGCAACAATTTGTTGCATACCGACCCAATCTATGCGATGAGCCATGATAAGAATAATAAGGTACCTGAGAGAAAATAACAACTTGTTATTTCTCATGAAATTGGAATAAGCAAAATAATTCTTAAACTAATTAGCTATCTTATTCCGGGTTCTACCCAATCCTCACATGGGTGTGGAATTTTTCCTTAGTTCATAGGTAGGGGTCCTTAACCTTGGACTTATCCTATGACATGACTCTTTTCCTTAAGTCCTGAGACTTAGGTTCTGATACCAACTTAACTGTCACGCCCCGAGCCTTTAATTACAGCAGAAGACTCGCTCGAGGAGCGCGAATAGCCGGCATGGTAAGCCTCTCGCAAGCAAGAATCAATCAGAGCGCAAGATAATCACCCAAATAAATGCAATTGCATAATAATATTCAAACTCCAACTTTATTTCATAAATGATCAATATTCAAGATACAATCACTAATTTGATTTCCATTCTACTAGACTCAAGAAATAGAAAAATTACATTGACTCAATCTAGACACTTTAACTTCCTAAGTCTTCACTCTCATCTTTATAACACTTTCACACGCTTCCGGACTCGCTACTAGTATAGCCCGAATCCAAATCCGAACTATTTCCATCTCCTGAAAAACATTGGAAAATAGGTCATGAGCACACTTGCCCAGTAGGTATCTTCGCATCAACATGAAGGCACTATTTAAGTAATAATCATTTTGCTCTAAAGAAATAAGGTAAAATCATGCGAATGCGAATCAATCATGCGATCAAATCAAAAGAATCAAGATAACCATGTAAGATAGAATGATCAAGAATGAGCTAGCAAGAGTATAACAAGAACATGATATTGACCTTCCATGAATAAGAATGTAACGAGATTGTACTAGCAAGCCACATATTCCTCACATTAGCATCTTATACTTAAGAGCAAGTGCTTCGTGAATTTCTGTGGAATATCAAGCAAGAATGTCATGTTGTGCCATGGATCTTCACTTATTTATAGAAATAGTACTCCCAGCGCAATGCGACGCCATTAGCATCATACTCCATGGTTTATAAAATAGTATGTTTCCGACAATCAGCCGAGGGGACTAGCATAGAGCCCTTGAACACAATCAGTGCTCGATCACATCTTTAGTTTTAAATTAAGCTACTTCCACGCAGTATAACAGTAACGTATGGCCAAGAATATAGCACTTCCAATAATTTCATGATAACTAAGATCAATGAATGAATGCTTCAATATAAGAATGTAGGAGTCAAGAAATAGACTTTAAACAATGTCATGCTCGTAGAAATAAATCAACAGCATAACGGTATTTTCCTTAACTTCCATTTCTTTTAGATCAATTTAAGCAATATGACAAGTTCTAGATTATCAAAGTTTGTCTAGAATCATAGGAATATCAACCCTTGGTCAAACCTTGGGTTAACATAAACAAGCTATGTAACGGTCATTTGCTAGGCCGTTACATTATGTAACGCGCCAGTAATGGGCCGTTACAGTGATCCGAGTCCAGAAGGATAAAAATAGACTCAGAGGAATGTGACGGTCTGGCACTGGGCCGTTACGTAAGCCTGACGGTCCAGTTCAAGGCCGTTACATTTCAAGAATCAAAAATCACGATAGAGTGTTCTAATTAATGGGCTTTCATTGGTACAACCAACTCGGCGTCCTAGTGGGAATCCCAAGCTCGCGGAGAATTATGGAAGCCTTGAAACAATGATTTCCTTGTCCATTGGAAGGCATATCCAATAGAGAGGTCCTCATGTCCAAGATTGTGTTCCTATAGTGCAAAGTGTGAACTAATGACAACATACCGGAATATGTGCCATGTACGTATAGAATTGACTCTATTGACAGAGAGAGATATGTATAATCAATGTGAACATCATGATAAAACTCCGTCAATACAATGTTAAAAAGTCATGCTTTATAGTACAAAACTATATAATTTTAGCATGAAATTAACATATCCTTAAAATATCACTAAGATATCAAAACATGCAATACCTATCATACACAATCAGATATCCTAAAAATCATATAATCAGGTTAAAACTTAAGTAACTATACTTAATCAATAATAATATTGGCAAGTTATTTTATGTCGCAGGATATAACAGTCTTAAGAGGGGGCGTCACAGTGAAAGTGATGGTCATAATCAAGCCGTTACTTGAATGTAACGCGTCTGTCCAAGCGCGTTAGAAACATCAGTGCAATTTAAGTACTATAGAGTTTGTAATGGTCTCTAGTAGGGCCGTTACTTGAAAGTGACGGTCCTATGCTAGTGCGTTACAGTATCTGCTAACAGAAAACAATCATAGAAACTAAGATATCAACTCACATCATGTCTTTTATCAAAACATGATGAGTTTCTAGTCATGTTAACGAAGTAAGGCCATCTACATGCATAGGTAATCATGAATAGATGAATAGTCATGTTTTAATTTCTTAATTTGGCTAAGAGGTGCATGATGTGCATAGAACAAATAAAACATGAAATTAATGCTCTATAATGCATGGAATTCAATCAAACCAGAGGGCTTTTAGTCCTATCATGCTGTTTTTGCCGTTCATGAGATAACCTACCTCTTGCTTAGACTGTAGTTTCTGAATTTGGTTGAGAACCTTGCCCTAGATCCCTTCCATCTCTTGTGACTTTTTCAGCAACTTCTTTAGGCTCTAACTCCACGCCCTCTTGACCTAAAGATGTGAAATTCGGAGGGGAGTTAGTCTAAAGTATTGTAAACAAATACGTCTAAAGAACTTACCTGAGATAATGACTCCTTACCTTGCTTCATTACGTCTAAAAAGTAAGGGTCACATAGTTCAGAACTATGCCCTATTTATAGAGTTTAGGCTAGGGTTTGAGGATTAGATCGAGTTTAGAGTCCTTATTTCATCAAATCCTAATCTCTAAGAGTCCTTAGAGTTTTTACAATCCTTCCCAAGTCGATCCATAGTGGATAGGAACATCAAGTTCCAATCCTTTCATGAGTCCCTTCACTTACGGAACTAACAGGATGTAACGGTCGAGTGCCCATGCGTTACATGGATGTGGCGGTCTTACGATAGACCGTTACAGTCATCGTAGCTTAGAGTTTCAATTTATAACAACTCTTTTGTTAATTATCTAAATAATTATCTTATATTATTAGTATTTATTCTTAATATCCGTGGATAGGCTTAAATACCTTCTAGAATATGGGCCAAACCTAATGGTCTAGGTCCTAAACCCTTTTGGACTTCAATTAAGTGGGTTGAGTTAATTGATTAACATAATTTTGGCCTTATATTGATTATTTAGCCCAATTAATGCCCGAATATTATTTAAATATCTAGAAATTACTTTTATAAATTTTGGGGCTCTACATTCCTCCCTAGGTATACGTGCCCTTCTACAAGGCGGCATTTTAAGCTAAAAGAAGACACATAACAATGAAAAATGCATCAGTAAACATGAAAAACATCCTAATCCAGTAGTAGGAGACTCATATGGACTTGTTTTGGACTAATGCAATTTCAATTCCTTATGCAAATCCTCAACACCACTCTGATACCAACTGTAACGACCTGGAGATCCCGATATCGGTAAACTGATATCATCGATTAACCGATACCAAGAACTCGGGGAAGCCACCCATGAGGCTGATGAGGCCCCGTAAGGGTTGGAGGGTTTTGTCGAGGGGATGCATAACGAATTGAGATTACACGTGCTCAATATTAAATATACCAACAATTTGAACTATAAACGGAAGCAATTAAAATATCAGAGTGATAAATATATACAATAGTCCAGATTCACAATATATACAAGTCCAACGACTAAACAAAAGTCCAAAAGTTAAACTACACGGGGCATACCCCGGCCAAAAGTAAAAGAAAATGACTAACACAGATAAACGGACCACTACTGGCTGCTAAGACATGCCGTCAAAAACACGGGAAGCTCCGGAAGACGGCTGCTGCTTCTCACCTGAAAGAGTAAGGGTGAGTCTCAGCCAGACTCAGTAGTGGTCATATGGATCCTGACATCGCAACTAAACATGTAAAAGCAGTTAAAGCATGCATTGACATAATTAAACATGCAATGTCACAATAAACGATAGTTTAGTAAAGCTGTAAAACTATCTAAATAGTTTAAAAATAGCTAACTACAATGCCAATTGAATTTAAACGTGAGTACTTGAAATCTACCCATAGAATAATAACTCAATCATTTCCAAGTGACAAAAGAGAGAAGGAAACCACCAGGAAGAAGAAACCAGATGCGTCCACTCACGGCTTACACTGCGCCTCAAGCATCTACGCAAGTCTAGATAGCGACAAGCGACACGCGTAACAGTACCAGAAACAAGTAACTAGTCATAGTAACACTCGTCAGCGTCAGTCCAAGCCTCTGACCACATGTGCACACACCATCTCGTCGCCTCGAGCCAAGCCTGTAGCTAGTTTTCCTCCCCAGTAGGACGCTACTGTTAAGCAGGGGCCCACGGAAACTAGCTTAAAAACCGTAAAACGGGACTACCCCGCCACCTCTCCCAGGTGGGATCGACCCGAATGGTTGTCGGGCTACGACTTGTGGCTCCATCACAAGGAAAGAGAAAATAATTCTATTGGGATCTAAAAACATGCCACAGTTTATAAAAATATTAAAACATGACGAAGATGCAATGTTAAATGCATAATTAAATGAACACGCAAAAATTGCAGAACAAGCGGTCGAACTAGGGCCGCTATAGTCTTAGGCGGTCGAATAACGAACCGCTGTGTGCTGCTAAATTGTCTGGCCGTGAGGCTTTCACCGCCATATAGATTTAAAATATTTACGTGGTGAAATTATCAGCCGCTCGGGTCAGTAAACGATTTATGGGCGAACCATTAGAAACCCTGAAATAATTTAAACTTAGTCCTTACCGAAGAACCGAATCCATGGGAATCATAACCTGATCTCCTCCCGGTCGACCCAAATCGACGGGAATCATAACTTTTAACATGTTTCCTGCCATTCCACCACCATAATATGACAATTCATCGTCTATGAACTCAGCAACGATGGGCATGCTCCAAAAACATAAAGACGATGGGCATGCTTCAAACACACAAAGACGATGGGCAAGCTTCAAAAACATAAAGAGGATGGGCATGCCGTTTAAACATAAAGACAATGGGCATGGTATTAGGAACGATCTAACGAGCTAGGGCATCGATCCCCCTACCTCAAACGCGATGAAAACTCCGTTCTGACCGCATGCAAGCCGAGCGTCGCGCCGCAGCTCGCCTTTTCCCGACCGTCACTACACTCCGCGGTTCGAGTCGGGTTGACATCTCCGGGTTGCTCGCGTCGCGGGGAAGCTTCCGTCGCTCCTAGCACGGGGAAGAAGGCCGCCCCCCTCCGGATTTCAAGTCAAAGACGCCGATTTCACCGGGAGAAGGGGAGAGAGGGCCGCCATCTTTCGCTGCGGGATCGCACCTCCTCGCCGCGGTCTGGCTCCGACGAGGACGCCGCCGCGTTCCCTTTCCCTGCTAGCTCGCCGGCGAGGCCACTAGCGCATCGGCCGTGCCTCCGAGTCTCCGCGCGCCGTGAAGGAGAATGGGCGAGAAGGGGGGTTCCGCGGGTGTTCGCGGGTGCTCCGTCCGGTGCCGGTTCGAAAAGGGGGGGGATAATAGTAACGGTAGAGAGGGAGAGAGAACCCTCGGTTCTCTACTCTCAGAAAACTTTCGATGCATTTTTTTTTTTTCAAAAAAACCTTCTAATTCCTAAAAAACCTTAAGTTAATCAAAATTATATAAATGCCCCATTTAATTTCTAAACACCTTATATATATGCACAAAGCCCACTAAACTAGGCCCAATAATACCCAAAAAATCTCCTAAATTCATGGGTTAAAATACCTTTTAATATCGATAAAGATCCGTTAAAGAACGGGCATTACACCCTAGACCAATCTACGAAGAATATTCCTAAGTAGCGTGAGAGCAGCCACAACACCTATTGGACTTAGTCCAGTGCTGTGAGAGAAGAAGAAGAAGAGAATAAGAGAGCAGCCTTGAGAGAGAAGAAAAATCTTGCAGTCTACCAATGCTTGAAGAAAAGGATCCTTGGATCCAATCTTGTAGCTGCACTCACCAGTGCTGATGTCTTGATCCATTCCTTCAGCTGGTGTCTACATTGTCTCTATTGATTCTCCACTGCACTTGCAGCATTCAGTTTCTATTTGTTACGGTTCGTCTATCACCAATACATCTAGCTTCTCTGATCCCCTATTTAGGGACCGGGTTCCCTCTGTGGTTTCAGAGGAAGAGAGGATTAGATCCTCTGGGTGGTTCAAGCTATTAGTCAGTAGAAAGCAATCTGTGCTGCTCAGCTGTGTAAATAAGCTGTGTTTCTCAGCGGATCAAGCTGTGTGTTAGCCGGAAAGTCTCACCGAGTTTTGTGAGGGGTGGACGTAGGTTGTGGGGCTAACAACCGAACCACCTTAAAATCCTTGTGTTGTGGATTGTATACATTGTGAGCTTGTTTCATATCCTCTATCCCTATTTCACAGGTTCGTGTGCTTCTAATCTTAGTTATCTCATTTGCACACACAAGCACTCTTATTTTGCTCCTTCTGTTTCATCTGTGCTTTAATTGGCCTTAGCACTTTGACTACATCATTTGGGTGGCATGCTGCAACCTTGCATATAGGGTCAAGATAAAAGTCTTGCTAAGAGATTCCCTTGCTTAGACTCCCAAACACCTTGGTTGATCACCACTACATTCACACACATATGCACTCTGAGTGATCAACATAGCATACACACACTCATGCTTGTTGCAAGCCATCTCATGTTCTAGTGTTGTGCTTCATGATCCCTGCACTCCAAGGCTTATACCTGTCAAAGATCACAAATGTTTTTAAAGAAGTGTCGACCTCTCTTCAGTAAAGAGTCGACCTATGTTGCCCTGATCTGTTAGAGGTGTTGACCTCACTACCCTGAAGAGCAGACCCTAGCTCATTTCATAGTTGGATCCTGATAAAGAAGTGTTGACCTGCCCGCTGGGAGGGTCGACTTGTCTGAACTGGGCATTGGGTTTAACGTTATTACTTGTTCCATTCCTATTTATTCCGCTGGACTGTGTGCTTATGTGATTCATTTACCTTATAGAAGTGGTCTATGTTTTTAGGAGTCAAGATTTAAATAGGCCAAAGTTATTAATAGGATCTATTCAACCCCCCTTCTAGATCTGATTGCACTCCGTGGGACCTATCAAGATCCTCCTATCCCATTGGCGTTAGAAAAAGTGGCTCACACACTCGACCACGTGGGCACAAACGTGCCTCCGGATCCTAGCCCCGCCATGGAGACCACCCATGTCCAAGTTGAAAGAGAAGCTTCGTACGGTGGTCTTCACCCTACACCACCCCCCCTAGTGGGGGCCGAGATCATCTTAGGAGAACCCCTTGTTATTTGGATAAGGGAGAGCCCAATGAGAGAGATCACAACCCATGTTTGCCCTCCCATAGAGCTAATGATGGGGACATCACCTCCCATGCCCACGTTCATAGCTTGTCTCCTCGCCCCGGTTGCATCCGGCATGGTCTAATTATTTAATTTCGAGTCCTATGTAATTTTTATTTGAGTCATTTGATGTATTTTCCCTTTTATTTGAGTCATGTTCCTAGGTCTTGCATTTATTTTCCTAAGTTTGAGTGTCATTAGATTGTGTAATGTGCTATTGGGCCCAATTCTTCGGGCTTGGCCCATGAGCCCCCCCCTACCCCTTCGGTTATTTGTTATTGAGTCTTTTGTAAGGGACTTATTGTAAAATGTGGGTTTCCTATATATAGGGCCCCATTTCCTTCATTTGGAGGTAATGAATCAATCAATGAAAAAAATGCCATTTGAGAGTCTAAAGCTTAGTTTAGTGGAGTGATTCCAACATTCTTTGGGTGAGAAACCCTAGGGGAGAGATTCCCCACCCTTCCCTCTCTTAATCCCTCTTTTTTTACTCCACTTTCTCTCTCCTCAACACCTAATTTCAAATTTTCTTCTCTCTCCTCCCTTCCCAACCACCTCAACCCCCACCTACCATCATTAAAGCCCTCCACTTCCCCATGGCCTCCATTACTCCACCCCCTAGTCCCAAGAAGATCCCTCACCATTCCAACACCATCTTCCACATTCTAACACCACTTTCCCCATTCCAACACAATCAACCCCTTCCCCACACAACCCCACAACTTCCAAGGCCATTTCAAATTTGAAATCCACCCTTCCCTCCACTCACTTGTGCCCCCCCCCTCACTTTCTCCTCTCACCCACCTTCCCAAATTCGTAGCTCCTCCTCCCACCACCTGTTAGACCCCCTTCTAGACCCCATTCTTCCCTTCCCCCACCTTAGAACACCCCCTCCTAGACCCCCTCACAGCCCGGGCTTTCCCCACACTCATCCACCCCCATTTCCCCTCCCATATACCCCATTCCCCCCCATCATCTTCAACCTACAGCTCTCAACCGAAGATCTACAGAAGAGCAGTAACTTGCAGCGGCCACCATGACTTCCTTCGGATGAGTTTAAAGACCCAAGAGCCATCATCGGAAGCGTCTACCAGTCTCCTTCGCAACAGAAGTGGTTTCATCTTCTTCCGATCTCCGAGCCGTCCAGGAGGTCCATTCTCCCATAACTGCGTAGTTCTGCCTCAGCTGAGGACCTAAGCCGGATTAGAAGCTCTGCTACGACGAACTCTGAAGGAATCACTCCTCAAGTCTTCTTCAAAGTTCTTCATCGGCCTGTCTACTTTCAGAATCAAGAAGCAGAACTCCATTTGGCATCCCGTAGCAGAAGTTGTCAATTTTCTCCCTCTGCTGCACGGATCTGCTTCCCCACAGTCTACACCGACCAGTCATCCTTGTTCAGAGCCTCCAGGTCTTCTCCCACACCTTTTGGATTCCCCGTCAGTTTTTCTGTGAAGAGGACTCATCCACGGCCAACGACTCCAACGGTGTGTGATTCCGAGTTCGGGAGCAGTCGGGGTACCTTCTGCAACCTACTACTAGAAACCAGAAGCTGCCAGCCCGTGAGTCTGCCTCTCTGTTTGGACCTCCATCCTGCTCAGCGACGGCGTCAGAAGAAATCAACAAAAATTGGACGACTTCCCTGGCCTCCTACGAAGCTTCTCCAGGTGCTTTCGTCCCCAACAAAATTCGTGAGCAACCACAGCAGTCATATCTTCAGTCAGCTGTCAGCACCCACAGAACGTGAGCAGAATCGGCATCCACCAACTTCGGTGTTCCTTTCTCATTTTCCCCTCCCCGCTTGGCCGGATGAAGGCCCCTCCCTGTGTGGAGGTAGTTTTGGTTTGTAATTTCATTAACCCCCACCCCAAGGTCCCCCTCCTGCGAGAGGTGTAGTGGTGTAATTTGTTTAGGCAGGTCAAGCGACACCGCCGCGGCGTATGGGGATCCACTCGCCTCCCCGCTCGCCCTCGTCTCCGATCGGGACCGGTTTCTTCAAACCGGTCGAGTAAGTGCTCAAAACTTCACTCCACTTAGTGCTTGTCTTTCAATATTAGTTCTAATTCCGCTGGTTATGCGAGTGAGAGCCCGATCCTCAAGCCCCATAAACTTGAGTGATCACCGTGGGAATATTGCAACCGGTGCCTTTGGCACTTCGTCGGCCTCGTTGAATTGGGCTTCCAAATCCATTGGGAATCAAATCGTGGCCTTGCTGGCCCTCTACCAGCAAGGGCCCAACCCCTCAACCTCACCTTGGCATTGCCAAGTTACCCCGGCCTTGGGTGAGTGACGAGAGAGCGGCGGCCCAAATTGGCCCATTTAGATTGCGATTGTGCTTGCTTGTATTAGGTCCGAGGTTGTGTCACATCAAGTGGTATCAGAGAAAGTTCTAGACTTGTCTCTATTAAGTCTTGTCCTAGGGCCATTGCATTTATCACTCGATCATCATGGCCACTTCCTACTTAGCTTACTCGTCTCGCTTGGACCCAATAGATGCCTTTGTGTTTGATGGATCCCACCCTAGTTTATATCTAGAATGGGAAAGCTCCATAGATCACCACTTTGGGAGGTTCACCCTGTCAGGGTCTATGCAAGTCAACTATGCCAAAAGTTTGCTATGGCGCCAAGCTAGGGATGAATGGCAAAACATTGTAGGCTTAAGGGAAGTTGGAAGGAAAGAGCCAATCGACTCTTGGGTTGAGATGAGAAATGAACTTAGGAAGATTTATGCCCATATGGACCCTCCTATCACCATAGAGGAAGCCCAAGATCCCACCAATAAAGAAGAAGAGCCTCAATCTTCCCCCACCCCTCATGGTCCGGATCCTCAAAGACCATGCACCATCACACATGGCACCCTTACCATAGATGAGTCCATACTCCAATGGCTCAAGTAATGTCCCACCCTCCCTAGCTCACCACCATTAGGATATAAATCCCAAATTGTTCCCACCCGACCTCCCCATGTCACTTATCAAAACTTCTACTCTGTGGAAGACTTGGGAGACCTTGTGGATTGCCTACATTGGCAAGCCCACTTAACCGGCCTACTAGCCATGGGACCATTGGAGCCTAGCACCGTCAACTTTGTCCACCCATCCATCGGTTCCATCACCTCCCTTTGCATAAGTGGGCATTGTACTAGTGAGATCCTCCTATTTCTCCCCTTGGAGGAAGAACCCATCCCGGTCTACTCCCCACCCCTTGAGATCCCAAGTACCTTGAACGATCAACCCACTAGAGACCTTGGACCAACTACTTGGGAGGAGGATGACTCACCACCTTGTAAGGACTTTGGGAACATAGAGTTCCTCTCTCTAGGTAGCCCTTACCATGATCCCTTTGACCCATTCCAATGGGAGTACGGATACCCATGTGGCCCAACCATCTTACCCACCACCCACCCTTTCCTACCCTCACCCACCATATTGGGCCAAACCAACCTCATCCATGACCCGGGTTACACCTTGAGAGCCATGACCTTGGGCCACATATCCCTAGGTAATAAGGTTGTGCCCCACCCCATGATAACCACCTTCTTTGATCTATTCGATCCTTTCCAATGGGAGTTCAAAGGTTATCCCACACCTATACACATGGAAGTCACCTTTGGGAAAAGTATGCATGTGTCTAGGCTTACCACACCCCTTGGCATGAACACTATGTTGGGTCGATTCATTCATATCACCCACATGTCAATGAGAAAGTATGAGTGGTCCATATTCGGATGTCATGGTCCTCCTTCATTCATCATGGATCTTAAGCATGTCAAAGGCATCTACGGATGTTCGGGTCCCCCGATATTTATCACCAATTTGCATGATAGGGCCACCTACGGGTGCCCCGACCCACCTTGGCTAACCAAAGTCTACACTGCATCATTACACGATAGGTCTACTTTTGGTTGCCCCGGTCCACCCATCACCCCTAGAATGTCTGCATTCACAACATTGCATAAAGAGATCCGCAAGCACATTAACAAGAAGAATGTGACTTATAAAAGGCAAGCCGACTCTCATCGACGTCACCAAGAATTCCATGAGGGTGACTTTGTTATGGTAAGGACGGAGAGACTCTCCCCGGGAGCCATCTCCAAATTGAGGCCACGTGGGGCTGGTCCCTTCCCGGTCCTGAGGCGCATTGGTGCAAATATCTTTGAGTTAGATCTCCCTGAGGAGTATGGAATAAGTCCCACATTCAATGTTGCCGACCTAGTGCCATATAAGGGACCCACGGTGGTACCTAGTGAGGAGATTGAGCCTACTTCTTCCCTTGAGAGAGCACCCACCCGTGAGGAGAGACCACCAGCCAAGAGAGCCCAGCGTGAACAAATTGAACAAATATTGGATGAACAAGTCACTACCACTCGGAGCAAGGTATACGAGCGCTATCTCGGCAGGTGGATGGATCGGTCTCGTTCGGAAGACTTGAGGGCAGTACCACTTCTACACCCTCCAAGGAGGAAAGGACACTTACTCGACGGAGTCGAGTTCTCCGCACCCCGGGAGTATGATGGGGACATCACCTCCCATGCCCACGTTCATAGCTCGTCTCCTCGCCCCGGTTGCATCCGGCATGGTCTAATTATTTAATTTCGAGTCCTATGTAATTTTTATTTGAGTCATTTGATGTATTTTCCCTTTTATTTGAGTCATGTTCCTAGGTCTTGCATTTATTTTCCTAAGTTTGAGTGTCATTAGATTGTGTAATGTGCTATTGGGCCCAATTCTTCGGGCTTGGCCCATGAGCCCCCCCCTACCCCTTCGGTTATTTGTTATTGAGTCTTTTGTAAGGGACTTATTGTAAAATGTGGGTTTCCTATATATAGGGCCCCATTTCCTTCATTTGGAGGTAATAAATCAATCAATGAAAAAAATGCCATTTGAGAGTCCAAAGCTTAGTTTAGTGGAGTGATTCCAACATTCTTTGGGTGAGAAACCCTAGGGGAGAGATTCCCCACCCTTCCCTCTCTTAATCCCTCTTTTTTTACTCCACTTTCTCTCTCCTCAACACCCAATTTCGAATTTTCTTCTCTCTCCTCCCTTCCCAACCACCTCAACCCCCACCTACCATCATTAAAGCCCTCCACTTCCCCATGGCCTCCATTATTCCACCCCCCTAGTCCCAAGAAGATCCCTCACCATTCCAACACCATCTTCCACATTCCAACACCACTTTCCCCATTCCAACACAATCAACCCCTTCCCCACACAACCCCACAACTTCCAAGGCCATTTCAAATTTGAAATCCACCCTTCCCTCCACTCACTTGTGCCCCCCCCCTCACTTTCTCCTCTCACCCACCTTCCCAAATTCATAGCTCCTCCTCCCACCACCTGTTAGACCCCCTTCTAGACCCCATTCTTCCCTTCCCCCACCTTAGAACACCCCCTCCTTGACCCCCTCATAGCCCGGGCTTTCCCCACACTCATCCACCCCCATTTCCCCTCCCATATACCCCATTCCCCCTCATCATCTTCAACCTACAGCTCTCAACCGAAGATCTACAGAAGAGCAGTAACTTGCAGCGGCCACCATGACTTTCTTCGGACGAGTTTAAAGACATAAGAGCCATCGTCGGAAGCGTCTACCAGTCTCCTTCGCAACAGAAGTGGTTTCATCTTCTTCCGATCTCCGAGCCGTCCAGGAGGTCCATTCTCCCACAACGGCGCAGTTCTGCCTTAGTTGAGGACCTGAGCCGTATTAGAAGCTCTGCTACGACGAACTCTGAAGAAATCAGTCCTCAAGTGCTTCTTCAAAGTTCTTCATCGGCCTGTCTACTTTCAGAATCAAGAAGCAGAACTCCATTCGGCATCCCGTAGCAGAAGTTGTCAATTTTCTCCCTCTGCTGCACGGATCTGCTTCCCCACAGTCTACACCGACCAGTCATCCTTGTTCAGAGCCTCCAGGTCTTCTCCCACACCTTTTGAATTCCCCGTCAGTTTTTCTGTGAAGAGGACTCATCCACGGTTCCAACGACTCTGACGGTGCATGATTCCGAGTTCGGGAGCAGTCGGGGTACCTTCTGCAACCTACTACTAGAAACCAGAAGCTGCCAGTCCGTGAGTCTGCCTCTCTGTTTGGACCTCCATCCTGCTAAGCAACGGCGTCAGAAGAAATCAATAAAAATTGGACGACTTCCCTGGCCTCCTACGAAGCTTCTCCAGGTGGTTTCGTCCCCAACAAAATTCGTGAGCAACCACAGCAGTCATATCTTCAGTCAGCTGTCAGCACCCACAGAACGTGAGCAGAATCGGCATCCACCAACTTCGGTGTTCCTTTCTCATTTTCCCCTCCCCGCTTGGCCGGCTGAAGGCCCCTCCCTGTGTGGAGGTAGTTTTGGTTTGTAATTTCATTAACCCCCACCCCAAGGTCCCCCTCCTGCGAGAGGTGTAGTGGTGTAATTTGTTTGGGCAGGTCAAGCGATACCGCCGCGGCGTGTGGGGATCCACTAGCCTCCCCGCTCGCCCTCGTCTCCGATCGGGACCGGTTTCTTCAAACCGGTCGAGTAAGTGCTCAAAACTTCACTCCACTTAGTGCTTGTCTTTCAATATTAGTTCTAATTCCGCTGGTTATGCGAGTGAGAGCCCGATCCTCAAGCCCCATAAACTTGAGTGATCACCGTGGGAATATTACAACCGGTGCCTTTGGCACTTTATCGGCCCCCTTGATTTGGGCATCCCCACCCTTTGGGAATCAAACATTGGTCTTGCTGGTCCTCTACCAGCAAGGGTCCAACCCCACTTCCTTCACTTGGCATTGCCAAGTCACCCCAGGCTTGGGTGAGCGTCGATAGAGCGGTGGCCCAATTCGGCCCATTTGAATGCGATTGTGCTTGCTTGCATTAGGTCCGAGGTTGTGTCACATCAGCTAAACCTCCCCATAGTACCCTTCTCCTCCTATCGCACCACTATCCAATCATCCTACCAAGTGGAAACGTTAGAGGATCTTCTTTAGGACTTAGCATGGCAAATGGAGTTGACTAGCATGTTGACCACATTGGCCGACCGACCTAGGAATCTTGACCTTCTACACCTATGTATCGGGTCTATCACCTCGGTTTACACTATGGGTTGCTACACTAGCGACCTCCTTCTATTCCTCCCCACACCCGATGAGCCCGACCTTCTCCTCAATTTGGAGCTTCTTATCTCGGGTAGGAAGCCAAGCCATCCCCTCATCGCCGACCCACGAATAAAAGACTTCAGCCCAATTATTTTATTAGAGGAGGATGATCCACCACCAATTGAGGACCTTGAGGACATAGAGCTTCTCTCCCTTGGTAACCCATTTCATGATCCCTTTGATCCCTTCCAATGGGAGCCAAGGAACCTATGTGACCCAACCGCCTTACCCACCATCCACCCTTTCCTACCCTCACCCACCATGTTGGACCAAGCCCACCTCATCCATGACCCAAGTTACACCAAAGGAACCATGACCTTATGCAACACCCACCTAGAGATCGAGGATGTGCCCCACCCCATATCCACAGTCAGAGATCCCTTCGACCCTTTCACATGGAAGTTCAAAGGTCATCGCACACCTATGCACATGGAAGTCACCTTTGGGATAAGCATACATGTGTCTAGGCTTACCACACCACTTGGCATGAACACTATGTTCGGTCCATTCATTCACATTACCCACAAATCAAGTAGGAAACATGAGTAGTCCATATTTGGGTGCAATGATCTTCCATCATTTGTCATTAGACTTATACATGTTAGGGGTATGCACGGATGTATGAATCCCCTAGCATTTGCTACAACCATCCATGATAGATTCACCTACGGATGCCCCGGTCCTCCAACCTTTGCTATAAAGTCCATGCATGATAGGGCCACCTTTGGCTGCCTCGACCCACCTAGGTCCATCATAGTCTTCATAGAATCAAAGTATAATTGGTCTATATATGGTTGTCCTCGTCCACCCTTGCATACCATACTTTTCACACCCACACCGCATCGTAGTGCATGGCATACGCATTCACGCAAACATCTAGTAATGAGCGGTGAGGATCACAAAGAGCGGGCAATAGCTCGTAAGTGCCACTTGGTATTCCAAGTAGGCAACTTGGTGATGGTGACATTGGAGTGGCTCTACCCTAGGGTCACCTCCAGATCGAGGGCACAAGGACTTGGACCTTCCCGAGTTCTGAGTGGCTTTGGCAACCCGACTTACGGGTTGGACTTACCGATGAGTTTTGGGATTCACCCCACTTCCCACGTGGCGGACCCGGCACCCTATATGGGCAACACGGTGGATCCTAGTGAGTGCCTCAAGCCCCTACCTACCTTGGAGAGTGACACCTTCGGAGAGCCTCCACCAATCAGTTTGAGAGCCCGATGTGAGCACACGGAGGCAATACTAGGCAAGCAGGGTACCATTGTCGGCAAGAGGGCGTGCCTGAGCTACTTTGAGAGGCTGAAGAGCCGTCCCCCGACTAGGGACGCTGAGTCAAATTTGGAGATTGTGGCTCGCCCGGAGCTGCATTTGGTGTACTACTTCTCCGGTGGACCCATACTCGACGGGGTCGAGTTTTCCCCACCCCGAGGGTATGATGGGGGCATCCCTTGCCCCTCCACATTTTCTAGACTCGGATTGTTCGTCGGCATGTGTCATTGTGTTTGTCATATTTTTCTGAGTATAGTCATGTAATTTATATATTTTATTTGAGTCATAAATTATGTAATTTTCTCTTTATTTGAGTCAGGTACCTAGGTTTGGGAGTTATTTACCTAAGTTGAATGTCATTAGGTTGATTAGGCTGGTTAAAAGCCCCAATTAAGTTCGCTTGGCCCAGGGGCGCCCCCCCTTGGGATAGTATGGTCAATGTGTCATTAGTTCAGGGTCATTATGGTCATGTGAAAAATCTAGAGTTTATAAATAGCCCCCTCCCCTCTCTCATTTGTAACTTTTGATGATCAATGAAATTTGAAATTCCCTTGGAATTTTATCTCCCCTGCCTCTCTTGATATATATCTCTCTATCATATCTCTCTCTCTCTAAGGGGGTCGCCCCCCCTCTCTCTCTCTTCCCCCACCTAGAATTCAAATTCCCCCCTCCTCTCTCCTCCATTCACTATTCATTAATATCCCCTCTTCCCCATACACTCATTCAATTCCCCCCAACCCCCAAGGTGGAATCCACCAATCTCCAAGCCACCCTCCAACCACCAACCACCCACTCCCCTTCCCCAAGCACCCCTCCATCTCCCCAAGGCTGAAGGGGCTCAAACCCTAGGCCAAATTTGAATCTGCCTCCCTTGCTGGCTGCCCCTCACCCATCCCCAACACCCCCTTCCTCCCCAGGTCGCCCTCCCCATTTCCCCTTGGTTCCCTTGGCCATCCCACCCTCATACACACAACCCTACAGCATCAGCCTATTCCCAGCTCGCAGGCAACAGAGTACGAGTGACTTTATGTGGCTGCCACATCATCACCAAGAAGCTTTAGAAAATGTACTATATATCGGTGGAATCGTCCCCCAGTCTACTTTGCAACGGAGGTGGTCCCGCCTCCGTCTGAGTTCGTGGCTGCCCGTAGTAGTCTTCACCGTCGGACTGCACAGTTCCTCCGTGGCAGACACTCAGTAGCAAATTACAGAGGAATCCACGGCCATCATCCTAAAGTTCTTGAAGCGGGGCTCGGCTGAGACCTTCTACTCCAAGTCTCCTGCCACCGCCAAGAAGCAGCACTCTGTTCGGTTTCCAGAACTATGAGTTCCTAATTTCCTCCCAAGGGTGCGCTAGTCAGTTCTCTCAGGAACTGACCTGATACCCCATCACTGTTCGGGTCCTCGCCATCTACTCTGACCTCCTCCGGCATCCCCGCAGGTATCCGTTCGAAGAGGGTTAGACCATAAATGCAACGGCCTTGTTATCGCCTGAATCAGAGCTCGGGAGCCTCCGTGGTGGCCTCACCTTCCAACTGTAGCGACTCAGAAGCTACCAGGTCTCGAATCAAACAGCCATGTTCACGACTCTGCCCCGACTGTCGCTGCCAACAAGAAAATCCATAAAAATTTTGACGTCCTCCTACGTCAACCCCAGAGGTTTTGCGACTCGTTTTGTCACCAACGGAGTTCGTAGGAGTCCACAGCAGCACCAACACCGATTGTCTATCCACTGTCATAGAGGGCTAGAAGAACCGACGGTCTTCGTCCACTTCGGCTTCTAGCTTAGTTTTCCCCATGTTGGCACCCGAAATATGATCATCGGCAACCAAGCCATAAGGACTAATGACCCGGCCCATCGAAGCGCGGGAGCCGATAAAGATCAACACATCGAGGATTTCTCAAGCTGCCAGAGCCTCGAGTCATTCCGTATGGACGTGGGGACTTCACCTCAGGAGAGCCGAGATGAATCCACAACCAACCGGCAGTGCGACCAAGCCTGCCCAATGAACCGGCATCGACTTTATCGTGCTGCATCCACTACACCCATTGTCTGATCAAGGATGATGGTCTATCCGGTGGCCCCCACCACATGAAAAGGCTCTCCTGAAGACAAAGGAGTCCCCCCCTGGCTTTCTAAAACGGAAGACCGAAAGCTCTGTCGGCGGAATATCCCGATCGCCCGACATGGGCACGGCTTCCCGCCAAGAAGGGCCTGTTAGTGGCTGAATGATCGCCCAGCGCAGGCATAACTATCTCTGGTGTTATCCAACCCCCTAGAGAGCTCTGGGTACGAGCCAGGCCGGACCAATAGCATGGATCGTAGAGCCGAAGGCCGTGTCGGCAGAAAGCCCGTACGATCAAATCAAAGCTATCTGAAGTCTCAGGAATGGTCGTACGTCGACCCGGGAGCTTCGACAAGACATCCCTGCAAGGTTTCGAGGGGCATTGGCGAGATAATGTTCACGGTGACTCCCGGAATCATCCCTGGACTCATCGACTGGCTTGAAGCGCACGAGGAGCATTAGCTCGGCGCGCCTTAAATCGGCGTGCCCCTCATTCGATGCCCCTGATCCCGGAGAGCTAAATCCCCTTCGACGCCTGGCTATTCCGGCGCACAAGTCACCCTATAGGATGGCTCCAACCCCGGCGCGATAGGCTGATGAAGTCTCTTCCCGGCGCGCCAATCCCATGCCGGTTTAACATTCGAACTCATGCCCCTATATATAGATGGCTGTTCGAGAAAGAGGAGGAAGGGGAGAGACAGATCGATTGAGAAAAAAAGAGAAGAGCGGAGGGAGAGAAAGGCTTCTGGAGAGGTTTTTTCTACTGAAGCAGAGAGAGAAGGGTTCCTTCGGAGGAGCTTCGGGCGGTCATCTTCTTCCTCTACGATACCCTGTTTCAGGAACAGGTGGGCGCGGGTGCTGATTCTTTTCCTGTTTTCCGCAGATCTCTCTTCTGAGACTTCCACCCATCGAATGTAAGCGAGGGGGGGAGGAGCGACGATGATATGAGTCGATTCTCCTCCCCCCTCTACGTGATTTCTTTTCTTTGTTCTTCCCCTGTTGTTGCACTCCGAGCGTCCTCTGCCTATGATATTGTAGAACGGCGACCGAGCAATGGTGCCGGTGCTGTACTCTCACCATGTAAATGCTAAACAATTCCCGTTTCTGGGATGGTAATATATATGCGCGTGTGAATGCTCAAATGAATAGATCGAATGAATGATCCTCAGCTCCTCTTTTATCCATGCCAATGCGTGTGTCTGAGCTCTTCTCTGCACATCTCTAATTCCGGTTTCTCCGAGGTCTACATCGTGCCCCAAATCATTGTGGGCTACAGAGACACCCCCTCCCCGGGGGCTTCTCTTTCAATCATTCTCCCGTTTGATTCAAGGGTTTTCGCATCCCTTTCTCTTCTCGGATGGAGCCGTGCTTCTGCGCGTGCCTCTTTCCGCCATGCATAGGGTCCATCCCCTGAACGTTGCTTTCCAATTGTTTGAGCATATGCCCCTGCCGCGGGCCCATCTCACTTATGCATTTACCACCCCTATTCATCATCATCTGAATGGTTTCGAGGTTTTCTCATCGTCTCGATCCCCCGGGGAGGGGAACATTCCCCCCGTGGCTTCACGGAACTGCTGGGCAACTAAGAACCCTACCCCTCGATGGCAGGCGTTTCTCCCTGAGCCCACAGCAGATAGCAACAGAGGGGTCTTGGCTCAACGAGCTCGCCCCCAACAATTCAGGACCCAATGAAGGCCGGGGATATGTGCTCCTCGCAGGCTAGCCCTCGGAGTTTCATCCTCCTAATGGTCAGTCCCTATAAGGGATAAGTCATACACTGTGGGTCATCCACCCTTCGCAGGCTAGCCCTCGGGGTGCTGTTCCCATCGTCAATGGCTTCATCTCTCCGTTTCTTCCCCCTATGGAACCTTGGTGCTCCTAGCAGGCTAGTCCTCGGGGTATCCTATCCAATGGGGTTTGCTGGCTGCCTTCGTGTAGACCGGCAGTTTAGGGGCTTGTTCCATAGGTGAGCAGGACCCCGCTTCTCCCCTGCAACTCTTCAGGTTCAGGGGAGATGCTGTCCAATTTTGGACAGATTAATAATGAATAAACCATAACGAAATACTCATTCTGGACCTAATTATCCCGGTGCTCGAGTAGGAACCTCGCACTGGCTTATCACGTCATTCTTGGAGGGTTCTGGACTTCAATTTAACAAACAATTGGCCTCAAATAGCTTCACAATTCTCAAAATGAACTTAACAAACTCAAGTGGTTGCAAAATTTATCAAAAAAATAAGCTGAACGGCACGGCCTTAGCCGGCGCGCTCTAATCCGGCGCGGTACCCCCCCCGCGCCGGATTAACGCTAGACTCATAATCAAAAAGTTTTCCTTTGCGCCTTTCCGGCGCGCCCTAAACCGGCGCGCCCCAAAGTCTTCGCGCCGTGTTAACATCCATGATGGCCGCGCCGTATTAGCCGCTATACCTACGCTTTATCGCGCCGTATAAGCTATCCTTACATCGTCGCGCCGATTTTGAGACCTTTTGTTGCTTTAATTGTTCATTTGCCTCGGAGTGGTTCTCGTCCCTCAGGGTTGATGTCAATAAACCACAATGGGTAATAAATTGAATAAGGGAGGGGCCAAGTGAGCCCGAACTATATTGTTATCAAATCTTCATTACCATGTCCATTAGCATTGTGCTTTCGCTATCACACTTGTGTTGCTTTCCCTTTCCTTGATGGGGAATAATAAATGTGGTCGATCAACATTTGCTTCCATAATTCCATTATCATGCTTAATATAGTGTGGAACGCGGATTTTATTATCCTATATTTTTTTATTGATTGATTTATTATTTATTGATTTATTGGCGTGCCAGTCACTGGAGTGACGATTTTATTGTGCGCTTGATCAGACTTGGTCAGTCGATTGTGAGTGATCGTGTCTGGACCATAAGTCCGTCATACCATAAAGGCTATGCCGTTAATTACGCCCTTCCAAGGAAGGACAACCCTTGATTAAACGCTAAAGATAGGAGGATGACAGCGGTAAAGCCGCATGCTCAAAAGAGACGGAATTCGTTCACTTGCAAGACGTTAAATGGATTAGACGAAGCAGGGGTTGGTTATTTTCGGGTTAAAACCCACGGAATATTCCCACCATCTTGGACCATGCCAAGTGGCAGGGTGGGATCCGTAAAAGATCGGGCATAATTGACCCGGAATCCGAGTAAGTACTGGCGTAACATGACGCGCTCCGTGCAGACGCGATGTTGCATCTATATCCCCCTTCAAAGGGCCATCGGAGAGCATGCAAGGACATAACTCCACAGGCTGGTGGGGTTGAGATAGAAAGCATCACATTTACTTGGCAAGGTATGTGTAAATTTCGGCAGCATGTCCCCTCAACTTGGATTATGCCAAGAGAAGATAGGTCATCATCCACAGAATGCCGGGATGACAACCGAACGAGGATGGGCACCGGGCCCCGGGACATCGCTTGCCTTTATACCATCGATTAATATCCCCTCGAAACCCCTCAGAACTCATGCAATGACATGGCCCTTTGGGTTCATGAGGGTGAAATCCGGATCGAGAATGAAGACTGTAGGGGAGGTCTTCCCCAATAATGTGTCTTCTCAAGGCATCAATGACGGTCTCTGAACATCCCCGGGACATATGTGTGAAGAGATCAGAAGGCTGATAAATGGTATTGCAGAGATGGGCCTCTGACTGGACTTCATTTGGCCAAGAAGATGGGTCTCGGCGTGGCTTTAGTTGGCCTAAAGGAGGCTCTCGGCGTAGGGCTTACTGGCCAAAAAGGGGGGTCTCGGCATAGGTGGAGTTGGCTTGTAGGGGCTCTCGGCGTGGGACTTCCCGGCGCGCTCCTTGCCGCGCCGGGAGCTTGGCGCCGGGAGCCTGTGGGCTGGGAGGTTTAGGTGAAAAGGGGCTTGAATGGCAGGAGAACGTATGTTTTTTTTTTGTCATTTTGCTAAAAAGGGAAAAGAAGAAGAAGGCTTCTCGGCGAGGCAGCTCTCGGCGGGGAAATTTGTACGCCGAGAAGGTGGATTTACGGAAGGGTTTCAGGGATTGCAGAGCTCAAACGATACTCTGTTCCTGGGATTCCTAAGCTTTCTGGCTGCGATTGAAGCCGAATTTGAAGTGCGGGAAGGGGGATTTTATGGATGCTTCCGTTAGGAAGGGCCAAAGGGGATTTGGAAGGTAGAATCGACGGGGAAACGAGACCATCATCTGGATTTCTGAAGACTTTATTTATTTCTGCCGCCGGCCGTCTGGGGATCAAGAGATGACTGTCTCTGATCCCCTGGACGAACCCAATAGCATCTAAAACCCGGTGGCTGAGGAACCTTTAGCATCGAAACTCCAGACCCTAGTCATCCAAGGGATTAGAATGGAGGGTCGAGAGATCGAGGTCGTCATTCGCTAGAATCCGAGGGATAGCAGTGGTCCGTAGAATCGACATGCCCTCGTATAGCCAGCGGTTCAGGGGACCAAGAGATTGATGTCTCTGGTCCCTGAACAGCACGAGGAGGGGTCCTTAAGGGCCTTGTAAAAAAAAAGAGCTCGAACGGATACGGTGGATCCGCCATCGAGATAGGAGGGGAGGAGGTGACAGAGCCCAGTAACCCATCAGATAAGGGTAGGGGTCCTGTTTTCATGCCTCTAAAGAGAAGATTCGTATGAACCATTAAATGTTTCGCATAAACGATAAACATACAAGGATAAGCGGAGAGCAGACATTTCGATCAAAGGAGAGCAGACATCTTAATCAGTAGATCCCCAAATGGGTCACGTTGACATTTCATTGCATCGCATCGAAGCCTTACATCGACTGTGAAATAGAAATGCAAAGCAGAAAGATGGAGATTGAGACCGGAACTCGCCGGCTACGTTCGATAAATCAAGACAAAAGCTCACTAGATTACATCAGTAGAAAAGAAAAGACAGCATGGGGAGGGCGGAGCATTGACTCCTCTCCCTCCCCGGAGCAGCCCACCTGAAGCTTGTTTGCTTCTTCCTCTCTTCTGCTTCTTCTCTTCTCTCGGCCGAGGGGGCTCTCTCTTGGCAGGACTCCCTCTCTATTCTTTCTTCTATTCTTCTATCTTCTCTCCTCTCTTTTTTCTCTCTCTTTTCCTATCTGTTCGAAGGGAGGGGGTTTTTATAACCATTTCCCCCTTCTCGGCAGGCTTCATCACGGCGCGCCCCATCTGAAGCTTCCCGGCGCGCCTGCCTTCAGCTTCTCGGCGCCCTCTTTTGGGTTTGGCAAGTGATTCTCGGCGCCACCTTCACACAGGCCCATTTGGGTCTTTCAAGGGTATCATCACCCAAAAGGGTCTTCCATTGGTGACACAGCTTGTATCGAGATCATTATTACGGTTTTCATCAGTCCGTAGACAGGGGTTTCATCAGTCCGTAGACAGGGGTTTCATCAGTATTGCCATCTGAACGGTGACAAGACCGGGTATCATCTTATCGATATCGTCACTTGAATGGTGACGAGCTCGGACATCAGCTTTAGTCTGGGAAGACCTCAGCCGGGTATATAATCTGTGGAGACGATTCCTCTTCTGTTTTGACTTTGCAAAAGCCTTTACAATCTTCATCTGCCGGTACCGGCTTCATCTTTATCTCATATTACATCTGTCATTAAGCCGACATCTGACTTACCCTGACATATCATCCGTGGATTCTTGGACGAAGCAGTAATGCGGCTCTCATTAAAGTGTGCCAGGAGGTCTCATCAGTCGAGTGACTGCTGCTCTACCAGTGCTGCCGTCTGAGTGACATCGGCACCGGGCATCAGCTTGGCCGACAAGGGCTTTAGCCGGTGAATGGTTGACGAGCTTCATCAATGGTCTTTCACTATTGGTCCGACCCTCTTTTCAATCATGCTTCGACCTTTGTTCTTTTTCAAGGTGTCAACAAATGCCCCCCACCTGCGGGCGGCGTAAGCGCAGAATAAGCGGCACGGGGCTTGCAGGTGTCTTTCGTCATTCGAGGGGATCTTCCTCAATTTGTCTTCAATCCGGTTCTCAGACCTGATCATCTCGTTGCAACAATATTCTCCGCACGGATCTTTCATTTTCATATTTTTCATCTTCATATTTTCTTTATTTTCAACATTTCGGAGCTTCTCGGCACGGGGCCATAGGCTTCTCGGCATGACCCTCTCGGCGCAAGGCTTCTCGGCACGCAAGACCTTCCGGCGCAAAGCTTCTCGACGTGAGGGGCCTCTCGGCGCGGCCGAAGGAGGGCTCTCGGCCTGGGGGTTCTCGGCGCGCCCTTTTGGGTGACGGGGGCTCTCGGCCCAGGGGTTCTCATTGCTTCTCAGCGCGTCTTAGGTAGGGCTCTCGGCCTGGGCTTCTCGGCGCGCCCTTTGGCCGCAGGGGCTCTCGGCGTGAGGGGATCTCGGCGCGCATTTGGCCGCGCCGAGAACCTATCTCCTTCGGCTTCTATTTAAGGCGCCGAAAGCCTCTTTCTTCTCATTCTCATCTTTTCTTTCTCTTTCTTCATTTCTATTTTTTGTCTCGGCGGTGGCGAGTTACTTGTCTCGGCCGTTCCCGTTTTCTTCCCGTTTAGTTGGGTTTCGCCCGGGTAGGCCGTTATTTTGGGATTTAATCCCTTTTTCTTTCGGGATCACCCCCTCTTGGTTGGTGACTCCCTATTCTCCTTGGGCAGACCCCGAATAAGGGGAGATGCTGCCGAAATCTTCGTGGGGTCTCATGTTACAATCTTTATAAGACTGGCTTCTAATTCGCACTTTTTCTCCGACTGTCGGCACTGCAATGGCTTCCAGTTCTGATGCTGCATCTTCCGGTGCTGTTGGTGCTAGCTCATCGGCCCAGCCCGACATATCACGGGCCAAAGTAAACTGGCTGAACGTGCACAGTCTGGATTTCGGATACGACAGGATTGCTTCAGTCGATGAATCGTCTGACTCTGAGACTGACACAGTGTCGACGGCCCGGGTATACTCCACGGCGACCGAGACATGCTTCAGGCGGGATGGTAGCTATCGGCCAGACCTCCCGAAGGACCGACATTTGATGCCGTTCATCCGGACTTTCACAGTGGGCGGCATGCGAGACTACCGGATAGCTCGCGTAGTTGAAGCTGCCATCCTTGCTGAGCGAGATAGCCTGAAGGAATCAGTGTATCGCAGCAAGGCCATCTATCTTCCTGGGGAAAAGCGCGACTGGATGCAGTCCTCGGCATATCGGAGCTGGAACCAGAGAAGAAGATGCTGGCCCGGGCCCCGGAATTCACACCTGCCCGGTGGGATAATGCTAGCGGCCGAGTTCATAGGGAGAAGCCCGGCTATGGCATGTTCTTGGCACCATTAAAGTGGGGATATCGCGAAGAGCCCTTCGTGCTGAATTGTTCGGCCGTTCAGTTCAAGTACCATCTGGCCGCTGGTTGGTTCGGGGATACCAAAATCACTGACGCGCACTTATTCCGAGTAGGGGCAGTGGAGTTCACAGAGTTTGTTCTGAAGGAGTATGCCCCTCTGCTGATCAGAGCCGGGGTATATCACAGCATTTTCGCTTCTAGATTTCGATATCCCATATCCAGAGGGTTGTGCTGCGGGATGTTCGAAGTGTTCTGCCCTTTATTCAACACTTTTTATACAGCGGAGGGTGAGACATCCCTGGACCTCTGGAGTTTATCACAGCTCTCCGGTCTGCCCATTGATGGCGAGCCGTATGAGGAAGTTTGCTTGACAGATTCCGAGAAGGATAGCTCTGATGGCGAGGGCAAGTATTCCATCGGCTTCTCATATCGGTATCTGATGAAGGTATACCGCTCCATCTGTCTGGCGTACAACAGAGGGTCCTCCAAAGGCTATCATCCCCGAGAGAAAGGCAGCAAACTGAGGGTCCGGATAGGGCAGTGGATCCAGTATTTCTTTGACGGTCCCCTGAAGTATGCAGACTTTCCTTCCCTGGGTCCAGTTGCCAGCAAACAGATAAGGGCCCCTCGCTATAAGTCGGCGCTGCCATCCTCATTGCGTCATGCGGGCAAAGGTGGTCCCAATCCGGCAGGAGTAGATCCCATCACACATTGTGCGGCCTATTTCACCTTCTGGTTGTGTACTTTCGCTCTCCCACAAGGGGACGAGACAGTCATTCGGCCAGAGGCCATATATCCAGCTTGTCAGATGGCATGGGGGATGAAGCTGTCGCTTTGCCCAGTGGCCCTGTGTTTGATATATAAATCTTTGGGGGACCTGCACAAGCATCGGACTCCCCGTTCTTTGAGGACCGTGGGTCCTTTTCACTTCTTCAACGCCTGGGTTTGCAGTATATTCCCTGAGTTGGCTCCGAGAACCTTGCAGGCAGATACGGCGTTGCCTAGAATGGTCGAATTCGCCAGTGCTGAGTCTGGTCCCTTTTATGATCAGTTGTTTAAAATAAGGGGCCGACTGATAAGGGTACCAGTGGACGCCCCTGGCAGCATTCATTTCTGGAGCTTGGCGGCAGGTTCAG
Source organism: Amorphophallus konjac (assembly GCA_022559845.1). Taxonomy (NCBI): domain Eukaryota; kingdom Viridiplantae; phylum Streptophyta; class Magnoliopsida; order Alismatales; family Araceae; genus Amorphophallus; species Amorphophallus konjac. Next base: position 213,740,197 of record CM040122.1, read on the forward strand.
CTCCTTTGATTGATCCTCAGAGAGAGTGCAAGCTGGAAGAGATAGAGACTTATGCTCATCCTGTCACAGGGGCTGAAGTTGCTCGGCCTATCCTGGAGCCGGAGCTAGTCAGATGGGCCATGGCTATTCGGCCCAGTGTTTTAGTTTTCAGGAAGGGTGGCCTTCTTCTTTTGGAGCCATACTATCCGTTCCGATTTGGGCGGAACTTCGGCTACGACCAACACATCCCCACCTCAGCTGCTCAGTTTCCTTTGGATAGCCGGGCCAAGCACGGGTCCGTCATTGTTGGCGAGGGCCGGTTGTGGTGGGATTTCTATCATCGCCAGGACGATGTAGTTTTCAGGGTGCCCACTGTTTCTAACCGTGTTCCCCGGGTAACATCAGAATATATCAAATGGTGGAACATCCGGACCGGTTTTTACAGGGACGGTAGGGGTGCCTTCTGGGATGTGGCAGAGCGCTCCTTCCTGAAACAGCAACCTGGGCCGGTGTTTGATATTCCTGAGGCCCACTTGAAAAAACTTTACTCACAGCACCCGAGGGAGGCGGAGAATTATCTGACTCAACGTCGGGCATTGAAGGAAAAGAGTTCCGAGCCGCTTGTCCCTGTCTTTGCTGCTATCAATGAAGACACTTTCATGAAGACCTTGAAGCATTTATGCCGTGTGGGAGGCGCTCGCTTGGAGGAGCAGCAGTACCCATTCCCTGTTGAAGAGCCGCTCCCGACAGTAGCTCCTTGGAAGGGTCCAATTGATAAATTTCATCCATATAGGACGTTTGTACGCCGAGAAGATAGAACTCAGACGTACTATAGGCAAACGTCCTGGCTGTTCATTCTGCTGAATTTGCATGGATTATCTGCAGAAAGCCCGATAGCTGGCATATTGAACAAGCCACTGTTTATATCATTTCATTATGTCGATGGTTGGGGCATGGACCATCTTGACTTATTTCGATGCCTTGACTTTCACGGCCATAATGATCTGGCAGCTTTAGTAGAGAAGTGCCAGATATTTGGTGATGTGTGCTGGCTCATCAAGGAGGCTGCTTCCCGCTCCAAGGAGGTAGCTTATCTGTACTGGCCACTTTCTGTATTCTACGACGGCCCGGCAGGTAAGATTTCTTCTTTTCTGATTGCAGTGTTTTCTGCTTAGCATCTGAATTTCGCACCCACTGATCCCATCACCCTTCTGCCATTTTCAACAGACCGGCCTGATATAAAGCGGCAGGGGCTCTATAGAAAGATTATTGCGCAGGCCGAGAAGCCTACTTATTTTGAAGTCCCGGCTGCAGCACCGACCACTACTCCCCTGCCTCCTGGCAAGAAGAGGAAGGCTTCCGCAGTCAAGGCTGCAGTTGGGAAGGCCAGGAAGGCCAAAAAGGCCCATGTTCAGCAGTCGACTTCGGTGGCGATGGACACTGGGACCCCTCTCCCCAACATTCCCTCATTCGATGAGTTTGAGTTGCAAAGGGAGGCTGCTCAGACACCGGTTCAGGGTAACATCATTAGCTTGCATTTGCATTCTTCATCATCTTTTGCAGATTTTCAAAGAAGTCTTCGACTCTGACCCCTTCCCTTTTTGCGCAGCTCAAGAGCCAATTGTGGCACCCTCCGAAGCGGAGACCAGGCTGCCTTCCCCCACGTCGGCTAGTGAGGCGGGGGGTAAGTGTGCTTTCTCATCTGTTTCACACTTCTATTGCTTTTTCTACTATAACCCTCAGAGGTCCCTTTTCTGTTGAAGTGGCAGCCGAGGAGCAGACTGAGGTTGAAAGGATGACAGAAGAGCCGATTCAACCTCCGGAGGGTCACAAGACTCAGTCGAAGCGGGGTACTGTTCCGGCCAGGCGCATAATTACCCGGTCCACATCCCGACATGCTTTAGAGGCGACCCCACAGCATGTAACCAGGGTAGAAATATCATCGGGTAGCTCAACAACCGTCTCTGATGAGGAGGAAGTGGCTTTCAGCGGCAGTGAGGGGGATGCTCCTGAATCAGAAGCCCCGCTTGTACTTGCAAAAGGTGCTCTGTCTTTTCAGCCTGCTAAGCTGCTGGTGCCATCTTCTGAGGAGGAGTTGCAAGAGGAGTTTGCCGGGCTCGACACCGAGATCGACATATCTTCACTCTTTGTCACTTCAACTTCGGAGCTTCCTCCTCTTTCGCCCCACTTCGAGGATGCGAACCCTGCTTCAAAGGTGGGTCCCCTTTCAGGCTTGCTGCTTCATCTGCATCTTCATTTAGTGCTGAAGGTTGTTTTGCTTTGGTCTCAGGGCCCTATCACTGCCAGCTCAGACACAACTGCAACTTTTATGGAGGTTTCTTCTGCAAACTGGGCTATTGTCCCTTTTCTACCTTTATCCTGCATGGGAGCTCCTGAGGTCATTCGCCCTGTTCCAATGCGAATACAGTCTTCAACAGATTTAGCATCGTTGGACCTGGGGGCCTCAGGAGACAGATGCACTCCTATCAGGGCTTCAGATTTCAGAGCCGAAGCTGATCTAGCCAGAAGTTCTGCTTTCATACCGGCCGCAGTGATGACCATCGCTCCTGAGTCAACAATTCCCATAACATCAATCATGGAGGGTGAACCTTTGCCTCTTCAGACTGTGGCCTCCGCGGCCTCGACATTGAAGGAATTGGCCACCGAAGCGGAGATGGAAGAAGGAGAGGTAGCTGCTGCAGAACTGGGAGTATTGCCTGTAACCGCCCCGGACTCTATCTCCATACTTTCAGAATCTGAGGAGGAGGTGCCTGAAGTTGCATCCGAGAGTATTCAGACGGCCGCTTCCGAGGAGATGGAAGTGGAAGATCTCTTGGCCACGCCAGAGGTTGCAGGGAGAGCTCAGTTGGTACCTTCGGTAGACCTCCCATCTTCTTCTTCGCAGCCGGATATCACCCTATGGGCGGACATTGACAGTGAAGTAACCTTTGAAGTAGCTCCTCTTCCTTTGCCTGGCTTTACTTCACCTGAGAGTTTTGTCTGGCAACATCTGGGCATGCTGCGCCAGCTAGTGGAGTCCCAGCCCGGACTAACCTATCCACAGTTGAAGGAGATAGCCGAGCACTTCACCGCCGGCTTGCAGGCGATGGGATGTCCCACAGAAATATGGGCCCAGCGGGTTCTTTTATTGTTAAAATTTGTTCATCGCCGGGATTTCTTGACACATATCATGTCTGACAAACTGGCGGCTTTGAAGTTGCAAAGAATGGAATGTAAATCCGAGCTGGCGAAGATGAACTCTATTCTTCAGGAGCGACAGTGCCAAATGCAGTCTTTGGCGGAGCGGGAGCAGTTTGTGCGCGATCGGATAACTATCCTGGAAGCTGAACTGTCCGATCTCCGAGCTGAGCTGCCGCAGCTAACAACTTCTCGACCGCAGCTCGAGGAAGAAGCAGCTCTATTAGAGGGGCAGGTGGCGTCCTTTCAAGACGAGTCCGTTCGACTGCAGGAGGAGGAGGCTCGTCTTCATGAACTGGGAGCCGCCCCTTATGTGGGTCTTCTGGCTTTCGAGGATATCTTCAGGCAGCCATGAACCATCTTCTCTTTCTTTTCTTTTGTACTCTTTTGCGATACAACGTCCCCTCGGGGCCCTTTATGTACTCACTTATTAATGAAAAGAAATCTTTGGCTTCACGCGTATCCATTTTCTTCTGCATGTGGTTTTATCACTTTGAGAAGTGGGGTAGCGGTTTTAGCAATCCTCATGCGAATGGCCCGTACTTGGCAGGAGAGCGTCCACCCCCTCAGAGAAAGGATGGGGAACTCGCTCCACCGCGTGACGGCATCCGGGGAGGTGCTTAAACCGGATTCTGTTGGTAGCAGCAAACGTCCCTCTTGGCAATATGTGCTGCGAGGGAGACAATTTGCAGAAATGTGAAAGAAGAGGTTTCATCGGAATAGACGAAAGGTCTAGACTGGGTAGAGGTTATAGCAGGTGGGACATTGAAAAAGGGTATGGGGTTTTCATCAGAACGGACATAAAGTACGAACTGGACAGATTGTATCATTGGCCGGGCGATGTACCGATCAGCCAACGGTTGACTTCATCATCGATATTGAGCTTATATCGATGCAAGGGGGATTTCATATGTTTTATCAGAATAGACGTAAGGTCTAAACTGGATAGGGTTTCATCATTGATCGGGCAAGGTGCCAATCGATCAACAGTTGGTTTCATCATCGATATTGGGTTTATATCGACGCAAAGAAGAGTTTCATGAGTTTCATCAGCATAGACTAAAGGTCTAAACTGGGAGGGTTTCATCATTGATCGGGCAAGGTGCCGGTCGACCAATAACTGGTTTCATCATCGATATTGGGTTTATATCGACGCAAAGAAGAGTTTCATAAGTTTCATCAGCATAGACGAAAGGTCTAAACTGGCTAGGGTTTCATCATTGATCGGGCAGGGTGCCAATCGATCAACAGTTGGTTTCATCATCGATATTGGGTTTATATCGATGCAAAGGGGTTTATAAGTTTCATCAGAATAGACGAAAGGTCTAAACTGGCAGGGTTTCATCATTGATCGGGCGAGGTGCCGATCGATCAACAGTGGGACGTAGGTAGAGGCGTAGGAATCGTCAGGATAGACGTAAGGTCTATTCCAGCAGGTTTTATCGCGGGTGGGACATTTGAAAGAGGGTGTGTAGATTTCATCAGGACGGACGTAAGGTCTTTCCTGGAGAGGTTTTATCGTCGGTGGGGCATGGAGCCAGATGACCAACAGAAGGTTTTATCAGCGAAGGGGAAGTAAGGGCAGCGTGCCTGTTGGCACGGAACTTTGAATTACCACATTACTGACCCAAGTGCCCTTTCGGGTTTTCACCGGAGCCAGCCCCCTCTTGCTTTTGCCCACGCACCCTTTCGGGTTTTCACGTGGCGGGGTACCCGATTTTGCCTGCAGTGCCCTTTCGGGTTTTCACCACAGCTGGGTTTTAGCCATTTTTGCCCTCGCTCAGAATGTCCGAACAAGTCTGGCGGGGTATCTCTATTTTTAACCTCATTTTTTATATATACATATATATATATATCTCTTGAATTGGGACTTCAGCACAGGTCAGGCGATGTGCTGCTTCATTGGCAGCTGCTCTTATCATCGGTATTGGGTATATACCGACGCAAGGATTTCATAGGTTTCATCAGGATAGACGTAAGGTCTAAACTGGATGGGTTTCATCATTGATCGGGCAGTGTACCAATCGATCAATAGCAGGTTTCATCATCGGTATTGGGTTTATACCAATGTAAGGATTTCATAGGTTTCATCAGGATAGACGAAAGGTCTGGCCTGGATAGGTTTCATTGCCGATTGGGCATTGTGCCGATCGACCAGCAGCAGGTTTCATTATCGGTATTGGGTTTATACCAATGCAAGGATTTCATAGGTTTCATCAGGATAGACGAAAGGTCTGGCCTGGATAGGTTTCATCGCCGATTGGGCAGTGTGCCGATCGACCAGCAGCAGGTTTCATCATCGGTATTGGGTTTATACCAATGCAAAGATGTCATAAGTTTCATCAGGATAGACGTAGGGTCTAAACTGGATGGGTTTCATCGTTGATTAGGCAGTGTGCCAATCGATCAACAGCAGGTTTCATCATCGGTATTGGGTTTATACCAATTCAAGGGTTTCATGGGTTTTATCGGCATAGACGTAAGGTCTAAACCGGACAGGTTTCATTGCTGATCGGGCGAGTGTGCCCATTAATCAGCAGCAGGTTTCATCACGGTGGGACATAGCGAGACACGCAGCTCTAGTCGGAACAGATGTAAGGTCTAGACCGAACATGTTTCTTCGCTGATCGGGCAGGGTGCCCTGTCGATCAAAGATGGGTTTCATCATCGGTATTGGGTTTATACCAATGCAAGGATATCATGGATTTCATCAGGATAGACGTAAAGTCTAAACTGGAGAGGGTTTTATCATTGATCGGGCGAGGTGCCGATCGACCAATGGTAGCTTTCATCGCGGTGGAACCTGGGACAAGGTATGAGGGCTTTTATCAGGATAGACTTAGGGCCTATACTGAGTGGTTCTAATCGTCGATCGGGCAAGGCGCCGGTCGATTGACGAGGAGTTTTATGGCAGGAGGTGAGGCTTTCTTTGGGATTACCACATTACTGACCCAAGTGCCCTTTCGGGTTTTCACCGGAGCCAGCCCCCTCTTGCTTTTGCCCACGCGCCCTTTCGGGTTTTCACGTGGCGGGGTACCCGATTTTACCTGCAGTGCCCTTTCGGGTTTCACCACAGCTGGGTTTTGGCCATTTTTGCCCTTGTTCAGAATGTCTGAACAAGACTGGTGGGGTATCATTATTTTTAACCCCGTTTTTCTTTTCTTTTCTTCTTTTCTTTTATTTGGTATGCGAGCTGAGAGAGAGAGCAGCTTGGGCAGGGCGAGATGCCACTGGACCAAGGAGAGGGTAGCTCGATCAGGGCGGAGTGCCATTGACCAAGATGAAGTGGCCTGATTAGGGCGGAGTGCCGCTAACCGAGGAATGTGTAGCTCGGCTACGGAGGAGTGCCACTAAACCAAGAAATTTGGTAGCTCGGCTAGGGCGGAGTTCCGCTAAACCAGGAAATGGGGTAGCTCGGTTAGGGCGGAGTGCCGCTAGACCAAGAAAGAGGTAGCTTGGTTAGGGCGGAGAGCCACTAGACTACGAAAGAAGGGTAGCTCGGTTAGGTCGGAGTGCCACTAGACCAAGAAAGAGGTAGCTTGGTTAGGGCGGAGTGCCACTAGACCAAGAAAGAAGGGTAGCTCGGTTAGGGCGGAGTGCCATTAGACCAAGGAAGAAGGGTAGCTCGGTTAGGGCGGAGTGCCGCTAGCCCAAGAAAGAAGGTAGCTCGGCTAGGGCGGAGTGCCGCTAGACCAAGAAAGAAGGTAGCTCGGCTAGGGTGGAATGCCACTAGACCAAGAAAGAAGGGTAGCTCGGTTAGGGCGGAGTGCCGCTAGACCAAGGAAGAAGGGTAGCTCGGTTAGGGCGGAGTGCCGCTAGACCAAGGAAGAGGGTAGCTCGGTTAGGGCGGAGTGCCGCTAGACCAAGGAAGAGGTGGCTTGGTCAGGGCGGAGTGCCGCTAGACCAAGAAAGAAGGGTAGCTCGGTTAGGGCGGAGTGCCGCTAGACCAAGGAAGAAGGGTAGCTTGGTTAGGGCGGAGTGCCGCTAGACCAAGGAAGAGGGTAGCTCGGCTAGGGCGGAGTGCCGCTAAACCAAGAAAGAAGGTAGCTCAGCTAGGGCGGAATGCCGCTAGACCAAGAAAGAAGGGTAGCTCGGTTAGGGCGGAGTGCCGCTAGACCAAGGAAGAGGTAGCTTGGTTAGGGCGGAGTGTCGCTAGACCAAGAAAGAAGGGTAGCTCGGTTAGGGCGGAGTGCCGGTAGACCAAGGAAGAAGGGTAGCTCGGCTAGGGTGGAGTGCTGCTAGACCAAGGAAGAGGTAGCTTGGTCAGGGCGGAGTGCCGCTTGACCAAGAAAGAAGGGTAGCATGGTCAGGGCAGAGTGCCGCTAGACCAAGAAAGAGGGGTAGCTCGGTTAGGGCGGAGTGCCACTAGACCAAGGAAGAGGTAGCTTGGTCAGGGCGGAGTGCCGCTAGACCAAGAAAGAAGGGTAGCTCGGTTAGGGCGGAGTGCTGCTAGACCAAGGAAGAAGGGTAGCTCGGTTAGGGCGGAGTGCCGCTAGACCAAGGAAGAGGGTAGCTCGGCTAGGGAGGAGTGCCGCTAAACCAAGAAAGAAGGTAGCTCAGCTAGGGCGGAATGCCACTAGACCAAGAAAGAAGGGTAGCTCGGTTAGGGAGGAGTGCCGCTAGACCAAGGAAGAGGTAGTTTGGTTAGGGCGGAGTGCCGCTAGACCAAGAAAGAAGGGTAGCTCGGTTAGGGCGGAGTGCCGCTAGACCAAGGAAGAAGGGTAGCTCGGTTAGGGCGGAGTGCCGCTAGACCAAGGAAGAAGGGTAGCTCGGTTAGGGCGGAGTGCCGCTAGACCAAGGAAGAGGGTAGCTCGGCTTGGGCGGAGTGACGCTAGACCAAGAAAGAAGGGTAGCTCTGTTAGGGCGGAGTGCCGCTAGACCAAGAAAGAGGTAGCTTGGTTAGGGCGGAGTGCCACTAGACCAAGAAAGAAGGGTAGCTCGGTTAGGGCGGAGTGCCGCTAGACCAAGAAAGAAGGTAGCTCGGCTAGGGCGGAATGCCACTAGACCAAGAAAGAAGGGTAGCTCGGGTAGGGTGGAGTGCCGCTAGACCAAGGAAGAAGGGTAGCTCGGTTAGGGTGGAGTGCCGCTAGACCAAGGAAGAGGGTAGCTCGGTTAGGGCAGAGTGCCGCTAGACCAAGAAAGAGGGTAGCTCGGCTAGGGCGGAGTGCCGCTAGACCAAGGAAGAGGTAGCTTGGTCAGGGCAGAGTGCCGCTAGACCAAGAAAGAAGGGTAGCTTGGTCAGGGCGGAGTGCCGCTAGACCAAGAAAGAAGGGTAGCTCGGTTAGGGCGGAGTGCCGCTAGACCAAGGAAGAGGTGGCTTGGTCAGGGCGGAGTGCCGCTAGACCAAGAAAGAAGGGTAGCTCGGTTAGGGCGGAGTGCCGCTAGACCAAGGAAGAAGGGTAGCTCGGTTAGGGTGGAGTGCCGCTAGACCAAGGAAGAGGGTAGCTCGGCTAGGGCGGAGTGCCGCTAAACCAAGAAAGAAGGTAGCTCAGCTAGGGCGGAATGCCACTAGACCAAGAAAGAAGGGTAGCTCGGTTAGGGCGGAGTGCCGCTAGACCAAGGAAGAGGTAGCTTGGTTAGGGCGGAGTGCCGCTAGACCAAGAAAGAAGGGTAGCTCAGTTAGGGCGGAGTCCCGCTAGACCAAGGAAGAAGGGTAGCTCGGTTAGGGCGGAGTGCCGCTAGACCAAGGAAGAGGGTAGCTCGGCTAGGGAGGAGTGCCGCTAGACCAAGAAAGAAGGGTAGCTCGGTTAGGGCGGAGTGTCGCTAGACCAAGAAAGAGGTAGCTTGGTTAGGGCGGAGTGCCACTAGACCAAGAAAGAAGGGTAGCTCGGTTAGGGCGGAGTGCCGCTAGACCAAGGAAGAAGGGTAGCTCGGTTAGGGCGGAGTGCCGCTAGACCAAGGAAGAGGGTAGCTCGGTTAGGGCGGAGTGCCGCTAGACCAAGGAAGATGGTAGCTCGGCTAGGGCGGAGTGCCGCTAGACCAAGAAAGAAGGGTAGCTTGGTCAGGGCGGAGTGCCGCTAGACCAAGAAAGAAGGGTAGCTTTTGGCCCGATTACTCGGAGAATGTTGGTTGTGCAGCATGATACAGCTTTAGGTGCCTACCGTTGAGTGGCGAGAATTGGATCTCCCCTCGATGGTTGACAACCATATAGGCCCCACCTTCGTAGACCCTTTATATCACATAGGGACCTTCCCAATTAGCATTTAGCTTTCCTTTTGGGTTGGACGCCATGACTTCTATTTTCTTGACCATAACGAGGTCACCTTTCTTGAACTCTCGTCCTTTTACGAGTTTGTTGAATGCAGTGGCCATGCGGGCCTGATACATTTGGATATTCTTCTGAGCTTGGAGGCGCCTCCCCTCCAATTCAGCCAGTTCTTCTAATCTTCTTTCTGTATTAGTCTGTTCGCCAGGGGTTAGGTCATATTGGACCGCCACTCTGAGTGACGGGACTTCCAGCTCCAGCGGGACCACTGCCTCTGAGCCGTACACCAATGAGTATGGTGAGCACCCTGTAGGTGTTTTGAAGAGGGTGCGGTATGCCCATAAAGCTTCATACATTTTCTCTCCCCAGTCCTTCCTCTTGGAACTGACGACTTTGGCCAGCAATGTACACAAGGTCTTATTAAAAGCTTCTGCCAATCCGCTTGCCTGTGGATTGTAGGGAGTGGAGGCTCTCCATTCAATCTTATACTTCTCGGAAAGCCGATAGATTTTCTGATTTCTGAAATGACTTCCATTATCAGATATTATTCGGTTGGGGATCCCGAACCAGAAGATAATGTTTTGCTTGATGAATCTGGAGACCAGCTCACCAGTCACTTCTCTTAATGCTATAGCTTCCGCCCATCGGGAGAAGTAATCTGTTATGGCCAGTATGTACTTATGTCCGACTGAGGAAGTTGGCAATGGCCCGACTACATCCGTTCCCCATTGTGCAAACGGCCAGCTAGGGATTGTAGGGTGCAAAGTTGTGGGTGGCCTTCTAGGAACCGTAGCATGCTCTTGACACTTCTGGCATGATTTTGCAAATTTACAGCAGTCTTCAAACATGGTGGGCCAGTAGTAGCCCAGCTTCTTAATCTCTATCTTCATCTTGGGACCGGCCTGGTGGGCACCTGCTGTCCCAGCATGTATTTCTTTCATCGCTTGCCAAGCTTCCTCAGTGGATAGGCAGCGGAGCAGAATCTTCTTGCGTGCATCTGCCATTATTCGGAATAGAGTCCCATTTATGAGTTCATAAGAATCTTTAATCCTCAGAAGCTTCATCTTTTCTTCTCTCTTTTGCGGCAGCTGTTGGTGCAGAAACCACTGTAGCAAGTGTTGTCTCCAATCAGATGCCTGTACTGTGCTGATAGTAGCAACTTCTTCTTCTTCGGGGCACCCTTCTAGCATGCTGGAGACTTGCCGCCGATTCATAACAACAATGTTCAGAGTCTCATTCGGCGGGACTGCTAGTGAACTGGCCAGCTTTGCCAATGCATCAGACTGGGCGTTATGTCCACGGCCCACATGCTTGAGTTCGATATGATAGAATTTTGCCATAAGGCTCACAGCTTTTTGGTGATAGGGATTCAGCTCTGGCTTTCGCACCTCGAACTCCCCTTGAATTTATTTTATTATCAACATTGAATCCCCGAATACTTGCAACATTCGGATACCCATGTTGAGGCTGACATGCAGTCCGATTATCAGAGCTTCATACTCGGCTTCATTGTTGGTGCAGGGCTTGTTTATAGAACAGGAAGTATGTACCACCTCCCCTTCTGCTGATTCAGCACAATACCGGCTCCGGCCCGTATTCTGGTTTTTCCATCGGAATCTGTCTCCGCTCTGGATGCTCCATCAAAGAACAGTTGCCACATAACTGGCTGAGCTTGACAGGCCTCGAGTGTCTCATCATCGGGTAATTTGGTCCCCAACGTATCATTTTCCGGCACAGGATGCTCCGCGAAGAAATCAGCCACGGCCTGTCCTTTTATTGCCCTCTGGGGTATATATGTAATATCGAATTCCATCAGAATCACTGCCCATTTGCCCAACCGGCCTTTGAGTACTGGCTGAGTCAGTATGTATTTGAGTGGATCTGCTGCAGATATCAATCTGACTTCATGTGACAACATATAGTGTCGGAGTTTCTTAACAGCAAAGACGAGTGCCAAGCATGTCTTTTCTATATAGCTGTAACATTCTTCAGTCCTGATCAGCCTCCTACTCAAGTAGTACAAGGCTTGCTCTCTACCTTCTTCATCGATCTGCGCCAGCATTGCCCCCAGGGAACAGTGTGTGGCTGCAATATATAGTATCAAGGGTCTGCCTTTAACTGGTGCCCCCGAGTACTGGAGGGGTCTTGAGATATTCTTTTAGCTTCTCAAAGGCCTCCTGACACCCATCGTCCCAGAGGAACGGTACATCTTTCATCATGAGCTTATGAAAGGGGTGACATCTTCCCGACAGATTTGATATGAATCGTCGGACGTAGGCCAGACGCCCCTGCAGAGATCTCAGCTCGTGCAGATTCCTTGGTGGAGGGAGCTCCTGGATAGCCTTGATCTTGGCGGGGTCAATTTCAATACCCCTGTGCCGGACGATAAATCCGAGGAATTTTCCACTGGACACGCCGAAGGCGCATTTCATAGGATTCATCTTGAGTTCATATTTGCGCAGCCTCTGGAATACTATCCTCAGGTATTGCAGATGGTTTTCTCTTCTGCTGGTTTTCACTACCAGATCATCAATGTAGCACTCTACTTTCTTGAAGAGCAAATCATCAAAGATCTTTGTCATGGCTCTTTGGTAGGTAGCGCGGCATTCTTAAGGCCGAACGGCATCCTTTTGTAATGGAATATCCCTTTTGGAGTGCGGAATGCAGTGTGCACCCTGTCTTCTTCAGCAATCCATATCTGGTTGTATCCGGATGACCCATCATAAATGACAATGCTTCATGACAGTAGTTGCATCAATCATGACTTCAGTGATCGGCACTGGGAAATCATCTTTCGGGCAAGCCTTATTAAGGTCCCGAAGTCGACACATATTCTGATCTGCCCATTCTTCTTCTTCACGGGCACTATATTGGCTAGCCATGTGGTATACTGGTTTTCTTCGACAAACCCCACATCAATCAGCTTATCAACCTCTTTGTTTATCTGATTTATCAGTTCATGACGCATTCTCCTGGAAGGCTGCTTTACAGGGTTAGCCTCGGGGTTTATTGCCAATCGGTGCTGTGCCACATCAGAGCTCAATCCCGGCATTTCATCATATGTCCATGCAAAATAGTCTCGGAATTCTTTCAAGAACTGTATATATTGCTCCCTGACATCTGGCTCCAGCAGTGCGCTGAGGAATGTCGGCCTTGGTTCATCTGCGGACCCCAAATTTATCTCTATCAGCTCATCGACGGTGGCTTGGCCTCCGTCTTCGACTTCGGGCGGGGCTTCTTGCAAATCAATAAAGCCTCCCGGGATGTAATCTTCTTCAGTTTCATGCTCCTCTGTTTCATCATATTGGTCATCAGCGGATGCTGGTGCATCATATAGGGCCAATATTACTGGATTCTGTTCAGTCTGTCCCGAGGACGAGGCTAGTTCACCAGGAAATTCAGAAGTAGACTCTTCCGTTCTTAGAGGCTCTTCTGATGTGGGCTCCCTTGACAGGTCATCATTCTGCAGAGCCCGGAATTCTTCTAGAATGCGTTCAAACTCTAGACATTCTCTCAGCTCTTTGGCTACTTGGTCTTCATCCGGGGTTCCCGTGTCAAATTGTGCTTCGGCCTGGAACAGATCCTCTTTGCAAGATGGATTCTCCCAGCACCAACCCTTCTTAGTCTCATCAGACATCCTTGCCTCCGGCTGGTTGTCTTGGGCTTCATTGTCTGTTATGGATTGATACATAATTTCTTCATCTTCAAAGGGGTATTGATCATACCCCACTTCAGGGGGATCTTCATTCTGGTAGAAGGCAGAGATGACATCCACCTCGGCTTCATAGTATTCTTGCAGGGTATAACCCAGTCCCGGGTGCTGTGTGATCTTCCTCAGTTCCTTGTTATCTCGAGGCGGATCCCATAGCTCCTTGAATGCTTTCTTCTGGGCAGCAGGCTGTAGTGACGGCATCTGCATCTTAGAGAACATCTGCGAAACCCGTTGGGTAGTATAGTCCAAACCTGTGATTGGCACCATCCGGTTTGCAGCTTCTTCAGGGACCATGCAATCTTGATCATCTTCTTCGACTGGCTCCCCGGTGTAGAATACGATAGGGGGCTCGCAGAAGCGAGGGATCTCCATAGTCTTCAGTGGCAGCACTGTCTGGTATTCTAGGCTGGCGACGGGCTTGATTAAACCCTGCGGAACCTCCACCTGTGTGTACTTTTCTCTCATTTCTTCATCAATATCATCTGGGCGGATGCTAGGAGGAGTTATCCGAACAAAGTCTCCAGCATAGGAGATGTGGGATACCTCATGCTTTTTAATGTAGCCCTTGGGTGGCGGTGGAGACCAACTTTTTGTCTTTGTCACCGGCTTCTTCTGGCTGACCACAGCCTCTCTTTCTTCATCCTTCTGTGACACCTCGGTGTAATAGGATGCATCGAGCATATGACACTCGAATACTTCAAAGGGATGTAGATCAGCAAACACCCTTTCTTCTTTCCCTTCATGGCAATATTTGATGCACTGGTGTAGCGTGGACGGCACTATCTGATATTCATGCAGCCATGGCCTTCCCAGCAGGGCTTTGTACGTGGTATTGGAGTCGATTACATAGAATCGTACCACGGTAGTGAGGTCCCCCAAGGTGAGGTTGAAATCAGCCACCCCAAGGGGGGTCTCACATTTCTGATTGAATCCCGCAATCTTCATATCTCTGACCTTGGTGAGCTGCAGATCAAAGTAATATTTCTGGTAAATGCGGTACGGGAGAATATTCACAGCGGCCCCGGGATCTATCAATATCCTGCTCAATGGCTGACAGTTCAGGGAACCCCTCATATACAACGGTCTGTTATGACCGGAATTTGGGATCAACATATCATCTTCTGTGAACGTGATCGAGGGCCCAGAATTCACTTCTGTCAAGAGTGCTTCATATTGTGCCGGCGACTGCAAGGCATCAATGATGGCTTGGCGGGCTTCTTCACTCAGAGAGAGGATCTCCCAGATGGAAAACCTGGTAGGGAGCTTCTTCAGCATTTTCATGATCCGGCTACCCACCCGGACATTGGATAGCCTCATCTCCTCCACCCAACGGGGTCTTGGAGGTTCATGTGGTGCCTGTGGCCTTTGATGCCTGGCGCCAGTTTCATCCTCTAGGTCGATTCCCTGGGATGCTTCTTCTGTAGCAACGGCCCTTGGCTTTGCTAAAGGGTTACTTCTTTCATTTTCTTCATGCTGCTTCTGCTTTCTATCTGCCGACTGCTGGCACTTGTTGTTTGTAGCTGGCATAACCTGCACTGACTGTTCGTTCTCCAAACTGGACAGAAATTCCAGGAATGAAGGGGCTTCATCTGCTTTTCTTCCCTCCTGGTATAAGCTGGCAGGGGGAGGAACCTGGACGCCTCGCATCTCTGGTTCCGGGATTTGATAGGGCTGCTCCCCTCTGAACATGATGTTATGGTTAGCTGGTGGTGGGCGTCCCCATCTTCTCCCAGAACGTGTTGCATGGGCTGAGGTAGAGGCCTCAGCATGGTTGGCTTCTAGCGGGGCATTTGATGCTTCATCCTCACCATTCTCCCCGGGAAAGGAAAAGAGTACCGACAGTGTATTGCACTATACTGTCACGACTTTCTTCCCCCTTTTGGACTTGGGTCGTCTCTTCTTCTTCTGGGAATTTGGCTTTGCTGGCTCCTGCCCCCAGAAGGGCTCAGTCTCATCTTTTCTTTGTTCTGCCTCTGGCTGCTCTTCAATTTTCAATTCCTCGAGCTGTTCCCAGAGTATACAGTCTTTCACCAACAGGTGCTTGGGCTCTTTTTGCTCATATTCGTCGAGCTCATTGATATACTGTTGTAGACGCCTGGCTGCAGGACTTACTTCTTTATGTGCAGGGAGGGGAGTTTGTCTCCTCCGGTTGTGAGTAGGGATCCGGATGACTGGTCCGGTCTCAGCTGTACGCCATACTGGCTTTATTGGAGGCGGCTCGGGCCTTGGGGTGACACCCCGGATAACTGCTCCGCTGGTACTGGCTGCGGGAGTCTTCTTTCTGCTCTTTATGGGTATCATCTGCCATCCCTCCTGATCTTTCTGTGGGGTGAGGAAGCAAGCTTCATAGGTATGCCTGGTGCATTCTTCAGCGGCTTCCTTGGGCAGCTGTTGGTAGACTGAGATCATATTGGCAGCCATTCTCCAAGGTGGAGGCTCATGTGGACGAGGCGGCTTCACCTGGTAATCTCCCAGCTGCAGCTCACTCTTCTTAACCATTCCTTCCATGATATCTTTGAAGACATAACAGTCCTCAATCGCGTGCCCCAGCGCACGGTGAAATAGACAGAACAGCGGATCATCTTTCTTTTCTGCATTTTCGGGTCTCTTCGGTTCAGGCAATGTTACCTTATTGAACTTATAGGCCCAGTTAAATAGTGCTGCCGTCTTATCCTTGGGAAAAGAGTAAGCCTTTTTCATCTTGTCTCTTAGAGAGACCTTGTCTTTTCTTTCTGCTGTGTTTGCCATCGGGAGAGCTTCATCTGCCCCTTTCTTCCCTTTTTGTTGTTCAAAGGTCCTGAAATCGACGGTGTTGGCCTTAGAATGTGATGGCCGTCGATCATTGGATTTTCCCTTCAGCATAGTGGGAGCATTGGCGGTCGGACGCTTGGACAAGAACGTCTCGACCTCGGCCACTATATTGTTCAGTCGGTCAAATGTTCTGACATCTGCACCGATCATCTTTTCTAGCACCTCTCTCCTGAGGCTTTGTTTACATATCTGCACTGCATCTTCTTGATGAGGAGGTCTTCTGCATCTCATAGCCAAGTTCCTCCACCTTTTGATGTAATCTAGTGCTGTCTCATCCTGTTTCTGCTTGGTTGCATATAGTTCTGCTATAGTGATCTCTCTTTCTGTGACATGAAATCTGTCACGGAACTTTCTCTGCATATCAGGCCAGTCAACCACCGACCCAGCTGGCAGGCTTGAATACCATTCAAAGGCTAACCTAGTGAGGGATGAGCCAAAGAATTTGAGCAGATAAGCTTCGTCGGCTGCCAAATCACCCATAATTGTGGTGTAGTAAGCTATGTGCTCCCTGGGGGAGCCCTGGCCGTTGAATTTCTCAAATTTCGGGGGCTTACTGACGCCTGGGGGTAGTCTTTTAGCAGCATACTGGGGAGGACGGTACTTTGTACACGTCATAGGTACTTACACCATCACCGGTCTTCTCAGACAGCTTCATCTCCACAATTCTTTCTATCATCAGTTTGTGGGCTATAGTTGGATCTACCTCTTCTGGGAAGAAATGAGCTTGTTGCTGGCTGTGAGGAGTCGTCATCACAGTTGCGCGCAAGATGGGCGCGGCAGGCTGCGTCTGAGATATAGAGGGCTGAGCCACTGTCTACTGTGGAGTAGGTTGGCTCGGTGCTTTGCCCTTATCAGCCAGGAGAGGATTAGCAGGGGCAGCCATTTCTGTAGAGCTGGAAGTTGGCCCCACAGGCTCGGCTTGTTTGGAGACCGGCGTAGCTTCATGTCTCTCATTGAGCTGTCTTCTGAGAGCACTGATCTCCTGCTGATATCTTCTAAACATCATCTGGATCATGGGATCCAGGGTTGATGGGATCTGTATATCTTCTGAAGTCCCTTCAGCATCATCAATGAAGGGATTATCCCCTTCTTCCGCTGTCACCACGTTGACTGTCATAGTGGTAACTCTGCGGGCTGCATCATCAGCTTTCATCTTATCTTTGGCTGCCTGGCTTCTTCTTGTGACGGGACCAGGTCTGGTTGCCAGCCTGAGCAACTCATCCGGCTGAGTTGGTAACATGCCTTGCCCCCTGGCAATTCCAGCCATGTTACAGGCGAAGATTTGCATTCTTCCTTTCTGCCTGTAAACTTTTCTTTTTGCCTGGTCGGGGTATTCGAGTCGGTCAAAGACCGATACTCTTTCTTTGACTTCCTCCCTGTAGAGGTCTTCTTCGTCATATCCGGCCCTGAAGCCTTCTTCATAATCATTTGAATCGGAGGAGGAGACTCCGATTATCATTTCTTGCAGAGTTTCTTCTTCTTCTTCATCCATGGTGCCCAAAGCACGGGACAATCTTTGTTGACCTAGGGCAGAGTTCCCTAGGTAATGGAAGTAGTCTTGGACCACTTGCTTCATCTCCTCTGGGCTATGCCTTTGTGGCTCAGGTTGGAGTATCAATCTGTCCTGGCTCTTTTGCTGGTAAGCCAGTCTTGCCACCTGAGCATTCAAATGCTCGGTTTTGGAGTATCTGAAGATATCAGCCTGTCTGGCACAGGCTCTTGGTCTTCTTGCAGCAATCACAGTGACTGGTTCACTCCTTCTCACATTGCCAACTTGGCAGCAGTTGGCAGCAGCATCCTGGTTCTTTCTTTGCCATCTTCTGCCCCCGGCCCTGGAACGGGTGGCAGTAAAGTCCTCCTTCTTTTCATATCTTCTACCCTTCATCATGGGGCAAGCAGCAGTCATATTCCTTCCTTGACCCTCAATCTCATCTCTCCTCCCCCGGGTCCTGGGACAGATAGGAGTAGCATTTCTTTCATCTTTTCTCTCTTTCCCTCTGCCCCCTGCTCTGAGGCGGGCAACAGTGACATCAGTAAGATTCTCTCTGTCTCGAGCCGGGACCCAGCTCTGTATCTTCTTTGGCCGCCAGACCTGTTTGTATCTTGCTGGCTTGGGTGCCAGCGTCTTCCTTTCATCAGCTTCCCAGTTGGCCCTCTTGGTGGCCAGAACTTGGAACTTGTTGTTGGTTGGGATGGTCGGGATAATCCTGTCCGGACGGACTTCCCTGGGGCGGCCGTCAAGGTTCACCCTAATATCACCCATCATCATCGTCTTCCGGAATTGGAAAGACGACGGTTAGCAGCGGCATACTGGCTTCTCCGGTTGGTTCTTTTCCCCTTCGGGCAGCAGCGGGGACCATGTCCTTCCTTTGGACATGATGGACATAGCAGGAGACAACGGTGGAAGCTGTCTTCTTCGGTAAGCTAGCTTTCTCATCAGTGGCCTTCATCGGGGCACTCGCAGCAGTGCCTTGCTCATCGTTGTTGACCTGCAGAAGGTGGGTGAAGACGAGGCCCAGGCAGTTGGGTAGCCCAACGGCAGGCGGCATTGATCCGAATGCAAGAGGTACCGCCAGGTAGCCCTCTCGCACATGCATGTCAATCGGTTGCTGGTCGAAGCAGACAGACATGATCCCAGCCGTCATTGTAGATTCCTGAAAATGAGGAAAGTGGACGGAATCAGAGGTTTGAGGGGGGCCCGCTGGGCCTCCTACTTTAGCGTAAAGATGAAGGGAGACTAGGTCCCACCGGGCGTGCCAGACTTGTGGAACGTGGATTTTATTATCCTATATTTTTTTATTGATTGATTTATTATTTATTGATTTATTGGCGTGCCAGTCACCGGAGTGACGATTTTATTGTGCGCTCGATCTGACTTGGTCAGTCGATTGTGAGTGATCGTGTCTGGACCAGAAGTCCGTCATACCATAAAGGCTATGACGTTAATTACGCCCTTCCAAGGAAGGACAACCCTTGATTAAACGCTAAAGATAGGAGGATGACAGCGGTAAAGCCGCATGCTCAAAAGAGACGGAATTCGTTCACTTGCAAGACGTTAAATGGATTAGACGAAGCAGGGGTTGGTTATTTTCGGGATAAAACCGACGGCATATTCCCACCATCTTGGACCATGCCAAGTGGGGAATAGGAAACCACCCATGCAGTGGCAGGGTGGGATCCGTAAAAGATCGGGCATAATTGACCCGGAATCCGAGTAAGTACTGGCGTAACATGACGCGCTCCGTGCAGACGCGATGTTGCATCTATATCCCCCTTCAAAGGGCCATCGGAGAGCATGCAAGGACATAACTCCACAGGCTGGTGGGGTTGAGATAGAAAGCATCACATTTACTTGGCAAGGTATGTGTAAATTTCGGCAGCATGTCCCCTCAACTTGGATTATGCCAAGAGAAGATAGGTCATCATCCACAGAATGCCGGGATGACAACCGAACGAGGATGGGCACCGGGCCCCGGGACATCGCTTGCCTTTATACCATCGATTAATATCCCCTCGAAACCCCTCAGAACTCATGCAATGACATGGCCCTTTGGGTTCATGAGGGTGAAATCCGGATCGAGAATGAAGACTGTAGGGGAGGTCCTCCCCAATAATGTGTCTTCTCAAGGCATCAATGATGGTCTCTGAACATCCCCGGGACATATGTGTGAAGAGATCAAAAGGTTGATAAACGGTATTGCAGAGATGGGCCTCTGACTAGACTTTATTTGGCCAAGAAGATGGGTCTCGGCGTGGCTTTAGTTGGCCTAAAGGAGGCTCTCGGCGTAGGGCTTACTGGCCAAAAAGGGGGGTCTCGGCATAGGTGGAGTTGGCTTGTAGGGGCTCTCGGCGTGGGACTTCCCGGCGCGCTCCTTGCCGCGCCAGGAGCTTGGCACCGGGAGCCTATGGGCTGGGAGATTTAGGTGAAAAGGGGCTTGAATGGCAGGAGAACGTATGGTTTTTTTTGTCGTTTTGCTAAAAGGGAAAAGAAGAAGAAGGCTTCTCGGCGAGGCAGCTGTCGGCGGGGAAATTTGTACGCCGAGAAGGTGGATTTACGGAAGGGTTTCAGGGATTACAGAGCTCAAACGATACTCTGTTCCTGGGATTCCTAAGCTTTCTGGCTGCGATTGAAGCCGAATTTGAAGTGCGGGAAGGGGGATTTTATGGATGCTTCCGTTAGGAAGGGCCAAAGGGGATTTGGAAGGTAGAATCGACGGGGAAACGAGACCATCATCTGGATTTCTGAAGACTTTATTTATTTCTGCCGCCGGCCGTCTGGGGATCAAGAGATGACTGTCTTTGATCCCCTGGACGAACCCAATAGCATGTAAAACCCGGTGGCTGAGGAACCTTTAGCATCGAAACTCCAGACCCTAGTCATCCAAGGGATTAGAATGGAGGGTCGAGAGATCGAGGTCGTCATTCGCTAGAATCCGAGGGATAGCAGTGGTCCGTAGAATCGACATGCCCTCGTATAGCCAGCGGTTCAGGGGACCAAGAGATTGATGTCTCTGGTCCCTGAACAGCACGAGGAGGGGTCCTTAAGGGCCTTGTAAAAAAAAAGAGCTCGAACAGATACGGTGGATCTGCCAGCGAGATAGGAGGGGAGGAGGTGACAGAGCCCAGTAACCCATCAGATAAGGGTAGGGGTCCTGTTTTCATGCCTCTAAAGAGAAGATTCGTATGAACCATTAAATGTTTCACATAAACGATAAACATACAAGGATAAGCGGAGAGCAGACATTTCGATCAAAGGAGAGCAGACATCTTAATCAGTAGATCCCCAAATGGGTCACGTTGACATTTCATTGCATCGCATCGAAGCCTTACATCGACTGTGAAATAGAAATGCAAAGCAGAAAGATGGAGATTGAGACCGGAACTCGCCGGCTACGTTCGATAAATCAAGACAAAAGCTCACTAGATTACATCAGTAGAAAAGAAAAGACAGCATGGGGAGGGCGGAGCATTGACTCCTCTCCCTCCCCGGAGCAGCCCACCTGAAGCTTGTTTGCTTCTTCCTCTCTTCTGCTTCTTCTCTTCTCTCGGCAGAGGGGGCTCTCTCTTGGCAGGACTCCCTCTCTATTCTTTCTTCTATTCTTCTATCTTCTCTCCTCTCTTTTTTTTTTATCTGTTCGAAGGGAGGGGGTTTTTATAACCATTTCCCCCTTCTCGGCAGGCTTCATCACGGCGCGCCCCATCTGAAGCTTCCCGGCGCGCCTGCCTTCAGCTTCTCGGCACCCTCTTTTGGGTTTGGCAAGTGATTCTCGGCGCCACCTTCACACAGGCCCATTTGGGTCTTTCAAGGGTATCATCACCCAAAAGGGTCTTCCATTGGTGACACAGCTTGTATCGAGATCATTATTACGGTTTTCATCAGTCCGTAGACAGGGGTTTCATCAGTATTGCCATCTGAACGGTGACAAGACCGGGTATCATCTTATCGATATCGTCACTTGAACGGTGACGAGCTCGGACATCAGCTTTAGTCTGGGAAGACCTCAGCCGGGTATATAATCTGTGGAGATGATTCCTCTTCTGTTTTGACTTTGCAAAAGCCTTTACAATCTTCATCTGCCGGTACCGGCTTCATCTTTATCTCATATTACATCTGTCATTAAGCCGACATCTGACTTATCCTGACATATCATCCGTGGATTCTTGGACGAAGCAGTAATGCGGCTCTCATTAAAGTGTGCTAGGAGGTCTCATCAGTCGAGTGACTGCTGCTCTACCAGTGCTGCCGTCTGAGTGACATCGGCACTGGGCATCAGCTTGGCCGACAAGGGCTTTAGCCGAGTGAATGGTTGACGAGCTTCATCAATGGTCTTTCACTGTTAGTCCGACCCTCTTTTCAATCATGCTTCGACCTTTGTTCATTTTCAAGGTGTCAACATATAGTCATGAACGTTATGTGTGCATGCCTGCATAGATCCTCGGGTATATCAAATGGTGTCGACAGAAAGCCAGATTACGTCTGGTCGGAAGTCTTCGCTATACGCGACAGTGGTCTTCGGACCTATGCCCTCCGCCACGTACCAAGGATCCATAATCCCATGAATTATGCATCTTCTGCATGATAAATATATGCATCCTGCATGCTTTCATCATGATCATCATGTAGCTTTTTTAATTCGGCTTCGACAGCCCGCTATCTCGGCAATTAATCAAATTTGTTCCCTCCTTGTGGGGGATGTAATTAACGCCATAGCCTTTATGGTATGGCAGACTGCTGGTCCCGACCGAACCTCACATTCGCCCGACATGGGTCAGAATGAGCGCATCAAAAATTCGTCACTCATGTGACTGGCACGCCTGCGTCGTTAATTGATCATTTGACTACCAGTTGGTCAGTTGGTCGATCGACCCGCGAAAGAAAGAAAAGGTCACAAACAAGTCTGGCACGCCCGGTGGGACCAGTGTCACCTTTCATCTCTTTGCCGGGATATTCGGGCTTCGAAGCCCTCTCAAGAGCTACTGAATATTACCTTGTTTGTCTATGCAGGCGGATCAATGACGATCAATGGGATAACTGGCGTCGAGTTCAATCTGTCGATAGTCGCTGGACACGCGCAAGGGTACCTGGCGGTACCCATGGAATTCGGCAGCTTCCCTGCCGCTGTGGGCTTCCCCAACTTTTTGGGGTTAGCCTTTGTAGATATGCTGGAGGTCGAAGCCCCAGAACCTGTCAAGGAAGCTGTGGAAAAAATGGAGCCTCTGGAGGTTCCCTACTGCAAAGGCTTGTCCGAAAGTCCGGCCCCGGCCGCTAACTGTCTGGTGCACCACGTCATACGTGGGACCCACCCCAATGTCATCAACAAACACCCTGGAGGACGCCAGCGTCCCCAGGCCCGCAAGAATGCTGCTGTAATCACCGGAACTCTGTCTCAGTCCGGGAAATCTATGCTAGTTGGAGGTATGCACGTCTTCCTCAACGGATGCACTGCACGGGTGTCCCCGGACCGAGTCATCCCCAACATTCCTGTCCACAATGCCTATCAGGCCCTCACCGGAAGGAGGGCAGAAATAGAAGAAGTCGGCCACTATGGCCAGGAAAGCCCGGCACCCAGGCCGAGGAAGTTTAAACAGGTGTGGGTTCCCAAGCGGACCCGACCTGCCCACCAGCTAACACCCATCTGCCGTCGTCTTGTGAGCAATGAGGCGGAAGTGAGAAGAGAAAGGGGCTTGCCCCCGAAGGAGGAAGAAGAGGTGGTCGCGGATCCTCCGCACCACAGAAGTTTCCGGGCCCCAGCCCGTCAAGCCAACGTCCCTGCTGCGGGACGAAGATTCCAACAGCCTGCTGACAGAGCTCGGCTGGCCTATATCCATCCCGCTGGAGGTCGACAATCACCCCCCATCCTACATCAAGAACGGGGTCGAGAAGAGATGACCTGCTTGATCAGAAATTATTTCCGAGGCTTAGGCAACCCCTCACTCAGACAGCAGCGACTGATGCAGACAGTCGCCACTGAGGAAGACTACTGCCCATCAATGGCAGATGAAGGAGATATGGGAGATAGAATAATGGTGTCGTCAGTCGATGACAACGGATATAATGACGATTTCAAGATCGAAGCCGATGAAGTTTTCCACGAGCGGGAAGAAAGGAGAAGGATCTCTGTGTTTGAATGACTGACCTTCCCGCAACATGCTAGAAGGAGGGTCTATCAACAAATAAGAAGAATGTAGGTTTTCACCTGCAACATGGCTGGTATATCTAACCAATATGTGGAGCTTCCTGAAGACCCCCAAGAATTGGCTCAATTGGCCGCACGGCCGGGGCCGACTACCCGCAGAACAGAAGCAACAAGAGAGCTTCTGATGATGGTTAAAGGGAAACAGTCCCAGGTCTATCCCCACTGCGATGACAAGGCCCCCGTCTTGATCGCTAATGAGGTGACGGCGAAAGAAGAAGACGACGTCCTCCTCGACATCCTGCCTGAGGGTACGTCCGGGGAGACAACAGAGGGTATCCCCACCACTATAGACCCCTCAGTTCTGATGCTAGTACAAAAATATCAACGGGAGATAGACTCTCTGAAGAAGCAGCTGATGGAAAAGACTGAACATTCATCGGCTTCTAAACCACCCGAAGTCCAGGGTGAGTCATCTTGGGGAGCGGCTCGTCGTGACGACCCTCCACCGCTCTATACACTGTCCTAGCCGTCAGAGCCAAGCATGGCGACGGCACAACAGCGGCCACCACAACCTCAGCCGCTGGTACCTCCGGTGCTCCCTCAGGTGCACCCGACACCCCCGCTGTTGTGTCCTCCACAGGTGACCACCCTGGTCACCCCATACTTGCAGCCGGCACACTTCTATCCAGAACCGGTTGACCCCACGGTCATGAACCGGATGATGGTGGAGAGGATGATCGAGCTGAAGCTCGCAGAGAAAAGTGAAGGTGACTATGTCGCATTTGATGCCTATCGGGTGCCTTACCCGCAACACCATGCAGCTAAACGACTTCCCCCGGGGGTCAACAAGCCACCTAAGTTTGACAAATTCAACGGGAAAGCGTCCCCTAAAGAGCATATTGCATATTACATGACCGTTATGGGTGATCTGGCCACCGACGAGTCATATTTGCTGAAGTTCTTCGGGTCCTCGCTGACAGGGCTCGCATTTGAATGGTACTCTAGCCTCTCGGCCGGGTCAATCAGTGATTGGTCGGATATGCAGAGAAAGTTCAGAGAAAGATTCCATGTCACAGAGAGGGAGGTCACAGTGGCCGAACTCTACTCAACAAAATAAAGGGCAGATGAGACAGCCCTTGATTACATCAAGAGGTGGAGGAACCTCGGAATGAGATGCAAGCGGCCCCCGCATCAGGAGGACGCGGTACAAATATGCAAACAAAACCTCAGGAGGGAGGTCCTGTAGAAGATGATTGGAATGGAAATACGATCGTTCGACCGGCTGAATAATGTGGTGGCCGAAGTGGAGGCTTTCCTAGCCAAGTCGGTCCCGGCGTCAGCTGCCAGCACAGCCCAGAAAGGCAAGGCTGCGGAACGACGCCCCACACCTAAAGAAGCGAATGCGCTTGATATCAAGGCGTTCGAACAGCAGAATGAGAAAGGCAAGAAGGCGGCTCCCCCGCAACCTGTGAAAGCTCTAGATGATAAAGAAGGTCCTTCGCTCAGGGACAAAATGAAGAAGGCCTATTCCGTTCCAAAAGATAAGACCCGAGTCCTGTTCAACTGGGTAACAGAATACAGCATGGTCACTCTGCCTGAGCCAAGGAGGCCGGAGGACCTGAAAAGAAAAGACAGTCAAAGATTCTTCCCCTACCGCCAGATGTTGGGACATCCAATCGAAGACTGTTATGTTTTCAAAGACATCATCGAAGGAATGGTAAAGAAGAATGAAATAGAGCTGGGAGAGTACAAAGTAGACCCTCCTCAGCCACATGAAGCTCCTCCCAGGAGAGCAGCAGTCAACATGGTCTCCCTCTACCAGGCATTACCTGAGGAGATCTCTGAAGCAAGCACACGGAGCACCTACGAAATCCATTTCCTGGAGCCCGTGAAAGAACAGTAGGGGCGGCAGCAGATCCCTGTAAAGCACAAGAAGAAGAGGGCACCTCGCCCGAAAGAGGGGGCACATATCAGTGGTGTTACACCCCAGCCTGCTCCGCCAGTGGTAGCACCCGTATGGGTCACTCCACCTATAGCCATCAGAATACATGCACCTAACAGGAGGAGACAGACTTCGCTACCAGTAATCAAGAAAACCAATCCTGGGGTCCTTCGACTACATCACCTGATTGAAGGGCTAGATGAATATGTGCAGCCCGAATTGAAACCTCTGCTAGTACGGGACCACGTCCCATGGCAAGAGCTGGAACAACTCTCACTCAAACAGGTGGAGGAAGCTGAAGCAGCACCCCCTGAAGAGGGCAGCCTGTTCTGGGGGCAGGTACCCGCAGAAACCAAAAAGAAGAGAAAGCAAAAGAAGAAGAAAAGAAAGGCCGCTGGGGCCAATAAAGCACAGGTTGTCTCCTGCAATACCCTATCAACACTCTTCAACCTACCCGGAGAAGAGGAAGAAGAAGAAATTTGCTTCACACCCCATGCTAGGGGAGGCAAAGACGAGGCCGCAACTGCTGCACATGCCACTCGGTCGGGCCAAAAATGGGGGCACCAGCCACCACCCAACCACAACATCATGTTCAGAGGGGAGTAACCCTACAAGACACCTCCGCCGAAAGTCAAGGGAGTCCAAATCCCTCCTCCGTCAGGCCTATACAACAAGAGTGGGGGCAAGGCAGTCCCTTCATTCCTTGAATTTATGAAGATGTCAAAGGGGAAACAGCCCTGTCAGGAGGCTAACCCTACACCCGAGGCCATTCACCCGCATCCAGCGCAATCTATTGAGGATGCAAATGCAGATGAAGCTTGCCCTACAACAACTAATAAAGAAGACCCGACAGCCGGTGCCAGCCAAGAGGATGCCGAGTCCGAGGAAGATGAAGCAGGTCCGTCTGGACCCACAAATCAAAACCTCCCCAAGCCCAGATGGGCTGAAGAGATGAATCTCTCCAATGTCCGGGCTGGGAGCCGAATAATGAAGTTACTCAAAAAGCTCCCCGCTCGATTTACGATATGGGAAATTCTCTCTTTGAGTGAAGAAACTCGACAGGCGATCATCACTGCTCTGCAGACGCCTGCTTATTTTGAAGCATGCGTAGCCGAGGCTATACCAGAAGCCAGTATGACCTTCTCTCTGGAAGACATGATACTACCTACTGCCAGCCACAATAGGCCGCTATACATGAAAGGGCACCTGAATGGGAGAGAATTGAACCGGATCCTGGTCGATCCTGGCGCGGCAGTTAATATTCTGCCTTGCAGAATATACGAGAGGCACCACTTTAATGTGCATCTCGAGAAAGTCGGGGATATGCGTATCACTGGATTCAACCAAAAATGTGAAGTATCTATGGGAGTGGCAGAATTCACACTGACCCTGGCAGATTTCATTACAACGGTACAGTTTCATATCATTGACTCTCGCACCTCCTACAAGGTGCTGCTCGGCCGCCCATGGCTGGATGAGAATATGGTGGTGCCCTCCACGCTCCACCAATGCATCAAATATAGCCTCCAAGGGAAGGAGGAGAGGATATTTGCTGATCTCCACCCGTTCGAGGTATTTGAATGTCACTTGGCAGACGCCAACCTATATACGGGGCCTCCCCGGAAGGTTTCTGAAGCTAAAGCCCCCATAGGGGCCTCGAAGAATAGATCGGGTGATGGTTGGTATCCACCACCGCCACGCGGATATGTCAAGCCGAAGGTGGTCTCCCACATTATAGCTTCTGGAGACGACGGCAGGGTAACACCCCCAGCATTATATCCCAAAGCTAAGGAAGTGCAGGTCAATCGACAGTACGACCGCATCGGAGTCCCGGCCGGCCTCACCAAGCCAGTCCTCGGCCTCAACGACCCCACTGTCGAACCTTTCAATGCTTGGGAGGTGACACAGGGAGATGGGCCCAGTAGCTTGTTCTATACAGCTGAGGAGCATCCCACTCGGGAAGACACAGACTGCAGCCTCCCTGAAGATCTAGCCAACCCGCGGGTTCCTGTCCAAGGTCTGGCGTTCACGACCGATCGGATGGCCAGAATGTTTCAGAAGCAACACCTTCCTCCCGATCAGTCTCAAAAGTGCAAAGAAGCTTTCTAGAAGATGTGGTATCCTGCAAATCTGGATAAGGAAATGAGACGTGTCTCTCAGCATCCAGGGTTGGGCTTCACCCTGGAGGAATATTATTATAGTGGGCAGTACGAGGTGGATACTATCTCCGCCTTCTATCCTACTGAAGATAGCCCTCTGGGGGCAACCTTTGATGAGTATCCGGTGGAAGCCGAATATCTTGAACTGGCTCGGTCCGGGAATCAAGAAGTAGAAACCTCGGCCCCTTGCCGATGCTGGGAGCAAGTTCATCCTGAAGAAGCAGCCTTTCAAGCCAAATTTGATACGGCTAGCAGCAGCGAAGCGGAAGACATTCAAGAAGTAGGAGTCTCTCCCTCCACAGGGTTCCTACTAATGACAAATTCAACACCCTTTCTGCCAATCAGGGAAGCCTTGGTCAACTCCAATCAAGGGGAGCCAGCTACCAGGAAAGAAAAAGCCACTTCTGCGGAAGATACAACTGTCCCAGAAGGCGAGACTTCCTCAGCTTCTGCTATGGAACCAGTATGCTGTCCGAGTCCAGCAGTAAACAGCTACCAACCCGTCGTGGCTGCAACCTCATCTACAAACACTGAAGCTATTCTCTCGCCTTTGGGAGCTGCAACGGCAATGGATTTGCTAATAGAACAATTCACTCAGCCGCTGGCACAAGAAATCAAGAAACCTCAGGAAGCTCTGGTGATGTCCGATGAGGAAGTCGAAGTGCTCGACCCTCAAGATGGTGTTCCGGACTTCGTCGACCTCCAACCAGCACCTCCGGAGATAGAAGACGGAGGCCAAGCCACAGTCGATGAACTGATAGAAGTCAACCTGGGAAATGAGGAGGACCCTAGGCCTACCTTCCTCAGCGCCCAACTATCCCCAGAAGAACGGGAGCTGTACATCCAGCTGCTACTAGAATATCGGGATTGCTTCGCCTGGACTTACAAAGAGATGCCAGGTCTAAGCCCCGCTGTCTCACAACATGAGCTAACAATCAGCCCTGAGGCCGAGCCAGTGAAGCAACCACCGCGGCGCATGAGGCCAGAGCTCATCACCCAAATTTGTGCTGAAGTCGACAAGCGCATTGACATGGGATTTGTTGAAGAAAACCAGTACACTACATGGCTGGCGAATATCGTCCCCGTGAAGAAGAAGAATGGACAGATCTGGATATGTGTCAACTTCTGAGATCTAAATAAAGCCTGCCGCAAGGATGACTTTTCGGTGCCAATAACCGAAGTCATGATTGATGCTACAACCGGCCATGAGGCCCTATCATTCATGGATGGATCGTCCGGCTACAATCAGATTTAGATTGCGGAGCATGACCGAGTCCATACTGCTTTCCGAACCCCTAAAGTCATTTACCATTACAAGAGAATGCCGTTCGGACTGAAGAATGCTAGCGCAACCTATCAGCGCGCAATGACCAAAATCTTTGACGAGTTGCTCTACCACAAGGTCGAATGCTACGTAGATGACCTGGTGGTCAAGACCAAAAGAAAAGAAGATCATCTGCAAGACCTCCGGATTGTCTTTCAGAGGCTGAGGCATCATGAGCTAAAGATGAACCCCATGAAATGTGCGTTTGGAGTGTCGAGCGGAAAATTCCTGGGTTTCATCATCCGATATCGGGGAATCGAGATAGACCCCACAAAGATCAAGACAATTCAGGAGTTACCTCCGCCAAGGAACATCTCCGAGCTGATATCACTACAGGGCTGCTTAGCTTATATCCGACGATTCATTTCCAATTTGTCAGGGTGATGTCAGCCTTTTCACAAGTTGATGATGAAAGAGGTTCCCTTTTATTGGGATGAAGATTGCCAGACGGCCTTTGACAAGCTGAAAGACTATCTGAAAACTCCTCCAGTGCTGGGCGCACTGGTGAAAGGACGACCATTGATACTGTATATAGCAGCTACACAAAATTCTCTGGGGGCAATGCTGGCCCAGAATAATGAAGAAGGGAAAGAGCAAGCCCTCTATTACCTCAGTCGGAGACTGGTTAGAACTGAAGAGAAATATACTTATATTGAGAAGATCTGTCTGGCGCTGGTCTTCGCAGTTAAGAAGCTCCGACACTATATGTTGTCACATGAAATCAGCTTGGTGTCCAAAGAGGATCCCCTGAAGTACATCATGTCTCAACCGGCACTCAAAGGCCGCCTGGGCAAATGGGCGGTAATCCTTATGGAGTTTGATATCTCCTACGTGCCGCGCAAGGCCGCCAAGGGCCAAGCTATTGCAGACTTCTTCGCTGAGCACCCAGTGCCCAGGGATTGCCCGTTGGAGTCGGAGCTTCCTGAAGATGAAACCCTAGAAGTCGTGCAAGTACATCCCTCTCTATGGCAGCTATACTTTGATGGCGCTTCCAGAATTGACACCTCTGCCACCGGATCATCCAGGGTCAGAGCAGGAGCAGGCATAGTCCTGAAATCCCCAGAAGGAGAAGTGGTGCATACATCCTGTTCCATAAACAAGCAATGCATAAATAATGAAGCGGAATATGAAGCCCTGATAATCGGGTTGCAAATTGCTCTGTCCATGGGAATTCAGATGCTGGAAGCAGTCGGAGACTTCATGCTAGTTATAAAATAGCAGGAAGGAAAGTTCGATGTGCGAAAGCAAGAGCTCCTCCCCTATCACCAGTTGGCAACTCGCCTGATGTCAAGATTTTACTTCATCAGCATCAAGCACATCAATCGAGGCCAGAATGCTCAGGCAGACGCCCTCGCTAAGCTGGCCAGTTCATTGGCGGTCCCACCAGACACAAGCCTAAATATAACAGTGATCAACCGCCGACAGGCCCCCAGCGTAACAGGGGTCCTGGCCGATGAACTAGAAATGGAAGTAGCAGTCATCGAAGGGGTTCAGCGGCCCGATTGGCGAGAGCATCTCCTACACTGGTTTCAACACCAGAAACTTCAAAAAGAAAAGGAACAGAGAATGAAGCTCCTGAGGATCAAGGATTCTTATGAGATGCGAAGCGGGACCTTGTTCCGAATTATGGTAGATGCCCGAAGGAAAGTCCTACTCCGTTGCTTGTCTTCAGCAGAAGCAGGACATGTGATGTAGGAGGTCCATGCAGGATCAGATGGAGCACACCAGGCTGGCCCGAAGATGAAAATTGAGATAAAGAAACTAAGTTACTATTGGCCCACTATATTTGATGATTGCTGCAGGTTTGCCAAAGCTTGTCAGAAGTGTCAAGAACACGCTAATGTGGCAAGAAGACCTCCAGTGCCATTGCATCCCACCCTACCAAGCTGGCCGTTTGCTCAGTGGGGCACGGACGTAGTAGGGCCGCTACCAGCATCTTCATCAGGGTGCAGATACATCTTAGTAGCTACAGACTACTTCTCCAGATGGGCGGAGGCAATAGCACTAAGAGATGTGACGGGAGAACTAGTTGCAAGATTCTTCCGGCAGAATGTAATATTTCAGTTCGGGATCTCCAGCCGAATCATCTCTGATAATGGCAGTCATTTTAGGAACCAGAAGGTTTATCGGCTGGCCGAGAAATACAAAATCGACTGGAGGACATCGTCCCTCTACAACCCTCAAGCCAATGGACTCGCAGAAGCCTTTAACAAGACCTTATGCACACTGCTGGCAAAGACTATCAAGTCTAATAAAAAATATTGGGAAGAAAGGATGTACGAAGCACTTTGGGCCTATCGTACTATCTATAAGACCCCAACCGGCTGTTCACCTTTCTCCCTCGTCTATGGGTCGGAAGCTGTAGTGCCCATTGAACTTGAAGTTCCTTCATTGCGAGTTGCCATCCAGCACGGACTAGTCAGTGGTGAGCAGACCAATGCAGAAAGAAGATTGGAGGAGCTCGCTGAGCTCGAAGGAAAACGCCTCCGGGCACAGCAAAACATCCAACTCTACCAAGCTCGCATGGCCCGTGCTTTTGACAAGCTAGTCAAGGGTCGAGAATTCAAGAAAGGAGACCTGGTAATGGTCAAAAGAAAAGAAGTGATGGCCTCCAACCCCAACGGGAAGCTGGTCAAAAACTGGGTCGGGCCGTATATCGTCCGCCGAGTATATGAAGGGGGTGCCTACGTCCTTGTAGACCACAAAGGAGTCATTCACTTCCGTCCCCTCAACGGAAAACACATTAAGTTGTATCATGCAGCGCAGCCGACATGTCCCGAGTGATCGGTCGGAGCCACCTTTTTCTTGGTTTAGTGGCGCTCCGCCCTAATCAAGCTACCCTTTTCTTTGGTTTAGTGGACTCCGCCCTAACCAAGCTACCTTTTCCTTGGTTTAGTGGCATTTTGCCCTAACCGAGCTACTTTTCCTTGGTTTTGTGGAATTTCGCCCTAATCGAGCTACCTTCTCCTAGTTTAGTGGCACTCTGCCCTAACCAAGCTACCTTTTCCTTGGTTGAGTGGCACTCCGCTCTAACGAAGCTACTTTTTCTTGGTTTAGTGGCACTCTGCCCTAACCAAGCTACCATTCCTTGGTTAGTGGCATTTCGCCCTAATCGAGCTACCTTCTCCTGGTTCAGTGGCACTCTGCCCTAACCAAGCTACCTTTTCCTTGGTTTAGTGGCACTCCGCCCTAACCAAGCTACCTTTTTCTTGGTTTAGTGGCATCTCGCCCTGATCAAGCTACCCATTTCTTGGTTTAGTGGCATCTCGCCCTGATCAAGCTACCTTCCCTTGGTCTAGTGGCATTCCGCCCTGATCAAACTACTCTTCTCCTTGGTTTAGTGGCACTCCGCCCTAAACAAGCTACTCTTTTCCTTGGTTAGTGGCACTCCACCCTGATCGAGCTACCCTTTCCTTGGTTAGTGGCATTCCGCCCTGATCGAGCTACCTCTCCTTGGTTTAGTGGCACTCCGCCCTAACCGAGCTACCTTCCCTTGGTCTAGTGGCAGTCCGCCCTAACCGAGCTACCTCTCCTTAGTTAGTGGCACTCCGCCCTGATCGAGCTACCTCTCCTTGGTTTAGTGGCACTTCACCCTAACCGAGCAACCTTCCCTTGGTCTAGTGGCACTCCGCCCTAACAGAGCTACCTCTCCTTGGTTTAGTGGCACTCCGCCCAAACCGAGCTACACTTCTCCTTGGTTTAGTGGCATTCCGCCCTAACCGAGCTACCTTTTTCTTGGTTTAGTTGCATCTCGCCCTGATCAAGCTACCATTTTCTTGGTTTAGTGGCATCTCGCCCTGATCAAGCTACCTTCCTGATGAGGACATCTCCTACCACTCCTCATTCTTTCGAGGGTCCCGTTGCTTGCCAGCTATGCGTCATCATGTTCGCGGCATTTTCTTAATCATGACTTGTAATTTTTATATTTTCTTGAGTCATAGATTATGTAATTTCCCTTTTATTGAGTCAAGTACCTAGGTTAAAGAGTCATATACCTAGGTTAATTATCATTAGAGTGGTTAATGAGTCAGTTGGGCCCAATTAAGTGGGCTAGGCCCATGGGCACCCCCCTTCCCCCTTGCTTTATTGTCATTAGTCAAAAACTCAGGGTCTTTTGTTAAATTGTGGGTTTCCTATAAATAGGACCCCAATCCCCCCCATTTGGAGCTAATGAAGTATTGAATATTTGAGCATAAGTGCACCTCTCTCTCTCTCTCTAGCTCTCTCATTCTCTCTCTCTCTCTCTAAATTTCGAAATTCACTCTCTCTCCTCCCCCTCTCAACCACTTCCAACCCCCACCTACCTCCATTAACTCCCCACAACTTCCCACAACCCCTCTTTAATCCTCACCTAGTCCCAAGGAAGTTCCACCACTCAAAACCCCACCCTCCAACCACCACCTACCCCTTTCACTTCCCTAAGCATATCTCCACCTTCCCAAGGCTGAATTAACTCATTCCAAAGCCCAAATTCGAATCTCCCCTTCCCTCCTTGCTCCCTAGGTCGCACCCCTCCTCTCCCCTCAAGCCAAGTTCGCCCCCTCCTCTCTTCTCCACTCCAGCTTTGTGTGCAGGCCGACCTGCAGATTAGCACTCTGTTGCAGCGACCTCCACGACTGCATCCTGGTTTTGCTGGTGGCATGGCCTAACTTTATGGAAAGTCCTCCCTGTGCTCTTCGCAGGCGAGGTGGAATCACTCCATTCCGAGTTCGTGGCCGTCCGTGAAGGCTGTTCTTCCCCGACTACGCAGAACCTCTCAGACCAAAAGCCAGAGCGGCAGAGAAGACTCTCCCACGACGAACCTTGAAGGAATCAGCCTTCAGGGTCTTCTACAAAGATCTTCCTCCCCCTGTCAGCATCCAGGAACAGAAGGCGGAGCTCCGTTCGGCATCCTACAACCAGAGATATCAATTTTATACCACAACCACGCCGGTCTGCCTCCTCACAGTCTGCCCCGACCACCGTCCACTTCTCTGGACACCCAGCTCATCTCCGACATCAGAAGACTTCCCCGTTTATTTTTATGCAAAGTAGACTCGTCCACGATTCCAACGAGTCCAGCGGTGCTAGATTTGGAGCTCAGGAGCGACCGCGGCCGCTTCTCCAACCTGCTGTTTCAGACTGAGCTCGGCCAGAGACCAGAGCTGCATCCATCTTCCAGTCGCCGGAGCAGTCAGCCCCCAGATCAGAACGTCGTCCAAAAATTCAGGCTGCACCCCTCTCCGGTTAGCAATCTTTTGGTGCAAGTCTCATCAGATTCTGAGCTCGGTGGATTTATTGGCTGCATCAACATCGACTCCCTGTCCAGAATTACAGAAGCTAGATAGAATCGGCGAAGCTCGGAAACTCGGTTTCCTTTGCATCTCTCCCCACCCCGCTTGGCCGGCTGAAGGCCCCTCCCTGCGTGGAGGTAGTTTTGAATGTATTAAGCATAAACCCCACCCCAAGATCACCCCTCCTGCGTGAGGAGTAGTGCTGTACCGTTTGCAATTTCAGGTCAAGCTACATCGCCGCGGCGATCGGGTGCATACCCTCGCCTCCCGGCGCGCCCTCGTCTCCGATCGGGATCGGTGTCTTCACACCGATCAGGTGAGCTTCTGATACTATCCTTAGTAGCCTTATTCTTGCTAGTTTAGTATTGCTTTGATTGCTCGTCGGCGGTGAGAAGAGGGCTCGAACTTGCATGCTAGTTTGTTAGTGTCCACCGCGGACCGTGAGTGAGTGCCACCAAGCCCCCGCCTTGCGGGCCAGCCGCTCACAAAGTTGGGTATCCTAGACTCATTTGGGGTCAGCCCTAGCATTGTAAGTCCATTAGAACAATTGGGTCCCGCCCCGGACCCTCATCATTATCTCCCGGACCCACCGGGTGAACGTGTGAATCGGGTGAGCAAAAATCGTCATTGTGAGAATCATTGAGCGCTTGTATGCTTGCGGGTCTAAGTCCTAGGGTCATCTCATCATGTTTAGTGGTCTTTGGGCTGTGTCACATCAATTGGTATCAGAGCAAGTTCTAGACTTGTCTCTACTAAGTCTTGTCCTAGGGCCATTGCATGCATCACCCTTGTCCTCCATCATGACTACCTCATACTTGGCATATTCGCCACTCTTAGGCCCATTAGAAGCCTTTGTGTTTGATGGAACCCGCCCTAGTATATATCTAGAGTGGGAGGACTCCATAGATCGACACTTTGGGAGGTTCACTCTATCAGGGCCTATACAAGTCAACTATGCCAAGAGTTTGCTCTGGCGCCAAGCTAGGAAAGAATGGGAGGCCATTGTAGGTTTGAGAGAAGCCAAAGGGGAAGCACCCATTGAATCTTGGGATGAAATGAGGGCCAATCTTAGAAAGACCTATGCACCCCAATCCAAACCTCTTCAGCCAACTTATCTTCCACCCCCGACCCCAATTCCAATCCAAGAACTTCCCCGATCAAGCCCAACCCAAGCCTACACCTTTGAGGAGGAGGAGCCACAAAACTTACCCACTACTCCTAGTCCGGGTCCTCATGAGCCGCACCTTGTCACCATGAATGAGTCCATACTCCAATGGCTCAAGCGGGGCCCCACCATTCCTAGCTCACCACCCTACCATTCACCCTTGGGATATCAAGCCCACATTATGCCCACCCAGTCTTCCCATGTCACACTTCAAACCTCCTATCTTGTGGAAGACTTAGGGGACTTAGTGGACTGCTTACAATGGCAAGTCCACCTGACCAATATGCTAGCCATAAGACCATTGGAGTCTAGCACCATCTTCCTAGCATACCCCACCACCAGTTCCATCACCTCCATCTACACTTGTGGCCATTATACGAGTGAAATCCTCCTCTTTCTCCCCAAGGATGAGAAACCCATCGTGGCCCACTCCCCACCCATTGAGGTTCCAATTGATTTGATTTGCCAACCCACTAGAGACCTTGGCCCAATTACCTTGGAGGAGGATGACTCACTATTTGGGAACCTTGAGGACATGGAGTTCCTCTCTCTAGGCAACCCATACAATTATCCCTTTGACCGCTTCCAATGGGAGTACGGATACCCATGTGGCCTAACCACCTCACCCACCACCCACCTTTTCCTACCATCACCCACTATGTTGGACCAAGCCCACCTCTCCCAAGACTCAGATTACACCATGATCGCCATGACATTGGGTAATATACACTTAGGGAGTGAGGAAGTGCCCCACTTCAGGATATCCACCTTCCTAGACCCCTTTGACCCATTCCAATGGAAGTCTAAAAGCCCACACATAGGAGACATCTTTTGTACAAAAGTGCATAAGTCTTGGCGTACATCACTACTTGGCATGATTCTTAAGTCGGGTCCACTCGTTCATATCACCCACATGCCAAGTAGGATGCATGATTGGTCTATATTCGGGTATAACGGCCCTACCTCATTCATCATTGATCATATGCATGGTAGGAGCATCTACGGATGTCCGGGCCCCCCGACATTCATCACCACTTTGTGTGATAGGTTCCCCTATAGATACCATGGCCCTCCAACCATTGTAATAAAGCCCATGCATGATAGGGCCACTTGTGGCTGCCCCGGCCCACCCAAGTTCATCAAGGTCCACATGGCATCACAACATGATAGGAGAATTTACGGTTGCCCCGGTCCACCTTTACACACCAAGCTTTTCACACCCACACCGCATCATAGTACATGGCATACGCATACACGCAAGCAATTCGCAATGAGCGGTGAGGTTCACAAAGAGCGGATAAGAGCTCGCGAGCGCCACTTGGAATTCCAACTAGGCAATTTGGTGATGATGGCATCGGAGTGGCCCTACCTTAGGGTCACCTCCCATTCGAGGGCACGAGGACTTGGACCTTTTCCTGTTCCTAGTGACTTTGGCAACACAGCTTATGGATTGAATTTACCAATGGGGTATGGGATATTCCCCACTTCTCACGTGGCTGACCTGGCACCCTATATGGGCACCGCGGTGGATCCAAGTGAGTGCTTTGAGCCTATACCTTCCTTTGAGAGGGACACCCCGGAGAGCTCCCACAAAATAGCCTTGAGAGCCCGACGTGTGCACACGGAGGCAATACTAGGCAAGCAGGGTTCCATCGCCAGCAAGAGGGTGCGCCTGAGCCACCTTGAGAGGATGAAGAGCCGTCCCCTGGTCGCAGACACAGGGTTGAGTCTGGAGGTCGTAGTTCGCCCAGAGCTACTTTGGAGGACCGCTACCCCGGTGGACCCATACTCGACGGAGTCGAGTTCTCCGCACCCCGGGGGTATGATGAGGACATCTCCTACCACTCCTCATTCTTTCGAGGGTCCCGTTGCTTGCCAGCTATGCGTCATCATGTTCGCGGCATTTTCTTAATCATGACTTGTAATTTTTATATTTTCTTGAGTCATAGATTATGTAATTTCCCTTTTATTGAGTCAAGTACCTAGGTTAAAGAGTCATATACCTAGGTTAATTATCATTAGAGTGGTTAATGAGTCAGTTGGGCCCAATTAAGTGGGCTAGGCCCATGGGCACCCCCCTTCCCCCTTGCTTTATTGTCATTAGTCAAAAACTCAGGGTCTTTTGTTAAATTGTGGGTTTCCTATAAATAGGACCCCAATCCCCCCCATTTGGAGCTAATGAAGTATTGAATATTTGAGCATAAGTGCACCTCTCTCTCTCTCTCTAGCTCTCTCATTCTCTCTCTCTCTCTCTAAATTTCGAAATTCACTCTCTCTCCTCCCCCTCTCAACCACTTCCAACCCCCACCTACCTCCATTAACTCCCCACAACTTCCCACAACCCCTCTTTAATCCTCACCTAGTCCCAAGGAAGTTCCACCACTCAAAACCCCACCCTCCAACCACCACCTACCCCTTTCACTTCCCTAAGCATATCTCCACCTTCCCAAGGCTGAATTAACTCATTCCAAAGCCCAAATTCGAATCTCCCCTTCCCTCCTTGCTCCCTAGGTCGCACCCCTCCTCTCCCCTCAAGCCAAGTTCGCCCCCTCCTCTCTTCTCCACTCCAGCTTTGTGTGCAGGCCGACCTGCAGATTAGCACTCTGTTGCAGCGACCTCCACGACTGCATCCTGGTTTTGCTGGTGGCATGGCCTAACTTTATGGAAAGTCCTCCCTGTGCTCTTCGCAGGCGAGGTGGAATCACTCCATTCCGAGTTCGTGGCCGTCCGTGAAGGCTGTTCTTCCCCGACTACGCAGAACCTCTCAGACCAAAAGCCAGAGCGGCAGAGAAGACTCTCCCACGACGAACCTTGAAGGAATCAGCCTTCAGGGTCTTCTACAAAGATCTTCCTCCCCCTGTCAGCATCCAGGAACAGAAGGCGGAGCTCCGTTCGGCATCCTACAACCAGAGATATCAATTTTATACCACAACCACGCCGGTCTGCCTCCTCACAGTCTGCCCCGACCACCGTCCACTTCTCTGGACACCCAGCTCATCTCCGACATCAGAAGACTTCCCCGTTTATTTTTATGCAAAGTAGACTCGTCCACGATTCCAACGAGTCCAGCGGTGCTAGATTTGGAGCTCAGGAGCGACCGCGGCCGCTTCTCCAACCTGCTGTTTCAGACTGAGCTCGGCCAGAGACCAGAGCTGCATCCATCTTCCAGTCGCCGGAGCAGTCAGCCCCCAGATCAGAACGTCGTCCAAAAATTCAGGCTGCACCCCTCTCCGGTTAGCAATCTTTTGGTGCAAGTCTCATCAGATTCTGAGCTCGGTGGATTTATTGGCTGCATCAACATCGACTCCCTGTCCAGAATTACAGAAGCTAGATAGAATCGGCGAAGCTCGGAAACTCGGTTTCCTTTGCATCTCTCCCCACCCCGCTTGGCCGGCTGAAGGCCCCTCCCTGCGTGGAGGTAGTTTTGAATGTATTAAGCATAAACCCCACCCCAAGATCACCCCTCCTGCGTGAGGAGTAGTGCTGTACCGTTTGCAATTTCAGGTCAAGCTACATCGCCGCGGCGATCGGGTGCATACCCTCGCCTCCCGGCGCGCCCTCGTCTCCGATCGGGATCGGTGTCTTCACACCGATCAGGTGAGCTTCTGATACTATCCTTAGTAGCCTTATTCTTGCTAGTTTAGTATTGCTTTGATTGCTCGTCGGCGGTGAGAAGAGGGCTCGAACTTGCATGCTAGTTTGTTAGTGTCCACCGCGGACCGTGAGTGAGTGCCACCAAGCCCCCGCCTTGCGGGCCAGCCGCTCACAAAGTTGGGTATCCTAGACTCATTTGGGGTCAGCCCTAGCATTGTAAGTCCATTAGAACAATTGGGTCCCGCCCCGGACCCTCATCATTATCTCCCGGACCCACCGGGTGAACGTGTGAATCGGGTGAGCAAAAATCGTCATTGTGAGAATCATTGAGCGCTTGTATGCTTGCGGGTCTAAGTCCTAGGGTCATCTCATCATGTTTAGTGGTCTTTGGGCTGTGTCACATCACTTCCCTTGGTCTAGTGGCATTCTGCCCTGATCGAGC
Organism: Amorphophallus konjac; assembly: GCA_022559845.1. Lineage (NCBI taxonomy): Eukaryota > Viridiplantae > Streptophyta > Magnoliopsida > Alismatales > Araceae > Amorphophallus > Amorphophallus konjac. Next base: position 213,779,638 of record CM040122.1, read on the forward strand.
TACTCTTCTCCTTCGTTTAGTGACACTCCGCCCTAAACAAGCTACTCTTCTCCTTGGTGTAGTGGCACTCCGCCCGACCGAACTACTTTTCCCCTTGGTTTAGTGGCACTCCGCCCTAACCGAGCTACCTTTTCCTTGGTTTAGTGGCACTCCGCCCTAACCGAGCTACCTTTTCCTTGGTTTAGTGGCGCTCCGCCCTAACCGAGCTACCCTTTCCTGGGTTTAGTGGCACTCCGCCCTAACCGAGCTACTCTTCTCCTTGGTTTAGTGGCACTCCGCCCTAACCGAGCTACCTTTTCCTTGGTTTAGTGGCACTTCGCCCTAACCAAGCTACCCTTTCTTGGGTTTAGTGGCACTCCGCCCTAACCGAGCTACTCTTCTCCTTGGTTTAGTGACACTCCGCCCTAACCGAGCTACCCCTCTCCTTGGTTTAGTGGCACTTCACCCTAACCAAGCTACCTTCCGTGGTTTAGTGGCACTCTGCCGTAAACAAGCTACTCTTCTCCTTGGTTTAGTGGCACTCCGCCCTAACCGAGCTACCCTTCTCCTTGGTTTAGTGGCACTCCACCCTAGCTGAGCTGCCTTTCCTTGGTCCAGTGGCATTCCGCCCTGACCGAGCTACCCTTCCCTTTGGTCCAGTGGCATTCCGCCCTGATCAAGCTACCCTCTCCTTGGTCTAGTGGCATTCCGCCCTGATCAAGCTTCCAAAAGAATACACCACACCGCCATTACGAGCCTTACGTTCGGATTGGCACGAAAGCCCTTCCTTGCGTTAACATTATCTTCCCGCTAACAAATAAACCCGTGTCAGCTGAAGATTTTGTGTTCTAGCTGGCATTCTCACATTGTTGCCACTACGGGCCATCTACTGTCTACCAGGAGTTGAACATCACACTTCGACCTGCCACCCTATACATATCAAAAAAAAAATGAGGTTAAAAATAGAGATACCCCACCAGACTTGCTCCTATATTAGGACAAGTGCAAAAATGGCTATAACCCAGCTGTGGCGAAAACCCGAAGGGGCGCTGCAGGCAAAATCGGGTACCCCGCCGCGTGAAAACCCGAAAGGGCGCGCGGGCAAAAGCAAGAGGGGGTGGCTCCGGCGAAAACCCGAAAGCGCGCTTGAGTCAGTAAAGTGGTAATTTCCAAATTCCTCTCCTATTCTCCACCCAATGAAACTCCGAAAGGGACAACCATCAAAGTCCCACCGGAAATCCTTTAACAAACCCACATTCGACCCTCGTCATCATCGGCGAGATCGGTCGATCTCTACCCTTAACTTGGACCTTACGTCCCTGTTTATGATCCCATATTTGCTTCGGCATGTGACCCATGTTGATGAATAAACCCATGGTTGACCCTCGTCATCATCGGCGAGATCGGTCTATCTCTATCCTTAACTTGGACTTTCCGTCCCCGTTAATAACCCTACCTTTGCCTCGGCATGTGGCCCATGTCGATGAATAAACCCCCGTTCGACCCTCGTCATCATCGGCGAGACCGGTCGATCTTTACCCTTAGCTCGGATCTTACATCCTTGTTAATAGACCGTATCCTTTGCTTCAATATCTAACCAGTGTCGACAGACCGAAGCAGGGTCCAATCCTTGTCATCATCGACAAGGCTAGTCAATATTTTCGCGGTCCAGTTCTTCTGCATCCCGAATTCAAAAAAAAAGAAAGAAAGAAAAGAAAATGGGGTTAAAAATAGAGATACCCCGCCAGACTTGTTCCAATATCAGGACAAGTGCAAAAATGGCTATAACCCAGCTGTGGCGAAAACCCGAAAGGGCGTCGCAGGCAAAATCGGGTACCTCGCCGCGTGAAAACCCGAAAGGGCCCGCGGGTAAAGTAAGAGGGGGCTAGCCTCGGCGAAAACCCGAAAGGGCGCTTAGATCAGTAATGTGAATAAAAAATTGAATGATGAATAGTGATGATTCATTCTCTGTCCGGAAGACCCCTTACGAGGTCGACAGGGAATTTTCATCCGATATCCCACCTATATACATCTATTGTCTACCCTTTTCGACCCTTGTCACCATCGGCAAGATCGGTCGCTACCCTATCCGGTTTTTGTCACCATCGGCAAGACCGTCTACCCTTTTCGACCATTGTCACCATCGGCAAGAACGGTCGCTACCCTATCCGGTTTTTGTCACCATCGGCAAGACCGTCTACCCTTTTCGACCCTTGTCACCATCGGCAAGATCGGTCGCTACCCTATCTGATTTTTCTCACCATCGGCAAGACCGTCTACCCTTTTCGACCCTTGTCACCATCGGCAAGATCGGTCGCTACCCTATCCAGTTTTTGTCACCATCGGCAAGACCGTCTACCCTTTTCGACCCTTGTCACCATCAGCAAGATCGGTCGCTAGCCTATCCGGTTTTTGTCACCATCGGCAAGACCGTCTACCCTTTTCGACCCTTGTCACCATCGGCAAGATCGGTCGCTACCCTATCCGGTTTTTGTCACCATCGGTAAGACCGTCTACCCTTTTCGACCCTTGTCACCATCGGCAAGATCGGTCGCTACCCTATCCAATTTTTGTCACCATCGGTAAGACCGTCTATCCTTTTCGACCCTTGTCACCATCGGCAAGATTGGTCGCTACCCTACCCGATTTTTGTCACCATCGGCAAGACCGTCTACCCTTTTCGACCCTTGTCACCATCGGCAAGATCGGTCGCTACCCTACCCGATTTTTATCACTATCGGCAAGACCGTCTACCCTTTTCAACCCTTGTCACCATCGACAAGATCGGTCGCTACCCTACCCAGTTTTTGTCACCATCGGCAAGACCGTCTACCCTCTTCGACCCTTGTCACCATCGGCAAGATCGGTCGCTACTCTACCCAGTTTTTGTCACCATCTGTAAGACCGTCTACCCTTTTCGACCCTTGTCACTATCGGCAAGATCAGTCGCTACCCTAGTCCGGTTCTTGTCATCATCGTCAAGATCGTCTACCCTTTTTCGACCTTCGTCATCATCGACAGGACCGGTCACTACCCATTCTCGGGTCTTGCCATCCTCGGTAGGACCGCTTACCCACCAGTTTTAATATACCATCTTGAGTCCCCGGGACTCTCGGCTGGCATAGGCCGTTGTTAGTCTCGAGAAAAGTCACGGCGCGGTGGAGCGAACACCTCACCCCTTTGCTGAAGGCGTGAGCGCTCTCCTACCCTAGTGATTCATACACTCGGATTAGAAACAACGGGCGAATGGAAGAGAAAAGAATAATGACAAGATGGAGTCTTCATTCAAAAAGCACGATGGAGATTTTCCATTACTATGAAGTAAAAGGTACATGTTACACGGGCCATCCCCCGGAGTACAAGAAGTGCGTCAAAAAGGGAGCAAATAAAGAGAAAAAATAGACTACGGCAGAGGGCGTCGGAAGATGTCCTCCAGCGCAGGAATACCCAGGGAAGGATGGCGGGTCAGTTCTTGCAATCAGAACTTAGTGGCCTCCAGCTCAGATAGCTTCTCCTCAAAGGAAGCAGCTTGTCCCTCGGCCATCACTGCATCCTCCGCCTTCTGGACTCCCAGGCGATCTACCTCTTCAAGTTCGGCCTCTACCCTTGAAAGTTCGGCCTGTAATGCCGCCATCCGGGCCATCAGGAAGCTTCGATGTTGTAAAGAGGCCTTGGCTTCATCCCTCATCCTAGCCGCAGTCCCTTGCAGGGAAATGAGAGCTGTCCAGCATTCAGGCCGCTCCAATGTTATGGCCGCTAGCTGGTTAGCTGCTTCCCGGCCTAGAAATTCCCTCCTGTTTACATACTTCAGGAGCATGACTACCCGCGGAGTCCAATCGTCCATAGGGCAACCAAAGGCCAACATCGATCGGGAAAGATGCTCTATCAAGCCCCTCAGCTGAACATAAGTTAAATCCCTGCTAGCCGTTATGGTCTGTTGAAGAGTCCCAAAAAACTGCCACACAAGGTCATTTGAAGATTGAAGACCCAGTGGCGACGTCTCGGGCAGTTCAAATTCCACTCTGCTATCCACAGCAGCCCAGATATCATCGGCCGTCCCGGAAGATGACGATGGCATGAGCTGCAGTCCACTGCTGTGAGGAACAAGTGCGCTGGCAGATACAGTGGCCGGAGCCTCAATAACAGCAATCTCTTTTCCTTCCCCCTGGGATGGAGGTGCAACAGAAACATCGAGAGCCGAAGACATCTGCTCTTCAATGATCTCTCCGGCTTCTATTTCAGGAAGACCATCCTTTTCCAGAGTTGACTGCTGTGCAGCCTCCATTGGCGGAGAATCTCCGGCTGCCGCCGAACTATTAACTCCCACGAGTGCTCCGGGTCCGACTGGAACCATGGCTGCTGCATAGTTGATGTAACACAACCTAAGACTTAGGCAAGCAAGCACATTCACAATCAAAAGGGCCAATTTTGGGCCGCCGCTCTCCCGTCGCTCACCCAAGCCCGGGGTGACTTGGCGATGCCAAGTGGAGGATGTGGGGTTGGACCCTTGCTGGTAGAGGGCCAGCAAGGCCAAGATTTGATTCCCAATGGATTTGGAAGCCCAATTCAACGGGGCCGACGAAGTGCCGAAGGCACCGGTTGCACTCTTCCCACGGTGATCACTCAAGGCAATGAGACTTGAGGATCGAGCTCTCACTCGCATAATCAGTGGAACTAGAACTAATATTGAAAGACAAGCACTAAATGGAGTGAGGTGTGAGCACTTACTCGACCGGTTTGAAGAAACCGGTCCCGCTCGGAGACGAGGGCGAGCGGGGAGGCGAGTGGATCCCCACACGCCGCGGCGGTGTCGCTTGAACTGCCCAAAGAAGTTACAACACTACACCTCTCGCAAGAGTGGGACCTTAGGGTGGGGGTTAATAGTGATTACAACCAAAATTACCTCCACGCAGGGAGGGGCCTTCAGCCGGCCAAGCGGGGAGGGGAAACTAGGATTAAAAGCATTGAAGATGAAGTCACCGGTTCTGCCTTCTCTCTCCGAACAGGGACATATAGTCGATGTTTCTACTGTAGAACTCGCTCAGGAATTTTTTTGGTGGCGAGACCTATGGGAAACTCTTTGGGACTGGTACTGGAACCCCTCAGAATTTTGTAGAATTCTTTTGGAGCCACGGCTGGCCTGGGTGGAGGCTTGAACAGGGAGGTACAATCTCGGACTGGCAGCTCCTGGTTTCCAACAGCAGGTTGCAGATGATGCCCCGGTAGCTTCCGAGCTCGGAATCAAGCACCGTCAAAGGCATTGGAATCTTGGACGAGTCATCTTCACAGAAACATTGACAGGGAGGCTAGAAGATGCCGTAAAAGACCAAGCAGCTCTGAACACTGGTGACTTGTCGGTGCAGACTGTGGGTAGTAGGACGATGGAGCTGAGGGAGAAAAATGATAACTCCTGCCACAGGATGCTGAACGGGATTCTACTTCTTGATTCTGAAAGTAGACAGGAAGAAGAAGATCTTTGTAGAAGAGCTTCTGGGCTGATTCCTCCGAGGTTCGTCGTGGCAGAGCTTCTAATCTGGTTCTGGTACTCAGCAGGGACAATTCTGCGCCGTTGTGGAAGAACAAAACTCTCGGGCAGCACACAGCTCGGATGAAGACGAAACTACTTCTGTTGTGAAGAGGACAGGGATACGCTTCTGTGGATGCCTCTTGTGCCTTCAAACTCGTCCGGAGGAAGTCATGGTGGCCGCTGCAAGATACTGGTTCACCTGTAACTTCTGGACAGCAAACTGTAACTTCAAAGTAGCTTCCAATGACCAAGAAAGAAGAAGGGGAAGGGGGTAGATGAGTATGGGAGTGACCCCTGGTTGTAAGGGGGTCTTAGAGGGGGTGTTCTAAGGTGTGGGAGGTGGAGAATAAGGTCTGGAAGAGGGTCCAACAGATGGTGGTAGTGGGGGCTGCGAATTTGGTTGGAATGGAGAGAGGGAAAGGATATTCGAAAATAGGTTTAAGGGTGGGGTTAATTTTTTTGTCTTGGGAATGGGGGGGTTGTGTTGGGGAAGGGAAGGGGTGCTTGGGGTAGTGGGAAGGGTGCTTGGGAAAGTGGGAGGGGTAGTTGGGGGTTGGATGGTGAGGAGAGGATTGGTGGAGGGGGTCTTGGGAAGGGGTGGAGTATTGATGAGGGTTGTGGGGAATGAGAAGAGGCTTAAATGGGGTAGGTGGGGAGTGGAGGTGGTTGGGAAGGGAGGAGAGAGAAGAAAATTTGAATTTGGGTGTGGAGGAGAGAGAAAGTGGAGTGAAAAAGAGAGATTAAGAGAGGGAAGGGTGGGGAATCTCTCCCCTAGGGTATCTCACCCAAAAAATGGAATCTCTCCAATAGATAAGAAGTGTAAACTCTCAAAATGGCAAGTTTTTCATTCATTGATTCATTAAGTTCAAATGGGGGGAATGGGGTCCTATATATAGGAAACCCACATTTCTACAAAAGTCCCTGACAAATGACTCAATGACAAATAACCGAGGGGGTAGGGGGGAGCCCTTGGGCCAAGCCTAATGAATTGGGCCCAATAGCTAACTAGACAACCTAATGCCACTCAAACTTAGGGAAATAAACACAAGACCTAGGAACATGACTCAAATAAAAGGGAAAATACATCAAATGACTCAAATAAAAATTACATAGGACTCAAAATTAAATAACTAGACCATGCCGGATGCAATGGGAGGTGATGTCTCCATCATACTCCCGGTGTGCGGAGAACTCGACTCTGTCTAGTAAGTGTCCTTCCCTCCTTGGAGGGTGTAGAAGTGGTACTGTCCTCAAGTCTTCCGAACGAGACCGTTCCATCCACCGGCCGAGATAGCGCTTGTATCCCTTGCTCCTGGTGGTAGTGACTTGTTCATCCAATATTCGTTCAATGCGCTCACGCTGGGCTCTCTTGGCTGGTGGACTCTCCTCTCGGGTGGGTGCTCTCTCAACGGAGGGAATAGGCTGAATATCCTCACTAGGTACCACCGTGGGTCCCTTGGATGGCACTAGGTCGGCGACACTGAATGTGGGACTTACCCCATATTCCTCGGGGAGATCTAACTCATAGGCATTTGCACCAATGCGCCTCAGGACCTGGAAGGGACCAGTCCCACGTGGCCTCAATTTGGAGATGGCTCCCGGGGAGAGCCTCTCAGTCCTTACCATCACAAAGTCACCCTCATAGAATTCTTGGTGACGCCGATGAGAGTCGGCTCGCCTTTTATAAGTCACATTTTTCTTGCTGATGTGCTTGCAAAGGTTTTCATGTAATTTTGTGAATGTTGTCCTTTTAGTGGTTATGGGTGGACCTAGACAACCATAGATGGACTTATCATTCCATGATGCCATATGGACCTTGATGAACCTTGGTGGGCCGAGGTAACCATATGTAGACTTATCATGCAATGTTGTCATGTAGACTTTGGTGGGCCTAGGTGGGCCGGGGCACCCGTAGGTGGCCCTATCATGCAAATTGGTGATAAATATAGGGGGACCCGGACATCCGTAGATGCCTTTGACATGCTTAAGACCCATGATGAATGAAGGTGGACCATGACATCCGAATATGGACCACTCATACTTTCTACTTGACATGTGGGTGATATGAATGAATGGACCCGACATAGTATTCATGCCAAAGGGTATGGTAAACCTAGACACATGCGTGCTTTTCCCAAAGGTGACTTCCATGTGTATAGGTGTGGGACAATCTTTGGACTCCCATTGGAAAGGATCGAATGGATCTAAGAAGGTGGTCATCATGGGGTGGGGCACAACGTTATTACCTAGGGATATGTGGCCCAATGTCATGGCTCCCAAGGTGTAACCCGAGTCTAGGAAGGGGTGGGTTTGATCCATCACGGTGGGTTGGAGTAGGGGAAGGTGGGTGGTGGATAAGGTGGTTGGGCCACATGGGTATCCGTACTCCCATTGGAATGGGTCAAAGGGATCATGGTAAGGGCTACCTAGAGAGAGGAACTCTATGTCCCCAAGGTCCTTACAAGGTGGTGAGTCATCCTCCTCCCAAGTAGTTGGTCCAAGGTCTCTAGTGGGTTGACCATTCAAGGTACTTGGGATCTCAAGGGGTAGGGAGTAGACCGGGATGGGTTCTTCCTCCAAGGGGAGAAATAGGAGGATCTCACTAGTACAATGCCCACTTGTGCAAAGGGAAGTGATGGAACCGATGGATGGGTGGACAAAGTTGACGGTGCTAGGCTCCAATGGTCCCATGGCTAGTAGGCCGGTTAAGTGGGCTTGCCAATGTAGGCAATCCACAAGGTCTCCCAAGTCTTCCACAGAGTAGAAGTTTTGATAAGTGACATGGGGAGGTCGGGTGGGAACAATTTGGGATTTATATCCCAATGGTGGTGAGTTAGGGAGGGTGGGACATTGCTTGAGCCATTGGAGTATGGACTCATCTATGGTGAGTGTGCCATGTATGATGGTGCATGGCCTTTGAGGATCCGGACCATGAGGGGTGGGGGAAGATTGAGGCTCTTCTTCTTTATTGGTGGGAGCTTGGGCTTCCTCTATAGTGATAGGAGGGTCCATATGGGCATAAATCTTCCTAAGTTCATTTCTCATCTCAACCCAAGAGTCGATTGGCTCTTGCCTTCCAACTTCCCTTAAGCCTACAATGTTTTGCCATTCATTCCTAGCTTGGCGCCATAGCAAACTTTTGGCATAGTTGACTTGCATAGACCCTGACAGGGTGAACCTCCCAAAGTGGTGATCTATGGAGCTTTCCCATTCTAGATATAAACTAGGGTGGGATCCATCAAACACAAAGGCATCTATTGGGTCCAAGCGAGACGAGTAGGCTAAGTAGGAAGTGGCCATGTTGATCGAGTGATAAATGCAATAGCCCTAGGACAAGACTTAGTAGAGACAAGTCTAGAACTTGCTCTGATACCAATTGATGTAACACAACCTAAGACTTAGGCAAGCAAGCACATTCACAATCAAAAGGGCCAATTTTGGGCCGCCGCTCTCCCGTCGCTCACCCAAGCCCGGGGTGACTTGGCGATGCCAAGTGGAGGATGTGGGGTTAGGCCCTTGCTGGTAGAGGGCCAGCAAGGCCAAGATTTGATTCCCAATGGATTTGGAAGCCCAATTCAACGGGGCCGACGAAGTGCCGAAGGCACCGGTTGCACTCTTCCCACGGTGATCACTCAAGGCAATGGGACTTGAGGATCGAGCTCTCACTCACATAATCAGCGGAACTAGAACTAATATTAAAAAACAAGCACTAAATGGAGTGAGGTGTGAGCACTTACTCGATTGGTTTGAAGAAACCGGTCCCGCTCGGAGACGAGGGCGAGCGGGGAGGCGAGTGGATCCCCACACGCCACGGCGGTGTCGCTTGACCTGTCCAAAGAAGTTACAACACTACACCTCTCGCAGGAGGGGGACCTTGGGGTGGGGGTTAATAGTGATTACAATCAAAATTACCTCCACGCAGGGAGGGGCCTTCAGCCGGCCATGCGGGGAGGGGAAACTAGGATTAAAAGCATTGAAGATGAAGTCACCGGTTCTGCCTGCTCTCTCCGAACAGGGACAGATAGTCGATGTTTCTACTGTAGAACTCGCTCAGGAATTTTTTTGGTGGCAAAACCTGTGGGAAACTATTTGGGACTGGTACTGGAACCCCTCAGAATTTTGTAGAATTCTTCTGGAGCCGCGGCTGGCCTGGGTTGAGGCTTGAATAGGGAGGTAGAATCTCGGACTGGCAGCTCCTGGTTTCCAACAACAGGTTGCAGATGATGTCCAGGCAGCTTCCGAGCTTGGAATCGAGAACCGTCAAAGGCGTTGAAATCGTGGACGAGTCCGCTTCGCAGAAAAATTGACGGTTAGGCCAGACGATGCCGTAGAAGACCAGGGAGCTCTGAACACTGGTGACTTGTCAGTGCAGACTGTGGGTAGCAGGACGATGGAGCTGAGGGAGAAAAATGATAACTCCTGCCACAGGATGCTGAACGGGATTCTGCTTCTTGATTCTGAATGTAGACAGGAATAAGAAGAACTTTGTAGAAGAGCTTGTGGGCTGATTTATCCGAGGTTCGTCGTGGCAGAGCTTCTAATCAGGTTCTGGTACTCAGCAGGGACAGTTCTGCGCCGTTGTGGAAGAACGAAGCTCTCGGGCAGCACACAGCTCGGATGAAGACGAAACTACTTCTGTTGTGAAGAGGACTGGGAGACGCTTCTGTGGATGCCTCTTGTGGCTTCAAACTCATCAGGAGGAAGTCGTGGTGGCTGCTGCAAGTTGCTGGTTCACCTGTAACTTCTGGACAGCAAATTACAACTTCGAAGTAGCTTCCAATGACCAAGAAAGAAGAAGGGGAAGGGGGTAGATGAGTATGGGAGTGACCCCTGGTTGTAAGGGGGTCTTGGAGGGGGTGTTCTAAGGTGTGGGAGGTGGAGAATAAGGTCTGGAAGAGGGTCCAACAGATGGTGGTAGTGGGGGCTGCGAATTTGGTTGGAATGGAGAGAGGGAAAGGATATTCGAAAATAGGTTTAAGGGTGGGGTTAATTTTTTTGTCTTGGGAATGGGGGGGTTGTGTTGGGGAAGGGAAGGGGTGCTTGGGGTAGTGGGAAGGGTGCTTGGTAAAGTGGGAGGGGTAGTTGGGGGTTGGATGGTGAGGAGAGGATTGGTGGAGGGGGTCTTGGGAAGGGGTGGAGTATTGATGAGGGTTGGGGGAATGAGAAGAGGCTTAAATGGGGTAGGTGGGGAGTGGAGGTGGTTGGGAAGGGAGGAGAGAGAAGAAAATTCGAATTTGGGTGTGGAGGAGAGAGAAAGTGGAGTGAAAAAGAGAGATTAGGAGAGGGAAGGGTGGGGAATCTCTTCCCTAGGGTATCTCACCCAAAAAATGGAATCTCTCCAATAGATAAGAAGTGTAAACTCTCAAAATGGCAAGTTTTTCATTCATTGATTCATTAAGTTGAAATGGGGGGAATGGGGTCCTATATATAGGAAACCCACATTTCTACAAAAGTCTCTGACAAATGACTCAATGACAAATAACCGAGGGGGTAGGGGGGAGCCCTTGGGCCAAGCCCAATGAATTGGGCCCAATAGCTAACTAGACAACCTAATGACACTCAAACTTAAGGAAATAAACACAAGACCTAGGAACATGACTCAAATAAAAGGGAAAATACATCAAATGACTCAAATAAAAATTACATAGGACTCAAAATTAAATAACTAGACCATGCCGGATGCAATGGGAGGTGATGTCTCCATCAATAGTCCTTTGGGTATCGCAATGCGATAGGCCGCAGGATGGATGAGAGAGTTGCATGGCCCGTTCCCAGAGCCGGGAGTGGTATCTGCACCGTCATAGTTGGCAGCGCCACCTCAGCCCGCATCAGAAATATATATACATTAAAAACCAGGCTAGAGGGAAGATAAAGAAGAACAGTAAACACCGACCCTGGGTAGGTCCTTACCTCAGCGGGTACTAAGCTCAAATCTTTAAGAGCAGCTCCCCCGGCACCGGCCTCTTCTGTCTCAACCAATACTGACGGCTCAGGACCGCTCCATGGCAACCGGGCTGGGCTGAAAGTCAGATAATCACTTTCATAGGCCGAAGACGCCCCGGCATCATCGGTCTCAAGATCAATTAGTGAATGCTCCTCGTCACTGGAGCTGCCACCATAATCAACTTGCTCGGAAGAGGAGGATCCTTCTGCTCTTTCAGAACGCTCCACCATCGGAGCCGGAACCTCGCCAACGGGGGCCTCACCCGCAGCAGAAACTTCCCCCGTGCTCTCGACACCAGAAGTAGCGACTGGCGGCATCTCGAGGATAGGCTCACCCTGCCCTTGGATAGTCACTTCCTCTGTACTCTCTGAGCCCGGGAGCAATGACGATTGTATATCAACTGCAATTTACGGCAAGAAGGGGTCAAGCTAGCTGAAGACATGAAGATTCGCGGTGCTATCGCGACTAGACCATGGATTATCTTCCATCTCCTGCCTGGGTGTTGGAGAGGGCAGATCCCTTTCTACGGGAGCAGTAGGGGCTTCCCCTGCCCCATCCCTAGCCGCTACATCTATAGTCGCCTCCAGCCCGATGACCGCGGCAACTGTGTCAGCAACCGTCAGCATGGGCTAGCCAAGGCAGTCGAAACAAGCTAATGCATTTTGAAGAGAAAAGGAGCCTACCTTCAGCCTCTAGCCTTTGTGTGCGGGAAGCTTCAAACTCTTCAAAAGATACAACTGAAGGAATGACGGTTGCCGATTCCTCCTCTGCAGCCTTCTTTCGGCGTGCCCGTGTCACCCGGGTCACCGCCGCTTTCGCCTTTCCGACGGCCTCTCTCAGCTGGGACCGAGTCCTCTTCCTCGAATCCCCAAGAGGCAGTGGCGTCGTGGTCGGGGCAGGCTCAGGAACTTCAAAATATGTTGGCTTTTGGGCCTTTATGATCAGTTCCCTGAAGTGTCGGGTCTCCTCCGAAGTCGGTCGGACTGCACATGCACGAAGGTGAGAATGACACATCACAATGAAAGGAGAAGCTGGCCAAAAGGCCTGAATGAAGAAATGAAACATACTTGCCGGTCCCGTATAGAAGGGGAAGAGAGGCCAAAAAATTAGCGATGGCGTTTTGTCCCTCGAAGCCGCCTCACGAATAAGCCAGCATAGATCTCCAATCTTTTCGCTCGGTTCGACCCGTAGTGCCAGATCCTCATGACCACGAGAGGATAGGAGATAATACAGGCTCAGATGGTCTAGCCCCCACCTGTCTGCATATTTGAATGAAATCTGAAGAGGATGGTCCAGGATGGCTTCACTCGGGCCGCCCACCGACAGACCATGCGACCGAAGAAGCGCGAATAGCCAGGGAGTGTTGCCATACAAGGCATCCCGCCTGTCCTCCCTATGAATGAAAGTCCGGTAGGGGTACAATCTATCCACCTCGGGGCGCCAGTCGGCCACAGCCACGATGGGCTCCTCTACCGGTAAAGGGAGTTGATGGAGAATCACCATCTCGTTGCTTACCCGGCATAAACCCCGAAGGGTCTTCACATAATCATCCTTGTTGATCGGGGGCAGCTTCGGTTCAACTTTCATCTTGCGGCCCTTCACAAGCTTGCGGGCCTCCATATAGGCCTTCACTTCTGTGTTGGTCCAAGACTTCAACTTCTTCAAATAAGAGGCTTCAATGTCAAGAACTGGCTCCGGCTGGGAAGCTAAAAACCTGTGCTCCACCACGGCCCAGCACTCTCTCCAGGAGTTCCTGTAAAATCCCATCCACGCATTCCACCACTGGACGTATTCAGGCGTGACGCGAGGGAAGCGCGTAGGGGCGGGCACCCGAAAAGAAACATCTTCACGACGATGGAAAAAGTCCCACCATATTCGGGCATCGTCGTTTGAAACCTGCCCGGCCCTATGCCTGTTGGGCAATGCAAATTGTGAAGAAGAATGTGGAATCTGCTGGTCGTAGCCAAAGTTCCGACTGAAGCGGAACGGGTAGTACGGCTCCAACCACAGAATGCCGCTCTTGCGAAATACAAGGACACTAGGCCTGATGGCCAGTGCCCAATCAATCAACTCCAGCTCCAGAATAGGCTTGGTATATTTGGCCTTAGAAATCAGATGGATGTACTCCTCAGTCTCAAAGAGCCTGCACTGCCTCGTCCTGTTCGTCAGCGGGCTCGAATGGGCAGCTAAGCTCCAGAAATGAAGAGCCCCAGGCGAATCCATGGGAATGCGGGCCAATTTACCCCGAATGGCGTAGAGTTGCTCCGCTAGTAAAGATGGCTCAGCTCTCGCAAACTCTATCATACGCGGGACCAGAGGAACCGCTTGTAATGCCCGAGGAGCTGCCTCCGGAAATAGGGTACAGACCCAAGCATTAAAGAAATGTAACAGACCAACCGTCCGAAGGCTTCTACGGAGACGTGTCTTGTGCAAGTCTCTCAATATCTTGTAAATGAGGCACAAAGCCACTGGGCAAAGGAACATCTTGATGCCCCAAGCCATAAGACAGGCCGGGTAAATGGCCTCCGCCCTAATCACGCTCTCGTCACCTTGAGGAAGAGCGAAAGAACAAAGCCAATAAACCAGATATGCAGCACATTGAGTGACTGCATCAACACCAATAGGGTTTGGGTTTTCCCCCTGCCCTCCTTTCGAAGAAGATGATGAAGCGGCCTGGTGTCGCACCCTCTTCTTCCGCTTCTGGGCCACGGGTGCTATTGGAGGAAAATCATCATACTTATTCTTCCCCTGGAAGAAATATTGAAGCCAGGCGCCCATCCGCACTCTTCGCTTCTCGCCCGACTTTCGAGCTTCCCTCGTATCGTGCTACGAATGAAAAAGAGTGCGATACGCCTTCATCAGATACCGGTAGGCGTAGCCCGCCATATACCGACCGTCACCGTCGGTCTGGTATTTCAACCAGTCAGGCCAGCAAACTTCTTCATACGGTTCCCCGTTAATGGGTAGGCCGCTGAGCTGCGATAGACTCCACAAGTCTAAAGAGGTCTCCCCCTCTGAAGTGTAGAAAGTGTTATATTCGGGGCAAAATACCTCGATCATTCCACAACACAAGCCCCGTGAGATTGGGTACCGGTACCTTGAAGCGTACACACTGTGATATATGTCGGCCCTGGTCAGAAGAGGAGCGTAATGATGCAGCACGTAGTCTGTGAACTCCACTGCTCCGGGCCTGAATGCATGAGCGTCTGTAGCTTTCAGCTCAGTGAACCTGGTGAGGACACGCGCCGCTTCACTCGACGGAGCACACGGAGCACGCCGGCATCCCTTTGGCTCGGCGATCATTTAGCAGACTAGCAGAGTTATCCCCATTTATTTCATGCTTTAGGCCATGTTGGGCCTTGGATTAGTCCCTGCGTGGACACTTCTATCTAGTTGTAGGCCTTTGTAGGCCAATTAGACATCTTTTGTGCTTTGTAGGCTTATTTAGAGGGCAAAGGGGTTAGTGGGCCATCTTGTGCTCCACTTCTCTTGGCCCATTTGGGGTTTGCGCACCCAACCCCTAGGGTTAGGGTTTTGGGCGCACCTCTCACCTCCTCCAAGTGGAAGAGGTGGCAGCCGCCTTCCCCTTTCTCCACTCCCTCCTTTGGCCGCCCCTTCCTTTGATCCCTCCTTGATTGGAGGAACCTCCTTGATTGAAGGAGAGATTCCCTCCTTGATGGGAGGAGAGCTGGCCGCCCCTACCCCCTCCCATTTGCGCCCCCATCTCCCCATTTGGTGGTAGAAACCCTAGCTCCCCTCCCCAACTATATAGTCTTAGCATTTTCTTTGGAGGAAATTAATGAATGAATGAAATATTTTGATTGAGCAGCCATTTGCGCAGCCACCCCTTGGAGAGGGCGACCCTCTCTTCCTCCTCTGCTCCTGCGACGGGAGCAACCCCGGGGTGCGACTCCCCATCCCCTCGGTGCGACGCCGAGGTTCTTCCTCCCTTCTACTTCGTCTCCGGTTCGAGTTCGCGTGTTCCAGATTCGGCCCCGAGTTGCAGCGGCGTCCCCATCCGGTGCGGATCGAATCCGAGCCCCTCCTTTTTTTGGTGGATACTTCTACGAGTCGGCAGCGCGTGGGCTTTGGTTTCGCCTCGATCCGAGGTCGGCACCACCCGTGGCGAGTTTTCTCGTGAGCTAGCGCAGGAGCCTCCCTCTCTGCGCGCCCAGATCCACCCTCCTTCTTGCGAAAATCCCACAGGACGGACAACTCCGAGTTTGGAGCTGATTTCTTCAGGGTTTGTACCTCTCGTCGTCCTCTTTCCAACGCCGCCAACCTCGTCTCGTTCCGACGTCCGAGCTGTTCGTGGCGTCCGTTCCCGTGAGGTCGCGCGGGTCTGCCCAGTCCACCCGGTGCCAGGACAACCGGCGATTTCCAAAGTTCACAGCGTCCAACCACGACCAGATCTGATCGAGCTCTTTGGTCCGGACCTGCTGCTCTGCGTCCCCGACGTCCTCCCACAAGCGGGGCCTCGTTCGCCTACCGGAGCAGCGAGTTACCATTTTCCCCGCTCGACAGCGCAGTTCTGGGAGCAGATTCCTTGTCCCCACTTGCAGGTGCGGCCACGGCTTCCACGGACGGAATCTGAGCACGCCTTTTGGCCGAGGCTTCCTCCTGCGACCTAACTACGCGCCCTCGCTGACGGCGCCCCAATCGGACTCCGGATCCATTCGTGGGAACGTTTACCACCGAGTCGCGCGTTGCTGCGATTCTGCCGATCGTCATCCGGACCCTCCTCGTGGCCAACCCTTCACCGAGTGCCGCCCGTCAGCCCGTGTATCGGCCGCCCCGAATGGAATTGTTGTAGCCTGTTATCTCCCTGCGAGGAGTGGGCACCATTGCTGGCTTGTACCTATTCTTTCATTGTGTGTATCGGGGTTGTCGGTCTCGGCCGGGGTTCCTTCCCCACGCCTAGGCGTGGAGGTACGTGCGACGCTCCCCCCCTTGGCATTTTGCTTTACTAGTATGTGATCTTGTATGCCGCGTGAGAGTGTAGGGATCCTAGCTAGCATTCAACACCGCGAGATCGTGAGTGAGAGTATCCCATTCCGTGGCCCTAGTCGAGCACCGAGCTCGGACTAGACTCCTATAGTTGCGCGTCGGCTCCTTTGCCGCTTTGATCCACTCGCTTCCCTCATAGGGACGACCGTGGACTTGGGTTTCTTGTTGAGAGACGCCTCTCTTCGGAGGAATAGTACGGAGGTCGATCTCTCGGCTTGCCTTGTCACGTGTGAGTGCTGGCCGCACTTGGTCTTCATCATAGGTTTAGTCCATTTGTCAGTTCCGTCCCGCATCAAATTTGGTATCAGAGCTTAGGGAACCAGTTTGTTCTAACAAATTGGGGTCTTAGGTCATTCGAGTCTTTAGGTTGTCTAGGGTGCAATTGAGGCCTTAGAGTTATCTAGGTTGCATTGAGTCTCTTAGTTCATCTAGGTAACCCACCATTGCATTGTAATGTTAGGTTTGTGTCTAGTTAGAGTTTTGTCCTTGTCTCGTTGAGTCTTGCATGTCCAGCTCCGCGCCAACCCCATGGTGGTTCCTCGAGCCCACATGTCAGATTAGTCATCCCTATTGGCCCGATTCGATGCTCTTATGGTACGACCCCTAAGTGTCGCCCCTACCACTCAGTCGTCGGGAGACCCGATCCCTATACCGATGACCGAGTCATTCCAGCGCCCTGTCATGTCCACTGCCATCCTACCTAATGGGAAGCATACGGAGATCGACTTCATCAGTAGGGTGTCGTCTAACTGTGTCTCACAAGACATTATTGAGTCACTCTCTAAGACTGGGGAGATTGTTCTCCGTGATGGTTTAGCTTTTATCGAGTTTCAACGGTGGTTTGGCCCCGTTAAATATTCCGATGGCGCTTGGTGCAAGATCAGCACACTTGCTGGTCCATGCATCATTTTAGGGCGAACTTGGTTGGAGGAAAGAAGTGCGACCATCGACCTGGATAGGAGGACCTGCACCTTACACCCATCTCACCTTCCCGGTGAGTTTGTCTTCCATGACGGCGTTACGCCGACCACCTCCATGTCATCACCTGGGTTTGTTCCAGTGAGTTACGAGGCTGAACAGGAGTTGATTGAGGAGTACCTAACTGAGGTTGAGGAGTTAGGGAGTGATCCCCTCCACATCATAGAGGACTCCGTTTCCCCTCCCGAGAGAGAGGCTTCACCCTTAGACCCTCATATAGAGACATTCTTACCTTCCGAGGGTGAACTGGTCATTGGTGAGTCTTTAGCTAGCTGGCTAAGGGAGGGTCCACTTCTAGATGTCTCCATTCCTTGCTATACACCCATGGGACCAGCCCTCCCAATAATACCCCTTAACTCCTTTCACACCACTTTTCGGTCCTTCTGCTTTCTTGAAAATGTGAAGGACTTCCTTAGGAGTTTAGATTATCAATGGGAGTTGACTTATATGTTGACCTTAGGGTCTGACCAACCCTATAGTCATAGCTTTACACTCCCTGCTTTGGGGTCTATTACCTCGGTCTACACCATAGGACATATCACATCCGAGGTCCTTTTATTATTTCCCATACCCGTGGAGGTTGATTTTGTCCCCGCTTATGGTTTCACGGTCCCGAGGGAGGAACCTTGCCTTCCTTGCCTTCCTCATGAGCCTCTTGCCCCATACATGAGAGTGCCTGAAGGTGATTATCTGCACCTGGGCGAATGTCGCACATGGGCAAGTATAGTGAAGGGACCTGTCGGGAGGGGTCATCATTTCTTTGACCCTTTCGATCCCCTCCCTAGTGAGCCTCTCGACCCATATTCTTTTCCCCACCTTGTCGAGGAGGTCCACTATCATACACCACCTAGGCCTTCTAGTCAACACCTCACCTTACCGGCATCCAGATGCCCGAGCTTAGGAGGCCAGGGACACATGTCTCTTCCCCATGTTTCTTCATGTCCACCATCATATAGGGGTTTGTCTCATATAGGGAATGTCATGAGTGAGTTTGGGCAATTTAGTCCCCATGAGTCTACCACATTCCGTAGGACACCCATGCATGATAGATACAACTTTGGTTGTCCTGGTCCTCCCCGTGTTGTCCAGTCATGTAGGCGTCATAGACATGCTGGGTCTATGTTTGGATGCCCTGGGCCACCCATGCATTCATATCGGTATGAGTCCACGCCACTAGTTTGGAGTCTACATCATCATCACCCCCTCGAGGCCAGCAACGCACGTTATAAGGATCTAGCTGATGCGCATCGACGCACCCGTGAGTTCCAAGTGGGAGAGTACGTCATGATCAGGGTTAGACCTGAACGGTTCCCTTCGGGGGCCGTGAAGAAACTCCAGGACCGCGGTGCAGGACCCTTCCGAGTTCTGAAGCGAATAGGGTCGAATGCGTATGAGATTGAGCTACCAGACGACTATGGGATCAGTTCGACGTTCAATGTCTCTGATCTGGTGGCATATCGGGATCCCGCGGTGATTCCCAGTGAGCTTTTTGGGCCTACCCCTCCTGTTGAGAGCATTACACCATCTGAGCGTCCACCTCCTCCAGCCCCATTACAGACACGCGAGCATATAGATTGCATACTGGATGAGCAGGTGACCACGACCAGGAGCGGAGCCTACCAGCGCTTTCTAGTGCGTTGGAGAGGGCACCCTGCGACAGACGACACCTGGATCACACGTGGAGAGCTGGAGCTGATCGACCCGGACCTGCTGGAGCGTTACTTGAGCGACCGTGACCCTTACTCGACGGGGTCGAGTTCTTCCCACCCGGGGAGAATTGGTGAGGACACGCGCCGCTTCACTCGACGGAGCACACGGAGCACGCCGGCATCCCTTTGGCTCGGCGATCATTTAGCAGACTAGCAGAGTTATCCCCATTTATTTCATGCTTTAGGCCATGTTGGGCCTTGGATTAGTCCCTGCGTGGACACTTCTATCTAGTTGTAGGCCTTTGTAGGCCAATTAGACATCTTTTGTGCTTTGTAGGCTTATTTAGAGGGCAAAGGGGTTAGTGGGCCATCTTGTGCTCCACTTCTCTTGGCCCATTTGGGGTTTGCGCACCCAACCCCTAGGGTTAGGGTTTTGGGCGCACCTCTCACCTCCTCCAAGTGGAAGAGGTGGCAGCCGCCTTCCCCTTTCTCCACTCCCTCCTTTGGCCGCCCCTTCCTTTGATCCCTCCTTGATTGGAGGAACCTCCTTGATTGAAGGAGAGATTCCCTCCTTGATGGGAGGAGAGCTGGCCGCCCCTACCCCCTCCCATTTGCGCCCCCATCTCCCCATTTGGTGGTAGAAACCCTAGCTCCCCTCCCCAACTATATAGTCTTAGCATTTTCTTTGGAGGAAATTAATGAATGAATGAAATATTTTGATTGAGCAGCCATTTGCGCAGCCACCCCTTGGAGAGGGCGACCCTCTCTTCCTCCTCTGCTCCTGCGACGGGAGCAACCCCGGGGTGCGACTCCCCATCCCCTCGGTGCGACGCCGAGGTTCTTCCTCCCTTCTACTTCGTCTCCGGTTCGAGTTCGCGTGTTCCAGATTCGGCCCCGAGTTGCAGCGGCGTCCCCATCCGGTGCAGGTCGAATCCGAGCCCCTCCTTTTTTTGGTGGATACTTCTACGAGTCGGCAGCGCGTGGGCTTTGGTTTCGCCTCGATCCGAGGTCGGCACCACCCGTGGCGAGTTTTCTCGTGAGCTAGCGCAGGAGCCTCCCTCTCTGCGCGCCCAGATCCACCCTCCTTCTTGCGAAAATCCCACAGGACGGACAACTCCGAGTTTGGAGCTGATTTCTTCAGGGTTTGTACCTCTCGTCGTCCTCTTTCCAACGCCACCAACCTCGTCTCGTTCCGACGTCCGAGCTGTTCGTGGCGTCCGTTCCCGTGAGGTCGCGCGGGCCTGCCCAGTCCACCCGGTGCCAGGACAACCGGCGACTTCCAAAGTTCACAGCGTCCAACCACGACCAGATCTGATCGAGCTCTTTGGTCCGGACCTGCTGCTCTGCGACCCCGACGTCCTCCCACAAGCGGGGCCTCGATCGCCTACCGGAGCAGCGAGTTACCATTTTCCCCGCTCGACAGCGCAGTTCTGGGAGCAGATTCCTTGTCCCCACTTGCAGGTGCGGCCACGGCTTCCACGGACGGAATCTGAGCACGCCTTTTGGCCGAGGCTTCCTCCTGCGACCTAACTGCGCGCCCTCGCTGACGGCGCCCCAATCAGACTCCGGATCCATTCGTGGGAACGTTTACCACTGAGTCGCGCGTTGCTGCGATTCTGCCGATCGTCATTCGGACCCTCCTCGTGGCCAACCCTTCACCGAGTGCCGCCCGTCAGCCCGTGTATCGGCCGCCCCGAATGGAATTGTTGTAGCCTGTTATCTCCCTGCGAGGAGTGGGCACCATTGCTGGCTTGTACCTATTCTTTCATTGTGTGTATCGGGGTTGTCGGTCTCGGCCGGGGTTCCTTCCCCACGCCTAGGCGTGGAGGTACGTGCGACGCTCCCCCCCTTGGCAATTTGCTTTACTAGTATGTGATCTTGTATGCCGCGTGAGAGTGTAGGGATCCTAGCTAGCATTCAACACCGCGAGATCGTGAGTGAGAGTATCCCATTCCGTGGCCCTAGTCGAGCACCGAGCTCGGACTAGACTCCTATAGTTGCGCGTCGGCTCCTTTGCCGCTTTGATCCACTCGCTTCCCTCATAGGGACGACCGTGGACTTGGGTTTCTTGTTGAGAGACGCCTCTCTTCGGAGGAATAGTACGGAGGTCGATCTCTCGGCTTGCCTTGTCACGTGTGAGTGCTGGCCGCACTTGGTCTTCATCATAGGTTTAGTCCATTTGTCTGTTCCGTCCCGCATCAGAACCACCCCACTGATATCTGGTGCTTGAAGCGAACCGCCAAGCAGTCCAGCAAGAACAATTCATCTCTATATCCCCATCTCAACGGGGCATGGAATAAACCAAAGATCGGCTTCTTACGATCCACTCTGCCCGCGGAGTCATTCCACCGAGCGGGTATGAACACGGGAGCTCTAGTCAGCAATCCGTCTGCCGGAGCCAGGTCTTGCAGCCCCAGCACAACGCTCCATTTCCTGACCTCCCCGGGGAGATAGATGGGTCTTCCTCGCCTCACACATTCGGCCAGGTTGTCTCTCTCCACCAGCAAGGCCTGCTCGACCTTCCGAACGGCGAACACATCCCTCTTCCCCTGAAGGTTGAAGCGTTGAAGAAGGGACATCGGGTGCTTGTCCTTGGGATAATCCCTCCTGGTCACGCCCTCTCTATTATAATGAAAGGAGTCACCCCCGAGGATAAGGAGACGGCTGGTGTCTATAGTGTCTGTCTCTAAATCCGAAGACTCCGCAACTATGGCCACTTGGTCGTGCCCCCAGTCGAGGGAATTGACGTTCTCCCATGTCACTACGGCACGAGAAGAAGAGCTGGATGCCATGATAGCTGTAAAAAAAGGGCATATCAAACAAAAGTAAAGTCAGAAAATAGCTTATCAAAGGTGAACTTTTGACAAAATTTTGGTAGAGTCTCCCCAGCACAGGGGATTGCCAAAGAAAAGTGGGAACGCGTCCACTGAGGAACGGTCCCTAAAAGACAGCCATCGGCATTGCACCGAGGCCAAGAGGAACACCCGGGGGAATAGCTCCGAGGGCAAGCCCTGCTAGAAGACTCCTGGTGCCCAAAGAAAGGGTTTTGAAACCCCAAATGGACAGCATCCCCACTCACCTGAAGGAAAATCGCCGCTCTCGGCGTCAGAGAAAGGGAAGAGAGAGAAAAAGTTTGTGCAAATGAGGGATGAAGAAGAAAAAAAACAAAAGCGAAAGTCTTATATGGAGGTGGTCCCGGATGTTTAACCCGGCGCGCTATTTAGCGCGCCGGATTAACGTCCAAATAGATAAAAGGCGCGCCATTTCTACCCGCGCCGATTTAACATGGCAAAAGCAAAACAGCGCGCCGGATTAGTGGCCGAAACGCCCCGGACCGCGCAGGATTAAAAAGCCCAAGGGCCATGTGCGCGTCGGGTTAAAATGTAAACGGCGCCGGACTAACATCTGTGCCAAATTAAGGGCCATTCAAAGCTTCTGTCAACCGAAGAGGAGGTCAGGCTGGGTGGAATGCATCCGTCGGCCCTGTTACACTCGTGCCTCGCGCGCAACACCCACGTCTGGGGGGCATTTGTTGGCACCCGAAATATGATCGTCGGCAACCAAGCCATAAGGACTAATGACCCGGCCCACCGAAGCACGGGAGCCGATAAAGATCAACACATCGAGGATTTCTCAAGCTGCCAGAGCCTCGAGTCATTCCGTATGGACGTGGGGACTTCACCTCAGGAGAGCCAAGATGAATCCACAACCAACCGGCAGTGCGACCAAGCCTGCCCAATGAACCGGCATCAACTTTGTCGTGCTGCATCCACTACACCCATTGTCCGATCAAGGACGATGGTCTATCCGGTGGTCCCCCACCACATGAAAAGGCTCTCCTGAAGACAAAGGAGTTCCCCCCTGGCTTTCCAAAACGGAAGACCGAAAGCTCTGTCGGCGGAAGATCCCGATCACCCGGCATGGGCACGGCTTCCCGCCAAGATGGGCCTGTTAGTGGCCGAATGATCCCCCAGCGTAGGCGGAACTATCTCTGGTGTTATCCACCCCCCTAGAGAGCTCTGGGTACGAGCCAGGCCGGACCAACAGCATGGATCGTAGAGCCGAAGGCCGTGTCAGCGGAAAGCCCGTACGATCAAATCAAAGCTATCTGACGTCTCAGGAACTGCCGTACGTCGACGTGGGAGGTTCGACAAGACATCCCACCAAGGTTTCGAGGGGCATTGGCGAGATAATGTTCACGATGACTCCCGGAATCATCCCTGGACTCATCGACTGGCTTGAAGCGCACGAGGAGCATTAGCCCGGCGCGCCTTAAACCGGCGCGCCCCTCATTCGATGCACCTGATCCCGACATGCTAAATCCCCTTCGACGCCTGGCTATTCCGGCGCGCAAGTCACCCTATCGGATGGCTCCAACCCCAGCGCGATAGGCTGATGAAGTCTCTTCCCGGCGCGCCAATCCCACGCCGGTTTAACATTCGAACTCATGCCCCTATATAATGATGGCTTTTCGAGAAAGAGGAGGAAGGGGAGAGACAGATCGATTGAGAAAAAAAGAGAAGAGCGGAGGGAGCGAAAGGCTTCAGGAGAGGTTTTTTCTACTGAAGCAGAGAGAGAAGGGTTCCTTCGGAGGATCTTCGGGCGGTCGTCTTCTTCCTCTACGATACCCTGTTTCAGGAACAGGTGGGCGCGGGTGCTGATTCTTTTCCTGTTTTCCCCATATCTCTCTTCTGAGACTTCCACCCATCGAATGTAAGCGAGGGGGGGAGGAGCGACGATGATATGAGTCGATTATCCTCCCCCCTCTACGCGATTTCTTTTCTTTGTTCTTCCCTTGTTGTTGCGCTCCAAGCGTCCTCTGCCTATGATATTGTAGAACGGCGACCGAGCAATGGTGCCGGTGCTGTACTCTCACCATGTAAATGCTAAACCATTCCCGTTTTTGGGATGGTAATATATATGCGCGTGTGAATGCTCAAATGAATAGATCGAATGAATGATCCTCAGCCCCTCTTTTATCTATGCCAATGCGTGTGTCTGAGCTCTTCTCCGCACATCTCTAATTCCGGTTTCTCCGAGGTCTACATCGTGCCCCAAATCATTGTGGGCTATAGAGACACCCCCTCCCCGGGGGCTTCTCTTTCAATCATTCTCCCGTTTGATTCAAGGGTTTTCGCATCCCTTTCTCTTCTCGGATGGAGCCGTGCTTCTGCGCGTGCCTCTTTCCGCCATGCATAGGGTCCATCCCCTGAACGTTGCTTTCCAATTGTTTGAGCATATGCCCCTGCCGCGGGCCCATCTCACTTATGCATTTACCACCCCTATTCATCGTCATCTGAATGGTTTCGAGGTTTTCTCATCGTCTCGATCCCCCGGGGAGGGGAACATTCCCCCCGTGGCTTCACGGAACTGCTGGGCAACTAAGAACCCTACCCCTCGATGGCAGGCGTTTCTCCCTGAGCCCACAGCAGATAGCAACAGAGGGGTCTTGGCTCAACGAGCTCGCCCCCAACAATTCAGGACCCAATGAAGGCCGGGGATATGTGCTCCTCGCAGGCTAGCCCTCGGAGTTTCATCCTCCTAATGGTCAGTCCCTATAAAGGATAAGTCATACACTGTGGGTCATCCACCCTTCGCAGGCTAGCCCTCGGGGTGCTGTTCCCATCGTCAATGGCTTCATCTCTCCGTTTCTTCCCCCTATGGAACCTAGGTGCTCCTAGCTGGCTAGTCCTCGGGGTATCCTATCCAATGGGGTTTGCTGGCTGCCTTCGTGTAGACCGGTGGTTTAGGGGCTTGTTCCATAGGTGAGCATGACCCCGCTTCTCCCCTGCAACTCTTCAGGTTCAGGGGAGATGCCGTCCAATTTTGGACAGATTAATAATGAATAAACCATAACGAAATACTCATTCTGGACTCAATTGTCCCGGTGCTCGAGTAGGAACCTCGCACTGGCTTATCACGTCATTCTTGGAGGGTTCTGGACTTCAATTTAACAAAAAATTGGCCTCAAATAGCTTCACAATTCTCAAAATGAACTTAACAAACTCAAGTGGTTGCAAAATTTATCAAAAAAATAAGCTGAACGGCGCGGCCTTAGCCGGCGCGCTCTAATCCGGCGCGGTACCCCCCCGCGCCGGATTAACGCTAGACTCATAATCAAAAAGTTTTCCTTTGCGCCTTTCCGGCGCGCCCTAAACCGGTGCGCCCCAAAGCCTTCGCGCCGTGTTAACATCCATGATGGCCGCGCCGTATTAGCCGCTATACCTACGCTTTATCGTGCCGTATAAGCTATCCTTACATGGTCGCGCCGATTTTGAGACCTTTTACTGCTTTAATTATTCATTTGCCTTGGAGTGGTTCTCGTCCCTCAGGGTTGATGTCAACAAACCACAATGGGTAATAAATTGAATAAGGGTGGGGCCAAGTGAGCCCGAACTATATTGTTATCATATCTTCATTACAATGTCCGTTAGCATTGTGCTTTCACTATCACACTTGTGTTGCTTTCCCTTTCCTTGATGGGGAATAATAAATGCGGTCGATCACCATTTGCTTCCATAATTCCATTATCACGCTTAATATAGTCATGAACGTTATGTGTGCATGCCTGCATAGATCCTCGGGTATATCAAATGGCGTCGACAGAAAGCCGGATTACGTCTGGTCGGAAGTCTTCGCTATGCGCGACAGTGGTCTTCGGATCTACGCCCTCTGCCACGTACTGAGGATCCATAATCCCATGAATTATGCATCTTCTGCATGATAAATGTATGCATCCTGCATGCTTTCGTCATGATCATTATGTAGCTTTTTTAATTCGGCTTCGACAGCCCGCTATCTCGGCAATTAATCAAAGGTGTTCCCTCCTCGTGGGGAATGTAATTAACGCCATAGCCTTTATGGTATGGCGGACTGCTGGTCCCAACCAAACCTCACATTCGCCCGACATGGGTTAGAATGAGCGCATCACAAATTCGTCACTCATGTGACTGGCATGCCTGCGTCGTTAATTGATCATTTGACTACCAGTTGGTCAGTTGGTCGATCGACCCGCGAAAGAAAGAAAAGGTCGCAAACACCCCACCCCGCCAGGCCGGCTCATTGCCCCTCCCTACGTGGAGGTACATTTTGGTTGTAAAACTAATCCCCACCCCTAGTCCACCCCCCTTGCTAGGGGCGTAGTGATTGTAACTTGTTATTTCAGGTTGAAGCTTCATCGGCGCGGTGTGCGGGTAAACCCACGCTTCCTAGCTCGCCCTCGTCTCCGGCCGGGGTCGGCGTCTTCACGCCGATCAGGTGAGCATCTGATCACTCTCCTCTGCTGGTAGCATTATCTTTGCTGGCTTATTATTGCTTTCAATTGCCCGTCGGAAGGTGAGCGAGTGTCCGATCCGGAATCCACCAAATCGTGTGCCACCGCGGAGCAAGTTGCGAGAGAGTCATTACATCCCACGCCCTCAACGTGTTGGCTGTTGTGCCCCTTGTGTTTTGATGATAGTGTGTTGTTGTTTTGATGATAGCAACTCAATGAGTCACCACATAAGAATGATGATGATCTATGCTAACTGCTATGGGGGGCGTTATAGGGAGTGTGTTAGGTCCAGGCCCCTTGTGCATTATTGATGATATGATGTTTTGAGTGCATTGTTCTGATTAAATGTCCATGCTCAGGTCAAGTCAGTACAGAGTTTTGCCTAGACTACATGGCTTCTTGGTGCATACTTTCATCCTGAACAAGCTAAGTCCATGCATATGTTTGCTGCATGAACCCTGAGTTCATACAAGGTTGCTCACATGTCGATAAGCTCGTACATGCATACATAAAGTTGATGCAAGCTCTGTTGTAGCACGTAACCGAGTCAGTGCAGGATTAACTGTCTAGGCATGTGCATATCATAATTGTGGTTCATGGTGGCTATAATTCAGTGCATATTCTTCCCTTCGCTCATGCCAAGTCGGTGCATGTCTGAGTCTCACTCAGCGTCTTGATTGTGTCTAAGGCATACATATTCGGTGGATGTTTTCTTGCATAAGCGAAGTCAGCGCATCTTTTTGATTCCATGCATACACAATGTCACCAAGTCCGTGCTACTCCTGTTGTAGCATGAACTCAAGTCGATGCAACTTTGTTGCTGCACGCGACTAAGTCCGTGCATGGGTGCATCTTACACAACAAAGCATGTACATTCTTCGACGGCATGTCTGTGCATCTTTTGTACCATGCACTCAAAGTTTATACATTCTTCGGTGGCATATCTGTGCATCGTTTGTACATTGCACGCAAAGTTTGTACATTCTTCGACGGCATGTCTGTGCATCTTTTGTACCATGCACTCAAAGTCTGTACATTCTTCGGTGGCATATCTGTGCATCGCTTGTACATTGCACGCAAAGTCTGTACATTTTTTTGGTGGCATGTCTGTGCAACTTTTGTTCCATACATTCGTAAAGTTCGTGCATTTGAATATAAAGTCTACACATGGTTGCCTTGATGACTTAGCAAGTCTATACATTCTCGAACCAACTATGTGCATCTTTCTACTATCCTCAGATTGATTCAAACTGATAATAAGTCCGACCTGACAGGACTTCTGTTCGAGGAATCTAAGAAGGGCACATAACTCGAGAATGAAAGAAAGTGCCAGGATCATGACACATGGAACGATGCTATGATGCTGACATGTGACCTAGATGTTCGGGCGGGAATCGTGATGACCACACACCCTATTTGTTCACTGCTCTATAAATAAGAAGCTTCTTCCTGAGGATCAGATGGATCAAAATTGGGAACTTACCTGAAAAGGCAGAAGCTGAGAGAGCATGCACGATCCAAGAGAAAAGAAAAGAGAGAAGAAGAAAAGAGTCAAGAGAGAAGTGTTTGAAAGAATACTGAAAGTGTCTATTCTTCAGTCTCCTGGTTCAGAACCGGAGCTGAATTTGCTCAATGATGAGCTGCATTCCCCTTGTGGGTTCGTTTGTTTTCTCGTTTTGTTCTTTCGTTCTGTTTTAAAAACTCATTTCCAAGCTGTGAGTCAACGGAGCAAGCTGTAAAGCTCAGCGGTTTGCAGAGGTGGATTCCTCTGGTCGGGTAAAGCTGTAAGTCCCCAGCGGTTTGCAGAGGAGGATTCCTCTGGATGGCATAAGTTGTAATGCCCAGCTGTCTGTAGGGTTGTGACCCCAAAGCTGTGGATCAGCGAAGCTGTGTATCAGCAGTGGAAGCCACATTCCGGATTGGAGTGTGGGGTGCACGTAGATCTCGAGTTTGAGATCGAACCACCTTAAAATCCCTTGACCTTTGTGCGATTGCTGTGCAAACTGTGTGCATCCAGTTCATTTCTTCGATCGGTAGTATATGAATGTGTAGGACTGTCTCGATATAAATCTGTTGGGTTGGCGTTCTTCCACAGTATTATTATTCAGTCTGTCATCTGACAGCAGCTTGATTTAATTCCGCATTTGGAGCTGTTGTTGTTAGTTGGTCAGCTGTATTTTTGATCTAATCTGAGGAACTCAAGCGGCATGCCATGCAATTCAGTCTGAGAATCATGTAGAAATTCCTATCATATAGGTTTAAGAGTGACCACTGAATCAAACTGATATAAGGTTAATGTATTCTCAGATTTGCATTTAAATGACTTGAAAATATCTGAATGATAAGCTTTAATAAACTTTAACCATATGGGTCATGAAAACCTTAGATTCACTCATCTGAAATCTAAAAATTTGAAATCAAGGCTACTTTGGTTGAGATACATAGAGTGAGTAGTGTTCTTAAAAATTAACCTTGAAGAGTCTGACTAAAAAGAAAATCGGTTAGTAATGTAATGACTTTGTTCACTGAGAAACTGGGTCCTCCATCAAAGAAATGAAGTAAACCCAAGTCATGAAGTGTCATAGTCGCTTAAAGCAAAAAATCATTGAGAGCCTGACAGAGCAATGTCATGTTTGTGTTGAGTAACTAAGAAGTCTGGCCTTTGATCAAGGTGTCTCCTCACGTAAAAAGACACTTCTATTGCTAACTTTGGTCTCAATGTTGAGATGCAATGATAGTTATTACACTGAGTAACTGGGTTACTTCACCTGAGACGTGTTGTGCCTCACATAAAAAGGTGTTGATCAACTTAAATTACTCAGGAAAAGAATAATGTGCTTCAAATGAAAATCTTGCAAACTCTGTCAACACATGCTCTTGTAAAAGTGTTTAATCTCAATACTAATTTGTGTAACTCTCAAAGGAGTCATTAAGATCATGCATGTAAGATAAAGATGATTGGTCCTGAGTGTTATCTGATTATTTGGTTCACCTTTATTAAAACTTGAATTCAGATATAAGTATTGAGTTTAATTGATAAATTTGGTATACATCATAATTAAATCAGGTTGGTCAAGTTGCCAATTCATAACCCTCTATGATAGGAGAGTCTATTCATGTTAAGACTTATTGGAGTGGTGCATGCCTTACAATCCCTCATGATCTTATTCACCCCTGACAACTTAATCAACAGGAACCTTGTTGACAATTCTCTCTTATCTGTTGATTGGTTGTTCCTTGAGATGTACTGTGCTTTGACTGTTTCTTACCCCTACTCTTTTCTACCTTTACTTTCCTATCATCAACTGTTTTACTCTCCACACTATTGGAATCTTCCATCTTGTTTCTGTAACCTGTACTAGTTCTGTGGACCTTCCACCTGCTTTATTCTGTCCATACTGTTGGATATTGTGTTTTGATGATGACAATATTATGTTTTGATGTTTGTTGGATAGTGTGTTTTGATGATTGTTGGATAGTGTGTTTTGTTGATGACAATACTATGTTTTGATGTTAACAAACACTATGACTCTCATATGTTTGATGTCATATGTCTTTACTTTATACAGTACTTGTTACATGCATTAACTGTGAGCATTAACTGCGAGCATGGCATAGACTGTTCACTCGTCTGTCTGCATGAGACACCAAGTCCACACATTGCATCGTGTGCTTCTCATTTAAAGTCTATACATCTGCATGCTAGCAGGTCTTCAAAGTCCATACATTGCATCCGCATGCTAGCAAGTCTGTACAACGCTGCATCACGAAGTAAAGTCTGTAAATTGTCCAGCGTCTCACTCAGCATCTAAGTGAGTGTGAACATTGCATCGCTAAGTCTATACAATGCATCGTCTTATGCAGCGTCTCTAAGGCAAAGTCTATACATCGCATGCATTGCACACTGCAAGTCTATATAGCCCAAGTTTGTACATCCACCGTCTCTTTCAGCATCTCACACTTGCAAGTTTATACATTGCCTTTGGGCATCAAAGTCTATACATTGGCAGCTGACCTGTGCAAGTCTATACATTGCCTTTGGGCACAAAGTCTATACACTGCTTGCATTCAGTTCAAGTCTATACATCGCCACCTCATTCATGCATAAACACTAAAGCAAAGTCTATACACTCCTCATCTTTACCTACGTTCAGAACAAAGTCTATACATTGCATTTGTTTGTGCTTCACTCTAAGTCTATACATTGCTTCACTGCATGCTACAAGTCTACACATCGTTTGCACAGTACAACAAAGTCTGTACATTCTGTTGCATTGTTCAACAAGTCTATACAGCGCCTCTCTTAGCGTCTTGTGCATGCAGCATAGAAAGTCTATACATTCGTTGATAGACTCATGCATAAACACTAAGACAAGTCTGTACATTCGTTGATAGCTTGTCTGAGCATCTCATGCATTCAATGTGCATACTTTCATTCTGTTTGTGCATCTCTCTTCAAGACGAAGTCTGTACAATCCTTTTCAAGCTTTCAAGTCTATACACTCGTTGGCTAGATGTTTCAAGTCTATACACTCGTTGGCTAGCTGTTCAAGTCTATACACTCTCGTGTGTCTGCATTGCATTCACTTTCTATACACAGCCTATGTCTGCATCAGTTCATAATTCTATACATTGTCTTCTGCACAAACACTAAGTCTACACATTGTAGCATGCACGATCAAACAAGTCTGTACACACTTCAGCACTCAAAGGCTGAACACTCTTCAGCAAGTCTGTACACACTTCAGCACTCAAAGGCTGAACACTCTTCAGCAAGTCTGTACAGACTTCAGTACTCAAAGGCTGAACACTCTTCAGCAAGTCTGTACACACTTCAGCACTCAAAGGCTGAACACTCTTTAGCAAGTCTGTACACTCTTCAGCACTCAAAGGCTGAATGTTCTTCAAGCTAAAGTCTGTACACTCCTTATTTCTATGTCTATACATTCTATCCTTCACACTAAGTCTGTACACGGTGGTCTTCAGTTACCCAGCAAGTCTGTACATCCTTCTGATTATTTTCTTATGACTGTGTGACAGGTACTGTTCGTGAAGCCTATGAAGGGCACGTGATCTGAGGTTGGCACCTGGCACGTGATCCGAGGATAACGCCTTAATTGTTGCTGCTATAAATATAAAGCCTCCTCTATCTGGAGAAGACTGATCAAGAGGAAAAGAGACTGATCGAGAACAAAAAAAAGAGAGTGATCGAGATAGAAGGAAAGAGCTGCAGAGAGGCAGAGAGGCAGTGAGCAGAAGAAGAAGAAAGAAGAAGAGTGAGCCAGAGAGCAGAAGAGAGATCGAGAGATCCAGCTTAAGAAGAAAAAGAGAAAAGAGAGCTTGCAGGAAGAGAGAGGCAGAGAGTCAAAGAGGAAGAGAAGAAGAAGATTTCGTTCTTCTGGCATTTGGATCAAATACATGCCAGATTGCTCCTTGGCGAGCTACATCTTTATGGTCTACATTTCCGGCTTTCTGATTGCTGTATTTTTCCTTTCTTGTCTTTGTTTACATTTCCATTGTGTTTCTTCCGATTCTCTAGTGAGGTCGGTGGTCCTCCTATGGTATCAGGAGAAGGGAGACTTGGAGTCTCCGGGTTGCTAATGACTGGTGTTACTAGCGGTTTCCCTCTGGGTTTCAGAGGAAGAGAGACTTGGGTCTCTGGGTTCCCCTCCGGTTTGGAGGAAGGGAGGATTGGTCCTCCAGTTGCAAGCGGCTGGGTGTCGCTTGTGGGTTCCCTCCTGAGTGGAGGAAGAGAGACCTCGGTCTCTGGTTTGCTAGTGACTGTGTGTCACTAGTGGTTCCCTCCGGTTAGGAGGAAGAGGGGAGGCTGTTCCCCTGGTCAAGCTGTTTGACAGCAATTGTTGCAGACTGAGTCTGCTGTTCTAGCCTTACTAGTGGAAGCCTCACTCCGGTTTGGAGTGAGGGGTGGACGTAGGTCTGTGGACCGAACCACCTAAAAAATCCTGGTGTTCACTTGTGGTTTGATTTGCTTATGTGTTCTTTTCATTGCTGTGCTCATTAGATGCTTGCTTAGGATCGTGTGAGGGTTAATAGAATAGTTGTCTTGCTTTGATCCTTCTAAGTATTCTCATTATATTTCTGCAACAGTCTTTAATTCCACATATCTAAGCTTTAGAGTTTTAATTAGGCAATATTTGAAGAGGGATACATTCCCCCCCCTCGGTATCCGGGCCTTGCACCCTATCAATTGGTATCAGAGCGGGTGTCTGCATAGAAGGTCCAGTGACCTACAGATCCGATCCTGTAGTCTTCAGTGCTATCTTGCTTTTGTGCATCATTATTCCTATTGCATTCATTTGATCTGTTTCCATGGGTGATCCACCAGTTTTCAACGGCTCTAATTTTAATGTGTGGTTTGCCAATCTATGCAACTATGCTATATCAGTTAATCTTGATCTGTGGAAGTTAATTTCACATGGTCCTCACAGATTACCAAAGAAAGTGTCCAAATGGACCGACAGTCACAGATCAAAGGATGGTGAAAATCAGAAAGCCTGGAATCTGATGAAAGCAACTACTGACAAAGCCTTACATTCTTGCTTTCATGATTGCAGGTCCGCTAAAGACATCCTGGATAAGCTGGAGCTAGCTCACAGGATGAATGAGGACAGCTGCATGATGGCTGACAAGAGCAACCATAGCAGTGACCAAGATGAATTCGAAGATGTTGAAGAGGTAATCAATCCTTTCTCTAGTTACACTTTAGATGACTGGGAAGATGCCTATGCCAATCTGTTACACTCCCATGAAAAACTGAGGAAGAAGAATAAAAGTCTGATAAAGAAGCTAACAAATCTAGGGATCCTATTTCTGGAGGTCAAAATCTTGAAAATCCTGAAATTCTGAAAACTGAAAATGAAATATTCAGAAGACAATTGTCGAAACTAGATGAAATCAAGTCTGAACTTGATCATGTCAAATCTGAAAACGAAAAACTCTGAAAACAATGTCAGGAATCTGAACAAAGATTAGTCAATATTGAAAGTGAAAACATATTGATAAATGAAAAGTTTGAGGCTGTTAGTGCTGTGAATTTAAAGTTTCAGGAAAACCTTGAAAACTATGAACTAGAAAACAAGAGTTTCCTAACTGATGTATTGTTTGATGATGATAAACTTCAGGAGGAGAACACTAGTTTGAAGGTAGAAACTGAGAAATTGAGGAAGGAAAATGAGGAGTTAAAGCAGTTGAACACCATCATGTCAGAGAGATTGCTGACATTTGAAAAAGGTAAATGTGTGGTGTCTGATAATTCAGAAGAAGTGGAAAAGCTCAAACTGGAACAAGAAATTGAAACCCTTAAAAATTTGAATGATGTGATGCATCAACAAATTCTGGTCTGTGAAGAAGATATAGTCAACTATGAACATAAGATCTCTTCCCTTCAATCTGAAATAAATGATCTGAACAATTCTTCGTCAAAATTCATAGGTGGGCAGAAAAACCTAGACAAGCTACTAGGTGTAAAAATCAATCCTAGGAAGGAAGGGCTGGGCTACTATAATGTTAACAAGAAAGAGCTTCAGAGCAAGTTGATGACTTCATTTATAAAAGCTTCAAGTGTAGCTACCACCTCAAAAGATAAACAACCCACTGTTCAGAAAATGCAGAAACAAACTGACATTCAAAAACAAAATAAAAATCATAAAACATCAGAAATTCAAAGGAACAATCTGCATGCTAAAAACTCATCAGATAAATGCCACGTTTTAAAGAAAGCAAATGGCTCCTGTCATTATTGTGGTAAGCATGGACACTTTAAGAGTAACTGTTTTGTGATGAAACAAGATGACAAAAAGTATGCTAGAAAACCTGTGTCTGGTCTGAAAAAGGGTAATCTGAATGTTAAAGAATTTCATGCTAGAAATCATGCTTTTCAAAATAAGAAAATTCATTACTTCAATTGTGGCAAGATGGGCCACATTGCAGCTCATTGCTGGCATGTTAAGGGGAAGAAATTTCATTCTGAGTTTGTTAATTTCCATGACAACAAAAATGTTTTTGAAAGGAAAAAATTTGGTTTCAAGAGAAAGCTCATTGGGTGCTTCGAATGTAGGAAGCATGGCCATACAGTCAATGACTGTTGGCATGCCCAAGGAAGCCATGTTAATGACAAATCCTCTAAATTCTCTGCCAAAAGACCTGTGAAATTTTCATGCTATAACTGTGGTAAGTTAGGTCACAAGTCTATTAACTGCTGGTTAATTGGAAATAGGAGACAGAATGTTCATGTAAACAACAGACGATCTCATGCTCATGCACATAGGCCTTATGTTTCTGTTAATGTGCATCATAATAAAGTTGAAAAATATGTTGGTACATGTAGATATTGTGGAAAATATGGACATTCTATGAATCTTTGTTCTCTGATGAAATTTGATGATCATCTTGCTAAAAGACTATTCAAAACACCATCTTATGGTGTTAGTGGTAAACCAGGACCCAAGGTTTCTTGGGTACCTGTTACATCAAAATGATGTGTCTGCTACAGGTATGCCTTGGGAGCTGAAGAATAAAGAGGGGTAATAAACCAAGGCATTCAAGAATGAAAACCCCAGTTCTATATTTTCCAGGTCTGTCATGTTAAATTTCTTTCATTCAAAATTTGCTATCTCTGATTACTGCATAGCATGTTAAATCTGTCTTTGCATATTCATTAATCATCTGCATTGTCAAATTTGAATTCTTTGAACTCTCCTCATCTGAAGTTTATGCTTTGCACTCAACTCTGTTGATGGACATTGCCTGATTAAGAATTCTCTGCAAACATCTGAATTTCACATGATTGTCTGAATTTGCATTTGCAGCCATTGAAAAATCTGATGCACTTAGACTTTTGGTATTGCATTGTCATGCATGACCACTATGGTATATTAAATGGTAAGCTACTAAAAGGTAGGTGAAATCTATCTGGAAGTGCTTGCTATGTGAGAGGTGGTCTTTAGACCAAGTCCTCCGCCTAGTACCATGGGTCATTTCACTTAATAGGGCAGTCTGAATGAGCTTGAGTCACAAAATCATATGTTCAGCCTTCATTGCAAACATTGCACAATATGAGGGGGAGTCTGTCTAGTCTCATGCATTGTCTTCATGACATATAGGTTGATTCCGTGCTTTTAGTTAGGGGGAGTCATTGCATAGCATATCACTCATTTTGAAAATAAAAAAAGGGGAGGAATTGACTCACTGCATATTGTCAGGGGGAGCATGCTTAATCTTTTCAGTTGTGTCTTTGTCTGAACTCTTCCTGTCCATCTACCTGATTCAACTTGTCATATCTGTAGTGTTAGTGATTTCATCATCAAATGATCTCTCTTGACTGCTTCTGAAGTTTTCATAATCTGAATTTATATCTTATTGGGTCTGTCTGTCTCTCCTAAATCTGCTGAAGGAGAGCTTCACCTCTACCCAATCAACTCTGAACTACTTTGCTCAAGAGCAGATTCTTTGCTGCAATTTTTCAGAATCCATGCTGCTTGTTGAAATTTCAGTCAGCTTACTTGAATTAATGAGTCGAGATATGAAGTAAACCTTCAACCTGAATACTACTTCATAAAAGTTAAAACATCTTTAATGAGGAACCTTCCATTATACATGCTTAAGAACATTTGTTAACTGGAATTGGTTTAAGTCTTATGTACTCTTGTTTGGACTCAAAGAACTTGAAAATATCTGATTCAACCTCTTAATAAACTTTAATTGTTTGCTTCATGTAAATTCATGTAAGACTATCTGAAATCTGAAAAGTTGAAGTCCATGTCTACGTTGACTGAGATATATAGTGTATGTAGTTGTTCTTAAACACCTAACTTGTTCTGAATCCATTCTGAGAAAAAGTTTGGATAGAGCAATGACTATGGTTACTGAGAAACCTATCCCAAGGATTGTGTCATGAAGTACCATGGTTAACTCTGTTTAAAGAGATGATTGGAAACTACTGTGAGAATATGGCAGAGCAATGGCATAATTGTATTGAGTAACTGGAGATTCTGGCCTCTGATCAAGGTGTATCCTCATGCCAAATATACTTTTAATGCTACCTGTAATACCCCAATTATTTATTAAGTGTTATTGAGCTTTTATTAATTAAAAATTGAATTAAAATGAATTAATATTTGAATTTTGAAATATTAATATTTAATTCATTAGAAAATAGAACCTATACATTTGACTACCTTAGAAAAATCTGTAAAAATAGTAATTGGGTAAAAGATCATTTTTATAGCAATTTTGTCTTCTGGACTTGACCCAAATTAATTACGTAACCTTGTCTAATTATAGGATTAATCCCGAATTTGACTTTCACCTAACATTTACCTAATCATAACTTAAAACGTGAAATTCGACCTTATTACTCAACCAAATGATCTGAAATCAAGGGCAAATGGAAGGCCATGAGGTAAGGAACATTTACCCTCAACCAATTTGAGGTAAACCTAGCCCTAAAACGTGCTGCCGACATAGCTTTGGTCGAGTCAAGGATTACGGCGCCGTTTCTAAACACGAAACTTGCAGCGCCAAATACTCCCAACTCCGAAGGCTCCAGAAGCCCCATGACCTATAGAAATGTAGCTCTTCGACTCTAGTTTCATTTGGTAGCTGGGTCAGCCGACGAGGAGTCCAGATCTGGGAGCATCCGTCGTTTTGGTGGAGGGTGTTGGTAGTTCGTCGTTCTTCATCTCTAGCCCTTTAATCCATCGATTAAGATAGGTACCCTTAACAAATTGAGACTTGTATATATAGTATCTTGATCAGCTCGACGAGATCTATCCAATAGGACTGAAATCCCCAAATTTCATTAGGTATCCGTGGAGATATCAAGCTTTTTGTGAGCTGTTGTCAAGCTTGTTCTTCATTCTAGGGTTTCGAATTCTTTCTCCGATTTGAGGTAGGTTATAACAGCCCAACTTCTAATTAATATATATGAATGTAATCAGTAGCTTGTTAGCTTTCTTTTGACACCAAAATCCCCAAATTCCGTTGTGTATGTTGGGAGAATTTTTAGATTTAGTGGAAGTATGTCAAGAATTAGGTCTTCTTGTGTTCTACATAGAATAGGTTGTGATTAAATGGGTTTCTGATAAAATTCGTGTTTTAAAACTCATGTATTATGACCCTCATATGTCTAGTAAGATTCCTATAGCATGGGGTTTTGATTTCAACTCAATTGGACCTCAAATGGGTAAGTTTACATGTTTTCCGGAGTCCACGGCCTTTTCTGGGCTTGTAGGGGTCGACCCATGCCCCAGCAGCAAAGGCCAGCCCGAGGGTCGACCCATGCCCCAGCAGCAAAGGCCAGCCCGAGGGTCGACCCCTGGGGTCGACCCATTCGGCCCAGCGCGAGGGTCGACCCAATGGGTCGACCCATGCTACTGGATTTGAGGGGGTCGACCCATCCAGCAGACAGAAACCTAGTTTTCATCGTTTTGCGACCCGTGGATCGATCCAGATCATTAGGGGATCGACCCATTGAACTTAGACCAATTGAAAACTATACTTTTGAAGAACCAGTGACCTAATCATGATCCTTATGATTTTTAAATTGCATTGGTTCCTATGTTCTATCACGATGTAAAAGCATGTCATTCATCATCTTAATTGCAATGTATACAATGGTTAAATAGAAACCCACATAATTAGTGGTTAATGGTGTAATTAAATCTCTGTTAATGCATTCTTTTCCTTCCTGTACAAGCTTGTTCCTTTACCTTATCACCTTGAATCAGTTTTTGGCAATTATCTTAATGCAAATGATAATGGATAATCTTTGACATATTAACTTGTTAATTAGGATTAATATGTTGATTAGCTTGTTGGATAGCTGCTGTACTACAGTAGCGCAGCATGATTAACTCTTATTGTGACTTAGTTTTCAATCTTCTTGATGATTGTGCTGACCTTGAAATTCTGAAATGAATCTCCTTCCTACTTGAAATTATTATTGCTACATGGTTCAAACCTTGGAATTCTCGCCATAAATTGTGGAAGTCTAGATTCGTGGGATCTTTGATCCAAAGAAATCAATGCCTGGCAAACAATTAAGGGCTCGGTCTAGTCTTGGGAGGAGCACCCAAACACTACGTGTACCCCCGGGGAGGTGATTGACTAGGTGTGGCATTTGCCACCAGTACTATGACATGGGTTAAATCTAGGACTGGCCACTACTCTCTACTACTTTTCACTTTCCACTCTTCACTATTCTATACTCTACTTGTTGTTACTTACTTGCTGTTACTTGGACGTGGAAATGAAACTACACACGTGCTTGACATGACTTGAATTATCTTGATACGGCCAACTCTTTATCGTTATCTCCTGTAGTAAATTCTTGTCTTTGTTATTCCTCTTAAGTATTACCATTTTGTTCCTTTATATTTCGTGACCTTGCAAGATCTTTAAATTTTGTTTCATTATATCATCATTACTCTTTTATTGCATTATCCTTTGTAGCATTATATTTTGAAAATGTAATTAAACTGCTAATCACTTATACCTATCTGTTATTTCCTACTGAGCGTTAGCTCATAGTTGTTGTTTTCCCCCTTTCCAGGCTTTTCAGGTGACGCGCTTACCGATGGGGAAGGGCAGGAGTGATGTTTTGAGTGTATCAGTTAGTTGTGGTTTAGAGTTGTTATCCCAGTTGTATTGAGTTGATTTGAGGATTATGTACCGGTTATAATTTGTTTAATGGTCAATAAGTTAATTCCATTGCTTAGCATTTGTATATATTTAGATTAGTTCTCTCTCTTTCCAGCTCGTTTCTAACTGTACGTCCCGATATTCCGCGTCGGGGCGTGACAGTTTAGTTGGTATCAGAGCCCTAGGTTTCATATTCCTAGGTTCCCTAAGTTTAGGTTTTCTTGCATTGCATCCCAATAATCGGTATATCACAAGGTGTTGTCCGAACGTTAGGCTACGCCTATCGGGAAGGTCGCATACTTGCGCGAGTGGTCTTCGGACCGATTAGCTCCGCCAGGTACCGAGTTTTTGGTCGTGTTTAGGTGCATTAGACCTCTAACCTTGTTAAAGTCTAGAACCTGACCTGGTGAGATTGGGTAGAAACTTGGGTTAAGTTCGTTCCTTAATCGTGTTATTATCTATTTTATTGGACCTAAGTAATCTATTTCTCGCGTAGATGGCAGCCGAACGTGGTGAATGGAGGAACCTGCAGTGCACGGTTCAAGGCCTAACTCAGGCGTTACATCAGGTAGCTCAAGCTGGAGCAGCGGGTCATGGTACCGGTGACTTATATCGGAACTTTCGAGGAATGAACCCGCCAAGATTTGCTGGTTCGACTAACCCCGACGAGGCCGAGCATTGGCTCAACGAAATGGGGAGAATTTTTGAAGTCATGCAATGCACCGACCAAGAGCGTGTCCTTCTTTCTACCTTCCAATTGGAGCGGGACGCGCGTACTTGGTGGAATTCCGTCAAGGCAACTCTAGGCGATCAACAAGTCACATGGGAAGAGTTCAAGGAATTCTTCAACGACAAATATTTTTCCGATCGTGTACAAGAGAAGAAGGCGACGGAGTTCGCGGCTCTAAAGCAGCGAAGCTTATCGGTGGCCGAATATGAAGCACAGTTCTCTCGACTTTCGCGCTATGCTACTCACCTTATCTCCACAGAAAAGTTGAAAGCTAAGCGATTTCTCAATGGATTGAAGCTTCACTACATCAATCAACTGGCGTCGATGGAGATCTCTACTTATTCTGAGATGGTGAGAAAGGCAAAAGTTCTAGAAGATACCTTAGAAATGACGGAGAGGATCCGTGGGCAAGGCATGAAGAAGGAACAACCAGCTCCTAGACCCGGATTTGGCACTAGCAAAAAGAGGCCCATGAGTGGGTCTAGTTCATGGACCGGATCAGGAACGTGGAAAGGCAAGATGCCAAGAAATGAAGAGAAGAAACCTGGCCCTATTATTCCATTCAAGGGCAAGTGCAAGTATTGTGATCGTCCAGGTCACAAGATGGAGGAATGCTGGCGCAAGCTAGGTGCGTGTTTACGATGTGGGAGTAGGTAACACCGTATCCCTGACTGCCCTCTTCTATCGGAAAAAGCTACACCGGCAAAACCTCAAGTTATCAAGAAGCCGCAAGGAAGGCTCCAAGCTTTACATGCGGATGAAACTGGGATTTCTGATGATGGCGAACTCGTCGAAGGTACCCTTACTATAATCGACAAGCCCGCATTTATTCTCTTTGATACTGGTGCAACGCA
Organism: Amorphophallus konjac; assembly: GCA_022559845.1. NCBI lineage: Eukaryota > Viridiplantae > Streptophyta > Magnoliopsida > Alismatales > Araceae > Amorphophallus > Amorphophallus konjac. The sequence continues at coordinate 213,820,239 of CM040122.1, forward strand.
TTCTTTTATTTCTCAGAAATTTGCGAAGTCGTTATCTGTCGAACCTATTATGATGAATTCTCCATTGGTTATATCAACTCCTATTGGTTCTGGAGTGGCTATTCAATATTACTATCCTTCTAGTAAGGTTATTATTGATGAATGGAACTTTCCAGTCGACTTAGTTTGCATGGATATGAAGGATTATGATGTAATCCTTGGAGCAGATTGGTTGGCCAAGCATGAGGCCAGTGTTCACTGTAGTTCTAGCTCAGTGACTTTTACTGGACATTCTGGTTTATCTTTTACGGGGATCAAGCACCATAACCCCGTATCGCTCATCTCTTCTCTTCGAGCCGACAAGCTGATGAGGCGAGGTTGCGAGGCTTTTCTAGCCTTTGTCTATGCTACACCGGAACAGCGAGTTGAGATAAAGGACACTCCTATTGTCCGAGAATTCTCCGAAGTCTTTTCGGAGGAACTACCAGGACTTCCGCCTGAGCGGGAAGTTATCTTCTCCATTGATATTGTTCCGGGCGCGTCCCCTATTTCTAGAGCTCCTTACTGTATGTCCCCTGCGGAGCTAAGGGAATTAAAGCAATAGTTGATGGAATTGCTCGAGAAGGGCTTTATTCGTCCGAGTACTTCACCTTGGGGAGCTCATGTATTATTCGTCAGGAAAAAGGATGGTTCGATGAGATTATGCATCGATTATCGGCAACTGAACCACCTAACTATCAAGAATAAATACCCATTGTCGAGGATTGACGAATTATTCGACCAGATACCGGGAGCACATTATTTCTTTAAGATCGATCTTCGATCTGGATATCATCAGCTGAGGATTAAGGAAGATGATATTTATAAAACGGCTTTCCGCAGCAGGTCTGGTCATTTTGAGTTTGTCGTTATGCCTTTTGGTCTAACGAATGCACCAGCAGCTTTCATGCAGTTAATGAATAATGCATTCCGGCCTTATCTTGATCAATGGGTCGTGGTATTCATTGACGACATACTAATTTATTCCAAGACTGAAGAAGAGCATGCCGAACATTTGAGAATGGCCTTGCAGATATTGAAAGATCATCAACTATATGCCAAATTCAGTAAATGTGATTTCTGGCTGCAAGAAGTGTCCTTCTTAGGACATATCATCACCAAAGAAGGTATTTCAGTTGATCCTTCGAAAGTGGAGGCAGTAAGGAACTGGGATCAGCCTACTATAGTGACCGAAGTGAGAAGCTTCCTAGGCCTGGCAGGCTATTATCGGAGATTTATTCAAGACTTCTCCAAGATTGCGGTACCTCTCACTCAATTGACCCGCAAAGACAACAAGTTTGAATGGTCCGAGGAATGTCAGCAGAGCTTCCAAACATTGAAGGATTGCCTCACTACTGCACCCGTATTGGCTTTACCTTCTGGCGACGGTGGTTTCGTGGTCTATACCGATGCTTCTGGTATTGGCTTAGGCTGTGTACTCATGCAGCATGGTGAGGTGATTGCCTATTCTTCTAGGCAGCTGAGGAATCATGAAGAGAATTACCCCGTTCATGACTTGGAACTTGCAGCAGTTGTATTCGCCTTAAAAATTTGGAGGCATTACTTGTATGGAGAAACATTCACAGTATTTTCAGATCATAAGAGTCTGAAGTATTTATTTTCTCAGAAAGAACTTAACATGAGGCAGAGAAGATGGTTGGAGTACTTGAAGGACTTCGACTTCTTGATTGAATATCAAGTCTCATGTTACAAGAGTGGAGGCTATTGGAGCAGTTAGCTAGCCTGGATCTAAATGTTGATAATGATCGGGTTATAATTGCACAGATTCGACTTAAGCCCAAATTATTGATGGAGATCAAATCCTTGCAAGATAATGATCCCGAGCTGGTTGAGATCAAGGGAAGTTTGAGCAGCAGACCTGACTTCATGGTGGCTGACGATGGAAGATTGTTATTCCAGGGTAGAACTTGTGTACCTGATGAAGCTGAGTTAAAGAATAAGATTCTGGAGGAAGCACATAGATCCAAATACACTATTCATCCTAGAGGCACTAAAATATTCAAGGATTTGAAAAGGTCCGTTTGGTGGCCGAATATGAAAAGGGAAATTGCAGATTTCGTGAGTAGATGTCTGGTTTGTCAACAAGTTAAGGCTGAACATTTCAGACCGGCAGGAAAGTTGAAACCACTCGACATACCCCAGTGGAAGTAGGAAAGCATTGGCATGGATTTCATTATGGGTCTACCTAAGACTCGTGGTGGATTTGATGCGATATGGGTGATCGTCGATCGCTTGACAAAATCGGCTCATTTCTTACCCATTAAGTCCAAGTGGACAGTTGATGTTTTGACTGCTTTATATTTGAAGGAAGTGGTAAGGCTCCATGGTATACCTGTCAGCATTGTGTCTGATAGAGACCCGAGATTTACTTCACATTTCTGGAAGGGACTGCAAGAGTCTCTTGGTACTCGTCTGAATTTCAGTACTGCTTTTCATCCACAGACAGATGGACAGACTGAAAGAACCAACCAGATAGTGGAAGATATGCTGCGAGCTTGCATGATTGATTTCGGAGGCAGTTGGAGTAATCACTTGGCATTGATTGAATTCGCCTACAACAACAGTTACTAATCCAGCATACAAATGGCTCCATTTGAAGCTTTGTATGGAAGAAGCTGTCGTTCCCCGTTGTGTTGGGACGAGGTGGGCGAGAAGCAATGGCTTTGACCGGATCTTGTTTCAGAATCATCACAGAACATCCGTGTTATCCGAGACCGGTTACAAGTGGCTCAGTCAAGACAGAAGAGTTATGCCGACACAAGGAGAAGAGCATTAGAATTTCAAGTTGGCGAGCATGTGTTTCTGAAAGTCTCTCCTTCGAGAGGGATTCGAAGATTTGGCATTCATGGCAAGCTGAGTCCGAGGTATATTGGTCCATTCGAGATCCTAGATAGAGTGGGAGAAGTTGCTTACAGACTGGCATTACCGCCTCAGTTATCTGGCGTACACAATGTTTTTCATGTGTCTATGTTACGGAAATATGTGTACGATCCCACTCACATCATTCAACATGTGGATTTTGAGTTAAAGGAAGATTTGACTTATGAAGAAAGACCTATCAAGATTCTAGACCGGAAACAGCAGCAACTCCGGAATCGGTCTGTACCGATGGTCAAGATTCAGTGGAGTCGGCGTGGAACCGAAGAAGCTACTTGGGAATCGGAAGATACTATGCGGAAGCGGTATCCTGACCTATTCTAGGTGATCAATCTTTTCCCTACTTTCCGTATATAGTGCAGTGAATATGGAGGACCAAATTCTTTAAGTAGGGGAGGGTGTAATACCCGATTATTTATTAAGTTTTATTGAGCTTTTATTAATTAAAAATTGAATTAAAATGAATTAATGTTTGAATTTTGAAATATTAATATTTAATTCATTAGAAAATAGAACCTATAAATTTGACTACCTTAGAAAAATATGTAAAAATAGTAATTGGGTAAAATATCATTTTTATAGCAATTTTGTCTTCTGGACTTGACCCAAATTAATTACGTAACCTTGCCTAATTAGAGGATTAATCCCGAATTTGACTTTCACCTAACCTTTACCTAATCGTAACTTAAAACGTGAAATTCGACCTTATTACTCAACCAAATGATCTGAAATCAAAAGCAAATGAAAGGCCATGAGGTAAGGAACATTTACCCTCAACCAATTTGAGGTAAACCTAGCCCTAAAATGTGCTGCCGACATAGCTTTGGTCGAGTCAAGGATTCCGACGCCGTTTCTAAACACAAAACTTGCAGCGCCAAATACTCCCAACTCCGAAGGCTCCAGAAGCCCCATGACCTATAGAAATGTAGCTCTTTGACTCTAGTTTCATTTGGTAGCTCGATCAGCAGACGAGGAGTCCAGATCTGGGAGCATTCGTCGTTTTGGTGGAGGGTGTTGGTAGTTCGTCGTTCTTCATCTCCAGCCCTTTAATCCGTCGATTAAGGTAGGTACCCTTAACTAATTGAGACTTGTAAATATAGTATCTTGATCAGCTCAACGAGATCTATCCAATGGGACTAAAATCCCCAAATTTCATTAGGTATCCGTGGAGATATCAAGCTTTTTGTGAGCTGCTGTCAAGCTTGTTCTTCATTCTAGGGTTTTGAATTCTTTCTCTGATTTGAGGTAGGTTATAACAGCCCAACTTCTAATTAATATACATGAATGTAATCAGTAGCTTGTTAGCTTTCTTTTGACACCAAAATCCCCAAATTCCGTTGTGTATGTTGGGAGAATTTTTAGATTTAGTGGAAGTATGTCAAGAATTAGGTCTTCTTATGTTCTACATAGAATAGGTTATGATTAAATAGGTTTCTGATGAAATTCGTGTTTTAAAACTCATGTATTATGACCCTCATATGTCTAGTAAGATTCCTATAGCATGGGGTTTTGATTTCAACTCAATTGGACCTCAAATGGGTAAGTTTACATGTTTTCCGGAGGCCCCGGCCTTTTCTGGGCTTGCAGGGGTCGACCCTAGGGGTCGACCCCTGCCCCAGCAGCAAAGGCCAGCCTGAGGGTCGACCCCTGGGGTCGACCGATTCGGCCCAGCGTGAGGGTCGACCCAATGGGTCGACCCATGCTGCTAGATTTGAGGGTGATGTGACACCAAATGCAGCGGAGGATAATGATACCAAATTTTGATGTGACGTGACTCCCTTGGACTTAGGATAGCAAGCAACACTATGAGTCGGCAACGTCACACATGCGGTTTCACTCGCGGAAGCATGCTCGGATCCGTAGAAGGACCGACGATGGTGGTGAGGGTCTGAGTTTGGACCTTGCGGCTCCAATGGTTGGCCGGATAGGGATAGATCCCAATGGGCCAGGGATGCCCGATTTCACGGGTAGTCGGCACGCCGAGGGCGTGGGATGTAATGGCTCTCTCTCAACTCGCCCCGCGGTGAACACTCGATTGGATTGAATTGTGGATCGGACACTCGCCTCACCTCCGACGGTAACTAAGAGCGATACTAAGCTAAGCAATAGTAAAAAACCAGCAAGGGAGAGTGGCCAGGAACTCACCTGATCGGCGTGAAGACGCCGATCCCAGGCGGAGACGAGGGCGAGCGGGGAAGTGTGGTCCCCGCACACTGCGCCGATGTAGCTTCAAAAACCTGTTTAAGTTTACATTCACTACACCTGGCGCAGGAGGGTGGTCTCGAGGGTGGGAATTAGTTGTATTACATTCAAACACAACCTCCACACAGGGAGGGGCGGTGAGCCGGCCAAGCGGGGGCGGGAGATTCGCCGGAAGTCGGGCCGGTGAAGCCGAACGGAGTTCCCTGCTTGCTGTGATCACTGACAGCCCGCCGCTGTAGAGGTCGTAAATTACGTTCAAGAATTTTTCCAGACACGAGTTCAGCTGCGTCGTCTTTGTAACTGAACCGGGGACGCCTCAGAATTTTGCCGATTTCTTCTGGGGAGGGTACTGGTTCGGGCTGGACTTTGAGTAGGATGACAGATCCTGGGCGCAGCCGCTCCTTGTTTCTGCCAACAACTTGCAGAAGTGGACCTGGTCGCTCCTGGATGCCGAATCACGAACCGTCAGAATTTCTGGAACCGTGGTCGAACCCTTTTTGCAGAAAAACTTGCGGGGAGGTCGCCGGAGGTCAGGGTGGCCTGGGGGACGCCGATGAGTGACTGTTCACCGTAGAAGACTGGGGAGGGCAGTCCCGCGTGACTGAAGGAGAAAAATCAGAACTTGGGCTCCCGGATGCCGACTGTACTTCTGTTTCATGCTCCTGGTCGGGGACAGGGGGAGGAAGATCTTTGAAGAAGAAACCTCAGCCTGATTCCGGCGTGGTTCGCCGTGGCAGAGCTTGCACGCTGGTTCTGATTATCTGCAGAGGCTGCACCGCGTGGTCCAGGTTCTGTAGCAGCAGGTTGCAGACGCTGTCACGGGCACTCCCGAGCTCCAAATGGCACGAAAACAGTGGCTTCGTCTCCGTGGTTGAGGTGGCTTTCAGAAGGAGTCAACGGGGTTGCAATCAAAGGCCGTGGGCGGTTGGTGTGCCCTGAAGAGTAGGTACTGGTGGCTGCCGACTGCAGGAGACAGATCCGTGTGACTGAGGAAGAACGTTTGCAACTCTGGCTCTCTGATGCCGAATTAAGTTCCGCCTTCTGCTCCTGGAAGTAGACAGGGGGAGGAAGAACTTTGAAGAAGAGACTTCAGCCTGATTCCTCCACCGTTGGTCGTGAAGCAGCTTCCAATCGGGCTCAGGCTGGCTGCAGGTGGTGTCTTGTGCAGTCGGGGTAGAACAGCTCTCACGGGCGGTCACGAACTCGGAAGTGGACGATTCCACCTCGCCTGCGAAGTGGACAGGACGACCTTTCCAGAATGGTAAGGTATGCCCTCAGATGTCGCCGTATGAACGCAGGGGAGCTTCTGCAAGACGGACCATCTTCTGTTACCTGCAGATGTGACCAAAGGGATGGGATGGTGGTGGGGTTAGGTTAAGGGGGATTGAAGTTTGTTAATGGAGGGAAAGGGGAGGTGTTTGCAGATGGGGGAGGGATGTGTGGGGGTGAAGAGAGGGGCAGAGCTGGTGGAATGGGGTGCTGGGGTGGAGGGGAGTGGGGGGGCCGAACCTAGGAGATGGGGGAGGGGAGTGGTCGGCCAAGGCTAGAGGGGTGGGGAGTGGTGCGCAAACTGATGGCTTGGGGTGTGAATGAGGGTGTGGGGAAGTGGGAGGGTTGCTTGGGGGAGAGGGAAGGTTGTCTTGGATGTTGGAAGATGTGTGGGGAATAGGGAGGGTTGTCTAGGGAAGGTGAATGGTTGCTTGGGAAGGTGGAATGAGTAATGGAGAGAGTAATGGGGCCTTGGGAGTTGAAGGGACTTGCCTAGGTGGCAAGTGAGGTGGCAAGGGGTGAGGAGAGAGGGGGAATTCGAAATTTAGAGAGAGAGAGGGAGGAGAGAGAGGGGAATTCGCCCCTAGGAGAGAGAGAGAGAACTAGAGAGAGAGAGAGAGCTAGAGAGAGAGAGAAGACTCAAGGGGGATTCAAGTGGGTTTCAATTTTCATGCATTCATCAATTACCTTCAAAATGAGGAGTTGGGGTCCTATATATAGGGAATCCCCAATTACATAGAAGTCCCTGGAAAATGGACTAAAAATAGAAGACCAAGGGGTGGGGAAGGGGGCGCCCATGGGCCAGGCCCAATGAAATGGCCCATTAAGGCCTACAACCCACTAACCTATTAAACCACTTAATGAATCCTTGGACTTAGGTAAATGACTAACTAACTTAGATAATAGACTCAATAAAAGGCAAAATTACATGATTATGACTCAAGAAAAATGTGGAAATTACATGGCAAGACTCAGAAAATGATGGCGAACAAAGTGGCGAGTAGCAGGACCTCACGGAGTGAAAGGGTAAGGGATGTCCCCATCAGAGGGGGTCGACCCCAGGGGTCGACCCATCCAGCAGACAGACCCCAATTTTTCAGGGGTCGACCCCAGGGGTCGACCCATGTACCAGAAACCTAGTTTTCATCGTTTTGCGACCCGTGGATCGATCCGGATCATTAGGGGATCGACCCATTGAACTTAGACCAATTGAAAACTAACTTTTGAAGAACCAGTGACCTAATCATGAGCCTTATGATTTTCAAATTGCATTTGTTCCTATGTTCTATCATGATGTAAAAGCATGTCATTCATCATCTTAATTGTAATGTATACAATGGTTAAATAGAAACCCACATAATTAGTGGTTAATGGTGTAATTAAATCTCTGTTAATGCATTCTTTTCCTTCCTGTACCAGCTTGTTCCTTTACCTAATCACCTTGAATCAGTTTTTGGCAATTGTCTTAATGCAAATGATAATGGATAATCTTTGACATATTAACTTGATAATTAGGATTAATATGTTGATTAACTTGTTGGATAGCTGCTGTACTACAGTAGCGCAGCATGATTAACTCTTATTGTGACTTGGTTTTCAATCTTCTTGATGATTGTGCTTACCTTGAAATTCTGAAATGAATCTCCTTCCTACTTGAAATTGTTATTGGTACATGGTTCAAACCTTGGTATTCTCGCCATAAATTGTGGAAGTCTAGATTCATGGGATCTTTGATCCAAAGAAATCAATGCCTGGCAAACAATTAAGGGCTCGGTCTAGTCCTGGGAGGAGCTCCCGAACACTACGTGTACCCCCGGGGAGGTGATTGACTAGGTGTGGCATTTGGCACCAGTACTATGACATGGGTTAAATCTAGGACTGGCCACAACTCTCTACTACTTTTCACTTTCCACTCTTCACTGTTCTATACTCTACTTGTTGTTACTTACTTGCTGTTACTTGGATGTGGAAATGAAATTACACACGTGCTTGACATGACTTGAATTATCTTGATATGGCCAACTCTTTATCGTTATCTCCTGTAGTAAATTCTTGTCTTTGTTATTCCTCTTAAGTATTACCATTCTGTTCCTTTATATTTCGTGACCTTGCAAGATCTTTAAATTTTGTTTCATTATATCATCATTACTCTTTTTTTGCATTATCCTTTATAGCATGATATTTTGAAAATGTAATTAAACTGCTAATCACTTATACCTATCTGTTATTTCCTACTGAGCGTTAGCTCATAGTTGTTGTTTTCCCCCTTTCCAGGCTTTTCAGGTGACGCGCTTACCGATGGGGAAGGGCAGGAGTGATGTTTTGAGTGTATCAGTTAGTTGTGGTTTAGAGTTGTTATCCCAGTTGTATTGAGTTGATTTGAGGATTATGTACCAGTTATAATTTGTTTAATGGTCAATAAGTTAATTCCATTGCTTAGCATTTGTATATATTTAGATTAGTTCTCTCTCTTTCCAGCTCGTTTCTAACTGTACGTCCCGATATTCCGCATCGGGGCGTGACACTACCTCTGTTCTCTAAAATGGGAGAAGCAATACGGTTGTCACACTGAGTAACTGGGGATTCTGGCCTCTGATCAAGGTGTCTCCCCACGTCAAAAGGTGTTGATAAACCAAAATAGTTCATTAAAAAAAAGGGGAAAATATGAACAAGTGTAAATCAAATTCTGCAAGAATAATCAAAATTCTGATGCGTTCACATGTTTAATCGTTGGATAGCCGTTAGGTTGGAAAAATTTGGGGACGATGGTTCTGTCTTGCACGCCGTGGTTGCAGATGGTGTCCTGACCCTGGTTTCTCTAGCTTAGCAATATTATTCTTGAGTGTCTTGATATTTCATCTTTCTTTGCATTTGTTTTAAAGATTTCTTTTTCTTTAGCCCAGCATGCATCATACGCAACTTTTGAGCATTCATGTGCTTCATCTGTTCAAGGTAGATCGATGATGGTGAATAGCTGTGTTCTTGATCTCGAATGAGGAGAATTATTCCACTCTGAATTAGAGGGTTTCCTTCGATCTCGTCGCTTGATTTGGTTGGCTGAAGATTCCTATTTGGAGTTTAGTCAGTTCTCTTTCCTTTCCGTTGCCTCCGGCGGCTAGCCGTGTTTCCTTTCCTTAGTTGTTAGTTCCTCCAGACATGCATCCTTGGGTTGGCTATTTCCTTGTGATCAGTTCAAATTGTTCCAGAAAATTCCTATCGCTTGTTGGTAAAGAACGGGTGTCGTTTTACCTTAACGCCCTCTTTTTGATCCACTCCGCTCCACTTCCGCTTCATCTCCATGTTCCATTTCATTTTCGCTTCACCTCCGCTCGCTCCCATGCAAAGAGGACGTTAAGGAGGGGCATCTGTTGACACCCGTTTTATGACCAATAAGTCGGGTCATCTCTTTATTCATTATATATGATGCTCCGAGTTGTTCACTCTTCATCGAGTCTCTTTGTTTAGTTGAAGATCATTTCTTGGGTTTTGACTCCTTGATCGGATGTGGCTCTTTGTGGCATTTCATTTTGACTAAAGCTTAGCAAAACCTTCTTTCCTTCTTTTGAACTCCATTGATAATAACGGTCTGTCCCAAGCGCATTTCTTCCTTCTAACGGATGGGTCCTGGGCCGTTACTCCTTGAAGAGTCCCGAAGCTTGAGGTCTTGTTCCAAAGCTTATCCTTTGGCCTATATGTTGAATATAACGGTCTGTCCTGCAGCCGTTGTTTCATTCTGACGCCCTATGCCTTGGCCGTTGCTTTCTTTACAGATTCCTATTGTTTTGATCTTCTTCCTGTTGATCTTATCTCTTTGGGATAAGGTTGAAAGTAACGGATGTTCCTTGATGCGTTATTTCACTGTGGCGGTCTGTCGTGCAGCAGTTACTTCCTTCAGAGAGTCCTAGCAGTTCAGGCCTTTTCTCTGCTACTCCGTGGTCGAGATAAGAACTTGGATTGACGATATCTCTTCCAAATCTAATCCTCAAGACCTTCTGTTTGATTCTATGGACTCTTGGTGATATTATCTTCAAGGATTTGTTAAGAGTTATCCCTTTATCTTGTTGGGTTTTCCTCTGCTCGACCTGAGGGTTTGAGGGTCTATAAATAGAACCCTTGACTTCATGCTCCAGGGGGAGGAAATTCTAGAATTTGCGACGAAGTGCTGCTGCATTTTAGAGCCACGATTGATCAAGGAGAAGTGCTTCTCACGTTCGTTTGTTGCCTGGTGAAGGGAGTGTCTGTTCCTCTTGGTTCCAAAGTTCATATTTGCATATTGAATTCCTTTTCCATCTCCCTTTCATCATAAGCATTATTTCTCTCCTTTCTCCATGTTTTTCACTATTCTTCATCATACAAACATCCTCCCAATCTTTTAAAATGCCCAGAGGGGTTAAAAAAACCAAAACCTCCCGATATTTCCCTTTCCTTTTGATGATATTGTGTTTATTGAGGAATTGATGCTATATTGTCTAAAGGGCTAATTTGGGTTGTTTTCTCTTGCTTTCCTTATCTTTGGCAGGTTTACAGGTCCACCAGCACGAGGCCCAAGTCTTCTAGCCGACTGGAAGAGTTAGAGTTAAAAGGATTCACGCTTTGCTACTGCAGGTTATTTAACGGTCTTGTGCAGGTGCGTCATATTCTTCCAGCGGTCTATCGAGCGACCGTCACTTCCAAGTGACGCACAGGGTTCGGACCGTTACATCAAGCTAACCTGCAGGTTTCTTTGATCTTTCCTCTCCCGTGGGCGGGTGCTTCATCCACCTATTTCCAAGGTATTTTCAGGTCTTTGGCTTGTTTTTGCTTTGGTGGCGATCACATCTTTCTTAAGTATTGGGCATTAGCTTTCTCTTTCGCATCTCACATCTTTTATTTCCTTGCTTGTTCCACGCCTTGCGGTGTGTTTCTATTTACTCCTTGCTCCACGCCCCGGCGTGTGTTTTTTCCTTTATTTCTTAGCTTAGTTTGGTTGAGATAGCATGCCCATGCTACAGCTTGCTTTTGTTGCCTAGGTTCATGATCACATGTTCATAGGTTGAGTGCAGATCTTTGATTATTTGCTTGTCATCTTGCTACATATCATCATTAAGACCCCAAGAAAAAGAAGATAGAGAACCAAAATAAAATCAACAGCTGCGTCCCTTGTGGGGTGTTCCCAAGGCAGCGAGGATATCCTCGGACGGCCTGGGTGATATCATCATGCCCATCTGTGGGCCAAAGTATAGGTGGTGACATCTTGTATTGAGTTGGTAGCCGGTAAGCAAACTGTCATCGTCCAGCTACCTTGTTACATCTTCAGTAGGAGGCATAGACATTCGCCTATTGGCCATAGCCTTGGAAGACTGGAGTGCGAGGTGTTACAGCTGGCACCTCTATTCTTTCTTCTTCTTGTTCTTCTTTCCTGTCGAACATGTCAACCTAAACAGGCTCCAATTGAGCAATAGTCGGGGCCCGTTTTTCCTTGGGCACCCATACTTGTTTAAGCTTGGTCGGCTTCGGGGCCAGACCTCCCCTTGATCCAAACTTGACACGGTCCGGTCTGTCTTGAGCCAATGCTTGAAATGAATTTTGCACGGGTACATTGGCAGTCACTCAGTCAGGCAAAATCCTTGCCTATCGGCCATTCAGAAATACGTGGACTCCTCCGATTAGAATGGATTTGCCCGATGCCGAAAGCAGGCCTTGCAGCATGCCGGTGTTCTTCTTGGCCACTCACATAGCAGCCAGTGAGCGCCTATTGTTGTTGGAAGCACGGGAGTGGATGTGGTGGATGTAACAACCCACTACAGCAGCATTAATTATGGTCGCCTTTGCAGCAACGACCGGCTTCATCTCCTGGACGTCAGGGAGTTCAACGAAGGCCACCCCCTAGAAGTTGGGGAAGCCCACAACTGGCGGGAAATTGCCGAACTTTGTAGGAACAGCCAGGTAGCCGTACTTGGCGCGATCAGCAACTACTAATGGTCTGAATGAAACAACCATAGTATTGATCGGGATGCAACCTACAACTTCAGATTTAAAGTGAGTTGGTATCTTAGGAAAAGGCCGTTGGGCTCCTAATCCTTGCGAGAAGATGATGGGATGCTCTATCCCACCGGGCGTGCCAACTTGTTGACAATGCACTCAGAATATTCATCTTTTAATTCGTTCATTCTCTTTTGTCAGTGTTTTATCTTTTAGCGTTTTATTGAGTGCGAGGGCATGCCAGTCTCCGAAGTGACATTTATTCGGGCTTCAAGAATGTGATGGCTTGAAGCTACGAGTGCGCTCCATCTGACTTACCAGATGACTATGGCTATCAGGTCGGGACTAAGAACCTGCCGCGCCATAAAGTTCACGACATTAATTACATCTCCTCGGAGAAGAGAAAAGTCTTGATTAAACGCCAGGAGAAGGGGGCCCTCGGGCCTTAAATCGATATTAATTAAAGAAAGGAATGAGAATTCTAAACTTCAATAAAACATCCCCTATTGAAGGATAAACAATTGAACAAAGATGGTCATTAATTGACCCATTCATATCTAGACGAGAGTCCCAATTTATAAATATATCTGCCAGAGATATGGCAAGTTTGATATCCGAGAGTAGATCCCAATAGAAATTCGGTTAAAACATAGCGAGCTATTGGCCCGAAGTGGAGTCAAGCTTTGACCATGATGGGATGATCCCGAGGTTAAAGCATGTCCCGTGGAGGCCTTATTAATATTCTCATGCATAGGGTCCAAAGGAGGTGAGAGCTGTATCGTCTCTTCATTTGTTTTGTTGTAGGTTTATTTATTTTCTTTTATTCTTCATGCAGTATCATATTTTTATCATTGGTTCATGCCATTAAAATCATTGCTTTAGGATTTTATTTTATCCTTTGTTGTTTATTTTATCTTTGAGTTTTATTATTACTTCTTTCTTTCCCCTATTTTTTTATATCTCTTTCAACAAATCAAAAGGGCCAAGGGCCAGTGCGTCGATGACTAGCTTAGGCCGCGTCGACACAGGAGCCAACGTAGGGGAGCTGCGAAGGGCCATCGCGTCAACGTAGGCGCTCAGGCCATTGATGCACAAGCCCCAACCAGGGAGCTGGCATGAACTGCTGCATCGATGTAGAGCCGGGCAATGTCTATGCATAGGGTTTATTACATGAGACATGCATAATGCATAGAATAATGATTTAATTCTACTCATGGATGCCGAGTAAATTCTAGTGTGGATGCAGATGCATCGATGGCATACGGTTGGTTTTAGCTGGCTGGTTGCTAGGCAATGTCTATGCTTAAGCAGGTTTGATACTGGGTGATCAGAGAGAAGCTGTCAGAAGGTAGTTTAACAGGCCAGCTAACTACTGCGTTGACGCGGCAGAGAGATGCGTTGACGTAGCGAGGGTTCGGTCGGCCGAAATTGGAGATTGGTCGACTGAATTCAACAAATGGTCGACTGAAGTCTGAGATTAGCCCGTGCAGAGGGCTCAACCTGCAATCAAGTGCATGCATTACTTATAGTGAATGCAAATGGAATGTTCCATGTTGGGGAATGCATGAGAGAGTGGGCTTAATCACGTTTATGTGGTTTCAGCAAGGGTTAGTGTGGATCATAAGATATGTATGAGATATTGGGCTTTAAGTTCCAACATAGCATGATCACTAGATGGCAGCCAAACTCAAAGGGGAGTTGAAAAATGATAGCTGGAGTAGGGTGAGGTTGATGCAGGGTTTAAGTGGAATGAGGTGAGGTCAATGCAGGGAGCAGCCTGTGGATAAACTAGAAGGAGAGGTCAACCCCTACTGCAGTGGGCTTCAAATCACCCTGTATCCAGCCAATGCAGAATGCATGAATGCATGCGTAATTTCACATGGAAATGAGTCCTTTTGACTGTTCAACTATTTCTTTGAATGCATTGCTTTCTTTTCATATATGCCAGCACGGTGTTTCTTTGTTCGTTCATTCAATTTCTTCATTTCAGATTTGCCCTTGATCAATTTATTCATAGCGTTGATGCAGCGATATGTTCATAGCTTGTTTGATTGTATGTTCAGCATGCATACGCACTGTCTTCAGTAGTTTTATTAATTCACCATGTTTTTTTGTTTCTTTGTGTGTCTAATGATTAGTCTTAGCATTTTTTAGCCATTGGTTCAACCCATGCTTTAGCATTAGTTAAGTTTTGTTAAGTCCACAATTCTGAAAAAATTTGGGCAGCACCTCCCTCGGACCTGGGTTTTGGGGGTGAAAAATAGGAAACGTGGCAACAGAAATTCTGAGATGGCTCTGAAATATAAGGATGCGCACGGAGGCGACAACATCCGAGGACACGCACAAAAATGATAAATTCTTTAAAATATGAATTGGGCATGGACACCTCGAGGGCTAGCCTACAAAGGATGCCATTGACCCAGGTGTTAGCAGCATTTCCATCTCTGAAATTTGCATTATTTTTGCTGGCCCTATGGCCATTAATGTCCAACCCTCGATGAAGCATCCCCCAGAAAATAGACTATAAAGAAATCGATCCCTGGGGGATACGAGAGTGGTTAAGGAACGAAAATCCACTGATATGAAATCACAATGTACCCCTTCCCCATTGCATGTCCTTAATCGTAATTGGTGGCAAACCAAAGAGAACATCTTATTACCCCAGTGCATGAGAGTACAGGCCATGCTCTGAGACTAGTAAGACCTGTATACCAAGTGGGGGTTAAAGGCTATAGTAGATGGTGCTGAGAAATGGATAAAACATAAAATCTGAAGAAGCAAGCTCCAATGGGCATTCAAGCAAACACGGTTGTGCAAGTGTGTGGTTGGCATACTAGCCAATGATAGTGAATAGCGGCCTGTCAAACAGCTGGGACCGAGCAGCTAGACAAACAGAGGAAGTGCAGATTTCAGCATATTTGGAATTGAACCACAGTCCCTACAACCCATAGGAGTGGGTGAAGAGGCGGATGGCCTTTTCCTGTGGATATTTCTTGAGACGGGAAGCTAGAAGGCATACGCATTAAGCCCACAGAGAGCATATAGCTCAGGCTCAAAAAACCAAGTATCAAAGTGAAGTGTAATTTGGACCTACTTAAGGCATTGGGAAGGGGCTTATTTCCATTTACTGTCGCCAAGGAGGGCATCCATCCACTGCAGGAGCTGGGGCGGTATGATGCCACCTACCCCGTCCAAGGGCACGGAATGAGGCTTGAGAGTGGACCCTCATCTGATGAAGCAAGAGGGGCAGAACCCAGCCTAATCCATTATGGTTGTCTGGGCTAGGCCTGGCCTATCCTCACGATGCAATGCTTACCACCAAGTGATAGAATAAAGAAGAAAAGAGGCAAAAACATAATAGCATGCTCATAGCGAACTGGGGATTGGGATTGAAGAGAAATGTGAGATGAGGTGCACTCATATCTAAACACAAGAAAAGGCATTTTCTTATTCATCAGCTTCTGCATAATAGAAATACATTATCCCAAAACTCATTCGTCCAGGGAGCCATCAAACTGAAGAGAAAATAAAAAAACATAGACAGTAGAGAAAAGAAGAAAAGGAAAGGGGGAGGGCGGAGCATTGACTCCTCTCCCTCCCCAAACAGCACACCTCTCCTCTCTTTCTTTCTCTCTTCTCCTCCACACGTAGGAGCACATCAGAAGAACTCTGGAAGGCACCTCAGGGAGGCTTCGAATAGCACCAGTAGGGGGGAAGAAGAACAGAGCTGCCGGAGGACTTTCTCTCATGGATGTTGGGTCTTTTTTATAGCAACAGCAGCCCTTTTCTTCTTTTCCAAGGAAAGGGAGGGAAAGAATGTCCTCCAATGATTGGAGAATATTACCCCACACATCTTGGTACGGTCGTACAGCCCTCTAGAGGGAGCGACGGCTTTGAGAGAGAGCACGAGCCATGCGCGTGACCCGCGCCCATACAGGCTACTTCACGTTTTGAGGGTCTATCGATGTAGGCAGTAGGCTACGTCGATGCAGCCAGCTGCTAGAGGCCATTCTCCAACTCACTATCTTCAGCTGCGTCAATGCAACTTTCACAGTGCGTCGACGCAGCCCACTGCCAGGGGCTACTGCTCATCTTCTATCTTCAGTGGCGTCGACGTTGGGGCTGTTATGTGTCGACGCGGTCAGGGAGCCAGGGGCTCTCGCTTCTGCTTTATCTTCAGATGTGTTGATGCAGTAGCAGACTGTGTCGACACGGTCCGTTGTCCAGGGGTCTTTTTCCTCTTCCCTTCAGTTGATTCTTCTTGGCCTTCATGTGCCAATTTTTTAAGCGTCCACAGCCACTTATCAGCGAACTTTGCCTTATGGCTTGAGGCAGCCGAGGTGGAAGAATATCCGGAGAGGAAGACCTCAATTTCCACCACCACATTATTCAATCGGTCGAAAGACCTGATCTCCATGCCGATCATCCTTTCTAGGACTTCCTATTTTAGATTTTGCGTGTAGATTTGGACTGCATCTTCTTGATGTCGCAGAATCCTGCACCTCATGCTGAGGTTTTATCATCTCTTGGTCTATTCCAGAGCAGTTTCATCATTCTTCTGCCTGGTTGCATAGAGTTCAGCCATGGTGACCTCCCTTTCGGTGACGTGGAACATCTCCCGAAACTTCCTTTGCATATCCGGCAAGTGGTTGATGGACCCTGTCGATAGGTTTGAGTACCATTGGAAGGTGAGCCCCAAAAGCGAGGACTCGAATAACTTCAGCAGGTATGATTTATCTGTCGCCAGAACACCCATCACGTAGATGTAATAGGCTATGTGTTCCTTCGGCGAACGTTGGCCACTGAACTTGTCGAATTTCGACGGCTTGTTGACGCTGGGAGGCAATCTTTTGGCCGCATGATGGACAGGGTAGGGCACCTTGTACACATCAAAAGAGGTATATTCCTCGGTGCTTTTATCAGCCAGCTACATCTCGATCATTTATTCAATCATCAACTTGTTTGCCATTGCCGGGTCCGCTGGCTCTGGGTACAAATGAGCTGACTAGCTTCATGGCATTGCCTTGTATAACATTTTATTGAATATTGGTTTGTTGGTTAATCACTTATATATTGCCTACCAATAGAGAAGTAATTCCTACTAAGTGTTTTTGCTCACCTAGTTTCTTCTTAACATTTTTTAGGTAATAATGATGAGGATGTTCAATCAGACAGGGAAGGGCAGGAGTGATGAGTGCTCTAGAGGATTGGTGTAAGTGTCTTTTCTTTTTCTTAAGTATAGTCCTGTAATCTTGTGTCTTTTCCTTCTTTCTATATGAATGTAAGTTTGAGTTAAAAAATTTAATAATGGCATTTTGATATTAATAAATTATTGTTTTTCTCAATTCTTGACCTCATTGTGTCTCTTGTGGTTTGCTCTGATTATTCATGACTGTTCGCTCCCACGTTCCGAGTAGTTTCAGCTTCTATTGACTTGGGGCATGATTGAAGTGGAATCAAAGCCTAGGTTTTGTTGAAACCCTAGGTCTTGATTGTAGGATGCCGTACGTGTAAGGTTCATCCCTAATGTTACCTAGTGAGATTGGGTAGAGTCTTGGGTTAAGTGCTAAAAATTGGCTTAAAAACTTTTTGTGAAAGTAACTTGTTAATCTTTGTATAAATTGTTTTGTAGGAGCTAGATAGATGGCGGCTGAGTGAGCGCAATGGTGGTAGATGCAAAGAACCGTTCAGGGTTTGTCTCAGCCTCTAAAGTAGGTAGCTCAAGGAGGAGTGAATCATGGTGTTAGGGATTTGCATCATAATTTCTGGAGTCCTAATCCCCCTAGATTTAGTGGAACCCCTGATCGCAATGAAGCCGAAGATTAGATTAAGGACATGAAGAGAATCTTTAGGGTAATGCAATGTTTAGACCAAGATAAGTTCCTTCTAACAACATTCTGACTAGAGAAGGATGCGGCGGCTTGGTGGGAGTCCGTAGAAGCCACTTTGTCGAATGTTCAAGTAACTTGGGTGGAATTTTTGGAGTACTTCAATGATACGTATTTCTCAGAAAGAGTTTGGGAGAGAAAGGTTGAGGAATTCACCTCCCTCAAGCAAAGAAGTATGACAGTGGTAGAGTATGAGGCCTAGTTTTCTACATTATCTCGTTATGCACCTCACTTGGTAGTAATTGATATGAAGGCCAAGCGGTTCTTGAATGAGTTAAGGTTACAATTCATACCCCAATTAGCACCAATGGATTTTCAATCTTATGCCGAGATGGTGAGAAGACAACTATTAGAGGATGCCATGGAACTATCCGATAAGATCAAGGGGGGAATGAAGAAGAAGAAGATGGGTAATGGCAATAAGCGGCCCAATGATGGTAATGGAGTTCTGAATGGCAAGAAGCATAAGGAGAAATGTAATTATTGCGAAAACGATGGTCATCAATCCAAGAAATGTCACTGGAAGATCGGAGCGTGTTTTCGCTGTGGGAGCAAGGAGCATAAGATAGCCAATTGTCCTCTTCCTAAAGACCCACCTCCATGGGCGAAGGATCACAAGGAAGCACGGCGTCAAGGATGGTTGCAAGGGATGAGAAGGGCTGAGCCTACAACTGATGAAGTAGCTAGAGATATCCCTTTAACCTTAAGCTAGTTTTTCCTTCTCTTAGATTGTAGATTATTCGCTGGCTTGCTTATGTGATCTCTTTTGATGTTTGGGAAATAGGACTAGGTACCCCACTATTGTTTTGGAAAAGAATGTCATATGAATTTGAGGACCACATTCTTTTAAGTGGCGGAGAGTATAGCAACCCGGCTTTTCTAGGATTAATTAAACAAGTGTAAAATTTGAAAAGGAAAAACTTGAATAGTTATAATGGAATTAGATGAAAGAAATTATAATGGAAGATAAATAAAATAATTGTAAATGGTTTTAAGTTAGGCTTGATGGGCTTATGGGCTAAATTAATTCCTAAAATTTAGAATTTCTAAAACCCTTGTTTTAAATGGGCTAACTTAACCCTAATGGGCTAATAACTTCACCCAAACCCTAATCCACTAAGAGAACTCGAAATCTAACCTACCCTAACCCTAATTCGAAATAGATAGGTTAAGGGCAGCCCTAGATATAGATAAAAATCTAAATTTTTAGAGTTCTTCCATATCTAGGCTTCCTTGACCTAATTAGGAGTCTTAGATGCATGAAATCCTATAAATAGGCCCCATAGCCTCCTTAGTTGACCCTAGTTCGTGGGAGAAGGCTTCTAGACGTGGTCGAATTGATCTAGGAGGAGAATCAGGAGATTTATAGGTGTTCGTGAGTGTTCTTCATTCTTCTTCCTCTTCTTCTTAATCCAGCTCAAAGGTAGGTGATCTCTCGGGCTAAACATTAAATTAATGATTCAAACATGTTCATATGCATGTCCCCTCTCTTCCTGCATCATTTTCCTCAATTTTTAGTGGCTATATTACATGCATTCATGAATTTAGGATCGAATATCACCGTTTTAAGGTTTTTCTATCAGAAACAGCCCTTTATTCGTAATTGCGGCCCTTACAGGTATCGCATCTTTGAACGCGGTGGCCCGATAGACTGCGATCTAATGTTTGAAGTTTTATTATATTTAATATTCTTGTTGAGATCGCAGTGCCCCAACTGACAGCGTTCTTGATAGTCGTGGCGCCAATGATGATTATATTCTAGCACGGGTTCCCAAGAACCCTAGCACCATATCTAGTATGAGAAGTGAGTGTTATTGAGTTAAAATGCATGGTTTCACGTCGACATGTCATCTGAACCAACTAATGTAATTAGGACACATGTTTAATCCTAAATTTTCCATAAGACTTCATGAATCATGTTCATAGTCTACCTTGATTCCATGTTCTTACCTTAACTCTAATGTTCTGAGCATGATTAAAAGAGTAGATCTTCCTGTTAAACCTGAAAATTGGCTCATCAATACATGATTTTACTTTATTGCATGATAGCTATATTGATTGAGGGTTTTGATTTTTATCATGTAATATATCATGTGATATATTGATTGAAGGTTGTGTCACTCTGTTGATATCAACCTACTGCTTTCAACTAGTTTCTGGTAGTGAGATAGGAATACAAGTCTTGGTGTAGTTAGGACCCTCCGCCGGATATTCCTTCCATTGGACTGGAACTTCCTTCATCAAGACCTCTATAAGTCTCTGCGAGCCTTGGATTCCCATAAGGACGCCGAGCTGGTTGTACCACAAAGTCCCTGTTACCCATTGAAATACTCATCCAACTGTGTAGGATAGTGTTCGACCGACCTTTGGACCCATAGAACGAGGTTCTGTTTGGGTTCTGTCAGTTCTGTTCTAGACGAGGCCTAAAGTCTGAGATTTAATTGTCTAAGGTACTGTTGACGTTATATTTCTCATGAATATTGTCCATACTACTTATGTCATGGTATTTCCTTTTGAAATTTCATTCGTGATATTTTTTTTTGATAACGGGGAATCTAGCAGAGTGGTACGGAGAGCTGAGTGATTATTGGGTCACCCGAGTTCGAGTCTTACCCTATGCATCTTGCCACCCCTTTTTTTGTACCGCTGCCATAAAACTCCGGGCTCACATCCCTCGAGGATTAAATGTGAGCCAGGTAATTTCATTCTTGATATTTCTAGAACATAACTCCTTGACTCCATGTTGGCCATGTTTGCAAATTATGAATTTATTAAGGGCTGTGGGTGATAGGTAGAAGAGTAGATCTAGAAGGGGGGGTTGAATAGATCGACTCTTTAAAAATTAGCTTGGTTAGCTAAATCAAAAATGCACAGGACCTTGTTCAGAAATACGATCAAATGTAGAATCTGTCCTTCAACTATACCATAACAAAAACACTAGAGATGTCCTTGGAGTGTGTTTCTTCAGTGATCAACACAACTAAGAACTAAACGTGTGTGGAGAAGTGAAATGTCATATCCCGTAAGCAGATAAGTTTGTAACCTGTGAGTGGAGGAAGAAGTGTAGATATCAAACACACAAGATCAACCCACTGCACACAGTTTTTAGGTGATTCGGTTGCAGAACCGCAACCTACGTCCACCCCGCACTAGATCAGTGAGGCTTCACTACTTGCAAGTAACACACACACACAAGCGAAATCAGACCGCAAACATCTGCTCACTAACAGCTTGAACTGAGGATCAGCCTCCTCAAACCGCTAACTTACAGCTTGCAACAAAAGACACAACCCAAAGCAAGGTGTTGGAAAAACACACACTGTTGATAGATTAGAAGAAGAAAAATGAGCAGAAAACAAAAGAAAAGAAAAAGAAACACGATCGGGCACAATGTTTCCCCAGATGAGAATTTGGGAGCTTTTCTGATGGATAGCCTTAAGACTCCCAGTTGAGTCGAAAGAACAACCCTCACGTTCATTCACACAGAGCTCTCTCCCTATCTCTGATGGCTACACTCCTCTCATCTTTCCACTCTTCTTCTTTTTCCTTAGGAGCTCTCCGAGAATACTCCCAGCTCTTCCTTATCTTACACTCACACGAGCAACTCTTTCCTTCTTGAGCTTTTTCTCTTCTCATTGTCTTTTCTAAGGGGAATGTGTGCCTTTTATAGTCGAGCATCCTGGACAGATCTTATCTTCGAAGGAGTTCTCTGATTGGCCCGATGATGGGAATGGAACCTTCTATCTGAGTGCCTTTCCAGAGAAGTGATATGATTGTTCTGTTGTAAAAAGAAATGTTTTCTACCTTTAGATCTTTTCAGATCTATCTTTTGATTGGACCACAAGAACCAGTTACAAAAGTCCGTCCTAAGACCTTCTAGAACCCCAGGTTCGATTCCTAGAGTCAAGAGGGTTGACTTCTAGCAAGTAGTCACGTGGCTACTTAAGTTCTAACGTGACTGGGTGACCTCCTGGTTGACTGTATGTGTCATTGTACAAAGAGTGGCCTGAACAGACTGTAGATAAAAAGGAGTCGACTCTCTGGGTCGACTCTTCGTTGAACCAAATTATTTTGTGTAGTGTCTAAGCAAAATAGAACCTGGACTGAAGGGGGTCGACCCGAGGGGTCGACTCCTCTACTTGGCAGACTACAAGGGATGTTGTAGCTGCTAGCCCTTTGCTGGCTTGCTTAGCTTCTGCTATTGGCTTTCTGCTGGCATATGCTGGCTTATATATGAAATTACTTGACTTTCACTTAGGAGCATTTCATCGAACACCTGATGTGCAATACTAGGTTGACTTGTGCTGGCATGGCTTTAGCTATGTCGACTCACTATCAAGCAGCCTTTCATCAAACAGTGGTTGAATGTTGCCATTACTGCTTAGATATGGTCTTATTCGACTTGTTGCGCAGGCCAAGTCGACTTAGTGCGATATTGCTGGCCTTGTGCTTAGTTGCTGCTACTTTGTTGCTGGCTTCAGCTGGCTTGATGCTTGATGGCCTCTTTATATAGATTTGCAGCTGTCATGGTCTCTACTGAGTGGCCTTTTCATAAGGCATTGCAATCACAGAAGTGTCCTCGACTGAAACGAGAAAAATAGTCAACCTTAGTAAATATCCATCGACGAATATTCATGTCAATCGACTGAATTCTGGCTGGGTCGACTGATATTAACATTTCTTCTACCTATCTTTTTTCTTCAGACTACCCATCTTCAATGCATCATTTCAAAAGACTGCAAAGTCAATTTCCAGTCCATAAGAAGTCCTCCATACTTTGATATGCACTTGCTGGCTTAGCTGGGTCATCTTGCTGAGAGCCTAGAAAGTCTATCGACCGAAGTTGAATTGGTTGACTGAATTTTTGCAATATCTGTCTACTGAAACTAAAATCAGTCGACTAAATCTGCCTTGTTTCAGCATATGGTCAGCTAGTTTACCTGATAATCAGACACTTAGAAGATTTATCAGAAAACTTCATGCAGCCCATAGGTCATAGTTAGACATCATCAAAACATATAACACAACATTGGGTTTACTGATGACCAATGCAAGGTATGATGGAAGTCCATTATGTAAACCATGGGAAAATTCTGGGTGTGGCATTGCACCAATCTCTGTTATTCAATGATATTATGTCATTTTGATATTCTGCTAATTAAAATTATGATATTATGTTAATATGTTACATGTTATCCTATTAAATATTATTAGAAATCTAATATATTCTAGCCAATTCTATAAGTTATGTTCATCGGGATCATAAGTTCTTTCTCTTATACTATTATCTTGACCTTGGTTCTGGATGGGGATGGTTCCCTTTCTTTTGAGCTTCATACCGACCCTTGACATTGAAATTGTTATTGATCATCTCCTTTGATTGATAGAATGCATATTTTTAGGATTTATATCGTTCATGGCATAGAATTTTATTGAATATTGGTTAATTGGTTAATCACTTATATATTGCATGGCAATAGAGATGTAATTCTTATTGAGCATTTTTGATCACCCAGTTTCTTCTTAACATTTTTCAAGTAATAATGATGAGGATGTGCAATCAGATGGGGAAGAGTAGGAGAAATGAGTGCTCTAGAGGATTGGTGTCTGTGTCTTTACTTTTTCTTGAGTCTAGTCTTGTAATCTTGCGACTTTTCCTTTTTTTTATATCAATGTAAGTTTGAGTCAATAAAATGTAATCATGTCATTTTGATATTAAGATAATTATAATTTTTATTAATTTTTGGCCTCATTGTGTCTCTTGTTGTTTGCTATGATTATTCATGGCTGTTCGCTGCCACGTTCTGACTAGTTTCAGCTACTATCGGTTCGGGGCGTGACATGCATAGACTTCTTATCCTCCACTACCTATGGGTAGGGCATGAACAAGGGCAGTCGTTAAACATTCCTTTAAGATTTGGAAACGCTTCTCACAATCCTATGTCCAAACATATGGATTCTCCTTCCCAGTTAACCTCGCCAAAGGTACCATAATCTTAGAAAAATCTTTAATGAAACTTTGGTAATAACCAGCCAAACTTAGAAAACTCTGAACCTCAGTTGCATTGTTGGGTCTCTCTCAATTCTTCACGGCTTCCACCTAGAAGGGTCTGCAGTAACTCCCTCCTTTGAAATCACATGACCAAGGAATAATACCTCCTCAAGACAGAATTCACATTTACTCAATATTGCATATAGCTTATTAGCCCTCAATATTTGCAATATCGTCCTTAAATGATCTTCATGCTCTTCCTTAGCCCTTGAATATATAAAAATATCATCGATGAACACCACCACAAATTTATCAAGATGCTCTCTGAACACATCATTTATTAATTGCATAAAAGCTGTAAGCGTGTTAGTTAATCCGAAAGGTATAACGACAAATTCGGAATGGTCATACCTACTCTTGAAGGCCATTTTATGAATATCTTCCTCCTTAATTCTCATTTGATGATAGCCAGACCTGAGGTCAATCTTGGAAAAATATTGCGTGCCAGATAATTGATCAAACAACTTGTCGATTCAAGATAGGGGATACTTGTTCTTAATAGTTAGCTGATTTAGTTGCTGATAATCAATACATAACCTCAACGATCCATCCTTCTTCCTTACGAACAGAACGGGTGCTCCCCAAGGAGACGTACTAGGCCTAACGAACCTTTTCGCAAACAGTTGCGTTAATTGCTCCTTCAGTTCCTTTAATTCCGTTGGTGACATTCTATAGGGCAACTTGGACACTGGGGCAGCCCCAGGGATTAAATCAATAGAGAACTGAACATCTCTCTCGGGTGGTAGACCAGGTAATTTCTCAAGAAAAATATCAGGAAAAACTCTTACCACTAGAATATCTTAAATAACACATCCCTTCTTTTCTATAACAATAGAGGCTCGAAAAGCCACACATCCCTTCTTCAACAATCTAAAAGCTCGAAGCGCAGATATAAGATACGAGGGCTTAGAATTCCTAGCACCATGGAAAACAAGTTGAGGGTGTCTCTCAAAAGTTACTAACCCTTCCTTACACTTCACACTAACTCCATGCTTATATAGGCTCTCCATGTCCATACGTATCAGATCAACATGTAGATTACAATTATCAATTAAAACCTTACTTGCAGGATAAAATAAATTAAGCTCAGTACCCACTCCTAATGGTGCAGTGATAACCAAATCAGATTTCAACAAAGCAAGCTCCAAAGACAAAGTAGCAGTAAACTTTTCTGATATAAAAGAATAAGTTGCACCAGTGTCGAACAGAACAAAGGCAGGTCTCGAATTAATAACAAGAATACCTTCCACCACTCCACCTTCCTCAGAGGGCTCCGTCATTAAAGCATGGAAACGTCCTTGACGCCTTGAACCTCCTTGCGACCTCTATTGTTGAGCTCACTCCTTCAACAACGGATTTTAAAAAATCTTGTGTTCCTGGCTCCTGCAATGAAGACAATTCTCGAGGAGCCTCCAACACTCATCAGCTAGGTGGTTAC
Source organism: Amorphophallus konjac (assembly GCA_022559845.1). Taxonomy (NCBI): domain Eukaryota; kingdom Viridiplantae; phylum Streptophyta; class Magnoliopsida; order Alismatales; family Araceae; genus Amorphophallus; species Amorphophallus konjac. The sequence goes on from CM040122.1 coordinate 213,845,965, forward strand.
CCTTATCGCAATGCCTACATCGTTCTTAAGTGGGTACGGGTACAATCTGCTTATTGCCCTCCTTCAGTTTCTTCCTATCCTTGGAGAAATCACAGCCTACATCAGACCTCTTCTTTCCGATCGTGGGTTTAAAACTACCAAAGCCACTAGCTTGCTCCTTCTTCACGGTCTTTCCTCTAATTCCATCAACAAAAGACAACCCATCCTCTAATAATTGGGCATTCTTGACCATATCTGAATATGTTTGAATATCCATCATAGATAAGTGGGGAATAAATCCGAGCCTTAAGACATTCATGAATCTCTTCACCTTCATTTTCTCCATGGAAACAAGATGAGGAGCATACCGTGCTAACCTTGAAAAATGAGCTTCATACTCTGCTACATTGAGATTTCACTACGTTAATGCTGTAAATTTGATAGCCTTCTTCTCTCAGACTCTCTTGGAGAAATACTTGTCGTTGAAGAACTCCAAGAATTCATCCCATGATATGGGCTCTTGCGGGCAAGTGGCCTCAATAGAACACTACCAAACTTTAGCATCCTTCAATAGTTGAAATGTCGCCAAGAGGACCTTCTCTTGATCGGTGTATTACATTACACAGAAAATTCACTCTAACTCCTCGATCCAGTGCTTGGCCTCATTTGGATCCGTCGATATATGGAAGCTAGGGGGATTTAAGCTTCGAAAACTTCGATATAGACCTCCTACATCATGATGCACCACTCCTTGCGCCATCTGTTGGAGAGCATGAGTCATAACTTGCATAGTGGGTTGCATCTCATGCCACTGAGCTCTCTTGGCTGCCATTGGTATCAATCAACCTTCAAAATAAGAATAAAGTATGTTATCTTATTCTAAGAACATGTCTATTTAACTTATTAAACTTGTTTAACACTTAGCCCTTAGCTCTACCCATTCTCACTAGCAACGTATAATATATCGACTTAAGATATGGGTCCTATTAACTGAGACTTTTTAACCTAGGGTCTTAAATAAACCTAGGCTCTGAAACCACAAAGACTGTCACGCCCCGATGTAGAAACTCAGAGCGTGGCAGTCATAATCATTCATTCAATCAGAGCAAAATCAGAAATTGAAAGGGACAAGACACCATAATTGCACCAAAATGAAGTTTATTAATAATCAATAAAATTTCCAAGTTACATACCAAGTCCAACTTACTAAGATAAACAAAAAATACAACTTCTTTCTTGACATAACAAACTCCAAACTTCCTTATGAATAAGACTCGTTACATTTGGACACTTTTTAATAGACTCTAAATACACAATATTCTAGGAGGTCGCTTATGTTCACTCAAATCCCAGCCCGTCCGATTGAGGTTTTTGATCATCAGAACTACTTGAAAAACATTGAGAAACACTATGTGAGCGGATGCTCAGTAGGGAGTACTTCTCATTAACTAGGCAAATGTGGTAATTACATGCCTTATGCAATATTTCTATATGCTATGGTATGAAAATCACATGCTAAATCAACAGACAATGAAAGAAACTATATGTCATGGTCAATAAGGAAATAACTTTAGAGTATGAGACAAGATCAAGCAATAAGCTATGATAAGGAAAATAGACCATTAAAGAATTAAATAATAAGCTAGCACAGTATATCAATGGACTGTGTTGTGCATGTATGGTTCATGTATGGTTTTGGTTTTGATGACGTCCAACTATGACTCATTATTGTTTCATGGATAATGTTCCAACTATGATTCATTATTGTAACATTGATAATGATCAAACTATGATTCATTGTGTATACTGATGATCCTTCATGATGTCATATTTTTTATGCTATGTCTTTCAAGAAATATTCTTATGTGTAAAGATTTTATTTCATGAAGCTTCATATTTAAATTCTTGGTTCATGATGAGATCTTTATTGATCTTTAAACTCTAATATTCATAGCATTTTGAATGACTTTCATTCCCCTAATGATGTGAGTAAATAAGTATTTTGAGAGCTAACAGATGAGAAAAAGGTTTTGACAATCCAGCTAGTCCAGCAAGGCCAGCAGAAAATAGCAAGCAACAACATCAACATCTGAAGCAGCAGGGCAAGTTAGATCTCAAGGCATATAAGTATGAAGGAACAAGAGCTCCAATCATATGTTAACCAAGACTGAAAGAAGTTCAAGGTGCTAGGGGCTTTGGTTTTGCTGAAACCAAAGTGCAAGAACTTGGGCAAAACTATCAGTAGTTGAAGTACTTCATAAGTGCGTCGACTCCCTTTCTCACAAAAGGTAGAATAGACAAGGCATTCTTCGAAGGCTGCGTCGACCCCACTTCATCATTGCGTCGACTCCGGACAGTCTCCAGAAGCAGTTTCAAGCCCACTTCCAAGAGTGCGTCGACACAACCATCTCATGGCGTTGACGCAGAACTCAGTTTCAGCATCTGTCAAATGAAGATAAGTCGACATCACTTTTACAGTAGGTCGATGTTGACACCTGTTTTATGCCGATAAGTTGAGTCTTTTCTCTTACTCCCTTTTGTTGAGGCCTCGAGTTGCCCATCACTCGTTGGGGCTATTTTCAGGCATGTTTTGGGCCAGTTTTACGGGTTGCCTCCCTCCTTGGTTAGGTCCAAGTTGATTCAGGGCTTAATGGGCCTTGGTTTTGGTTGATTGGACTTTTCTATAAGTTTCAACGTCCACGTGCATGTACGGTTCATCAATAACCGCTCAATCCATATGCGGTTGACTACGGGCCATCCATATATTTTGGAACATTTTGGCTAATTTTCTGAATTTCCTCCGTCAAGCATTTATGCGGTCCTAAACTAGCCATACAAAATGATGAACAAACGGAAAGTGGTCGCTCATAGTCCAGAGTCCTACGCTTGGTGGTTTTGCCAGATAATTATCCAATTAATTGAATTATCACCGGCAAGGCTAGAACGGTTCGTCCTTGGCCCCTCTACTGTTGAACGGTCTCATATGAGCCATTCTTCTATGAGAGTCCAACGGCGAACGTTTCGGTCAGTTCGAGGGATAATCTAGATTATTTCAGATTTATTTTCAATTTTCACCGACGTGGTTGAACGGTCCGGACATAGCCGCACATCCCATTGAGCGGTCTATCGTAAGACCGTTCATCTGTTCGATTCCTGAGTTTTAACGAATTTTATCCCTTTTATCCGTGGTTTTATCCCCAACTAATTTCATCATTTTCTTCGCGGGTAATCAACTATTTTAAGTGCCGTTTCGATTGGATAAAAGATGATTCAGTTATCTACGATTTTTGTTTGATAATCTCGACCTGAAAATGACTCTAAACTCTAATTTCGAGCTAGGCTTTCTAGGCTCTATAAATAGACCCTAAAGGCCAAGCTTGAAAAGGGGGGAGATTTTGGTCGACGGTGAAGCCCTGCCGCATTCTTGAGCGACCTAGCACCAAGGAGGGAGGCTTTCTACGTCCATACAAGCCTCCGGTTCAGGAAGTAGTTTGGTTTTTTGTACTTTCGTGTTTGATTGTTTTCGTTCTCCTTGTTATTGCATGCATTGCTTTTCACACTTTCTCCCACGTTCTCCTTCATCTTCATTCCCATGCACACACCTACCTACGTTTTTTGACACCCTAGGGGTTTAAAATTCCCCAGGTATCCCCCTTTCCATTTAGTCACGTTCATTCCTCATTATTTTGACATTTACTACACCATTCAGTTCTAATCTAGGTTGTTTCTTTGTTTCTTTACGTTGTTTTGTAGGTCAGCAATTCCTAGCACGAGGCCCATCCCCTCTGGCTGGCTGGAGAGGGTGGAGGTTGGACCCCTTTGCGACCTCTGGCTTGGTGGTCTCGAGCGGTTCTCTTCTGTCCGTTCAAGGAGACGTGCGGTGCATCTTCGGCCGTTCTTCTTCGCCCGGTGGTCGTTATAGAGCCGTTCAACATCCAGGAGTGCCTCATTCTGCACCTTTTGCAGCACCCTTAGGTAGTCTATCGTAAGACCGTGCGTCCTATAGGCAGTTCTCCTTCAACCGCTCATCTTCCCAGTGCTGTAGCCAGGCGAATGTCTCCCCTTCCTTTCCAAAGCACGGCGTGTTCATCACGTTCGGCGCTTTGGTGGCGATCACGGTCATTTTTTTTCTGTCCTCCTCTTACTACTTTTCACTTATTCATTGCATATTGATTTATTCATAACATATCTTCCTTTAACTAAGAGGATAAAATATATCTACACCCTTCTTTTGTGGCGATCACAGTGTGAAACCTAGTGCAAATCGTGCTTGTGAGTTGCTGACCCCCCCTTTCGATGTTTAGTTTTCTTCTTGGAGTGAATGCAGGTGAGGTGCATTTTCTACCTTCTGGAACGTGAGTGGTTCGCCCAGAGCCATCCATCCTCTGGGGCGACTGATTATCCACCATCCTTCCCTGCGAACAGCGCCTGTTCCCCTCCAGCGTCCTGTCGTTGATGACGTCCTATCGACCGTCCATACTTCTGCACGGCCTGTCTCTGGCCGTTCATCATTCTGGCACAGGTATGCTTCTGGCTTTTCTGAGTGTATCTAAACACCTGTTGGAGATCCGTCCCACCGATTACGCGGTTGGATACAGACCGTTCTTATGGTACGTTCTTCATCTACTGTCCTATATTTCCAGCGTTATGTGATTACTGCTACAGGCATTCTGCTGTTCTGTTGCTCCCTGGTTTATATGGTCCTATTCAGACCGTCTGTCCCTTTGAGCGGTCTCACACAGACCGTCCTTCTGGAGCCGTAGTGCACTCATTGTCCATTTTGATTGCCATATTCCATGAGATTTATCAGCTTTGGTGCTAGTTATTGATCTCCCCCTGCTCCCGTATCACTGTTGCATGATTGTTTTTATTGCTTATATATTTGATTGCTCATTGCTTGATAGTTACTAGGCTATATTTTGCATGCACTCCGGTGCGCATAGGACCATCCATCACTTTCGTAGCAATTGCATTCCTACCGAGGTAGGGTTTCCTCTCGTCTCCATATTCCTTGGAGCCGACTAGGGACCTTGCTGAGGACCTCCGTAAGCAACCGTGAGCCGTGGATTCCCACACGGACACCGGACAGGTTGTACCGTATCCACCCCAGTCTAGGGTTTGCATCCGCGAGTGAGAGGTCCCTATAGAGTCACACAGTTCCTCATTTCTTACCCTAGTTAGGCACCTAGTGGTTGAGTGAATTTCTATTTTAATTAAGCCACTAAGGTTCAAAGAGGAACTCATAAGAATTTGACGGGCATCATTTAATAACTTGATTGTACAATTGGGTGATTCTCCTCTCATCTCTTCCTTCCATTGCATGCTTGTTGGTTGCTTTGTTGATTTGGTTGGTTAGGTTTGTTTGCCCTAGTCCTAGGTGCTTAGTGTATGTGGGGTTGTTTCTTTCCCTCAGGATCATCTCCTAGGGTCAGTTCTCATTTCCATTCATACTTCAATCCTTTGTTTGATTCATCATCTCCTATGTCGTCATACGACTTCTCTCAGTCTCACGAGGACTCTCTTCCTCGTGGCCTTCTTGAGGACCCGCCTAGGGTCGCCCATATGCAGGGAGGAGAGGGCACTGCCCCTCCGCTCCCGACCATCCGTGGTGAGGGTGCCCAACCCTCTCTTTCAAATCAATCCATTCACAATCCGGCCAATCAAATTCTTAATATGATGGCCCAACTGGACCCTACCCAGCTCCATCTCATTCGGCAAGCCTTGCAGGGGGCCGACGCCCCGACTTCAGCTCCTCCTCGTGGCACGAATGCTACTGTCACCACATCTTCTGTTGCTGGGACCACCTCTGTGGCCCCTATCGACCTTACTCCCACTCGTCCCCAGGTCATTCGGTACTCCCACATGGAAATGGGCCAGGCTTCCACCTCGGCCCATCAGCCGCTCGATAAGGGGAAGTCCCAAGTCCACTCTGTTCCTTATCTTGATCCCTATGGCACTGTTTCTCCATCGCCGCAGGCCCTTGTAGCCCCGGCAGTCTTCACTCGGTTGCAACCAGGGGCCGCCCAGTTGGCTCATGCGGATGTGGGCCCTTCCCTGGCCCATTATCCATCTTACGGGCAGCCCCCTCAGTCGGCTTTTCCTTTGGCTACGTGCCCAGGTACTGCTCCCCTTGCTCCTTCTCCCCCATCCCGAAAAATGAATATTCTTGATAAATGGGCTGCTATGCAGCAACAAATCGACCTCCTCTACAAGCAGGTTGGCCCGCAATCTTGGGCTGACGTCCCTATTCCTAACTTCAGGGACATTCATTTTCCTCCACAATCTGAGCTCCCGTGTACCGAAAATATGACTAGAATGGCAACCCGTTCATTCATGTTCGGGAGTTCCTTTACGAGTCAGCACAGTTCCAGCATGACGATCGCCTGATGGCTTATTTGTTTCGCTGATCATTGGAAGGGGTCGCCCTAGAATGGTTCTATACTTTGCCCATGGAGGAGGCCGAGAATTTCAAGACCGTCAAGGAGCGGTTCATTCAGAGATTCCAAGATTGGGTTGGTCCCGAGTATTCCTTCACCGGCCTAGTAGCTGAGAAGATGAAGCCAGAGGAAGATTTTGCGACCTATGCAGATCGATGGAGGCAGATGGCCTCACATGTGCCCGGGCAAATCCCGGAAGAAGAAAAAGTCAAGTTATTGATCTCCAATTCCACCCCAACATTCAGAAATATTTTGGCGATGAATGACATCTCGAATATGCACCAGTTATACAGTAGAGCTCGGTTCGTACAAACCCAGTTCAAAGACTCCCCTATTCATTCCCTATTTGAGGCCCAGAAACCCAAAGCCGCAAGGAAATCCCAGGGCCCCGTCACTGAGGGAATACAAATCAATGAGCAGGTCCAGGCTGCTCAGTTTCCCCACCAAGCCGCTCCACCTCGCTTCCCGCAGCCTCCACGCAACCCCCAGTTCGCCACTCCACAAGTTCCGCAACCCACTTTCCTAGTTCCCCAATACCCGCAACAACAACCACCACCACCCCAATAGCCTCAGCGGCCGTCACAGTATAATAATGTTCCTCCACCCGCCGCTTATGGGTCTGCTCGACCGAGCCCAAAGAGGACCCATTACCCTCCTCTTCCTTAGACATTGCCCGATAATTTCTCTGCTTTGATGTATACTGGTGATATTCAATTGCCTCCAGAGCGTCAAAATTTGAATCCGGCGGTCGATCAGTCCTGATATTGCATCTATCATCGGCAGCCCGGGCACACGATAGAACGGTGCTATCAGTTTAGAGATCTAGTGTATGACTTACACGAGGGACAGAGGATTGATTGGGCCCAGATGCACCAGCTAATCAAAGACATCAAGCAGAGGCAGAGACAAGCCAGGCCGCAGTAGGCGGCGCCCCAGCAACCGCAGCAACAACAACCCCCGCAACAACAGCAACCCCAGCAACAACAGTAGTAACAGGACCTTGGGATCCATCAGAATCCCATGCCGATGCATCAACCCGCTCCACAGCAACAACAGCAGCCGCCGGCGCCAGCACTAGCACAAGTAAACATTGTCCAGCACCCAGCCCTCAACGTTGGGTGGACTTTTGATGATGAAACCTCGCACACCTTTTGGCCTTTCACCACCACCTTTCCCCAGCACCTGCTATCCCCTCCGTTCTCAGGCCCGCCATTCTCACCACCACTCCACTCATTATTCCCTCAGCACCACCCATCAGGCCCACTACATTCCCCCCCATACCGCCAGTTCCTTCGCCATCATCCGCCATACCCTCCATCATCGCCCCTCTACTCAACCCCTCGCCCATTTTCCCTTCACCAGGGCCCATTAGACCAACTTCCACCATCCTCAACCCCATTTCTACGCCTTCCACCTACCCCACCGAGCCAAGCGGGGGCCCATCTCAGACCGTGCCGGCACCACATTACGCCCTTCGGAGCGGGCATCCCTTCCAAAGAGTTTTCCCTTCCTCTGGTGCGACTGCACCCAACCTCCAAGTTCCCTCCCCGATAGCAGAAACAGAAGAAGTAGACCTCGTGCTAGGCACGAAGTATGACCTATTACAGCACTTGGACCGGATGCCGGCAAAGATTTCAGTTTTGGAATTGATCAAAAGGTCGCCGCTACACCAAGATGCTTTGAGGACTTTTCTATAGAAGGTTATGGTGAGCGAGGACGTGGCAGTAGACAGTTTGCCGTCGGTGTTGGCAACGGTTACAAAGGGACCTTCCATTTCATTCTCCGAATCAGAGTTATCACCCCCTGAGGCACGACAGATGCCGCTGTGTATTACCATCTCTTTGAACAAAGTGGCTATTGAGTCAGCCCTAGTGGACACAGGAGCATCAATAAATGTGTGTCCATTGAGTACCCTCCGTGCCTGCAACATTTCAGAGGATATGCTCAAGCCAACGCCCACCACCATAGCAGCATATGACAATTCCAGGCGTGCTTGTCACAGGGTCATGACTATATAGGCCGAGCTAGGGCCATTGGTTATGGATGTGGAATTTTATGTATTGGACATAGACCCACTGTTCAAAGCTATTCTGGGTCGTCCGTGGATAAACAGCCTGAACGTCGTGCCCTCGACTGCCCACCAGTGTTTGAAATTTCCATTCCAAGGGCGGGTGGTCAAGGTGAAGAGCATTTCCACGGTCCAGAATGTCAATGCGATAGCAGCCAAGATCCTTCCTACATTATGGCCAAGCAATCGGCCGGTTTTGTCAGTTATGGACCTGAATTATTTGTGGGCATATGCATCACGCAAGCCCGCTACTGCACCAACAAATGTCAAGATCAAGCCCAAGATGAGAGATTCCAAAGGGTGGCACATGATTCTGAAACTGGGCTATCAGCCGGGCCTAGGTCTCGGCGCACAATTACAGGGGCGGACTAACCCCGTCACTAAAGGCAGAAAGATGGGCCGTCGGGGCCTTGGCTACCATGATTCAGCAATGTCGATACTTGGAGACTCTTGGCCGTTAACATGGGACTATCGACAACATTTTGTTAAAGGCCCGCTACAGCCCGGCACTTTGAAGAAGCCGCCACCTAGTTACGATGAGAAGGCCGATGATGACTGTGATGATGCTGACCCACCACCGCCTCTGAAGGGGTTGGTGGGTGATATGGAAGATTTTGCTGGTTGTTTTGAGAAGATGTTTAGCAAGAGAGAAGACCGTCGGAAGAAGAAGGAGACGCAGCTGGTGAAGCGTCCTCCAATGCAGTTGGTCCGCCAGGGGCCACGTGAAGTGGGGAGCTCTATCACTACTTATTCTATGTCCCCGTCCCATCTTGCCTCTTGGTTTCAACAATTGGGGCTTGTCCCCCGTTCCCCTCCAATCCTGGTCGACCCGTATTTCACGGAGACACCGCCTGAAATTTTATTTGTTCCCTGTGCTTGCGGGCGCTGCCCGCCTATTGATCTTTCCACTTTATTTACTCCTCCTCCCCCCGGTGCTCAACTCCACGAGATGTGGTTTTCTTCCTCCGATCCGTTCTTTGATTGCATATTCCCTGAACTATTTCCCATGTAACTCCATCCTCCTCCATCTTCTTCCTCGTGCTACGTGATCTCCTACGGCCTCCAAAAAAAATGCCATTTTCAAAATGGAGGTTTCAGTGGAAGATTACGCTGTGTTCTGCTCATATTCTCAGGGGTGTGAGACCCTTGTTCCTTTTCCAGTGGATTTCCTCTCTCCTAGGTTAGATGTACAGTGCGCAGAGTCTCCTAGGTTAGTCGAGTCGGTTGGGGTAGAGTCTAGTTCAAGTCTAGTCAGCCCGTCCACATCTGCAGTGCCCTGTGGCGCGTCGTCCCAAATCCATCCCTGATAGGTTTCTACGAGATTTGGCCGAGAGATGCCATGCCCTTCTTAGGTTCCTGGAGTTTGTGGAGACCACGATTGTTTTGGAAGATGATGAGGAATTAGAAGGGGTATGGAGCAACGATGGATTAGGGGTATATGAAATTGTGAATGAGAAGGACCCAGCTGACGATGAGGAAAGTGACGTGGATGACACCGCTGACCTATACGCGCAAGGTTTGCAGAGATTTGATGAACCATCCTCGGTAGTGGATGAACCCACTAAGGAAAATAATCTTGGAACCGAAGTGGATCCCAGGCCCATAGTTATTTTTGCCAATCTCTCTCCTCAGGTTGAAGAGGAGCTCATCAAGGTTTTGAGGGAGTATAACGATTCCTTTGCCTGGTCCTATGAGGACATGCCGGGTCTTTACCCCACATCGGTTGAACATCGATCGATTCTTAGACCAGGGGCAACACCCGTTAAGCAGAAAGCGAGAAGATTCCACCCACAGATGGCCTTAAGAATTAAGGAAGAAGTCGACAAATTGCATAAGGCCAGGTTCATTAGAGTTGTTTTATATCCGCAGTGGGTGGCCAACATAGTCCCGGTAATGAAAAAGGATGGCAAAATTTGGATTTGTATCGATTTCAGGGACTTAAATAAGGCATGTCCGAAAGATGATTTCCCGCTTCCTCACATTGATGTGTTAGTTGATAATACAGCTGGGTATGAAGCCCTCTCATTTATGGATGGTTATTCTGGATATAACCAAATCCGTCTGGTGTTGGCACTCAAAATATGATCGTCGGTGACCAAGCCATAAGGATGAATGACCCGGGCCACCGAAGTACGGAAGCCGATAAAGATCAACATATCGAAGACTTCTCAAGCTGCCAGAGCCTCGAGTCACTCCGTATGGATACGGGGACTTCACCTCAGGAGAGCCGAGATGAATCCACAACCAACCGGTAGTGCGACCAAGCCTGCCCAATGAACCAGCATCGACTTTGTCATGCTGCATCCACTACACCCGTTGTCCGACCAAGGTCGACGGTCTACCCGGTGGCTACCCACCTCATGAAAGGATCCCCTGAAGATAAAGGAGTCCCCCCTGGCTCTCCGAGACGGAGGATCGGAAGCTCTGACGGCAGAAGATCCCGATCACCCGGCATGGGTACGGCTTCCCGACAAGATGGCCCCGTTAGTGGCCGAATGATCGCCCAGCTCGGGCGGAACTATCCCTGGGGTTATCTCGCCTTCCAAGGAGCTTCGGGCACGAGCCAGGCCGAATCAACAGCATGGATCGTAGAGCCGAGGGCCGTGTCAGCGGGAAACCCGCACGATCAAACTAAAGCTATCTGGAGTCTTGAGAATAGACGTAAGTCGACCAAGGGATTCCGACAAAACACCTCGTCAAAGTCTGGATGGGCGTTGGCGAGATAAAAGCTCACGGTGACCCCCGGAATTGTCCCCGGACTCATCGACTGCTCGAAGCTCGTATAGAGCACTAGCCCGGCATGCCCTTGTCCCGGCGCGCCCCATCTTCAGCCCTTATACCGGCGCGCCCCATCTTCAGCCCTTATGCCGGCGCGCAAATCACCCTAATGGATGGCTCCGATCCCGGCGCGATAAGCCTTGAAGGCTCCCCCCGGCGCGCCAATCCCACGCCGGTTCAACGCTCGAACTCGTGCCCCTATATATATATGGCTGTTCGAGAACAAAAAGAGACGAAAAGAAGAAGAGAGGCAGATCAAGAAGAAAGACCAGAGGATATAGAGAGAAGAAAAGAGGAAGAAAAGGAGGGAGAGGAGCTCTTGAGAGGGTTTTCTCCTGAAGTAGATAGGGAGTAGGAGGAGCTTCGGACGGTCGTCTTCTTCCTCTGCGATACCCTGTTTCGGGAACAGGTGGGCGCCGGTGTGCTGATTCTTTTCCGGTTTTCCAAAGATCTCTCTTCTAAAACTTCCACCCATCGAATGTAAGCGAGGGGGGGAGGAGCGATGATGATATGAGTCGATTCTCCTCCCCCCTCTATGCGATTTTCTTCTTTTGTTCTTCCCCTGTTGTTGCGCTCCGAGCGTCCTCTGCCTTTGATATTGTCGAACGGCGACCAAACAATGGTGCCGGTGCTGTACTCTCACCATGTAAATGCTAAACCCTTCCCATTTCTGGGATGGTAATATATATACGTGCATGTGAACGTCAAACCAATAGATCGAATGAATGATCCTTAGCCTCTTTTATCTACGCCAATGCCCGTGTCTGGGTTCTTCTCGGCATGGCTGTGATTCCGGTTTCCCCCGAAGTCTGCATCGCGCCCCGAATCATCGTGGGCTATAGAAACACCCCTCCCCGGGGGCTTTTCTCTCGTTCATTCCTTTTTTTTAGGTTTGATTCAAGGATTTTCGCATCTCCTTCTCTCCTCGGATGGAGCCGTGCCTCTGCGCGTGCCTCTGCCCGCCATACGCAGGGTCTATCCCCCCTGAACATTGCTTTCCAACTGTTCGAGCATATGCCCATGCAATGAGCCCGCCTCGTTTATGCATTTACTGCGTCTGGGCGTCACGATCATCTGCACTGTTCCGAGGGTTTCTCGCCGCTTCGATCACCCGGGGAGGGGGACATTCCCCTGTTGCTTCCTGAAGTTGCTGGGCGACGGGGGGGCTCTATCTCTCAATGGTAGGCGCCTCCTCGAAGCCATCGCAGACAATGATAGGGGTCCTGGCTCAACGAACTCAACCCCAACAAATCAGGGCCCGATCGAGACCGGGGGATGTGTGCTCCTTGTAGGCTAGCCCTCGGAGTCCCACTCTCCCAATGGTCAGTTCCTCCATGGGATGAATCGCAGACTATGGGTCCTCCACCCCTCGCAGGCTAGTCCTCGGGGTATGGCTCCCTTCGTCAACGACCTCGTCCCTCTGTCTCTTCCCCTATGGAATTTTGGTGCCCCTAGCAGGCTAGTCCTCGGGGTACTCCATCCAGTGGGGTTTGCTGGCTGCCTTCGTGTAGACCGGCGGTTTAGGGGCTTGTTCCATAGGTGAGCATGACCCCGCTTCTCCCCTGCAACTCTTCAGGTTCAGGGGAGATGCTGTCCAATTTTGGACAGATTAATAATGAATAAACCATAACGAAACGATCGTTCTGGACCCAATTATCCTGGTGCTCGAGTAGGAACCTCGCACTGGCTTAATCACCCCATCCTTCGGGGTTCTGGACTTCAATTCAATAAGCAATTGGCCCCAAATAACTTCAGAATCCTCACCCAAAACTTAACAAACTCAATAGTTGCAAAATTCATAGAAAAGGTGGGTTGAACGGCGCGGCCTTAGCCGGCGCGCCCTAATCCGGCGCGGTACCCCCCCGCGCCGGATTAACGTTAGACATATATCCCTCTTTTTTTCCTTTGCGCCTTTCCGGCGTGCCCTAAACCGGCGCGCCCCATCCCTTTTGCGCGCCGTCTTAACCGGCTATATGGCCGCGCCATATTAGCCGCTATACCTACATTTCTTCGCGCCGTATTAACATTCATCATGGCCGCGCCGGATTAAGACGCTATACCTACGTTTTATCGCGCCGTATAAGCTACCTATCGCAGGGTCGCGCCGGTTTTGAAACCTCTTGTTGCTTTAATCGCTCATTTGCCCCCGAGTGGATCTCGTCCCTCGGGGTTGGCGTTAATAAATCACAATGGGTAATAAATTGAATAAGGGAGGGGCCAAGCGAGCCCGAACTATATTGTTATCATATCTTCATTACCATGTCCGTTAGCACTTTGCTTTCGCTATCACACTTGTGTTGCCTTCCCTCTTCTCGATGGGGAGTAATAAACGTGGTTGATCACCATTTGCTTCCACAATTCCGTTATCATGCTTAATATAGTCATGAACGTCATGTGTGCATCCATGCATACATCCTCGGGTAGATCAAATGGCGTCGACAGAAAAGCCGGATTACGTCTGGTCGGAAGTCTTCGCTATGCGCGACGGTGGTCTTCGGACCTACGTCCTCCGCCACGTACCGAGGATCCATAATTCCATGAACTATGCATCTTCTGCATGATAAACATATGCATCCTGCATGTCTTCGTCATGATCATCATGTAGCTCTTTTTAATCCGGCTTCGACAGCCCGCTATCTCGGCAATTAATCAAAGGTGTTCCCTCCTCGTGGGGGATGTAATTAACGCCATAGCCTTTATGGTATGGCGGACTGCTGGTCCCGACCGAACCTCACATTCGCCCGACATGGGTCAGAATGAGCGCATCATAAAATCGTCACTCATGTGACTGGCACGCCCGCGTCGTCAATCGATCATTTGACTACCAGTTGGTCAGTCGGTCGATCGACCCGCGAAAGAAAGGAAAGAAAAAAAAGGGTTCGCGAACAAGTCTGGCACGCCCGGTGGGACCAGTGTCACCTTTCATCTCTTTGCCGAGATACTTGGGCTTCGAGGCCCTCCCAGAGGCTACTGATGTTTGGCTTATTTATTTCTTACAGGCGGACAATGACAACCAATGGGATAACTGGCGTCGGCTTCGATCTTTCGATAGTCGCTGGACACGCGCAAGGGTACCTGGCGGTACCCATGGAATTCGGCAGCTTCCCTGCCGCTGTGGGCTTCCCCAACTTTTTGGGGTTAGCCTTCGTAGATATGCTGGAGGTCGAAGCCCCAGAATCTGTCAAGGAAGCTGTAGAAAAAATGGAGCCTCTGGGGGTTCCCTGCTGCAAAGACTTGTCTGAAAGTCCGGCCCCGGCCGCTAGCTGTCTGGTGCACCACGTCATACGTGGGACCCACCCCAATGTTATCAACAAACACCCTGGAGGACGCCAGCGTCGCCAGGTCCGCAAGAATGCTGCTGTAGTTACCGGAACTCTGTCTCAGTCCGGGAAATCTATGCTAGTCGGGGGTATGCGCGTCTTCCTCGACGGACGCACTGCACGGGTGACCCCAGACCGAGTCATCCCCAACATTCCTGTTTACAATGCCTATCAAGCTCTCGCTGGAAGGAGGGCAGAAATAGAAGAAACCGGTCATTATGGCCAGGGAAGCCCGGCACCCAGGCCGAGGAAGTTTAAACAGGTGTGGGTTCCCAAGCGGACCCGACCTGTCCACCAGCTAACACCCATCCGCCGTCGTTTTATGAACGACGAGGCGGAAGTGAGAAGAGAAAGGGGCCTGCCCCCGAAGAAGGAAGAAGAGGTGGTCGCGGATCCTCCGCGCCACAGAAGTCTCCGGGCTGCGGCCCGTCAAGCCAACGTCCCTGCTGCGGGACGAAGATTCCAACAGCCGGCCGACAGAGCTCGGCTGGCCTATATCCCTCCTGCCGGAGGTCGACAATCACCCCCCGTCCTATATCAAGAGCGGGGTCAAGAAGAGATGACCTGTTTGGTCAGAAATTATTTCTGAGGCTTAGGCAATCCCTCACTCGGACAGCAGCGACTGATGCAGACAGTCGCCATTGAGAAAGATTACTGCCCATCAGCGGCCGAAGAAGGAAATATGGAAGATAGAATGATGGTGTCGTCAGTCGACGACAATGGATATAATGACGGCTTCGAGGTCGAAGCCGATGAAGCCTTCCCCGAGCGGGAAGAAAGAAGAAGAGTTTCTGTGTTTGAAAGGCTGACCTTCCCGCAGCATGCTAGAAGGAGGGTCTATCAACAAAAGAGAAGGATGCAGGGTTTTCACCTGCAACATGGCTGGTATATCTAACCAATATGGGGAGCTTCCTGAAGACCCCCAAGAATTGGCTCAATTGGCCGCACGGCCGGGGCCAACTACCCGCAGAACAGAAGCAGCAAGAGAGCTTCTGATGATGGTTAAAGGGAAACAGCCCCAGGTCTATCCCCACTGGGATGACAAGGCCCCCGTCTTGACCGCTAATGTGGTGACGGCGGAAGAAGAAGACGACGTCCTCCTCGACATCCTGCCTGAGGGTACGTCCGGGGAGACAACAGAGGGCATCCCCACCACTATAGACCCATCAGTTCTGATACTGCTACAAAAATATCAACGGGAGATAGACTCTCTGAAGAAGCAGCTGGTGGAAAAGACTGAACATTCATCAGCGTCTAAACCACCCGAAGTCCAGGGTGAGTCATCTCGGGGAGCGGCTCGTCGTGACGACCCTCCACCGCTCTATACACTGTCCCAGCCGTCAGAGCCAAGCATGGCGACAGCACAACAGCGGCCGCCACAGTCTCAGCCGCTGCTACCTCCGGTGCTCCCTCAGGTGCACCCGACACCCCCGCTGCTGCGTCCTCCACAGGCGACCACCCTGGTCACCCCGTACCTGCAGCCAGCGCACTTCTATCCAGAACCGGTCGACCCCACGGTCGTGAACCGGATGATGGTGGAGAGAATGATCGAGCTGAAGCTCGCAGAGAAAAGTGAAGGCGACTACGTCGCATTTGATGCCTATCGGGTGCCCTACCCGCAACACCATGCGGCTAAACGACTTCCCTCGGGGGTCAACAAGCCGCCTAAGTTTGACAAATTCAACGGGAAAGGGTCCCCTAAAGAGCATATTGCATATTACATGACCGTTATGGGTGATCTGGCCACCGACGAGTCATATTTGCTGAAATTCTTCGGGTCCTCGCTGACAGGGCTCGCATTTGAGTGGTACTCTAGCCTCTCGGCCGGGTCAATCAGTGATTGGCCGGATATGCAGAGAAAGTTCAGAGAAAGATTCCATGTCACAGAGAGGGAGGTCACGGTGGCCGAACTCTACTCAACAAAACAAAGGGCAGATGAGACAGCCCTTGATTACATCAAGAGGTGGAGGAACCTCGGAATGAGATGCAAGCGGCCCCCGCATCAGGAGGACGCGGTACAAATATGCAAACAAAACCTCAGGAGGGAGGTCCTGGAGAAGATGATTGGAATGGAAATACGGTCGTTCGACCGGCTGAATAATGTGGTGGCCGAAGTGGAGGCTTTCCTAGCCAAGCCTGTCCCGGCGTCAGCTGCCAGCACAGCCCAGAAAAGCAAGGCTGCGGAACGGCGCCCCACACCTAAAGAAGCGAATGCGCTTGATATCAAGGCGTTCGAACAGCAGAAGGAGAAAGGCAAGAAGGCGGCTCCCCCGCCACCTGCGAAAGCTCTAGATGATAAAGAAGGTCCTTCGCTGAGGGACAAAATGAAGAAAGCCTATTCCTTTCCAAAAGACAAGACCCGAGTCCTGTTCGACTGGGTAACAGAATACAGCATGGTCACTTTGCCTGAGCCAAGGAGGCCGGAGGACCTGAAAAGAAAAGACAGTCCAAGATTCTGCCCCTACCACCAGATGTTGGGACATCCAATCGAAGACTGTTATGTTTTCAAAGACGTCATCGAAGGAATGGTAAAGAAGAATGAAATAGAGCTGGGAGAGTACAAAGTGGACCCTCCTCAGCCACATGAAGCCCCTCTCAGGAGAGCAGCGGTCAACATGATCTCCCTCTACCAGGCATTACCTGAGGAGATCTCTGAAGCAAGCACACGGAGCACCTACGAAATCCATTTCCTGGAGCCCGTGAAAGAACAACAGGGGTGGCAGCAGATCCCTGTAAAGCACAAGAAGAAGAGGGCACCCCGCCCGAAAGAGGGGGCACATATCCGTGGCATTACACCCCGGCCTGCTCCGCCAGTGGTAGCACCCATATGGGTCACTCCACCTACAGCTGTCAGAATACATACACCTAACAGGAGGAGACAGACTCCGCTGCCAGTAATCAAGGAAACCAATCCTGGAGTCCTTCGACTGCAGCACCTGATTGAAGGGCTAGATGAATATGTGCAGCCCGAATTGAAACCTTTGCTGGTACGGGACCACGTCCCATGGCAAGAACTAGAACAACTCTCACTCAAACAGGTGGAGGAAGCCGAAACAGCACCCCCTGAAGAGGGCAGCCTGTTCTGGGGGCAGGCACCCGCAGAAACCAAAAAGAAGAGAAAGCAAAAGAAGAAGAAAAGAAAGGCCGCTGGGGCCAATAAAGCACAGGTTGTCTCCTGCAATACCCTGTCAGCACTCTTCAACCTACCCAGAGAAGAGGAAGAAGAAGAAATTTGCTTCACACCCCATGCTGGGGGAGGCAAAGCCGAGGCCGCAACTGCTGCGCATGCCACTCGGTCGGGCCGAAAATGGGGGCGCCAACCACCACCCAATCACAACATCATGTTCAGAGGGGAGCAACCCTACAAGACACCTCCGCCGGAAGTTAAGGGAGTTCAAATCCCTCCTCCGTCAGGCCTATACAACAAGAGTGGGGGCAAGGCAGTCCCTTCATTCCTTGAATTTATGAAGATGTCAAAGGGGAAACAGCCCTGTCAAGAGGCTAACCCTACACCCAGGGCCATTCACCCGCAGCCAGCGCAATCTACTGAGGATGCAAATGCAGATGGAGCTTGCCCTGCAGCAGCTAATAAAGAAGACCCGACAGCCGGTGCCAGCCAAGAGGGTGCCGAGTCCGAGGAAGATGAAGCAGGTCCGTCTGGACCCACAAATCAAAACCTCCCCAAACCCAGATGGGCTGAAGAGATGAAGCTCTCCAATGTCCGGGCTGGGAGCCGAATAATGAAGTTGCTCAAAAAGCTCCCCGCTCGATTTACGATCTGGGAAATTCTCTCTTTGAGTGAAGAAACTCGACAGGCGATCGTCACTGCTCTGCAGACGCCTGCTCATTTTGAAGCCTGCATAGCTGAGGCTATACCAGAAGCCAGTATGACCTTCTCTCCAGAAGACATGCTACTACCTACTGCCAGCCACAACAGGCCGCTATATATGAAAGGGCACCTGAATGGAGAGAACTGAACCGGATCCTGGTCGATCCTGGTGCAGCAGTCAACATCCTGCCATACAGAATATACGAGAGGTACCACTTTAATGTGCATCTCGAGAAAGTCGGGGATATGCGTATCGCTGGCTTCAACCAAAAATGTGAGTTTCAATGGGAGTGGCAGAGTTCACACTGACCCTGGCAGATTTCACTACAACGGTGCAGTTTCATGTCATCGACTCTCGCACCTCCTACAAAGCGCTGCTCGGCCGCCCATGGCTGCATGAAAATATGGTGGTGCCCTCCACGCTCCACCAATGCATCAAATACAGCCTCCAGGGGAAGGAGGAGAGGATATTTGCTGATATCCACCCATTCGAGGTGTTTGAATGTCACTTGGCGGACGCCAACCTGTATACGGGGCCTCCCCGGAAGGTTTCTGAAGCTGAGGCCCCCGTAGGGGCGTCGAAGAATAGATCGGGTGACGGTTGGTACCCACCACCGCCGCGCGGATATGTCAAGCCGAAGGTGGTCTCCCACATCACAGCTTCTGGAAAGGTCGGCAGGGTGACACCCCCAGCATTGTACCCCAAGGCTAAGGAAGTGCAGGTCGATCGACAGCACGACCGCATCGGAGTCCCGGCCGGCCTCACCAAGCCAGTCTCGGGCCTCAACGACCCCACTGTCGAACCTTTCAAAGCTTGGGAGGTGACACAGGAAGATGGGCCCAGCAGCTTGTTCTATACAGCTGAGGAGCATCCCACTCGGGAAGACACAGACTGCAGCCTCCCTGAAGATCTAGCCAACCCACCGGTTCCTATGCAAGGCCTGGCATTTACAACTGATCGGATGGCCAGGATGTTTCAGAAGCAACACATTCCTCCCGATCAGTCACAGAAGCGCAAAGAAGCTTTCCAGAAGATGTGGTATCCTGCAAATCTGGATAAGGAAATGAGACGTGTCTCTCAACATCCAGGGTTGGGCTTCACCCTGGAAGAATATTATTACAGTGGGCGGTACGAGGTGGATACTATCTCCGCCTTCTACCCTACTGAAGATAGCCCTCTGGGAGCAACCTTTGATGAGTATCCGGCGGAAGCCGAATATCTTGAACTGGCTCAGTCAAGAAATCAAGAAGTAGAAACCTCGGCCCCTTGCCGATGCTGGGAGCAGGTTCACCCTGAAGAAGCGGCCCTTCAAGCCGAATTTGATACGGCTAGCAGCAGCGAAGCCGAAGACAGTCAAGAAGCGGGAGTCTCTCCCTCCATAGAGGTCATACTAATGACAACTTCAACACCCTTTCTGCCAATCAGGGAGGCCCTGGTCAACTCCAATCAAGGGAAGCCAGCTACCAGGAAAGAAAAACCCACTTCTGCGGAAGATACAACTGTCCCAGAAGGCGAAACTTCCTCAACTTCTACTGCAAAATCAGCATGCTGTCCGAGCCTGGCAGTAAACAGTTACCAGCCCGTCATGGCTGCAATCTCATCTGCAAACACCAAGGCTGCTCTCTCATCCTTGGAAGCTGCGACGGCAATGGATTTGCTAATAGAACAATCCACTCAGCCGCTGGCACAAGAAATCAAGAAACCTCAGAAGCTCTGGCGGTGTCTGACGAGGAAGTCGAAGTGCTCGACCCTCAAGATGGCATTCCAGACTTCGTTGACCTCCAACCGGCACCTCCGGAGATAGAAGACGGAGGCCAAGCCACAGTCGATGAACTAATAGAAGTCAACCTGGGAAATGAGAAGGACCCTAGGCCTACCTTCCTCAGCGCCCAACTATCCCCAGAAGAACGGGAGCTGTACATTCAGCTGCTGCTAGAATACCGGGATTGCTTCGCCTGGACTTACAAAGAGATGCCAGGTCTAAGCCCCGCTGTCTCGCAACATGAGTTGGCAATTAGCCCTGACGCCGAGCCGGTGAAGCAACCACCGCGGCGCATGAGGCCAGAGCTCATCACCCAAATTTGTGCTGAAGTCGACAAGCTCATTGACGTGGGATTTGTTGAAGAAAATCAGTACACCACGTGGCTGGCAAATATCGTCCCCGTGAAAAAGAAGAATGGACAGATCCGGATATGTGTCGACTTCCGGGATCTAAATAAAGCCTGCCCCAAAGATGACTTCCCGGTGCCAATAACCGAGGTCATGATTGATGCTACAACCGGCCATGAGGCCCTATCATTCATGGATGGGTCTTCCGGCTACAATCAGATTTGGATTGCGGAGCATGACCGAGTCCATACTGCTTTCCGAACTCCTAAAGGCATTTATCATTACAAGAGAATGCCGTTCGGACTGAAGAATGCTGGCGCAACCTATCAGCGCGCGATGACCAAAATCTTTGATGAGCTGCTCTACCACAAGGTTGAATGCTACATAGATGACCTGGTGATCAAAACCAGAAGAAAAGAAGATCATCTACAAGACCTCCGGATTGTCTTTCAGAGGCTAAGGCAGCATGAGCTGAAGATGAACCCTATGAAATGTGCGTTCGGAGTGTCGAGCGGAAAATTCTTAGGCTTCATCGTCCGATATCGGGGAATCGAGATAGACCCCGCAAAGATCAAGGCAATTCAGGGGTTACCTCCGCCAAGGAACATCTCCGAGCTGAGATCACTACAGGGCCGCTTGGCTTATATCCGGCGGTTCATTTCCAATTTGTCAGGGCGATGCCAGCCCTTCCACAAGCTAATGATGAAAGATGTCCCTTTTATTGGGATGAAGATTGCCAGGCAGCCTTTGACAAGCTAAAAGACTACCTGAAAACTCCTCCAGTGCTGGGCGCACCGGTGAAAGGACGACCATTGATACTGTATATAGCAGCTACACATAATTCTCTGGGGGCAATGCTGGCCCAGAATAATGAAGAAGGGAAAGAGCAAGCCCTCTATTACCTCAGTCGGAGACTGGTCAGAACTGAAGAGAAATATACTTATATTGAGAAGATCTGTCTGGCACTGGTCTTCGCAGTCAAGAAGCTCCGACACTATATGTTGTCGCATGAAATCAGCTTGGTATCCAAAGAGGATCCCCTGAAGTACATCATGTCTCAACCGGCACTCAAAGGCCGCCTGGGCAAATGGGCGGTAATCCTTATGGAGTTTGATATCTCCTACGTGCCGCGCAAGGCTGTCAAGGGCCAAGCTATTGCAGACTTCTTCGCTGAGCACCCAGTGCCCGGGGATTGCCCGTTGGAGCCGGAGCTTCCTGAAGATGAAACCCTAGAAGCCGTTCAAGTACAACCCGCCTTATGGCAGCTATACTTTGATGGCGCTTCCAGAATTGACGCCTCTGCCACTGGATCAGCCAGAGTCAGGGCAGGAGCAGGCATAGTCCTGAAATCCCCAGAAGGAGAAGTGGTGCATACATCCTGTTCCATAAACAAGCAATGCACAAACAATGAAGCGGAATATGAAGCCCTGATAATCGGGTTGCAAATTGCTCTGTCCATGGGAATTCAGATGCTGGAAGCATTCGGAGACTCCATGCTAGTTATAAAACAGCTGGAAGGAGAGTTCGATGTACGAAAGCAAGAGCTCCTCCCCTATCACCAGTTGGCAACTCGCCTGATGTCAAATTTTACTTCATCAGCATCAAGCACATCAATCGAGGCCGGAATGCTCAGGCAGACGCCCTCGCTAAGCTGGCCAGTTCATTGGCGGTCCCGCCAGACACAAGCCTGAATATAACAGTGATCAACCGCCGACAGGTCCCCAGCGTAACAGAGGTCCTGGCCGACGAACAAGAGATGGAAGTAGCAGTCATCGAAGGGGTTCAGCAGCCCGATTGGCGAGAGCATCTCCTACGCTGGTTTCAACACCAGCAACTTCCAAAAGAAAAGGAACAGAGAATGAAGCTCCTGAGGATCAAGGATTCTTACGAGATGAGAAGCGGGACCTTGTTCCGAATTATGGCAGATGCCCGAAGGAAAGTCCTACTCCGTTGCTTGTCTTCAGCAGAAGCAGGACAGGTAATGCAGGAGGTCCATGCAGGATCAGCTGGAGCACACCAGGCTGGCCCGAAGATGAAAATTGAGATAAAGAAACTGGGTTACTATTGGCCCACTATATTTGACGATTGCTGCAGGTTTGCCAAAGCTTGTCAGAAGTGTCAAGAACATGCTAATGTGGCAAGGAGACCTCCAGTGCCATTGCATCCCACCCTACCAAGCTGGCCGTTTGCTCAGTGGGGCACGGACGTAGTAGGGCCGCTACCAGCATCTTCATCAGGGTGCAGATACATCTTAGCAGCTACGGACTACTTCTCCAGATGGGCGGAGGCAGTAGCACTAAGAGATGTGACGGGAGAACTAGTTGCAAGATTCTTCGGCAGAATGTAATATTTCGGTTCGGGATCCCCAGCCGAATCATCTCTGATAACGGCAGTCACTTTAGGAACCAGAAGGTTTATCGGCTGGCCGACAAATACAAAATCGACTGGAGGACATCATCCCCCTACAACCCTCAAGCCAATGGACTCGCAGAAGCCTTTAACAAGACCTTATGCACGCTGCTGGCGAAGACTGTCAAGTCTAACAAAAAGGATTGGGAAGAGAGGATGTACGAAGCACTTTGGGCCTATCGTACTGTCTACAAGACCCCAACCGGCTGTTCACCTTTCTCCCTCGTCTATGGGTCGAAGCTGTAGTGCCCATCGAACTTGAAGTTCCTTCATTGCGAGTTGCCGTCCAGCACGGACTAGTCAGTGGTGAACAGGCCAATGCAGAAAGAAGATTGGAGGAGCTCGTCGAGCTCGAAGGAAAACGCCTCCGGGCACAGCAAAACATCCAACTCTACCAAGCTCGCATGGCCCGTGCTTTTGACAAGCTAGTCAAGGGTCGAGAATTCAAGAAAGGAGACCTGGTAATGGTCAAAAGAAGAGAAGTGATGGCCTCCAACCCCAAAGGGAAGCTGGTCGAAAATTGGGTCGGGCCGTATATCGTCCGCCGAGTATATGAAGGGGGTGCCTACATCCTTGTAGACCACAAAGGAGTCATCCAGTTTTCTCCCCTCAATGGAAAACATATGAAGCTGTATCATGCAGCACAACCAACAAGCCCCGAGTGATCGGTCGGAGCTACCTTTTCCTTGGTTTAGTGGCACTCCGCCCTAACCAAGCTACCCTCTCCTTGGTTTAGTGGCACTCCGCCCTAGTCAAGCTACCTTTCCTTGGTTGGTGGCATTCTGCCCTAATCGAGCTACCCTTTCCCTTGGTTAGTGGCATTTCGCCCTAGTCAAGCTACCTTTCCTTGGTTTAGTGGCATCCAGCCCTAACCGAGCTACCTGCTCCTTGGTTTAGTAACACTCTGCCCTAACCAAGCTACCCTTTCCTTGGTTTAGTGGCACACCGCCTTAGTCAAGCTACCTTTCCTTGGTTGGTGGCATTCTGCCCTAATCGAGCTACCCTTTCCCTTGGTTAGTGGCATTTCACCCTAATCGAGCTACCCTTTCCCTTGGTTAGTGGCATTTCACCCTAGTCAAGCTACATTTCCTTGGTTTAGTGGCATCCCGCACTAGTCAAGCTACCTTTCCCTTGGTTTAGTGGCACTCCGCCCTAACCGAGCTACCTGCTCCTTGGTTTAGTGGCACTCCGCCCTAACCAAGCTACCTTTTTCTTGGTTTAGTGGCATCCCGCCCTAATCAAGCTACCTTTCCCTTGGTTTAGTGGCACTCCGCCCTAACCGAGCTACCTGCTCCTTGGTTTAGTGGTCCTCCACCCTAACCAAGCTACCATTTCCTTGGTTTAGTGGCACTCCGCCCTAGTCAAGCTACCTTTCCTTGGTTGGTGGCATTCTGCCCTAATCGAGCTACCCTTTCCCTTGGTTAGTGGCATTTCACCCTAATCGAGCTACCCTTTCCCTTGGTTAGTGGCATTCTGCCCTAACCGAGCTACCTTCCTTTGGTCCAGTGGCATTCCGCCGTAATCAAGCTACCCTCTCCTTGGTCTAGTGGCATTCTGCCCTGATCAAGCTTCCAAAAGAATACGCCACACTGCCATTACGAGCCTTACGTTCGAATTGGCACGAAAGCCCTTCCTTGCGTTAGCATGATCCCCCCACTAACGAATAAACCCGGCTCGACTAAAGACTTTGTGTCCTAGCTGGCATTCTCACATTGTTGCCACTGCGGGCCATCTACAATCAACCAGGAGTCGAATGTCACGCTTCGACCTGCCACCCTATACATATCAAAAAAGAAAGAAAGAAAAGAAAATGGGGTTAAAAATAGAGATACCCCGCCAGACTTGCTTCTATATTAGGGCAGGTGCAAGAATGGCTATAACCCAGCTGTGGCGAAAACCCGAAGGGGCGCTGCAAGCAAAATCAGGTACCCCACCGCGTGAAAACCCGAAAGGGCGCGCGGGTAAAAGCAAGAGGGGGCTGGCTCCGGCGAAAACCCGAAAGGGCGCTTGAGTCAGTAAAGTGATAATTTCCAAATTCCTCTCCTATTCTCCACCCAATGGAATTCTGAAAGGGACAATCATCAAAGACCCATCGGAAATCCTTTAACAAACCCACATTCGACCTTCATCATCATCGGCGAGGTAGGGTGATCTCTACCCTCAACTTGGACCTTACGTCCCTGTTGATAATCCCATCTTCGCTTCGGCATGTGGCCCATGCTAATGAATAAACCCACATTCGACCTCGTCATCATCGGCGAGATCGGGTGATCTCTACCCTTAACTTGGACCTTACGTCCATGTTGATAATCCCATCTTTGCTTCGGCATGTGACTTATGTTGATGAATAAACCCATGGTCGACCTCGTCATCATCGGCGAGATCGGTCGATCTCTACCCTAAACTTGGACTTTCCGTCCCTGTTGATAACCCATCCTTTGCCTCGGCATGTACCCATGCTGATGAATAAACCCACTTTCGACCCTCGTCATCATCGGCATCCCATCCTTGTTTCGGCAATAACCCATGCCGATGAATAAACCCACGTTCGACCCTCGTCATCGTCGACGAGACCGGTCGATCTTTACCCTTAGCTCAGATCTTACATCCTTGTTAATAGACCGTATCCTTTGCTTCAACATCTAACCAGTGTCGACAGACCGAAGCAAGGTCCAATCCTTGTCATCATCAACAAGGCCAGTCAATATTTTCGCGGTCCAGTTCTTCTGCATCACGAATTCAAAAAAAAAGAAAGAAAGAAAATAAAATGGGGTTAAAAAAATAGAGATACCCCGCCAGACTTGTTCCTATATCAGGACAAGTGCAAAAACGGCTATAACCCAGCTGTGGCGAAAACCCGAAAGGGCGTCGCAGGTAAAATCGGGTACCCTGCCGTGTGAAAACCCGAAAGGGCGCGGGGGCAAAAGAAAGAGGGGGATGGCCTCGGTGAAAACCCGAAAGGGTGCTTAGGTCAGTAATGTGAATAAAAAATTTGAATGATGAATAGTGATGATTCATTCTCTGTCCGGGAGACCCCTACGAGGTCGACGGGGAATTTTCATCCGATATCCCGCCTATATACATCTATTGTCTACTGATGCGGGACGGGACCACGGACACGACAAGCTCGCGATCGTCCCTTAACGAGGGAAGCGTCGGATGTGCGCGGTTGAGAAACCGGCTGGGAGCTAGGGTGGTCGGCTCTCACTTGTGCCCGGATCGGGTCACGGGACGGCTTCGCTCTCTCTCGCAGCAGTGATATTATAAATTGAAAGCGGGCTAGGTATTCCTACACATGCTCTCTAGCAGCGGCATATAAAGCATATAAAGAATTGAGCTAATGCCAAGTGTAAGGGTGAAGGCGATACCTCCACGCTCTCGGCGTGGCGAAGATGGGACCCGGCCGGAACTCGTACCCCCGGGAACTTAATACATTATGGTTACAGCAATGCAACTAAGCCCACTCCACGCAGGGAGGTAAAGGGCAACACAAGCGGGCCCGGGAGGACCAGTTTCAGGTTGACGGGCGGTTCCAGGTGATGCTTCGGCTTCACGGCCCACGTGCTGACCGGAGGGGTCGTGTGGGGCCTGATGACTCCTCTGTTGTGGAGACACTTGGGAAGCGTTCCCCTGGGATGGCGAGCTGCTGGAACGACCACCGGACGCCGGGCGGCCCTCGGATGACGCTCGCGGGGAACTCGGCCACAAATCTGAACTTCTGTTTGCAGGCGCGCGACTTGGAGGAAACTACTGCTGCGATCAGCCCCGTCGTCGGAATGCGACGAGATTAGCGCCGTTAGAAAGCTGACTCAGAATACTTCGACGTAGGGGTCTTCAAAAAAAATAATCAGATATGTATTTCTGATCATGTATTTTACAAGCTTGCTAGAATCTGGCCAGAACTGTAGGGGCAGGTTCTGACTTCTTTGAATATCGATGTTGACCGGGGAGAAGACCTCTGAATCTGGAAATGATTTCTTCAGAAAAGTTGAAGGTCTCTGAGAGAGGAATCCGGGACTATTTTTCGTTTTTTGATTGGAGAAGAAATGGATTTTCTGGGATTTTGTTAATAGACCTGGGTCGGATCTGGGAAACTGTGGGTAGACTGTTCTTCGGAACTTGGACGAAATTTGAAAAATACCTAGAGACCTCATCAAAAATTAAGAAAATTCCTGGTGGTAGATATATGTGGACAGAACTCCCAATAAATTTGGGCGACCCAACAAAAATAAAAAGATGGTTGGAATGGGGTAAACTCAGAGCTGATGAACAGTAAACAGAACCAGGACAGATCTGGAACTTGGACTTGGACGAAAATCAAAAAATAGCTAAAGGATGAATTTTGACGTGATTTGTTTTGTGGGGATAAGGGTTCTAGAGGGGAACCAACCCTGAAATTTTTAGCTTCAGAAGACGAAGGGAGTGATAGCAGGAATTCGGAGAAGAAGGATCTGTCCTGAGTGGACAGAACACCGAAACCGTTGGCAACGACGCGTCGGCGGCGAGTCGATGGCGGCGGCGATCACCGGAGTTGCTTCAGATGCTGGAGGGGATCAAGGGGGAAGGGATTACACTCTAGAAAGGGGAGAGGGGGTGGAGGAACCAGGGAGAGAGAGGGGAGGGGCGCAAATCTCCAAGGGGGCAAATGCCTTTTTTTCCTTCATTAATTCATTCAATATGAAAAATACAACCTTATATAGGATGCCAACCAAACTCAACCTCAACCCTTGGATCTAGGGGTTTGGATTGAAGGGCTGGGATACAAAGTGAATCACACATTTAATACATTAGTTTAATCTAATTTGACCATGCTTATTCAACCTTGGACTAAAGCTATTCAAACACCACCTACCAAGCCTAATAAGGCCAAAAGAGGGGGCGCCCCATTCATGGGCCTCTTCTTGGGCCAAGTGTGGTTAAAGGCCATGTAACCAGCCCACCAACCATGCTAGACTCTTCCAACTTAGTTGGCCCATGAAGGAGTGTAGCCCAATTTGGGCCTTAAGTGCATTAATGACCCATTAACAACCTAATGACCCAATATGGCATAAGCTCCCTAATGGACTCTACTAATGGCAACCTAGCCTTGGACTTGACATAACAAATGGCCCATTGGCTTGATATAAGTCTTACAAGGATGGCTCAAAAGAAAGAAATTACATAATTACAACTTCATACAAGCCATAACACACAAATACACTTCACCCGTGTATGGAAATCGCCTTTGATGCCCCATCATCTACCCTTTTCGACCCTTGTCACCATCGGCAAGATCGGTTGCTACTCTACCCGGTTTTTGTCACCATCGGCAAGACCGTCTACATTTTTTGACCCTTGTCACCATCGGCAAGATCGGTCGCTACCCTATTCAATTTTTGTCACCATCGGCAAGACCGTCTACCCTTTTCGACCCTTGTCACCATCGGCAAGATCGGTCGCTACCCTACCTGGTTTTTGTCACCATCGGCAAGACCGTCTACCCTTTTCGACCCTTGTCACCATCGGCATGACCGGTCGCTACTCTATCCGGTTTTTGTCACCATCGGTAAGACCGTCTACCCTTTTCGACCCTTGTCACCATCGGTAAGATCGGTCGCTACCCTATCCGATTTTTGTCACCATTGGCAAGACCGTCTACCCTTTTCGACCCTTGTCACCATCGGCAAGATCGGTCGCTACTCTACCCGGCTTTTGTCACCATCGGTAAGACCGTCTACCCTTTTCGACCCTTGTCACCATCGGCAAGATCGGTCGCTACTCTACCCGATTTTTGTCACCATCGGCAAGACCGTCTACCCTTTTCGACCCTTGTCACCATCGGCAAGATCGGTCGCTACCTTATCCGGTTTTTATCACCATCGGCAAGACCGTCTACCCTTTTCGACCCTTGTCACCATCGGCAAGATCGGTCGCTTCCCTAGTCCGGTCCTTGTTATCACCGTCAAGACCGTCTACCCTTTTTCGACTTTCGTCATCATCGACAGGACCGGTCGCTACCCATTCTCGGGTCTTGCCATCCTCGGCAGGACCGCTTACCCGTCAGTTTGGATATACCCTTTTGAGTCCACCGGACTCTCGGCTGGCATAGGCCATTGTTAGTCTCGAAAAAAGTCACAGCGCGGTGGAGCGAACACCTCACCCCTTTGCTGAAGGCGTGAGCGCTCTCCTGCCCTAGTGACTCATACGCTCGGATTAGAAACAACGGGCGAATGGAAGAGAGAAGAGTAATGACAAGATGGATTCTTCATTCAAAAAGCACAATGGAGATTTTTCATTACTATGAAGTAAAAGGTACATGTTACATGGGCCATCCCCCAGAGTACATGAAGTGTGTCAAAAAGGGAGCAAATAAAGAGAAAGAAGACTACGGCAGAGGGCGTCGGAAGATGTCCTCCAGCGTAGGAATACCCAGGGAAGTATGGCGGGTCAGTTCTTGCAATCGAAATTCGGTGGCCTCCAGCTCAGATAGCTTCTCCTCGAGGGAAGCAGCTTGTCCCTCGGCCATCTCTGCATCCTCCGCCTTCTGGACTCCCAGGCGATCTACTTCTTCAAGTTCGGCCTCTACCCTTGAAAGTTCGGCCTGTAATGCCGCCATCCGGGTCGTCAAGAAGCTTCGGCGCTGTAAAGAGGCATTGGCTTCATCCCTCATCCTCGCCGCAGTCTCTTGCAGAGAAACAAGAACTGCTCGGCTTTCAGCCCGCTCCAATGATATGGCCGCCAGTTGGTCAGCTGCTTCCCGACCTAGAAATTCCCTCCTGTTTACATACTTCAGGAGCAGGATCACCCGTGGAGTCCAGTCGTCCATGGGACAACCAAAGGCCAACAGCGAGCGGGATAGATGCTCTATCAAGCCCCTCAGCTGAACATAAGTTAAATCCCTGCTGGCCGTTACGGTCTGCTGGAGGGTCCCCAGAAACTGCCACACAAAGTCACTTGAAGATTGAAGACCAAGTGGCGACGTCTCGGGCAGTTCAAATTCCACTCTGCTATCCACGGCAGCCCAGATATCATCGGCCGTCCCGGAAGATGACGATGGCATGAGCTGCAGTCCACTGCTGTGAGGAACAAGCGCGCTGGCGGATACGGTGGCCGGAGCCTCAATAACAGCAATCTCTTTTCCTGCCCCCTGGGATGGAGGTGCAACAGAAACATCGAGAGCCGAAGACATCTGCTCTTCAATGATCTCTCCGGCTTCTATTTCAGGAAGACCATCCTTTTCCAGAATTGATTGCTGTGCAGCCTCCATTGGCTGAGAATCCCCGGCTGCCGCCGAACTACCAACTTCCACAAGTGCTCCGGGTCCGACTGGAACCATTGTCGCTGCATAGTCCTTGGGATATCGCAATGCGATAGGCCGCAGGACGGACGGAAGAGTTGCATGGCCCGTTCCCAGAGCCGGGAGTGGTATCTGCACCGTCATGGTTGGCAGCGCCACCTCAGCCTGCATCAGAAATATATATACATTAAAAAAAATGAGGCTGGAAGGAAGATAAAGAAGAACAGCAGACACCGACCCTGGGCAGGTCCTTACCTCAGCGGGTACTAAGCTCAAATCTTTAAGAGCAGCTCCCCCGGCACCGGCCTCTTCACTCTCAAGCGACAATGACGGCTCGGGACCGCCCCACGACAACCGGGCCGGGCTGAAAGTCAGATAATCACTTTCATAGGCCGAGGACGCCCCGGCGTCATCGGTCTCGAGATCAATCAGTGAGAGCTCCTCGTCACTGGAGCCGCCACCATAATCTACCTGCTCAGAGGAAGAGGACCCCTCTGCTCTCTCAGGACGCTCCGCCGTCGGAGCAGGAGCCTCGCCAGCAGGAGCATCACCCTCGGCGGGAACTTCCCCGGTGTTCTCCGCGCCAGGGGCAACAATAGATGATACCTCAAGAGCAGGTCCGCCCTGCCCCGAGGGGATCGCCTCCTCTATACCCTCCGAGCCCGGAAGCAATGACGGTTGTATATCAACTGCAATTTACGGCAAGAAGGGGTCAAGCTAGCTAAAGACATGAAGATTTGCGGTGTTATCGCGACTAAACTATAGATTACCTTCCATCTCCTGCCTGGGTGTTGGAGAGGGCAGATCCCTTTCTACGGGAGCAGTAGGGACTTCCTCTGCCCCGTCCCTAGCCGCTACATCTACCGTCGCCTCCAGCCCGACGACCGCGGCGACTGTGTCAGCAACCGTCATCATGGGCTAGCCAAGGCAGTCAAAACAAGCTAATGCACTTCGAAGAGAAAAGGAGCCTACCTTCAGCCTCTAGCCCTTGTGTGCGGGAAGCTTCAAACTCTTCAAAAGATACAACCGAAGGAAGGACGGTTGCCGACTCCTTCTCTGCAGCTTTCTTTCGGCGTGCCCGTGTCACCCGGGTCACCGCCGCTTTCGCCTTTCCGACGGCCTCTCTCAGCTGGGACCGAGTCCTCTTCCTCGAATCCCCAGGAGGCAGTGGCGTCGTGGTCGGAGCAGGCTCAGAACTTCAAAATATGTTGGCT
The DNA here is from genome assembly GCA_022559845.1 of Amorphophallus konjac. Lineage (NCBI taxonomy): Eukaryota > Viridiplantae > Streptophyta > Magnoliopsida > Alismatales > Araceae > Amorphophallus > Amorphophallus konjac. The sequence continues at coordinate 213,877,385 of CM040122.1, forward strand.
TTTGGGCCTTTATGATCAGTTCCCTAAAGTGCCGGGTCTCCTCCGAAGTCGGTCGGACTGCACATGCACAAAGGTGAGAATGACACACCACAATGAAAAGAAGAAGCTGGCCAAAAGGCCTGAAAGAAGAAATGAAACGTACTTGCCGGTCCCGTATAAAAGGGGAAGAGAGGCCAATAAAATAGCGATGGCGTTTTGTCCCTCGAAGCCGCCTCGCGAATAAGCCAGCATAGATCTCCAATCTTTTCGCTCGGTTCGGCCAGCAGTGCCAGGTCCTCATGACCACGAGAGGATAGGAGATAATACAGGCTCAGATGGTCCAGCCCCCACCTGTCTGCATATTTGAATGAAATCTGAAGAGGATGGTCCAGGATGGCTTCGCTCGGATCACCCACCGACAGGCCATGCGACCGAAGGAGTGCAAATAGCCAGGGAGTATTGTCGTACAAGGCATCCCGCCTGTCTTCCTTGCGAATGAAAGTCCGATGGGGATACAACCTATCCACCTCGGGACGCCAGTCGGCCACAGCCGCGATGGGCTCCTCTACCGGTAAAGGGAGTTGCTGGAGAATCACCCTCTCACTGCTGACCCGGCATAAACCCCGAAGGGTCTTCACATAATCATCCTTGTTGATCGGGGGCAGCTTCGGTTCAACTTTCGTCTTGCGGCTTTTCACAATCTTGCGGGCCTCCATATAGGCCTTCACTTCTGTATTGGTCCAAGACTTCAACTTCTTCAGATAAGAGGCTTCAATGTCAAGAACTGGCTCCGGCTGGGAAGCTAGGAACCTGTGCTCCGCCACGGCCCAGCACTCTCTCCGGGAGTTCCTGTAAAATCCCGTCCGCGCATTCCACCACTTGACGTATTCAGGCGTGACACGAGGGAAGCGCGCAGGGGCGGGTACCCGAAAAGAAACGTCTTCACGACGATGGAAAAAGTCCCACCATATCCGGGCGTCATCGTTTGAAACTTGCCCGGCCCTATGCCTGTTGGGCAATGCAAATTGTGAAGAGGAATGTGGAATCTGCTGGTCGTAGCCAAAGTTCCGGCTGAAGCGGAACGGGTAATACGGCTCCAACCACAGAATGCCGCTCTTGCGAAATACAAGGACACTAGGCCTGATGGCCAGTGCCCAATCAATTAACTCCGGCTCCAGAATAGGCTTGGTATATTTGGCCTTGGAAATCGGATGGATGTACTCCTCAGTCTCAAACAGCTTGCACTGCCTCGTCCTGTTCGTCAGCGGGCTCGAATGGGCAGCTAAGCTCCAGAAATGAAGAGCCCCAGGCGAATCCATGGGAATGCGGGCCAATTTACCCCGAATGGCGTAGAGTTGCTCCGCTAGTAAGGATGGCTCGGCACTCGCAAACTCTATCATACGCGGGACCAGAGGAACCGCTTGTAATGCCCGAGGAGCTGCCTCCGGAAACAGGGTGCAGACCCAAGCATTAAAGAAATGTAACGGACCAACCGTCCGAAGGCTTCTGGGGAGACGCGTTTTGTGCAAGTCTCCCAACATCTTGTAAATGAGGCACAAAGCCACTGGGCAAAGGGACAGCTTGATGCCCCAAGCCATAAGACAGGCCGGGTAAATGGCCTCCGCCCTAATCACGCTCTCGTCACCTTGAGGAAGAGCGAACGAACAAAGCCAATAAACCAGATATGCAGCACAGTGAGTGACTGCATCAACACCAGTAGGGTTTGGGTTTTCTCCCTGCCCTCCTTTCGAAGAAGATGATGAAGCGGCCTGGCGTCGCACCCTCTTCTTCCGCTTCTGGGCCACGGGCGCTATTGGAGGAAAATCTTCATACTTATTCTTCCCCTGGAAGAAATATTGAAGCCAGGCGCCCATCCGCACTCTTCGCTTCTCGCCCGGCTTCCGAGCTTCCCTCGTGTCGTGCGACGAATGAAAGAGGGTGCGATACGCCTTCATCAGATACCGATAGGCGTAGCCCGCCAAATACCGACCGTCACCGTCGGTCTGGTCTTTCAACCAGTCAGGCCAGCAGACTTCTTCATACGGCTCCCCGTCAATGGGTAGGCCGCTGAGCTGCGATAGACTCCACAAGTCTAAAGAGGTCTCCCCCTCTGAAGTGTAGAAAGTGTTATATTCGGGGCAAAATACCTCGATCATTCCACAACACAAGCCCCGTGAGATTGGGTACCGGTACCTTGAAGCGTACACGCTGTGATATACGCCGGCCCTGGTCAGAAGAGGAGCGTAATGCTGCAGCACGTAGTCTGTGAACTCTACTGCTCCGGGCCTGAATGCATGAGCGTCTGTAACTTTCAGCTCAGCAAACCACCCCACCGATATCTGGTGCTTGAAGCGAACCGCCAAGCAATCCAGCAAGAACGATTCGTCTCTATATCCCCATCTCAACGGGGCAAGGAATAGACCAAAGATCGGTTTCTCCCGATCCACTCTGCCCGCGGAGTCATTCCACCGAGCGGGTACGAACTCGGGAGCTCTAGTCAGCAATCCGTCTGTCGGAGCCAGGTCTTGCAGCCCCAGCACAGCGCTCCATTTCCTGACCTCCCCGGGGAGATAGATGGGTCTTCCCCGCATCACACATTCGGCCAGGCTGTCTCTCTCCACCAGCAAGGCCTGCTCGACCTTCCGAACGGCGAACACATCCCTCTTCCCCTGAAGGTTGAAGCGTTGAAGAAGGGACATTAGGTGCTTGTCCTTGGGATAATCCCTCCTGGTCACGCCCTCTCTGTTATAATGAAAGGAGTCACCCCCGAGGATAAGGAGACGGCTGGTGTCCACAGTGTCTGTCTCTGAATCCGAAGACTCCGCAACTATGGCCACCTGGCCGTGCCCCCAGTCGAGGGAATTGACGTTCTCCCATGTCACTATGGCACGAGAGGAAGAGCTGGATGCCATGATAGCTGCAAAAAGGGGCATATCAAACAAAAGCAAAGTCAGAAAATAGCTAATCAAAGGCGAACTTCTGACAAAATTTCGGCAGAGTCTCCCCAGCACAGGGAATTGCCGAAGAAAAGCGGGAACGCGTCCACTGAGGAACGGTCCCTAAAAGGCAGCCATCGGCATTACACCGAGGCCAGAGGAACACCCGGGGGAATAGCTCCGAGGGCAAGCCCTGCTAGAAGCCTCCCGGGGTCCAAAGAATGGGTTTCGAAACCCAAATTGACGGCACCTCCACTCACCCGAAGGAAGAAATCGCCGCTCTCGGCGCCAAAGGGAGAGAAGAAAGGGAAGAGAGAGGAAGAGTTGGTGCGAATGAAGGGCAATGAAGAGAAAACAAAGAAGAAAGAAGATAAATAGGGGGAGTCCCCCATCGCTAAACCGGCGCGCTATTTAGCGCACCGGATTAACAACCCTTTAAGCGAAAGGCGTGCCGGTAAAAGGCACGCTGGGTCAAAGCATGAACGTCAACGGCCGCGCCGGATTAAAAGCCCAAGGGTCACAGGCCGCGCCGTATTAACATCTAAACAGCGCCGGGTTAACGCCCGTGCCGAATTAAGGGCCATCCCAGGCGCCCGCCAATCAAAGAAGGGGTCAGTCCGGATGAAATTCATCCGTCGGCCTTGCTGCATTCGTGCCTTGCTCGCAACACCCACGTCTGGGGGGCATTTGTTGGCACTCAAAATATGATCGTCGGTGACCAAGCCATAAGGACGAATGACCCGGCCCACCGAAGTACGGAAGCCGATAAAGATCAACATATTGAAGACTTCTCAAGCTGCCAGAGCCTCGAGTCACTCCGTATGGATACGGGGACTTCACCTCAGGAGAGCCGAGATGAATCCACAACCAACCGGCAGTGCGACCAAGCCTGCCCAATGAACCGGCATCGACTTTGTCGTGCTGCATCCACTACACCCGTTGTCCGACCAAGGTCGACGGTCTACCCGGTGGCTACCCACCTCATGAAAGGATCCCCTGAAGATAAAGGAGTCCCCCCTGGCTCTCCGAGACGGAGGACCGGAAGCTCTGACGGCAGAAGATCCCGATCACCCGGCATGGGTACGGCTTCCCGACAAGATGGGCCCGTTAGTGGCCGAATGATCGCCCAGCTCGGGCGGAACTATCCCTGGGGTTATCTCGCCTTCCAAGGAGCTTCGGGCACGAGCCAGGCCGAATCAACAGCATGGATCGTAGAGCCGAGGGCCGTGTCAGCGGGAAACCCGCACGATCAAACTAAAGCTATCTGGAGTCTTGAGAATAGACGTAAGTCGACCAAGGGATTCCGACAAAACACCTCGTCAAAGTCTGGATGGGCGTTGGCGAGATAAAAGCTCACGGTGACCCCCGGAATTGTCCCCGGACTCATCGACTGCTCGAAGCTCGTATAGAGCACTAGCCCGGCATGCCCTTGTCCCGGCGCGCCCCATCTTCAGCCCTTATACCGGCGCGCCCCATCTTCAGCCCTTATGCCGGCGCGCAAATCACCCTAATGGATGGCTCCGATCCCGGCGCGATAAGCCTTGAAGGCTCCCCCCGGCGCGCCAATCCCACGCCGGTTCAACGCTCGAACTCGTGCCCCTATATATATATGGCTGTTCGAGAACAAAAGAGGACGAGACGAAAAGAAGAAGAGAGGCAGATCAAGAAGAAAGACCAGAGGATATAGAGAGAAGAAAAGAGGAAGAAAAGGAGGGAGAGGAGCTCTCGAGAGGGTTTTCTCCTGAAGTAGAGAGGGAGTAGGAGGAGCTTCGGCCGGTCGTCTTCTTCCTCTGCGATACCCTGTTTCGGGAACAGGTGGGCGCCGGTGTGCTGATTCTTTTTCAGTTTTCCGAAGATCTCTCTTCTAAAACTTCCACCCATCGAATGTAAGCGAGGGGGGGAGGAGCGACGATGATATGAGTCGATTCTCCTCCCCCCTCTATGCGATTTTCTTCTTTTGTTCTTCCCCTGTTGTTGCGCTCCGAGCGTCCTCTGCCTTTGATATTGTCGAACGGCGACCAAACAATGGTGCCGGTGCTGTACTCTCACCATGTAAATGCTAAACCCTTCCCATTTCTGGGATGGTAATATATATACGTGCGTATGAACGTCAAACCAATAGATCGAATGAATGATCCTTAGCCTCTTTTATCTACGCCAATGCCCGTGTCTGGGTTCTTCTCGGCATGGCTGTGATTCCGGTTTCCCCCGAAGTCTGCATCGCGCCCCGAATCATCGTGGGCTATAGAAACACCCCTCCCCGGGGGGCTTTTCTCTCGTTCATTCCTTTTTTTTAGGTTTGATTCAAGGATTTTCGCATCTCCTTCTCTCCTCGGATGGAGCCGTGCCTCTGCGCGTGCCTCTGCCCGCCATACGCAGGGTCTATCCCCCCTGAACATTGCTTTCCAACTGTTCGAGCATATGCCCATGCAATGAGCCCGCCTCGTTTATGCATTTACTGCGTCTGGGCGTCACGATCATCTGCACTGTTCCGAGGGTTTCTCGCCGCTTCGATCACCCGGGGAGGGGGACATTCCCCTGTTGCTTCCTGAAGTTGCTGGGCGACGGGGGGGGGGGCTCTATCTCTCAATGGTAGGCGCCTCCTCGAAGCCATCGCAGACAATGATAGGGGTCCTGGCTCAACGAACTCAACCCCAACAAATCAGGGCCCGATCGAGACCGGGGGATGTGTGCTCCTTGTAGGCTAGCCCTCGGAGTCCCACTCTCCCAATGGTCAGTTCCTCCATGGGATGAATCGTAGACTATGGGTCCTCCACCCCTCGCAGGCTAGTCCTCGGGGTATGGCTCCCTTCGTCAATGACCTCGTCCCTCTGTCTCTTCCCCTATGGAATTTTGGTGCCCCTAGCAGGCTAGTCCTCGGGGTACTCCATCCAGTGGGGTTTGCTGGCTGCCTTCGTGTAGACCGGCGGTTTAGGGGCTTGTTCCATAGGTGAGCATGACCCCGCTTCTCCCTTGCAACTCTTCAGGTTCAGGGGAGATGCTGTCCAATTTTGGACAGCTTAATAATGAATAAACCATAACGAAACGATCGTTCTGGACCCAATTATCCTGGTGCTCGAGTAGGAACCTCGCACTGGCTTAATCACCCCATCCTTCGGGGTTCTGGACTTCAATTCAATAAGCAATTGGCCCCAAATAACTTCAGAATCCCCACCCGAAACTTAACAAACTCAATAGTTGCAAAATTCATAGAAAATGTGGGTTGAACGGCGCGGCCTTAGCCGGCGCGCCGTAATCCGGCGTGGTACCCCCCCGCGTCGGATTAACGTTAGACTCATATCCCTCTTTTTTTCCTTTGCGCCTTTCCGGCGCGCCCTAAACCGGCGCGCCCCATCCCTTTTGCGCGCCGTCTTAACGGGCTGTATGGCCGCGCCATATTAGCCGCTATACCTACATTTCTTCACGCCGTATTAACATTCATCATGGCCGCGCCGGATTAAGACGCTATACCTACGTTTTATCGCGCCGTATAAGCTACCTATCGCAGGGTCGCGCCGGTTTTGAAACCTCTTGTTGCTTTAATCGCTCATTTGCCCCCGAGTGGATCTCGTCCCTCGGGGTTGGCGTTAATAAATCACAATGGGTAATAAATTGAATTAGGGAGGGGCCAAGCGAGCCCAAACTATATTGTTATCATATCTTCATTACCATGTCCGTTAGCACTTTGCTTTCGCTATCACACTTGTGTTGCCTTCCCTCTTCTCGATGGGGAGTAATAAACGTGGTTGATCACCATTTGCTTCCACAATTCCGTTATCATGCTTAATATAGTCATGAACGTCATGTGTGCATCCATGCATACATCCTCGGGTAGATCAAATGGCATCGACAGAAAAGCCGGATTACGTGTGGTCGGAAGTCTTCGCTATGCGCGACGGTGGTCTTCGGACCTACGTCCTCCGCCACGTACCGAGGATCCATAATTCCATGAACTATGCATCTTCTGCATGATAAACATATGCATCCTGCATGTCTTCATCATGATCATCATGTAGCTCTTTTTAATCCGGCTTCGACAGCTCGCTATTGTAGATCGGATTAAAATCCGCTCTTTTTTGAGAGGAGATTAAAATATGACAAAAAGGAGATAAATAAATAATGCAAAAAGAATGTAATAAAAATAGCACGAGGTGCTAAAGTGGAGATGGTGTGATCGCCAGAGGGGTTACCTCAATAAGAAGAAAAGGAGATCGCGTGTACCTGGTGAAAATTGGGATGCGGGATGGATGTGGATTTCTTCCTCCAACTTCAATCGGCCGGCCGATGAAGTGGGTTTTCTTGGTTGATTACCTTGTAAAAAAAAAGACAATGAAAAACAAACAAAAGAGAGGGGGATCAGCCAAAGTGCAATAGTATCAATCCAAAACTAACATAAAATGATGAAAAGACATCAACGTGCGCACCTCTTTTTTTGTTTTTTTTTAAACCCCTAGCAGAGAACTAGGGAAAGGATATGATAAGATGATGCTTAATGCAATAAAAGAACTAACGACAGGGTGACAATGATAATATGCTAAGAACGAGATGAACAAAACAAGCACAATATATAGCCCTGCTCTCCCTGACGAGAGTAAAGGGAAACCGTGAAGATGCTGAACGGATGCAGAAGGATGGAGAAAGCAGTAGCTGAAGGAGGAATTAGGCGTTTGATTGGATGCAGAAAGGATGGAGTGCAAGCCAATGCTCAATGCTTCGAATGCCTTTTTTCCTTCTGAATGCTTAACGTGCTTGTTGAATACTTAACATCTTAACCTTTTCCACGATCGAATGATATTTTCTTTTATAGCTTCAATCGGATGTGATCAAACAAGGAAATGATAAGAATGGGTAATGAGGCATCCAGGGAAGGATCAAGATCGAGCAAGAGTCCCCAGGATGGTAGGGAACTGTGAGGGAAAGATGAAAAAAGGAAGGACTCTGGAGTGAAACACGACTTAATCCAGGGCGTCGATTTATGAATTGACGACCTGCACAGAGACGTTGCTTGAAACACGACCTAAGAAAGGCCATTTCTTCCTGGATTTAATTTTGGAAATAAAACTTTCTTTGTTTAGACATTAATGGAACACGCCTAAGATAACGTTGTTGCTTAAAAACACGCCCTGAGGTAGGACGTTACACAGAAAATACTTTTTATTTTGAAAATAGATAATTCCAGAAATTAACGGATAATACCAGGAATTGACGCCCTCATCTATGGTCGTCCTTTCTTTTGAAACGCCCTATCACAGGTCGTTACTTTCTAAAGTAACGCCCTTCGTCAGGTCGTGAATCACGAAGGATGCAGAAAAAAATGCATAAAATTCTCAAAAATAGAAAAACTTCATGTTATAGGAATATTGAAGTCCACTTGGGGCGTTTACATAATGACATGAGATTTGATCAACAAAATGTCAATTTTGGCTTGTCTACAGCTGCCCCACCTTGGCGTCTGTTTTGCAAGGGAGTGAGACGGAAATGGAATGAAGTGTAATGAAAGAAATGAAGTGGAATGAACTGATAAGGAGACGCCAAGGTGTGATGTGACACACCTCAGAACATTAAGCATTTGAAATCTTTCCAAGATTCTGAGTGAAACAACTCTGAGTGGTTCCAAGGAAACATCGATTTGTTGGATAAATGGAGATTAAACTAAGCAAATAAAGGGATGTGCGCGTGGGCACGACAGGGAAAGACCATTGGAGAGCGATTACCAGCCAACGTGGACGTGCTACAACGAAGGTAAATTTTGCAGAAAAGTAAAGAGAATTGGGATAGAGATCCAACAAAAGAGATACTTTTAAGGAATCAGCCTGAACGGCTTCAAATAGAACGACGTACTTGATTTGAAGTGGAATATCTCATGTCAACTCAATCAAGAGCGAGTGAACTTCATTATTGCCATAATATGAAGATTTTCAGCATGAAACTCAAAGTCCTACATGATGCATGCTGGGCTAAAAGAAAAGATTAAAATAAACTAAAAATAGAAAATAATCAGGGATAATATTGTTAAGCCATTTAGATCTGGTCAAGAATCCATATCTCTGAGCTAACACTAAGCCGAGGCCCGTTTGTCTGCGCATTAACTCAGAAAGTGGAACCATCGTCCCAAACCTTTAACAACTCAACGGCCTATCCGTGTGATCAAGATTCTCCTGAAATCGTCATGGTTTTTGATGAAGGGGAACTCAAATTTCAGGTTTATCAGAACCACAAGGTCCTTGACATACTATAATAGCGTAGATATCATATAATAACAATGCTTACAAGAAACAGATACAAGGTGACAAGATGTTACTCCCATGAGCGGTCCAAACGCCTCGAATCCTGCAAACTTCTGCACTTTGAAACTTATTATCCTTCATTTATCAATTCAGAACATGACATGATCATAAGTGCTTAATCATAAGCAATTTCACCAAATAATAGCACTTAAATTCATCAAAAGCATGGAGAGGTCAAAAATCCGTAGGCCAATAAAACACGCCTAAGAACAGGGCGTTAACAGCATGAAAGACGCCTGGACCATAGGTCGTTAAACACTTAAAACACGCCCTACTCAAAGGCGTAACCAATAACGGAAGCTTAGAAGAAACACGACCTCATCAAGGGCGTTACATAAAACACGACCACTGGTTAGGTCGTCAAATCAAAAAGTGACGCCCTTACACAAGGCGTTAATTCAGCACGAACCTCCGTTTCTAAATCAAGAACACAGTCCTTAACCTAATCAAACTTCTATCTTCGGGACTCTTCAGGTCTCTTCAAATCCTTATAAAAAGGAAGGCTTTCTTTCACAAATCAATCGAAATTTTTCTCTGCAGCCGAACTGCTTCTTTTCCTTCTTCATCTGCAGGCCTTTGTTCTGCTTCTGTTCTTCTTCAACTGCAGGCGGCGATGGACAGGATGATGAAGAAACCTAGGATTTCTACTCCCAGAATTACTGAAATACCAGGGCACATAAGCAATCGAATTGCTTTGAATCAGGTAAGCTTTTCTTCTGCTAATTGCTTTGTGCTGTTCCTTCTGCCGAACTCTCATCTCACATTTCATATACTTATGCTTATTACTGCATGTGTTCTGTTCTTCTCACAGGATTACCCAACCCTTCCAGGAGCTAGAAGATATGTCCAAATCAAATGGTTGCCCCTCATCCTCTCCAAATTCACTTCAGATATGAGGGTATATGTAGCTAGATGGCATCTCTTGGGGTTGATAACCCATGCCAAGCATTATGATCAAATCCACATAGATTGGGCTGCCATAGGAGCATTGATTGAAACATGGCATCCTTCCACCCATACTTTCTTATTTTCCATATTTGAGGCCACCATCTTGCTGGAAGAAGTAGAGATGATCCTAGGATTGAAAAGGATGAAACACGGAGAAGAAGAAAAGATGGCCATCATGCCAAGGCCAATCTCCTCCCATGAGTTGCTAACCTCGTTAATACCTAGCCCAAATATAGTGAACCAAATCAAGGTCACTAAAGGAGTTAACCTCTTGAAGCTCGCCTCGTGGGTGTACAAGAGAGCGGGTCAAGCTAAAAAGGAAGAGGAGATAGAAAGAGTGACCAAAGCCTTCGTGGTGTGCTTAGCAGGAGCACTCCTATTCCAATCCACGGAGGACTTTCTAGAGGAGTCCCAATTGAGCGCAGTGGTGAGCTTATGGGAAGAAGAAAGAGTTGGACTGGCGATCCTAGCATATCTCTATAGCGGGCTTACATCGGCGGCCATGGGAAGGCCCATCTACGGGTGCATGCTAGCACTCTCAAGTTGGGTTGATCTACACTTCAAATTCGATTCATGCCACGAAGCCCAACAACCCTCAAGAATTTTCTCAAAGAGCCCACTCTCCTATATAACCGGCTCATTAGGTATAAGCAATAGAGTGACTAACCGGATTCTTCAAATCAAGAAGAGAGGGGATTGGAGGGAGCACTTAAAGGTAATGCCAAAGAATCTCTTTACTTGTGCCCCGGGTGTATTCAAAATGCAGGAACTTCGTGCACGCTTCTCCATCGGGACGGACCTTCATCTTATTGGCGCTTCGGACTTCGTTTTGTAGAACTCTCACAGGTGCCTTCCTCAAATTGGACTTTCAAGGCAACACTTAGAAGACATCTCCCATCTCCCTCCAATCAAATCAAGAGACCTAGGCAGTAATGAAGATGGTGAGGAGGTTATCACCATTCAAGCTCTGTGGAGGCTAAGCAAGCTTCATCAACCTGTAGAAGACTTGGATGAAGACAAGGAACAGTGGAAAAATTATGTAATCTCATTGAGAAAATTAAGGCCCAAAGTGGCTCATTAGTCATTGTAGTTTCTTTCTTTCAAAATAATGAAGATTTGATGCGGGACGGGACCACGGACACGATAAGCTAGCAGTCGTCCCTTAGCGAGGGAAGCGTCGGATGTGCGCGGTTGAACAACCGGCAGTGAGCTAGGGTGGTCGGCTCTCAATTGTGCCCGGATCGGTCACGGGACGGTCACTCTCTCACTCGCAGCAGTGATATGATAAATTAAAAGGGAGCTAGGTAACCCTACACATGCTCTCTAGCAGCGGCATAAACAAGCATATATAGAAATAAGCGGAATGCCAAGCAAGGAGCGAATACGATACCTCCACGCGCTCGGCGTGGCGAAGATGGCACCCGGCCGAAACTCGTACTCCCGGGAACTTAATACATTAAGATTACAGCAATACAAGTAAGCCCACTCCACGCAGGGAGGTAACGGGCGACACAAGGGGGCCCGGGAGGACCAATTCCGGGTTGACGGGCGGTTTCCGGGCACGGCTTCGGCTTCGCGCGTACTCGTGCTAGTGGGGCCCACGTGTGGACCGGAGGGGTCGTGTGGGACCTGATGCCTCCTCTGGTGTGGGTACACTTGGGAGGCGCTCCCCTAGGATGGCGAGTTGCTGGAACGACCGCCGGACGCCGGGCGGCCCTCGGACGACGCTCGCGGGAAACCGGCCACAAGTCTGCACTTGCTGTCTTCTCGCGCGCTGTCCGGCGAGATCGGCTGCTGTGATCAACCCCGTCATCGGAATGCAACGAGCTCAGCGCCGTTGGAAAGAGGACTCCAAATACTTCGACGTAGGAGCCTTCAGAAAAAATAATCAGATACGTATATCTGACTTATGGAATTTACACCCTTGCTGTAAACAGGCCAGAACTGCAGGGGCAGGTTCTGACTTCTCTGAAAATCACCGTTGACCGGTGGGAGGACCTTGGAATATGGAGATGAGTTCTTCATAAAAGTTGAAGATATCTGAGATAGAAAACCGGGACTATTTTTGGTTTTTGATTTGGATAGGAAATGGATTTTATGGGATTTTTTGAGTGGACCTGGGTCGGATCTGGGACACTGTGGAAAAATTGCTCACAGGAACTGGTACGAATTTTGAAAAATACCTAGAGACCTTATCAAAAATTAAGAAAATTCATGGTGTAGACATATGTGGAAAGAAGTCTCAGTAATTTTTAGAGCCCAAACAAAATTCAAAACATGGGTAGAACAAGGTAGACTCAGAACTGTTGAACAGTAGACAGAACCTGGACAGAACTGAAATTTGAACTTGGACGAAAATATAAAAATATCTAAAGGACGAATTTTTGCCTGAAATTTTTTTTGGAGGTAAGGGTTCAAGAGGGGAACCAACCCTGAAAATTGGAGCTTCAGAAGATGAGGGAAGAGAGAGAGACAATTCGGAGAAGAGAGGTCTGTCCAGAGTGGACAGAAAACCGAATTCGTTGGTGAAGACGCGTCGGCGGCGAGACGGCGGCGGCGGCGATCACCGGAGCTGCTTCAGAAGTTGGAGGGGATCAAGAGGGAAGGGATTACACTCTAGAAAGGGGGCTGGAGGTGGAAGAACACCAGGGAGAGAGGGGAGAGGGGCACAAGCTTCAAGGAGGCAAAATGCTAATTTCTTCTTCATTAATTCATTCAAAATGAAAATTACAACCTTATATAGGATGCCAACCAAACTCAATCTCAACCCTTGGATCTAGGGGTTTGGATTGGATGGCTGGGATACAATGAGAATCCCACATTGAATACATTAGTTTAATCAAATTGACCACATGTGTTCAAACTTGGTGTAATTCCATTCAAACACAACCTAACTACAACTACCAAGCCTAATAAGGCCAAAAGAGCATGCGCCCCCCTTCTTGGGCCAAGCCCATTCTTGGGCCAAGAGCCACTCCATATGGCATGCTAGGCATGGGCCATTCCCACTTTGATGGCCCATGAGAGGATGGAATCCCATTTGGGCTTTAAGAGCCTTAATGACCCACTTTGAAACCAAATGGCCCAATATGAAGGAGCCATCTTAAATGGACCTTAAACATGCTACCTAGTTATGGACTCTTCCTAGAAAGAGGCCCATTGGCTTAATTAAGCCTTACAAGGATGGCCCAAAAGAAGGAAATCAAAAATTACACACTTTCAAGCTAATACAACCCATAAAACACACCTATACAAGCTAATACACACTAATACAATCCATAAGCTCATGATGTCCTCATCAATTCTCCCCGGGTGGGAGAAACTCGACCCCGTCGAGTAGGGGTATGGCTGCTCGAGTACTCTGGCGGATCCGTCACCGTGCCAAGTAGCGCGGGTATGCTCCGCTCCAAGTGATCGGCACCTGCTCGTTCCACATATACTCGATATGCGCACTGCTATGGCCAAAGGTGGTCACTCCGAAGGGGCACTCTCAACGGAAGGAAACAGTTTAAAGACTCACTAGGAATCACTGCTGAGTCCCTATAGGTGACTGATCCGGGTATAGAAGTAAACCGATCCCATACTCGTCAAGTGAGTCGACTCGCTTCACACTCATAAAAGAACGACAACGAGCTTGCACAAGACACATGCTGACCCACCATGAACTGACATACAAATGCAAACCACGCAAACAATCGACTCAAAATCACCACACAAACAGATCACACAAAGAAAAACACACCGACTCATGCATGACTCTAGACTAAGGTGGTAGCATCAAGCCCACTAGGTGGTGACATCCTGGGCGGCCGAAGGGTCGCCCAGCTCTTCCCCCATGGCATAATATTCATCGGCCAGTGCCTCATCGGCCTCGTAATCGACATGCTCAAGCTCGGGAGGTGCGGATCCGCCAACACCTAAGGCTAGGGTGGTGCGAGCGGGACACTCACTAGCAATGTGGCCATACCCGTGACAGTGGAAACACTGTATTCGCGATCGACTACTCTCCCCGATAAGAGGGGCCTTACCCTTATCATCCCGCCGGGTAGGGGGTGTAGGCAACAATGGGGGAGGTGTAGGTGCCTTGGACAAGAGTGGAGGGGGTGCCGGTGCCAGAGGACGGGCTATAGGAGCTGGGGAACGGGCAAAGGGTGCCGGTGGTTGGGATGGAAATAGATCCCGGGGTGGAGGAGGGCGAGGCCGTGGAGCGAAGTGCTCCTGACGGGTGGGCTCCTGAGGTCGAGCCATGGGAGGCCACTGATGTGGGCCTATAGAGTGACGGGGCTCGGTACTACGGAGAGGGGTGGGGCCCAACCGATGGTTAGACTCGAACTCTCCCTCAAATTGCTCCATCTCGAGAGCAACCTGGTATGCCTCTTCCAACGTCTTGGCATTGCGGCGGAAAAGCTCATACTGGTAGTGTGGCCGCAAACCACGTCGAAAGCGGGACACGGGCATGGTACTCTCCTCCGTGACACCACATCGTAGAAAGTACTCATCAAACTCCGCGATGTATTCGGAGACGGACCGGTCTCCCTGGCTAAGACTTTGCCATCTATCGATGAGTCGCTGGCGGTATGTGGGAGGAAGGTACTTTTGCTGAAGTTTATTCTTCATCTCGGCCCATGTGTCGATCGGGGGTTCTAGCCGCTGAAGTAGCAGGCTCTCCACATTCTTCCAATAGGTTTGTGCCTGCCCCATGAGTTTCATGGTGGCAAATCGGACCCTTCGACGCTCCGACATATCATACCATTCAAAATAACGGTCCATGCCAAACTCCCAATCTAGGTAGACTTTCGGATCCAAAGACCCGTAAAAGGCGGGAGGATCCGCTCGCACGGTCTTAAGGACCCGATCATCATCCTCATCTCGTTGTGGCTGAAAACCACGACGGCGTTGACCATACCCCTCGTAGGCATTGTCGGACCCATAGTCCTCGAGACCAAGGTCACGGTGTGATAGTTGGGGAACCCGAGGAGGGGCGGGTGGAGGAACCAGTGGTGGCTGGTTTTGGGCCGCGGGAGCGGCCTGGACTTGGGCCATGGGAGCGGGTTGGACTTGGGCCCCCGCGGGAGGAGGTGCGGGTGGACCTTGGGCTGCCCCAGGAGGGTCCCCGTGTGACATCCTATCTAACCGCCCAACGAGGTCTTGGACCGACCTATCGGAGTTCTCCATGCGTCCTTCCATGGCCCTAAGGCGACCATCCATATTCTCGGAGAAGGTCCGAAAGTTAGCATCGGATTGGTCCAACCTAGCCATAATGGCCATCATCGCCTCTTGTAGGGAGTGGAAGTCTCCCGAGGTATCCCGTGGGTTGGCCATAGGTGGGGGTGGGGGTGAGTACTGAGTACCCCGACGAGTGGGCATGCAAACACACCGACTAGAGCAAAACACACTAATGCAAAATGATGCGCCTAGACTTAACCAAAACTCGGTACGCGGCGGAGATAATCGACCCGAAGGTCACTCGCACAAGTGTGCGGCCTTCCCGATAGGCGTAACCTAACGGTCGGACAACACCTTTCTATATACCGAGTAAAGGGATGTATGCGAAAAGACACTCTTTTTTGTGTTTTAAAACAATGATGACCCTAAACACGACTTAGACCGAATGATGACTAGACGTAAATGACACTCTTTTTTTTTTTTTTGACACCCTAGACTCAACCTGGCTCTGATACCAAATTGATGCGGGACGGGACCACGGACACGATAAGCTAGCGGTCGTCCCTTAGCGAGGGAAGCGTCGGATGTGCGCGGTTGAACAACCGGCAGTGAGCTAGGGTGGTCGGCTCTCAATTGTGCCCGGATCGGTCACGGGACGGTCACTCTCTCACTCGCAGCAGTGATATGATAAATTAAAAGGGAGCTAGGTAACCCTACACATGCTCTCTAGCAGCGGCATAAACAAGCATATATAGAAATAAGCGGAATGCCAAGCAAGGAGCGAATACGATACCTCCACGCGCTCGGCGTGGCGAAGATGGCACCCGGCCGAAACTCGTACTCCCGGGAACTTAATACATTAAGATTACAGCAATACAAGTAAGCCCACTCCACGCAGGGAGGTAACGGGCGACACAAGGGGGCCCGGGAGGACCAATTCCGGGTTGACGGGCGGTTTCCGGGCACGGCTTCGGCTTCGCGCGTACTCGTGCTAGTGGGGCCCACGTGTGGACCGGAGGGGTCGTGTGGGACCTGATGCCTCCTCTGGTGTGGGTACACTTGGGAGGCGCTCCCCTAGGATGGCGAGTTGCTGGAACGACCGCCGGACGCCGGGCGGCCCTCGGACGACGCTCGCGGGAAACCGGCCACAAGTCTGCACTTGCTGTCTTCTCGCGCGCTGTCCGGCGAGATCGGCTGCTGTGATCAACCCCGTCGTCGGAATGCAACGAGCTCGGCGCCGTTGGAAAGAGGACTCCAAATACTTCGACGTAGGGGCCTTCAGAAAAAATAATCAGATACGTATATCTGACTTATGGAATTTACACCCTTGCTGTAAACAGGCCAGAACTGCAGGGGCAGGTTCTGACTTCTCTGAAAATCACCGTTGACCGGTGGGAGGACCTTGGAATATGGAGATGAGTTCTTCAGAAACGTTGAAGATATCTGAGATAGAAAACCGGGACTATTTTTGGTTTTTGATTTGGATAGGAAATGGATTTTATGGGATTTTTTGAGTGGACCTGGGTCGGATCTGGGACACTGTGGAAAAATTGCTCACAGGAACTGGTACGAATTTTGAAAAATACCTAGAGACCTTATCAAAAATTAAGAAAATTCATGGTGGTAGACATATGTAGAAAGAAGTCTCAGTAATTTTTAGAGCCCAAAAAAAATTCAAAACATGGGTCGAACAAGGTAGACTCAGAACTGTTGAACAGTAGACAGAACCTGGACAGAACTGAAATTTGAACTTGGACGAAAATATAAAAATATCTAAAGGACGAATTGTTGCCTGAAATTTTTTTTGGAGGTAAGGGTTCAAGAGGGGAACCAACCCTGAAAATTGGAGCTTCAGAAGATGAGGGAAGAGAGAGAGACAATTCGGAGAAGAGAGGTCTGTCCAGAGTGGACAGAAAACCGAATTCGTTGGTGAAGACGCGTCGGCGGCGAGACGACGGCGGCGGCGATCACCGGAGCTGCTTCAGAAGTTGGAGGGGATCAAGAGGGAAGGGATTACACTCTAGAAAGGGGGCTGGAGGTGGAAGAACACCAGGGAGAGAGGGGAGAGGGGCACAAGCTTCAAGGAGGCAAAATGCTAATTTCTTCTTCATTAATTCATTCAAAATGAAAATTACAACCTTATATAGGATGCCAACCAAACTCAATCTCAACCCTTGGATCTAGGGGTTTGGATTGGATGGCTGGGATACAATGAGAATCCCACATTGAATACATTAGTTTAATCAAATTGACCACATGTGTTCAAACTTGGTGTAATTCCATTCAAACACAACCTAACTACAACTACCAAGCCTAATAAGGCCAAAAGAGCATGCGCCCCCCTTCTTGGGCCAAGCCCATTCTTGGGCCAAGAGCCACTCCATATGGCATGCTAGGCATGGGCCATTCCCACTTTGATGGCCCATGAGAGGATGGAATCCCATTTGGGCTTTAAGAGCCTTAATGACCCACTTTGAAACCAAATGGCCCAATATGAAGGAGCCATCTTAAATGGACCTTAAACATGCTACCTAGTTATGGACTCTTCCTAGAAAGAGGCCCATTGGCTTAATTAAGCCTTACAAGGATGGCCCAAAAGAAGGAAATCAAAAATTACACACTTTCAAGCTAATACAACCCATAAAACACACCTATACAAGCTAATACACACTAATACAATCCATAAGCTCATGATGTCCTCATCAAGATTGCTTTCTGATTGAGTCCACTATTACTGTGATTATGAACAAAATCATCCAAAACCTATGTTTCTGTTGTAAATAACGCCTCAAAGAATGTCGTGAATTCAAAAATACACGCCTTACCTCAAGGCGTCTCAATCGGCCCATCTTCCACAGTTAACGCCTGCACAAGTGGGCGTGACTTAAATAACGACTTCAGACAAGGCGTGAATATATTCAAACCCCAAAGAATATAATCGTTGACTCATCAAAAGTAACGCCGTTTCCTTAGTCACTCCTTAAAAATAACACGCCCTCGACTGAGGCATTACGCTAAGCCAGCAATGATGACTTTCATCACATCAATCAACGCCCATTCAATGCGTCTGACGACGGTTATCGTTCCCCATGCAAAATAAATTAACGCCCTAATAGACGTCATCTTATTTTATAAAACGCCCAAGTCCTGGGCGTGAATTCTATTATAAACGCCTTGCTTAAGGGCGTGTCTTTTTTCGAAACCCAAAAGTCATCGGCCCCTTTCTTCTTCCTCCTTCTGTTCTCATTTACCCCCTTCTGCAAACCCTAACCGAAACCCCCCCCCCCTCTTTCGATCTCCCTCTCTCGTTCTCTTCTCTCACTCTCTCAATCTCCCTCTATCTCTCTCTCTCCTAGGCCGAGCCATGGCCAAACGCCAGAGGGTGAGTGCCCCAGAGGTCGTCGACCTCGACGCTACCCACGCCCAAGAGGAACCTGCCGTGGAGGAGCTCGCCATTGTTGCGGTTGAAGAACCGGCGGTGGTTGCCGGCGGCGACGAAGCCGGTGAAGCAGCAACAGAAGAAGGAGGAGAAGACGAAGGTGGAGAAGAAGAAGAAGAAGATGAAGAAGAGGGAGATGGAGAAGAAGAAGGACCACCGCCCACGGCGGCGGTCGCTCCCCGGGGCCAACTCCGGCGGCCCAGACGGCCACTGCCTCGGCCACAACCCCAGAAGCACAAAAAGGTAAGTTCCCCCTCCCCAATTCCATTTTTTTTTATTTTATTTGCATTTTTCCTGATTTTTCATAGCCCTCGGGTGCGAAACCTGCAACTCAGAAAAGAAACGCCCCCCACGGGGGCGTTAATCACAAACGAAACGCCCTGACCCACGGCGTAAATTTCTTTTATTTTCTGAAAAACAATTAACCTCCATGAAAAACGCCCTGAAGCATGTCGTTTCTCCAAAAATTATGATTTTTCATTAATTCCATGCCCATTAAATGTTTTCATTAATTATTTCGCATGCTGCCATTTTTATTTGAATTATCTGAAAATCCTGAAAGCCACGCCCCTCACCACGGCGTGTTGTAACAAGCAACACCCAAACCAGAGGGCGTCTCTTCATTAATTCTCGTTTAAACTGAACAGTCCTAAATGGAAAACGCCCCAGCCGACGGCGTGATTTGAAAACATTTTAGGATTTTTTGAAATTAACCACATGTTCACGCCCTACACAGCGGCGTTTCAAAGATGAAAAATGCCCTCAGACAGGACGTTACTTCAAAAGAAAACGCCCCTTTTAGGGGCGTGAATTCACTAAGAGACGACCTGAGGAGGGGCGTGACTTCCAAAACAAGCCCAAGCAAAACCAAATGCAATTACACATGATTAATCAAATAATTAAGCAAAGTTCTTTCTTTTAATGCGTGCAGGGGCTGATGAGGACCCGTATCTCATGGGTCATGGTCTGGGCAGCATACCAGGGTCTCCCCGACTTCCAGAGGGTTAGGGTAGATGCTATGGGTTTCGGGGCTTTCCTATCCATCGAGCCATTTAGACCCGACCTAGCACTTATCCAGGTTCTACGGGAGCGTTGGGATAGGGTGAGCCGGTCCTTCCTGATGCCCTGGAGGCACATGGTTCCTACCCTAGAGGATGTGACTAGGATTACAGGGTTGAGGGTGGATGGTGAGGCTGTGAGCGGGTTCACCTACCCTGACTACACGGAGATGGCCCAGAGGTTACTAGGGCTGGATATGGTCTATGTGGTGCCGAGCGAGTGTAGGAGCATCTTCCGTACAGACTTGACTACGGTGATGGGTTTAGGGGATGCCAGGCACAGGTCAGGGGAGACCCTAGGTGAGTTTGCACAGAGGCTGACCGACGGGGTGAGAGCGGCATGCTGCCAGGACCCGACTGACCGTGAGAGAGCGGATCGAGACCTGAGGAGGTTCCTGCTGCTACTGCTCGGTAGATTATTGCTG
This sequence comes from Amorphophallus konjac, assembly GCA_022559845.1. Taxonomy (NCBI): domain Eukaryota; kingdom Viridiplantae; phylum Streptophyta; class Magnoliopsida; order Alismatales; family Araceae; genus Amorphophallus; species Amorphophallus konjac. Next base: position 213,897,623 of record CM040122.1, read on the forward strand.
GGGACGAAAGACGACGTCATCAACTGCCGCTTCTTGGGAATCCTTGAGGACCTGGAGACCGTTGGCACTTACGCTTGGGGTGCAGCGCTGCTGGCGCATTTGATAGCTGATTTGTCCATGGGGACGGGGCGAGAGACGACCGTCAGTGGCTTCTCACCTTTTCTTCAGGTATGCAATTTTCTCATTTTCATGTCTTTTTTCTTTTTCTTTTCTTCTTATTATGATGCATGTGAATGCCTTACTAATGCAATGCATGGATGCAGGTGTGGAGCCACCTATACATGCCGATGGGGCGCGTTGACCCACGGCCCGGAGCTGAGGGATCCTTTCCTCTGGCGCGACGCTGGTTACCAGTCGTCTTCAGTGCCCCACTTGACTACGAGTTGTGGGTTCTACGGAGAGAGTTCCGCGACTTCCCTCCCTCGCTGGTATGTATAAATGAATGATATGCATTTCTTTTGAATTGATTTGAATTGATTATGATGAAATGATAATGGTATGTATGAATGCAGGTGCGGTGGAGGCCTTACGAGGATATGACAGATGAGGGCCAACCTTGGGTCGTATCGGGATGACCTCGCTTTGGGCGTGAGCTGTGGCTGCATTGCCTGAGCGAGATCGAGCCGTTATGGCTCCGGTTGGTGATGAGGACCCTGGGCCTGCCCCAGGAGTGGATCGAGGTCGGAGAGCCTCGAGGCATAGGAAAGAAGACCCGCGGTCGCACCAAGATGACCGACTGGAGGGTACGTTTCGAGGAGCAGTACGCCGACTGGCAGCGTGGCGGGACCAGAGTCACCTCCCGAGCGACTGACAGCTCCGAGTACCTCCGGCGCTACTGGGAGGTACACGTCGGCCGACCCCAGATGAGGGTCTTAGGGGTATGTATGAATGCACTTATTTCTAAATTGAATGCAAATGCTTATGTGACTATCATGTGACTAACATGTAATGGATGCAGGATGCGAGGGACATAGCAGCGATAGACGCCCAGGCCCACCTACACAGCCTGGAGGACCAGCTAGCCGCCACACGGGCCGACCTAGAGACCCTGGTGAGTGTTTAAATTACTTCTATATGCAAATGAATCTTTTTGTTGAATTATTGATGATTAGCCACTGACGATCTCAATGAATGCAGCGTGCTCAGCAGGGAATAGTGGGGAGAGATCCAGGGGAGGCCTCCAGCTCGAGGGGACCTAGCGCGGAGGTGACCGCGCTATCAGAGCAGCTAGCTGGAGCGGTTGCACGAGCCGAGGCAGCGGAGCGTGACCTTGCTTCACTGGTAAATTCTGAACTCAAACTCAGTCAGTTCAATTTATTGATTAAATATAGCATTGTGTACTGATAAAAAATCATTTTTACAGACTGAAGAGCTTCGAGCCGCTCTTATCTGCGTAGACGAGGGCTTCCGAGCGACGAGCTCACATGTGAGTAATTCAATCATGCATCGTTAAATTATTGAATTATTGCATTTATTGTGATGATTTGCTTACCCTTTTACAGGTGGCTCAGCTTCAGGCCGTACGTACCGAGTTGGTGATCCGTGACCAGCGGATCTCAGAGCTTGAGAGGTCCCAGAGGCGACGAGAGGAGCTTCCTCAGGACGTGGCCGAGCTGCGGGTGGCTCTTGAGATGGAGAGACGTGAGCGTGCTCGAGAGCGCGGGGAGTATCAGACGCAGATAGCAGCACGTGAGCGAGAGCTAGCCGACTCGAGGACCCAGTTGATCCTTTCTCAGGAGCGGCTACGAGTGTCCGAGGAGCGTCTCAAGCGAGGACGTGAGCGAGCATGGGCTACAGGGTACTCCTTTACTAGCTCCACTTTTGTTGCGGGCTCTTCTCTTCGAGAGAGGAGTGAGGCAGGGGGCCAGGCTCGAGTTCCGGCTTCTTCACGGGGGCCCATGCCTCCTCCACCAGCACCAGCTCGGGATGGCGAGGAGGAGGTTGAGAGTAGGAGAGAGGAGGGTGGAGGCGAGAGCTGAGAGACTTACTTGTACTCCTCCACCCTCACACCTATACTTAGACATTCATGATGTATATATATATGAGATTGAGATTTCTTTTGTTACCTGAGCACTTTGTGTGGTTGTGGGCTTGTGTTTGTGTACTTTTCTTCTCTCCACGTTCCTTATGTTTACTTTGCTTTTGCCCTGTATCTGCAGCTACGATTTTCACTTGAATAAAACAGGTTAATTCATCTGTTTGACTTGGCCCCTTGCCCAATGAGCAAGGGGTGGCAATATTCTGACCTTAATGACGGGTCAAGGGGCCAAGCCTTTAATCAAATAAGGTAAAGTGAAATAACCAATAAAGGGGAGATGCATCATGCAAGCACACACATGCAAACAATAAATCAAAATATGCACAGGCAAAATGCAGGCATACGAATGAAGAAGGCATTATATATATTTTTTTGTTATTTTCCTGAAAAAAAAAGCGCCTTAGATTAGGTCGTGACTCGGGTGAAAGACGCCCCCTCAGACGGCGTGCATTTTAAAAGGATTTTGGAATTTGGTGAAAAGACGACCTGAACAAGGGCGTTAATTTGATAAAGACGACCCTCACGAGGGCGTGAGTTAAATTAAAAACGCCTTAGTGAGAGGCGTGAATTATATGAATTTTCAAAAAAGATTGACAAGGCTATCCAGATCGCGGGCCCTACACGGTCACCATCTAGGATTCATTAATCTTTCTTGAATAATTAAAAGGGAGTCGACGTGCTCAAAGTTGACTTATATTCGAGATTTCGCACATTGTAATTTCTTAAGTTCGTCTTGACCATCCTGCCAGTTCGTGACTTTACCACATAGAAAGGATGGAAGAAAATATAAGGGAAGCCCATAAGGGGATCTGGGATGCTCAAAGTAAAGTTACCTCCCCTGCCCTATGCCTGTTGGGGTTCGGTCTTCGGCGTAGGAAATTGTTGCCTTTTTGCCCATTTATAATGCATGCATACGCCCAAGGTTTTCCTTGCGGGGACTTTGCCCTCTTGACATGCTTTTCTTTTCATAACTTGACTTTCACTTTGGAATTGATTTGCATTGATGAAAAAAATAAACCTAATTGTACTTGGGCTTTTGTGACATTTGCTCCCTTTTGGGCCTTGACTTCCACCTACTAGGGCGGCGGACAGGCTTGGCGCCTCTGCCTCGAGGTCTCCCTTCCCCCCTTATGGGCCGAAGAAGAAAAGAACGGGTATTGTGTTTCACTTTTAGTCAGGTTTTTGACTTTCTATCAGATTTTGCACTGCTTGAGTTCAAGAATAAAGCGTGTAGTGTGTGCGGGTGTCAACCCCATTTTTAAGTTACCAAGACTGATAAATGAATTCTGAATTTTGACCTTTCAGGCCTTGATCTTTTGTGTGCCATGACAAAAGCCTTTTTGTTTGTTTGAAATTTCTCTCTTTTCTCTTTTTTTTTGTTTTTTTTGGATTTGGATTTTGGCAACTATTCTAATTTTTTTTTGGATTTGGAAAATATTCATTTTTTTTGTTTTGTGGGATTTTGGAAAATATTCATTTTTTGTTGGATTTTGGAAAATATTCATTTTTTGTGGATTTTGGGATAATATTCATTTTTTGTTGGATTTTGGAAAATCAGGGGTAGTATTTCTTAAGATATAAACCGTTCCAAGGGTGAGTTAACTCTTCACCTTCAGCATTAGTTAATTTATAAGCATTGCCAAGAAAAACTTCTTTTATAACGAACGGTCCCTCCCAATTTGGTTGGAGTTTTGAACGGGGGCCACCCGGCTTAACAAAAATTCTCTTGATTATCATTTCACCGACTTTAAATTACTTTCTTTTGGTAAAAACGTGAGAGCCTATTTTGATAAACGCGCGCATGCTCAGCGGCGACCAGACGCTTCTCATCTAGGAGTTCCAATTGGGCAAGGAGTGAATCACGACGTTCATCAATAGAAAGTTCCTCATCCAATTGTACTCGCAGAGAGGGAATAAGAATCTCATAAGGGACTACTGCCTCCATCCCATAAGTGAGGGTGAAAGGGGTTTGCCCAGTGGGAGTGCGAATGGAAGTGCAGTAGGCCCAAAGAGCTTCAACCAGCTTGTCTGGCCAGTCCGAAAATTTATTAGCCTCACACGTCTTTTTAACGATCTTGATCAAAGTTTTGTTAGTTGCTTCTGCTTGGCCATTACCCTGCGGATAATAGGGAGAAGAATGATGCAATGCAATGTTATACCTGTTGTAGAGATCCTTGAGATCTTGAGAGATAAATTGAGGTCCATTGTCGGTGACGATGGTGCTCGGGATGCCGAACCTCGTGATGATGTTCTTCATGATAAATTTGCAAACAGTTGATGCTTTAATTTCCACGTAAGCTTCCGCTTCCGCCCACTTGGTGAAGTACTCCGTTGCCGTGAGAATGAATGATTTTTGCTTGGTCAGGAGGTTCGAGTCACCAAGAGGTCCAATGATGTCAAAAGCCCACATGGAAAAAGGCCATGGGGAGGACGTAGGATGGAGTGAAGAAGCAGGGGAATGAATCTTGTCGGCGTGCAGTTGGCACTAAACACACCTACGAACGTAGATAGAGCAATCCTCTTCTAGAGTTGGCCAATAGAAACCTAGCCTAAGGATTTTCTTAGCTAGCATCTGGCTGTTCACATGACCACCACACACACCAGAATGCGCCTCTTCCACAACTTTCCAAGATTCATCATCATCGAGGCATCTCAATAAAACACCGGTGAGCCCTCTTCTGTAGAGCACACCTCCAACCAAAGTATAACGTTGAGCCACTCTTCTAATTGCTTTCTTTTCTTCTGTTGTGGCTTCCTCGGGATAAGACTGATCATTACAGTATCTGGCAATCTCATAATACCAAGGCTTCTCTTCGTTAGCCAATTCTTCTTCCCAATCCAAAAGCATGACCTCTTTGCCTTTAAGAGTTTCTTTCTGCTTGGCCTTCTCGAGCACCTGATCCCTAATATCAAGGAAAGCACGATCCTTAATAGCTGGAGTGCCACGCTGATGAATCGGAGGGACATGGAAATCACGCTCAGGGGGGAAGACTAAAGTAGAAGCTAAAGAAGCAAGAGCGTCAGCTAGAATGTTCTGACTGCGAGGCACATGAACGAAGATTAACTTGGTAAAGAGTTTGGCATAAGCTGAAGCGAGTTCCTGGTAGGGTTTAAGCTTAGGATTGATAGTGCGGCACTTGACCAACACCTGGCGCAGAATGAGTTGACTATCACCGATAATTCGCAAGTGAGTGACACCATATCGATGAGCGGTTTGTAGACCGGCCAAAAGAGCTTCATACTCGGCTATATTATTGGTGACGGGGAAAGTAAGTCGAGCAGCAAATGGAATGGTGACTCCTTCAGGTGTTAAAAGAACCATGCCGATCCCTCTTCCTTGAGAATTAAGAGCTCCATCAAAATGTAACGTCCACATAGGATCAAGGGGTTGATTAATGGACATTAATTCTTCATCTGGGAACTCAGAATTGACAAGATCAAAATGAGGTAGAGGGTGATGAGCAAGATGTTCGGCGATGGCATAACCTTTGATAGCTTTTTGTTGAATGTAAGTGATATCAAACTGGGAGAGGAAGCTTTGCCAGCGTGCTAATCGATCAGTGAGGACAGATTTTTCAAGGAGGAATTTGATTGGATTCATGCGTGTAATGAGGTGAACCTCGTGAGCTAGGAAATAGTGTTTTAATTTCTGAACTACCCAAACCAAAGCTGCACAAGTCTTCTCCATGGCTGAGTACCTCTGCTCACAGGGGTTAAGAAGTTTAGACAAGTAGTATGCTGCCCTCTCCTTACTTTCTTCATCCACTTGAGCTAAGACAGCACCTACAGAGTCATCCAGGACTGAAACATACAGAATAAGTGATTTGCCTGGAATTGGCGGCCTCAGGACAGGGGGATTGGCCAAATAATCCTTCAATCCGTCAAAGGTTGCCTGACACTTGTCATCCCAATTAAACTTGACTCCCGGCTTGGTAAGCTCGTAAAACGGCCTGCATCTTTGTGAATGCTGGGAGACGAAGCGACGAATGAATTGCAACCTCCCTATTAATCCTTGAACTTCCTTCAAATTCATAGGAGGAGGCATATCTCTAATGGCTCTCGCCTTGTTGGGATCGACTTCAATTCCCCTCTTACTGACAATGAATCTAAGCAACTTTCTTGAAGAAACGCCAAATACGCACTTCTTGGGGTTCATTTTTAATTGATATTCTCGCGACCTCTGTAGAACCTTAGCTAGAACCCCAGGATGCTCAATCCTTGTCCTTGATTTCACTACCAGGTCATCCACATACACCTCGATGTAAATATAAATCATGTCATGAAAAATCGCCATCATAGCCCTCTGGTAGGTGGCTCCAGTATTCTTAAGTCCAAAGGGCATGACCACATAGCAATATGTACCCCATGGTGTAGTGAATGAGGTTTTCTCTTGATCCTCTTCAGACAGACGAATTTGATTGTAACCTGAAAAGCCATCCATAAATGAAAGAGTTTCAAATCCTGTCGTGTTGTCGATCAGAACATCAATATGAGGGAGGGGGAAGTCATCTTTAGGACACGCCCGGTTGAGGTCCCGGAAATCTATGCAAATTCGAACTTTTCCATCTTTCTTCATAACCGGGACAATGTTAGCCACCCAATTGGGATAGAGGACGACTCTAACAAATCTAGCCTTATGGAGTTTATCGACCTCTTCTTTCATCTTCAAAGCCATGTTAGGGTGGAAACGTCTCAACCGTTGTTTGACCGGGACAGACCCTGGCTTAAGTGTAAGGCGGTGTTCAACGAGCGTAGGGTCTAATCCAGGCATATCTTCATAGCTCCACGTGAACGTGTCCTTGTATTCTTACAGAACGAAAATGAGCACCTCCTCCTCGGAGGGCGGTAAATTCTTACTGATGAGGACAATCCTAGGGTCTTCCTCGGTACCCAGATTGATTTCTTTGGTTGGCTCTTCTACCGAGGCTGATGGTTCGTCGAATCGTCTCATGCCACTAGCAAAGGCATCCGCCTCGTCCTCATAGTCTTCATAACTTTCTTCCCCCTCTTCAATAGGGTCTTCATCATTCATGATTTCATAAACGCCCAAACCCTCATAAGCAGCAACAGAATCCTCATATTCTAATTCCGGCAGGATGATCGGTTCTTCCACAAACTCAGGGATTGCTAAATAAGCTTGGCATCTGACAGCCAACTCCAACAAAAATCTTCGGGGAATCTGCTTACCCTTGGCCTTCTTATGTGGAACTATCCCCTGATTTTTATTATTAGAAGGAAAGGAGGAAGAATAGGAACAACTAGCTTGACCAGGGGAAGGAGATGAAAAAGCGGATACATGAGGTGATACAGAGGAGGGCCCCTCACCAGAGGGGGAGAAGAGTCTTACCAAGGAATCTTGGAAGAGCGGCCCCTGGGTTGGGACGCACTCGGGAGACAAATAGGAGGTCTCCTCAATAGAAATGGAGGATTGGAATGTTGGAGATTTGGTGTTTTTTTTTCATTTTTAGCTTTTCCTTTGTTTTTATTTTCTTCTTCAAGTAAAAAGCAATGTGAAGGGAGAATAGCAGGAGGAGTGGAGATTGCAAGATTGGAGAAAGATTTAATCAAAGATGGCCCACGCGGGGGCGAGATGGAGATTTTAGAAAATCGCTCGAGGAGCGAAGGAGCAATCGGGAGGGAAATCTGAATTGAATCGGGAGACAAGTTGATGGTAATCGGTGGTGGTCGCGGCACGTGACCAAACCAACGGGAATAGAGAGAAGCCAACACAGATGTATGCACAGAAGTGAGGGAGAAAAGGCCGGCCCACAGCCTATCCACAGAAAATCCTTCTTCAAAGGGGACATCTGGCTCCCCTGTATCTGTGTAGTCACTTAACATCTGCCTTTTATCTGTGATTACTGCTGGCATTTCAATCAGTTCTTGAATCAGCGGCGGCCACTCTGGATCCGTCGGCATGAACAGGCGGCTCAGAGAGATCGTGATGTCATTCATGTCAAACCACCTGTACCAGTCACATTCCGGATCACCCATTTTTCTTCTTTTATCTGGCCTTAAAGACTCCAGGGCTTTGTAGGTAGCCAGTGGGGCAATGTGACGAGCAAACTGTCTGGCGTGCACATCTTGACAATCAAGCAATGAAGTAATGATGGTAGTCTGCTCATTGTTCTGAATGCCACCGGTGACAAAATGTGTCTTTAAAGTCCAGGTGAGCGGCTGGCAGTCTGGTTTGAAGGTGGACGTCATAACAGCCCACGGCTCTCCTTCATTCTTGCCCGGTGCTTTGTAGCCTAAGCCGCCTCGTGCAATCACCTTTTGAGGCTTAATGGGCCTAATCCTGCCCTGGAGTTTGGCGCCCATGCCCTTGCCATCTTGATATCCCATTCTTATCAGAATGTTCCAGCCGAGGGTATTCATCATATTTTTCTTTTTCTTCTTCCCCTTAGAAGGAAGGGGTGTCATAGCAACTGTGGTAACAGTCTCAGATAGCATCGGCCGTGGACGGGGAACGTCCAGCACAAATAATAACGGCTTGTTGGCAGGCCATATGGAAGGAACTGATGAAGCTACATGAATGTCTTCCTCTGGCAAGATCGGCACGCTGGTCACCTTGATAATGCGGCCCTTGTGCGGAAACTTGAGGCACCGATGGTTTGTAGAGGGCACTGCGTCAAGCTGCTGAATATAAGGGTGACCCAGGATGCCATTAAAGGTCAGATCCATATCCAGAATATGAAAATCTGCTGTAATGGTGGCTGGACCCAAGCTGACTTTGAGAGTAATCATACCCAGAGGGGGTTTCTTTGTATTGTCATATGCCGTGACAGTAATGGTAGATGGCCGAATCTGGCTCTCAGGGATACCGCATAACTTCAGAGTGCTCGGAGGCAACACATTGATAGATGCACCGGTGTCTACCAAACACTGCTTAACGGCCACTTTGTTGATATCAACCGTAATACATAGGGCATATTTTCTTGCCGGTAGAGGTGCTAACTCATGTTCATGGAATGTGATTGCCGGCTGACTGCTGGCAGGGGTCAAGACTGTAATTATCTGTTCAACCGGAAGGTCCTCATTGACCATGACCTTCTGCAGGTATTCCTTCAGGGCCAGCTGATGAGTGGTGGACCTCTTGATTAATTCAAGAATGGAGATTTTGGCTGGAGTGCGATCCAAGTGCTTTAATAAATCATACTGAGTTCCCGGCACTGAATCTTGTTCCTGCTCTTACTCTTGTGGCCCCTGCACAGGCTCTAGCTCTCTCTGTGGGAAAACACGGTGGAATATCTGTCCACTGCGGAGCGGCGCTACGCCTTGACGCGCCTCTGTCTGGGCAATATTAGGAGGAGGGTTGGAAGAAGAAGAAGGAATGTTGGTAGCAGAAACCCTGCTAGGGGATATCAAAGGGGAATTCAATGAAAGGGGCGCCCCCGTAGGAGACGTGGTAGTGGTGTTTAACAAAGATGCCCCCGCGGGAGGCATGGGAGGAGTATTTGATGAAGGTGCCCTCGCAGGAGGCGTGGGAGAAGAGAGGGATATCCGAATGCGAGGAGCATTGGCAGGTGGTGGAATAAGGAGAGATCGTGGCACAAAAGGTGGTTGAACTGATGACGGAGGAACTCTTGCCGGTGTAGGAGTGGTAGAGGGGGTAGCGGGTGCTGGCGGTGAGCGGAGTAGGAGTGGCCTGGATGGCGCGTGTGTGGGATTGGTGGTGGAAGGTGGAATGGTAGGTTGTGGAGGTGGTAGGCGGGTAAGAAGAGAGCGAGCCGGCAAGGCCGTGGAATTGGTGGAGGTAGAAGGATTGACGGGGCGTAGAAGGGGACGTCCCGATAGGAGAATAGAAGAAGAAGGAGGTGTGCGCAAAAGGCGCGGAGTTTGATTTTGAGTTGGATCATGGTGAAATGCCCCGACAGAGGCGTTTTCTTCGTGCCATCCCTGCCCTCTCTCAACCTCGTAGAGAGACGTGACAGGGTTCACATGTTGATTAGGAGCGTGCTCCGACAATGGATTACGGACGATCCCCATATCTTGCTGGGGTGCTGGAGCTTGCTGTGGCTGAACTTGTTGCGGAGCTGGCTGCTGTTGTTGCTGATTTTGTTGTTGCCGAGAAGCCCTTCTTTCTTTCATAGCGGCTATGAATTGTCTCATCTCATCCCAATTGATGTCACCCTGGTCATTTAGATCGTAGATGTAATCTCTGAAGTGGAAGCAACGATCCAGGTTGTGACCAGGGCCGCGATGAAAGGCACAATAACGGGATGTGTCAACATTAGCGGGCCACACGGTTCTTTCCTTCGATAATGCGAGCAAGTTGGCGGCCATCAGGGCATTAAAAATATCGGGGAGACTTTCAAGAAGTGGGGGATAGTGGTCCCTTTTGGGGCCAAGTGGCGGTCTCCGTTGTTGTTGTTGGCCGTAGTTGGCTGGTGGGGGCACTTGATGGTATTGTGGTGGAGCTGGAGGATCTATGCGGGGGGCTTGGTTTTGCGGTGGAGCGAAGGAGCGTTGAGGCGCGAATTGGGGTGGTGGAGTAGGGTTAAAATGAGGGTTCTGTCGTGGAGGTGGTGGTGGACGTGGGTTAGCTTGATTATGGGGGTTGCCAACTACGCCAACCTGCTCATTTGTGACAGTGCCTTCAGTCGTGGGCCCGCTGTTGACATTTGTATTCTTTTTAAATAGCCGAGGCTTCGGCTCAAACATGCCCATGATGGGCGAGTCCTTCATTTGCGTTTGTATATAACGAGCTCTTTCATAGAGCTCTTCCATAGTTGTTAGCCGATTCATGGCCAAAATGTGCAGGAATTGGGGGGTTGCATTAGAAATGACCATTTTCACTTGCTCCTGTTCCGACAATGTGTCCTTTAATTTCTCGACCATAGACCGTCACCTATCAGCAAATACAATGAAGTCCTCCTCGGGCTTCATTTTCTTGGCAACTAAATCTGTAACAGAAATGGAATGTCCCACCCGGTCTCTGTACTTTTGCAGGAATTTTCTTTGAATAACATCAAAATCGTCGGCATCAGCTGGCTCCAGAGAATAAAACCATTCGAGGGCTGGCCCCTCAAGAGACCTCCTGAATAAGTAGGCCAGGGAGGCCTTATTGTCCTGCCAAAAGGAAGTCTCATATCAGAAATCCTTTAAATGAATGAATGGGTTGCCCATCCCATTATATTGCCGGAAATTCGGCATTTCAGAAGGTGGTAAATGGAACACCGGCAACGTAGGAAGAGAAATTTCCGGAGCATTCTTAGTCGCTGTTACCTTCTTGAGCTGTTCCTCCATGCTGGCCAGCTTCTGAAGCAAGAGAGTGTTGGTATCGGGCTCGACCGGGGCCTGATTCTGAGCAAAAGAAGGCGGTATAGGCGTTCGTAGAATCCGAGGAGGTTGGAAGGATTGATGCCTAACCGCTGAATAGCTCGCCTGCTGGGCCGGCATGGCCGCAGTAGGCGTTTGTGGACGAGAGGAGGGGGGATGCAAGACCGCCTGGTCATTAACAATCTGATGGCCACTCACGGTCGGAGGGGGATTAGAAGAAGAAGAAAGAACCGACTTCCCTTTTAAAGCGGCCTGAATGGCTTGCCGCTGGGAGTCATCCAACTGGGAGAGAGCCTGGATCAAATCCGTGACATTAATGGATGGGGAAGGGTTCCCCGAAGTGTTGGAAGATGGAACTTGAGACGAAGGGTCCGCCTCATGAATAGTGGTATCAACCACATGAACTTGTGAGTAATGGGGGTGAGGAGGAAGGTAGTTCCCCTCATAATAAACAGAATCCTGGAGAGGGTCCTCATATTGACCAAATATGTTCTCATTCTCATCATCATAAGAGTACCCGTTGCCTGACATGTTGATGGTTTTACCTGAACGGAGTTTCATTCTTAAGAGAGAGAGTGTTTAATGAAGGAACTATCACAAAATATTTAATCCAAACAAGGCAATCAAATCACCCAACTATGTTTATGTAAACAAGGTTGGCAAGAAACGTAAGATTTTAATGTTTGATGTTTGAATTAGGGTGGATTATTTGTGAAAGTTCACTCTTCTGCCAAATGAGACCTAGTTTGATCCAAGTGTAACCTCCGGGTCAACTAAGTTTTTCTCTCTCTTTAACAACGCATAGGTTCTCTAAACTCTAGGTACTTCAAGGGTACAACTAGCCCGACGTCCGTGAGGGAATCCACGGGTGCGGGGACTTATGGAGGTCTTGGAAAAGGGATTTCCGGTTCAAAGAGACGGAATGCTCAATGGAGGGTCGTCCCGATTCCAAGAAGGGTGTGTGGATCCTAGGGTAGAGAGAGGAGGTCTCTCAACCAAGCCAACAAATCAAGACAATCCAAGCAGCAATGTAATATCAAGACAAATGCCAAGCAATGAATAAGAGCTAATCTGTGAAAAAGAACAGTAAAGAAACGCCCTGGGAAAGGTCATTTTCACAGCAGGAGGAAAGACACGCCCTGCGGTAGGTCGTGACAAAATGAAAACACGGCAGCGTGGCTGTCGTTAAACTCTGTGAGGGGCTCACAGACGGTAGGAAAACACGCCTTTAGGTGAGGCGTTATAAAGAAAGGACGCCTCCACAGGAGGGCGTCAAAACTCAGAGAAAACGCCCTAATGATAGGCGCTGATAATAAATGAAACGCCTCGGGGAGGGGCGTTAATCCACAGGCAATATGATAAGCATGCAGCAGACAGCAGTTATGGTAAAAGACGCCCTGGAAGTGGGCGTTACTCAACGAAACACGTCCCTGAGAGGGGCGTTAAATAGCAGACGATAAAATGAGCAAACAGAACGCCAGCAGGTGCAATAAACACACGCCCTGGAAGGGGGTGTTAATCAATAAAACACGTCCCTGTGAGGGGCGTTAAATCAAAAGACGCCCTTGTTGAAGGCGTTAATAAGCAGCAATTGACTGATCCGGGGAGTGTGCAGGGTGCACAATGGAGGGTGCCCGAGGGGCACAAGGGAAAGGGTACCGAGGGTACCGAGGGGAAAGGGCACGCGAGGGTGCCTAAGGGGAAAGGACGCACGAGGGTGTCAAGGGGAAAGGGCACACGAGGGTGCCAAGGGGAAAGGGCACACGAGGGTGCCAATGGAGATGGTAATCAATAAAGAAAACAGTGGAAGTCCCACCGTGATCGCCAATTTGTAGATCGGATTACAATCCGCTTTTTTTTGAGAGGAGATTAAAATATGACAAAAAGGAGATAAATAAATAATGCAAAAAGAATGTAATAAAAATAGCACGAGGTGCTAAAGTGGAGATGGTGTGATCGCCAGAGGGGTTACCTCAATAAGAAGAAAAGGAGATCGCGTGTACCTGGTGAAAATTGGGATGTGGGATGGATGTGGATTTCTTCCTCCAACTTCAATCGGTCGGCCGATGAAGGGGTTTTTCTTGGTTGATTACCTTGTAAAAAAAAAGACAATGAAAAACAAACAAAAGAGAGGGGGATCCGCCAAAGTGCAATAGTATCAATCCAAAACTAACATAAAATGATGAAAAGACATCAACGTGCGCACCTCTTTTTTTGTTTTTTTTTTAAACCCCTAGCAGAGAACTAGGGAAAGGATATGATAAGATGATGCTTAATGCAATAAAAGAACTAACGACAGGGTGACAATGATAATATGCTAAGAATGAGATGAACAAAACAAGCACAATATATAGCACTGCTCTCCCTGACGAGAGTAAAGGGAAACCGTGAAGATGCTGAACGGATGCAGAAGGATGGAGAAAGCAGTAGCTGAAGGAGGAATCAGGCGTTTGATTGGATGCAGAAAGGATGGAGTGCAAGCCAATGCTCAATGCTTCGAATTCCTTTTTTCCTTCTGAATGCTTAACGTGCTTGTTGAATACTTAACATCTTAACCTTTTCCACGATCGAATGATATTTTCTTTTATAGCTTCAATCGGATGTGATCAAACAAGGAAATGATAAAAATGGGTAATGAGGCATCCAGGGAAGGATCAAGATCGAGCAAGAGTCCCAAGGATGGTAGGGAACTGTGAGGGAAAGATGAAAAAAGGAAGGACTCTAGAGTGAAACACGACTTAATCCAGGGCGTCGATTTATGAATTGACGACCAGCACAGAGACGTTGCTTGAAACACGACCTAAGAAAGGCCGTTTCTTCCTGGATTTAATTTTGGAAATAAAACTTTCTTTGTTTAGACATTAATGGAACACGCCTAAGATAACGGCGTTGCTTAAAAACACGCCCTGAGGTAGGACGTTACACAGAAAATGCTTTTTATTTTGAAAATAGATAATTCCAAAAATTAACGGATAATACCAGGAATTGACGCCCTCATCTATGGTCGTCCTTTCTTTTGAAACGCCCTATCACAGGTCATTACTTTCTAAAGTAACGCCCTTCGTCAGGTCGTGAATCACGAAGGATGCAGAAAAAAATGCGTAAAATCTCAAAAATAGAAAAACTTCATGTTATAGGAATATTGAAGTCCACTTGGGGCGTTTACATAATGACATGAGATTTGATCAACAAAACGTCAATTTTGACGTGCCTACAGCTATCTCGGTAATTAATCAAATGTGTTCCCTCCTCATGGGGGATGTAATTAACGCCATAGCCTTTATGGTATGGCAGACTGCTGGTCCCGACCGAACCTCACATTCGCCCGACATGGGTCAGAATGAGCGCGTCATAAAATCGTCACTCATGTGACTGGCACGCCCGCGTCATCAATCGATCATTTAACTACCAGTTGGTCAGTCGGTCGATCGACCCGCAAAAGAAAAGAGAAGAAAAAAAGGGTTCGCGAACATCTGGCTCCTGAGGATCAAGAGAAGACATCGTTCACCACGCCCTGGGGCACATACTACTATGTTGTTATGCCATTTGGATTGAAGAATGCAGGTGCTACTTATCAGAGGGCAATGATGTCTATCTTCCACGACATGATGCATGTCTATTTAGAAGCTTACGTGGATGATATTTTGATGTATGAAAGTTTTGACACGTTTTATATTAAAAAAATGTTGAATGGATTTGATCTACAGTTGAAGAATTCTTGAAAATCATCCCAGCTGAAGAGCAGGCCAACTCACACTGTTTCATATGTCACCCTAACTCATTGTCAGCTATCTCAGCACTTCTTTGGTCAAACATAACACCTGTTATCATGTTACATCATTTTGTGTTTGCATGTCCATAGATGTTGCCAATCTGTTTTTCTAAGAGATGACAGTGTGTCGACACAACCAAAAGTTGGTGTCAACACAACAGTTGAGTTTTCAAGATATCAGTGTTATGTCTGTGATTGTGCATCGACACCATGCACTCCCTGTGTCGACGCAATAGTTTAGATTTGACGATCCTGTTCATTTCTTCAGTTCTTTCTCCTCTAAATTGAATTGTGATTATTCCTTCCTCATGTGCATAACTTCTATCTTTCTCTCAAGTAACATCCATTAAAAATCATCTATTGAGGGGGAATATTCTTGTACAAATCTGACTGAGTTCATACACTCGGGGGGAGCTTGAATTCAATGTTCTCCTCTTAGAGCTTCCTGTTAATATTTCGGACCAGACCCAAATGAATTGATGGTTTAGAGTGTATAAACCTTAAATCTGGGTTTAAGAATCTTGAAAATGACCATCTCAGTGTATGGAATAGTTTTAAAATAGACATAAAGAACTGTGACCTCACCTATTCTTGAATTCTGAATTTCAAAAGTCTTGAGGCCACCCTGGTTAAAGAACTTTACACTGAGTATTATTTTTAAACATTGAAAATGGTCTGATGAATTTGAAAGGGAAAATGCCTAAGAAAAATTAAAAAATGAATCTGAAGGGCAATGACTATGACTGACTGAGGAAACCTAGACCTTTCACCAAAGAAGTGATGGGAATTGTGTCATGAAGTAAAAGTCTAGATAACTCTGTTTAAAGATTATTGAGAAAAATAAAGATAAAAGGTAGAGCAATGGCTGAAGCTCATTAAGAAACCATGTCCCTTCATCCACGAAGTGACGTGGACTGTGTCATGATATGACAAAGCCACCTCTGTTCATGACTGAAATAGGATGATGAGTAATACTCTGAGTAACTGGGTAGTCTGGCATCTAATCAATGTGTCTCCTCATGACAAAGGAGTAAACTCCATCTGACTGGTCTTAAAAAATGAGTAAAAAAAATCTGTGAGAAAGAAAATGTACTTCAAAAGGCCGACCGTAAAAAGAAGTCTGTGCCTTAAAGTGTTTAACTTCAATACCAATTAAAACTCTTTCTTGGGTTGTCTCATGATAACACTAAGTAACATGGAAAGGAATGGGGGCAAGGTTTTTTAATCATAAAAGATCTATTTTAACTCTATTAAATATGCTAGAACTTATTTTCAGTGTTTTTACACTCAGATTTTGGGCTTATAAATTTTGAACCATTAATATAAATAATGGTCTTGAATAATTAATGCTGCTCTAAAAGGAGAATATTGATCCTTCAAAATGAAAAACCCCTGGTATATGAACTTTGTTAGATGCCTCCTTCTGTATGAGATGCTCAGCCTCTCTTCATGGCAATTGACATCAGTTCTTTTGATGCATATAGTTAGATTGCATTTCCTACTTCCATGCATTGCCAATAAAATTTTACAAAAATATCTGAAAAACATGAAAATTGAGTATGCTAAACGGTTGCATAAACAGATTGAATGTTGTATCTTCTTGTTGGCTATGACTAGCCTTGCTCTGAGCTTTCGTGCATATGCCTGCCTGATATGATCATATTAATTTCTAAACCTGGCTCTCATGCCTTAGACTATGGTACTTTCCATATCTATGTTGCATCCTACTGTTTTCAATTTGATCCCGTCCACATCTGAAATTGGCTCTCCTACTGGGCACTCACAAATTCACATCTATGTTGCTTTTGATAAAATTTACATTGTGCTCATGATTGTTTCTAACTTTGCTATCTCTGCTCCATATATTCTCTCCTGATCTACTATTTTGAAGATGTCAAAGGGGGAGAGATTATATGAGTCATTATTTAGTTGGTTCATTAACCGTCAAGGGGAAAGATTTCATTGGGGAGAGAGTTCGAGAGAGCACTTAAATCAAAAAGGGGAACTTTCGCTTATTCTGAACTAAATGTTCATAGTTGAATTTAGTTGTCATAATGACTCATAGTTGCCATCATCAAAAAGGGGGAGAATGTTGTGCATGTATGGTTCATGCATGATTTTGGTTTTGATGATGTCCAACTATGACTCATTACTATTTTATGGATAATGATCCAACTATGATTCATTATTGTAATATTGATACTGATCAAACTATGATTCATTGTGTATAATGATGATCTTTCATGATCTCATATTCTTTATGCTATGTCTTTCATGAAATATTCTTATGTGCAAAGATTTCATTTCATGTAGCTTCATGTTTAAATTCTTGGTTAATGATGAGATCTTTATTGATCTTTGAACTCTGATATTCATAGCATTTTGAATGGCTTTCATTCCCCTAATGATGTGAGTAAATAAGTATTTTGAGAGCCGACAGATGAGAAAAAGATTTTGACAAACCAGCTAGTCCAGCAAGGCCAACAGAAAATAGCAAGCAACAACAGCAACATCTGAAGCAGCACGGCAAGTCAGACCTCAAGGTAGAGAAGTCTAAAGGAACAAGAGTTCCAATCACATGTTAACTAAGGCTGAAAGAAGTTCAAGGTGCTAGGGGCTTTGGTTTAGCTGAAACCAAAGTGCAAGAGCTTGGGCAAAACTATCAATATTCTAAGTACTTCATGAGTTCGTCGACTCCCTTTCTCACAAAAGGAAGATCACCCAAGGCATTCTTCGAAGGCTGCGTCGACCCCACTTCATCATTTCGTCGACTCTGGACAGTCTCCAGAAGCAGTTTCAAGCGCACTTCAAAGAGTGCATCGACGCAAGCATCTCATGGCGTCGACGCAGCACTTAGTTTCAGCATCTGTCAAACAGACATAAGTCGACATCACTTTTACAGTAGGTCGACACATGGGCTTCTTACAGAAACCGCTTTGGACGTAATTTTGCAAGGTTGTGTCGAGGCACCCTCCCAATTGCGTCGATGCACAACGTGTTAGCTCGCAACATTTCAAGCGGAAAGCTAGTTGCGTCAACGCAACCCCTTCACGGCGTCGACTCTGGCTCCCATTGGCTCACGAAGACGGGCAGTTGCGTCGACGCAAGGGTCTTGCTACATCGACGCAATTCTATCGAACATGAAAATCCTCAGATTTTGAACAGAGCTCCAAGTGAAAGTCGCAAGCCTCAAAAAACTCATGCCTTAAGGTCTGGAAAAAGCTCCTAGGATAGAGATCTGTCATCTTCTTCCTAAGATAGTCATAACACCTTCTGTGAAGGAAGATCTGACAGATACGAGCTTTGGGAAAGGTCACTTTTAATGATGTCCTTTGTTCTGGAGTCAACCAATCAGAGCGCGCCCCTAAAAAGCACCTAGGACAGAGATCCATCCTTCCTATCCTCAGCTAATGAGCAAGCAGATCTGGAAAAAAGGTTTCAGACAAAGATTTCCTTTTGCCATGGGCCAATCAAAATGCAGATTTGAAAAAGGTCCTTGACCAAGAACCTTATTGTTCATTCTGACCAATCAAATGCAGATCTGAAGGAGGGAAAATATTTTACCATCTCTACTAAAAGGGGCCTGGCAGAAAAATAAATCTGGAGATAGATTTTGCCCCTACTATCCTATATGCTGGACTAATCAGGCAAAAAGTTAGCGGTCAAAGAACCTTATTTCTTACTCTAACCAATCAGATTTTAGTTCCTTGGAGGGAAAACACTATGCCCTCCTCTTCTATAAATATGAAGCTTCTGCCACCCTGGAAGAGTTGGCCTAGCAAATGTTCTGAAGGGTGAAATCAGTTTAGCTCGTCCCAAGGAGGAAAAGAGAAAGGGAAGAGAGGAAGAAAAGAGTGAGCAGCCCTGAGCTTCATGAAGAACCTCTGAGAAGAAGAGTGAGTAGAGAGATCATGGGCAGACCACAGTGAGCAAGAAAGAAGAACAAGAAGAAAGAACAGAGCATCGAATATCTCAGTCAAAGCGCTTCCTTAGAAGCTACATTCTGCTTTATGTCAAAGTTATTTTCTTTTCTTTGGTTTTCATCGTCATATCCTTGTGTGTGGTGTTGTGCTTACAACGTTTCTTTCGGTACTATGGTTTGAAGATCGGAGTGGTACTTTGACTGTCTTGCAGCCGTGCGTGTGTTGGGGATTTATCCCCGTGTTGTGCTACACTTGCAGCGTGTTTACGTCTTTGTTTTTGTATGTGTGTGTGTTTGTGGTTTCATCCCCGTTAAGCTATGTATCACTGTGTGGGGGGGGGGGGGGGGGGTTCGTCCCCGTGTTCAAGCGGTTAGTCAACGGGAAGCCTCACCAGGTTTGGTGAGGGGTGGATGTAGGTCTGCGGGTTTACAGATTGAACCACCTTAAAAATCCCTTGTGTACTGGTTTGTCTCTGTGTGATTGTTTCCATTTCTTCTACCTCCAATCAGAGGGACTTGCCGTTTTGATCTACCATCATTGATTTGTTTGAACACAACACTTCTGTGAACTGTTCACCGATTTACTAGCCAACTGGTTGTTTGAACAATGGCTCATACACACACCTAAGAAAGAACTCATGATAATTTGTATGCTTGATTCTATTCCGTTGTGTGGTTCATTTGAAACGTTGGAATCTTAGGTTCATATTTTTAATGGTTCATTATTTGTATGGTTATCTGTTGATCTGAGAAAAGGGGACATAATCAATTCACCCCCCCCTCTTGATTATGGTTGCACCAAGGAAGGGACCCAAGAGACTAGACATTAGGATGAACATAACATTAGAATTGACCCATTAACACTGGAATTTTAATAACAATTTACCCCTTCCGAGTCAAGGACAATATTTCATTCGATTCGATCATTCCATCATTCAATCATTCATTTGGAACTATCTAGCATTAATCTTGCGTTGGGTAGGTGCAATGCCAACACCCCATTTGATCAATGGTCCCACAGTTAATGAGTAATTCAGGTGCTCCTCCCAGGACCTGACCGGCGCTATCGTACAAGCATTAAGGTTGATGCTACCGTTGGTCTCAATTTATTATTTTCTAAACAATTCCATTCATTCTTTAGTGGCCAATGAATCAAAAGAAGTTATGTTACAGTAACATGAAAGGAATCAAATAACTATAGGTCATTACAATATCAAGGATCTCATTTGAAATGTGAATTAAGTTAGACTTAGGGACATGCAGGCACTTAATCATTGCAAAAACTTGATAATTGGAAACACGGGGTTGAACGCGGTCGGTCTGCAGGCCACCATCTGATGGACACGGTTTGGGTGGAAACCGCTTTTAGAGAAGGACGCAGTCAGACCGAATGATGCGGGACGGGACGCGAACCTGGGACTCTAGCTCGCGGACGTTCCTAAGCGAGAGAAATGCGTGGATCTGCGAGGTTGAGGAACCGATAATGAGTCTCGGGTATCGGCTTTCCGCGTGCTCGGATCGAGTCACGGGACTGTCTCGCTCTCTCTCGTAGCGGTGATTAAAATTTGAGCAAGTTAAGTTATCCTAACACTCTAGCAGCGGCATATAGAATTATATATGAAATAAGCAAAAATGCCAAATAAGGAGGGTGGCGAGTGTATCTCCACACTCCGGGCGTGGGGAAGACGACCCCCGCCAAGACCGTAACTCCTAGTACAGTAAATGTAATTAATTACAGAAGTGAATTTCTATGCCCACTCCACGCAGGGAGGTGAAGGGCTACAGTGGGACCCGAGTGTATTGCACTTGGGTTGACGGGCAGCTTCTTGGGCAGCTCCGACGGTTCCAGCGCGCTGCTACTCTGGCGGCAGCTTGCTATCCCGAACTGGTTCTTCTATTTCAACACTGCGCCACTCGGCAAGAAAAATTTCTGGGATCAGCATGGATGTCGGATCGACGCGAAACTAGCGCCATTGCGAAGCTAACTTGGAGATATACAACCACCTGATGTTACAGGAAGTTTCCCATCTCTGTAGTTTCCTTGGTGGAATTTTTAATCGATAGACTGACAGACTCAGGAAACACTGGGCAGATTGGGATCTACCTGAAAATGTGGATTGGCTGAAGGTCAAACGGTGGAATTTAGACTTGAAACTTTTTTGGGAGATGGAGGGGGAAGTAAGGAACACGAGGATAGTTTTTTTATTATTTTTTGAGATGCTTTGACAGGGGAAATGGATTTTATAACAGGGGGTGGTCGGATCTGGAGTGCAAGAGATAAAACTGATTTTGGATTTTGTACTGATTTTTTGGATGGGTAAACAAATTCATAAAATCATAAAAAAATTGTGGAAGAAGGCTTTGGTGGACAGAAAATGCAGTCCAAATTTTGGATCAGTCTGAAATTAGGAAGCGGGTGAAAATGAAGAAGAGTTGGGCTGCTGGAACATAAATCTGCACTGGGACAGATTGTGCAGTCCAGGGAAAAATATGGTGGAACGGGAGGCAAACGATGGAGGAATAACCAGAAAAATTTTATTGAGAGAGGGGATTTCATGGGGAACTCACCCTCAAAATTTGGGCTCGATCAGATCTCCTGATTGGGAGCTAAAAATCGGGCAATAGCTTGTTGTCAAGGGGTGGACAGACTTCCGACGAAGTGGCAATGGTAGTGCGACGGTGGCTCGATGGCGGCGGCGGCGGCGGTGCTGAGCTTCTCACTTAGAGAGGGGTTGATGGGGAGGCTTCACACCTCTGAAGATCAGAGCTATCACAGCTCCAAGGGGGAAGAGAGAGAGGGTGGTGCCCTTAGGCCTCCATGAGCAAAAATGGCAATTTTTCCTTCATTAATGCCATGGAATTCACAAAATACATGGGCTATATAGAAATGGAAAAAAGACCTAAACTACCCTCAGATCTAGGGTTAGGGAGGGACAAATAAGGGATAGGATAAATAATCCCCATGTGGTCAAAAAGACCAAATTAAAATAATATATAGGGGCGGCACCCCTTGGACCAAGGGAGAGGTGAAATTTGAATTTTCTTCTTTTGTCTCCTTAGTCCTAGTCCAATCTTGGACTTTGAACAAGCCCTACATGGCCCATGATCCTAGGTGGACCAACGGGAAAGAGGGTGGGGGACCCTGCTGAACCTATTTCTCCCCGCGTTAGAAGAACTCGACCCCGTCGAGTAAGGGGTACGGCTACTCGTGTGGCTCCTGCGGATCTATCATCGTACCAGGTAGCGCGAAGTACGCTCCACTCCAAGTAATCGTCATCTGCTCATCCCGTATATATTCGATATGCACATGCTGCTGTAGGAATGAGGCTAGATGTGGACACTCCGGGGTGGGGTCACTCTCAAAGGAAGGAGACGACTCAATGACGCACTAGGAATCACCACGGAGTCCCATTATGCGACTGGATCCGAGACATTGAAGTAGAGCCAATCCTAAATTTTGGCAAGTCTACAACGTATGCATTAGACCCGACTTGCCTCACACTCGAAAGGGACTGACATCGCGAGCTTCGAAATAGACCGACTCAACTTCGATGCATGTAGACTCCTAACAAACTATACAAAGAAAACACACTTCTATGTCCTAGAAAATCCTAATGCTATGCAAACCCATCCATATGCAATGGTGGACCAGGACATCCGAATGTGTGCCATGCATACATTCAATGCAATCGGTGGTTGGCGGAATGGGGAACTCCTAGACATCCTAACATGTCCCTAGCATGCGGCTGCCTATTGGATTTGGGATACTTGGGAGGGCTAGGAGAGCCAAAGTTATCTTATTCCTCACCCCTATATGTATGTATTTCTCGCCAGTGAACGGGCTTGATGGGTGTAGATGGTCCAGCCCGTGGGGAAGGGGTGTGATAGTGGACTCCATCAAAGAAGTGGAGTAGATGTGGTGGGTCAAGGGGTTCACTAGGGAAGGGGTCGAAGGGATCAAAGAATGTGTGACCCCTCAAGATGAGTTCCCATAGGTCACGGTCCAATGTTTGGAATTCTTGAAGCTGTAGGTGGTCACCTTCATGCACTAGGGTATAGGGGATGGTGGTCTCATATAGAAGGTATGGTTCCTCCCTTGGGATAAATGGAATGAAGTTGGGCTAGGCCGACATGGGGAGGAATAAGAGAATCTCTGTGGTGCCACGACCCACGGTGCACACGATGGTAATGGACCCTAAGGCGGGGTGGGTGAAGCTACGACTTGTGGGTTCGTCGAAGCCTCGGGCCAACATATACGTCATCTTCATTTGCGAGTCTAATCCCATAATAAAGTCATCTAATGTATCAACATCGTGACTAGACCGGAATGTTGTATGGAATGAGTTGACCGGCACTAATGGTAGTGTAGGGTCCATGGATGCGTAGCAAGGCGGTCTAGGGACCAAGCCTATCTTGAGCCAACTAAGTAGTGGCTCGGCGATGAATAGCTTTCCCGTTAGAAACACCGGTAGCTCTAGCTGAGGTGGCTCCAAATGAGGTGGCTCTGAATAAAGATCAGAAGGTGAGGGTGGAAAAGGAGCTCTAGGGGAAGGGTTCCCCGACTGTGGTGGGTGAGGTTGCGGGGCAGGAGCGTCCTGCCTCGTAGGCTCATGTGGAGAGGTAGATGCTCGCCGAAGGGTAGCATCAAACCTTGACTCGAATGGCTCAACTTCTAGAGTGACCTGATAAGAATGCTTCAGAGTGGTCACGTCGCGGCAAAGCAATTCAAACTGATAGTGAAGCCGTAAGCCTCTCCGGAACTAAAATGCGGTCGTGGTGCTCTTCTCTCCAACTCCATATCCCAACCGGTACTCATCAAAGTCCCTAATATACTCTGACATGGACTTGTTGCCTTGGATGGGCCTGATCGGGGCTTCCTTTAGGGTGGGGCTCGTGTAACCAGACCTTGGATAGTCTGATCGCTAGCGTCCATCCTATCCTTCTCGGCGTTAATCCTAGCCTCGGCACAGCAACAATATTCCCGTATATCTCGGTCACGCTTGTCCATCCTATCCATGTGAGTGTGTATCATTTTAGTTGGGACTTTGGCGTAGGGATTGACCATAGTTGCGAATAAGTGGGCATTCAAGAGACTCTTTTTTTTAATGCAAAACTAATGCAAGCACCTAGACACTCTACATGGTTACAAGGGGTAAAATATGGACTCGACTACAGACCTATACTCAACCAGTATCCAGTATGTGGCGGAGGTTTGATCCGAAGATCGCACTCACGCAAGTGTCCAACCTTCCCAATAGGTGTAACCTATCATTCTGGGAACACCTTTTGATATACCAGGTAAAGGGAGAAATGCAACCTAAGACAAAACTACCCTAGACTCAACCTTACTCTCTGATACCAATTTGATGCGGGACGGGACGCGATCCTGGGACTCTAGCTCGCATACGTCCCTAAGCGAGGGAAACATGTGGATCTGCGTGGTTGAGAAACCGGCAATGAGTCTCGGGTATCGGCTTTCCGCGTACTCGGATTGAATCACGGGACGATCTCGCTCTCTCTCGCAACGGTGATTTAAATTTGAGCGAGCTAAGTTATCCTAACACTCTAGAAGCGGCATATAGAATTATATATGAAATAAGCAAAAATGCCAAATAAGGTGTGTGGCGAGTGTACCTCCATGCTCCGGGCGTGGGGAAGACGACCCCAGCCAAAACCGTAACTCCCGGAATAGTAAATGTAATTAATTACAGAAGTGAATTTCTATGCCCACTCCACACAGTGGGACCCAGGAGTATTGCACTTGGGTTGACGGGTGGCTGCTTGGGCAGCTCCGACGGTTCCGGCGTGCTGCTACTCAAGCGGCAGCTTGCTATCCCGAACTGGTTCTTCTATTTCAACACTGCGCCACTCGGCAAGAAAAATTTCTGGGATCAGCATGGACGTCGGATTGACGCAAAACTAGAGCCATTACGAAGCTAACTTGGAGATATATAACCACCTGGTGTTACAGGAATTTTTCCATCTCTGTAGTTTCCTTGGTGGAATTTTGAACAGATAGACTGACAGACTCAGGAAACACTGGGTAGATTGTGATCTGCCTAAAAATGTGGGTTGACTGAAGGTCAAATGGTGGAATTTGGACTTGAAATTTCTATGGAAGATGGAGGGGAAGTAAGGAATACGTGGATAATTTTTTTGTAATTATCTGAGGTGGTTTGACAGGGGAAATGGATTTTATAACAGGGGGTGGTCGGATCTGGACTGCGGGTGATAGAACTGATTTCGGATTTTACAGTGATTTTTTGGATGGGAAACAAATTCATAAAATCATAAAAAAAATTCTGGAAGAAGGCTTTGGTGGACAGAAAACACAGTCCAAATTTCTGATCAATCTGAAATTGGAAAGGGGGTGAAAATGAAGAAGAGTTGGGCTATTGGAACACAAATCTACACAGGGATAGATTGTGTACACCAGGGAAGAATATGGTGGAACGGGGTGCAAACGGTGGGGGAATAACTTGGAAATTTTTTTGGATAGAGGGGATTTCGTGGGGAACTCACCCTCAAAATTTGGGCTTGATCAGATCTCCTGATGGGGAGATAAAAATCGGGCAATAGCTTGCTGTTAAGGGGTGGACAGACTTCCGACGAAGTGGCGATGGTGGTGCGACGGCGGCTCGATGGTGGCGGCGGCGACGGTGCTGAGCTTCTCACTCAGAGAGGGGTTGATGGGGAGGCTTCACACCTCTGAAGATCAGAGCTATCACAGCTCCAAGGGGGAAGAGAGAGGGGGGGCGCCCTTAGGCCTCTATGAGCAAAAATGGCAATTTTTCCTTCATTAATGCTATGAAATTCACAAAATACATGGGTTATATAGAAATGGAAAACAGACCTAAACTACCCTCAGATCTAGGGTTAGGGAGGGGCAAATAAAGGATTAGATAATTAATCCCCATGTGGTCAAAATGACCAAATTAAAATTATATATAGGGTGGCGCCGCTTGGACCAAGGGAGAGATGAAATTTGAATTTTCTTCTTTTGTCTCCTTGGTCCAAGTCCAATCTTGGACTTTGAACAAGCCCCACATGACCCATGATCCTAGGTGGACCAATGGGAAAGAGGGTGGGGGACTTTGCTGGACCTACTGGCATTTTACATATTAACCCATAGATTCTAAAGACTAACAAATTGGCTTATAATGCCTTACAATTGCAACCCGATTAACCCAAGGATATAAGTGCAAACAAAAGGATACAAATGCAAAAATAAAATGTTAGTGCCCGGTGTTGATTCCCATCACCGAAGGCCACGATCCACTTAGGAGTTGGAAAGAACACGGTCTCTGATCTGGCACATTCTCAAACAGAACCTGAATGCAGTTTGGAGGCAGGCCGCGTTCAGTACAAACTCACTAAATCGTAGATAGAACCTCGTTCTTGTTGACACCCGTTTTATGACCAATGAGTTGGGTCATCTCCTTATCTATTTTTTATAATGTCCTGAGTTATTCATCGACTATTGGGTCATTTTTTTGGGTCAGTTTTTGGCCTATTTTATGGGTTTTTCTCCCTGGTTGGGTCTAGTTCCTCTGATTTCTCGACATTATAGCTTATTGGGCCTGGATAAGGGCTAGTAAGGGATTTTATTATGGATTAACTTGAAGATTTCTTGGTCTTTATCTCTTTTGCCACGTCTAATAGCCTAGCGGTCTATTGTGCGACCATTTGGCTTGGCTGGTGGTAGTTTGCTAGACCGTTTGGGCTGCAGAGAGTCCTGTTCCGTCTCTTTGATCTTATCTTCTTCTGGACGAATGATCCTAGCGGTCGTTCGCTAGACTGTTTTGAATGCCTTGCGGTCTATCGCAAGACCGTTTGGTCAGATAGAGAGTCCTGCTCTGCTTGATTTCTTCTACTTCGCCGTGGTCGAACTAGAGTCTTTGGTTTGTCAATATCTCTCTAGATAGAGGCTCTCAGAACCTTCTATTTGTTTCTATGGACTCTTGGGAGTATTATCTTGAAGGATTATATGGTTTTAGGCCTACTTTCGAGTCATTATCCCTCCAACTCGAACCTAGGGTTTGGGGTCCTATAAATAGGACCCTTGACTTCCTGACTTGAGAAGAAGATTTTGGAGCTTGCCATGAAGTGTTGCTGCTTTCTGGAGCGAGTATCAATCAGGGAGAGGCTACTTCCACATTCATAAGGCTTCTAGTCCAGGGAGTATTGGGTTCCTTTGGTTTAGTTTGAGTCTTTTTCTCTTAGTTTTTATCTTTCCTTTTGCATATTCATAGCATCTTTCCTTTTCTTCTTTCCACGTTCTTTGCACTCACACCACGTTTTCAAAACATCCTCATATCTTTTCCATGCCCCATAGGGGTTAAAAAACCACCACCCCCCAGGTAATCACCCTTCCTTTTTTGCATATTAGCTTAATTGCATTATAGATACTACCATAGTCCCAAGGGCTTATTAGGTCATTTTTCTTTGTGTCTACACCCTCTTGAAGTTTTACAGGACTTATAGCACGAGGCCCAACTCTTCTGGCCGGCCAGGAGGGGTGGAGATTCAAGTTCCACACTTCATTGATCTGGGTGCCCTTGCGGTCTCTTCAACGACCATTTGAAGATCTCTGGCGGTCTGTCGCAAGACCGTTTGACTTATCCTAGTGGTTGTCTGTTAGACCGTTTGCCTCTGCAGCACCTGGGTTTTCTCTCTCCCGCGGGTAGGTGGCTTCACTCGGCTCTTTCTAAGGTACATATTATAGTTTTGCTATTTTATTTACTTTGGTGGCGATCACATCATTCCATACTTTGGGCATTGTTCATCATCATCATCTTGATTGTTCTTTTACTTTAGTTGCTCTACATCCCGGTGTGTGTTTGTTTTCATCCCTTTGCTTCACACCCACGGCGCATGTTTTTTCTTCTCCTTTTATATTCTTTGCAATATTTGATGACATGCCCCATGCTTTGATTTCATGTTGATTGCTTGAGTTAGTGCACCACTTGCTCACCCACATCAACATACCACTCATATTCACAACCACAAAGAAAGAGAGAGAAGGTAAGAAACATCAACAACACTCATTTTTTGGCAATCACGATGAGACATCTAGTGCCAATCGTGCTAAGTTTCTGTTTAACCTGCTATTCTTAGTTATTCTCAGTTGTCTTGTGTTTTCCTCGATTTTTCCATTTTTTTCTTGTTGTTTTATGCTCTCTGGCTCTCTAGCGGTCTCCTCCCTGATCGTCTGGTATTCTTAGCCGTCTAGCGATAGACCGTCTGGTATTCTTAGTGGTCTTTCATATGACCGTTTGCTCCAGTCATAGGTACGCATCCCGAGGTTGCAATTATTTCCATAGTTTTTTACTGTGTTATTATTTTTGGGTGCTATCTAGTCTCCTCCTCCTGTTGTGGTATATATTTGCATCATTGTTTGCATATTGTTTGCTAGTTATTAACCTAGAAATTGCATGCACTCCGGTGCACATAGGGTCATTCATCTTTCATACCATAGTTGCATTCCTACCTTGGTGTGTGATCCTCTCGCCTCCATATTCCTTGGGGTCGACTAGGTGACCACATCATGGACCTCCATAAGTCACCGCGAGCCGTGGATTCCCACACGGATGCGGGGCCAGTTGTACCTTTATCACCCCGTGTCTAGGTTGCATAAGTAAGGGAGAGTTCACATCTAGAGTTAACCAAGTCCCCAATATCCTTCCTTTTAGGAACCTATTGTTGGAGAGAATATATTAAATTAAAATCACTAAGGTTCTAAAGGAAGAGATAAATAAAATTTGTGCATCATTACAACTTGGTTGACTTTGAGTGCTTTTTCATCCCTTTCTTGTTTGCATAAGTTTGGAATCTTTTCGTCTGGTCACTCATTTGTGGTTGTTTGTGTTGTTTGCTTTGTCTCAAGGTGCTTTGTTGCATGTGGAGTTGCTTCCGATCATTAGAGTCATCTTCTAGGGGCAATTCCTCTTTCACGTCTTATTGCAATCCCTTGTTTGAGTCAAACATGTCTCCCTATGATCTTCCCCGTTCCCAGGAGGAATCTCTTCCCCAGGGACTCTTGGAGGACCCACCTAGGGTTGTCCAACTTTAATCAGGAGAAGGGTCTGTCCTTCCTCCATCTTCCGTCCCCATGGAGGATGCGCAACCCTCCCTTTCTTCCAATAATCCTACCAGTCAGATCTTGCACATCATGGCCTAGTTGGATCCGGCCCAACTTCAGGCCCTTTATCAGACCTTGCAGGGGTCCAGTGCCCCATGTCTTATAATAGCACAAGGTCTCTCCACTACTTCCATCTTACAATCTAGGGTTGATGGGCCCGGGGTCTCACCCATTCCAATCGATCTTACCCCGGTCCATCCCAAGTCCCTCCAGTTCTCCAATCTAGAAGCGGGCCAGTCCTCTGGCTCAGCCCATCAAATTCTTGAAAAAGGGAAGATCATTCTTCCCTCATTCACCCACGCCGAGTCTTATAGGCCTATTCTATCAATGTTGCAAGCCCTTGTTAGCCCGGCAGTTCTCGCTCGTCCTCAGCAAGGGGGGGCCATATCCACTCCAATTCGGGTCATCCTCCGGTCCAATATCATTCTTATGGGCCTCCTCCTCCTCCTTCTATCTACCCTTCAGCTCCTCGCCTTGAGCTTACTCCATTCACTCCAACTACTCCATCTCGGGAGCAGGAACTCCTTGATAAATGGGTCGCCATGCAACAACAACTCGACTTCCTTCAAAAGTGGGTTGGCCCACAATTTCTAGCAGATGTTCAAGTTCCTAACTTCTACATCATCTGATTCCCTCCCCAATCTGAGCTCCCCACATACCGCAAGTATGACGGGAATAGTAATGCATTTGTTCATGTGAGGGATTTTATGTATGAATCGGTGCAGTTTCAATATGATGATCGCCTTATGGCGTATTTATTCTGCCAATCTCTAGATGGAGTTGCTTTGGAGTGGTTTTATGCATTGCCATTTAAGGATGCTGAAAGCTTCAAGGTGGTAAAAGAAAATTTCATTCAAAGGTTCCAAGATTGGGTCGGCCCGGAATATTCATTCACAGATCTGGTGGCCGAAAAGATGAAGGCGGACGAGGACTTTGCTGCTTATGACGATAGATGGAGGAAGATGGCCGCTCGGGTGCCGTGTCACATTCCGGAGGAGCAAAAGGTCAAGTTGTTGATTTCTAATGCCACACCCACCTTCCGCAACATATTGGCCATGAATGATATTGCCAACATGCATCAGCTATATAGCCGGGCGCGGTTCATTCAAACCCAATTTAAGGACTCCCCTATCCACTCTCTTTTCGAGGCCCAAAATCCCAAATAAAATAGAAAACATCAGGGGCCCGTTACTGAAGGAGTCCAGACTAATGAACAGGTGCAAGCCGTTGCATTCCCTTTTCCAAACCAGTCCACTTCGTTCCGCTTCCCGCAAAACCCACGCAATCCCCAGTTCCCCGCTCATCAAAACGTCCAGCCTACCTTCACCGCTCTACCAAACACCCAACCTACCTTCTCCGCTCCACAAAATACCTTCCCCACTCCACAACAACCACAAGAACCTCCGCAATACCATAACGTCCCTCCACCCAATGGCTACACTAACAAGAGCCCGGCTCCGAAGATAGTCCAATATCCTCCTCTGCCCGAAACACTCACAGATATATTTTCCGCTCTTATGTCAATAAATGTAATTCAGCTTCCTCCGCAACGGCCCAATTGGAACCCGATTGTCGATTAGTCTAAATACTGCATGTTCCATAGGCAACCTAGCCACACTATCGAAGGGTGTTATCAGTTCTGAGATCTGGTGTACGATCTCCATGAAGCGAAGCATATTGATCGGGCCGAGATGCATAAGGCCATTATTGAAATCAAAGTGAAAAGAAGGCAAGCACCAAGACAGCAAGTGCAGTAGCAACAAGGACCGCAGCCACAGCAGCAGCCATAACAACAGCAAAAGCCCATTCAGGACTTGGGGATCCATCAAAACCCTATGCCAAATCATCCGCCCGCTCCGCAACCATAACCACCGGCACCGGTCCAAGTCAACCTAGTTCAACCACCAGCTCCTGACGCTGTGTGGTCTTATGACGATGTTGCCTCCGTACAGCGGCTCATGGCCCTCCACCACAACTACCGCAACCCTTCTTTACCTTCCACTCACGTCATCCTTCCGCTTAACCGCCAAACCGCTCCATCACTCGTAACCGCCAAACCCCTCATCCAACCGTCCGCTTCTTCCATTATTCCGCCTATCTCCACTCCGCCATCAGCTCCTGTGCCCATCATTACCAGCCCTCCATTAAACCCTTCACCAGTCACCCCTCCACGGCCTGTCGTCTCCGCTACCCCCATAACACCTATTATCACTACACCCACCCCTACTCCTATCACCACTACACCCTCTACCACGTCATTTATCCACCCCGCCGGGCCTGTCAAGCCGCCTATCTTTAACTCATCTAGTGTCGTGCCGGCCCAAAACCTTGCCTTACGAAGCGGACATTTGTTCCATAGGAACTACCCTTCCACCGGTGCACCTGCACCTACTCCTCAGTCCTCGCAACAGGCGGCTGATAAGGAAGAGGCAGACCCGCTGCCCAGAACACAATATGATTTGTTACATCATCTGGACCAAGTGCCCGCCAACATATCTGTGCTGGAATTGATTAAGAGGTCCACGCTTCACCAGGAGGCACTACGCAGCTTCCTTCAAAAGGTAATAGTGAATGAAGATATGGCAGTGGATAGCCTACCGACAGCTCTGGCCACGATCTCCAAAGGGCCAGCAATCACATTTTATAAAATTGAACTGGCAAATCTTGAGGCACGACAGATGTTGCTATGCATTTCTATTACCCTCAACAAGGTAAGCATAGACGCGGCATTAGTAGATACACGGGCTTCTATTAATGTCTGCCCTCTCAGCACCTTAAGGGCCTACAACTTGTCAGAAAATCTGCTCAAGCCCACCCCGACTACTATTGTAGCGTATGATAATTCCTGGAGGTCCTATCACGGGGTGGTCACTATACAGGCCGAGCTCGGGCCTCTCACTATGCCGATTGAATTTTATGTGCTGGATATCGACCCTATGTTCAAGGCTATCTTGGGTCGCCCGTGGATCGATAATCTCAATGTTGTACCATCCACTGCTCACTAGTGTCTCAAATTCCCTTTTCAAGGGAGGGTGGTCAAGGTGAAGAGTATGTCCACGGTCCAGTCTGTTAAGGCCGTCTCAGAGAAGATTCTACCAACATTATGGCCCAACACTCCGCCTATTATGTCAGTTCTAGATCTGGAATTTCCATGGGCCTATGCGCCATGCAAGTCCATCACTGTGTCGGTCAACATCAGAGTGAAGCCCCGGATACGAGATTCCAAGGGGGGTGACATCATATCGAAGTTGGGCTATTAGCCGGGGAGAGGCCTCGGCGCACAATTATAAGGGCGGACCAAACCGATCCCCAAAGGCAAGAAAATGAACAGGAGGGGCCTCGATTATCGAGAATCCTCATTCTCATTTTTGGGCGACTCTGGACCATTGACATAGGACTACCGCTAGCATTTTGTTAAAGACCCTCTCCAGTTGGGCACATTGAAAGCGTCTCCAAGTCAGCCCAAGCAGGAAGATATAGCCCACAGAATCAACAGCCCGTCATTGCTGCTTAAGGGGCCGGTCGATGATATGCTTGATTTCAGCCAAGCATTTGAAAGATTATTTTTTGAAGAAGAAAACCATCAAAGAAACTAGGAAGTGCGGCTTGTGTGATATGAGCCGAAGAAGCCAGTTCACCGCTCGCAGGAAAGGGGGAGCTCACCCTTCATATTCACTTGGTCTCCTTCCCGCCTATTTTCACTGTTTCAAAAATTGGCATCCATACCCCGCTCACCTTCTATCCTGATCAATCCACTTTTATTGGACCTTCCTACCGATTTCCTCATTGTCAGGACATGCGATTGCTGTCTGTCGATCGATCTATCTACTCCCTTCTTCTCCTCCTTCGATCCTTTCTTCGACATCTTTTGTCCATCCAAGTATCCCCTCAGGCTTCCTCCTCCGCCTTCCTCTCCATCTTGTTGCATGATCTCCACTGATCTCCAAAAAAAATGTCAAATTCAAGACAAAGATTTCAGTGGAAGATTACGCTATCTATTCTCCATCATCCTCCCAGGGGCATGCGGTCCATGCTGCTTCCTTCCCACTAGATTTTCTCTCTCCTAGGTTAGGCGTAGGGTCCGTCGAGTCTAGGGTAGAAGAGTCTATTAGGTCTTGAGAAGTAGGGTCTTGTTCTAAGTCGTCCAACCCTTCCTTGTCTCAGCTGCGCCATGTTGACATGTTTTCCCCCTCTCCTTTTCCTTACCTTTCTAAGTCAAGATATAAAGACAATAAAAAATGAAGCTAGAAGAAAGGTGGAGAGGTGTGTATGTGATCGTGATCGCCACCAAGATGCAGAATGCAAAGGAAGTGCACCCGTACCTTGGAAAGGGAGAAGACACACGCCCAAAATGCAGTGCTAATTGTTGTACACGGTCTAGTAACGACCGCTCAATGGATGGCACGGTCGCTCGATAGGCCGTTCACAGTGCTGGAAAGAAAAATGAGACGAAGGTTGGACTGGCTCCAAAACGGTTCGCAAATGGCCGTGCTCAGGATCTGAACGATTGGTGGAAGACCGCTCTTCTCTATAGACGGACCGAAGAAGACCATTCAAAGTCGCCAGACTCCATGTTGTAGGACTTAATCCTCCACCCCTTTCGGCCGGCCAGAGGGGATGGGCCTCGTGCTGTGCTGATGTTGACCTGCAAAACAATGTAGAGGACAAGAAAATAACACCCAAATTAGCCCTGGAATGTGTAGCAACTATAAAATAGAATGGAAAATCAACATAACGGCATGGAATGAGCGATACTGGGGTGGTTTTTAAACCCCTATAGGGCGTAAAAACAACTTGGAAGGGTGTAGAAATGATGTAGACAAGTGTAAAAATGTGGGAAGAAGATGGAGAAGGTGATCATGCAAGGATGAACTAATAACTAAACAACTAGACTAGAACACCAAAACGAAAGATTACTCCCTGAACCGGAGGCTTAAGAGGATGTGTAAAGCCTCCGTCCCTGGCTACAGCTCGCTCAAGAAATCGGTAGTGCTTCGACGTCAACCTTGGATCTCCCTCTTCAAGCCTGGACTA
Source organism: Amorphophallus konjac (assembly GCA_022559845.1). Taxonomy (NCBI): domain Eukaryota; kingdom Viridiplantae; phylum Streptophyta; class Magnoliopsida; order Alismatales; family Araceae; genus Amorphophallus; species Amorphophallus konjac. Next base: position 213,931,812 of record CM040122.1, read on the forward strand.
GGGGTTCTATTTATAGACCCCTGAAAGTCCAGCCCCGAAATTAGATTTTTAGTGGATATTAGTCCGAGATTATTAAACAAAATCCGTATATAATACTCTAAACTCTCACCCAAATCAAACGGCACCCCATTTGGTGGAGAAACCATGGAGAAATGAGTGGGAGAAGTTAGGGGTTTAACCACAGATGGAGAGAGAAAATTCAAACAATCCACAGATCTCGGGCCTCTACACGGTCGCTCAATAGGCCGCTCAGTCATGTACACGGTCCATTGCCAGACCGCCTACTGTTGTCGGTGATAAATAAATAAAATGGGAAATTATCTAATTATCCCATCGAACTGACCGGTTATCATGGCGCTGGACTCTTTAGGATAAACCGGTCTAATGATAGACCACTCAACGAATGGAACAGTCCAATGATAGGTCGTGCAAAATGTGTCGGTGAAAAATCTAGAAAAATAAAAGATAATTATCTGAAAAACCCACCGGCTTAGGACTATGGGAATTGGACGGTCTAAAGACAGGCCGTTCAATGAAGTAAACAGTTGAACGCAGACCATGTAAAAAGCTTGTCAGTGAAAATTAGAAAATCAAATAAATATCCAATAAATCACTCTGAGCTTGTAAACGGTTCTAGATAGACCGTTCAATCACTGAACGGCCCACCGCTAGACCGCGTACAGCCTGGACGTTTAAAATTGATAAAATTGGATGAACGTGACCATTTACCCCCAAAACCAAGCGAAATCAAGGCCCAACAAGCCCAAATCCGAGAGCAGGCCTAGCTAGGGAGGGAGATACCCATAGAATAAGCCCAAAGACGTGCCTGAAAATAGCCCAATGAGTAATGGACTACTCGAGGCATCATAAAATGATGGTAAGAGGAATGACTCAACTCATAGGCAAAAAATGGGTGTCAACAGATGCCCCTCCTTAACGTCCTCGTTGCAGTGGAGCGAGCGGAGGTGAAGCGAAAGTGAAATGGAACTTGGAGATGAAGCGGAAATGAAGCGGAGCGGATTGAAAAGCGGGCGTTAAGGTAAAAGACACCCGTTTTCTCGCCAACGAGCGATAGGAATCTTTCGGAAAACTCCGAACCAAACACAAGGAATGATCAGACCAAAGCGACACCAGTCTGGAGAAACTAACTAAACGAAAAGGAAAATACACGATCAACCTCATGGGAGACACAATCCCTCGGACCAATGAGGAGACCGGAGCAAGTAGCAAAAAGTAAAGAAACAGACTAAGACTCCAGACGAGGACTTTCAGTCAATCAAACCAGGTGAATAGACCAGAGAAAACATTCCAACTCTGAGTGGAATTGCTTCCCTTGCCCAAAAGCATGAATGCACAATCATCCATCACAAATGAGACATTTTCAGATAGACCATGGGTCATGAATGCTCAAGAGATGCGTATGATGCATGCTAGGCTAAAAATAAAAGAAATCATTAAATCAAAAGTAAATAAAGCCATAAAATAGAAAATACGTGAGAATAGTATTGCTAGACCAGAAGAATCAGGGTCAAGACACTATCCGCAACCACGGCATGCGAGATAGAACCATCGTCCCCTAATTTTCCGAACCTAACGACCTATCCGATGATTAAACACATGCACCTATATCATCATCATTTTTATTATAGGAGAACATCAGATCCTGGAACATGTGATCAACCAACTGGTTCTCGAGATAATATAGCATAGGTACCATATAGTAATGCAATAAGGATACAGGGACCGATACACTTACCTGACTTACCTGACGATAGCGAAAGGCAAGCCGGAATGGTGCTGCAAAGGAAATCATGAACAAGATTTGCAATATTGTCACAAAATAATCATTTAGGCCAAAAGATTTGCCACTTAATCACATAATGTAGCAAAGTGGGGCTTAAAAAGTATTCTTCATCATTGTTTCAGCATATGAACGGTCTAACAACAGACCGCTCCCGAATGTAAACGGTCTAATTGGGGCAGCTCAAGCATTGCCAGTTTGAATATGATCGTGAAGATGCACGGTCATCTATACGGCCGTCTAATGAATTGAACGGCCATATCCAAGTCGTTCGGGGAAGCACACCGTTAGATCTTAAACGGTCAAATCGAAGACCATCCAATAGCTACATGGTCTATCGACAGACCGTGTGATCTCTAGCGTTTTCAAAAAATATAAACTCTTCCTCTTCCTCCTCCCTCTCCACCGTAACTGACGAAGGAGACCCCCCCTACTCTCCCACGTTCTCCACCCTATCTCCCACTCTCCTTCTTCACTCTGCTCTCTCATTCTTCACTCCCCTCGTCTCCCCCTTCGTATACGTTTCAAGAGACAAGCTTTGACACGCCACGCCTGAAGGATGGCCGGAGAGGACGCCCCCGTACCACCGCCTGCGACCACCGCGGAGGGAGTGCCACCGCCCTCGATCGAGGAAGGAGTGCCTCCGCCGCCCATGGCCGGGGAGGATGCCGGGGTGATCATTATTGGCGAAGAGGACGTCGGAGCGCCACCGATGGAGCCCACGGTGGCGGTGGAGAAGCCACCGAGGTCCTCCGAGTTAGGCACCTAGAAACCATCCTTTTTTAAGTTTTTTAATGCATGCATGCGGCCTACAAGGGTAGAAGAGGGGCTTACAACCCCTTAGAAAAATTCTATAAGGCCCTAGGGCCATTAACCACGGCGGAAAGGGGGGCGAAATGCGATCGGGCACGGCGATCAAAACACGGTTCAACAGGAACCTGTTGGGTATGTGTTCTCACATTATTTTTGACCCTAGTTTTGATGATAACAAATATTGTGAGTTTGTGGGAGCAAAACATTGTGTGTGGTTTAATGAACCCAAAACATTATGTGTTTGGAAGAGCATGTGTGAGCATGTGTTCTTAATGGCATTTTGTGACATTGTGATAGAATAATGTTTCCTATTTCATTGTATGAGTGCATGAGTTTAATGGAATAATCATGTTTTTGGAAAGGCATCTAACGCTCAATGAAATTGCTCATTCATATGTAAAAGCATATCACTCTCTTGAAGCATCATATTCCTAAAGTGAGTGTACTTAGTTTTGAGAAACTTTTGTTTTAACTTGACTTCATATGGTTTCATGTGTGAATGATTTTCATGCATCTAGTTTTTATGAAGATACCATGAGTTGAGCTTCATGAATGATCATCTACGCAATATTTGCTCAGATGGTGAAAATGAGGTGTTTCATGCCTACATTTGTTGATATCTTGCATGCTCAAGTGATTTAAGCTTTGACTAAAAATCTAGGTTGTTTTCATGAACATCTCCCATGAGATGTTATTACTTTGAATGTGTTTCATGCATCCTTAAAATGAGGTTTTTGAGATTTTCACATGTGCTAATTTGATTCACATAAAACTTGTTGAAGTGTGGTTTACATGGTCTTAATACTTTTTTGAATGCATGGTAATCATATCATGATTTTTGGATTTTTTTGATGCTTAAATGAGGCTTAAAAGACAATTTTCTACACCTTTATTGCAAGGGTCGACCCTTGTCGACCCTTAGTGTTTCTGCACTGGACAGAACACATTTTTTGTAACCTATCTGCAGGGGTCGACCCCTCGGGTCGACCCTTGAGTGCAGACTTATTATTTTGGCCCCGACCGACCTCTGTCTGCCCGAGGGTCGACCCCAAGGGTCGACCCTTCCTGGCACATCCCGAACCGATAGCAGCGAACGTGTCGTTTGCTTGGAACGTGACAGTGAAACAGTCATGTCAATCAGAGCATAGTCATTTCCACAAAACACAATTTGGACAAATAACAAATTTCATTTCAAATATAAGTTCTTTACATATTCGGGCCCATAATAAAGGAAAAGACTCAATAAAGAAAAACTACAATGAGACATAAGACGCAAGATAACCAGACTAGACGGTTCATCTAGATGTCAGAGTTCTCTTCACTCTTGCCCTTGCCCATCATGTTCGGTCTCGCCATCACTAAGGTCATTACCTGAAAAACATTGGAAAACGCATGGTGAGCGAACGCTCAGTAGGACTTAGTATCTCATGCTCCAAGCTAGCTTTAAGTAAATTACAAGTTAACGTGCTCATGCAGGTCATGCAAAATATAAGGCAAATCGAGAACTATAATGACACGAGTGATAAAGCGATGATAAATTAAAACCATAAAACAGTAAGTAAAATGCTAGATACATTCATGAAGAGTAAGGACAATGACAATCAAGAGAGCATAGCAAGATCTTAACAAGTACTTTCTCAAGCTAGGTCAAGAGCATTCATGAGGAAATATCACATTCATCTCTCAATGATGAACACTATCATGAGAGCTTCAAGGTATCCAGTATTATGAAGGATCTTCATGATAAGATAACGAGTACTATCAATGGGATAATTCAAGAACATTTATGATGATCGATATAGAAGTAGAACAATTACTTCTACAAGCATTCTATAGCATTTTCCAAGACACTAAGGAATATCACGATGATATGATAACCCCTCCAATAAGGCAATTCAAGATCTTTTCATGACGAACAATTAGTTGTAGAAAGGTGTACTATGATGGCAATTACTCCCGATCATCACTATCACGAGAGCGTTTGCACACCTAGCACTATATAGGATTGTGTACTATGATGGCAATTACTCCCGATCATCACTATCACGAGTGCCTTTGCACATCTAGCACTACAAAGGATTGGCCAATGCACTAAGGGAAAAATCACGACGATATGACCACCCCTCATGGAAATAAGTTATAGACGACTATAGGTGGTGAATGCCAGCACCCGATCATCGTATACCGATAACGTTTGGACTTTGCCTCGCCCAATAGGGTCAGATCAGGACCCGTAGCATTTAAAAATGTCATTTTTGTTGGACCCATAGCCCCTGACATTTTGTCTAGACTAATTCCATATTAATGGCCAAGAATTTCAAGGATCAAGCATGTAAGACATCAAGATAGATTTCATGGAACATAGAGTTCAACGATAGAACTTGTAATGAGGATGATATATCAACAAACCATATGAAAATCATGACATTCTAGAAATCTAGGTGATTAGGTACAACCAGCTCAGTCGGCCTTGAGAGAATCCAAGGCTACGAGGAGACTTACGGAGGTCCCAATGACTAACTTGCCAGTCGAAGGAATGGAATGTCCGACATAGGGCTCGTATGTCACCGAGAGTTGAGGTGTATAACGTGAACTAATCATGAAATAGAGACTCCATCTACGGACGTGAGATGAGAAGCCAGAAGACCTGCGGTATGGGTCATAACCGGAAGAAAACTATGAGAACATGAATGCGTAAATTATAGATTCGCGTCCATCCAATTCTATAATTAACTATAATTAAATAAACTTATATTAATTGACGCTCGTGGGTGGCGTCATTTATTAATTAGCATCCACTTGGAGGGACGTCAATTCTATGATTTTTAACTTAATTTATCTCACAAGAATTCACGTCAATATCTATTTAATAGAATAATTTTAAAATATACATTCAAAGAAACATTTATTTATATAAAATAATTTAGAGAAATAGAATATATGATAATTTAGAGAAAAATATGAGGATTCAAAATTATATTTTTTTATAATTTTATGTTACATAGTTTGGTAGATATGGATTTTCAAAGATATAGTTACAAGCTGTATATATATATATATATATATATATATAATAATATATAATAAAAGATTTGACCCCTTTGCAAGCTATCGTTGAAAGAATTCAACCACACTCAAAAGGTCATCATTTAATTCATGAATAGTATCCACTCTTAAAATCTTTCGTTCTTGATGTACACATGTTAGAATTGCGCAAATTATATACCAAAATAAGGGCTCAAAAAACTCTACCTAACTGGACGTTCAAAATAATTTTTCGTGGAGAGATAGAGGATCTTGAGATAGGAGGCATGGAAAACGGTGGTATCACCCTCACTACCTCGGTCTCCACCCCAATAACACACCCATAAAATTTCATAGCCAAAGGACACTATGGCGCCCTCGAACAGGCCATCAAAGTAAAAACATATAACTATGGTGCTACAGTAACCATTGCAATTCACCGTGTAACTATTAGAAATTCATATACCTAATAAAGTTAATCATTAACTGGTTAACACACCATATAATCACATGAAAATTTATAGTAAATTTTGGAGATTTCAAAGATATATTTTTCTAGAATTTTAATTATATGATTACATGATTATAAAATATTTAATCATGATTTACTTCTATTCACTTAATAATTTTCTACTTAGAGCATGCAGGAAGTCATGGCATCAAACGTATAAAAACATGCAGGGTGATTAATCGGATTTGACTTGGGAGATTGCCTACCTCTTTGCGTTGACGTTCTGATAGAACGAAGAAGAAGAAGAAGGACGGAAGATAACGATGGTAACTGTTGTAGCTTATTCTGCAACTTCAGCATCGAGATGAAGAAGGGGAAGACAAACTCTTTCACGACAACAGCAGCAGCCGTAGTATGTACAAGTCAATGGCAGCAGCACCTATGTAGCCACCCACGCAGTGAAAAAGATGAAGGCAACGGCCTTCTTCTACGTACAGCACGGCAGCAACGGCTACAGCCGCCAGCCCTCAGCCCGTGCAGCAGAGAGGGAGGAAAAGAAAGACGCGGACGACGACAATGGCGTGGATGCAGGGATGGCAGCAGCACAACGGAGCACGATGGCTTGGCCATCGCATGGGGGGGTCCCTATTTATAGGGTTTAGTGTATGCAATCGTAATGGAACTTAACTTTCCATCCATCGTAGAATCCTATAAGGTATTGTACTTCCTAATCTTTTCCCCTTCCTCCATATCTACAGCCTTTTCCTAAAATAACACAAACACCTTCCTCCACGACCGATGGAACCTTCTTAAACTCATTCTAGCACACGTAAGGCCCATGAAGGCTTCCTTAAAGCCCAATATAAACAGGTGTGTTCAAGCTTCTTAGGATTGGCCCATGTATAATCTATATCTATATCTATATATTTATACATATATTTCCAGCCCAATCAATATCTTTAGAGCCCATTAATTATATATGTTATAATTATCATAAGCTTTTTAGCCAAATATTTAATAAGACTCTATATATATATATGTATATATGTGTGTGTGCTTGTCTGTGTTTTCGGTTGAGATAAAGTGAGGGTGGCATATGGGTACATATATATATAGGTTAAGGAGATGTGGCTTGAGAAGTCTCACGTGGGTTTGGGTTTGACCTTGTACACATGGCATTTGGGTTTGGGTGCAGTGGTTGTTGGGTTATAAAGGGTTGCTTGATGAGAAGGTTTGCATGGGTTGTATTGTTTGTTAGGTTGGGCTTTGAGTTGACCGCATGGCCCTTTTGGTTTTGGGTATATATATTAATATATTTATATATATTTAAGCCCGTTAACTTAGGATAAATTGGGTTGGGTGGTTAAATTTAGTTGGGCCCACTAATTATATTTAGTAGACTTATAAATAGTTTTATCTAATTTAATTAGTAGAACTTTATATATATACCTTATTTCCTTTAACTTTATTCGTTTATAGATCTCATTAATTTTGAATTATTGTCTCGGGTGTTAGAGTCGAGTTCGATCCTATGAGAGTTTTTATATAAGTATGTAAATATATTTTTGGCACGAGGTTCCTTCTAAATATTGGAGTCGTATTTTCCTTAATTTAAACCATAAATAGATAAAATGATATATTAAATTCCTATTTCTCGATCATTTATTTATACCTTTATTTGTGCCTATTTATTACCATTTAGGCTAAATAACTAGCTTCACTTTTCCTTTATCAAAAATTTTTAATTCTCATAAATTTTCTATGACTAATAAAGATTGTTCTTCATGTATTCTCTATTTAAATTTTCCAGGGTGCTACACTTCCAGAACGGGATTTACAGGAGACTTTAAAACTCATTGAAAACTCTTTCAAACATTACCAAAATAACCCCCAATGGTTCCTAAACTTAAATGGATGTTTCGAACACACTTTGGGAGGGGTATTTGGGTCTTGGGTTAGTCCTCTATATATGCTAATGTGAGATCCGAATTTGGGGATTGTGAACCCTAATGTGCTTTGTTTTTCATATTGTAGGAGAAGAAAGGGAAAAAGAAGTGGAGCTGAGCAAAGATCCGTGGTTTTGATCTACTTCCACTCATTTCTGGAGCCCGTGGCTGAAGAAAGAAAGGAGCGGAACGAGAAGGGGAACGCAGGGACGTTCTCATCATAGACATCCAGTCATCCTCCGACTTGAGGCTTAGAGAAGACCTTCTACAACCCTTTCCTACTCTTGGGGATTCACTTTTACATCTTGTTTGGATTTGTTTGAGTCATTTTCCTTTGGTTCACAAGCATGTATTGAACATATCCTTCATTTTTCTGAACTCCGACTTTGTGTGTGTATTGAACCGTTTGCGAACGGTGGTGGATCATTGTGCTGCAGTGTTGCAGCTTGTGTTTATGGTTAGATCCATTGTGGATTGTATAGGAGACGTCGTCTCCGTATCTCTTGAGCGGAAGCTCCGTGCGCTTCATTTGAAGCGAGTGCATCCTCACTGTTTTGGTGAGGGGTGGACGTAGGGAGCCCGTCGTGGTCCCGAACCACCTAAAAATATCTCTCGCATCTGTGTGTTTGTGGTTTGTGTGTTTATGCTTCATGTTCTAATTATGTGAGAACGGAAATGTTGAGAGAACTCCATTGATAATATCATGCTGTCAATTCTTGAGGTGGTAGTTAATTATATTTTGCTGCGTTAATTTTAAAACTACCATCGTGCTTGGTGGGGACAATTCAACCCCCCCTTCTTGTCCATATGAGAATCTTAGGGACAAAAATCTCGTATCAGAGCGTGATGGGGGCATCTCTCGCCCTTCACATTTTTTCCACAGCTTTGATTGCTCGTCGGCATAGCTCCATTGTGTCCGTCATATTTTTCTGAATCGAGTCATGTAATTTTCATATTTTATTTGAGTCATGTCATTGTAATTTTCCTTTTATTTGAGTCAAGTACCTAGGTCATTGAGTCATCTACCTAAGTTTGAGTGTCATTAGGATTGATTAGGTTGTTATTGGGCCCAATTCATTGGGCTGGCCCATGGGCGCCCCCCACCTTCCTCGGTTATTCGTCATTAAGTCAAATGTCAGGGACTTTTTGTAAAATGTGGGTTGCCTATATATAGGACCCCATTCCCCTCATTTTGAACTAATGAATCAATGAGTGAAAAACTTGCCATTTTGAGAGTTCAAACTTCTTATCTAGTGGAGAGATTCCATTATTTGGGTGAGAGACCCTAGGGGAGAGATTCCCCACCCATCCCTCTCTTAATCTCTCTCTTTCACTCTCCTTTCTCTCTCCTCCACACCCAATTTCAAAAATTTTCTCTCTCCTCCCTTCCCAACCACCACTCTCCCACCTACCCCCATTAAAGGCCACTCCCCTTCCCCACACATCCCATTACTCCACCCCCTAGTCCCAAGAGAGCTTCCACCAATCCTAGCTCCACCTCCCAACCCCCAACTACCCCACCCACTTCCCCAAGCACCCTTCCCACTACCCCAAGCACCCCTTCCCTTCCCCAACACAACCCCTCCCATCCCCAAGACCACCATTGAATACCCTCCATTAAGGAAAATTCAAACTCACCTTCCCTCCACCCACTTGTGCCCCCCTCACCTTCCCCTCTCCCTCCAAGCCCAAATTCGTAGCTCCTCCTCCCACCACCTGTTAGACCCCCTTCCAGACCCCATTCTTCCCTTCCCCCACCTTGGAACACCCCCTCCTAGACCCCCTCACAGCCCGGGCTTTCCCCACACTCATCCACCCCCATTTCCCCTCCCATATACCCCATTCCCCCCGTCATCTTCAACCTACAGCTCTCAACTGAAGATCTGTAGAAGAGTAGCAGCTTGCAGAGGCGACCACGGCTTCCTCGGACATTTCTGAAGGATCAAGAGCCATCGTTGGAAGCGTCTCCCAGTGCTCTTCGCAACGGCGGTGGTCCCATCCCGTTCTGAGTTCGTGATCGCCCAGGGGAGCCATTCTTCCCCGACTGCTCAAAGCCTCCCTGAAGGAGACCAGAGCCGGAGTGGACGCCCGACTGCGATGATCCTGCTTGGAATCTGATCGAGAGTTCTTCTTCAAAAAGCTTATGCTACGAGTCTTCTTTCTTCTCCAAAAAGCAGAGCTCAATTTGGCATCCGGAACCAGGAGTTATCAATTTTCTCCCCCGGATGCGCGGTTCTGCTTCCCCACAGTCTGCACCGACCTCTCATCAGTGATCAGAGCCCACCGGTCTTCTCCGACATCGTTTGGCTTCCCCGCCAGTTTTGCTTCGAAGAGGACTCGTCAACGGTTCCAACGGCTCTAGAGGCACCTGATTGGAGTTCGGAGCGGTCGTGGCATCCTCTGCTTCCTGCTGCTGAGATCCTGAGACAGTCAGAACTGTTAATCTACTCCCCTGTTCAAGCTCCTACTCCGACCAGCACCGGTGCCCGACGAAATTATCAAAATTCAGACATCATCCTGGCTCAGCTACGAGCAATCTCCAGGTGGTTTCGTCATCGGAAAAATTCTGGAGTGTCCACAGCGTCCAGAGAACCAACTGTCTATCCTAAGCGCAGAGAGTGGACAGCATCGGCATCGGCTACCATTCTTTACTTCTAGCTTGGTTTCTCCCCTCCCCGCTTGGCCGGCTGAAGGCCCCTCCCTGCGTGGAGGTAGTGTTTGAGTGTAGTCACTGGCTTCCCTTCCCCAAGGTCCCCCCCTTGCATGGGGTGTAGTGCATGTAATCTGAAATTTCAGGTTGAAGCTTCTCCGGCGCGGCGTGCGGGTAAGCCCACGCTTCCTCGCTCGCCCTCGTCTCCGGCCGGGATCGGTGTCTTCACACTGATCAGGTGAGCCACTAAACACTCCTCTTTGCTGGATTCCTTTGCTTAATTAGTATTGCATCTTTGTGCCGTCGGCGTTAAGAGAGTGCCCGAACCCGAAATAGTGTTTAATTGTGTGGCTACCGCGGGTGAGTTGTGAGAGTGATCATTCAACCCAAGCCTTCGGCGTGCTGACCGCCCGTGAATTTGGGCAACCCCTGACCCATAGGGGTCCTCCCCAAGCCAGCCGTACCGTTGGAAACCTCCGGTCCAACCTCGGACCCTCACCCCATCACCGGTCCACCTGCGGACCCGAGTGTGCCAACGCGAGTGAGTCCGCTTATGTGACATGACCAAATCGTTGGGGTGCTTGCAATTTAGGTCCTAGGTTGTGTCACATCAAATTGGTATCAGAGCAAGTCATTGACTTGTCTCTATCAAGTCAAGTCCTAGGGCATGCTTGCATTCTTGTCCGAACCGTGCATTGTCAAACCATCATTGTTAACATTGAGTCTTGGGTCACATGGCCCCTCTCCCAATCATATCCCATGCATGCTTACCTAATGGAGAGCCCGTAGAAATTGATTTCATTGACCTAGAATCTGAAAATTGGGTGTCCCCCGATATCATTACCTCTCTTTGTAGGACCGGACAAATTGTGCACAATGGAGACCAAGTCTTTATTGAATTCCATAAATGGTTCGGGAAGACTAAGTATTTGGATGGGGCTTGGTGTCAAAAGGGAACATTGGCGGGTCCATGTATAATCCTTGGTAAGAAATGGTTAGATGAAAGGAATGCCGACATCGACCCAACACGTCGGACTTGCCTAGTGCATCCGCCACACCTTTCGGGAACCTTTAAATTCAACAACCTTGTATTCTCCCACCTGCGGGAATCCCGCCCTTGTTCACCACCCCGGGTGCACCATACTCCGGCCATCATCACCCCACTATCAAAGAACCTTCCCACTCCATTAGCTTTGGAAGAAGTAGTCCACCCGCTTTGCCACATGAAGACAAATACCCCTCGGGAACCTATCCCCTCCATGGAGAGCACCCATGTCCCAATTGAAGAGGAAGCCTCGCACGAGGATCTTCACCCTACACCACCGCCTCTAGATAAGGCCGAAATCATCTTAGAAGAGTCCCTTGTTAGGTGGCTAAGGGAGAGCCTAATTAGAGAGATCTCGGCCCATGTTTGCCCTCCCATAAAACAAAATTTTCCCCTAGTGCCCTTCTTCTCCTATCACACCACAATCCAAGCATCCTATCAAGTGGAGACCTTAGAGGATTTTCTTAGGGGCTTAGCATGGCAAATTGAGTTCACTAGCATGTTGACCCCTATGGCCGAACAACCTAGGAGCCTTGGCCTCCTACACCTATGCATTGGGTCTATCACCTCGATTTGTACCATTGGTTGCTACACTAGCGACCTTCTTTTCCTTCTCCCTATGGTGGAAGAACCCATCTTGCTCCACTCCCCTACCATTGAGATCCCAAGTGCTTTGGTCGGCCAACCCACTAACGACCATGGCCCAATTATCTTGGAGGAGGATGACCCATATTTTTGGGGCTTTGAGGATGTGGAGTTCCTCTCTCTGGGTAACCATTTCCACGATCCCTTTGACCCCTTCCTATACCCATGTGGCCCAACCATCTTACCCACCACCCACCCTTTCCTACCCCCACCCACCATATTGGGCCAAACCCACCTCATCCATGACCCGGGTTACACCTTGGGAGCCATGACCTTAGGCCACATATCCCGATGTAATGTGGTTGTTCCCCACCCCATGATGACCACCTTCTTAGATCCATTCGATCCTTTCCAATGGGAGTTCAAAGGTTGTCCCACACCTATACACATGGAAGTCACCTTTGGGAAAAGCATGTATGTGTCTAGGCTTACCACACCACTTGGCATGAACACTATGTTGGGTCCATTCATTCATATTACCCACATGTCAAGTAGAAAGCATGAGTGGTCCAAATTCGGATGTAATGGTCCACCTTCACTCATCATAAGTCTTAAGCATAATAGGATCATTTTTGGATGTCCGGGTCCCCCGGCATTTGTCACCCCCATGTATGACCGGATCACCTACGGATGCCCCGGCCCTCCAACCTTTGTTAGAGAGTCTATGCATGATAGGGCCACATTTGGTTGCCTCGGCCCACCAAGGCTCATCAAGGTCTATATGGCATCATGGCATGATAGGTCCATCTATGGATGTCCTGGTCCACCTTTATCCACACACATTTTCACACACCCACCGCCCCGTAATACATGTCATGTGCATCCAAGCAAGCAAGCCGCAACGAGCGATGAGGTTCATAATGAGCGGGCAAAAAATCACGAGTGCCACTTGGGATTACAAGTAGGCAAACCTACGATGGTGGCTTTGGAATGGCTCAATCTTAGGGTCACCTCCAAATCGAGGGCACGAGGACTTGGACCTTCCATGTTCCAAGTGGCTTTGGCAACCTGGCTTACGGGTTGGATTTACCGATGGGATTTTTGGATATACCCCACTTATCATGTGGCGGATCTAGCACCCTCTAAGGGCACCGCGGTGGATCCCAGTGAGCAGCTTGAGCCTACCCCAACCTTTATGAGTGACATCCTCAGAGAGCCTCCTTATATCAGCTTGAGAGTCCGACGTGTGCACACGGAGGCAATACTAAGCAAGCAGGGTACCATCGCCAGCAAGAGGGTGTGCCCGAGCCACCTTGAGAGGATGAAGAGCAGTCCCCGGCTAAGGACGCGAGGTTGAGTTTGGAGGTTGTGGCTCACCCGGAGCTGCATTGGAGGACCTCTTCCCCGGCGGACCTATACTCGACGGAGTCGAGTTCTTCGCACCCCGGGGGTATGATGGGGGCATCTCTCGCCCTTCACATTTTTCCACAGCTTTGATTTCTCGTCGGCATAGCTCCATTGTGTCCGTCATATTTTTTTGAATCGAGTCATGTAATTTTCATATTTTATTTGAGTCATGTCATTGTAATTTTCCTTTTATTTGAGTCAAGTACCTAGGTCATTGAGTCATCTACCTAAGTTTGAGTGTCATTAGGATTGATTAGGTTGTTATTGGGCCCCATTCATTAGGGCTGGCCCATGGGCGCCCCCCACCTTCCTCGGTTATTCGTCATTAAGTCAAATGTCAGGGACATTTTGTAAAATGTGGGTTGCCTATATATAGGACCCCATTCCCCTCATTTTGAACTAGTGAATCAATGAATGAAAAACTTGCCATTTTGAGAGTTCAAACTTCTTATCTAGTGGAGAGATTCCATTATTTGGGTGAGAGACCCTAGGGGAAGATTCCCCACCCATCCCGCTCTTAATCTCTATCTTTCACTCTCCTTTCTCTCTCCTCCACACCCAATTTCAAAAATTTTCTCTCTCCTCCCTTCCCAACCACCACTCTCCCACCTACCCCCATTAAAGGTCACTCCCCTTCCCCATACATCCCATTACTCCACCCCCTAGTCCCAAGAGAGCTTCCACCAATCCTAGCTCCACCTCCCAACCCCCAACTACCCCACCCACTTCCCCAAGCACCCTTCCCACTACCCCAAGCACCCCTTCCCTTCCCAACACAACCCCTCCCATCCCCAAGACCACCATTGAATACCCTCCATTAAGGAAAATTCAAACTCACCTTCCCTCCACCCACTTGTGCCCCCCTCACCTTCCCCTCTCCCTCCAAGCCCAAATTCGTAGCTCCTCCTCCCACCAGCTGTTAGACCCCCTTCCAGACCCCATTCTTCCCTTCCCCCACCTTGGAACACCCCCTCCTAGACCCCCTCACAGCCCGGGCTTTCCCCACACTCATCCACCCCCATTTCCCCTCCCATATACCCCATTCCCCCCCGTCATCTTCAACATATAGCTCTCAACTGAAGATCTACAGAAGAGTAACAGCTTGCAGAGGTGACCACGGCTTCCTCCCGACATTTCTGAAGGATCAAGAGCCATTGTTGGAAGCGTCTCCTAGTGCTCTTCGCAACGGAAGTGGTCCCATCCCGTTCTGAGTTCGTGATCGCCCAGGGGAGCCATTCTTCCCCGACTGCTCAAAGCGTCCCTGGCAGGAGACCAGAGCCGGAGTGGACGCCCGACTGCGATGATCCTGCTTGGAATCTGATCGAGAGTTCTTCTTCAAAAAGCTTATGCTACAAGTCTTCTTTCTTCTCCAAAAAGCATAGCTCAATTTGGCATCCGGAACCAGGAGTTAACAATTTTCTCCCCCGGATGCGCAGTTCCACTTCCCCACAGTCTGCATCGACCTCTCATCAGTGATCAGAGCCCACCGGTCTTCTCTGACATCGTTTGGCTTCCCCGCCAGTTTTGTTCGATGAGGACTCGTCAACGGTTCCAACGTCTCCAGAGGCATCTGATTTGGAGTTCGGGAGCGGTCGTGGCATCCTCTAGCTACTGCTGCTAAGATCCTGAGACAGTTAGAACTGTTAATCTACTCCCCTGTTCAAGCTTCTACTCCGACCAGCACCGGCGCTCGACGAAATTATCAAAATTCAGACATCATTCTGGCTCAGCTACGAGCAATCTCCAAGTGGCTTCGTCATCGGAAAAATTCTGGAGTGTCCACAGCGTCCAGAGAACCCACTGTCTATCCTAAAGCGCAGAGAGTGGACAACATCAGCATCGGCTACCGTTCTTTACTTCTAGCTTGGTTTCTCCCCTCCCCGCTTGGCCAGCTGAAGGCCCCTCCCAGCGTGGAGGTAGTGTTTGAGTGTAGTCACTAGCTTCCCTTCCCCAAGGTCCCCCCCTTGCATGGGGTGTAGTGCATGTAATCTGAAATTTCAGGTTGAAGCTTCTCCGGCGCGGCGTGCGGGTAAGCCCAAGCTTCCTCGCTCGCCCTCGTCTCCGGCCGGGATCAGTGTCTTCACACCGATTAGGTGAGCCACTAGACACTCCTCTTTTCTAGATTCCTTTGCTTAATTAGTATTGCATCTTTGTGCCGTCGGCGTTAAGAGAGTGCCCGAACCCGAAATAGCGTTTAATTGTGTGGCTACCGCGGGTGAGTTGTGAGAGTGATCATTCAACCCAAGCCTTCGGCGTGCTGACCACCCGTGAATTTGGGCAACCCCTGACCCATAGGGGTCGTCCCCAAGCCAGCCGTACCGTTGGAAACCTCTGGTCCAACCTCGGACCCTCACCCCATCGCCGGTCCACCTGCGGACCCGAGTGTGCCAACGCGAGTGAGTCCGCTTATGTGACATGACCAAATCATTGGGATGCTTGCAATTTAGGTCCTAGGTTGTGTCACATCAGAGCGGGTCTCTGAATTTAGGTCAACCTCACGGTTGTAGAGCAAAGATCCTTTGCTATGGCCAACAAGGGAATGATCCCCGAGGGACATTCAATACACCGACCACCCTTCTTTGATGGGACTAACTATCCCTATTGGAAAAACCAAATGACTGTGTTCATGCGAGCACATGACTATGATACTTGGAAGGTCATTAACAAAGGTCCTTATGTGTTACCTCCCAATGAGGATGGATGGGAAGAAGAGCATATTAAGAAACCATGTGCAAACTTTAGAGCTATGAATATCATTCAATGCGCTATACATCCTAATGAGTACTCACGTACTTCTATGTGTTCATCTGCGCAGGAAATGTGGAACAAATTGAAGACCATTTATGAAGGTACTTCAGAAGTACGGGAGACAAAAGCAAATCTGTTGGTTCGAGAATACGAGCTTTTTGCAATTAAGCCCAAGGTGAACATTACACAAATGTATGCAAGGCTAAGCGAGATCACAAACAACCTAAAGGCCTTGGGAAAGGAGTATTCAAATCAAGACTTGGTGAGGAAGCTGCTGCGGTCCCTCACACCTCCATGGCACACAAAGGCGACCGTCATAGAAGATTCGAAGGATCTCACCACACTCACAGTGGATCAACTTATCGGATCGCTGATGACTTATGAAATCAACATCATGAAGCCAACTGAGGAGGAAAGCAAAAGGAAGAAGACGATAGCTTTGAAGGCATACCCAGAATCGTTGGAAGATAGTGATGAAGGCTCATCTATGGACAGTGATGAGGAAGGTATGATGGCTCTTGTAACAAGGAATGTCCGAATATACTTCAGAAGAGCTAGAAGAGATGGAAATCTTCCTAGAAGATTCATGAGGAGAAACTTCAACAAGAAAGGCGAGTTGAGCAAGAAGGAAGAAATCATTTGTTATGAGTGTAAGAAGGCTGGGCATATGAGAGGTCAATGCCCCGAGCTCCAAAAGAAGTTGAACAAGAACAAGCCAAAGAAAGGGAAAGCTATGAAGGCAACATGGAGTGATGAGGACTCGGATAGCTCAAAATCCGAAGGTGACAAGAAAGGACTGGGCGAGCTAGTCTAAAATATTTGCCTTATGGCAGATGAGGACAATTCCATGGTAAACTCCGATTCTGAAAATTTTACTCTTGAACAATGGCATCTAGCTTATGAGGATTTGTTTCAGTAGTATAAGAAATCAAAAAATGATGTCAAAAACTTGAAAAAGAGATTTTGTGACTTGATTGGCTCTACTAATCCATGTGATAGGTGTAGCTTTTATGAAATGCCAATTGAAAATTTCAAGGATGAAAAAGAAGACTTTCAATCTAAGCTAACATTGTATATGGATGAACTAGAGTGCTTGGAGGCAGAAAAACATCATGCTTATGAAAATGCTGAAAAATTAAAAAATGAGAATGCTCAATTGGTTAAGGAGTTGGATGAATTCAAATTGAGACTGAGTGAATTTGAGAAATCAAAGGAAGATTTACAAACCAATTTTGAAACCATGCATGTTGAACTACAAGGTTTGAAAGATGTTGTTCAAAAATAATTGAAAGGAAAAGAGAAAATTGTTGAACATGGTGAGACTACCAATGAAAATGCTAGGAATGAGAAAATTGCTGTGGGATACTCACCCACAATAAGAAATTCATTTGTGAGAAATAAAGTTCAAGAACCATTTGATTCATATGGCTTCAATCATGTTGACTCATGCATGAACTGTTTTGTTGATAGATCTTACATGCATAGGAGTCGGTTTAGAAAGCCAAATGCCACATGCTTCTATTGTGGAATGTTTGGCCACTCAATGTATGTTTGTGATTTGATGAGGGCCGATGATGAATATTTTGAAATAAAAAATAGAAAGCATTTCTCTCATGGTAGGACTAACACTTCGGTACCCAAGCTTGCTTGGGTACCTAAATCAACTTGAGAGTTATTTTGATTGTGCAGGTCTGTCTAAGAGCCAATTGGAATAAATGGTACCTGGACAGTGGATGCTCCAGACATATGACGGGAAATAAGGAACTCTTTTCAGACCTGAAGGAGAAGGATGGCGGATTGGTCACCTTTGGCAGAAACGACAAAGGTAAAATTGTGGGAATTGGATGAATAGGTAAGGATTCAAACTAATCCATTGATAATGTCTTGCTTGTGAATGGTTTGAATCACAATTTGCTTAGCATCAGTCAACTCTATGACAAAGGTCACAAAGTCATTTTTGAAAACACACACTGCTCCATTGTAGATAAAGTTTCACATGAAATAATGTTCATTGGTGTTAGAGAAGGAAACATGTACTCTGTTGATCTTGAAAATTCATAAAATAAAAATCTTTCTTTGGTTGCAAATAAATCAACGATGCATGGTTGTGGCATCGATGACTTAGTCATGCCAGTTTTAGTCTTCTTTCTAAACTATTTAGAAAAGACTTGGTAAGAGGCTTACCAAAACTGAATTTTGATGTAAATAAAATATGTGATGCATGTGCTATGGGGAAACAGACCAGAGTGCCATTTAAATCCAAAAATATTGTCACCACCACTAGACCCCTTGAACTCCTTCACCTAGACTTATTTGGTCCCACTAGGACACAGTCTTGGAGGGAAATTTTATGGGTTTTTTTTTGTACATGATTACTGAAGATTCACTTGGGTATTATTTTTAACCCATAAGAATGATGTTTTGCAGGAGTTCGAAGATCTTTGCAGGAACTTACAAACTGATAAGGGGTATCAAATTAAAGCAATTAGGAGTGATCATGGAAGAGAGTTTGATAACCATGACTTTGATGATTTTTGCATGAAACAGTGGTTTACACATAATTTTTCAGCACCTCGAACCCCACAACAAAACGGAGTCGTGGAAAGAAAGATTCGGATGCTCGTGGAGATGACGAGGACAATGCTTGCATAAAATGGCTTACCAAGGTATTTCAGGGCCGAGGCGGTGAGCACGGCCTGCTACATCGTCAATCGAGCCATGGTAAGACCTATACTCAAGAAAACTCCATATGAGCTGTATAAAGCTAAGAAGTCAAATATTGCATATCTTAAACCTTTTGGTTCTCCATGTTTCATCTTGAATAACTCTAAAGACTATTTGGAGAAATTTGCCGTAAAGAGTGATAGAGGTATATTTCTCTGTTATTCTTCATCATCTAGAGCATATCGAGTATATAACCTACGTACTCTTGTGGTAGAGGAAAGCCCTCATGTGATCATTGATGAATACACTTTAAGAATGTCTGACAAAGATAATCATTTTCTTGATATAGGGCATGAAGATGGAGAATAAAAGAAAGACAAGAAAAATCAAGATGCGTATCAAGCAGAGTCGAGCAACAAAAATGATGAAGCTCCAACCCAAAATGAGGATTGCAACAAGAATGATGAAGTTCCAACCCAAAATGAGGAGCTCCCCAGGAAACGGACGTTCCATAAGGACCATCCACAAGACAATGTCATAGGAGATGTGGAATAAGGCATAAAAACAAGGGCTTCAATCAGGGAAGTTGAAGAATTTGATAATCTTACATTTCTTTCTAATATTGAGCCCAAATCTGTAAATGAGTGATTAAATGATAATTTTTGGATCTTGGCTATGCGGGAGGAATTACACCAATTCCAAAGTATTGAGGTGTGGTTTCTTGTGCCTAGACCTAAGAACCACCCGGTGATAGGAACTAAGTGGGTTTTTCGAAATAAAGTTAGTGATCAAGGGGTGGTGATTAGGAATAAAGCCCGGCTTGTAGCCCAAGGCTATAGTCAAGAATTAGGAATTGATTTTGATGAATCATTTGCACCCGTGACTAAGTTTGAGGCTGTCAGAATATTACTTGCCTTTGCATGCTCTAGGAATATAAAACTCTTTCAAATGGACGTTAAAAGTGTCTTTTTGAATGGTGTAGTGAAGGAGGACGTCTATGTTGAGCAGCCACCAGGTTTTGGAGATGAGAAGCATCCGGACCATGTATTCAAACTTGACAAAGCACTTTATGGTCTAAAACAAGCCCCCCGTGCGTGGTATGAAAGGCTAAGTACTTTTCTTTTAGAAAATGGCTTCAAGAGAGGTAATATCGATCAAACTCTTTTTATTAAAAGTAACAATAAACACATGCTTATCGTTCAAGTATACGTTGATGACATTATTTTTGGAGCCACTTCTGATTCATTGAATGATGACTT